>JAGVSL010000044.1:2400000-3697596 GCA_022494535.1 Himalopsyche phryganea | reverse complement strand
ATTTAAAATAATTAATATTTGATTATATTAATTTATATAATTTATATAAAATTTTCATATAAAATAATATAAAATAGTCGAAACCGGTCCTGATCATTATAAATATGTGGAAGTAGTACAAACAAATTGTGTTTTATTATTTAAAATATAATGTCTTTCCACCAAGAATTGACAGTTAACACCTTAAAAGTAAATAGAAGGATAGGGCTAGGACAGGACTGGTGGTTAGCTAATCGCTCTCGCTACGCCCCGTGAGGATAGGATGGGAGGGAGGAAGGACTCAGACTACGAACAGAAATCCATACATCGATTGAAAGATCAATATATGAAAACCGTCCGCACCGGGAATTGAACCCGATACATCCGTAACCCGCTACCAACTGCGCCATGGACGCCAACAAAATTAATACGTGTAATCGAACTTATACTGGCAAATTCAAGCACTGGATTGGACCAGTGGACATAAGCAATTAGCATGTCTCCTATTTTTGATTTCATTCAATATAATTGTCATTATCGGAGTAAGGTACGATCGTTTTCAACCGCCAACAATCACAGTCTATCTGAAAATCAAGATATCATACTGTTTTAAGAATGATAGGGGCTGATGTGTGGCTGACACTCATACTCTTGGATACAAATTATTATTATTTTTTAAAAATTAACTTAAACATTTATAGGTATATGGTAATTTCAACAATATCACTTGTTTTTTTTTTTAAATAAAACACAATTTGTTTGTACTACTTCTACATATTTATAATGATCAGGACCGGTTTCGCTCACGAGCATTATCAACTGACAGTTAACACCTTAAAAATAAATATCACTTTCCACTCGTTAAAATATGTTTCCATAGATGTTGTGCGTGTTTTTATATTTATGGCGACGTAAGGATTAAAATTTTAATTTCAACATAATTGTATGTATTCCAACATCAACATATAAACGTAAAAAATGTCGGGGTGGCGACTCAGGGCAGGTTCATAGAACTGTTATTTTTTTAAAGTCAGTAATAGGTTAGTGAGCTTTAAGCTGCGCGAGATAAAATCTCTGAGCTTTCATTTTCACGCGCCACCAAATCACACGCATACAATCTGTAAAACAAAATACAAAACAAACAAACGGTCTGGCAACAATTCAACTCGACGGAGGCATACGGTGTTATTATTTTATTTGTGGTAGGCATCATACTGGGCCGTCACAACAATAAATATTCATAGTCGGTGCTCGAAAGGTTATCGCGATTGTCAGTCATGCGAGTGACGAACAGCTCTCCTCCGCGATGGGTGGCCGGACAATGCTCCTAATCACCGAACAGCTGTCAAAAATGTGACCACGTAAATTACTGTTGACTGAATAAAGTTTCGTCACCGGAAAATCTTCTACTTATTTGTTTGTTAAAATTTACTGGCGTTGTACCCAACACCATCCCCTGCAGCTTCACATACCTGAAGAAGGCAGCCTAACTACGTTATTCGTGTTTCAATTTTTCGCTAGGAATATCCAAGGAAAATTCTTCAATGCTAAAAGCTTTTATACCTGAAAAGACACTTTCACGATTTGTTTTCAAAGCTATTCTTTAGTTCATTTAGAAATGAAGCATTTTTTTACCATATCCGCTCCCTATTCAGAGCATATGGCCATCATGCGTTTCCTCCAAGCTTCTCTCCCCCGCCAGTCTTTTTGCTGTCTCCCAGGTCATCCCAGCGTCCCGTAGCTCCGCCGAATTCATCCTATGGATGGTCATCAGCGGCATTCCAGGGCAACGGAATCTATCTGGTTAGTAGAAGAGACAGGTAGGATTCAGGCTGCTCTAGAGCATCCGCAGCACATGTCCAAGCCAAGTCCAACGTCACTTTTTTTTATTTTGGGCGTAATAATAGGCCGCTCTCTTACCTTCGAATTCCTGACAAAATCAAACCATCGTACCCCTAGTATTTGCCACAAGCATCTGGTTTCAAAGCACAGTATACGGTTACCCTGTGCTTTAGTGAGGTTCCATGAGTCGCAAACGTAAAGCAGCACAGTCAGAATGCATGTGTTGAATAGGTGGCACTTGGTTCTGACCGTGTACAACCGTGAGACCCAGACTTTTCGCATTATGAAGAAGGCTGTCTTGGCTAGGACACAGCCCTGTCTGATTCCGGTTGAGAACCCAAACCATTATGTGGTTACGAACCGTAGGGTTAACGTAATATTTCATCGAAATTCATGGCTCAATAAAAATGTGCTTCGATGTTTTTGATTTCCATTGCTTTAAACTTTTTGTATTAATAGCCAAGCATTAACTAGCCATTTTGTATCCATAAACTTAATACGCCACCATCTTGTTCTAAATTAGAAAACGAATCAATTTTCATACTGATTTGATTTGACGCATCCGTCAAAGTACGAAGTGGGTGCCAGAGGGAGGAGGTCATGAGGGCGGGGCGAAGAGACCTTTCAACCAATCAGGTCGCGACCCGCGAATTTAACTTTGGAACACTTTCAGAAAAATGTGACATAGATTATATTTCACTGAGAATGCCATAGACAAAAATGCAAGTAAATATTTTGACATGTAGTAAGTAAGAATACTCTTTTCGAAGATGTTTGTACATATTAATATTTCATTTATAATACACATGCCAGTGGCTTGATGTATTTTATTCTATGTTGATGGGTATTCATAATATATCATGATTGTATAATAAGTTAGTGAACTGTATTGTTTTAATCAAAGTAAACAAGTACTGTAGACGTAAGAAAGTTAAGCAATCTGGCGACAAATTATAAATATGTTTTAGAACAATGGTAAAATATATTACCCTTTGGTGATATGTTTTTTTCGTCAATAAAAATAATTGAAACTTCATTTCATTTTGAAAAAATTTAATTTAATTTTAGCGTAAAAATTCCATTCTATCATTTTTCAAAGAAAAACACATTAATTTGCGTCAACATGATTCACTTAGGAGAGTCGAATTTTTTGATCCAGTGTAATAATTTGTGATCTTGTATACCTGTAGGTAATAACGAATCAAATGTCCCACACTTATTAGAAAATTAAAAATACCGATATTTTATTATTGAAAATTAAGAATAATAATAACTGCGAATGATTTGTGAATAAACATTACAAACTTTTTTATTTTGGGTTACACGTTTGTCTTGAAAACATTACACCTATTATTGAATTCGCGTTTCTTTTTGAAATATTTCGATTATTTATTTTATTTGGATTATGGCGTTAATCTTGTATTACATCTGAGAAGGTAGATTATCATTAGCCTAGAATGTAAAGGTTTTAACATCACCCCACCGATACAATATGATTTTTCAGGATTGCAATATATTGAAAACTTAATCTATTGATTTTCAGCTTTCAATATGAACTTTTAAGCCGATCTTTTGTTTATGCATTTATTAGTGATTTTAGTTGGCGGTCATATTATATTTATTACGTCATAAAACTCAAATACTTGCTCAGCGGTACTTAACCTTTTTACTGTCACACCCCCTCAATATTATAGAATATTTACGAAGCCCCCTGGTTTTCAGTAATATCATAATAGTGTAATGTGTAATGAAGTATTTTCTGAATCTTTTTGTTCGTACTGTAATTTATTTATGAAATTGAAATAGAAAAATAGCGATAATTATATAGAGTGTACAAAATGATTCGTTCCCACGAAATTCACCTGCCGTATCATTTGTTCATTACAAAAGGTGTAATGACCAATCATTATATTGTTAGAACTGGTGTCCGTTTATGACCTCTGTATTGAAAACTGTATGACCTTAACGGTCTACAAACTAAATCACTGCATGGAATGGGCTTACTACATCTTACCTGTACGAAAATGAGTAACGGACTTCATATACCTAAATTAATATTTGTAAAGCATGTATTATTTATTGATTGAGAATTTACCACATCCCTCTTTAGAATCCTATTATTATTATAAATACAACATCAAAATAATTAGATTATGTTACATTAAAAAAATCGGATTCGTGCTGAAAGCGTCTGCTGCTATAAAATCCATTAGGATTTTATATTAGGCATTGGAAGCGGATATGGTAAAAACATAGTAAAATAATGCCAATATAATGAAATAGATACAAAATAATGTAACGTCGTCGAAACGGAATGGTAACGCTACAAAAATACAAAGAATAGAAAGAATACACACATATTTTACGATTACCCAACACATGGTTGCTAGTCGCTACTCTTTAAACAGTGATTTCCAAACTTATTACGCCCATGGACCTCTTCTTAAAGCAAAACCCTCATCATTACTTCCCTACATAAGTGCATAATAGAAAAATTATAAATTTAATTTCGATGTCTTGAATGATGAATGGTGATGTAAAAAATAAAATACAAATAAAACATTTTGATATTTTAAGTAGTATTTATTGAAATTATAACCTTTGCTGTAAAACACAAAAACACATTTTTTTTCAATGAGATGTAAGTGTGAGTAACATTCTTAAGTCTCCACGAGCACTAATTTGTGGTCGGGTTTTTT
Organism: Himalopsyche phryganea; assembly: GCA_022494535.1. Classification (NCBI taxonomy): domain Eukaryota; kingdom Metazoa; phylum Arthropoda; class Insecta; order Trichoptera; family Rhyacophilidae; genus Himalopsyche; species Himalopsyche phryganea. The sequence goes on along the minus strand of JAGVSL010000044.1, from coordinate 3,693,076 downwards.
TTTCGTCATGAGGTTCACAACTGCACTAAATCCACGTTCTACTAAATAAGAAGACGAGAAAGCAATCAACAACATCTGTACAGTGAGTGACCCACAATGCAGGATATAAAATTGGTATCTGTTTTTGTAACCAGAATTTGTGGTATCCTTGTTCAAACATTGGTTTCAGCTCCTCATTTGTGGATAATTCAATAAATTGCTCCTGTAATTAGTATGGATTGAGTTTGTGGTTCTGCTTGCAAAGGAGTCCAACACGCAATCTGGGATAACCAAGTGAAGAATGTCTTCAAATCTTAGGCTGAGGTCAGAATGAAGAGCTGTTAAGTGTTGACAATAAGCTAGCAAATCTTTATCTCGTTTTTGCAATTTTGAAAGATTTGGTAACTGAGACCATTCTCCTCTTCTATAACCTGCATAAGAAAGACGGCCGTGGTCGGCCTGATTGTAAGGTGGTGTGGCGGGATGGTTGTAATTACTTGTTTTTTTATGTACTATATTAATATTTTACTCTGGGCGTTAAAATCGATACCAAAATATTTATTATTTATTTTAACTTCCATAGTAATGAAAATTTGTCACAAATATTTTCTTATATTAAACCTTTCGTGGACCCCCTGACGCTATCCACGCACCCCCAAAATATTTTTAATTTACCACAGACCCCTTCAGCGGTCACGCGGTCCCCTGGGTGTTCGTAGGAACCACTTTAAAAATCACTGCTTTAAAACATCAAAAATACTACTTGTCTGAACTTATTTACGCGGAATATGTTGGCAGCAGAAGCATTACGTTCAATTATTTAAGTTAAAGCTTTACGCAGTGGCATCACTATTGACAGGCTGGTGCAATACTTTTAGATATGAAATAGTAAATGACCACGATTCATGATGGATCAAGTCTAATAAGTCTTAATATACTCAAGAATGATAGAATTTTTATTTTGGTCTAAATAAGTCAACAGAAATGAAAAAGTGATGTAGAGAGATTCCGCATCATTCTTATGTTCCTTGCTTTCTCTGAAAAGTAGAAAATACATATCGTAAAAAAAGGTACAACATTAAGACTATACAAAATATTCAATTTCAAATTTCATTATTGTGATATAAAATAATCGGTAATTATAACTTTTTCAACATGCCAATCATAATAATCGGTTTATACTTATGGAATAAAATTTATTAATTCACAACTGGCTAACGGATAACATACCAACGTATTTGGTATAAGTATTGTTTCAGGAATCCTTTGAGTACAAAAGCCCCGCAATTATTTATTCACGATTGCGTTAATGCCAACTTCCCCCGCCAGGTGTCAGGCTGCGGGTGAATGGCGGGGTGGCGAGAGCAGGTGCGGTTTGCGTCTCTGCTAACTTAACCGCCTACTGACTGAAGTGAATGTAGAGATGGGCATATATAAATAATTAAAGGTTTTCCATAGCTTTTCCGGGATTATTTAGAAATTTGCACTAAAATCAAATATAAACTATGATAAAACGTTTATGAAAAAGTTAAAATACTTGGTAATACAAAATTAAAACTAATAATCTTTATCATTCCACTGGTTGTGTTATAAAGTGTGACACGTGTTTCTCATCTGAGAATCATCTTCAGACTATACTCGACGGAATACAATTTGAACTTACTTATTTGACCCATGTTGCAAGTAAGATATTTATTATCTCGGTGCTACACATGGTATTATATGTATTCTATTTGTTTTAATGTATTCTTGTACACCAAGGATTTGCCTTTCTTCCTTGTAAATTTGTAATTTTTAGTTCTCTTTGTATTTTATAATATTAAAAATGTTTTTATTTTCATTATTGCTTCTATTATTATTATTATTATTAATATCACTGTTTTTATTATTGTGTAAATACACGGAGCTTTGGCGTCAGCTGTAACGCCATGCATTTATATTTTTTAAATTTACAAATAAATAAATTTATAAAATATTCTTCTTACGTAAAACACTACAGATCTAGATTGGATCTAAGTCAATAAATATTTTTTGTGAATGGCAGCAGGACATATATTATTTATGATAATGTTTAGACTCAAAGTTATATGTATATCATAAAGTCAACTGAAGTTGGATCAACAAAAAGTCTGCAGCACTAAAATTATAAAAAAAACAACGGAAAAACACTATCATTATGATTCTTGTTTGAATTGATATTTATTTGGTAAAACTTCTTTATAATAATGTAAAGGTATGCACTATAGATTTATGGTCGATATGACTAAACTAATTCATCACCACTACTTTAGCTTCTAACCGAAGCCTCACTTAATTTTGTATTGAAATTCAAATTGAGAGTCACTTAATTATAGAGTAGACTTTATTTAATTATCACACTTTAATTTATTCTGTTTTTAATATCCTTTCAACATATTATCTTTATTCCTAGTAAATCTTGATCCGAAGATATTTCATTAGGTAAAGTAAAACTTTATGTGTTATGTATATCGATAATGTATAGTAAGCAAGATTAAATTATGGATATCTTTTAAAAGTTAGTATTATTAAGTGAACAAAAATAAGCATAGTTATATCGAGAGCGTGATGCCGAAATAGCTATTAACTGTATGAAATTATTCTTGTTTAACACAGTACTTTTTTATTTATTACTTTATCATCAATGTTCCCTTGTAAAACTAATTCACAGCTTAACTAACGAGACCTTGATCCCCGATTTTTGATAAATGATACAATAGATGAAGATAGTAATTTTAGCCAAAGTTATTATTAAAATAATTAGTACTAAGCACTATGGACACCAATGAAAACATTGGCTTCTCTACATAAAATAAATTATGATCTTCCACAAAGCAATCACAGGTGTACGAATAATAACAAGTAAAAATTTATCCCACCTCTAACACAGAACAGAGTGCAAAGTTTTTAGAGCGATTATCCTGTGAGAGCAAGTGAGAGGGCGTTATGCATAGAGTGAGAGCTTCGGAAGTTTTCCGCTGGGGGTGTTTTTGTATTTTGTGTTTTGTGATTCGTCCGCTTTATACCGTTAAGGTAAGTGTTACGCCATCATGGATACTATGAATTAAAAATGTGAAGGAGTCGTTTGTAAATATTAAATTAATGTGCTTTGTCGAAAGTTTAAATGGGATACCTTTTTAACTATTTTTTTAATAGCGTTTTGAAGTGACGATGTAAAATACCAGTGTTGTCACCCAAAATAATGCATAATCAAGTGATGAAGATGTCACTTTTCCCTGTAAAGAAACAAGGTCGAAATTGCTAATATATAGCCGTCATGTAGACGAATGGTTAATGCTCAATCTCAAAATTGGTGGGTTGCACGGCCAAGAGTTTGAGTACCCATATGGAAATTTTTATAGTTGAAAATGCCCGTGGTGAGCGAAACCACACCTGATCATTTGATATAATTGTGGAATTAGTACAAAATAAAAGTTTTTTTATAAATATAAATATAGTGTATTTACTTGTCGTTGTTAATATATTCAAATCACTGGACGAGCCAATTCATTACTGACGGCTTCCTTGCGAAGCTCTTCAAGCTTGGCCGGTTGGTGGATAGGCCATCATACGAAAGACGCTTAACACAGGTGCCATTTAATGCATGAAGAAAGGGAAATGTTGGGCAAATCGGTTTTACCTTCGATTGGATTAATCGGTCACAGTGACTTGGTGGGGAATAAGGCAAATTACCAGGAATTTTAAAAAATTGCGACGTCATGCGGATAGCGAGTAGCCTCAACTCATATTTGCTTTCATTTATCTAGAGGGATTGATTTTCTACCCACTTAAGTGTACGTCACCAAGTCTTGCGCAGTAACTCCTAAGACATTTCCAATTAAGGGAAAAACTGTAAATACGCATAAAGTTTGTTACGCCACTGGATATTGGCGTATAAAAATTAATAGATGGGAAAGCAGTAGTGGGTGGAGGAGGGCAAGTGAGTCGTTTTTAATTCTATCATTGTATCCATAAATTCTTAACGAAAAATTTTTAGCAACTACCTTGCAATTAGTTTTTGCTTGATATGCTCAATGAGGAGTCAATATGCTACATATGTGGTTCAAATATGTTTAAAAATATATTTATTTACACACTTTACTTCAGGCCCTATAGTAGGTTTTTCTGTCATTTCGCAAAAATCGTTAATCATATTGCGTCGCCTAAAAAATATGAAACGTCAAAATATTTTTTTTTCTGTTAATAATTGCACTCTTAAAGTATCTGTTTACACTATTGCACTTTTATTTAAACAAAAATAGAAAGTCTTCAAGCCTTTCTAGCAAAGAGTTGACACCTGTTTTTCAGAAATTTTATTTGCTTTACGCCGTGACTAGATTAGGGTTTATTGTAGGTTATCGAGATTTGATATCTCAGAAAAAATCGTAGAACAAATTATTTTTAAGAAAGCGATGTGAAGGGAATTTATTTAATATAACGATTCTATAAAGATTTTTGAAAATTTAGTGCGATAGTGTAAAGAAATACTTTGAGAGTGCAATTATTAAAAAAAAAATATTTTGACGTTTCATATTTTTTAGGCGACGCAAAACGATTAACGATTTTCGTGAAATGAAAGAAAAACCTACTATATCCTCTTAACAAACTGAATTTACTTTTTATTTTTAGTATGGTAGAATAGCTAGACAATATCATATTTGAAAATAAATTCGATTTCAGAATTATTGAATTCATATGTCTTAATACTGAAGTAATAGAGTGATAAGTAATACCACATAACTATAGCGATAGATCAATTAATTTAAAAAAACACTTCATCAGTTTTCACACAAGATGATTATTGTACAAAATTACTTGATAATGATTTTATTTAAAAATAATCGATGTAAAACTGTATTTATTTTATATTATATACGAAATAAAATATGGATTAATATTACTCAAAAAGAAACTCCTTAGCGATCAGATGGATCAGAGTTAAAGTTCTGGCAAGTTTCAAATCAAGTTAAGTTTATTCAAATGTATAGCATAAGATTTCGTGTTGTTTTGCTTAAGTTGATCTCGAGTAATCAAGTTTACCTCGTGTGGTTTCGAAAATTTATGAAAATTACTTTTGAGAAACAAGACTATTTCTGCTGAATTCTCAACCAAAACCTCTGGTAATAGCTAGCTTCAAAAGACATTACGTAACTATGTAGTTAAAATCTCCAACATGCTCACAATAATCATAACTAAATCAAATGATAAACGACCTCCGCGCGTTCACAAACTTCTATTCCCAATCAGGAAGTAAATTCGAATGCCTTTTTTATCCACTGTTATCGCTGTCGTCGTTATTAAGTAAAATAATTGATAGCGGTCCATAAATTTAAATCAAAGTAAAGAAAATATTGTGCTCTGTGTTGCCAGATGAAAATAAGCCCATCTGAAGAACTACTGAGTATTTTTTGAAAGCTAACTACGAGTTATTTATAATATGATATCGCTCCTGTTCTCAGGCTTTATATATACAAAAGCGATTACAGTTTTAATTGATGAATTGGTGTACAAAATAACAATAATTGTGGAAAATATGTATTTAAGATCGTTATTGTCTAGTTTGTGGTATCCTAACAAATTACATACCAATTCCATTCCACGATCACGGAATCCAATCTTCAAATAGATTTATGAATCTGAAATGAAAAGTATGAAAAGTATGAAAACTTATTTTTATCATGCGATAGAAATTAACTCATCCTTTCATCGACCCATCAAAGAACCTAAAAATGAGGTTGGTGAATGGACATCGCTTAAAAAGGAAATATCATGTACAAGTGACATGAGCAAATCACTAGTGAAACGCCATGTTTCTAAATAAATCGTCGTGTCAATACGCAGCACTAATTTGAAATCAAACACACGTGGGGTAGGTATTTGTGTATATGTATAAACTATTAATTTGCATCTATATAAACGATTGTGAATACATACATTTTTAAATAAAACACAATTTCTTTTGTACTATTTGTATATTTTCATAAAGATCAGGACCGGTTTCGTTCATCGAGAGCATTATCAACTGATGAAAAAAATCCCTGTGTTGTAGTGTTTTATTTTAAAAATATAACGTCTTTCCACCAATAATTGACAGTTAAAAACTTTAAAGTAATTATTGTACATAAATTAAATGAAAATAATTTGACATTTTAGAAACAAGAAAATTCTCAGCAGAATTCCATTACAGTGTTTTTCGAAAAATAAGTATAAAAATACCTGTTTGTTCCGTGGCCGTTGACATTAACTATTCTTGGAGAGTTTTCGTATTTTGTGATTTTAATTCCTTAATGGGTGTAATGACATTTGAAAGCATTGAATGTAGGTGCTGAAAAAATATTCCAAAGTTTACTTTTTTTAAAAAATAAACGCTCGCAAGAAAGCGAAAGCTCCCCGCATGACGATTGAGTTATAGAGTCTAGTCACATGTACGCAGTGTTTCTCAAATATTGAAAGTGCCACAAATTAACACCTTTTTTTCGTCTAATGTCTAATTTAATGCCGATCGCATAGTCGAGTGGTCAATGATGTTAGGTCAAAAGTACAGGTCTCCGAATAGAAACTGTCAAGAATAAATTAATTTTCAATTGATTTACGGATTTGTATAAAAAAAAACGGATCTGTTATCGAGTAGTCAATGTTCTTAGGCGTTAGTTATATTCCAATGCGGTGACCAAGTGATCGAATCCCTCAATGAACACTTAATTCATTTTTGAACCGGCAAATGATATTTTGTTTAAGTTATAAATGTCTGTGATAATTTCACACATCCTTACTGATTATACATCAACTATTCCTTTCCTATCCTTGTATCTTAAGCACTTACAAAAATGATAGGTGGGCCGATGAAATAGCAACTAGTTCTCGTAAAACAATCGTTGATATTATCCATCTTAAAAATTCAAAAAGCATAGATTTATGGGATATTTCCATCCCTCCCCACAAACCTTTGGTAGAAACGTGAAAAACGTAGCTTAGTGAGAGCGATTAGATACGAACTAGTTCACTTTTAAGGTGATGAATGTCAATTATTGGTGGAAAGCCATTATATTTTAAAAATAAAACACAATTTGTTTGTACACAGACGGAATAGGGAACATTTTTTTTATTTAACCATATCCGCTCCCTACTAGGAGCATATGGCCATGACCCGGCTCCTCCAAGATTCTCTGTCCCCCGCCAGTCTTCTTGATTAGTCCGAGACCATCCTATCGTCCCGCAACTTCAACGAGTACATCCTATGGATAGTCATCAGCGGCCTCCGAGGGCGACGGAATCCATCTGGTTCATTATCAGGATTCAGGCTGCCTTAGGACATCCGCACCACATGGCCAAGCCAGGTCTATCAATGCCTTTTAATTTTGTACATTATAAGGGGCTGGTCAGTCCTCTTTCTTGCCTCTGAGTTGCAATGTCAAACCAGCGTACCTCTAGTATTCACCGCAAACATCTGTTTTCGAATCACATTATACGGTTACCTTATGATTAAGCGATGTATCATGACTCGCAACTGTAAAGCAGCACCGTCAAAATGCACGTGTTGAACAAATTGCACTTGGTTCTGACCAAGTACAACCGTGAGTCCCAGACTTACCACATTGTGTTGAAGGTTGCTCCAACTATCCCTTATCGGATCGTCAGCTCTTTTCGAGGATTGCCATCTCTCGTGATGTGTACCCCCAAATACCTGAAGCCGACGACTCTCTCAATGTCTTGCCCTGCACTCGCCAGAGGATAGACTGGGTTCGGGCAGAAACTGTTACAGAGCACATTGGTTTTATTCGCATTTACTTTGATTCCAATGCGATACGAGTTTCTCTACAGCTTGTCCACTGTTACTGGGAAACGAGGTAGAATGACTATTTTACCAGTATTCGATTTAAAATATGATATTATTTCGTAGATTTTTTAAATTTTATTTTAGTGAGTTGGAGATTTTGAGAAGTACCATTTAGTACTTTGTCTGTCTTTACGGTGCGGTAGGGTTCATTTACTTTTGTTTAACTCACCGTATTGCTTGGTCATACACAGATTTATGAAATGTACCCAAATTCATGGATATCTGTAATGTTTTCAATTCTTGCCATCCAGCTTATCCAATTCTGAAAACAAATTTCTAAGCTTTTACTGACCTCATCTATTTATCCCTAAAATATCTGAAAAGAGAGGTTGAAAAACTATCTAACAAGTTTTTCGTAAAACACCATCTGACGTCTCATAAAATGTCGGTTTGCTCCACATCGAGACTGGACATGTAACCGCGTATGTTATAAATGTAAGGATCGGGGAATATTTGTAAGTAAAATACCTTATAATGAGACAAATAATATTTATATATATTTTAAATTTTACTTATTTATTTACAATCATCTATTTTTTTATTAAACAAAACTTCACGTTTTCGTATTCTTTGTTCTTATATATTTATAACTGTATTCTTCACCACACTAAAAAACATTTCATTATATATTAAAGGTAGCTACATATACGTACAATAAAAAAAAACAATTGTAATATTATTTGAATATTTACAATAGGAAGAATATTTTATTTACGTTTTTATTACTTCAATATCTTTCATACAAAAAATCCAAAATAAAGTCAGTAATAAGGAAACAACGTTCACTCAAATATTTTATAAAAATTTTATATAATCTTCCAATGGAGGAAATCAGCACCAAAAAAATAAAAAGCTGCATAGCTTTGTAAATTACTTTAAATGAAGTGCAACGCAGAAGTTTTTGTGACGTCTATTGATTTAATTAGAGATTTTTTAAATATAAGTTTAGTGTTATCACTAAAATTTCGCTCACTTAAATTTTTGTAACGTCTAGATATATGACTACTGACAATATTATATCACAAACACTTCAACATTGCTTGATTTAAATATGATTCAAAGATTAGTTATAAGTTTTTAAAACTAAACAGCTAACAAGATTTATTTTCATTCCAATTTTTACCTTTACCATATTGCGAATATTTCGATAATGTTTTATTTGCTAATATAAAATAAAAGTATCTATATTGTTATTATATTGACAAAATTAATTAACAATGATCATTGCAATATCTTGTTGTAGTAAACGATAGTAACATAATAGAAGAATTTTCGAGAATCTAATTTTTCCATAATTGATATAAAGTGGAATGAAAATACATATCTTTATATTTATATTCTGTAAATTTAAACCATAAATAATATCAGAAATCTAACAAACACTCTAGAAATACAAAGAGAAGTAGCATTAATACCTCGACAGTAAACGAGTCGTAATGAAGTCGTATGTTTTGAGCGTATTCATTATATAAAAGAACCTATTTAAAATTATTATTACGATATGCATTCAAAAGATGGCTTATGATCTGCTAGTTTAGGATAAAAATGGAAAACTCTCAATAATTTTTTTTGTGACTCTTAAACCACCATTCGTTTTATGAATTACTGAATTCCGGCTGGTATTTTTGCAGGAAGGGTTTGGAAACTTTTATTGTTGGTTGGAATACAAAATGCATTGGGTTCAAGCTTTTATTGCATTGTATAAAAAAGGATTTTATTTAAGAAGTTGATTTATTTTATTAGTAAATTTCATGGGTTTGCACACATGCACTAAGCTTCCAAGTATTGTCTTGACGTCTACAATAATCAAGTTGATATCATTGAGATGTTTTCGCTGCACATTTTTATTAGCTTTAGTCTTAAAATGTATAATATAGATTGCCCATTTTCTTCATAGCTTCACTGCATAATATTTTTAAATCATTTAACCACCGCAGCAACTTATTTCTTTTCTAATAATATTATTCCACAATATATCAAATATCAATTTGATATTTAAATTATCAATCCACATTGATTATAAGTTCAAATAATTAAAGCAACTACTCCCTTAGTGTTTTACAAGAAAAAGTAATGTTATTAGTAAGATAATTAACACAGTTTGCAGCATAAATAATAATACATACCTCAAAAATCTTACTCACATAATATAATATATTAATATTATTAACTATTTAATGAAAGGGAACAATAATAGGTTTGGCATTTATCGTATAAAAACATTAAATTTAATATTGCTAAGTCGTTTAACCGTTTTTCACTATAATTTCACATACTCCAAGGGCACAGATGTTGAAAAACAACAGTAATTCAACGATATTATTTCTGTTTACTATGTTTCATATAATATTTACAACATAGTATACTAATTAATTATCAATTTTCCATCTTTATACAATGCAAAATATATTTACTTAAAGACAATCTGGCGTAAATAATTTAAAATAATATAAAATTAAAATTGATAACTCAGTTATTCCACTGGTCGTGTTACTAAATGTGACATGTGTTTCGCTTCATTAAGAATCATCTTCACATTTAGTAACACAGACAGTGAAATAACTAGGTTATCAATTTTAACTTTAATCTATCGTTATCAACCGCTAAATCTATCGAAAATTTAAGATAATATTAAAAAAATAACGCTACACGATTTCGGATATTTTGACTCTTTCCCATTAAAAAAATCTTTTCTAAAAAGTGTCATTCTTAAAAAGAATGTAGCAATGAGCAAAAAATTAAAAATACATAGGGATTTCGTTTCTTTACGTTTACAACCTCCTCCTGAGCTCTTTATCAAAATCATCATATAAATTATCTTCCAATCTCTCTAGGAAACCATCTTATTAAGACTGCTCCTTATCAGGAAATATATTATGAATGATGGATGCTGCACGAATTGGGAACATTAACTGCATATAAACAAAAAAGATAATATTCTGAACAAACGGTGTACTTTATTTCAATAGTTTAAAGTTAATATCAACGGCGCAAGTAACTAATTAACTGTGAAAAATGCTGTAACATTCATGAATTTTATTTCGATTGATTTTTGCCTGTGCCCTTATTCTTCTACTTATATTCATCAAAATAATCATTTTATCGTAACATTATTTTACATTTGTTGAAATTTACAATTTTATTTATTTATTATATCAATAATAGCACGCTTACATTTTGCACATACGTCTTGACATGATCTATGACCACTTATAATATTACAATAATTTTATTGTTGTCTATTGAATTCATTTTAGATACATCGACTCATAACATAATAATTGCTGTAATACTTATCCTTTGTAAAAAAATATTTTTAAAAATGAAAATATTATTGGTATATAAATCATAATTTATAATATAGAAACCTTCATATCTCTTACAAGTTAAGGCTGAGAAAAAATTTTGGATAAGGCTTACTGCCGAGAGCTGAATTAAAACAAATAATAATCCTGGTGATTCACTGGTTATTTCAAACATACGCAACATTTCCTTTAAAGTCACCGTTATATCGTTGATAAGTTATAGAATAACAAAAAATATATATTTATTTTTTAAGCTGCTGAGATCTAACAACCGGGATTTTGATAAATATCATTAAAATTTCAAAAAAAATCCGTAAGTAAAATGAATTCAATAAAATATAATATTTTAAAGTAGATACGCTTACACATACGGAAATATTCAGCTTAAGAGAAATCAATTATTAAACAATTTGGAAATAAATATGATTAAAATGTATATTACAACAGTCTTTTTAATTGATTTCTCCTCTAGTTTCAACTAATGTTTACAAACGTGTTTATAAATATTGAAACCCCTAAATAGAGGTTTTTTTGCGATAATGTTGCAATTATGGAAAGTTTTGTTATATTTGGTCAGTCATTAAAAATGTCGACAACAGAAATTTTATGCAAAACAATATTAATGTTTGCTTTTTTTGATTGAATGAGATTTTTAATTGATATGAGTGTTTGTAAAAGTGCTGACCAAATAAATACAAGTAAAAATATTTCACATTATATTATTATTTACGAACCATTTCAAATATTATGTTTGTTTTACATATTTAAGTTTACTTGGCTTATTCACTTATTAGACATATACATACGTTATTATTTCTTTACAACATTTTTTTTGAAAGCTTTGGCTTATTTTGAATAATACGTTTCAACGGCCATACAAATAGTGAACCCACACTTATTTCAAAGAAATAATTATAATAATTTTTTTTAGATTTTATTTAATGTTCGAAATCTCACATGAACTTCTGCCACTTTGCTCTAACAGACTGTCAATCATCAATGAAGTCTTGTGGAGCTTTTCTACGCCGCTCGCCAAACAGCTGGAAGTAGTCGTCTCAGCGCATTCCGTCGATCTGCAACCGGAAACGTCGAAGTTCGACTTTGAAGCGCTGGCCGCACTGACCTCTTCCGCCATAGCCAGGTGATAAGATGAAGAGTTATTGTTTTCGAACATCGTACTCTGGTGAATATCACAGGAGGATCCCATTTTCACTTTACAATCAGAACTTTCAGGATTATTCGTTTCAGAAGTATTCGTCGAGCTAATTTTATTTCTAACAAAATCAAAACAGTTATTATTTGTTGTGCTGTCAACAGTAACATCGTTTATTAACCCACTACTCTCAGGGTATAAATCCGAATGGATATTACTAGCTTTTTCTGTTCTGTTTTGAGACTTGGCACTAACCGAACAGCTTTCTAAGTTTGCCGCAGAAAACTGAGTTTGCTGCGCGTGATAAGAAAATGTGAACTGATGCTCTTGACTTTGATGGTGGAACTGAGACGGTGATGCGTGAAAGTTTTGAAAGTTTACAAACAGTCTTTCCTGAGGGTTCAGGTACGTTGGAAAACCCGCATGGAAGGCGGCGGTGGACGAAGATCAGGCGGAAGCTAGCTGCCTCCACACCGAGTGTCACATAGAGTTCATGTAGGGCCACGTGAAGGAACTACCTGATAAAAGCATGTCTCTAATTAATGTTTCTATTGGGGTCTTCCCGACGAGGCGGACGAAGAATAGCTGTTCTATGACCTGCGAGCTGACCGTTCTTAAAGACGGAAGTCGAAGGAGAAGTTTTCCGAATCTGGTTGGTTGATTAGGATATTGCGTCCTGCAGTACTCTTCTAGGGCGCATTGGGATTTTTCTTGTAAGCCTTCTATATGTGTTACGTCTGATAGGCCGCATGCATCTGTAGACAAAACAAAACATTTATTAGATAAAGAGGCGTACAGAGTATTGTTCTTAAATCAATTTGAGAATATAAAAAATTTTATTCGTTAAATAAAATATATTGTAAGGCAAAATATAAAATTACTTATAAAATTACATGAAGATTATAGATCTAAGCAATTAACAAATTTAGCTGATAAATTGAGACCGGTTTTAAAAAGGTTTTTAATTAAAAAAAATGTTTTTTTCTTATTTAAAATACATATATTTTTAATACCAAATATTATTTCATTAAAAGTCACAATTATTTGTTGATATAGTGAGAACTAATGTAACCATAATGGTTTTTTCATTCCTTATAATATTAAAACATAGGTTTATATATACGTGCACAAACAAAACAACTGAAGGGGCAATACTTCCTCAGTCATTTAGTACACAAAAAAGCTATTAGATAAAGGAAACGGAAATATCATTGTCTGCGAAAGCTGTCTTTGAGATAAAATGTGTTTTCTTTTGACTCATTTGGTACGTGATAATATTATATCATATAGAGCAACAACATTGAATGTGTGTGATGATGATCATTATGGTAATCTTTACAGGAAATAGTCACTCACAATGCTGATAATAAATTATTTAAAAAAAAATAACGTTGTATACTTAATATGCACTATGTAAATCCAGTAATTGTGTATTAAAAATTGTAAGAAAATTTTTTTATTTTATTTTGAACAGAAAATTTAACTAAAAAATGTCAAATAATAATTCACAGAAAATTGATTGAAACAAAAATATGCTTAGTATCTTATCACGTAAGTCTGACGTATGTCGGTATTCCCCCCTGTATTTGAAGAACATTATTTCGCGTGTTTATGAATAATGCCATTTATTACAAATTTTGAAAATATTTGTATTATATGTTTGGACACACATGTGAAGATAGGTGAATATTTACTTCAAATTTAAAAAAATAAAACACAATTCCTTTGTACTACTTCCACATATTTATAATGATCAGGACCGGTTTCGCTCATCACAAACATTATCAACTGATAAAAATACAAACATAACAGACTTATTTATATAAAATTTAGTATAAAAATGAAGTTATATAAAACTGATGGTTCATGAACTAAGACAAGAAAATACTGATTGGCAAAAAAATTATAAATAAATCAAATAAAAGAGTCTACAATTAAAATGTTATGGACCTCTTACAAATCAATAAATACTTTTTGAAATCACAAATATAGCTACATTAAAAGTCCATTTATCTGAGCAAAATTTTTTGATGACATTACTAATGCAACAAGCAATAATGAATCAGGAAAATTATAAGAAAAAATTATTGAACCATTTAAAAACAATCAAATATTACAATTTTACACTAAATTTTATATAAATAAACCTGTTATGTTTGTATTTTTATCAGTTGATAATGCTCGTGATGAGCTAAACTGGTCCTGATCATTATAAATATGTGGAAATAGTACAAAGGATTGTGTTTTGTTTTTTAAAATGTAATGTCTTTCCACCAATAATTGACAGTTAACACCTTAAAAGTGACTTACTTCAAAATAAGAAAATACAAAAAATCGAAGAACTTAACGTATGCGAATATATAAAGTAAGGAACGAACCAAATACACTCCACTGACAGTCAATCTAAAAAAGGTACATTTATGTACTGTACCATTACAATACAACCCTTGAGAATGTAACCGGCAATGATTTCAGAACGCTCTTGTGATGAGTGCAAATCATAAGAAATTTCTTCCCAAAATTACATTTTTTTAATAAAACCTTATATCAATAATAGCTTAACCTTAAACTAAAAAAAAACTGTTTGGGAGACACCAAAGAACTTAATTGAAAAATATGGATATTTAACTAAACGTGTGAGACATTCCTTTTGTGGAACCACAATAAACAAGAGTATCTGGTCGAGAATCTAAAAATAAAGAACGCGCTATGTCATTCTTAATCAGTCGAGATGTTAGCAATTGTTTTCTTTTTTGTTCATTTTCAAAACAAGACTTAAAATGGCTTTGGTCGCATTCCTTGTACCCACTTAATATTTTGTTACAGCAGTACTTTACTATTTAACAGAACATATTTGATATTTTTCTTGTCTGTTTTTTTTCATCTTCTAAGGTGGCGAAAACATAAATGAATACCGAATTTAAATGCTGATCTAAGATAAACCGTACGCACGTTCAATTTGCGGCTTGACAAATTTTCTTTGAATAAGCCCCGCGTATAAACTGTTTGTGTTAAATTTTCTTTGAAGCATATTGTGTTTGAATGCACTTTTTTAAAGAAAAAAATAGATTACTACGTATGTCAATGTGCGTTTATCATTCAGACTTAACTCTGTTAGCCGTGTCTAATCTATATGGCTGTATTTCTTTTATATCCGATCCCAATGTGGAGCATTTAGACTCCTAAAACTCAATAAAATTGTTAAACGATATCCTATTTTGATTTAGATGACCGAGTGAATACCCAAATATGGACGTACAATTTATTATACAATAAGAACCTACATAACTTTGTTTCCCATTTTTTTATTGTACCAAGCCGAGTCGCCGTAGCGGGCAGAATTTATAATTTCATTCATTGATGAGTGAATTTTATGTGCGGTAGGGAGGACAATTAGATTTATACAGGGCTCGAAATGGGAAATTTTATGAGCCGGATCACTCAACATCTTATTTCATCAATACTGCCCATATTTATTTCGATTATAATTATCGAATATAATATTAAGTAGTTTTTGATAATTTACAAACCTTAACGAAAGTTTCAGTTTTATGCCTAATTCGATCCTTGGCTTTATAGATTTACGTCCTTTTATGATTACCACTTTGGAAAGAGATATTGATAGACAGACTTAAAATTAGTTTACATTATGCGCCTTATGTTAAAATATTCGTTTTATAGTCCACATTGTGAACATTAAAACTCTTAAGAAATATTGCATTTAATGAGAGATACTCGGCTTTGAATTATACAATATCTCCTATGTATGGAAACATTGTGTTAAATTTTCATACCACATATCAGTGTGAATTAACAACACAAAATACATAACAGAAGTGACAGCAATATTTCTATTTTGTTAGATATTAGATTTTAGAATATTTTTTTTTAAAAAATCGTGACCACCAATCAGACTGTGCCCTGAGACACGGAGATGAAATATTTATAGCAACCCAAGCACAAATATTCCCATACAAACTTTATGGCGAAGAATAATAATTTCACTCACGTTCAATGAAGCATCACACGGAACGACAAATGAAAATGACACACAAGCACGCCCACTTTGCTGACAGGCGTACAATTTTCCCACTGAACTAATTGCTATGAGAATAAATTGAGAAGAGCGATATGATTCACTAAAATAAAATTGTAGTCACATTACACAACTGTGTCACTTCTTAAAGGGATTTATTATGGACACATTTTTGATTATTTTGCTAAAAACGTCTTTCAAATATCGTCGAGTATATTATAACAAGGTATAAAACGAGAACTGGTTGTTTCAACAGCTATCATCAGAAAGCGTACGTAAAGATATTTTAGGAAAGGACTTTTAGTGATTTGAAGTAAGCTCATTAACTAATTAATGGATCGTTCAAATACTGTAAAAATAATAACTATAAATCAGCGGCGTATGGTTTTTTTTAAGTATCCTCTATATTTGTTTAATTGTTTGTGATAATTACCTGCAAAAATATTAAATTTGATCTGAATACGGGTCATAATATGTTTTCCATTGGCGGTAAATAAACTAATCACCTATTAGGTTCTTTGATTATTATTGTTATATTTTTAAAATGTTAGAATACTTTGTCAACGGCCCAGATTCAGTCGGATAGGAGGAATACGTCCAGCTGTAGCATGACTGAGAAACTCAACTTGACAGTCATGATGTCTTCTCATATGGCACATCATCACAATTGAGTTTAATTGTTGTTCTCAAAAGAAACCTCACGTGAACAAAGCAAATACACCGAGTCATCATCGAATAAAGGTGGCTCCGGGAGACGTGAGAGAAGCACTAAGTGATTCTGTTTGCAAGGTATTTTCGCAATAGTATCGGTTCTTCGAAAATCGATCTGTTATGACTGAGTTTTGCTAAAAAACAACATTATGAATAATATTTTTTAAGACATAGAAATAAAAATATCATTTCAAAGAAACCTAACGGTAGAATATTGCAATGCGGAACATTACAAACAGTATTTGAACAACACCAAACGCTATTCTAAATCACAAAACGACAGATGGAGGAGGAAGTAATTAATTGCCACCTAGGAGGTATAATGAAGGAGAATTTTAAGGTCTTCAAGTGTTGAACGCCAGCCAGGATGGTCATCTCTAGCCTCGATCCTGGGCCAACTATAGACGGCTAGTCTACCGTAGAATGCAGTCCTGGGAGACTGTCACCATGTCATATTAGGTATCGATCTTATTGTTGTGTTTGTTTCATAATGTAACATTTTTACATATATTTAGAATCCTCTCAACTTTCTTTGTACCTTCTTTTCGTAAATTTTAATTTGAGTTTTTACTTTTTGAGTGATTGTAATTTTATTAATTACACCTTTAACTTTCTTCAAACTATAGCTGTGTATTGTGCTCTTAAAGTAAATGTTATTTGTTTCATATCACAGTGTTTTTCTTTTAACACTTTTTAATTTTATCATATACTAATGGATATGATTAGCGCTCAGAATTCTTTATTATAGTTTATGCAACATGCGTGTATTTATTGTTTATGTTTAGGTCATTTTCATTTTTTTTGTCACAATAAATAAATATAAGTATATATGTGACAACTTATCACAGATATACTTATATGACAAGCAATAGGCGAACCGCGAAACACGATTTGAGATAATATTCTATTTTATAACTTTTATTCTGTCTGAGTTAGTTATATAAATCTAAATCTAAACGTTGATGTGCGCTTGAATTTTATTTATAGTTGGCAAACAATCTTTTTTGGCAATATGCTTTCACACAATTGATATTTGGTGTTTTTGTCAAATCAATCCGACAGCGACGATACTTAAAAAAGACGAATCTTTCTAAAATAGATAATACTTTTGACGTGTTTTTTAGATCAAAATTATAACCTTATACTTGTCGCTTTGATCTTTTTGATGATTTTTCATTCAAAATCGGTTTTGTTTTCCAAATAAACATCGAGGAATGCGTACGATCGTTCGATCATAATTTCTTAAGCTTAAGTTTATAATAATATTAACGTTTAATACCGCTGTTTTATTTACGTACTTTTTTCAGTCGTGATCAAACAAAAATTTAGATTTTTATCACTCAAGCCGGCTGATTCAATTCACATGTAAAGCAATATGAGGCTTTGGGTATCATACATATAGTGATAGATATTATGTTCTCAGATCTGTGAAAGAGAGTCAGTCGAATCGAATCGGCAAGTGTCTCAGGCATTAAATTGACGCCCATCGTTTGGAAATTGTTATTAGAGGCGCCAAATCTTTTTGATTGTATCGATTATCGATTTTTCACCATTTTTGATTATACATGATACCTCATTATAACGAATTTATCATGGGATCAGTAAAACTTGAAAGAGTCTTCCGTTGGATTAATGACGAATATAAGAACTCTTGAAAGCCGTAATTATCAATGTCGATTCGTGTTTTTAAAACTGTGAGTCTGTACACGATTCGAATCAATTAAATATAGTAGTTGAAGTAATGGTTTCCTAGAACTTTAAAGAATGAAATAATAATCAATGTTACTTCTTCTACAGAATCTGCGTAAAATAAATTTTATCGAAACAAATTTTTTGATCACAAATTTCTTGTAATATAGACTTTTTGTTTCTATTTCTTTCGAGTAAACTTTTAATAAGGTTTTATTAGTATTTTACAATAAATTTATATTATGTTTTAACACTGCTGTTCCACAGTATCTGTGAAATGATAGTTACAAAATTTATGACGTCATATATTATTGTTTTAATTTTGTTGTGCATTTATACATAAAAACAGTTTTTGAACGCTAAAACATTGTAAACAAAACAGATTTGACTAGTTTATAAAATGTTTTCTGAATAAATCAAGCGTTTGTTTAAACTTTAACGTTTAATTTTAAAGTACGATTCTCATAAAACTCAAGATTAGTGGCCTGACAGCGGTTAAGCGAAAAAAAAAATTCGGGGTCTCTGAAATTATTTTTTGTATTATAGTAGGTAAAAATCTTCAATTTTAAAAACTGAATTTCAGTATAAAATAGTCATGTTGCGTTTTTCTCATTCAAAAAAAAAGTCGAACCGAGGCGAAACCGAAGTTGTAAGAGACAATACATATGAAAGTACAAAATTTGATATTCAAGTTCTATCAAACCTATGTCGATATCATTAATAAAAGAACTGTGTTTAAATAAATTAATCAAAAATCATCTAGTTATCGAATTTATGTTTTATAACTTTAAACGAAATAAAAAAATCATGTTTTATTTCTATATAAGAAGAAAATATTGGTGACAAATTAATAATGAAAAGAAAAAAACTGTTATTTATTTCTGATGATAGAAAGGCTATTCATATTTCATTGAGTATCTATAGGAAACACATCAATACTGCCATGCAAGTATTTATTAGATACTTTTAAAAAGAAAGTGACGTTGCAAAATAAATAAGTTACCGAAATGTACCGAGAAGTGACGATTATTTCAGCTAACAAAGTGAAAGGTGAGCTTTGTTTTGTCAGTATAATGGTATTTAATGAACATATTCAATACTACCAATAAATGAATATTATTTTTAACGAATACCTTTCTCTGTCTGAAAATAAAAGATGTACTTTAAAGTCGTCTTCAATAGATAAAAAGTAGTTACTGTTAGTAGGTATTCCATAAATCTATAAATAAATTATCAGAACTTTGACCACTGTTTACTGATTGCCTGTAGAGAAATTATCAAAAACAGTAACGAAAAAATGAAAGCATTTGACGATAAAAACACGGTTAAATTACCAGCTTAAAGCAATAATGTGTGAAATTATTAAGCAAGCTTAGAAAATGTTAACAAATATTGGCATACGTATGTGGTGGTATAAATGTAAAAAAAACTTTTCCTGCAGTGCGTGAAACCGTTTTCTAGACAAATGTATTGCAACTTTAACAAACGTACATAATATAAATGTCCAACAAAGATGTTTAATAATTTATCTAACTACTCTCGCATTCTGTGCAAAATAGTAAACCGTCATCATTATTTGTTGCAAGTTGGGTGTCTATGTAAGTCTTTCCATCGCTAATTTATTTAAGTATAAGACAAGCTCTTAATTTCATGCCTATAACTTTTGTATTTTTTTAAAGGAAAAGTGAAAAGGTGAGTTTTAAAACAAATGAGCTACATTTACAACAAGTAAAAAGTATCTTTATGCTGAGAAAGGATAATAAATTAAAATTTAAAGTGGTTAATTTAAGATCCTTCCAGGACTTTGATGTGAATGTGGTTTGTTAAAATGTACACGATCGCGTAGAAAAACAATCAATGCTGTTATACTTTTGCTCACTCGGTTGGGGGGTCACTAGTTCGAATGCCAGGATGGAAACTTTCCATACACTAATATATGGAAAAGAGGGCATAGTTTCTTTATGTAAAAAAGTAACATTCACAATATTTGATTTTCGTCAAAACAGTGACTATGTTAAACGAGTAAAAAATTAAACAAGGCATGTGTGTACTAGATTTTCCGTACCCAAATAATTCATTATTTCCAATACATTACCTCATTGTTTTAATCTTAAATTAAAATTTTATCACGATGCCATTAACTATGTTGAAATATTCGTATGTATAAGATATATGTTCCTTTCATAATATATCTAAAATTCAGTGTATTATATTCCTATTAAAATAATTTCTAATAAAAAACCACATACTTTTAGAACAGTTAGTTTTATACATTAGCCTAATGAGCAGTATAAAAAACAAAAAATCGTGCACGTCGGGTGAATCAAAAAGATTTTTGTAAAGGTCAAACGTAATCAAAAGAAATAAATTGAAACAATTAAGTGTAATAAAACTATCGGTTTTGTATTATTTATCACTATCTTCAACGTCAGCCATTATCAATATACTTCTGGATAAAAAGCTAGCGTTGCAAAATGATTTTCAACCATCTATTCTTGCCCTCTCCGAAAAAAGAGGTTTCAGCCAGCCAACCAGTTATCTTAAAAAAACTACTGTTCATATTACACTCCAGTAGACGTTCATACCCACTGTTGAATATGCTAACAGTATTGGTACATCCCATTGCAATTAAAGACCTTTGTTTATTCAGTCAGTAAGTTTCACTTTCATAGATAAATTATTTTTACATCTTTCTAGTTCGTGTGTTCAAGGTGATACAACCTGAAAAATAATGTCATTATCATCCAGCAATTGTTTTATATGTAATTAATAACGATAACTCACTGTTCGCTACTGGTCTAATCACATTAAAATAATGGAATAAGAGCTAAATATTTTTTTTTATAAATTTACTTTCTTCCGCTAAGACTCGACAGACACAGATCAAGTGACAGCATTTAAATCATAAAAATAACAAGTTCACATACAAAAGCTTTTAATAAAGGGTTCCAAAAGAACGAAATGAATGTGGGACTTGAACTCTGTCGCTACGCTTTATAAGAATGCATCAATTAAAAGACATTTTTCGTTTAATTCGAGCTAAGTACAAACCAATTAAATGAATCAATTGTTGTACCGCGACCCACGCGAAAGCGACTGGGAGTCAAATGTCAGAAAAGTTCCAAGAGTTCAGAATTTAGATTGATTCAGTATGAGATTGTTTTATAAGAATTTCATCAACCTATTTCTTTGCTTTACAAACTAATGAATCATTGCTCTATTGGACTAAAGTTTACGCTATCTTTACGCTTACATAAATTATTGCTTCTACCAAACTGTAAAACCAGCCTGTCAGTGGTGATGCTATTGGGAAGAGTTTTTTTTAACTAGATTTTATCAAAATTTGCTAATTTTTACTTTTTATGAACTGTGATTAATATGAACATTATTTTTCTACTGAATTTAATTGATATTTTCTAAAAAAACAATCTAGTAATCAATCTTCTTTGCTTTAAAATATTCCACTAGCCGTACCCTCTGCATTGACAGAGGATAATTTGATTTAATATAAAATAGTTTTGAAATACAAAGAGCTTGACTATATCGACAAGTTCAGAAGAAAAATGGTAGTCTTATATACTGGAAGCGTTGGTGACAGTAAAAATAATAAACATGGTATGGATCAACATTTTACGACATGGAGATTACTTTGAACATTTATAATTAAATAAAAAATAGAGGTATTTTTATTATTAATACTTATATAATAATAACTTTATACAAATAAGTAAATTTGTCCTCGATCGGTTTCTTTGTTGATTCTTGTATGGTTGATATTATTGTCATAAAAGAAGCTCGTATATGTCATCGTTTCGTCCACAATTGTTTTTCTTACAATATCAAGATAAAAGGCATGTGCAGGGTGTTTCAGAAGTTATTTTAAATAGAATTAGTCTAGATTGTAATAACTAGAGTAGTATTTAGGGCATTATATTTGAGAATTAATTGAAATGGTATAAACACAAAAGATGGTTTATTGTTGGTACGATATGATCTATTTATTTGTTCACTGCACGCTTAAATTATCAATTTTGTTATTAGTTACCTATCTTTAGATTATTTAGTTAAATTATTCAAGGGAATCTTGCAGGCGGAGTATGATTCTATATATTACATATGGGAAGAGAATATAATTATTAAAAACGTTGATAATTTAGCATATTTAACTCTAACTGTAAATTGTTCATAATAATATAACTTTTCAATTCATTCGCTAAACGTACTGTCTTGTAAGCCAAGAGGTTAACGCTCTTGGGCCCTCACCCTATTCAGTTACAGTATCTACAGATTCAGAATCCTCGTAAAGACACTTTCACAAATGTATTTTGCAATCGATTCTTAGATCTGTATTCAAAGTGAATGGGTGTATGTCATGTTTATATTCCCTCACACCGATTCGCAAAAACGTATTGAGGACAATTAGCCAACAATTGAGTCGTTACTAGACTCAACTTTTTATCATTTTCATCTCTGAAGAAGAGAATTTGAGCGACAAAGTAACGACTTTTTCTCGTAATAAAAATAGTTTGTGCTGAGATGTGCAACTAAAAGACCATAATATGCTCAGCACTGGACTGACAACGTTTGCAGTTACTTATAATTAAACATCGATCCAATCAAAGTTTGTAAATTTTTATAATATTTTTTAACAATATCGATGACAGATATGTTTACAGATAACATTGTTTCATGTCACCTGTTATGCATCGGTCGAATGCGTTGAATTCATTTAAGTTTCATACGATACAGCACCAATAACAATTATTGTATCAAATCATTCCCGGCAAGTGATTCAGAAAACATGACGTTCAATAAATTGGTTGGGCCGCTCGCTTTGCGCCAGCATCCAACTCGGCAAAAAGGGGTCAATTTTATTGACACCATCTATCAATTTAAAAATGAGAATATTTCATTGATTCTGTTTAATAAGTCGGCATACACCTAAAATACTCTCATGCTAAAGTGTCGTAGACACGGTGACATCTAACACCATACTAGATGTCGTAACTCCATAAACTATCGCTATTATCACAGTTATTATGAAGATGGTGTTTTTTGTTAAATTGATTGGAAAAAATATTTATTTTTGTCAACTCGTATTGAAATCTAATTGCAAAAAATGTATTGTAATAATTGCTTATTTATTTCCAAAACCGACAATTAACATTGGAAATATGATAGAAAATATCCCACACTAATGAAAAATCAATTTTATAGAGGAATGTAAGAGATTAAGATTTCAAATTTTCGTATATCTCAAATAAAATTATATATGTTATAACTTCAGTTAAATACGCTATTCGCGTCATTTAAAACCTGCAGACACGTAGCTAGACTTAGTTCAAGGGGGGTATTAATTTAATGGGAAATTAAACTATATTTTTACAAATTGGCACATAAAAAACATTAAAATTAGTAATTATGTGTAAATATTGATTTACGAATTTAGCCCAAATAAAAGGTTAACCCTGAAATGTATTCCCGGGGTTCCGGGCCTCCATTGCAAGTCCTTTTCTTCCATTGCGAGTATAGTGCCACGAAGATAACATTAAAATACAATTACAGTTTCAAAAACTTTTTAATTTATCAATATAAGATAAACACAGTTACAATAATTGTTATAACCTCTTATTTATATTTTACTAAGTAACAACTTTATGTCTATATGTTTTGCGTGACGTTAAATCCACGACGCCGTACAATATATATGGCACTGTGTATACCACCCTTAATTTCATTTATTTGCTATTGTATGATGTCTAGTGTTTTAAAAGTGTATTAGTTTGTGCTTGATTATTTGATTTGAACATTCCCAGACAATGCATTGTGTTTGTGTAGCACAATACCCTATTTAGCTGAATAAGCTGGCTAGTAAAATGATACAAAGAATTTTCAAAATGATTGATTATAAAATAGCAATGTAAATATGTAGTGTAAGAATCACTAAATACTGTAGAACTAAATACTTAGCTATTTTTATAATATGTTAGTCTTTTTCTACCCTATTATATTACTGGTCTTGGGGCCAAGCGGTCAACTCTGCTGTTAGGCATAGGTTCAAATTCATGAATGATTTCTTTCATACATTGGTTTTTCAATATATTTTAAGATTCTCATCACCCACTTCCGATTCTAAAAATAGGGCCGAGAAAGTGTGATTATCTAACCACCAGTGTTTTCTTAGCCCCGTCCATACATCGTTACCTTCAACGAAACGAGTGATAACACAACTGAATTACATGCAGTAATGGTAAAAAAGTTCATATGTTCTACATTGCGAACGCACTTTGTGAAAATTAAATTAAAAATTTCAGCTTATTACAGAATTATTGTTATTCTACCAGTGGAATAATAAAGGTGAAATCAATTATAAAATTCTATTAAAAATGAATTTCTACAAATTTACCGCCAAATTCATCGACAATACCTATTTTTATTTATTTTTATACATTAGATATTTTTCATAGTGAAATTTGATGTTTGTAAAATATCCAGCTCACATGCTGCTGTTAACACATTTTTGCTTAATTTCTATCTTGGCTCTTTTTTATAAATATTTTTTTACTCAAATTGTATACTTAGCCTTCAAGTGATGTGATAATACATAATGTCATAGCAAATGTGCCCCCTGCCATCTTCTGAAATTGAACCGCTTGAAGGTCGTTATTTTCCCTTTGAGCTTTTTTCACCCTTGCAGAATTTTTTTATTAAAAATAAAATGTGTTACCCCAGTATGAGATTGTTATTATCAACCCATTAAAAAAACAACACAAAATATAATGGTGAAAATATTAAAAGTGGTAATCCCAAGTATCAAATCTGGATGAGATTGTGTATTTTGTCACTAACGACCCGGGTTTCAAACTGTATCAAACAGACAGTTTACAACGATTATATACAAGATAAAATAGGACAAATTAGGTGACGTTGAAACACCTAACAGATGTCACTAAACGTGGAATGATTGTATATATTTATCCTTTCGTCGAATTGCATCCCGTCGAAACCCACAATACCATTATAATTGTAAAATCGCTGGTAATTCCATAAGAAGTTGGAAAGTGACAATTCGCCTCTCTGTAAATGTGGTGTTTACAAAATAAGGATTAAAGCAATTCTCGAAATTTTAACTCAGGTATCAGTGTGGCTCTCAGACGTATAATATTTTACCTCATCCATTTCGAATGCCTGAAGATGCCGAAAGGTGAAACCCGGGTCGTTAGTGACAAAATACATGGAAGTGTACAAAATCTCATTAATCCAGATTTGATATTGAAATTCCATCAAGCACCCTCAGTCGATGTCTTAAATTATATAAATAATAGAATACATTTACGTTCACTTGAAATGGCGATTAAATTGTTGTTAATCCTTTTAGAATGAACATATAAAAATAACGCACTTTTATAATATGATCAGTACTGGCTTTAAATAAGAAAACGGTTCCAAATAATACTGTTGTTGACTGTAAAAGCAAATGACACAAATCTTATGTTGAGAGTGCATAAAATTAAAACAAAAAAATTAATTTTATATAAATATCACAAACATTTTAATTTAACATTACTTTTAAAAAATAAATTATTAATGTATAATGAAATAAAGTATCTAAACTTCTTTAGAACATCATATACGTAATTATTTATACTCCGCACTGTAGATGGATGTTAATAAATCATTTATTTTTCAATATTTTCTAAAAAAAATATTGTTTAAAATTGTAAGTTTCTTAGTCATGAATATTTCGAAAATGGGTAGTTCAACGATAGCTGATAATGACAGAGACAGTGATTCAGCGCTCACAACTTCTCAACTTCCCTTCGCCAAAAGTCTAAGGGGTACGAAGAATTAAAAAGAAGGTTGTCTCCAAGCGTGAAAAAAAGCAACAATATAATGAATAGAAAAACCGGATTGTGACCCTTTTGTTGAGCAAATATTGGATGCATTATTGAATGACAATGGACCGGTTCTTTATTGCGGTTGAACTTTGACCTTTTGGATTGATAAAAAAATATAATAAACGGAAAGGGCAAAACCTTTACTGAATAATAATTATTTTCGTCCCTTTTGATTGAGACGTATTTTATTCATTTTTAATGCTACCGAAATACTGAGATTAGAAGAATAAAATCATAGTAGAAAGATTTATCAAAACCAATTGGATATTGGCAAACATTTTTTTTTTACTATTTTTACATAAAATTCAATTTTGGAATATGAGGGTGTTCCGAAATGGAAAAGTTTTCCCCATTTTGAGACTACAGTTTGAAACAGGAAACTGCATGGTATCATTAGTTAGCATCAGGATCAATTAGAATGTTAGCTCACTGAGTGAAACTAGTCACGATCATGTACAATACAATGTTTTTCAACCATAAAAATTCCCATTCAAAATACTCTTTTCACACAAATGTACCTAAATATTATTTTTTTTTGCCTAATTTCTTGTCATACAATATTTTAAGTAATTCAGGAGGATTTCCTCCCCGTGTTTCAATTTTTGCCATTGAAATAACATGAAATAAATAATTATTAATGCGAACTGAGAATCTCCCCTTCATTATTGTCATTGTGCCCTCTCCATTGATCGCTTTAAATAACTTAGTTGAGCTTAAGAAAAGCATGGCATATTGTATATTATGCGGATTTTTTACAAATCGACCAGAAAAATATCCATTTTTGTTCGTCTATTCAAATTTGATTGTCTAAAAAATGAATATTATTACTCGATTTGGTTTTTGTTTAAAGGAATGAAAATCCATTGTGGATTAAGAGATACAAATAAGAAAAATTTAAGCATATTGTATTTTTTCGCTATGTTGCAGTAATCAAAATAAGGTAAGCAAAAATTCCTAACATCACTAACAAACATATTAAAATATTTTCAATTTAATGTGTGAGTAGATTTCCAAGTTAATACAAATCTTTTAATATACCAAAATTTGTATTGTATTATATAACACCTCAAAAGGATGATACAAATATTCAAAAGGCAGCTGTTTGTTCGGACACGCGTGTATTTGTACCCATATTTTTTTTATTAAGAAGAAAGAATAAGATAAAAGCATCAGACACCGAACAAACAAATCAATACAATATAAATCTAGACTCTCTTCGGGGGCGTGCATTTTTTTATGTCAAAGGTTTTTTTCTACGATATTTTCTATACAATGGTTGCATAATAACGTAACAAACTACAAAAGATCTATGCATATAATGCCTAATCTAACTAAGAAATCGAAGAAGCGGTCTGACGTAACTTGACAGTAGCGTTAAAAAAACATAGCAACTTCAATATTTTTTTTCGCAATAAACAAATATTCTTAATGCGGCATCTCATATAAAGTCAGTCAAGAGTTGTATTTTTTCGTAATAAATAAATAAGACATTCAATAGTGGTGAATCTTCAAATGGTGAACTACTTTCAGTTCTTTTCTATTTTTTTTTATTTTCTATGGAATTGGCGGTAACTTTGTGAAAGTTCATTATTAATATAAAATTAAAATTGATAACTTAGTTATTCTACTTGGTTTATCACTAACGTGACGCGTTTTACCTCTATAAGAAGCATATTCAGACTAACCGTATCGCAAGGTTATTTATTTCTTAGATAAACAATGATTCTAATTCTTACATTGAAATATGGGGTGGGGGTGGGTTTTATTCCATTACTACTGAATGTGAGGAGGGGGTAAGACATAAACCATTTACAAATCAATTACTGGTACTTGGAGGTGAAAAACCCAAGGGAAGTAAATTTAATATTGGTGAGCCTAATGTTCTTTTGAAAAAGTTATTTACAAATTACTGTTAATTATTATATTAATTTCTAAAAACTCATATTCAATTCAAAAAAGATATTCATTTTAATCCCTTTTTTTATTTACTCGATGGAGTACTTCTACATGACTATTTTTATTAAAATTATGATCATTTTCAATTAAATGATTCGAAAACTCTAAAAAATGATTACTTTTGTAAAATCTTATATGTTCCTTAACTCTAATATTAAATAATTGAGAACATCGACTGAGGGTGCTTGATGGAATTTCAATATCAAATTGGATTGTTGGGATTTTGTACTCTTCCATGTATTTTGTCACTAACGACCCGGGTTTCGCCTTTCGGCATCTTCAGGCGTTCGAGCACACTCATGGACTCGAACTGACAGTTAGTGACAAAATACATGGAAGTGTACAAAATCTCAATAATCCAAATTTGATATTGAAATTCCATCAAGCACCCTCAGTCGATGTCTTAAATTATAGAACCCTTTATTAATCAATTATTTTTAACAATGTTTGTAGTGAATTCTTTTATGATAACGTAAAATAAGTACGTTTTTTCCAGCCACTCTGTAATACTGTACTTTTATTTATCACCTTTATCTCATTAGGTGACCATTTCGAGTGGGCGTACACCGTGTCCCATGGAAAGTGACAACACCGACAGATGAAAGGCGACTTAACTGAAAAGAACCAACATTATTTCGTATTGATAAATATCGTCCTTTAGGCGAAATTTATGACACGTAAATTTGTTGAGATTGTCACACAAATTGAACATTACAACCGTTTACGAGATTCTTTATTGTGTAAAAAAAGGTTAGATAGACTTATTCTTATGTACAGATGTACTTAAACTTTGTTTATTTATTGAATCGATACAAAGAGAGTGCGTTTATCACCATATGAAATTGTAGGCAATATACGTCTCATTATTTTAAAAGTTGTCATTGTTAAAAATATTTACTTTATTTTCTTTCCCATTCACATGTTAAAATTATTTATACGTATTTAAATTCGTTATACTACAATTTATAAGAGTTGTTTTATGACAAAAATGAATATTTTATTTTTACAAAATGATTTATATTCACAAAAAAACACATACTTATATAATATAATTTAATTTTTGTTAAAAACTACATTTATAATTAATTAAAACTATTCTGTTGAAATCTATATTCGAAAATTCATAACTCAGTTTTTGAAATATCATTTAAAAGGATACATTTATATGCCACATATTTCGAAAAGGTGTCCGATTGACCCAAGTGACCTTAACAGTCCGCTTCAAATATCTAACAA
Source organism: Himalopsyche phryganea (assembly GCA_022494535.1). NCBI lineage: Eukaryota > Metazoa > Arthropoda > Insecta > Trichoptera > Rhyacophilidae > Himalopsyche > Himalopsyche phryganea. The sequence continues at coordinate 3,663,258 of JAGVSL010000044.1, read as the reverse complement.
AAAAACTTATTCAGAGGGGACAGCTCGATGCCATTGAATTATTTTAATGGATTTATTTCGACTGAAATTGTACCTTTTTTCTGTAAAACGTTTTCGTGCAATATATAACAATAGTATAATTCTGGCATACTATTATTCAAATAAAGATTTATGATAACATTGTTAATTTTAGTTACTTATATAAGAAATTTTTGTACTTTTTTTAAAATTATGATCACAAATACATACTTACACCAAACACAGCAAGCGCAGAGTTTGTGACAGAAAAGTTAGTTATAATGACTGACTGTTGAGCATGTAATATAGTCTTGCTTTAATGATATAACTGTTAGGGCTTCTCATTCCAGGATCAAGGATCACAAAATCCCGAGATCTTGATCAATTTGTCAATCCCGTAATACCTAAATTGTTTAAATATCAATTCCGAAATTCACTATAAATATTCTAAAAATCATATTTCAAATTAAATGCTTCCTGATTGACTATAACGTGTACCTCGGTTTGTTTATGTGAATAATTTTTTTATAACAACTAGATAATTAATACACACAGTCTCCCTCCATTTCATATATCGCAACTGTCGTAGACAGGGACAGATAATTTTGACAACAATGTATTTTGTTTTTATTTTGCATTGTTTTATAAAAAAATCAATTTCATCTGTAAACCAAATCTTCTCAATAAATAAAAAAAAATTGTCTAAATCTCCATAAACAAGCAAAAACCATTCCCCCGCAAAAAGCAAAAATATGAAATGACACATTCATTGCAATTGAAGCAATAATGGAGACAAATTTAATTTTAAATATTAAATTTAAAACGTGAAATTACGGTTAATGACCAATTCAGGAATTGAAAAATCGTGAATCCTGAAATCACAGGATCATACAAAGGGTCCATGGATATCCTAGTAGTTGTGCGAAGAAAAAAGGTTTACAATTTACCGTCAGCCTTTGCCATCAAATCCAAATTTGTAAATGACTAAATTGAGATGTTCGCCGTGTCTAAATTATATTCTCAACCATATCCTCTCTCCACTCGGAGCATATGGCTATCACGCTGATCCTCCAAGCCTCTTTATCCCTCGCCAGTATTTTTGCTTCCTCCCAGGTCATACCAGCGTCCCGTAGCACTGCCGAATACATCCTACGGATGATCCTTCCAGGGTGAAGGAATCCATCTGGTTGGTAGAAGAGACAGGCAGGATTCAGGCTCCTCTGGGGCATCCATAGTACGTGTCCAAGCCAGGTCCATCGTCACTTTTTTATTTTGGACATAATAAGAGGCTGGTCCGTCCGCTCTCTTACCTCAGAGTTTTGGTATATTTTATACATTATTGGAAAGCGCTAGATATAAGTAAAAACGTAAAAACATGGTTCATGGTTTATATACTCATCTCTTATTACATTTTATATTTTAGTGAACGTATGCATAGAGTCAGCCAAGATTTTAATTACGGTATATTTATTGGCCCACTAGTAAGATAATTTGTGATGCCACTGGGCAGGGACGGCTCTTGTAAAGGAGCAAAGGGTGCACTGCACTCCAATAAGTCCCATCAAAATATTCCATTAATAAACGATATTCAAATATAATAATTATACCAATTCACTAATTTTAAATTTTCCTCGTGTTTCCCATAGGAAAATATTGCAGGAAACGATGATCAATAAACACGACTAGCAAACGTATTCTGTGTCGATTCAAAATACGCATGAAAGTCGGTCGATGACGCGGTAGGAGCATAAATTCTTTTGCACTCCTTAGACGTCTGAAATGTTCCATGTATTTTGACATATTTGTGACGTTGCACAAGTATGAACTACGCGCCGGGTGCATTTTGTATGGACTGTTTTTGAGCACTGATCCCCCTGGCGGAAATTCCCGAACGTACCCGAAAGCGATTTGACGTTTGAGTTTACAAGCCTGTAACAGTCATTTGTAAGAATGAAAAAGAGCAGTTGAACAAGCGTAGTAAGCTCATTTAATTTCAATATGATTCTTTAACTATACACTCTTCAATAAGAATAATATTTACCTACCATTATAACTTTTGGAGTGATGAATACAATTTATAAAATTATAACTATGATCGTGTATAATACCGAATAGATATAATTGAATATTTAAAATAGGATAGTTTCGAGTTTTTTACCTGGCTGTCCTTACCTATTCCATAATATTCAACTGTGTATCTGATTCAGTTTCGTAATACACCTTCCTCTAATATTTTTTTATATTCTTCAATATTGAATTCTACAAATTATTTTCCCCAAAAAATACTTATGCGAAAAATTTCCGGTTTAATACAGAATTATTCCAATTGCAGACATTAATACGGTAACCTTAACATACGATTTCATCGAGGAATTTAAACTTAAATTGAACTAACTGTCTTATACATCAGAGAAGATTTTTACGATGTCGTTGGAGTCCTGTCTATACTTCAACTCTTCGCGAATAAAAAATACATGTATTATTTAGCTAAACCGTTAAGCCATTACAAATAATTTATACAATATCGATGACTTACTCTCAAAATCCAATATGTGTGAATCTTTTTTTGCACTCCCTAATATTCCTGTCACCGGCCGCCACTGCCACTGGGAATAGCATATTTTAGTAGACTTGAACTACTGTAGACGAATATTTTTTTATTATTTTCTTTCTTCAGTCAAGCTGCACAAAAATTCTGGGATTAAGTATTTAGTTGCCGAAATTTGGTTAGTTCAATTTATTTTTTTTTGTATTTTTTGCATTAGAAATTCATTAAGTGATTAATTTGTGTTATTTAATGCGATATTGTATATTAAGCATTTAAAAGATGAAACGAAAAATGATATATTTAAAAAAATGAAAATATCCTAAATTAAAAAAAAATGAATAAGAAGGGAACCCTGAAATATTGCATTCCGATAAATTGGAATAAATTCAAGTCGAATGGAAAAGTACGTATTGAATAAGGGGACACTGTATATTAATTCATATGTAAATTTTACATTGTAATTTTTTCGACACACGGAAAATCGCTGGTGAACTTTGACCTCTAAAAGAGTGAAAAAAAAAATAAACGTGCATGATATGGGCACGAGTAAAATAATTTATATGTTTCTTCATTATTCTGCTACCTTTGTTGAATGTTTAGGAATTTCTTTACAATTTTGTGAACACAAAGAATTAAACATCGACATTTTCTGGAAATATTCGATTGTTTGATAATGATTACTATAACTGTATTTAAATACCGTACGCCATCGTAAAGTTCTATTGCTGATACCTAACCAGCCGTTTTACGCAAGTCCTGTTTGAAGTTTATAGTTCTAAGACTGAACATAAATTTAAAATCTGATATTTTGTGCAGTTGATATGGAATAATGACGAAGTAGAAATTACTACGAAATCTGCTTGTTATTTAATCGTTCATCCAATCTTATTTCGACGACAGTGAAGATAGATGAATGGAGCTTGGGCAGGACTATAGATGTACCAATTTTACTTGGCCGCTAGTGAGGGTGGCTACTGCCGCGTTAGGAATGTTGCCATACTCAACCAGAACTGAAATTTCAATCCATTCTAAAACTGATATTTTAACGACGATTATTAAACGTAGACAAGAGATTTATTTTGCATACAATGTCAATTGGAGAAATTAATTTTAGACTGGAAATTATAGTTCCAAATTCGGCGGCGGTCAAGAAACGTTGGTAATTCTATGGTAGTTAAATAATCAATGTCACCTGGCCACGTTTTCAGTATCGGATGGTTGGGAAAGCAATCTTAGGAATCACTAACATTTCAAAACGAATCCACAAATCGTACGAAAAATCAATTTATGAAAATGTCCGTATAATGTTTTTAATCGCAGCGTTGACCACTCGGCTACAAGACCAGCTAAAATTGTGCATTTAGTTTGTTTAAATGATAATTATCTTTTATGATAACTTCAATTCAAATTAAAGTGAATTTCTCGATGATTGTTAATACTGATTATCTATTATATTATTATTAAAATTTTAGATTTATAAATTACAAATTGATTTGCAAATTACAATGTAGTGAGTGCCAACACTTCTATGTGGGTAAAAGCACACGTACAGAGTATCAGAACATTTAGCCACGTTTAGATTTAAAAAAAAAATACATCAACATTTGCAAATCACTTGCTATTGGAGAACCATACGTTCAATGCGGATGATGGAGTTAAAATGTTGCATCAAAACATGGGGGATCATAAATTATTCTATCAAGAAATTTTGGAAATCAATAGAGCCCAGTTTAATTCGTTACTAATTTTGAACGAACAACTGAATCTTCCAAACTCTTCTCTATTGTACCCTGTACATGAGATGAGTTCGTAAAAAATAAAACATGAGTTAACAACCAAAACTAAACATAAATTAACAATCAAAGTACTGAATTTCCCATATTAATACATCGGTCCATGGTCACCCTAACTTGAAATTGGGATCTTTTGGAATTGCACTTAAAAAAACTTCCCTCACCCCTCTGTTCAATCGTAAAGTGGTCACTACTAAAGATGTCAATTTCTTAGACACAGTAATAAGATTTGTCCTATTTAATCTTGTATATAATCGTTGTAAACTGTCTGTTTGACATAGTTTGAGCCCACTTGTGTGCTCGAATATCTGAAGATGCCGAAAGGCGAAACCCGGGTCGTTAGTGACAAAATACATGGAAATGTACAAAATCTCAATAATTCAAATTTGATATTCGTATTATTAGTTATCAATTTAATTATTATACTTTCCATTTTTTTTACTAGAAGCCATGGTTGTTATTAACAGCCTATTATGATTTCATGAGATTTTTTCCAATTTCTACATACATTATTTAATATTTAAATAATAAAACATACCCATTTTTCAATATCAAGACACTACGATTAATACATTTATATTATTTCTATTTGACTAAAAATACATTTTTTTTTTATTACGTGTATATTGCTTTTAAAACACATTAACCGCTTGTCAGCCATCACACTTCAGTGATAAACAATAGGCTTAGTATTCTCAGTCCATATGACCACTTTGATCGCTTTGTATCTTTTGTAGCCAGTTGCAAAAACAAGAACTTTTTAAAAGAGGGTGAAATAATTTTAATATAACTAAAATCATATATTTAGCTTTGCTACCCGGATTGCCTCGGTATTGAGATTCTGATTTTATTTTCACTCGTTATAACTCAGCAACGATGTAATGAGTTGAAAATAGTCATATTTCATAACGCCAAGACTCACCATTTAAGGGCTTCCCATTCAAAGTCATACAATTAGCAAGCCAAATGGGATAACTATTGAAATTATTATTTTGGTCCGACATCGGTCATTTTAAACTCTGATTGATATTCAAAACCATTATGTCGATAATTCAACATATAAATAAATTCAATTTAACAATCTGTGAACCATTTAAAACCAAATTATCAACATACGTCCGTTCCTAATACATCACTTTGTTATAAGGAGATAGACGAAATTTATCACTGTTATTACTGCATCGTATTACTGTGCTGTTGCTCAAAAGATGAGCATTTAAGAAAATGGAGAAAATGTAAAATAAAACTCAGAAGTATGACATAATATTTATCGTATTAATATATAACGCGAAACATCCAATATTTTTTGAAAGCATTGATTTATGCCATGCCTAAATTTTCTACTACCCATCCAATCCAAAAAATGAGGCATAGCGAGAGCAATTAACTAAACACGATTCCTGTTTTAGCCTTGTCCTTCAATACTTACTTTTTCTCAAAAAGAAAGCCTGAGCAACTGAGTAACAAGCAGTTTTTATAGAACGACTTCTGTTGAGTCCACTTCAAAAGGAATCCATATGCTCCACATTAAGAGCAGACACGGCTTAAATACATATAAATATATATATTTACCTACAAATATTTCGAATAAAAAACGACTGTAGAAATTATTATAATGAACAAAACTTTTCTTTAAAACATAACATATTTATTTAATAAGAAGATCTCTGAGTGTAAGTATCTCTTTTAAAGCGCCACTGACCTCGCAACTCATTCAGACAGACAGCGCATGGCATACACATCCTGTTGTGACGTCATCGAAACAACAGGCTGTACTCCGGAAGGGTGAATCCGCGCTCTGAATGTCAGAGGGCGCTACGAAAAGGGTAGAGGCCTCTACGGTTTTAATTCCTCACACTAACCGATTTAGAAGGGGTGAAAGAACAGCACAGGCACGTAGAATTGATATGTATATATTTGCAGAAGATATTTAATATATTTGTATTTATTTTAAAAAGCATACAAATTATTTAGTTCTAAATATTATTTCTATTCATAGGCTTGTGATGTTTTCATGTGGTCTCTTACTAACATATTTAATTACAAGTCTTCTCCTGACTTAAAATTTATATACTTTCTCTATCTGAAAATAAAGGTTGACAATGTTCTAATAACTAGTTTTCGTTAAAATCATATTTTGAAAAATGGACATTATTTATGATTTTGTCAAAGTACAATTAGAGCTTTTATTAGCCATTAACTGTTTATGTTATACAGCCAGAAGAAGATGACTTATTTCGAACAACAAAACATGAACTATAATATAAACGCATATATTTTTTTATTGATTGATTGATAGTCATATCGTTTTACTTTATCAGACAAGAACTTAACCTTACTTTGATCCCGACAGCATCTCATACTATACGATATATTTGTAGGTAAATGCTTTACTATTTGTTTGCTGTTTGTACACTGTCTTGGAGTTTGAAACGGGCGCTACTTCTCGTCGGGGGTAAATGTCAGCCTAAATGTCAAAAGGTTTATCAGCACAGGGGTAGATAGCCAAGTCCGGGTGGGTGCCAACTCCACTTGTGACCATTTATTTGTCAACAGTATGATACAAAAGAACAAATTTAATATTATAATAATATAACTGACTTCAACGCTGTTATAATTTTTACGTCATTAACAGGTTTAGCTTAAGTAGGATTATAGGATGTTGGCGTCTGTGGCGCAGTTGGTAGCATCTCTGTCTACGGTTACGGATGTCTCGGGTTCAATTCCCGGTGCGGACGGTTTTCATAAACTGAACTTTCAATCGATTTATGGATTTCTGGTCGTAATCTGAGTTCTCCCTCCCTCCCATCCAATCTTCACAGGGTGTAGCAAGAGTGATTAGCTAACCACTAGTCCTGTCCTATCCCGATCCTTCTATTCCTACTCTCTTCGAAAAAAGACAGGTTGAGCAATTGAGTAACAAGCAGTTCTCATAGAAAAATTCTCTTAAGATACCTCCATTAGGAGACGATATGCTCCACATTGGGAGCGGACATGAAAAAAAAGGATTATAACGGAAATCATAGGACTGCTTATCCTACAAAATGGCTTACTCTACTTTTGAAGACGTATAAAAAATTTTAACAATTTTACCGTCAGGCAGGATTTAAAGATTCCTAAATTACACATCATGCTTTTTTACTTACAGATAAAAATAACTAAGTGCATTTGGGAATTGTAAAATTCCGCTTGGTGGTTAATGTATCAAGTTTTTTCCAATCGGAGTTGGGCGGTTTACAGATTAAGCAGTCAATATTCGATGCTATTTTACAATCATCAGACAATAAATCAAACGGAAAATGTTTACACACACGCCATCACGTCACTTTCAAAAGCCAGTGCATATGTTTGATGTCGTTAAAACAAACCAAACCACAATATTACTATCACAAATAATAGAATACTACTTTCAAATCAAACAACCATTTTTGCATTCATAATTGCATCAAACTATTGTGCTTCTTGATTAAAAACTGAGAGCGAAATTCGATATTTTTTTTAACCCAAAACTTTTCTTTACTTCAAAGAGATACAACTAAAAATTATACGTAACTATTAGGAATATATTAAGAAATACCCGTTGAGATTTTAATATAATAATACATATTATATACGATTGATCAACGAGTGGGGAGTACACGCGACGCGCGTTAATTGCTAGGTGATTAGTTCAGCAGTGAATGGGTGAATTATTTTAAATTAGGTATTGATTGAAATTAAACTTTATTTGAATGGAAATTATTTGGCACCCTGTAAGTGCGACGAAATTTTCCCGACCGGCAGTGTTTTAGGAAAAGGAAGTCGATGTGTTGTTATACTTGCGCCGGGTTGAACGAGATAGCTCGTTCCGGAACTTTGCTTACCGTCATCGTTTGGACTCATAAACATGCATATACATACGTATTTTTAAATAAAAACTAATATCACTCGAGTTCAGAGCAAGATGCAAATCATAAAAATGCCTCATTGGTAGTCCATATGTACATATTTCACATTATTAGTAAACACATATACTCTCTATTGTGTTACCATGCCCATCACTAAAAAATTGGTAACTCGAATAACTCGTGGATCTGATTTGATGCAATTGATCTTTTTATGATATTGGTGAATTTTTCAAAGCCGTACCTTTTAAAAAAAATATTTTTAATTCCTGACCGCTCTCAACGTGAAGCGTAGTTACGTCCTTTTTCCTTTCCACAGTCGATATGTATTGTTCGTATGTTTATTATGCACTAAATACTAAATTATTGTAAACCACTCTTAAGCATAACGATGCACAGATAAGGTCGGAGGGTCGCCTTACAAACTTGTTTGGGATGCATTCAGATGTCATTGTCGGGTACTGAAAATATCAAGATTAAGCCTAACTAACACTAACGTGACACAATTCTAATCTTTAATTTTAGCTTTGAAACAATTCTCAGATCAATAGCCAGATGAATTTGTTGAGGAATTTATTTATGTTATAATATCGCTTTCCGCATTATGCTCATTATAAGTACACACAACTTAAGCTCTACGAAAATAATTTAATAAATTCTAGCCTCTATTTCAGCATCACGCTATCGTCGAAACTACGATGGAGCGGAAGAGTGGATTTTGTTCCATATTTCAAAATAAAATCAAACCAGTTGAAAAATGCACAACATTAACATATCTTAATAAAAAAATTGTATTCAATGGCATAAGCGCCAAACGACGCTTTTAATCATAATTAGTATTGCTTGTTGTAAAGGACAGAGTACTTAAATGTGCTCAATATATATAGCACTATAGAACATACGTGATGTATTGCAATACCAACAGTGAGTAAATATGTTCAAATCGAAAACAAAAGAACGATTTCTTATCAAATTTGAATTATTGAGATTTTGTACACTTCCGTGTATTTTGTCACTAACAACCCGGGTTTCGCCTTTTGGCATCGTCAGGCACTCGAGCGCACGAATGAACTCGAATTGACAATTCCCAGGTATCGCTTAAACTGTCGTGGTACTGACAAAAATGTTTGCAATAAAAATAAATATATTATACTGATAAATGAATTGTGTCAAAATCAATTTTTCAAAATAAATGATGCTTCTCTGTAAATAATTTCAGTAAGCCATTAATAATTATTGCCCACTAGAAACCGGTGTCTATTCATTAAATAAAAAGTATTATAAATTTATTTTCATAATATCTTATAATGCCATTTACCAGTGAAAACATCAAACTTATTATTTAAATATCTTATTGTTTCTATGGGTATTTAAAACAGATTCAAACGTAGTAGTTTTAAAACAGGGTAAGTTTAAAATCTTTTCGCTTATTACTTGTTCATATGTTCACCATTCTTTGCAGGCGAGGGAGATACCATCTCGATGCCTACTTGAAAACGATCAGCTGAAATAGGAACAAAGCACGATCTTTGCTCTTTGACATTTTTCCGATCTTTATCACGTATTGTCACTCGTGGAGGCAAAATGTAGAGCGCACTGACAAGGTGAGAGACTGTGTACCGCTTGTTATATAGACTAGAGGAAAAATCTGGAGTCTAATTTTATACAGTTTCTCAAACAGTTTAAAAACGTTGTCTTTGAACAGAATTTACTACTGATGAAACGAGATTCAATGTAACACAATGAATCCCGTAAATCGATTAAACCATGGGGTGACATTTAGTGTTTCGCTTTGTGTATTATATTTATTCGTTGCTGACAGTATGCATATGTGTTAATATGCAGTTGTTTTTTCAAATATTAAAGTATCGCTATATATTTTTTACTAGCAGCATTCGTTTAATAAAAAACGAAATGCTAAAGCCCTCAATTTGAAAATTTGGAGACATTCTATATTACATGATATTCAGAACACTTCTTGTTGAACTTTTGCACACTTCCAAATTCGAACAATATGAACTCTTTACTTGATAAAATTTGTAGTTCTTAATTTACAGTAACAGATATTTTCCGAAAATTTATCAACCCATCGCTCAATTTTCTTTTTTCAGCGAGATGTGTGGATAAAACCATGCAAGTAGGACTTTTCTACAGCCGAAAAAATTGAATGCGTACATGAAAGTGTCTTGAGAATTCAATGTGATAAATACAATAACGTAATCATAAAAAATATACCGGTTAATTGACCAGAAGTTTTACCACTCAACATACTTCTAAAAGGAGATTTTTTATTTGAAAGACCGACAAACAATTCGTGTAAAAATAGTAAGACAATGCAAAACAATATTAAATATGTCCTTTGCCAGATTGAAAGCCACGAAGTAAGATGGCATGCCTACCACTCCATTGCCTCAAGTCTTGAACGAAAAGTGTCGAGTAGATGCTAATCCTTCTATTATACGTCGATGGCCACCTTGTTAATGCCACTTGACATGCAAACTCTACTTATATACGTATACAAGCCATGGCATGAGATTCCCTTACATAACGATTTTCCACAAACAAGTATACCGCTATTTAAACACAATAAACATCATAAACATAAAACATAAGCGATTTTGTAATTTGTCAATTAGTCTGTCAATGAAACAATATTTTCACAAATATAACGGATACAATAAAAATTATGTAAACTTATTAAGCCCAGGGTCAAATTAAAAAGCCTGACATATACTACATTCCTAATATTCTTAAAATTTCACTATAAAACAGTGCAATAATTGAATATCTAAATAAATATTGTTTTTGAACTAAAATTAATAGCTATACATCTTTGTAGTATTAAATAAACTCAGGACACAATGTTTGTTCCCAGCTTCACTTATTCTACTTGTATTTATATTTATTATCTCAATTTTCAGTCAGTCATATTCTATATTTAATTAGTTAATTATCATTTCATAATCGAAATCCTTCACTAGACTGTGATAGCTACCGTCAAATCATAGAATCGTCACCAGAGAAAGAATCTATGTGCTGTATGAGGCGGACACGTGTCAGAAGCTGTGCAAGGCAAGATTACACGAGGCGCGTGCCTCGATTCATGCCCGGGGCAACGGGTAACACTTCCACACATCGGATAAGAAGTATGCGTGAATATTTTACAATATTAAATTAACCATGCGTGTAAAAATATCCTTATAGTAACCTAGAGCGAAATAGATCCATTGTATGATCAGAATTTATTTATAAGTAGTACTTTTTGTTGATCTCTCGATCAAGTTCATAATACTAAGTATAGAGTATAGAAAATATAAAATTTGAGATGTATAATAAATAATGTACTGAATAATGTCCAAGCAAAGTGTGGTCCATACATTTTTAATAAGCAGAGAAGTAAAATATAATTTTTAATATTTTTAAGTTAAGTAATAAAAAAGTTTTTGAAGGAATTTTAAGCACAAAATAATATATAAGATTGTATCTATTTATTATCATTAATAAAAGATGTTTTTTATCATTTTTAGGTGGATTTATTAACTCGGATCAACCTAATCTTCAATAAAAATTATTATGAAACCAGAATTACGAATCAATACGTATAAATTAATTAAGGGACCATGTGATGGACAATTCGCTACGTAATAAAACCCATGTTTTACTACCACAAATAGTGCTCTATTGCTCCAATTCATCCCCTAAATCCTACAGTTTACAATCCCAAAAGCTATGATCCCTAATTCGGTCCCCGTGGATGCGAATCACAAAAAGGGGAGATGCGGGCATTGCGGCACACCGCACACTTAAAAAAAACACAATTGAATCATTGATTTTTACGCGAGTGCGAACTCCGCCACGGAGAGTGAGATTTACCCCACATCTAATTTCCCCTCAGAAGTACACTTTCATTTATGTAATCGACTTCTGCAAAAATGCTGACTTTTTGAAAACACGTCAATGGATCACAAAAGTTTGTTATAGAAAAATACAACTTAGATAGTTTATACATTTGAGCTCAATCATGTTATAATATTTGGTAAGATGTTTTTTTTTTTAATTATCGCGCATTTTTCTTCCTTACTTACTATAAAATTTGATTGGAATAAATAAATTAGCTATGAATTGCGGGAATAATGTTAAATGATTACATACAGTTAACATACTATTTCACAATTGGAATGAAAATAATTTAATTATTTGACTTACAGTCATTTCTTTTTGACCCCATGCTTCTGGCTTAGCACTATAGTTCTTTGGAAGATAATATAATCTACTGGGAAGGAACATGGTATAAAAATAATGTAATTTAAAGCGGCTCTTACAAGATTGGTTGAATTATTAATGAATATACATTGATAGAAAGTTTTAAACCTTAATAATCTTATAATAGTCGGTCTTGCAGCCGAGTGGTCAACGCTGTTGTGCTTTTGTCCATCCTATTGCGGTAGTTATGAGCTCTCGAGTGTGTAATGGAAATTTGATTTATTATTATGAATTTATATCAAAAGGAAGAATTGCTGGTATGTTGTTATACTCACTCACTCACCCTCTAAAATATTCTGAAATCAGGACGGAGATTGAATGAGTAACTAACTATAAGTACCTTTTTTATGACTGAGTTTCCGGATGACAAACATTCAGTAGCAATAATAACTTATGTAGAAATACTCCATGAAGAGTTCATATGCTTTAAATTACGCTCTAACTATTTGTAAAAGTATGGAATTTTATCCCTACGCTACGAAATATTTTCAAAATTCACGCTGCCGTTTGACGCCAACAAAAGAAAAGTTTTGTAAAAAGTTTTTTCTGAACAAAATACTGTTGAGCGGCATACGGTGTACAGGCACCTGTGATTTTTCGATCGAACACAATGAAGGGTTCTCAGTAGTGAGCGCTTGCCAGTTTACTGCGTGCCGGAAAAACGATACAAAAAAGCTACTTGTTATTTTGTGTTCAACCTTCATGTATGGCCAGAGGGAATTTGCTTCTGATAATGTTGAGTCAACATAAACCAGCGTTTTCAACAGCAACAGAAACAGCAACAAAATACTTTGTTGTATTAATACAAATAATATCGCATAAGCTGAAGGCGAATTCAAATTCATCCAACATCAATTGAAAATGCGTACGTACTGTGTGTTTTTTAGCTATTGGAATATGTACTATATTATATGTAGTCTAACGTTTACATCTTAAAATGTCTTTAAATCATGGATCAACATTGTACAATATTGAGTTGATATATAATGTGTGTGTATACATCCATTTACTTATTAAATTATTGTAGATTTTTTAAAGTTATGAGTTATAAAACAATATCTGAAAGAAATGTATAGCTGCGTCATATTATTTAACTATTGGGGTGTAATCAGATCCTCCGGGAACCGTCATATCAAACCCGTGCCTTGTCCGAAAAATTGTTCAGTGGATCGAAAATGTGAAATCGACAACAGTGGTTTTGATATAATCGAAGCTCATTCATTCATTTCAATAATGACGAATAATACAATACCCTCGAGCACTATTTGTGTCGTTATTTCGTTTTGTAACATTTTTAAGGCATTGTGTTTATGAAATTAAATATTTCCGCGCAGCACAATCTGCCACGTTGAAATTTCAGGGCTGAAATTAGAATAAACTATTATCATTTAAGTATTCTTATGCTTAGTTGTTCATAATATAACAGCCTTGTCACAACGATATTCAATTATTCAGAGGTCAGTGGATTAGAAATTACATAAAACAGAATACATATATACATTCCATTTTACTTTGGCCGTTAAAGGAACGGACCGTTCAAAAGCTTTCAAGATGTGGCTGTATCAGCGTACAAATAATATTTAAGAAAGCCAATAACGTCACCAATCAAGAGGTAATAACGGGATGGAGGTAATAATAAGTTGTAAGAATGCGGGAAAGGTGCATAATTTGGTTGATAATGAAAATTTCTTTCGATATCAAAAGTAAGGAAAAATTGTCGCCAAGTAGTTAATAAAAAAACTGTCTGAAATTGTTATCTACTAAAAAGTTACATAAATAACAACTTTAGCGGTACAAAATATATTGATCACACCGACCCTGATCTTTATCAAAGTTATCAATGTTTCACTGCACAGTTTGATGTGTTATAGGACCGATACAAAAAGTATCATGAACGCCGTCAGGCTTCACAAAACCCCCGATCGGTAGTGTGGGGTACCCGTAGCCCCAGGACTCTACTATTATCTTCGGTTAATTATGTCTCAAAGATCGAAATTCTGACTGACTCCCTTTGCTGGGGTAAATTTCAGTCAAGGATAATTCGTGTTCTCGCAATCTAAGCGCGTTTCCATCTTATGCGCTTTGATAGAATTTTCCTATTAGACTAATTGGGGTTGAGATTTTTGGGCATTTTGCCAGATTATTGCATAAACTTTCTAGGGCTTCAATTTTACCTCTTGAACGAAAAGCAAATCAGTATTTTTTTAAAGTTCCTAATTAAATTTCAGGCATAGAAAGTTTATACACTTATTTACATAATTAGTGTTATATCATGACAGTGAAAAATGTAGATTATATGAACTAATCATGAAGCATGTTAGTTGCAGATATTTAATACATTATTTAGTAGCTAATAGAAGGATGCGGGCATAAAACAAATGGTCGTTGCTAATTAGCTAAAGATATGAATATTTCTCGGTTTTAAACTATAAATGAGTTACAGGTAGTGATGCATGGCTGGGAAAAACTGGGTTTTTACCGGGGTTTAAGCCCAGGAATAAGCTTGCATGCGATTATTGAAAAAAATGTAAAAAACAAATAACTAAACATTTATTTTAAAAGCTTGGCATATTTTACGTATGCCAACATTGCATTCGCAAATTTGAGGTTACGATGAGTTATTAGTTTGATGATATAGATGAAAGTAAAGAATTTAATATCTGATCACCAGTAACATCCATGTATAATTGGTAACTGACACAAAATATTTACAGAAATGTTTCTATTTTTATGTATGAAGTTAAACTCGGCAAGATGCACATACTTTTATGTCCGCTTGCACTCAACATGTCGATAAAAATGAATATCATAATTAACAAGTAATTCCCGATTTGCCGTGTTTTTTTCCCAAGTTTCCTAATTTTTCGGGTTTTTTCCGACCATTTTAAAATGTCCGGGTTTTTTGCAACACTAGTTATAGGTAAATAGTCAGATAAATGAAGCAATTATATAATATTTTATAATCTATGACGCGTATTATTTGTGAATGAAAATAAACGGTAACCATCGTCAAGGGTCACTACTTTACACCCTTTGAAATCAGCTGTGTCTGGTGGATCGATAACCTCAAAGTAATATACCACACTCGTTCTTAATTCAATAATAAAACTAATCCCTACACATCAGCGTTTGAGCAGGTCTACTGGCGAGATCATCCCTTGCTAACGTGATTTAGAAATCGAGAACCCTCAAATATTACGAGGATATATAATTATTAATATTTAGTTTATCAGTACTACCCTTTTTTTCATGTTTTAAAGAAATCTGCCGACTTGACTGTTTTAAAATATCTAATACTATTATAAAACATCAATTATACACAGAATTGTTGTTTTATATTATAAGAAAAAGGAGCTGGTTGCAAGTTGCAACGGTCGATTATTTTGCCACCATTCATGATTTATTCACAATTTAATCAACTAATTTAGATGAAAAGGGAAGTAACAAATATAGAATTTGAAGTGTTATTTTCTAGCAGAAGTTGATATAGTTACATAGATTATATAAATTATATATTATACAGCATTAAAACCTTCGCTAGGTGTTCAATAAGGTGAATATAGAATATTTTCAACATTAACTTTAAAATCTTTTGATGTCTTTTTTCCTCGGGTGACTTTAATAATTTTCTCATTAATCGCATTCAATGTTTTAATTTAATTTTAATATTGAAGATATTAGCTACCTTTTTATTTCACTATGCAGTAAAACAATAATTCTCCTGAAAGAATAATGTTTTTTCAAATCAAAAAATATTTTGTGTGCAAGTAAAATTTGAAAGCCACTGTTCTTATAGTCACATCCCCATAACATAATAGGATAAGGGCGTATTGCCTATCAAGGCTTGCGGTGGCGGTCGGCGGTTGCGGTACAAATAAAAAACGTTCCGCATTCTCCTCTTTAGACACCCTTAAGCCCAGTTCACCCTACTACACTCTATGTTAAAAGAGCAAAACTTTGCATGGGGAATTATGATACTGCATGGTGAATTTATGTTTTTTTGCAATTATTTATAATCCGCGTTTATGAAGAAAAATATCAGTATGCAAATATTTAAAACAAAAATTAATCTACATGTATATATCTATATACATGAATGTTTGTTTGTTTTTCCCGTATGCGTTCCTATACCATTCATCCAATTGGGGTGAAACTTTGGTGAGTTGTTTTCCTCACACCCACAAAAGTTTCTGAAAAAAAGAATCAAGTAGGGACAAACAGCGACATATCAGAAAACCTTCTGATTTATTCGTTTATGCACCAGAAGGTGAAAAATATTGTGTATCCAAAAGCATTTTAACAATCAAAATTAAAACACAAACACTTTCCTTCTTTGAGTTGTATAGCAACGCATGCCGGGTACTCACTAGTATAATATAAAATTAAATTTATTTTCACCATGTCATTTCTAAATAAATCAATGAACATTATTTTTTCAATCGAGCACCGATGCATCAAAAGTTCTAGGATCTTGTGAACCAATCGTATTTAGTAGTGAATTTCATGAATCTTAATATAACAGATATAATATAAATCATTGAAACGTATTTACAATTTTTGTTAATTTATTTTATACGCAAAAATGCTGAATACAGAAAACGTGTTGTTATTTTTTTCATTTAAAATGCTCGCTCATTCAAAACTGGTTTCGATGGTATTATAAATTTGTGAAAGAACTAAAATCTTTCCAACAGAAATTGATTCAGATATGATTGTGTTACTCATTGTAAATGTCTTCATATAATAGTTTCATTTGAGGCAATCCTGTAGCTCGAGTGGCCAAAATCAATTTATGGATTTGTGTCCAAAGCCCAATCCGCCTCATATCCGATTCTTATATAGGGCTTTGAGAGAGCAATTAGCTAACTGCTTGTCTTTCCTCGCACAAACCGCCTGTTTTTACTGAATCTGAAAAGATAGATTGATCGACTGAACCGCATGCTCCTTTTTTAGTTCAAGTTATAGTCTAAGCTAGGAGCAAACACGGTCAAAAAGAAAGTGTTTAATTACGAGTTTGAGAATAACTGTATGTGAAAGGTGGCTTATTTGTATTATATTTTATTATATGTTTCTATATTACTTATGTGTAAAATTAATTCACCAAGGCAAGGTAAAGAACAACCCACCCAATATATAACCAATCTAGTGAATGAATATGATAATCTTTTCTGTATACATTTTATTTTTATTGTATCACATATCTGTTTTATCATATTCTTCACAGTTGCGCAATATGAATAAATGCAAAACAGGCTAATTGAACCGCGAGAGAGTGTGCTTTGCATGAACGCCCACTGGACTGACGAGCCCTCGTGAATAGGGTAACATTTCAATCACTGCTCAGCCTCATACATATTCAGTATTACAGCCGGACCACGACCCTGCATTGCACACATCTGCATACAATGTAGGTACGGCTACCATACTACGTCTGCACTGTATAACATTCTACAGACGTATTTTATTGTCTAACCGCTACGAAAAGTCGTAGCACCACGTAGAGGTTTTGTCTAAATGAAGTTGATTTTATATGATATATCAAGAGGTAATAAATTTTTAGCAACAAATGTTTTTGATTAAGCTCTTCGTTTTTGAATTGTAGCGAAAACGGTTTTTATGAATCACATTTTTACTGTCTATTTTAAAAATATATTGTGTTATTCTAATCATTTTTCTCAACGTTGCCACCGAATCCATCATACAAAGGAAAGTCAAAAAAATTATGAAGGCTATCATCATCATCAACACACAGAAGATATTAACCGGTCTCAAGAGTTAATAGATACAAGTGGAGATGGATCGAAAAAAATACTGTAATGTCATTTCTTACGATCAGCATCTAAGATTGGAGATAATATCTCGAGAAAAGAGTTTCAGTTGTGGGGAAAGCCACCATTTACAAAATTCAGCCGCTGATAATTATTGTCACTGTATGTGTTTAAACGTTGTACTGTGACTTACACCTATAATACAATAGGAAAAGGTGTTGAAGATCTTGAACGTAAAAAAATTGTGAATATTTTATCATGCTTTTCGATTTCGCTATTGTACCCGTTCAAATGAAAGATAGAACAATGCAATGTAAATTCCATAAACGCTTCAGGTGTTGTTTCTAACAATTATTTATTTAAACTGTTGAAGTTAAACTAAAGGGCACGTTTCAGAAATATGTAAGAATACACCTCTACACAAACGCTTAATAAGTATTCATATTATTATTTTTAACTAAATATTATTTTAGTGCTTGAGAATATTGGAATGGGATAGTTTATTTAAAATAATGACTAATTACTTGAAAAATTCATGGACACGGAATCAACAGTGATAGAAAGAATAATTTAATTCATTTTTAAATGCTGAAAGATATTTAAAAAATACATACTAATTTCATTAAAACTTGTGTGATAAATATTATCAATGAATACTTCAACATAATATAAACAAAACACAGCTTAAAAATTATATACTTATATATAAATAATATTTGTCAGCAAAATTCTAATGATGGAAACTAACATTTGAAAATGTAACTAACTGAATGTATATGAGATAAGTATACGTTACAAAAATACGATTCGATTTGACCGCATTAAGTAAATACAATCTCTTCGATAATCATTTTTCTCACACGTAAATACGTTTATTGCAAGTTAAACAAATGATCTATCAGTCTATATGACTTTTCAAAGTTTTAAAATTTTATAAAGTAGCAGTGGGTAGGCAAAATAGTGAGGCTGCCTCGCAGGTCATATCCAAATAACAAAAAAATAGCTGCGTCAAAAAAATATTTCCATTTGACCTATCTGAATGTAATTTTATAGAGCAAAATTTAAAGGTCTGCGTAAAGTCTAAAATAGGGGTGGAATTTTAACAAATTCTCACCCCTAACATGACAACTATGAAACATTCACAGACCGCAGCATGATGCTACTAAAACCCTTTTGACTTTTAACTTGCCCAGTGTTTTAATTATTATTCCGCTGAAAGCTGTTGCCTCTTGAAAATTTGCATGCCGTTCAGTAGGTAGGTTCAGAATATAAAAAAGGTCTAAAGGTAAAGAAAAGGATTGTGAAAATGACAGGTATTCTGGATGATACTCTCTGGTATTAAGTAATTTCTGATATTTTATTATAGATAAATTAAAGTTTAGTTTTATAATTTTATTCTATATAACATTCTAGTTTATAATCAACTTTTCAACTCGTTTAAATTATTCAATTTTCCTTTTTTAAATTTCAACGTGAATATATGAACTGTTAATAAATCATTGAAAAAAATATATGTTAAAACAACTGTAATCCATTAGCTAATCTTTTCATTTCAGAGAGGTCGAGCTTAGGACAACTTGAATTTAGCAAGTTGCGTTTATCCTGTATGTCAAGTGTTATTATAAATTAAAGATCTTTCATAAATATTTTTCAACACGTGTATTTACTTAATGCTGGTTTTCAACGTTTATCTCCTTAGAATACAATTTGAGGTTTTTTTTTTTTAATTAAATACGGAAAATACTACACCTTTCATTTGAATCATATCCTCTTTCACAGCTATTTTTAAATAAATGGTAATTTTCTTTGTTAGGATACGAAATGAGAAATCACTTGAAAAATATTATCCCTTGAAATTTTCCACATTTTCCTAAAGTGACCTGCCTCGTTACACCCTCTCAAAAGGTGTTGTTATTTAATTTTCTTTTTGGGAAAAACAATTTGTCGCCCGCTGTTTTTACAAAGTGACACCTAAACCTGAGGGTTGTGCTACCACATTCATTCAAAACATTTCCATTAGTTCTCTGGTTAACTGTTGATATTTATTTATTGGTTTATTTGGCAACCTAATTATTTTGTTTACCTTGGTAAAAAATATGTTTCAAGACATTGTATCTGACATTTACATAATAGGCAAATACTAACGGTGATCCTTAAGCGAAAACGTTAGGCTGACAAATGGTTTTGCCAAAATAACCATCATTATATTTTTTTTAAGACACGTGTTGCCATTTTCCGAATTAGAATAATTTTATTTCGGTTGCCGATTGTCGTTGGATAAAAGTAATAAATTTTTTAAAATAGTTTATTTAATATTAAACGTCACATATTTTGTATAATAAATTATTTACGTGGTTGTGTCAATATTTACTTTCATTTGATTATATTACTTTTAATTAAAGTACTCAGATGTGCTACTCAGAATTATAAATGTATTAGTAATGTTATTGACATATTAAATCCTTTCATGCACAGTATCATCACAGTACTATTTTTTTTAATTTTAATTTAGAAAATATAATAAGCTGGTTAGTTGTTATAAATAAAAGCGTTAATAAGCAATTAGCACAATTTTAGATAAAAATATTCAAATTATATTATGACGCCATTCACCGAATGGGCGGGTGGAAGGGGAAGTGGTTCAAACAATGTAAGGCAATCTGAAGAAGCAGATATCGGTGGTTTAGTTAATGTATCACAAAGCCATTACAATTACAAAACAGAGAAATAAATAATTCACTATTATTTTTTAAAAAGGCTTTCAAAAATGTCACGCAATGCTAGAATTGGGGATATGGAGAGAGGGGGGGTGGTCAAAAACTACCGAAAATCTTAAAATATTTAAGTTAGATTATTTCAGAAAACGATCACTTTTCCAATGAATATCGCAAAAAAAATCAGTTACATATTTGTTGTATCCTTTCGGATGAGACATGTAGAAAATATGAAAAAGCATTCTCTACATATTTATGTATGTCGTAATTTTTTAAATTTATCCTTTTAAAATTTCAAAAATATTTCTTTTTGTTACAGAAAATTTGTATGCTTAATAAATTATTTTTTATGACTGTAGAACAATACTAATAATATTTACCGTGTTTGACAAATTCTAAGCGTCAACTGAGACCAATTCCATAAAGCTACCATTAATTAATAGGAACGTTTTGACACATGTATTTAAATTTATTTTACAATAATTAAATATTTTCAACAAATTACTCTTACTTCAATCTATATATTATTCTAAAACCACTATCCATTTTTTTTACTGTCAAAAATAAAAATACATTTGATAGCTTTCACTGACAATACTCTTGCTAGGCTCGCATGTAATTGGAAAGGGTGGCAAGTTATGAAAACATTTGGTTTTTGACTGATAACCGAACGAGAGTGAACATTACCCCAGCTGTACGACTGTATTATTTTCCACCCTTTGATGCTCATTGTTTGCCTGGTATTACGTAATGAGCAAATATCCAAACCAATATTTGCGATAAATGGCTAAAATAAACTGATTCAAAAATAAGTAAATATGAACCTGGCAGTGAGAGTCCGCTCGATCAAATATTCATCAATTTATAAACCTTTTGCAGTCATATGAAAAAGGATAAAATATTTGTGTGTTAATAATTAGGAATATATTTAATATTGAATTCAAATTATCAAAATCAATGTTTAAATGTAATAAATGCCAATTCTTTAATAAACTGCAGTTTATGAAATTTTTCTTTATTTCTCAAATTCAGTTTAATGAAGGTTTTATATGGTATTTTCAATAGATTCGATGGTTATTTTCTAGAGTTTTTTTTACTATTGGAAATTAAAATACATCGTTTTGCATTTCACTAGCATAATAATGTGTGCATTTTGTGATATTTATAATAATTTTTTAATCCAAAAATCACTTTTAAGGTGTTAACTGTCAATTCTTGGTGGAAAGACATTATATTTTAATAAATAAAACACAATTCATTTGTACTACTTCCACATATTTATAATGATCAGGACCGGTTTCACTCATCACGAGCATTATCAACTGATGATCAGTAGTACAAATGAATTGTGTTTTATTTTTAAAAAATTCTAATCCAAAAACGTTAATATGATGGTTAATCTTCACTTATGAAAATATCCTCTAGTCCTCGTAAAAAACGATAATTTAACTATGCCGTGCATTGACTTGTGTATGCAAAAATATTCATTTTCGCAAGCTCAGTTGTCTGACAAAAAATACAAATTCACTTAAATCAAAAGTTTCTTTCAAATACGTCTATCAAAAAATGTTCAATTTAAAGGAAATAATCAAGTTTCGTTTGAATCTAATAGCACGATTCATACAAATTCATTGTTACATTGTCAAATTTTATATCATCGAACCCACAAATATTCTACATAGTACATCTACTAACTTACTATCAGTATTTTTGACAGAAAGACAATGATATGTAAACTTTAATGTTTTAATATAAGTTTCCCGATGTTGTGTTTTACTAAATATATTGAGGAAAAGGTTAAACTATATATTGTTATGCGCTCTAAGTTCATTGTTTGAAGAGGTGACATACTTTCTTATGTTAATTAATTCATATGCCATTAACAAATAAGAAAACATGTGAATTGATCAGTTTTTAAAATTCAATACTGATTTGCTATTGTTTCCAGCTACTTCTTTGCACGCCAACAATAAAAATATTGTTATAAAGAACCGATTACAAGAGTATTCGTAAACTACACAAAATATTGTAATAATAGGTAGCTAAATTAAAATATTTGCGGAATTATACAGCTGACAGTCCACTCCTGTTGATTTTAGGCACTTTGACTTATATATATCTTGAAAGAGAAACGACCCCGATGCAAAAATAATTTATTTCCCAACAAAATAATAATGAATGCAAGGATGGGGTTCAGAAATCCCTTAAGCTCAAAGCCAAAGGGTTAAAAGGTAACAAAGTTATTTTGCAGCTGAGAGTAGGGGAGTGGGTGTTACTGTTATGGTCGAGGTAATGAAATCCTTCTTATTTTGTAGGGTAAAGATAACATCGCCGGAGTGAAAATATGAGTAGAAAAATGTGACTCATGTTTAAATATAACATAAGTGAAGTTTTTTCGAAATTAATATTTTTGTGCATTCGCCATTATCAAAAAAGTATGGATAGAAATATACGAAGATCCTGTTGATGAATTGAAGATGCTGGTTTATATCAATTGTTCATATAATAGCTATTGATTTATAATTTTCGTAAGATTACAACTATTTTCAGTAAGGAGTAATTTTGATAATTTTAAGATTTGAAATACAAAAAAGTCTCTTTTGATTTTTTCTTCTCATAACCAAAAGATTTTATCTGAAAAAATAGCGACTAATTCTGAAATTATTCAAAAACATTTTAGAGCTACAGCATTTACATAAATAAATATAACCATCACCAATTTGATACAGAACTCCTATTTACTATAAATATTTTAATATCTACATGTATAAACCATCACCAAACTAAATATGTTATTCATTTATTTTTACCATCTCTTCTCTCAATGTGGAGTATATCAACTTCTAACGGATATATCTCAACAGTGTTTCTTCGAGAACTGCTTGTTACTCAGTTCCTCAACAACTCTTTTTTAAAGAGAGTAGGTATAGATGGAAAGGGCTAGGATAGGATTAGTGATAAGCCAATCGCTATCGCGAGCTCGTGAGTACCTGTAACTAAATCTAATAACGTTGACCACTGCACCACAGACCTGGCTTATATTTATATTTTGAATAATTTTTCTTATTTGGGTAATTTAGCTTGAGTCAAGTATGAATTTTAGTGTAATAAAATGATGTTTTAGTTTATTAAATCATAAAAACTTTAAAAGTGGGATTGTATACCATAAACTCGTGCCGTTTCAATAATCCCTTTCTTGCTATGATGTACTCAATTGTTTTAATATATCGTTCCATCGAACCTTTAATATTCGTCAAACTTTTAACATATTTTACAATGAATAATTCTCAGAGACCTGGTGTAATTTTGCTATGGCCATTCGCAATAGATATTCCCTCACACTGACCAATACGTTAAACAATGCACTTTACATCGGCGTAGCTGCACATTAAAGTGATTTACACCACGGAATACAAATGCACATAGTTGTACTGTACAAAACACATAAGAGTCTATTGCTAAAACGCCGTAAATCTGTCGGTACGTCGACGGCACCTCCTTCTCGATGTTCCGTGACTTTACATTGCGGCCTCGTCGTCCGTATCGCGTGGGATACGAAAGCGTTCAACGGGAGACTGGCTTAGTTTACCACTTCGCCACCTCGCATTCAATGCTACTTGCCTGATATTTTTTGACGTGGACAGTGATATTGTGATTGTAATAATTAACAGCTTACAATTAGAAATATACCACTGCTCGAACCGCGACCATAATATAATATCGCATACTTCGTGACAATGAATACGAAAAAGTGATAAAAATTGTATTTATAAAATGAATCAGAAAGTGTATTTATTAACTGATTGTTGTTCATTCACTCAATCTTACTTCATTGGAGATGGAAGTAGAAAAGTGTGAAGATATAAAATGACTAGTAGTAAGCTAATCGCTCTCTATGCTGCTTTTTTTAGGATAAGATGAGTGAGAGGTGATTTAAACATTACAGACGTTGATACGTTTGAACAAAATTTATAGATCGATTAAAAATCAATGAATTTAAGTGACGGTATGGGTATTCAAAGCAGCAGGCATCGCAACCGAATTAGACGAACGCTAAATATGACTGTTTTATTTAAATTATTATAATATATTTAGAAAATAAAATCGGCCAAGCTTTCGAAGCTCGAAAAGCTCGCGAAGTACAACCGAAATAAACTATTTTTAGACAAGTGCAACTGTTAGTATAATAGGAGGGTGAAATAAATATAAATCACAATGAACGTGAGCCGGATGAAATATTAAGATGCAGCGATGGTGCTTGGCTGCCTTAAAAAATGGGCAAGCAAAAAAACAGTCTGGGGTGCATAAGTTATTCGAATACTTTTACTAAGGATTTTTTGACACGTGTAATAGGGAGTATTTTCACAAGACATTGAGATCAGCATTTTTCTTGTCAAAATTGTAGAGTTAAGATTTAATTTGAATATATATTAAAGTTTTGGATTGTATCATATTAGATTTAAATCGTTACGCAATTTTTGTATACTAACAGTTATGTCAAGCTTATTTTTTTTTCCTTATTCAGCTGTTTTCCATTACAAAAAATCCTGAATATAAAAAATAAATGTCGCTATAGTATAATTCATGGCGTATAAAAATAAGATACTGAAAATGACTGAAAACTAATAACAAATAAACATATTTTCCTGTAATTTAAGATATTGCTTAAGATATTGACTGAGGGTGCTTAAATTTCAATATCATGTTTGAATTATTTAGATTTTGTACACTTCCATGTATTTTGTCACTAACTACCCGGGTGTCGCCTTTCAGCATCTTCAGGCATTCGTGCGCTCGAATACTTGAAGAAGCTGAAAAGCGAATCCCGGGTCGTTAGTGAAAAAATACATGGAAGTGTACAAAATCTCAATAATTCAAACTTGATATTTTCCTGTCTCAAAATTTGTGGAAAAGTGATGAAAACGCGCATTGGTAATTTAGCACACTCACTTTTAACTTTTATTATCATAAGAAACAGTTGGTCCATGATTATAATACATATTTATCAAATTTAATTCTGTTTAATTTTACTCAAACCATAATTATATAACATACATGTTCTAAATTTTTCATTAAATTAAAAGGGTAAATTTCGCGCATTCAATAAAGCGACACTGATTTGTTCGTACAATAAAAAATATGTACGATAATTTATCTTTATAATTTTCTTTATATTCGACATCGAAAAGAGAAATAAAGCACCAAGTATTGGTGGAATAGTACAGAATTGAATTTAACATCTAAAGTTTGTAAAGCTTAAAGCATGATTTTTATTACACGCAATCTGCCATAATAATAGGTCGTGTTAGAAGACATGTTTTTCTACGTAGAACACTGTTTTTTTGTAGATAAAAAGAAAAAGAAAAATACCTTACATAAGCCTATTATCATATTTATAATTTTTAAAAAAACTGCAACATTTTTACCTATAAATAAGAATATTTAACACATTAAACATGTAAACATGCAATTCAAATATTGTGTATTTTAAAGTTTTCAAAACACTGAAGTATACAGAATAAACAACATATAAAAATATATTGAATGTTTCATACACAAAATATACAGCTTTAATGTAGTCAACATTTGACAATTAATGAGGTAATAAAACTTTGCATTAGTCTTCTTAACTTGATATCAAATTAATCGTTTGTGTAAAAGCAAATAAATCATTCTTTAAAATTTAATAGATAACACTAAATCACTACACAAATGATTCATTAACGGCCCTAGTTTTTTTCTTCTTATTTCAAGATATAAAACCGTTCGCGTTCATCCATACCAAAAACCAGTCGAACTGTGAAGTAAATAAAATACAAATAACCATTCAAAGTCTAGAAAATATTTTAATAATAGTCGTATCACCTTACCGTCCGCTGTCCAACATCAAGTAATAAAATGGTCACTTAATAGCTTCAGAAATTTCAAAGACAAGAAGATGCTATCGGACAGTGCCGTACATCGACACTACAATTTCTTTTTAGTTCCCAAATATTATAAAACGCTCGAGCATTTTAAGTTTTTTGGTTTTTTTCTACCTAATTTTAGCACTGAAACTTTATGGACTTTTCTGGGAGGACTGTTGGCTTCCAGCTTATTTTTATTTCTAGGGAGGATTCCTAGGGACGCTCCTTTCCCACATATATTCTATTACTTCTTACAAAAATCTGTCAATTGAAGACTTAGGAAGACATTTTTGTAACTGAAGGAATTGTTCGCAATGTGATTTTTACATTTAAGTATTTATAGTGAATTGATCATTCCCCAACTGATTTTTGAGATTAGCTCAAAGAGACTGCATAAACCTTCTACCATAAGGTTGCGAGGACAGTATTTTTAGTACTTTCTTTAAGTCATCTTTTTGTTACTGCTTCTTTGTCTGCCTCTGTGGTTTGACGTAGAGATCAGCTGGTTCTGGGCTCAAGTCTCTACAAGGTCAATATCAAATTTATTTTTTCAATTATCTGAGATCTTGGACATGGGTGTATGCGATGTTTTACTCTTTGGGTTGATCTCGAGTAACTTATAAAAATTCTCTTGGAGTTTATCTCGTGAATTTCTAATTTCAACATATTTGACGTATTGGGATTATCTGTAATGCCAAATGAGTACCTTGGTATCAAAGTCGGACAAACGCCACATCCCACGAAAGTCATATTTTTATGGTTTGTGGTAGTGCAACTGATGATCTTTTCAAAAAACTCATTAAAAATATCAGAATCCAACGGTTTCATATAGATTTTTGAGATTAAATTTCGTAAATAGTTTCGTAAAAAGCTGACACTAAACATCGACGTATGTCCACTGATTTCCATCCACACATTGACCAATCACAGAGCTAGAATTTACTTTAAAGTGTCATGGCTGCTGGGTTTGATGAAGTGTGGAATATATATGAAATGAAATATCACCTGTGCTGTACATTTTCACAAATGGCTTATGTCCGTTTTTGGTACAAATGTACTCAAATATCATGGTTAAAATTGGTTAAAAATGTGTATTGAAGGTACACTATCCAGGTGGTAATTTAAAAATTTCATGATACTAAAATCTACAGTATATAAAATTAACTCAATGTTTTTAAGTTTCGCTTATCTTGAAAATTGGGCATACAATAAAAAAATAGAAAATTGAAATCACAAAGTAAGAAATCGAGAAAAAGTTTTTATTCCGAAAGGTGGGATGAAAATTTTAAAAAACTATTTGTTAAAAATGTGTTTAATTTCTTAGCATTCTTGAAGTAAAATTACTATTATTATAAATCATATTGTATGAGACAAATTCAGAAAATTAAACATTTTCAATGGTAGTAAAAGAAATATTCAAACCACATCACCTCTATTTAAGAAATATTTTTTACGGACACATCAATAAGATTGCTTAATTTTAATAAAACAAATATTTTAAGTTGCCAGGTAAAATCTGTTTTAGTGTTATTAATATAATAATTAAACATTGAATAGTATCTATTAAATGTGTAGTATATAGATATATCTAATTCAATATTATTTGATTCAATAGATAAACTATATTGAGTGAGATATTTTCTGGAAGATTTCGTTGCGCCACTGTTTCATGTGTATCGAACCCGCCCGTCGAATTTCGAATCCCAACTACATTTTAAGTGAATTAAACTAATCATAAATTTTGTTTTATTCGACCAAAAGCGCGTTTAAAACTAAACTTATAACCATTTCAATGAAACATAAAGATAAATTAGGCATTAACCTACGCGATGCAAGCTTTGCTCACCAGTCTTTTGGGTAAAGTGTTTTCTAATGTTTTATAAACATAGCAATATTGTTTAGTGATATTTTAAAGTTGTCGGTTTTATTACAAATTATGGGCCAATAACGTTGCGTAGATTACGAATATTTTGAACAGCGTTACGAGCATGGCACAATCTCATTCCGGGATGCAACGCATACTTTGACAATGTTTTAATATTATATACAGACACATAATGTAAGTCCTGAAGCCAAGTGGTCTAAGGCACTTGGATGTCTGTTCTATTTGGTTACGTCGATCGTCCATTTCATTAGTCAGACAAATCTAAAGAAATGAAATATGTAGCTATATTTAAAACTTGGTACTCTATTTGATTCAGTACTCAAATAACTCAAAAATGCAACCAAAGAAAATGCTAAGGTAGATAACCTTCAGAAGAATTGAACAAAATGTTATTTCTGGATTAGAAAAAGGATATTTCTAAACTTGGATTATTGAGATTTTGTACACTTCCATGTATTTTGTCACTAACGACCCGGGTTTCGCCTTTCGGCATCTTCAGGCATTCGAGCACACGAATGGACTCGAACTGAGAGACAGTAAACAGTGTCTAACGCTTATATAGAAGATACAAATGCGACAAATATCATTTACGAGGCAATACATTATACGTCTGAGAGCCACACCGATACCTGAGTTAAAATTTCGGAAATAATGTATTGCCTCGTAAATGATATTTGTCGCATTTGTATCTTCTATATAAGCGTTAGACACTGTTTACTGTCTCTCAGTTCGAGTCCATTCGTGTGCTCGAATGCCTGAAGATGCCGAAAGGCGAAACCCGGGTCGTTAGTGACAAAATACATGGAAGTGTACAAAATCTCAATAATCCAAATTTAATATTGAAATTCCATCAAGCACCCTCAGTCGATGTCTTAAATTATATTTCTAAACATTCTTCTACTGAATAAACTCGGAAAGTACCTAATGCTTAAACACCTGTCAAATGTAAAAACTCGAAAAAATAAATAATATTTGATTTACGACGACCATATGAATATTGCTTTTCCTGTATCTCAAAATGGGTTATTTGGAAATGTCTGAGTAATGAACTGGACGATCGACGTGTTAACAGGCTCGAATCTCCGAATAGGGTTTATTAATTAATGTATTGAAATCGATGGACGTCTGTCTATTCAATAGACTAGTTTATGTTCAAAGGCATGGATTTGAATGATGTTTCTGTTCCCTCCAACCCCAGTGCGATTAGCTTACTAGCTCCAGCCATATATTCTTACAGTCTCCGAAAAAGATAGGTAATGTGACTGAATAACAACAGTTCACATGAAAACAACTTCTGTTTAGATGATCCATTTGTAAACCATGTGCTCCCACATTGAAGGTGGACGTGGCTGAAGGAAATTAATTAATAAAACGCAATTTTGTGCTTTTCTTGATTTCGTGGTTATAGATTTTTGATTTATATGTAAATCAAAACATGACTTATCGACATTTTTTTGCCTTAACGGGAACGATATTTTCGTATAGCAGACGGAATTGAATTATTATGAAAATCTTCAGTAAGAAAATAAAATTCAGTATGTATTTAGACATTTTATTTTTCTATACTCTTACATCTCTGTTGAGTCAAAATAGCGTTAAAATTTGCTACTAAGCTATAATTCAAACAGAGTACACTCTTATTCGTGTTCTCAACAATGGTAAATGCATCTATAAATTGTGATTACAAAAATTGGTGTATTGAATTACCAGTGTCTTAATTCTATTGATCACCACCATTTGACAAAATATGTAAAATTTATCATATTTATTCATGCTATGTCGTCAAAGAGTATGTTTGTTTTAAGCTATTGTTTTGTATGAATATAACCAGTAGAATTAATAGCAAAATTTCTTGAAATTACAAGTACTACATACAGCTTTATATCATGGAAAGAGGTTTTTTATATTGTCTTATACTTTACTAAACGGCAATCGATTCACTTCTTTAAACACGTGAAAAGGGCATGTATTCTTGTTAATTATATGATAAAATGTAAAACCAGTTAAAAAAAGGCATAAACCAATGTACTCTGCAACAGTTTATGTCCAGACCCAGACTACCTTCTGACGAGCGCGGGGCAAGACATAGAGAGTGTCGACGGCTTTAGGTACTTGGGGGTACCCGTCACGGGAGATGGCAATTCGCGTAAATTGCTTGCAATCAGATTACACTTTAACTCAATGCGGAAGCCTGGGACTCACGGTTGTACTAGGTCAGAACCAAGTGCCACTTATTCAACGCATGCATTCTGACGCTGCTGCTTTACGGTTGTGAGTCATGGCACCTCACCAAGCCACAGGGTAACCGTATACTGTGTTTTGAAAACAGATGCATGCGGTGAATACTAGGGGTAAGGTGGTTTGGTTTTGTCAGGAATTCGGAGGTAAGAGAGCGGATGGACCAGCCTCTTATTACGTCCAAAATAAAAAAGCGAGGGTGGATCTGGCTTGTATACGTGCAGCCTGAATTCTACTTGTCTTTTCTACCAACTAGATGGATTCTGTCGCCTTGGAAGGCAACTGATGACCATCCATAGGATGTATTCGGTGGATTAACGTGATACTGGGATGACCTGGGTGGAAACGAGGAGGCTGGCGGGGGATAGAGAAGCTTGGAGGAGCCGCGTTATGAACCGCATATGATCCGAATAGGGAGCGGATACGGTTTAAAAAATATATTAAATTTTGATGTTTAATACGAAATTTTAAAATGTGGAATAATAAAATTTCAATTCCGATGCTTGACATTAACATGGCAAATAAAAATATTTACATATTCTCGTAAAATAATCTAAGAAAATAAAATACTTAATCGATTCTCTTTACAATGAAGAAATAAATAACATCTCCAAATTTATGTAAGATTTAACGTATTAAGCTTTACTTTTACATGTGATAATAGAAAAATCCAAGTGGGTTGAATGTTTTGGTTAAATGTTTCCCCACTATACTAATAAATTACAACCAAAACGAAATCTGAAATGAACCAAATTTCTTCAATTTTTGGGAAACAGAAATTACCAATCCATTAAAAATGAGACAACTTTTCATTTGTATCTCGCTTAAAGAACAAAATGAATTATTCGCGTTATATTCACCTAGTGAAAGAAATAAATTACATAAAAATGTACGTACTACCATATTATTTCTTTTCCGACATCGTATTTCATATACGGCAAGACTTGTCTGGCACTTTTGCGTAAAGTGACGACCGACAATTGCCTTATTATCATCTTTTAACGATGGCATTTTATGCGAAGAGGAAGATGCCACATTATTAGATTACATTAGTTAACATTAAATGGACACGTATGTCTAAATAAAAAAAAACTATTTGTATACCTAATATTTTTTTGCAACTTCAATCTTGAGTATGATTTTTTTTTCCTCTCGTATTCCAATTATGTCGGCTGAATTATATTCTAGCTAATACATTAATTTGAATGCATGTATAAGATTTTTTTTGGCGTCCATGGCGCAGTTGGTACCGTCGCTGGCAACGGTTACGGATGACTCGGTCTCGATTCCCGGGGCGGACGGTTTTCATAGATTGATCTTTCAATCGATTTATGGATTTCTGTTCGTAGTCTGAGTTCTCCCTCCCACCCATCTCATCCTCACGGGGCGTAGCGAGAGCGATTAGTCCTGTCCTACTTGCTTCGAAAAAAGATAGGTTGAGCGACTGAGTAACAAGCAGTTCTCGTAGAAAAATTCTGTTGAAATTACTCCATTGGGAGACCATATGCTCCACATCGGGAGCGGACGTGGAAAAAGTGTCAAAAAGAGTAAAAGTTTTAATGTTGTAATATGGGACATGAATGTGTGACCGTTTTTTACGATAGTTTTATTATCGTCATTAAAGGAAATCTGATAAAAACAAAAAGTATACATTCAGCATTTTAAAAAATCAGATAGTCTAATGAACTGTGAAGAAAACTATTAAAATCCAAAGCTTATGATGATGACGACCAAGATAACATTACGATGTGAATTTTATATAGTCATAATATAACAAAATATTTGTTTATTTAATGCTCACGCATAATTAAGTGGGTGTATCTTTTCCATGTCAACAAACATTCGAATTTTGCTTAAGTTTAGAACAATCTGTAAACTGAACATATTTGCAACTTTATGAAATGATAAAAAATGCCATACACAACTAGTATACAAAGGGCACCAAATTTTTTTTAGTAAAGAATATCAAGTAAAAAAGATTTTATTGATTAATTTTATGAGAATTACAGAAATTTTACATACTAAAGTTGTTATTGAGAATCATATTTGAATATGGCGTTCACATAAAATATTTATTTCTCTTATAATTAGGTGAATAGTTTTATCGAATTTATAAACATATCTGATGAGTATTATCATCACATCATTGATCAGCTGTCTTAAAATAGACTTAATAAATATTTAAGTGAAAAGTTTTTCTTAATATTAAACATCGTTCTCCTTATATAAATCGTAAATTACACCATAGATATTTCGCGTGTGTAACCATTATTACTGGAGCTTATCGGGACAATGTGTGAGGTCGGATCCCCCAGGTGAGAGTCCCGCAACTAAATATCAGCAAGTGAACGAACATTTGGAATAAGCGCAAGTGTCGATAGGTACTGTAGGGTGACCAACATTTTTAAAATTATGAACCAAGCTAATTTATTTTTTAATTGTAAAATTTGATAATCTTTTTCTTATCAAATTATTATTTCAAAACTGTATATTTCATAGGGCACTTATTTAATGTAATGATTTCTTAAAGATATAATAATATACAATCATGGCTTAGAGTTTTTTTTATTGATATCCGTTGTTTTTATAATCATAATGCTGTTATTTTTAGTAAATGTCAATACAGTCAAAAAATATGATTCGTATGAATTGGGTTAACCCCTTTGTGCCATGAGTGACTGGTAACATGCGGTATTAATTTATGTCACTTAGAATAGTAATGGTGTAACTCCAAAATTACGAAAAATGAGTTTATACCTCAAACACGTTCAAAAGATGTTACTCTATTAGTTTAATAATGATGCACTTTCATATATAAATTTCTTTAAAAAACTGTTTTTTTTTTTATATTACCCATATTTAACGATATTTTTCAGAATAATAGTGAAGTTCCTCCAATATCAGAATAAGAGTGAAGTGTCCGGACAGACTTAACTATTACACTAACGTTAAAGTTCTTCAGTTGATTGATAAACAGTTATTAACGGTTGTTATTTGATTCGAAGAACATTTTACAAAACCTTGATTTTCTCAAAACTTCAAAACTGGAGTTACACCATTACTATTCTAAGTGACACATATCGAGATATAAATTTCGAAGAACAATTTAATCTTATAAAATTTGTAAAACTGTTATAATGAGCGTATCTCTAAGAAAACATCAGCGTTGATCACTTTCAAACCATTACCAAGAGCGTCTCAGCAGCAATTACCCGAGACTTCGTTTATGTGAACTAAAGTGTGGTCGGTTTTAATACAATTGCTTTTGCTTGTACTCAGTGTAGAGACGAGACGAGACCAAGTTTAAAGTGAACTTACACGCCACTCATCGGCCAGTAGGAACCACTCACAATAAAAGTGAGGGAAAAGCGTAGAAGGAAGAAACGGAGGGATCTAAATAATGCAAAATATGCAGAGGCCGTATTCTCGAGAGTCTGCTTATGGTAATTTGTGCTATCAATAGGTCGCAAAATGATGGTTTGCGAGCACTTTTGTAATACTTTTGTCAAGCCAAAATGCTATGTCGAGAATAATTTTATTCTTAAAAATAATACACTATTATTTGTCTCGGAGAAAATCTATAATATAACATATAAAGAATATTTCAGATAGTTTTAAAAATATTAATGTTAAATTACACATTCTTATAAAAAAAGATGTAATTAATTAAAGTGAAATGACTAATCGTGTACAATCGTGTATGAGGTTTTTATTTGTTTTTTATTTCGATAAAAAAATATGAAAAAAATACCGATATTGCATTATCAGTGAAATTCACAATATTTATAAAAAAAATGAAAAATATAAATCGCACATAATACCGGATTGTTATTTACTGTATTGGCATTTAGATCGTAGTTTCATCGTGACATTATAATAATATATAATGTCACAACGATTAATATGTACAAGCATAAATTTAAAATATTTTAATTGAAAAATTGTTTACTTTGCTAAGTAATCGAATGTATGATAAAACATATTTTCATGCATTTACCATAATAATTTTTTGTTGTTAACTTATACAAAATAGTTGAATAATTTTAAATAAAGAGCAAGTCGCCGACCAATGCTATTGAACCTGCGGACCCCCTCACAGATCTCTGATAAAACAGCAGCCCGCAAGTCGCCCACGATCTTTGCTACTCTACTCCACTGCTCCGCTACCTGGAAGTACCCGAGTATAAGTGCTGAAAATATGCAGAGCAAAACCAATTCCAACCGTCGCAAATCCAATAAATATCGCCTAAGCCAGTAGCGGAACTAAGGGATCACTGATTTGTTTTTTTATGATTTTACAATTCCGTTATGAGAAAAATGATTAAGATAAAAATAGTTGTGCTATACGACTTATGCTATGCTTATGACGAATTAATATTATTTAGTTACCAGGATGTATGATAATGGAAAAGAAATCAATTCATGTGAACATATTAGGATATCATTATATAAATGACAAGGGGTTTCGATTTCATATATTTACTCAACTGCATTTTTATATTTTAAAAATAGAACGAAATTTTTTTGTGCTATTTCCAAATGTTTACAATGATCATGAACGGTTTCACTCGTCGCGAGCATTATCAACTGATAAAATTTAAACCATAACAAGGCTATTTATACTAACACTAAAAATAAAAATTTGACTTCATTAAAAATCAATTATGTGAGAAAAATATAATGAGTTTAAAAATAATTCATAAATATTCATTAACCTACAAAGCAAATGGGAATTTTTACAATAAAGGTATGAACCACTTAAATATTTTAATAATAAATGTGTATTATTGAGATTTTGTACACTTCCATGTATTTTGTCACTAACGACCCGGGTTTCACCTTTCGGCATCTTCAGGCATTCGAGCGCACGAATGGACTCGCCTGAATGGATGACCTGAAGATGTCGAAAGGCGAAATCCAGGTCGTTAGTGACAAAATACATGGAAGTGTACAAAATCTCAATAATCCAAATTTGATATTGAAATTCCATCAAGCACCCTCAGTCGATGTCTTAAATTATATCAATTTTAATATTAGCTAATGAGTATCATTCAACCTTAGCAAACTTTTTTTTAAATGCACATATACTTTTAGTTTGATCAAGAGCAAACAGTATAATAATAATTCGATCTATTTTATATTAACTTTTTGGTATTGATAGTGTTTGTATAAGTTTTTTCTCATCAAATCGAATTTATATCGATTGACTAATAAGATATTTAACTACCAAAATATGAAACAGCTTAATTAATAAATAAAAAGCGAACTAATACTGTTGCTGGAGCGTTGAAATAAATAAAAGATATTCAATTACAATATTTTAATAAGTTCAAATTTCACATTTATAAGATATAGTGAAAACACATAGAAATGTCATATATTATATTACTTCAACTGGTATCGTATAACGAGAAAGAGTTTTTCCAAATGATGAACATTACATGCAAACAGAGATAGCAAAAAAAAAATAATATTTGATTAGTAAAATCGTTTCTGAGTTTATAGATTTATTCTTTTTTCAATTACATATTAGAGATTGCTTTTAAATATAACGCGAATCAATAATCATTGCAATGCTAAACAATTGGAGGACTATTTTCCCTAGATAGGTCCAGTAAAATTTAGTTGTAGAAACCTTGTGTATTTTGTCAAATAGACTTCTCTTATTATTACGTAATTAGTTATCCATTTCAAAAAATATTAACGTTTTTACCCAAATATTTAACATTCCAGTAGAATATTTGGAAATAAATTTATATTCTAATGATAAAATTTAAGTTAAACTGTATTTTGAAAGCCAAACACTTTAATTAAAATAGTTTGCATTATTTTCGTTGGTCGTAACGTACCGCCATTGGGTGTAGAAATATTTATATCACAAGAATGTTTCAGATATTGTTGTCTTATGCTTAGTCCAGTGAAATACGACTCCAGCTTGCATTAATGTTATGTCAATCCTTTGAATTGAAAATGTTGATACTACTTGCATTGAATAAAAGCAGTAGCCCACAATTATATGGCAACGTAGTAATATAACGTTATAAAATAGGTGAAGTCATTTCAAATGAATATATTAAATTGTAAATAAAGAAATGGGTATTGTAATTTTGCTGTGAAGCTCGTCCACCTTGGCGGGTTGAATGTAAATTAACGACATCTTATATTAATATCTGGAGATGAACAGTCAGACCGGTCTCAACAATGACAGATTATATTGTATTTGATAACTTTGCGACGTCATATGGAGAGTGATTAGAACAGTGCTAGAAAAGAGTGCACTGTACTCCCATGAGTCCCATGAACATATTCTATTATTAGACAATACCCAAATATAATAATCATATCAATTCACTCATTTTAAATTTCCTGCGCATTCCCCATAAGAAAATATTGGAGGAAACTGATCAATAAACAAGATTATCGAATGTATTTAGCGTGAACTAACGCATGAAAGTCATTCTATGAGACTGCTGAAATTTAGTATCGTTTTTGCGATATTTGTGACGTCACGCTAGCATGAACCACCTGACACAACATACTTTGTATGAAATATTTTGACGGCGCAAACCACTGATCTCCTTGATCCTGAAATTTTGCGAGCGTTTCCAAGAGCAATTTGAAGATATAACGACAAGCTTGTAACAGCTAGGAGCACAGATTGGAAAAGGGCAGTTCACCAAAAACACACACCAACAGATTTTATAACCACATTTTAATTCAATACAATTCTAAAATAATTATGTATACACTAGCATGATAAGGTTTTAATTGAGGAATACTATTTATAAATTTATAACCATGATCGTGTAAAGTAGTGGTTTGCATCCGGTGTACCGCAGGCTGAAGCTATGTATGCCACGGTGCGAGTATTTTCAGAAGTATCAAAGCCATTCTGTCGATTAGTTGCCTTTTTATGCGTCTGGACTTTATTTTTAGAATGTAATAATACCAAAACAAGAGTCCAGACACTATTCGGACAGTTGTTATTACTATTATTGGTCGCGTTACCACAGTTTCTTCCTGGAGTGCGTTGTGTAAAACAAAAATACAGATAATTTAATAAAAACTTATTTTATACCTTTTCAAATAAGTTTTTACGAAATGTTACGAAGACCTATCTCATCGGCAACTGATGATGAACTCAATATGTGCATTACAGCAAAAAGGCTGAAGATTGTAAAAAGGTAGTACAAAGAATAATTACATTCAATATGGAAGCGGCTCCGAGTTCAGAAAATGTAATTTGAAGTAACCGTTTTTCTAATAAGGCAATAGTGCTGAGATAAGTGACTCACTATCTATCACTAAAATTAAAACACCCCAATTTCACTAACAAAGACAATAAATATTTTGAGATGATTTTACATGATTATCTTAATGTGAAACAATACTTTTA
This sequence comes from Himalopsyche phryganea, assembly GCA_022494535.1. Lineage (NCBI taxonomy): Eukaryota > Metazoa > Arthropoda > Insecta > Trichoptera > Rhyacophilidae > Himalopsyche > Himalopsyche phryganea. The sequence goes on along the minus strand of JAGVSL010000044.1, from coordinate 3,624,866 downwards.
TGAGACCGACCGTCACAGTTTCTGTTGTTGCGCAATTAATTGCAGTCAGAAAAAAACCGCATATAAACGATAATTTGCAAAACACTTATTCAACCAATCTTCATTATATGCAGATTTGTGTTCAATATATTATATGGAAATCGATTCGATCGATGCTTGATCCTAATGAAATGAAGGAAACGAGTGAAGTCGTCGGTTATCGTTGATACCATTAAAATGCATGCGTATTGACGATATGTCGAGTGATGTGTTGAAAAACCTGATTAATAAATCAAAAACGGCTGGAAAATTTTCTCTTCCATATTGACGAGTCAACAGACATTTAAAATTGAGGAAATTATTAACGTATTTAGTACGTTCGATGATTGTGTAACAGACGATGTTTCAAAAATGCAACTTTAAATGGAACGATTCTATTAGTGGATGGTGGAATAATAATAATAGATGGATCCTACACATTGTTGCATACATCAGGACACATTGGTGAAAGAATGAATAAACGATTTTATAAAAATAATAGACATCAACAAATCAAGAGTATTAAATTTTTAAAATATTCTGTGACGAGATGGGTAATAACTTGGCTGCCCCGATGTAAAGTTTTGGCGGGATTATTGTAGCTATGTGGCTGTTTATTTTGTACTTCGTAACATGCCAGAACTCCATTACCTTTTTAAAAAATAATGACTTGCGTACAAAGCTGACATCTTTGTATTGTTTTTGAAAATTGATCAAACTAACAAATATAAATTTTGATTATGAAATTGAAATAATTTTGCTTGTGGTGTGCTGCAAAATTCTAAGGAGCGCTTAGGTATGCCGTGGATGAGAATAGGTTACAGAGCAATGGTTTATATATCAAGTATGTAGATAAATTTGAATATTTAAGAAAAAAGGAGAGCGTCATCAATTTTTTGAAATTTAGATTTGAATGCCATCTGGTAGCAAATTTTGCGTATTTTAATATACCAACAATGTACATCACACACATGCGTTATGTCAGGAGTCACGAGATGGTTCACTTGAAAATTTTCCTATACAGCGTCAAAAGGGGCAATGTGCTTTGCCAAAATTTAATAATTTCATATAGGTATAAAATATATTTACATAGCGATGTTATGTCTAATATTATTGTATTTATGTTTTATGATTATTACTCTTACAAATAATCATTAATCATTATCTTTCTCTTGGAGTTGTATTTAAGCACAGTAAGAAAAAGGAATGTCACAATACATGATCTTAACATACGATTTCATGGAAGAATTGAAACTTAAATTAAACCAACTATCTTATACGGCCGAAAAGTTCTTACGATATCGATGCAGCCCTGTTTACAATTCAACTTTTTACAAACAAAAAAATAATTGAAGTATTTAGCGAACGCGTTAAGCTATTACCAATATCTTTTACAATACCGATGATTTCGGCCGAAAGTGAATTTTGCTTCTAAACTTCAAGACATTTGTGAAAAATACAACTCAAGAAAGACTACATTTTCTTGAGATGTTAGAAGTGCAGAGCAGGTTTTCTCAAACTATGTTCCACGAGAACCTGGAATGGTTTTATATGCTGCGACAGCTGTAACAATTATTCCGTCGTGATTAATCCGTAGGACAATTTTGGAAAGCTTTGCTGAAAAGAAATAGTTGGTATCGCCAATATTAGACTTAAATGCTTATGCTTTTGTAATGTTATTAAAATGCAAGAAACGGATGATGGATTTCTTATATAAATATGTGAATTTTTTTGCACTTTCCAATATATTTGTCACAGGCCGCCACTAGAGTAGAGTGAGAAGAATAAAATTTAACAATTCCTTTATGAGTATGGTTAGATAAATCGTTTATTTAATATTTTCGATTTGATTATAGTTTTACATTTCAATTATAATGAATATGAGAAATATTAAGCTAGTTTTTTTTATTGTATTGTAAATCAATCATAACTTTTCATTACGGATGTAATAAAAGGCTGATTTCGTTCATTACTCAAACTTTGTTGATTATTTTCATCAAAGATTCCGCCAGTTACTATCTTCACATCTCAATCTATGTTAACAAAATACAGACCATTGTTTTTGCAACATTACCTATATATTCTACAGTGGATAGCAGATTAACATCGATTAGGCTGAATACATTTTATTACATTGTCATATTAGTTCAGATCGTCGTTTTATTTTGTTGCTATTAAATTAATTAACGCTGTCGGTATCCGTGGCGCAGTTTGTAGCGTCGCTGGCTACGGTTACGGATATCTCGGGTTCAATTCCCGGTGCTGACGGTTTTCATAGATTTATCTTTCAATCGATTTATGAATTTCTGTTCATAGTCAGGGTCCTCCTTCCCACCTATCTCATCCGCACGGGGCGTAGCGAGAACGATGAGCAAACTACTAGTCCTGTCATAGCTCTATCCTTCTATCCCTATTTTCTTCGAAAAAAGAGAGATTGAGCAACTGAGTAACAAGCAGTTCTCGTAGAAAAATACTGTTAAGATACCTCCATTAGGAGATAATATGCTCCACATTGGGAGCGGACATGGAAACAAAAATTAATATGAACCTTCATCATACATTTTATTGAAAAAATATCTCTTTAAATACGTCATAAACTTAACAGTAAATAATTCCTCGGCAAATTGCAGACCATCAACGGAAATCCTCCATTTTACTCAATTTTTTGCTTTAAATAACTATGAATATGTTAAAAGTATGACATTAAATGCCGTATTAAACCTGAATTATTTTTAATTGAAGACTTATTTGTATCACCGATAGTTTTTGTATTAGCTTTGAGTTAATGGACGCTATCTGAGCTCAATAAATATTTCCAATTTATCGCCTATCGTTAAGTTCGCAGAGCAATTTGTTTTAAAAAAATATACGAGCGCACTTAATGATGTCATAAAACTTGAGAGTTCAAAAAAATGTCCGCAATTTTTTGCTTTTACATCGGCAGGTACAACTTTAAACTTTATAGTTTTTCTTTTATGAATTCGAGATAAAAATAAATATCAATTTTCTGTTACGAAAAACTTAAGTTACGATAAAAGGCTGCTATTACACCACGAAACAATTTCTAAAACATAATATGTAAGCACTTAATCACGATTGTGTACTTGAAAGTAATCAATTGTATGCTTAAATTAAATGATATGTGCTAGGGTGACTGATATTGTAATTGGACACTTAAGGAAGTACTTTCCTTTAACAATGCATAAGTCAAAAAAAATAAGTATGTAAGAAACATGAAAGTTATGTAGAGATGAAGAATTTAATGAACTTCAAGGAAATGAACACAACAGTAATAAAAATAAAATGTTTTTTAGATATTTATATTAGACTGAAAAATATGGAAAAACATATTAATTGGACACACTTACTTTTTAGGTTAGTTGTACCACTATTTAAATCTCAATGAATATTGACAGCTAGTAGTCTCTCACGCTTTTCTGAGAATTTTCGTTACGAAATTCATGAAACTTTTATAAAGCAAATGTTACTAAAATATCACTGTTTCTTCACGGATATTTTAACACAAACACGTTTTTTCGTGATTTTGACCTGACATCACATACGAATAAAATTTTCTCAGTATTGTCATCTATTAGTGGATAATTAAAGCCGCATTTACATAGAGATAGAAAGACTAGATATATGTGTCTCCTTTACATCAACAAGAATGCTTAGCTACTCTTATTTTGGACGTTTAAAGTTGAAGTGTCCAATAACTATCCCCTTCCAATTACTATAGCAGTCACCCTATTAGAAATTAAATATTTACTTTTGTAGTGTTAACTGTCTATTCTTTGTGAAACCGGTCCTGATTAGGTAAAACATAAAATTGTTGAATTATTAAAAAAATAATTTTATATTTTTACGGCAAAACTATAGTAATTATCACTTATTTCATATTAAATAAATAAAATTTATACCTTACTCAATGATCTTGATTTATAACAGTTATAACCTTATACAAATCAGTGTTTTAAAAGAGATGTCATCCAATGCTTACTAATGTAATGTGTGTTTACATTTTACACTGCACCGATAGGAGCTTTTTTCTACAGTGATTTATGAACACTCAGATTGGAATTTACACGAGTAGTGTTTGTGGCGATCAAAGGAGCTCGTTTCCAAGAAAACTTGTATTTTTTTCTCATTCTATTCCAGTTAATAATGTTGCAGTACAATGTAAGATGTTCACTTGATGAATATATTGTGTTGAAAACATTCGGTGATTTACTGTTATCTCGTATTGGAAAGTAAGAGCAATAATTTAAGATCATTAATGGAAGATAATATTGTAATATATACATCGTCTAACGGTAGGAAATACAATTTTAATGTCTTATTTTCAAAATATACGCTGGATGTTTTTAACAGAAAAGAAACATTATAGCATCCACTTACAATCTATCTTTTAAAAACGAATAATGGCGTACGTCATTGACATTTTTTATTAACACTATAAAAACGTCGATTTAACGGCCTGATATCGTTTGACATAACATCAGACAGATGTCGTAAGCCACAAATCAAAAACTTTAATATAATAATTACATACATCGTATGTAGTTCTTACAAAAAAATGATAAATTGGAATTCCCAGTTTTGAGTTTTGAACATTGTGTTATAAATAACCTTTTTTATTTGCTTACAAATGAGTCTTATTATTATTGTTTACTTTATTCTACCAAGGAATAAAATACATCGATATCAAATGAATAATATAATTATATGTACTACCCGGCTTTGCCCAGAATATAGATTTACATAGCAAATCTTGTTAATTCTTTACTCGGGAAGGGAAGGACGTAGCAAGATGTAAATAGGTAGTTAATCCAGATTTAACACCAGGACTTACCTGTTTATAGGTGGCGCATGACATACAGTTAACAGTATGCGTAAGATTAATTGATTACGATATTTTTCATTACAATAAATCATTCTATAGTATTGAAGTATATTAAATTTATCACTACTTCCGAATGTTTCCATTTTAATATACCTATATTACTAAAATGTGAAAAAAGGTATGAAATATAATATTTACTTAAATAGGTATAATTATATTTAAAACGTCACAGACATCTATACATTCGAACACAAATGGATTGAATGATTACACAGTTTATGAAACTGTTCGTTCTGGGATTCGAACCAGTGAGTACCGCAAATATATATTATATATATGTATCACATTTAAGTGACAGTACTACTGTTTTAGTAAACAAATAGTTGTTACGTGGATTTATTTTATACACAAATTTTACTAAATAACCCTTTTGATGAGTACAATAATTTATTGTTTAAACATCAAATTATATTCTACAAATTTTTTAAGTTTAATTATATTTATATGAACATCGTAAAACTTTGGCAGGGAATCGAACACGCTTCTTAATACAACCCGCAAAGGTGCAATGGTAAAAACATATCTTCAATATGATTTTAATGTATTATTTATCTCCCAGTTAGCTTTCAATTGATTCATTCTTGCCTTTGTATGATAGCCAATAAATATTCAGTAAGCGAAGATTCTATCGCAGAGTGGTAGAAATGAAAAATCGTCTCGTATTTATATGAGAAACGAGAAATCTTTGGCGCTGTTTGTCCCACTTTCAATACAGTCAAAGCAAATGCAGTATTTAAAATAGCTTCTCAGAGACTTATCTTAATACAAGCGACAACTAGGTTTGCTGTATTTTGTTCAATAAATTTTATTCACGATGTATTTTAAAAAGCTTTGGAACAACTTAATTATCATAAAAAATTGGAAGATTCGAAATCATTTAATAATGAAACTTCTTTTCTATTTCAATGGACCTTGATTTTGATGGAATTTTGATTGGAACTTGATATTAAGTAAAATCGCCACTTTTCACACACTTTCAATAAAATCATATTATTTGAAAACATTTTCGATATAAATCATTAAGTGTGCTCTTCTCAATAAGATCTTGTCTCTGTTCGAAAAATTCGAATAGTGTTTTAGAAGCAATACCAAAATGTTTCTTTTTTCAAAATCTATCATCTGGCAAAATACAAAAATTTGAAACGACAATTCAGTTTTAGAAGAAATGTATCACTAGAGTTTAAAAACAAACGAGAGTTCAAAATTATGGTTACAGGTATTTGAAGAGCATTTCGTTTTAATGTTAAACAAACTTTTATAATCAATTTATTTAAACCTATTTTTTTTTCTTAAAAGTATACGATATAATTTACAATATGATAACACGGGTAATAATCATACATGCTTTTTTTCAAAGAATATGTACGAAAGTTGAATAATTTCCTCGTTACTGTGAAAATGGTTATAATAATCAAAATTAAATTGAATTATTATTTTCATTTTAATACAAAGATTATTGTGATATTTTGGATGTGTGTTAGACATTTATGAAATTAAACATATAACCAGATGAAGTAGCTCGAAAGTTAATCGAAAGCAATATGTAGACACGGATGAAGCACAGCTACTTGAATTTTAATAGAAAAGGTATCTACATAATAATATTATTTCCGCAAACACGTTTCCTTCTCTTCGAGAGTAAACAATGTAACGGGACTCGCACTACATGCAGCCTTTACGCAAACAAGCCAATGGTGATTTCGCGTGCATTGGAAGCGTCAGCATTTCAATACAAAACGGTCCAGCAACTTCTTCAAATACAATCATTTGCAAAGGATGAGCAATACCAGACTTCGGTTGAAAATATCTTTATGATAGATTTTCTTTTCTTAAACAAGTTTTTAAATGGATCACTAATCTTTTTTTATAACTTTCCTGATTCATTATTACTTATTACATTAGTAATGTCATTAAAAATGTTTTCTCAGCTAAATGAACTTTTAATGTAGCTATATTTGTGATTTCAGATTAGTATTTATTGATTTGCAAGAGGTCCATAACATTTTAATTAGACTCTTTTATTTGATTTATGTATAATTTGTTTGCTAATGAGTATTTTCTTGTCTTAGTTCATGAACCATCAGTTTTATATACCTTCATTTTTACACTCAATGCTCGTGATGACCGAAACCGGTCCTGGTCATTATAAATATGTGAAAGTAGTACAAATGAATTTTGTTTTATTTTTTAAAATATAATGTCTTTCTACCAAGAATTGACAAGTGTAAAGGTTGATTTTATCATATTTTATCTTTTCGTAGTTCACTAGCAAATTGCAGTTACCTAGCAAATGTGTTTCGCAACAGATTAAGTACTGAATTTTCTGATTTGAAAGTCTATTTATCAACATATTCAAATAATGTTGATTTTATACGAAACTAGATGTATTATATATCACTATTTTAAAAAAAAGGCAGCAATTACCACCCTGTCAATTTGACGCTGAAAGGGCGCAAACGGTTTATTCTAGGCATTATTGTCGTACGTTGTCGGGTCCGTAGTGCAGTGGTCAACGTCATTGGCTTCTATATCGGATCTCTCGGGTTCGAACTCCAGCACGGACAGTTTCATAAATTGTTTTTCAATCGATTTATGGATTTCTATTGGAAGGCAGGTGTGTTTGTGTTGCCTAAAATTCTCTCCCGCCCATCCGATCACAAAAACAAGATATAGCGAGAGCGACTAACTAATCACCTGTTCTAGTACAATACTTCTATTCCTACTCTCTTCGAAAAAGTGAGGTTGCGCAATTGAGTAACTGGTAGTTCTCGTAGCAAAACTTTCATTAGAAGGTTCCATATTGGGAGCGGACATTGTTAAAAAATATATTATACCACTAATGCCTTGAACCTAAAGTATCTGTCTTCCAACACATTCGCTATTCTAGTTTTGTTTTTACAAAATTTAACCAAAGTTTGCAGCCTCTCTACGTTTTATGATCGCTATAACATCTATTGGTTTATTGATTCGCCTTAAAACCTCTACATTGGAGACATGATTGACTCAGAAAGTCTTCATTGTACGCCAATAACAACATGTCGAAAGCTTTCAGTCTTCTTATGGTCTGTCACAGACAATAAAACTGTGGTGGTTTGTAGGAATGATAAATCATTGAATATTTTTTTAATGTTGAATTGGGTAATACCTCAACAATGATACAGCTTTATCTTTTGTTATTATAGTGTGAATGACATACAAAAATCCTTTCATACTTTTCCTTGCATCGAAGAAAAATTCACATGCTTTACTTCTGAAAGGCGTTATCTTGACATATTAATAAGTAACTTAATATTTTTGATTGACAATATTTGTTTCATAAGTTGTCTTTTGTCACGTAAAAATAGGAAAGTATGTATTTAAGGTTTGACGAAATTTTCAAAATACAAAACGAAATTTATTATTACTATTTTTTATGTTAAAGGTGCATGGGTAAACATTGAAAAGTGAAACACCTTAGTGGACGTTTTCTGCGCCACCCTTAGCGCCATTTGTTCGATACGCAAACAACCCCAAAGCCTTCCTTATCAAACGGTTTATGCTTCACAGTACGGCCTTAACGAATTATCCGATAGGCTGCGATACGTGTTCAGGAAACGTAAAACTGGAACGCGGGGACAAAAGCAGTGGTATGCCGAACCCGAATTGAAGGGTCTGAGTCGCACATGACATATTATAGAATCGTATGAAAGGCAGTCATTATCTTTATGGATATTTATGGATAAATTGCTTATTACCGTTTAATGAATAAATTAATTTCTTGATCCGAAAAAAAAATCTTAACGAGTATACAAGCTTTCAACACAAATATTTATATAGATGTAGAATCAAACTAATTGATATATTTTACATCAGATGACAATGAAAAAAAATATACTGTAGTTGTTCTAAAAGTTTTATATCGTTTTCGATATTAAAGAATATTAACGAAAAGCTTAGTCCATCGTCAAAACTAATGGTATACCAAGAAGAGTATGACAATAAGACGAAAAGAGTGATATTTTATTAATTTTAATGCAATTGTTTCAATAAAACAGTCATATTTAAAAGAAAAAAACTAATATTTTGTACTACTTCAGCATTTTTTATAATGATCAGGGTCGGTTTCTCACACAAAAAATGACACCGCATTGACAGTCATCTAAATTGAAGAAATTGTTGATTAATTTAAATCTAGAAATATTATTACACGTTTATTTTTCCTTTTTTGATAAAACACTTTTTGGATTTTACAAATCGTTCTGTTTAGTATTTCATGTTCTTTTATATCCACCCGATTGGAATTTTTTCGGCGCCACTGACATGGATAAGGATACAAGTTTTAGTCCAGCGCTAACCCTTGGCCGAAATACTTCGAGAGATTAGTTTCATTAAGGGTAAGTAATATCGTGTTTAATGCAAAACATTTTACAAACAAGGATATCAAGAAAGTCAAGTACAATTTAAATTATGAATTGAATTAATACTATATTATTTGATGCACTTAAAAAGTAGGCATTTAAATCATCTAAAATTATAATAAGAACTCACTATGTTATGCACGTATCATAAAATTTTCTTTTCTGTATAATATTTTAAAACCAATCAAAGTACAGTTAATTTACATGATTTAAAATTTTGAATGATAACAAATTTAGTTTTGAAATAAAATAAAATCGGATTCAATATTTATAATGTTTCAATGTACAACAATAAATAATGGTAGGGATAACAATTTTTTTTTATAAATTCAATCCTTTTTTATCGGTGTCCCCTAAGCGATGTAAAATAATGTGGGATTTTTATTATACATGAAAATTTTGTTTTGCTTACTTTTAATCCTCATGGATAGGTATTATATTTAATAAAGTGTCTGTCACTAGCTGAGTCTAACCAGCTCTGCTATTATTAAAAATTGGAAAAAAAACACTAGTAAGGATCATATGTCAAAAATATGTTTTTTAACCATTTCCGCTTCCCAATGTGGAGAATATGGCATCCCAACGTATCACAACATAAGTTTTTCTAAGAGAACTGCTTGTTACCCAGTTGCTCAACCTCTGTTTTTTCGAAGATAGTGAGAGTAACAGTACTAGTACTAGACAGAAGGAATGGGCTAGGACAGGACTAGTGGTTAGCTAGTCGCTCTCGCTACATCCTGTTATTAGGATTAGGATGAGAGGTTATTAGGATGGGTGAGAGTGAATTTAAGACATCCGTACTTACGAACAGCAATCCATAAATCAAAAATATTAAACGTTCAATAATCTATAATCGGATAAGTCTTCAACTTCAAAATCAACCCTGTACATGCGATAATATTTGGTAAAACAACAAACAGTAGCTGGTTCATGTAAACTGACACCGTTTACTTGTATCAGCTGTTACGGCAGTTTGAGGGTAGTTATTTCAGTGTTCCGACGGTAGTTATAGCCAGGGGTTGATGCTAATGGTGGCCCGGTCCCCGGTCTCGGTCAGGGGTTGCAGGGTGAGCCTCTAATAATAAATAATTACGGAATATACTTTCCGTACGTTTCGAAAATTGATTTGCATAGCATTTTCTACACGAAAATACCATGGCTAAAGTGGCATTGATTTATTTGATTGTGTACATATTTTTGAAAAATCGTTATGTAATTATCATATATCCATCGAAAAACCAGTCAGTCACATTTTTATCAATAATCTAATTGAAACTGTTTTAATGAAATAAATAGGTCATTAATTAAGTTTACAAAAGTTCAACTGATATTGAAAACGCACATTAGAGTCAATGTGGCCCTGTTTCATTTTTTTTCATGTCCACTCCCAATGTCTAGCATATGTCTCCTAATGGAGGTATCTCAAAAGAATTTTTTCTATGAGAACCGTTTTTTACTCAGTTGGGATAGAAGGATTGGGCTAGGACAGGACTAGTGGTTAGCTAATCGCTCTCGCTACACCCCGTGAGGATGGGATGGGTGGATAGGAGGAGTTTTAGACAACACAAACACAAATACTACGAACAGAAATCCATAAATCGATTGAAATATCAATTTATTAAAACTATCCGCAACGGGAATTGAACCCGAGACATCCGTAGCCGTACCAACTGCGCCACGGACACCGACTAAAAATGCTTATTTTCAGATGTTAACTGTCAATTTTTGGAAAGGCATTATTGAGTTTCAGTACGATTGAAAGCTACTTAATTTGTCTTTTATTATGATTGTAGAAACTAATCGTCGATATATTTTTAGCAAAAGCGTGTAGTAATTCAAAGCTGTTATTAAAAATACCGACACCATAAATATTGTATAAAATAATATATACATGTAAATTTTGTATTAATTTATAGAATACTGACAAACAGTTATACATCGATTATGTTTTACAATAATTCAAATCTGATGCTGCTTCAGAATGTTTTCTTTTAAATTTATTAAAATCAGAAATACCTAAATTATACTTTTTTCAAGTTTCTTCGTTAGTTATACAATTCATATATTTCAAAACATACGTTGTGATTTCTTTACTTTAAATTTATGTGAAAATGCATAGTTTCATTTACAACATTATTCTCACGAATAAGTAAAACGCATCGTCGTATCATTACTGAATATCTAACTAAATATAAATCACCTTACAACAGTTACTTGCTCACTAGAGTAATTTTAGAGAGAGAGAGATTAACCGACATTAAATACTTGAGAGATACACTTTCTTATTAAAACAGTAAAGTAATATATTATGATGTCTCAATTACTGATGTTCTGAATTATCAAAATGTTAGTTTATCGAAATATACTTGCTTGAGAAATAGGTCCACTTCTAGGTTTAAGTCTGTAGTTTTATCAATCTTTTAAAAATTGATCTGAATGTGTCACAGCGAAATCAACACAGTTATAACAATCTAGAAGAAGTAAATTTCGTCGCAAGCAATAAAATGCAATGACAAAAAAATAAACATTGTTCTGTGATGTAGATTTCAAATTATCAATTAATGGTTGTTGATATTTCCATTTGATTTGAAATATACACGATTAATTGAAGCAGCAAGCTGAAAACTAAGACGCTTAAAACTATTAAGTGTCAAAGTTTTGTTTTGCAAAAGAATAATTTTTCAAATGAATAAAATAGATACCAAAAGATACGTGTAACTAACTTAATTGTAAAGTTTAATTTTAAATAAACTGTGTATTTTAATGAATTAATGTCAGCGTCCGTGGCGCAGTTGGTAGAGTCGTTGGCTACGGCTACGGATGTCTCGGGTTCAAATCCCGGTGTGGACGGCTTTCATAAATTGATCTCTCAATCGATTTATGGATTTCAGTTCGTATTCTGAGTGTTTGTGACGTCTAAAAAATTCCCGTCCACCCATCCGATCCTCACGGGGCGTAGCGAGAGAGATTAGCTAACCACACTAGTCCTGTCCTAGCTCTATCCTTCTATCCCTACTCTCTTAAAAAAAAGGTATGTTGAGCAACTGAGTAACAAGCAGTTTTCATAGAAAAATTCTGTTGAGATACCATTAGGAGGCCATATACTCCACGGTGGGAGCGGACATGGATTAAAAAAAATTCGACTTCATATTCAAGTCAACATTGGTATTTCAGCCGATATAGTTCTATCTGTTTCTTTGGCTATGTATTATATTTATTTTAAACATAACTTAAAGAAAATTTTTCAAACGGTACTTAATTTTTGAACAGTTTTTCCGCACTATTTTGAGCTAGCACTTATCGAACTGACATGGCGACTTTTCCATGTCATTGTTGATACTAGAACATCCCATACGATGTAATTGGAAAAAATTTATTTCCCCAATCAAACTTAAATTTGACAAAATCAAATACGACAGTTTAATGGATTAGCTATGACAAAGTGTTATAAAACGATTATGGTTAAGTTGACGTCGATTGTTTTCGGTAAACTTTACTATGTTAGTCTATGGTAACTAAAATTGATAATATAGATGTACGAAGCTAAATAAAACGGTATTTTATGCGGGGCAAAACGAAAATACATTTCACTCTACAAAATTAAATGAAATTTTATCGTAAGTAAGTGTACTCTATCATTATTTAGTGTGTACTAAATCACGATTGATTTCTTATAAAAATAAAATTTATAATAATTGTATTGTTACTTCTGTTAAATTATTTTTTTTTATTTTCAAACACAATTATATCAACAAGCACTTAGTTTTAGTAAAATTATCTACGATCGATATGGTGAAAACTTATTGTGATATGTTACCGTTTCATCTTCATCAAATAAATATGATCATGTCTTTGATATTTTTTTATTGCATACAACCAAAATCATATTAATGCCCCTTTTCCTGTCACATTAACAATGCACAGTATCGTATAATAATGTTATAACTAGAGTTTTGTTATAGTAAAATGACCTATTAACATTAATTAGAAATTGATAGTCATCTCAATAACGGAAGACAAAACACCGTGACCCGAGAGTAAGAGACTGAATTAATATATTGCTCAAGCATCTCGCTAATGGCTGAATACGAGTAATTTAGTCGTGAACTTGGGTATTCCGTAAAATTTTTCGACGCGCTTATCGGCCGCGATCATGACGGATAGACAATGGGGCCGGGTTCTCGGCCGCGTTGCAATTACTTTTTATTTATGTGCACCGTTGGCCGCTTTATTGCGCTTAATTCCACCGTTTTCGTTCCACCAGACCTCGCTGTCTTTTGTAATTTACACCGATTTTGGTATCTCAGCTAGTCGCGCGCTCATTTGTTTTCCACTAAGCAGGTTTGTGTACGGGATTCAAGGATTATTTATCGCGTTGATGAATATTGGTTAAGGAATCGACGCGTTACGTGATGACTCAATCACAGTGTAAGCCGTTTAATACGACAAAATTGGGTTAAATGAAAAATATTCCTAAGCCGACAAAATTATACACCTTATGGAAATTTATTATGTTCTCAAAAATAAAATTGATAACGTATTTATTCCACTGGCTGTAAATCTAAAGTCTTAAAATGCTTCTTAAAGAGGTGAAACACAGTTCTGCTTATAAGTTGTTTTTTTTTTGTACCTGTTGCTATTCAGTCGCTCAACATTTCTTTTTTTGAGAGGGCAAGGATAGAAATATGGGATGAAGCAAAACAAACTTAGGCTACAGGAGACTTTGTATTACGAAAAGATTGGTATTTAGCTAATCGATGTCGTTACACCTCGTTATTAGGATAGTATATGTGAGGGAGGATGTAAAAATCACAGACACTCAGCCTCTAAACACAAATCCAGAAGTCGATTAATCCCAATGTAGGTGTAATATAATTCGTTCGGAGATTCAAACCTGTAGGCATTGAGGCCGAATAAAGTAAGTGACCAAAATCGTTGACAAATTGGGTACATTGTAGAAATAATGTCAAATATGTAACAAATGTTACATATATTGGAAAAATAAAAAATCTCCTATTTTAAGTAAGTGTCTTGATTTAAGCGGTTTTAACATCATGTAAATTGAGTCGTATGTTTACTTTGTCCATAAGTGTATAGTAGAAACAAGACTGTTTCACTTAGTAAAAGAGCATTTTCATCCGTTTTGATTAAAAATAATTCTTACATCGGGAAATATACTAGGTTTAATTTGGCATCACATCAAATATTATAAATATATACATCCACACTAACATCGAGACTATTGGATAGAGGTACGTTTTCAAATATTTATTTCTCAATCAATTAATTCATTGTCATCCAAGACTGTCTGTTCTTAACATCTAATGTAATAAAAAAAACAATTAAAATCATACAATTGCTAAAAAGAGATTGCAAACAGACTTCAAAGCCAACTATACTGTAAGTTTATAAAATATGATTACTTACTTAGTTGTGTTGAATAATTATCAGACCTTTTGAGTCTCGGCGTAATATCTGTGAGATATTATTGAATGTTTTACATTGTTTGATAGTTTCGAAAAATCTTGTTATACATGTATAAATTCCAGTTAATTACAATGAGCAGTTAGCCAATTGAAACACGTGTATTGTGTATAATAAGTCCGGAAAACTGTTGAATCGGTATGAAGAATGTGGGAGAACATGTGTCGGTATTATAGAAGGCTTTATATATTATTTATTTGCCCATGGGAAACGGTCTTCAATTCGCTCTCATTCTTGAATGAAACATACGCAAAGGTGCAATAATATCTGTTAAATTCAATGTACAACGAATACATCAACTAGAGTCAAGAATGTGGTACGGTAAGTGACTAGTAAATTATTCCTTAATCTTCTACGAGTGCATTGATTTAAATAAAAAAAAGCAATATGTAAGAAAGTTGTTTTTAAGTACAATAGATATTGAATACGTGTGTGTCAATCACATACAATCAAATCATTATATAACTTTTTAGTAAATAACTTGTCTTTTTAGCTCTGCATATTCTTTCATATGAATGATTTTTAAGAATTTTGGTATTTTATAGTTACATTTAAAATAACTTACTTCAAAAAAAGAACGGAAAATATATGGTGGAATTAAATGGAAAGTTAAATATTCGTCTTAAAGCACTGTTTTTCTAAAGTAACTAGTGACCATTTTATTGTTTTACATATCACCGTCATTCTGGCATAATTTAATATTTTTGTGCCAATCGCACTATCGATTATGCATTACTTTTTAAATTAATTTGTGGGTTCTACCACACTAATTTTATTGAAAATATAAACAATTTATTGTTATAAATTCCAAAAATAGTTTACAATTATAAAATATTATTAAAATCAAAAGATCTAAAAAAAATAATTGTTTTGCACCATTTTAAATGTGTACATTAATACGTTACGTTTCTGTCGATAGATGTATTTATTATTTAAAGCAGAAACAACGTAATTCTACAATATTAACTTGACTCGAGTCTCTGTGCAAGTGTAATAAATTTAGTAGAACACACACTAAAGCGGCAATTAGTAAGTATAACTGAATCGCTTTTACGCCGGAAAGGCAGTTTTTACAGCAATTAACGTAAATAATGATTAATAACTTTAAATCATACGCGTTAAAAAATCTCACGGTTTTTATTCATGAAAAAAACTTGTTATGAGTTCAAATCAAGTTGTTATGAATTACTACTCGGGAGGTATATTTTGGCACTTAAGATGAAACTTATCTGTACATAGTTATTCAGTAAACATAGTATTTGTTTGTTAAAAGTAATTATGTTTAGAATAAAGTATTTAGGACTGGGGCAGAGTAGTAGGTATGTATGATTATAATTAATTAAAGTCAACATTTTACAATGAATCTTACATATTCATATAAACCTATAATAAATTATATTGGCGAAGGAATCAAATTTTTACATGGTTCATTGGGGAGCATGAATTACGTAGATACTATATAATATTTTTTTAATAATTATTTAAAAAACATCACTTCCTCGGGATAAAAATTTAATTTATTTTTATCACTGTGTTTTGTTATTCATGACCAATATTAAAATAAATTCATCCAAAACAAGTTCTTCATTAAAAAAGTGAGTACTTACAACCTGTTCTCTTATTACACGGTTTTTATTTGCACGGTTTGAAATCAATTATTTTTTACACTGATTGTGTTGCTTTTACGTGGTTATAAAAGACGAATAGTATTATTGAATACAGTATATGTATATATTTAAAAACACTTCAGCACTTTATGAATATTGGAATCTTCATTTTTGGAGTTTGGCGAATTTTAAGATACAGGTTTTCATGACTCATGCATGACTTGTTATTGTTTTGACACATTTATGTTGCTTCTCTATCTCTCTTTTTTTTCTATGTCTTGTTTTTATTTTTAATGCTCGTTTACCGAATTTAATTAATAAATTTCTCTCCAATATTGATATACTTGACACGTCACAAATCGTTTACAGCTCAGTGCATCGTATCTTATGAAACTGTTTTTATTTGAAACTATTAAATTCTATTGAAACTGTTTTTGAATTTTATATTTTGGGGATATTTTAAATAATAAAACCTATCTCCCATTCTTATATGGGCACATTGTCTTTTTTACTCCGATTTTTTAACGGTAGTTAGTCTCTGGAACGTATACCCCGTGCAAAAAGAGAATCGGGAGTATATAAACTGAAAACTCGGTTCTAATTGTCAAATTTTAGAAAAAAATTAAAATATCACAAATTCACCACCGTAGTAACAATACATGGTCATTTTAAAATTCAGCATACTCTAGTTAAGCCGGTATATTTGGACCGTGTGCATAATTAGCATTTTAGTTTCCATTGTCATTTTGGCATTCCTGTACTAAAAACTTTGGCAAAGTTTCGGTCAGATGGAAGGACTAAAATATTTAAATGAAAACGTTTTCTTTTCATATAAAGATGAAAAGAGTTAATATAGTAAAAAAATACTTACTATTACGTCAAAATAATATTATATTGGACTATATTTTAAGTTGACTAAACTAATTTGACTTATCAACGGAAGCCCGTTTCACTGGAGTGATTTTCAAAGTTTTTCTATTGACTGTTTAATTTTCAACTATACTGATGTCATGATTAACAACCTAGAGCATATGTATAGCTCAATCTCAATCGAACGTCAACGTAGACCATTTTGTTAGTTACAACCTTTTCTAGATGACAAATTCAATTAATGATAATAGTAGATGACTTTTGTAGAATATCCGTGTCAATATTTTTAATAAACTTCATAATATAGCATTTTCAAAGACTGGATTTCCGGTGCACCGTATCGCCGTAGAGGTATAGAATCATCGCGGCTAACGAATCTGGCTATTTATTTAAAGTTTCAGCAGTGGCCGGGTGGCGGCGTTGAATTCCATATTCCAACGTTCGGCCATTTGAATAATTGACTTTGCAAAGTGCGAAGGGAAAAATCACATACGCGGGCACCGGCTAATCTACACTGACTTCACCCTAGTCCTGCGGCTACGCCAAAATTTTTGGGCGGCGTAGAGATTGAATTTCAAACATTACTTTCCAGGAAAATTTTAATCAGTCAATATGAACATAGTGATAAGACGCTGGCTAAAGAAAGTTATTTATCACGGGGACTGGTTGAAATTCCGTAGCTCAATCTTTCTCTTTCATAAAAGATAGGGAAACAGCAATGGGCAAGCCCCGTTGTACGGATATGTTAAGAGTAGGGTGTGGAGAAATGAAAACAGCATAGATAATTATGCCTTCTATATTAATAAATCGATTAAAATACATTTTAATTTTCGATCGCTTAACTGAATGAAAACCCAAAAGTATCGACAACTCATTACCAGTCATTCTGTAAAAAATTTCCCATCACATATATTTTAATTTCTTTTCGTTTAAATGTTAGAGAATTGTGTATTATGCATTTTTTAACGTAAACCATGAACGTGTTATTATTATTATAAGAGAAAAAATTTACATTGATACTTTAAGGGTTATCACACTTTAACGATAGCGTTTTCGACATCACAGCATCGTTAGAATTGTAATATCTATTAGCATCTAAATATATTATATACATGCTCTTTCATATATTTGTATGTAGTTTAAAAAAATGTAATTTATCTCGTATGATAATTCTAGTTCAAGCCGTTACAGAAAACAATTAATAATTATTTTACTGTATTTTTAATTCAACCAATGATAATTGATTAATGTACACATTTAATTACACTTAATTGTGATACATTAAATAGTAGTAATTCATTCATTTTAGAATAATTAATCTGTATTTACGTTCTCATAAAATATAAATTACATTTTAGTTTAACTTAATTTGATACTATTTCTTTTTTATTCAACACCCAACAAGATCTCTTAATTGTCACATTTCGACTTTAAATCGTTTACCTAATAGTGTAATATATAGATTATTTTAACCCATTCAAAAAAATGTGATGTAGTAATTTTTTCATTTATAATTATGTTAATTTTCTGACTCCACATTTTCTAAAACCTCCCCTATCACTTTCTTCGTCCGTACAATCTCATTAGGGCGTGAAATCATATACGAACGGTCCATTACTACGATATGAATTATTCGTGAAACATTTTCCGTTACATCACAAATAAAAGAACATAATAAAATAATAAATTACATCTGCCGTTTCTCAAATGGGTGCTAATAAACAACCAATACTTTTACATCGGTCGTACAAGATCTCGATAGAGGAGTTATTTATAAATTGGTTAAAATAAATATTTAAGACCTGATTTTCTTTGAATGCAATAAAGTCGGTTGCTGTGGCAAAAAATCATTGGAAATACTATATTTGAGAATTTCGGTTTCAATTACATACTGTGTATCAGTGTATTTATATACCGTGAAAATAATAACTATTGAGCAATGAATGAATGCGTGTGAATTAATTTTAACAAAATAAATTTACATTTCTGCAGGTTTTTTTTTAAGAATTTGTGTGTTTTGCAATAATAGAACTCAATGCCCAATAGCTTACTGTTTTTCCATTACTTAAGGCAGATACTTTTCAATCGGTGGCCAGCAGAATTTTCTGCAGGCCACAAATAGTAAGTGCTAATTTTAAAATGTCTATACAAACATTCCAAGCAATAATCATCATTAAAATTAAAGTACAACTCCAAGTGTTCACATTTCATTTTCGATATTAAATTAGATCAAAGCTGTCGCATGACATAATTAATAACATGTAGATTAGATGTATTGTTTTGGTATATGGGGATACGTTCCATGCAAATGTCTTTTTCAACTTTTATCTCATACACATCCAATTCTTGCCAGAAAACCCAGCGCTTGCTATATTTTATAAATAATATTTCGTTTTCATGCATTGGCGGTACCCAAACTATTTCTTCTAATTTTTTCTCAGTAGGTACATGTTTCTATAAAATAATAGTCGCATAAAATGATTTATTATTTTACCCCAAATTCCACATAAAACCACTCTCTATTTTACGGTTTTTATATCGAATTACCGCACGCGTTGATTCTTTCGCGAAATATATTCACCCCAATGCCAGTATCAACACGTAGCTGTAATAAGGATATGAGGTGCGTAACTAACAAAAAATAGATTGGACACACTCAGACTAACTGGGGTCGTGGCATATAATGGAAATATGCCGCATATACACAAACAGGGGAAATAATATGGGAATATTGACAGTACATATTTTCAATATTACAAAAAACATTTAAACGAGTGGAAATCTACAACACTTTGTTACAAAAAAGAATCCACACTGGTATGCTTGTAATTTGCTGTTTAAAAAGTTTAAATTATTGATACATATGTGGCAACACCGTGTATTTCAATGGAAGATATTGACTTTGAAACATTTTATTCCAAGAATTAAAAAAATACCAGAAGTGATTTCGGCTAGAAATATTTGCTTTTATCATAAATGATTAAATTCTGTAATCCTTTATAGACAATTACTATTGTATTATAAACTGAAGTGCAGACTGTATTTACGTACCTCACTTCGCTTTTATGACATTTAAATTACCAACACGCACTTAATTGATTTTTTTCGAATATATCAGTTGCATCACTTCAATTTTCATTGGCTCTAATTGTCTCTGGTTGTAATCAGCCAGGATTTTTTATTCTTTTTTCTTCAAATATTTTTGATTGTTTTTATCATGTCAATATGTATTACGTAAGATAATCAGCCAATGATGTATGCCAAACAACGATTTCAATTCACATCCATCTGAATAAACGAATTCATATGTTGCCTACAATCTTTTAATACATAATAAATCTACAGGATTTTGAAATATTAATAGAAATATAAATAGGTGACCTTACATAAAGCTATAAAATAGTTTTTGTATTACATGTAAAGCAAAAAATAATGATATACTATTGTTTAAAATGTAGTATTTAAAAAATGTATAACTTAAAACATTATACTCAGCTAAAATAAGTGTGAAATCATTTAATTAATGATTAATTGACAATTAGGCAGTCAAAATGCTAAACTTGAACGGAGATTGACTTGAAAATACGGCAGTGCTTCAAATACGCTCCATCACTGTTAAACGTAGAGTAAAATTAAATCTCACGGCGTTTATCCGAAGATCAAAGCCGATCGATGATGTTTGCAGCAATTATATTTTGCCGACAAACACTCATTAAACGATGGGGTGCCAATACCGTGCTCAACAAATCTACAGCTTTCAGGTTTTAATAAAGCTATCAAGTTTAATAAAGGCATCAAACAGTACTTAACTATAGTATAATCGTAGGGAAGGAGGTATTAGTATTTTGTATTATAATACTTCATATTGTTCTATTACTTAATAATCTAGTATTTGTGTAGCTTTGTTTTTCGAGGATATTATTTCGAATAGAGTTTCAATTGTATACATAGTACTTTTTTTGACTATGTTAGTGATTCGTGTTTTAAACATTAAATTAACACATTAAGCAATTTGATTTTTAAAAATATGATGTATAACTGAATAAAGTTCGCAATTGGATGGCATAAAGAGTTTAAATTATTAGGCAATCATGTTTCGACAATGTGTCAAGGAACGGAGTGATACAATGTTTTATTATAATATAACTAGCACCAATGCCTTGGGATATACGTATATAAGTATATATATATGTTCTTAATTACCTACATTCTATGAAGATAGCCACATTTGAAATCGATCTCTGAAGTTTTTCATGAAGAAGAACAGAAGTACTAACTCAGTGAATGAAATTTAGTAACTTCTTAGTTTGTATTTCTATAACCGCTCTAAAGTTGTATAGTTTACCCTACGGTCGAAAAAAATTCATCTCGGATAATTGATCGCAATTTTTCATGCTCACAATTCACCACAAGGACAATTTGTATTGCAAGCATATTATTAAGATTTATAAATACAATACAACTATAGATATGCACTATATGAAGTTTTAGTTGATATCTTCGGTATGAATATTTTTATATTACTTAGATATTAATACATAATGACTTCGGCCGTTGCGATGAATTGTCCAATTTACGACCAATGTACCACGAGTTAAATTTTTCATGAAAGTAGTGAAGTCAAAAAGTATGCAACCTTTCTATTCGATTCGCAAGTGGGCAGGCTGTAGATAAACTATTTCAGAGTTCTGCACCGACGCGAGTGCATATCCGGTTCACCAGGTCATAAAATGGCGTAATAGCTTTATCATCGAAACCTTAGCAAGCTTGTTATTTGTTTGGCTTGCTCTCAATGAATTGTATCTTACAGTACGTTTAATTATAGCGTCAACATGGGAAAGGAAAATAGGAATGAATGGTTACTCAAAAAAAAATATATTTATTTTCTTACCTTCATTTTTTGTTCGTGAATTGTGTGTGGATAAATCGGTACTTAAAAAAAATAAAAGTATATATTTACTTGTTTCGTGAAAAAACAAAATGTCTTGATTTTACACATTTTACTCAGATTAAGAATATCACCATGCAGCAGTAATCGTAAGATTTTAAAAAATAATTGCAAATGAATAAATAAATTTATTTATTTTTTAATTAAATTTGGATTATTGAGATTTTGTACACTTCGATGTATTTTGTCACTAACGACCCGGGTTTCGCCTTTCGGCATCTTCAGGCATTCGAGGACACGAATGGACTCGAACTGAGAGACAGTAAACAGTGTCTAACGCTTATATAGAAGATACAAATGCGACAAATATAATTTACGAGGCAATACATTATACGCCTGAGAGCCACACCGATACCTGAGTTAAAATTTCGGAAATCGCCCTAATCCTTATTTTGTAAACACCATATTAAAAGAGTGGCGAATTGCCGAAGGCGATTGCCGCTTTTCAACTTCTTTTAGAAATACCAGTGATTTTACAATTATAATAGTATTGTGGGTTTTGACGGGATGTAATTCGACGAATGGGTAAATATATACAATCATGCCACATTTAGTGACATCTGTTAGGTGTTTCAACGTATCGGATATAATAGCGGAGAATTAGGAAGGTTCAGCTGCTCATTCAAGATTGGTAAGGAGTTTAACTGGCCTCTATTAATTTCTAAAATTTCCTGATAAAATAATTTATGATCCCCCATGTTTTTATGCAACAGTTTAACCCCATCATCCGCATTAAACGTATGGTTCTCCATTAGCAAGTGATTTGCGAATGTTGAAGTTTCTTTTTTTAATCTAAAGGCAGCTAAATGTTCTGATACCCTCTAATGTACGTGTGGTTTTACCCACATAGAAATGTTGGCAATCATTGCATTGTAATTTATAATTTATTTTTACATTGTAATTTATTTTTAGCAATAAAACAGAAGTTAGAAACGTAGTTTATTGGCTCTCAGGCGTATAATGTATTGCCTCGTAAATGATATTTGTCGCATTTGTATCTTCTATATAAGCGTTAGACACTGTTTACTGTCTCTCAGTTCGAGTCCATTCGTGTGCTCGAATGCCTGAAGATGCCGAAAGGCGAAACCCGGGTCGTTAGTGACAAAATACATGGAAGTGTACAAAATCTCAATAATCCAAATTTAATATTGAAATTCCATCAAGCACCCTCAGTCGATGTCTTAAATTATATTTTTTAATTGTAGGTACCAAAGCTCAAGAATAATAATCACTCAAAAAAAGTATTAGAAAAGTTTTCAACCTGTTAAAATATTGGTGAAGCATAAAATGCAAAGATCATTTTATCACAATACATAATAAAAATCTATTTCATTTATCCAGATATTTTCAATCTACATAATTTACAATGTAGCAAAGAAATAATGAATTATGTAAACAAATCTGATTCTATATTTATTTGTGGAAGAAAATCAATAATTTTAATTACTTTGTATTGTGTGTATCAAAAAAGTAGCATAGACAATTAAATAAAATATCGTTCACGACAGCTTACTTATTTCTTACGCGCAATCTAATTAATATGTACGGAAAATAACTATTATACAAAAAACAAACCTACACATAAATTCATAGTAAACCTCTTTTTATTCATTCTAAGAATTCCTATATACATAAAAGGTTAATAACAAAGCTTCTCAAACAATGTATAGTTAAAATAATTCAGCATGGTGTGTAGTTTCTACTGTCAGAAATGTTATTTCAATATTTTTGTTGTGTCATAATATTAACTTTTCAGCATTCATGGTGATTCAAACAGTGAAAACACGCCAGCTCAGTCCCGGCTATCGTTTATTGCAATTAGTTAGATCAATAGACATTAAGAATTCACAATTACAAAAAGATTGTACAAATCACACGAAAATAAACAACGCTAGTAAAATCGGCGCGGGGCAAGGAAGTTGACTCTGCTGTCGGAGTGAGCGTGGCAGATCCCCGACCGCTTTCGCTGACAGAGCTTGACTAGCGAGGAATTTTTCAAAAAGACAGGCTTCATTTTGTAAACACTGCCGATTTCCTGAGGTCGGTCTGAGGAATTTGAAAAGAACGACTTTAAAAATTGAAGCAAATTTGCCATGTCACTACCTATTTTTCTTACTGATTGCATTCGTTTGTGAGACATGATTTGAGGAGAGTTCTGGGCACCATTTACGGCTGGGCCGTACCAAGCACGATTGGGCCGTGTCAAGTTTCTACTCAAATATTTCAACCAGCATCGTTTTGCAAATAATGATTGTTAAGCATGTAAGCATATTGCATAAATCCTTGTATGAAATTATCCTATGCAATAAACTGTATCAAAAATAGATCATTTAAACTTTAATTGATTAAGATTTTATATGATTATATATTATATTCGTCGTTTAACTCATATTTTTAATAAATAAACCATAGTTTGGAAGCGACTAATCAAACTAATTTTAGATTATAAACTATTTCGTTTCTAATTAGTTAATTCGGCCGTTTTTTAATCAACAAAATAACGATAACGTTGTCACAATGTGTACGTTTAGTGTACCTTAAATGTACGCTCTAATGAAAAAATACAATAAATATAATTAATGAAGCCCAAAAAGATATTCATTCTTTTTTACAAGAAACTAATTTGTTATTTTAAAAATACCATTTTAACCCCCCGAAGACATTGTAGATTTGCCAACGATTTTATTACAATATAAATATATATATATGTATTTCGTCTCTCTGTTGGTATTTCACATCACACACACACACACTTACACACAATATACGTCTGTGGGCATCAAGCGCATTGAGGTTGCACGGTCACCTCGTTTTTTCACTTATATTTCAAGAAATCAATGCAAAACAATTCATATTTTTGATACAGTATATGAAATGATTATTTCAATTCTGATGAAAAAAGAGAATAAATAAACGAATAAAACAAGATGAATTCAACGGTGAAACATTTTGATAAGCGCTGTAAGTAATTAAGCGTAAAATAATCTGTCTCCAGTGATTATGATGGCTTCATAGTTGATACAAACCTCAATAGATTACAATTTATTTTTAATAACCACGCTAAGCATTACTAAGCATATTATACTGTAGAATTCCTTATAAAAAGTTTTAATATAACTTGACATAATTATGTTTTTAATGAATACAACGTTTTTAAAGATAATATTTATCATAAAAAACAGTACCATGGTAGAAGGAAGATCATTGGGTGAGATGTAAGATGAAATTTGTGGATGAAATTTCACTACTCTGATCGCAGAACCCATTTCATATGATTTAGTTTATATATCATTAAGTGAAAAATAATCTAATTCATATACTCTCCATATCTTAAAGAGCGGGTTTTCGTTGAATTATGATTTATCACCATCATGTTATATTTTTATTCTGAGAATCATACGCCCAAAAACGGTAAAAACGTTAAACCATGTTTTGAATTCTCATCAATCATCCGCCGTGGCCGAGTAAACTTTAATTATATCCACTGTCAAGGGTTTAAAATTTCCGAATAGACACAATCACACATTGGTTTACCAATAGATTTGTATCCAAATCACTGACATCGGTGATGTTTTCCTACACACACAAATCTGATTTTAAAACCGATTGTAGGGAAAACGATAAGATTCTAACTAATCTTTTTCAAACCACACCCTTCAATCCTTACAAAGTCAATCATTTCACTCATTTCAATAAAAATACTTCACTAGTAGTTCATTAAAAACTTCTGTGATATTTTTATTTCAAAAAATTAAATATTTTTCCCTAAATAGTTTCCAAAAAGAGTACTACCCAACCAAATTCTTTAAGGAATGCTATCGTTTCACTCTCTTAAAGCTCGAAGATCGCTTTCGATTCTAAAGCATTTTTCTCTTCTTTTTCGGGGATGAGTTTATAATCCTGAAATTCTGAAGACTATTAACCTACATGCTCCACATCTACGTGGCCGAAACCATAACCAAACAATTTTTATTCTCAAAACTCATTTTTCGCGTCGGTCATTCGCCAGTTGTAAGGGCAGTTCGTCTGATCAATTAATTGCCTGGAGAGATGAACATTTTCAGCAACAAACTCTGGGTATTGTTTTCTAAATATCTTGTATGTTAATAATGTGACGTTTTCTATTTTCTTATTTTAAAAACATTTGTATTATTATTATTGTATTTATAAATGCACGGCGCATTGGCGACAAGTTACAATATATTTTTTAAATATTCAATGTAGTTTCAGGTCCTAAATAATTGATATTATTTTAGATTTGTTTAAGAGTCCAATATCATTTTCAGATTTTGAAAGTTTTGGTGTTTTTACTCTTTTGTACCTGTATTGAATCGTATGCAAATTGTTTCATATTTTTTAAATAAAATAAGTTATTACAAATACTATAATAATTGTACATTCATTTATTATTATTAATCTCAAGTAGGTTTAGCTGTAGATTTACCATAAAATGTACAAGCCGGATGCGGTTTATGACATGGTAAATACTTTACTGGTTTACTTTTCATTTCCAACCTTACAGATGGATTATTTATTGGATCTTGTTTTTATTATGAAGGCGTCATCAATTCTATTTAATAGAGGCATTTTGTCATAAAAAGATTCCGCTTTAAAAACTGTAAATTATGAGCTAGCCGTGTGGTATTAGTTTTGACGACTTTTATAGCCATTTTTATTCTGTCATTATAAAAAATATAGATGATCAGTTATCAAAAAAATACATTTGATTTAATAACAATAAATGAATTATTTGGCTGATTGATTCCGTTAAGAATTTTCGTATTATTAACCTTTTATAAATTAGCATAAAATTATTTTTAAAAAGTTATCATTATGAAATAAAAATATTTTAAATAAATGTATGTTCCGAATTAAACAAAGAAAAACAATTTAAGTTTTTATATTAGAAAATAAAAAAAGGGTAAGATATGTAGACGTGGATTTTTAGTATTGTTATGAAAAATTACATAATTATTTAATTACTATTATCAAAATAAATGTTCTATTAAAACATTTAGAAATATCTATCTCTCACTCTCCTCTAGGAGAGAAAACCTTATATTGGATGCAATTCGTAACCCGCCAGTTGGGAACTCGCGCATTACAGTTAAAACTGTAGTGCAGGAAGAATGCGATCGTCAAACAAATTAGATATAAATAAATAAAGAAACGGAAAAGTTTGTGTTATAAACGTAGGCAGACCAAGCAAGCTTATTTAGTGAACACGAATAAAAGGCAGGTATATGAAAAAAGTTATGTATGGATTTTAAATAAAAATAAAGTCTGTAAGTTTATCATAAATTATGCTGTATCTATCTAAGGAAACATTCGTCCATATTGACATTTTCGAGCTCATTTACATATAACACTACATAAAATGAAAAATATACATTCTGAATTCTACTGTTGATTTTATTATACTTTGGTTGCAATATTTGAATTGAATAATTGTACTAAATTTATAAATTTTAATTGAAATAAAGTTCTTTATTTAAAATTTAAATTTCTGAATGTAACAAAGAATATTATGTGTCTCTACTGGTTAACCTTCATCATCTGATTGTCTAATTACAATTGCTTACTCATAATTATTATTACATATAAAAACAATAACAACAATCTTTCTGCGGTGAATCCCTGCAATCATTTTGCTCAGAATTATAATTAATGCAAATAAAAGCACAAAACACGCGCACGCGTAAAATGATCTCCGTTCTATCAACGCCATCTCATTATTAATAACAAGTCACTCGCTGTTAAGAATTGCCCTGATTATTAAGAATGCCATGTCGGCATATACGCGGACAGAATTTCTGAGAGTTAATCACTTTGATAGATTTTTCTTTGATTTGACGTCGATCGCTACTTTTTTGGTTGAATTAGTATAAATAACTAAATTATCTTAAAGTAAAAAATACCTTGCTTTTACTTTAGCAATAATTATATAATATAAACCTAATCGATAGCTACTTCGACATAGCACCATTTTCAGAAATTATAATGCCGAGATACTATCAACTAGATTCCCGTGGAACTGAGACATTTTTTTACATTTGTTTTTCTTTTTTCAATCGTAAGTAAGTATCTTCCTTAAAACGTAAGGTTCGGAAACCGATTCTCAGTATTAGAACACCCACCGATAATTCACTCCAATAGAAGTACAGATACTTCAATATGTAAGCGCAATTGGTGGCTATAATGAACGGACCAACGCAGGATTTGCGTTATACCGTCAAAATTATATACATACAACCTGTAACATTGCTTACTTACTGTAATTAAATTTATCACGGAACAAACCGATTGTGAATAAATATTGATCATCGCATGAAAAGATAATTTCAGATGATAATCGATTCATCCCTTTTCTGCCCAAAATTATTATTCACTTTACATAAGGAAAATATGGACATCTTACTGAGTAAGTTTACAGAAGTTCTTTTGTGAGAACTAGTTGTAAGTCCCTCACTCAACTTCTCACTTCTAGACGATAAGATAATAAGAATTCGGTTCTGAAAGGACTAAAATACAACCAGTGGCGTAGCTAAGGGTTCCTCGCCATGCTCTTAGCAATATCGTCATCATTATAAAAACATTATCAAAATCTATTTCATCTGCTAGTTGAAGTTCTATTTAAAGTATTGCAAATTTTTATAATCGTTAATTGCTCACTGTCGATATTGAATAGTTTTTTTATTAATTTTAACTTTAAAAAACTCCCTACAGTTGCGAGGATAAAATTATATTTTTGAAAAAATTGAAAAAGTTCAATCTTCGCCATCCTTCCACACAACTGTTAAGCAGCAACATATTTTTGAAAACTTTCCGATCATCATCTTAATTTAACCAACACACGTAATTTTCACACAAAAGTTTTGATGGAGTAAGAAAACCTTATTTCTCAGCAAGTCACTGTCCAGTGAAGATAACATTTCTTTCCCCAATTCAGCTTAGTATGATAATTCAGCATGTTGTGATTGTTCTTCAAACAACGAATTCTGCTTTCTCCCTCATTACTGAGGCTTCATGATTTTGCTTAAATCTTTCAGAAAGTACATTTTGACAAAGCATAACAATTTTTATTTCTTTATTACGTACGAAATTTTCTAATCATTTTCAAAAATGCTACCTCAAAAAAAGTATATTTTGTCAGCGAATCACAAACTATACGGAAGAAAACATGGTGAATGGAATATAGTTTGCATTAATTATGTGAATATACAAAAAATATTTATTTTTACAGCCGAAATTTTCGTGTCATTTTCGAAAATGCCGCCCCCCTTCCTTGCTGCGCCATTGAGTGCAATATCAGTTTGAGGTGGGCGGGGAAGTTTTTTCAACTTTTTCAACTTTTAATTACTACTACTATTCCACTATACTCGATCTTAAGCCAATCCGTGTAAGTATTATCCACAAAATACAACACCAGTTTATTACTTCGGAGTTCATTTGTTACGATCAGGCAGAGTGATTCCCTCTTTTGCTTCATTTTAATTTCAGTTATATGCATCCTTAACCCCCGTTTGTACCGTAGTTTCCCCCCGAGATCGCTATTGATTGATTCACTTTGACAATTTGAGGAAGCTTAGTGGCAGTGTGACATTAGAGATTATCACAAGTCAACAGTTTTAATTGCACGCTGATGAAAATTTCATAACTTATTTGATGCGAAGAGTTTTGTTTTTATCTGAAGATAATGCCGTTTTAACAATTATGTATTCCAAAATGTTCCCTTTTTCCAAAATTTATTGTCTGACGAAGCACACAATTTCGTCAATGCTAATATTATTCTCTTTGAAAAATTTGACTTTTTTTAATTTATTTAGAAAGAGAGGTTGAACAACTGAATTATAAAATAATTTTTTTGAAATGCTTGAATGGTAATGCTTTTTTTTCACATAAGGAGTAGAGATGGTGAAAAAATCCAACTTTTTACTAGCTTTATTTATTTAACCCTCTGATATTACATTTTCCGTTTCATAGCTCGGGAATGGAAAGACGTAATGACATATGAATAGCTGAATGTAAATTTTACTTGGCTTATCGTTGAAGAGTTTTTATGCGACGAACTATTTTATATTGCATTAGTATTTTGTATGTTATAGTTGATATTATAGTAAATCACGATAATCTTAGCAGCGATCAAGTAAATATAAATAATGAAGAAATTAGTACATAGAAATCTTCATTATCTGAACAATTAATGTTCATCTCGGTGTACTAGCAGTGACCCTAACACCATTGTTTTCTTAGTTAGTAACTGTCTATGATCGTTTTTTAAATAAAAACACGCCAAGCGGCAATTAGTTTCATATAATAAATCATCAACATTGATTTATTTACTGATTACAGAAAACCATCATTGTCTAATATCTGAAGACGCTAACACAACTCAAATCATTCATTCAATGTATTATAGTTGCTCCATCGACTATTGTAGATTATTATGTTATTGTTGTTATAGTATATTTGACGGTTCCGTGGTGCAATGGTTAACGTCATTGGCTTCGGTTACGGATCTCACGGGCTTGAATCTCAGTACGGACAGTTTCATAAATTGATTTTTCAATTGATTTCTGTTAGTAGGCATATAACTGATTGTGACGTATAAAATTCCTTTCCACCCGATTCTAAAAACGGGACGCAACGAAAGCTATTAGCTACTAGTCTCCAACTCTCTTCGAAAAAGAAAACTTGAGTTACTGAGTAAAAAATAGTTTTCGTAGAAAACTTCTGTTGAGAAGCCTCAATTAAAATGCCATATGCTTCAAATTAGGAGTGGGCATGTTTTTTAAAAAATACGGTAAATATTTTTTTTTCAATTTAAATATTATTATCTTTTCAAATCCTCGTATATCCAATGAAAACATCTAGTTTAGAAACGTTTTTAAAGTCATTTGAAATTTTTTGTAGCATAAATAATAATAAATATTTTCAAATAATAATTTTTACAATTGTTTATCTCCATATATCGGCGTATATACATACATATATATTCTTACTACCACCTTGCGTATATATAAAAACAATGCGCAAGAATATGCAATGGCACGCGTCCATTCGATTCCTTTTTTTCGGTAATTTATTCATTCCGACTAGAGAGTGCACCAATGACGTTTTACGGTCCAAAAAATCAACATTTTTGTAGCACTGCGTGAAAAGCATGAGTTATTTATTATCAATAGTATCTTTTGGCCACGGTCTACTTATTGAAAAATAATTACTCAACCTTCCTTAAATAAGCACAATTTTGGAACATACAAATACTAGATGTAAAATTTCAACATTCATTCCAAACAGTGTAGTGAAGATATATCAGCGAATATTTAAAAGTAATATTTCACATTGTGTGACCATGCTTTTAGAGATAAATTGAAAAAAATATTTAATACCTTTGAAAACTGTCCATTCTTATTGGAGGGATATTATAATTACAAATATAAAACTCAATACTTATAAATACACTATTTTTGAATAAGAATGCTTATAGTATAGTAACCGAACGCTACCGAACGGCTAAGATGTACAAAAATGAAATTCGCAATGTGGTTTTTTCTTTATAATTATATTATCCACATAAGTCGTACAGATCGTGGCGTTTCATATTTTTATTGATTGATTGATACACACAATAAAATTTGCGAATCTTAATTCAAAATATTAGTTATTATTGAACTTCATATAAGGAATTTAAACACACATGTACTTTGTTCACCTTTGTTGGATAAAACCGCACTAATAAATATTGAGAAAGGAATCTGTGAAGCAATAAATCTGTCAAATGGAGAAATCGACCAACATACTGGAAGCGACACCTCTGCATTGAACAGTAGCGCGGATACTCCCCGTTGTATGCATTATACTTTGCTATGTAAATACTCTGTATAAATATAGTTCGCTATTTATCAAAAATCCAACCAAAATTTGGCAACGATAGTAATCTTAATAATTATTAATACACAATGAATTCAAATATCTTCAAAATATTATATACATGTAATCAAAAACCATGCCTTATTCCAAAATATTGTTTGTAATATAAAAATATAATGGATACTGACCGTTGTTTTTTCAAATATGCCTTTCCACCAAGAAGTGACAGTTAACACCTTAAAAGTGATATTAAGTGTGTTGTATATTAATCTGGCTTGATTTATCTGTCCGGTAACGCACAATACAACACTGTGCTTATGTAGTACTCGACGAGCAAATAGAGTGTGTGGCAGAGAAAGAGTGAATGTTGGGAAAGCTATTGAAAGATGGCATTGCCACTTGATTTATAAATCACTAATAGTCTCATTGGTCAAAAGACAGTTAGCATTTTAACACTTTAGGAAAATGATATATTATAAATATGATAGTAAACAAGGCTCAAATTTCCCAATGACTTCAAATATAATAGACAGATTTTTAGCACGCGAAAAAACAAATGTATTCTCGTAACGACGCATTGACAGTTTATATATATTTTTATGTATATATATATATATTCTTTATTCACTTTAATAACGTATTTTATTGTTTAAAAACATATTTATGGCAACAATAAAATCATCTATTAAGAAGCGTTTATTGATCTAAAATGCCAAAATGGTCGTAAATACTGCAACGCTACGGTGTTAGCTGTCTAAGTAGGAATAATATTAACTTTTCGTTAATTATGTTAATTTAGATATTATCTATACACAATAAAATTAATGTAAATTCTTATAGAAAATCCGTCATACAATTTGTGGAACGTGTGTTGTGATTCATAAATATTCTATCACGCCATTTTTAATCCTGTTTTTAAGCCAACCTCGCAATGCCCCGGAGAGATTAATATCAAAATAAGACTTTTAGAGTGTTAACTGTCAATTCTTGGTGGAAAGACATTATATTTTTAAAAAAATAAATAAAACACAATTCATTTGTACTACTTCCACACATTCATAATGATCAGGACCGGTTTCGCTCATCACGAGCATTATCAACTGATTTATATAAAACTTAGTGTAAAAATGAAGGTATTTAAAACTGATGGTTCATAAGCTGAGACAAGAAAATACTGATTAGCAAACAAATTATAGATTAATCAAATTAAATAGTCTACAATTAAAATGTCATGAACCTCTTACAAATCAATAAATACTAATATGAAATCACAAATATAGCCACTCAGCTGAGAAAATTTTTTAATGACGTTACTTATGCAATAAGCAATAGTGGATTGGGAAAATTATAAGAAAAAATTAGTGAACCATTTAAAAATGTTCGTGATGAGCGAAACCGGTCCTGATCATTATAAATATGTGGAAGTACTACAAAAGAATTGTTTTTTTTTTTATTTTTAAATCAAAATAAGAGTTAATTTGATGTAATTTAAGAACTTGAAACTGTCTGGGGCCATGGCTACTAGATTTAGAGCCAAATATAATATTTTATATAAATTAAAAAAAAAAAAAACATGGTTAAGTATCCGCGTTTATTATGATTGAACAAATAATGGCGATGATGCATCGTATGTATCTATTATAGATTTGTTGAAATGCTAGAATCTACTGGCATCCCAAAGTATTCTTAAATATTACAATTCGATTCAAACCGATTTAACAATAAAAGCCCATGCCTTGCATAGGTAAACAGCTGACTCCCAATAACTCTAAATCTTGTGGCCATGTACATGCAGTAAACATGTTTTATGCATAGAAAAGCAGGAGTCTCGTTGATAAAGTATAATATAAGAATGTATATCACGCTCTCCATTTTAAGTATTGTGCAGAAGGGCGGACTTTAGGAAAAATAGTATATTTTAATAGTATACACATTTCAATAAATGATTTCAATTGAAGTACATTTATCATGCTTAAAAATAATCATTCAACTATGTACCCAATTTAACATGTTTCTTACACAGCAAAACGCATAGAATTCATTGAAAAATGGCCGCAAAGTGACAAATATTTCATAAATACAATTTTTGTAACAGTGTAATCTAAAAAGTGCTACTATTTGTATACTGCCTTTTTCAACGACAGTCTGATTATATTTTACAATCTCATTAACATGAAGCACACTTGATCTTGGATACAAAACCAATCTATGCTATATTTCAATCTATAGGACCGTGTATTTTATTAAAAAAAGGGTTATAAATAATTACACTTTGTGTTAGACAGTATTCACTTGGTACACTTGAACGTTTATTTCGATAGTTTGCACTTTGGATTAGATAGCATTAACGTAGTACACTTAATCTTTGTTTTGAATAGTTTTAATAAAGTGAGTTAAGTTGTAGTAGGTTTTGTTAAGGTTGGTCTGGTTTGGTTTGTGTAATATATTCTAATTCATGGAGCAAAAAAAATATATTGGCGGCCTAATATAGGGTAGAAGAATAAGTGACATTTCATTACAGCTTCGTGCAACTCTCAATTTCAAACTGTGAGTATTTATATTGAGTGAAAACTATTTTTTATATGTGAAAATATTTTTCCGTAAGTGTAATATATTTCTTCAATGTTTTTATATATTTAATTATGTGGGATCACTTTATTTTTAGTGAAAGAATTTGTTTTTTGTGGAATGTGTTTATTATAAGTGAAAACTATGTTTATTTAAGTGAATATGTTAACAAAAGTGCAATTAATTGTAAGCGTCAAAAAAATATGTCTCAAATGGCTTAAAATACGAAATAAAATTAAAAAGATATCGTTAAACCACCGTGAGTACCGTGCTTACCTGGTTATTGTATCTGTATTTTAAGCAAATCCAATAATTTTACCAAAATTCGTTTGGAAACGACACCTCGACCTGATGCAAGCAGTATTTCCTGTTTCCATTTGTATACAAGATTTAATATTATTGCAATCATTTTAATTGCATCATTGCCAATGTTGATAATTAGCACTTCATCGTAAACGCGAACTATACTTTTTATTAGCAAGATTTGTAGATTTAAAAATTCAATACTCTATCTCCTATTGCGTTAAAACGAGACTAAACTCATGGAATACGGATAATTATAAATGGGTATATAATAATATATTTGTCTTGTTTTTCTATCGATGTGTAACGCAACACACACACACACTCATACTATCTCTATATCAGTGTGTGCGAATAAAGAGAGTGTATGGGTTAACATAACTCATTTTACAGGCGAGTGAATTTTTAACGCACAGTACACACACACGCATAGTCTCTCGCTGCAGCTCTAAGTGTAGTAATAATTTCTAGTATTCAAATAAATGTCATCTAGTATTCAATAGTGTGGCATTCGCGGGCTCAAATCCCAGTACGGACAGTTTCATAAATTGATTTTTCAACCTATTTATAGATTTCTGTTCAAGCAATGGATTTCTGTGAAGTCTAAAACTCCATCCCTCCCGTCTAATCCTAAATGCGGGGTGTAATGAGAGCGATTAGATAACCACTAATCTTGTCCTTGCTATATTTTAAGCAGTTCAACAAAAAGAAAATCGCCCGTTGAGAAAAGTTCCATACGCGTCCATATGCTCCACATTGGTAGCCCTGGTAGCGGACATGGTTAAACGATGCTGGTATCGATATCTGGCTGATATAATTTTCACCATCAATACATTCATATTAATACAAATTAGTATATATAACGACAGGTTATTAAGTCAGTGTTACTCCACCCATATTGTCCAAGACGCATCTCTTTCCTCTTGTGAAACTGATTTTTTGTTTGCGGCGCATTTTTTATCGCGCATGCTGCCTGTCGGATTATTTTTGGGTGTAGTATTTTACTCTCTTTCTGTTTAAATTTTATTGCGTACATGTATATTGTTCAGAGACCAAAAACGGTATTCAAATATATCACCCTAAATCGCTGTATTATAAATTTATGAATATAATACATCATTTTCGACTATTTTAATATTAGAATTTTCCAGTATTTATCAGTACCAATGTAAAGCATATGTATGATCTTCACAAAACAAGTTTTTACATGATTTGATTATTAGTAAATTGTTCAACTTCTGAACGGAAAAGTGGAAAAAGGGACGAAGTAAGAAAAAGACTACGAGTTAGCCAGTAACTTTTTCTTGTCCCCGTTTTCATAATCGGAAACAGGATAGGTTGAAAAGTTCGAAAATATCTCATACATCTACAGCCTTTGGATACAGATACAAAAATCGATTATAAACCAATGTATTTGTGTAAGTTTCCATCCTGGGATACAAACTCATGAGCGTTTTTATATTATTGATTTATAAATGATTTTGTATGTCAAATTAACATTTCAAAAACTGTGATAAAAAAAATTTATAATATATCAATTTAAATTTCATATTAAAAATATTTTTTCACAAACTCACCATATAACCCATCGAAAATACAAAAAAAAAAATATTTGGAAAATCATACAGTGCTTAACGTCATTTAATAAATTAGTTTAATAACCTTGCAAGTTCAAGGAGTGCTGCTACATAAAAGCTCTCAGGGAGACAGACGTGCACAGTGAGAACACTACTGAGAAATGTTTTCGGGGGAACAGTCGTGCCAAACCAAATCTACTTCATTCGAAATGATATTCAAGCGAAACAATGCATGCAAAATATTCTCAAAATTCGCAAAGTTTTTCGAACGAAAGATTTCATCCAAAGCTGGTTTTATACAGAAATACTTCACACTAACAATGTGGTTATATATTATATTTTCTGACGAGTGCAACACTCGCAAGAACTGATGTGTAATAATGAACAGTATTTTCTTCATTATCTTGACTCTAGGATGAGGAAGTGATGATGATATGAACGTATTAATAATTATTTTTTGAAAGATAAAATATCGTCAGAACTGAATAGCGTGAAACCGAAATAGCTATCAACTTACTAAAAAAAATGCTTTGATATCTTATCCTACTATAATGGAATTCCACCAAGTAAATGCCAGTTCAATCAATGTATTATTAATCATTAATGTCGAATTCGAACAAAAATCATCGCAATACATTCATTATCGCTCTGATAAATATTTGTTTTGAATTAATAGATGATGCATAGCTGTGTGTTAAGTCACAAATAATTATACAATACATATCTAGTTCAAATTTATTTTAATTACAAAACATTTTTCCATGTTTTTTTTTATATACGGAATATAAATGGTTTTTAAAATTTAAGCTACTTATTTACATGTTTCTAGAATTAATATTATTTTTCAAATGGCTAACCAGATAACATATTAAATCAGTACGTTTTAATTAATAGCCAATAGAAAGATATTAAGCACGATACTACGTTATAATATGATTGACGAAATCACATAACACCAGGTGATGAATTGCACAGTCCAATAATACATCAGTGAAAATATGCATAATAATTCTGAATAGTGGATTTCAGTCGAATGAGAACGTTGCCTTAGGCTACCCGCGGAATACCTATCTTCATATTGTCGGTGTGAGTTTATCTGTCACCAGAAATACAGAACCATCTACAATGTAAAAAATAACAATTTAATTCTTGAATAATAATAATCAAAAAATTTAAAATGTCTGACGTCTTATATTTTTGATTGACTTTGTCTTTGACGAGGTGATTCAACGTTTAGTAATCAAAAATATCTTTATAGATTACATTTTTAAACAAATATCAATAATTAAGTAAACATAATTAAATATAATCCGAAATCAATTCGGTAATCAGATTTTTGACGATGCTACAGTAACTGGTTTTTTTGAATATCTTGAATAATAGGAGCATTGTAAAAAATTGAATAATTTTCGCACTTAACCTAATTCTTTAAAAATGATCCTAAAAGAAAACCATTAGTTTTAAATATTCTTTCACTACAATTTTGAATCTCCAAAGAAACTCCTCATAGGGCAGATTAACAAAATTTGTTTGACATGTTATAATTCAGTGGATGTCCTTTCATAGGAAAAAAATGTAGAATCATGAAGTTATGTGAGAAGTAATTGTTAGGTTATCGCTAGTGGGTGGTTAAAAAAAACATGAAATATCACAAACAAAAATCTGTAAATCAAAATATAGAAGTATTTATTCGGAGATTCAGTAGAACAGACTGAGGCGATTGCGTTAGAGATATTCTAATTGATTATGGCGATATTTGTTATTTTTAGTTCATTAGTCCAAGCACAACGATAAGGTTGGATTAGGGTTTTTTCACGCAGTTCCGAGGGTACTATACTGCATCAGATTCAAAATTGTGAGAAACACTTTCGAGTTTTACATCCCTGCCCCACGTGACTAACAACGCACGACCGTTCTCACTAGCATCATCGTGATCAGGTGTTTCGAATGATAATCAGCGAACGAATTCAATCGAAAAAGGGTCTCACATAAATCAAAAGAACTATTAGCTTTCATTACAAAGCTTATCATAAGAATTAAGCGTACCGCTCAGCCGGGATAATCTAATATGTACTAACTTTACTACCCGGCTTCACTTCGCTGGCAAACTCTTCCAGCTTGGCTGGTTAGTAGATAGTTGAATATCTAAACGTGGCAATATGATTCAGGATACTGACCACATCCTCTAGGAATGTTCAGACATAGACAACGAACGGGAGAAATTGTCCTCTCTCCCGATGACACAACTATTGGTTGGATCTGTCAACCCCACCGGTCATGCCGACTTGGTTGCATCTCTGACAAACAGTTCACAGCGTCCTACGGAAAGCGAATATGGAACTCGATTCCTTAAAGCTCTTTCATTTTTTTTGTATTATTAATGATTTAACTTCTTCCACACTAGAGTGCATGCAACCAAGACTTAAAGAATTTCTCCTCGAACATTCCTGGCAAAAGCTTAATCACGCATAACGGTGTTACGCTACAGTATACACACTGTAAGAAGTGTGTATAGCTGTATCTGGTGATGGTGAGTACAACATTGAGTACCCTAGGGAATCCAAATAAAAAAGATTTACAGAAAGGATTTAGCAAGCTGAAAATAGGCACATTAGTATGGATTATGTAGGAATAATTTCTGATGAGAAGAGTTTACTGGTAAACAGATTTTAGGCTATAGACCTATATTATATAAATATTTATAATATAATATATAGTCATTTTAGATGCTCTAGAAATGTCGACTGTTTAATAATTTCAATTACTTTATAAAAACAGTTAAGAAGCTTTTTTTACCACTGCATGCTGATAGGATTTGATACATCGTTTGATTAAGCGAAGAACCATTCAGTGATTATTTGGTTGTAGTAAAAAGTAAAAAGGCCCGCTTGATTCCGCGCCTGTCAATAAGTGGAAATATTTTCGGCCACAAAAATTCTCACAATAGGAGCGCTATGGACCTCTCGTTGAGTTGTTTTTTTTTTCATTTTTTACCTCCTTCATTCCTCCTCTTAAGATTATTCCCGCCGTTATTTGCGCAGCGGCGCACAAGAAGGGTTTATTGTTCGATAGCACATTGTATTAATATCACATGATGTAACTTTTATTATTCATCTCGTTGATCTTTATAATACCTATTCAATATTAGCGATGATAATTTAAGACCATTTTCGGAAATTTTCACCCATCGATATTTTAGTTAATGTATGGACTTGTACCCAAAATCATGGTTGAATTTATTGTTTTCATCACACCCCGCCTAAAAGCGATTCGCAGAGAGAACGATTAGCTAAAAACCAGTAATTTTTTAACCGAATCTTCCTTTTATCACCGTATCCAAAGAGACCTCTCTCTAAAAGAAGTTTATGCTCCTCATTGCAAGGAGGTGTGCTTAAACCACAACACAACACAAAAAAGAAGCATGTATTTTCGCAATGATTCGAGAAAAATCTTTAAAATATCCGTCCATCACAAAAAAATTCTGAAACGTTGAGCCATGGTGGTATAAAATGTATACAGTTTTTTGTGCTTGATATAGCTGGATGAGAGATATTAACTTCTTTTCTAGTCGTCCTTCCCTCTGCAAGTTAAGATGAAATTAGAATTTAATTTTTCGGCTAAAGCACGAACTAAAGCTGGAATAGTAATTGAACAAAATTTATGAAATAGGAAATTCAGTTAAGTAACAAGAAATTGACAGTAGAATCCATCTGACATAAATTCTTATCTATCTGTTTTTTTTTAACATTTTTTGTACGAAATTTACGTACGCCACTAGGCAACTTACTCACGTGATAAAACAAAACAATGGCGTTATAAGTTTTAACGATTGCATGTAAACATAACGAAATTATAGTAATTAATTTGCTTACCGGCTCTCGGTTGTCTGTGGGTACGAATTGTACAGCGGAACTTTTATGAACAATACGAATTCCAAAAAAAGCTAATTCTCGCCTTAGCTTTCAAATTGGTAGACGTATTAATTTAATTAGTTATTGTAGTTATAATTATTATACTAAGTAATTAATGCATATTTCATTTATATCAGTGTTCCAAATATAGATACGTTAATGTCACATCATTGGCATATAACGAGGTGTTTTAATTAATGGATCACATTTTGTTTATCTTTCACAATACCAACGTCAATTTGATATATAACTGTGAAAATCTGACAGAAAATTGACAGTCTTTCCGATTAAAATAATATAATAATTTGCAGCAGTTCGGTATTTAATCAGATGCTTCAAATAATAATCAAACATTATCGCAGCGTCTTAAAGTATGTGTCAGTTTTACGTTTTACTTTTGTTTAATTTTTCTCAACAAATTAGGCAAACTTACGTGGCTTACCTGTTACAAATTTAACCCATATAATTCTTTCCTTAGTCTCTCGCGATATTTGTAGAAAAATAGTTAGAGGTTAAGATAGGAATAGAAGAAAATTCGTTTTTCTCACTACTCCTGTTTTTCTACACCCGAATAGATATTGTCTGAGGAGTAAATATCTATACATTTGGAAGGAAATTTATAAACCGATTAAAATATCAACTTTTGAATGTGTCCAATCTACTCATTGGCTGCGAAACCGAATATGACAGAAGCTACACAAAATTTTACATCCCAGCTGTATTTGATTAAATTTTATTAAATATTATTTAGGGTATTACAATTATTGATGTTCAACGTACACATTTGATCGCTAGCCTATTCTATAATATGTTGTAACTAAATAAGTTTGAAAGTAGCATGTTTAGAAAACGAAACAAGAGTGACTTGAAAATCTCTCTCCTGAGCTAATTAAATTATTATAATTGGAGAATCTCACATAGGGGACCGCAAATAGAGACAATACTATCGAGTTAGTGTTTTAATTAACAAGTTTCAAACTGCATTCTCTTATCAGCATAACCACTATGCAAATGCGAAATGTGCATCTCTAATGTTGCCATACTAATGAGAGACGAGCTATTTTAAACATTGTTTGACAATATTATTCCAGTAGAGGTTTTAAATTTAACGTAATACGTTATTTTTCCAAATCTCGAAAAAAACAATCATTTTACTAATATTATATAATTGGCAACATTCAATTTATAATCTTTACATAAAAATAGACAATTTTTAATTCACCCGGAAATGATATACCTATAATTTGTTTTTATTCTGTCGATAATGGATACAGGAAAAGCAAGATAAAGGAAAAAAATAAAATTCTATTCCAATTCATGCATACTCAGTTAAAAGTGCACACTTGAAGACTGAACCCGATCCTTATCAAATATTATTATATATTAAATTGTGAAAAAGTATTATAAATTGGGTCTTTCATAAAATGTGTTTCCACGAATAAATGATTGTTTCCACACTATTAAATTATTACCATTTATTTATTTTAAATTATTGACAATACTCTCGTTTAGGATTATGTACTATAACATTAAGCCATCATTAGCCAATAGTAATAGACAATAACGGATTCAATGCAATTGATTGGAGGACGTAAATAAATATCCTAGTAGTAAGAATGATTTTTGTAACCATGTCCGCTCACAATGTGAATCATATAGCCTCCTAATGGAGGTATCTCACGAAAAGTCTTTTCTACGAGACCTGCTTACTACTCAGTTGCTCAACCTCTCTTTTTCGAAGAGAATAGGGATATAAGGATAGGGCTAGGACAGGACTAGTGGTTAACCTATCGCTCTCGCTACTCCCCGTTTTTAGGATCGGATGGGTGGGAAGGAATATTAGACATCACAAAAATTCATGCCTACGAACAGAAATTCACAAATTGATTGAAAAATCTTAACCGTGACATCTGTAACCGTAGCCAACGACGTTAACACTGTACCACGAAGCCGACAAAATTAATGGTACGCAATAATTACAATTAAAACTTTATTCCCCGTATCGTTAATTAATTTCATCTAATTAACTATTTACGTTTGCATAATATGCCGGGGATTTTTTATTTAAAAAAAATAGCTCACTCGCGCTTTACAAACGGCGTTACTATTCATTAGAAGTCTACACGGGCGCTAATTTTATAAGTTTACCCGGTCCGAGCCACGACATCTTGTGACCCTGAAAAAAACCCGATTTTGTTTCAATGGTGAAATGAAATCGATAATGAATTTCTGCACAACAAATTGTCAACCATCTTAACCACTGGAAAGCAACTAATGTGAAATATTTTATTTAAGTTTTAAATTATTAACGTTTTGTTTATGATTATGTATAGTATTGCCGTATGACTTATTCATAACCCGAACATAGCCCGAAATATCTTTCTAAAAATTAATTTTTTTACCCAGACCCGACCCAAGCCCGAATCTGAATAGGCTTTTCCCGCCCAAACCCAGTTCACGGGCTGGGCCGGGTAGAGGCCCGAGGGCCAAGC
This sequence comes from Himalopsyche phryganea, assembly GCA_022494535.1. NCBI lineage: Eukaryota > Metazoa > Arthropoda > Insecta > Trichoptera > Rhyacophilidae > Himalopsyche > Himalopsyche phryganea. Next base: position 3,581,915 of record JAGVSL010000044.1, on the reverse strand, counting down.
CGGGAGCTGTGCAGGCCTTATAATATTTTTGCATGTCTATTGTTAAAAGAAGAAATCTCTTAAATCAAGGATGAAATGGAGCTTAATTTATAAAATCTATATTGAAATAGCACCATTAATTATAAAATCGAAGCTTTATAACTAAAACATGATTTCGATTAACCATAGTATGGTCATGTTTGTAGTTGTTAAAAACAATATTTTCAATTTTGCCCATCTCTATTTTAGTCTGTCTACATAGATTCAATGAAATTCAAACTATCTTTAAAAAAAACATTCATAGAGAAAATCTAATCTTTGAAACCAGGTTTGTCGTACATTCATTCATTGCTCAACATTTATTTTCTCTACTTTATTTGAACAACACAATAATGTCATTATTTAATTATTATTGTGTATGATTGGCACACAAATATCCGACTTAGATTCATTCAAAACTAATATTTCCAAGATAAAGATCCATTTACCACAATAATGGTGATATTATGATAAGAAAACGAATATAAAAGACGTAAGTATTCATACAGATATGGTTAAAAGTTAATGTAAAATAAGGTTTATAGAAATAATGATAACTTAACTTTTTTTAAATCTCTACACATTGTGTGTTCTAAAAATAAGCTTCAACTATTTGCCACTAACTTCTTACTCTAAGAAACATTTTTTAACATTGGAAAGCATGGCTCACACACACAAACATACACATCAACATTCGCACACATCTAAGCTTCATGTGTGCGGGAGGGTCGTGACTCGATCAAGTCACGACATCATCATCTGGTGACCCCATCTACTATCTCTATCGCACCCGTGCGATATACGATTACAGTAGAATGAGACGCAGCGCTCGCGGCAAGGTTGGGTTACTGAGTAATAGAGGTTACTACTTCCGTCTCGTTCTTCCGTTTGTGATCAATGGAAAAATGTGCGGGTGCAAGGGGGACAGTGAGAGTACGCCGCGGGGAGGCTGCGACCCGAATATGCCTCCGGCGCGCGAGCCTCCGAGATAATTTTTATTATAGTATTTTCAAAAGCAGAGTACGCGTCTAGGAGAATTTAAATAAAACTATTTCTGAAGCCAATAATATAACAATAATATTTCATACGAGAGAACATTTATCAAAAAACGCTGTACGTAAGTAGACGGAACAAAATTCGAGAAAAGAATTAATATTTTTAACATATTATAATATATAACATTTTTCCGAAAAAATATTCCCTGAAGATTTAGCAAATGGACCAAGCAGCTCCATGTGACATCAGTGGACATGGAAAGACATTGTAACCGACAGGGACGAGTGCTGCAGATACCTCCGAAGAGTTAACCTGCCTCTTCTTCCGATCAGCGGAATTCTGGGGTCTTGGATGACAGTCGGGTAATAGAGTAGACTCGCTGGGAATAAAGGATGCTGATATCATGAGCGATTTATGTCATCAAAAGCAGAGTAGACAGGTAGGTAACAATAAATCTTGAATCAAGGTACCGCGTTGTTGGTATATGCTCCGCATTGGGAGTGTGTGAAAAAAATAAAATTACCTACTCATATTTTCATTTCATTTTGAGAATAATTCTCAGTTATTAAGAATATCGAAAACAGTTCCGAACAATAAGAACATACTGCACTATTTCATGTTCTTCTATTTGGATAGATATTTAGTTTCTTTAAGCGTAATTTCTTTACTCGCATGTATGCAGATAATAAAAAATAGTTTGTATAAAAGAAAATATAAGTCGTAAGGTATGGATTATTAGTTATATTTATATACATCTATAACCATCCTTAATCAAGGCAGAATTCATTATAAACCACAAGCGACCAGTCTCAAATACTCTAACAAAATATCTTTAAAAAGTATTTAAGATACATAATTATGCTTTTACTATTTGGAGATTTGTGAGCATTAATATTTTCCATGGATTTGGCCGTAGCTTTGTGGATATCCATTTATAATATTTAATTAAAGTTGATCACTTTAATATTGCACTGCATGTCTAACTAGATGTGACGCATGTGTCACGTCTTTCAAAAGCATTTTTGAACTAACTTTATAGTAATTCTTTACTTACTTTAAAATCATATCGATTTTGAAAGTGTAAACCTTCTAGGTCAACAAAAAAATACTTGAGAAGACAGAATGATTTATCTGATAATGTGATTCGTAATAACGATACCGCCGGTGCTTTGAAAAATTGATGTAACGTTCAAAATTGAAATTGTTCAGGAGAGAGTAAAAACTGTTTTGATTGAAAAAAATATATGGTGAGTTGCGTTATGAATCTTTGAAATGCACTATTGTAAATTCTCATGTTTGCAAATACATGATTATAAGAAGAGACTGTCGATATAATAGTGGCTTACATCAAGTGACCAGGTCAGAATTTTTAAATCTAATACCAATGTAAAATGATGTTTCCCTTCCAAAAAGTGGTCAATTTATTTTCCTAATTTACATCATTTTCCAAGACCTGCTCTGTCTTCTTTAATATGAGATTCAGTGGATTATTTTCTTATTTTTTGAAGGTTACATCAATTGTCCAAAACATTATATGGGTTTTATTAAAAATATGAATAAACTGGCCACATTTTTCTTTGCCATTGTAGGTAAACTCATGAATTAAAGATTATTGTTTCACAGCATATGTGATGGAACATAGTCGATTTGTCCAGTATAGTACGGGCCTTTTTGCAGCGCTCATTCTTTGGGCCCCGAAGTAAGTAAATTATAGGCTTCGTATAAGACGGCATGCAGGAAAGTGGTTTGACCCACGGCAGGCCTCGCCAACGGCGCTTCGCGGACAATACCAACTGTAACTACACGGTGTATTGTTACGCAACGATCCTTCTGGGAAGCACTCCCGACTATTTTATGTCGGATGACTACATACTAACGTCGACTGACATTGATCCTTTTAATAAAGGATCAATAATCAATATATTTATGTACTAGTTTAATATCTTTTGACACACTTGCATTGATCGTCACCAGAATGATAATACAGCTGATTCTTTTTTGAACGATTTTGCGATAACACGGTCTAAAATATTTACTGAACTATTCTTTTTGTTCTAGCATGGTATTATAAATTAAAACAAAAAAAAACGACGAAAGACTTAACTGGCTACATACACTATTTACGTTTATAAAAAGATAAATATGTGTTATTAAAAACGAAAAAAAAATTATATTTTTTTGAAAATTTTTAAGTTATGGAAACCATCTCTCATTTTTCTTTGTTCGATTTAAACGGTTTTTTTTGGCACGGTTGCCCATGGAACATATTCATTGCGCTGAAAGAGAACTAGTTGTAAACTTTCCACGCTTTCCGATGATCTACATATCCTTTTTCATTTGGCATAATATTTGTAGCCCAATGTTTCGTTGTATTCCCCGGAAATTTACACAGTACATTTTCTAAATAGTTCATTTTTTTTATTAAACCAACAGGTTATTATACGTGTTACGTTCTTGCTATTTCTCATAAATATATACTAATATTTTCTCATTATTAAATCCATTTTAAATCAAAAATATATCATTTATTATCATGGTTAGCATATAATAATATAATGTGAACCGTCGGCGGACCAGTTCTTAATAATATTTATTTTAGAGATATTTCATAATAACCTCCCTTTTGGTTTTATTAATCTTCATTATATTCATATAAACAAGGATTATTATTAAATACATCTTAGAAGATGTTAAATTTTAAATCAGGTAATAATGATGAATTTAATTATATAAAAATACAATGAATAAATCTATACTATTAAAAATACTTTTTTAATAATATTTCATCCATTTTATTTCCTTGCCGTCATTTCTATTTAATTAGGTTATGTGTTACGAATATTTTTCTCAGTGGCAATTTTTTTGAATTCAGAAATAGAACAGAAGCGTAAATTTGACATATCTATCAAAAACAACGAAATGTTTTTTGCAATGTTTTTCCAATAAAAATTGTCATAGGCAGTAATTAATACAAGAGTATATTATTGAATATTGTGAAGAATCAACATTTCTCTCTCACTTAAATTGGAAAGTAAGAGAAGTGAATCAATACAGCCAAATAGCGTAAAACATGTTTATGGGTATAATAAAGTACGCTGAAAATAAATAAGAAGGCAACGTACTCGCACCAAGAGAAAATTCAAGCTGAATTATTACTTATTGATCCTACAGCAGTAAGCTGGGAATGCTATAATAACAATAATAATAATGAGAAAGGTGAAAGTTTGCCATCAGCCAATTTATAGCACATACATACGCAAAGAAATAATAATATAATAATGAAAATATATTGTATTGCAGGCAATAGAATATAGGTAAGTTTTGTGCCTGATAACACGGTAAACTTCCAACAAATTAATATAATAACTGTACTCTGCCAGCATAAACAAAAACCTTTCTAAAGTCAAAAAGCATAATATTTTATGCAATGAAACATAAACTTAGATTTCATTTTTGTTCATTTTTGAATTGTTCATGAGTCAAAATAATCAAAATTAAATGCCGTAAAAATAACAAATTTAGTTCCACAAGAATGATAAAAAATCATAGCTATTTCAGCATCACGCCATTGCGAGAACATTTTCCACCTTGTCATAACACAGTAAACAAATGCCATTTCAATCAAAAATCAATAATAGGTATATATTTTTTTACGTTAATCAGAAATGTATCATTTCTCAGAATTCAGGTTTTGCCATTAGCTATCGTTTTACTTACAAAGACAATACTGTAATTCTAGATTATTTATGGGGTAATAGTAGATTTTTTCCCACTTAGCAAGAATCATTAATCGTTTACCGTCGATTAATGATTAACAATTTTCGCTGTGGAAGAAAAACTGTTTCTTCAAATCCAGTATATAAATTTCCAATGTAACAAATACAGTGATAAATCTGTTATAAAAATAATTGTTTTCATCTTTGAAGATGAAAACAATTATCGATATCGAATTCATTCCACTTTTCATAAAAAAATATTTAACCTAATTGTTTGCTTATATACATAATGTATGTGAATTTAATATAATTATAATTTTCAAAACATACGTTAAGCCAAGTCGCACATAACAAGTGTAATTCGTAACATTTAATATCACTAGCACAAAATCAAGTGGCAAATGTTATTAAATATTGTTAAGCAGTCTACCGCTTTGAACTGAATTAACTAGCCTTTTTGTTTATATAAAGATTATCCCTTGTACAAAATATTATGTTAGTATTGCTCTAATTAAAGTCGGTGTTCCTCATTTATTTTACAGAATCTATTTTGCAGCAACGAGATAGCCTTACCGCCATATTTGTGTAACTTGTTTTACTGATTTCGCGTACCGACGCATACTCGTTAAAGGAAAATTCTTGAGACATTAAATGAAGTCGTTAACTAGTCGATACGACTAAATAACAAATTTTACTTTTTACGTTTGACTGCGAACAAGTAATAGAATAATCATCAAAGGTAAACACAATTAACAGACAGGCATGGTTGTTCTTATTTTAGGCAAAAAACCCACTACCGGCGCATATTGTACATCGTAATGCGATGTCAATATACGACCCGCTTAATTATATGTTTTTCTGCTCCAAAGTAAAAAGTCTATGTTTTCAAGTATTATATAATAGGTAATAATATGTCCATGGTGCTATTACTGCATTCATAAGTAAGCCAATTAAATGAGAACAACATTACTTGGTCTTCAATTTTAAAATTACTATCTCATACCACTTTAATAGTTTCAATGATTTTAATTCAATTTAATCATAAAACATAAATGTATCTATTTATAACAAAAATGTATTTTGACACTCTAGTACAACCAGCAAACAAATAAATATCTTAATAATTCACCGTGCTAATCTAAATTTAAACAAAAATCATTTAAGTGATTTTGACTTACATACGGATTAACACGACGTCTTATGACAGATGAAGAAACCACTTATCGTGGCAAAAATATTTTTTTCTAGTCAATAAAATTGAGGAAAAAAGTCCTCATACTTACACAATTTATGCGATTAAGACTGAGTCTTTGTGCATATCTTAAAATAAAAGACACAATAAATTAATTGATATTAAATATGAAATGAAAGTTCCGATTAAATTTAGTTTCAATGGTGTTGAAAACGGATGTATTTATTTAATAAATTAATAATAAATATTATTGGTAACAATTTGTTGCTTATAAAGTTTTTGAATATAAATAAATATTAAATACTTTAACTGTACATATTCATAAATGTAAATATTAAGGGTTGTCTGTTTTGACGGACTATTAATTACAATTTACAATGAATTAGTTTTCCATGATCCCACCTAGTGCATATACTTAGCCCCACTAAGGTTAGAATGATTTGTAAAAGAGTTGTTAATAAAAGTACAATCATCTCCCATTAATCAAAGTCAATTAGCCAAATTATTAACATACTCACTATATAGTTTTAAAACATACACATTTTTTTATTTTTAAAAGAAATTTGATTGTGAGTACGCATGGACGTCGATTAATGGGATATGACACAATATTATACACAGAAAATTCAAAGATTTATACAGAGCTATTATACTAACGACTACAATAAAAATATTTACTTAGTTATTACAATTTGTCAATGCAAGCTCACAGCCCTCCGTTATAACGTTAAAATATAATTTTTATACTGACCTCGTTAAATCAGTATACAATGTACAATTAGCTAATCAATAAATAAATAAATAATAAACATATGATGAGATGAAAAGCAATGATATTAACATAACTAAAAATTAAAATTATTTATATTTAAGGAAATTGACAAATTATTGACAAAAAAATATTATACACAGATAATTAATAAAATATATTTCTTACGTTCTAACACGACACCAAATGAATGGATTATGCTGTGATGAGGTGATAGTTATAAAAATAAACCATTTTATAAAAATTTTAATCACTTGTAGTGATATTTTACTTGTTTGAATTTTTTATAGTATTATGTCTTTATAGATTTTTTAATTTCATGTTAAATTGATATTTTTTTGAAAAATACTGCTTTATTTCAAATTCATAATTTAGATAAACAAGAGGGTTAGTCATGAATATACAATTTAGTTAATATGGTAAGAAATGTTAATTTTAGAGCAAGTATTCAAACAATGGTCAAGTATAGTTCGTAATATAGTATAATATGTTATTGAACTGTCATACGTCCAGCGACAAGTATTCATATCGAAGGTAATAGCAAATGAAAGCTTCACCCTGCAGACAGGTAGGAGCTTTCAACGGAGATCCACTTCCGGCGTGTGACGGAAAGGCTCTATCTCGCCGACGAACCCGTGTCTCAAACTTTGCACCGCTCAACCGATAGTTCGATTCAATATGGGCTTCCGGTGAGAATGCTAAATGACAACTGTGGAGTACGCACATGTGGAATAATACTATTATGAAGCCTGAATCGATAGATTGACGAGATTCAATCGAAAATTTAACCCTTTCTTAAATATTTAATTTATCAGCCTTTAAATACATTTTTAAAACCATAGATTCGAAATAAAAACAATGTTAGCAATCGAAATAAACATGACATGAGTTTTTAAAATTCTTTACAATAGTAGACTTATGACAAAATAATTGATTTGTACTACCAAAACAAAATATCTATAATATTAATACAGCACTCTATGTTAACCCTAAAAATCTATAAATACAAATAAAATACTTAATAAATTCATTACGGTCTTATCAATTCACTTAACTTAAAAAAACCAAAAGGGCTGGAGGATTATTAAAAATTATAACAATAAAAAAATACTGAATACAAAATACTATTGAATAAATAAATCGTAATTTACTAATTACCATATATTCTAAATTAACAACTAATGACTAATAAATAAATTTTAAAAAAACTCAATAATTGTAATTTTGGTATGTATTTGTATCAATACTAAAAGATTACCATGCCTAATAAGTAAATAACAGTTTGAACGGTTTCACAATTTTATAAAGAGCATTCTGTGAATTGTATATTAATTTAATAATTTTATGTGTGACGCGTGTATTACATGTATAAATATATTTCAATGAGATTTCAGACACCACATAATTATAATATCGATTTACAAGGAATTAAGTTGATTTAACTAAAAAAGATGTAAAGTGTAAAGAAAATTGGAGAAGAATTGTTTATGTCACTACTTAATTTATACCTTGTTTCATGCAATTAATGTCATCTCTGTATCTGACACTTGATTATCGCATGTATAGCGAAATAGTGTGTGACGTGAACACTGCATTATGCGTCGAACACTTTAGTTTTGATATTAATCAATCGGCGGGAGATGTAAATGTGCACCAAACCGTTGGCGACCAAAAGAAGAAAATGCTTAAGCGCATGGACACCGAACACGAGCTTAAAATATCAGATCGAGACATCTACACCGTGGCCAGTTCCTTATCGCGAAGAATCGTGAATCCTGCTAAAATTATTCTGCATAATCTCCGTGCGGTATGGAAAGAAGGGAGATAAAAGTGGCGTACGCAGAGACGTAAAATAAAAATAAACACACAAACAACAGCTTTACTTTTTCTAAACTTAATTGCTTATTTAGCTTTATCATAAAGTTTTCAAATGTTTTTTTTTGAGATACGCAATATAATATGATATATATTCACATGACTATTTTATCTTTTTCTCAAATGAACTTTATAATATATCATTTTGAAGATTCAAATTTTCAATAAAAGAAGGTTAATAAATTAGAAACCATTTAGATAAAACACTGATTTACCTGAATTAATGTGTGAATAAAATTTTTATAGCGCCAAAATAAAAAGAAAAAAGAATCCACCAAGCAAATCAAGTATAATATTATACTGTAATTTAATGTAACAATATTGATGACTACTCTACTGCCCATATTTTACTTCCGATTGTTAATAATCTTATTTATGTTGAGTGTTGTTATCAAATTTACCAACTCATTATAACTACCCTGGGTACCCCACTGCGTTAATCCGTGCAGAGTGCATGTGCATTCCTCGCAACGAAAACAATGGAAGAGGCACTGCTGTGAATAGATAACGCTGAGAAATGGGATCTGGCCCTCAAAGATAAAGGCCCTGTGTCAGCGGGGATCCCCACAAAAAGAAAATTTACTGACATCTGATTAAAGGGACTATAGCGGGAAAGTATGCAAGTAAGGGTATGGAGACAAACCGTTTAAATCGTTACTAACGTGCTCAACTAGCATAAAGTTAAACATGTTATTAACATGCAAGTCATATTTCGTATCCATCTTTAAGTTTTGTTTATATAAGTAAAACTATGCTTTTGAAAACAATTGATTGTTAAAATTTAAGCAACTCGTCAGCGGTGCTTAGAATATGGTGAAAAATTACTCATGTCCGTACTATAAAATGCACTTGGTGCAGGGCCGACTCTAGGACTACTTGAAAAACCAGAAGTAAATCGAGATGAAGGTAAAAAGCTAGTATAATTCATTGGTGACCCTGTGGAAGACGCTGAAGTCTCCAGCGAAGAAAAATATCCAGACGAAGTGTTCTGCGCATTTTGCAAAGGTTCTTTATACGAATCTAAATGTTGTCTTACTAAAGATATAATATCAGATATGCTCGTTAGTGAAGTGTACATTGCGCAAACTCTGTACAAGAGAAGCATCACGTCCCCAAATAGCGAATCGAATATCTTACCTGTAGTGAAGAGGACGATCGCTTTCAGGCAGGAATACTCCGCGGAATCCACGTGGAGGGCTTTGAGCTTCTCCACCTGTTCTTGGAATATTCTTATGTGGTCCATGAATGCGACTACTCTATCAGCTGCCATCGGTGATGCATGGAGACCAGCCGCTGCGAGCAACGGCGCAACATGCAAAGGCATTGAACATTGCGATGCGTTAAGAACGAATAACTCCGACCAGACCAGCCGCAGTAACGCCACTTGGTCCGTTACTTGTAACTCTGGAAAGAACGGTATACTTCTCGCCCATTCAACTGCTGAGAATAATAATCTCGCTGCCAGTTCGCAGATGTTGTCTATTCCCATTATATTATTCGGCTGCATGCATTGGCCATATCTTGAGGTAGGATAAGGTTCTGCTCGGAGGAGCAGGGATATGTATGAGGAGAGGTAGGAATGGCCGTTAAGGCTGGCGGCCGCTACGGGGTCCGTTCCGCCCAGAAACTGGCCGGGGACCCCCAATGCGCTGCCCTGGGAAGGAGGTACTCTGCCTCTTTGCACAGCTGAAACAAATAAAAAAATAAAACGTTAATATTATAATAATAATAAATAAAAAAAACAACTTATATAAATATAATTGTAACATTTGAAATAATTTTAAAATTAAATCAAATTTTGTACTCTTTATGCAAAAAACTACAGCAGTAATTAACTCAAATCTTTCATTGTTCAATTATTGTTATAACCTAATACAATTACCACTTAAGTAGGTATAAATCAAGTAAATATATTTTCATTATTAATAATCAACAATTAGTTTCTACTTAATCTAGGCCTATCGCATAGATTTAAATAGATTGCAAAATAAAATTGTCGGGCCCGTGGTGAAGTGGTCAACGACGTTGGCTATGGTTACGGATGTCTCGGGTTCAAGTTGAGGTACGGACAGCTTAATAAATTGTTTTTTTCAATCGATTTATGGATTTCTGTTCGTAGGAATGGATGTTTATGATGTCTAAAAAGTCACGTCCGCCTATCTGATCCTAAAAACGGGGAGTGGCGAGAGCGATTAACTAACCACTAGTCTTGTCCTATCCCTATCCTTGTATCCCTAATCTATTTGAAAAGGAGACGTTGAGAAACCGAGTAACAAGCAGTTATCGTAGAAAAAACGTCTGTCGAGGTCTTATACTTCACATTGCGAGCGGACATGGTAAAAAAACTGAATATGAGATAATGTGGGATAAAAATATTGATTTCAATACAAAAAAACATATTCATTAGACATACAGTAATAATAGCTACTCTATATATTAAAATATCAACACAATAACAACATGGTGAATTATTTACGTATATTCAGTAATTCAATGAGTGATACTGATTGACTTTTATAGACCCTCTAATCGTAGATATTGGTGACATGTGACATTCTAGCAATACCAACAATTGCATAGAAATAAAAACGTAAATACGAGTATTACATATCATAAGAACCGATTAAGTAAATAATATAGTGTCTCATTATACCTAAGTGTTGCGGTATTGCAGAAGTTGAATGCAACCATACACATCAATCAAGTGCATCTATTAAGTGCAGCCCACACACTCTGACTTGGTGCAATAATAGCGACGGTCATTAAAATGCATAAGATGTATACTTCAAAAGGTATTCCGAGAGGCTTAATACACGGAATTTCCCTTTTAAAAAATAGAGAAAATAAAATATGAACATTTTCAGTGTATTCATGCTAAGTATTTAAGAACTTTATATATATTGCTAAGTAAACGTCAATTTGTTTTGCGCTGTTTTAAAAAAAATTTATAACGATCACCGCGAGTATTATCAAATTATTTGAAAGATTGACTTGAGGGATTCGACAGGACAGCTTTTGCCGACAGATACTTGCGCTGGTGTAAATGTTGAAGTATTATCCTCATAGATATTATAATGAAAGGTGCCTAAAGAGAAGTCAGTATTTTAAACTAAAGAATAAATGATTAACACATGTTATAATATCTCGGTTGAATTGTTTAAATGTATGATAAAACATACAATATGTAACTGTAAAATTATTACTTTTTAACGGAAGCATAAAAACAGCAAAATATCTACCATCGTATGAATTGTGAAAATCCATCAAATTACTACATCAGGATACTGCTGGCGAATGTCGCTGAGATAGGCAACGCAATCAAATCTAATAAAATATGGAATGCATATAAAAATTTAATAATTCACACAACTTGAGTGTTTTTGCAATTCCGTAAAATAAAATAACTGATATCGCAGTTGCATAGTATAAAAATATAATATTATCTATGAATAAGCGATTGGAATCAAGTAACGAAGCCACGTATAAAAGTTTAATACAACAATGTTTTCGACAATAAATAAGCTTCCTTGTGTCACAAATCTAATCAGAATCAAATTCATACTTCAAGAGTATGTCGCGTTATACGATATTTCAAGTTTCTTTTTGATAAGTGAAATTAAGATCTATTTCCATTTTTTAAATCTCAATGATATACAAAGAGACGCAGCATATACAAATATATAAAAATCAATTAATTTAATTTTGCGTTTCAATGTTTAAAACATTGTAAACGTTGCTATGATACTATCACATAATATTTAAACAATAAATTGGAGAAATAGTCGGTAGAGAGTGTATGGTTATTGATAAACAAGATCCTTTAATTTTTATCAGATCGCTGATCGATGCAATATTTATTTCAGTCCAGTTTCAAAAGGAAGGCGCACAGGTTATAGGCGTTCATTATTATGTGATCATGTCTCATATTCCCGTAGCCAACAATACTAGCTAGCTTATTCTATATTTTAAAAAAATATCAAAACTGTCTATCAAAGTATTGCGTCTTGTATAATGCGTCTCTATAATTTCTTCAACAAAATATACTAATAAAGCCAAGAGGGAGAGATAAAACAACAATATTTTTTGATATCATGTTATTAATAATACAAAAAACGGTACAAACATCTTATTAATTATTTGGTATTTCAAATATCCGAAGTAGTATCAAAACGGCCTTGCTTTCACGAGAATTGATTACTTTATTAAGATACTAAACATGTAATTGCTAGTTTTGAATACGGGTCGATATTTTTTAGTAATAGCTCGCAATGAACTAATGACTTGCTTATTTTTTTGGATGATTTCTTATCCATGTATTTTTACAAAAGTGGCGAAAATGCCTGCATCATCAATAACGGAATCGATTTCTAAAATTATATGAATGAGTAGTCGAAGATTTCTTGATCAAATGAGAATGATGCTATGGTAAATACTAAAACTCAATAAAAAAAATCATTCTGCCAAAATACATGTCTTGTAAATAATAAAATATATTTTAAATATATGGATTACATTATTCTGATACAATATTTATTTGTAAAATCACAGGGAATCACAGAAATATATACAAAGTCGTCAAAAATCTGAAAGTTATTACCGACCAATAAAATTACTTTAATTAAGATATCGACTGAGGGTGCTTAATGGAATTTCAATATCAAATTTGAATTGTTGAAATTTAGTACATTGCCATGTATTTTGTCACTAATGACCCGGGTTTCCCTTTTCGGCATCTTCAAGCATTCATGTGCTCAAATGTCTGAACATGCTGAAAGGCGAAACCCGGGTATAGTGACGAAATACTGGGAATGTATAAAATTTCAACAATTCAAATTTAGTAAAATAACAATTTCATAGATTACAGAAAACAACTTACAGCTCAATCAATATCCATTCCAAAAGGCTCCGGTGAGTAAATATGATATCGGAGATAGGATTTTTTATCAGTTTAATAAGAGTTATTTAAAATTTAATCGTCCAAGATCACGACTGACTGGTTCAGTAAGTTTCTTTATAGCAATAAAGTGTAGTGTTTGTCAGCTAAGGTCGTTTGTAAACAGCAATTAACCTATTTGTTTTTACTAAAACATTGAGAAATCTCAACAATTATTTCTACCTAGTGAATAAGAGCCTATTAAATAAATATTAAAGAAAATAATATTACATTATAAATTGAAATCATTTGAAGACTGAATGACTGAAAATTTTGAATGAACAATAACTTTTTCTGAAATCAATTATTATATATTTATCAACCAAAAACAAAGTGTTACTGGTATTCATTAATTTAATTCGTATAATTTACTACAACGGCATCCGTGGCGCAGTTGGTAGCGTCACTGGCTACGGTTACGGATGTCTCGGGTTCGATTCCCGGTGCGGACGGTTTCATAGATTGATCTTTCAATCGATTTATGAATTTCTGTTCGTAGTCTGAGTCCTCCCTCCCACCCATCCTATCCTCACGGAGCGTAGCGAGAGCGATTAGCTAACCACTAGTTCTCTCATAGCCCTAACCTTCTATCCCTATTCTCTTAAAAAAAAAAAAAGAGAGGTTGAGCAACTGAGTAACAAGCAGTTCTCGTAGAAAAAGTCTGTTAATATACCTCCATTAGGAGACCATATGCTCCACATTGGGAGCGGACATGGACAAAAAAATGTTTACTACATATGCACATTTAAGTATTAAATTAGAGGGGGGCGTTAGACAAGTTGCAGATAACACGTTGAACAGTCGGCTACAGGAACGGGGCATAGAAGGTGTCAAAATCCCCCACATAGTAGGTTTAAAGTTTAAACCATAGCACTTATATCGCGACACCATGCAATAAGAGCATAGAGGCTATGTAAAAGGTAGGTAGTGTTTGATTATTTCATTATAAATATATAATGCAGGAATTTTGTTTAATTTTATAATAAATCAATATATATCATTTTTATCTTCCGAACCTACCTCCTGCTTAAATGCCTGCGCGGCTACATGGCATATAAACTAAATTCCATTTAATTTAGGAAAAGTTTCGATAAATATTTTTTTCAAATACTTTGTGTTTACCATAGAATATAATACAGCAGTATTTCTCACGAGCTGTGGAAGAGTAACGAATTTAACCGTGCTATTAATAATGTATGCAAATCAACGATGTCTAAAATATGTAGATACAACAGCGTACAAACTTGTAAATCGTCAGGAAGGAATCTCCGTCTTGATCAGTACACGCCGTTGTTTATTTCAATTTAAATGTCACTTATATGTACATTTTATGGGTGTAATGTTTTCTTTTACTGTTCATACCTAAATATTTTCAGAAAGAATCGAGTTAGAAAAGTTAATTATCTTTTAATATTATATAAGCTGTACCATTCGATATAGTACAAAATAATAATCATACAATTTTAATAGATGGCAACCGAGATCTCTTTAAAAGGAAGTAAGGTTGAATTAAAATTACTCAAACCATGTTTTTAAGTATTTTAGATGTTAAATTAAAATAAAATAAAATCATTCACCGCGTTGAAATGGTTAGTATTGTAAAAAGTGTAAGAATTAAATTATAACTAAAAAATATCGATTATTACAATTTTTCTTTATTTTAAGGCCGTTACCTCCTGGCGAGGTCTGAAATTTAGATTTCTATTTTATCATCCTAAACACATTACGCAAGACTGAAATAATGTAACCAGCTGAAAATCGTCAAATCATTCGGATTTGTCGAGCACAATCAGCGCCGGGGCTCACCGTTTGACAGTTGTTTCGTGTTGTAGAACAGATAGGAGTATTTTTTATAGTGAAGTTTTAACTCATACATTATTAAATTTGGATTATTGAGATTTTGTACACTTCCATGTATTTTTTCACTAACGATCCGGGTTTCCCCTTTCGGCATCTTCAGTCATTCGAGCACACGAATGGACTCGAACTGACATACTGGACTCGAACATAATATATTATTATAACGGAACCACTGCGTTGGTTCATCCAATGTAGTTATGCAATTTATAGCTAGTTCATCTTGCCAATTTTACTTATATAATATGTGTGACAATGTTTATATGACGTACATTTTTGATGAATTTTGAAGAGAACTATATCGTACTACATGAATCATAAGTAGTACTTAAACTTTACAACTGTATACTTATACAATTATATAGAGTAGACAAATAAATGCTAAAATAAAAACTCTTTTTAATCACAAAATTATGAATCAATCCTATAAAAAACATGAGCATAAAATTAATATTAATAAATTATCGGTACCCATTATTTATTATACATATGGAAGTTGAAACATGAATTTAATTCAATTTTAATAAAAATGGAAATTGTGAGTCATATTTCTGTATACTAAGTATTTGTAATCACAGAACGAGTTTTCTAAGCAAGATACGCTCACCAATTTATTAGAGTTGTTCACTGTAACTTTGGTAGAAGTGAAGATTAGATTGTATTTAAAGTGTGATTATTTTGAGATATTTTCTAATTGAGACGTTACTCACAGTTACAAGTAATGATAACCGTAATAAATTTTCAACAAAACATTTTCTTTTTGATTATTTACACCGCTGTTTTATAATGCTACAACGTAATAATAATTATTCTGTGACTGTTCAGGAATAGAAGGTCTCGTTGATTTGCGACATCTTTTATCATTAAATATATTATTTATATCTTTTACGTCAATATGATGTATTACGTAGTATTAAAATCTGTAATTAAAAAGTAATGAAATATTTACTTAAAATTGTACGATTAGCATTAAATTAATTATATATTTTTTTTTTTTAATCCATGTCAGCTCCCAATGTGGAGCATATAGGCTCCTAATGGAGGTATCTTGACAGAATTTTTTCTACGAGAACTGCTTGTCACTCAGTTGCTCAACCTCTCTTTTCTTTTTCGAAGAGAGTAGGGATAGAAGGATAGGGCTATGAAAGGACTAGTGGTTAGCTAATCGCTCTCGTTACGCCCCGTGAGGATGGGATTGGTGGGAGGGAGGACTCAGACTACGAACAGAAATTCATAAATCGATTGAAGGATCAATCTATGAAAACCGTCCGCACCGGGAATTGAACCCGAGACATCCGTAACCGTAGCCAGCGACGAAACCAACTGCGCCACGGACGCCGACTTTTATAGTCTTGTTGTAACCGTAATCATGTATTTAGTTACTCTAATTTATACATCGTCAATATTCAATAATATTTTATCCACTGCCAATATGGAAGATGTAAACAGAATGTTTTTTGCATTGTTTTGGATTGTTCAGTTCAGAGCTTATAGTTAATTCATCAATTAATTATATTATTCGAACGTATAGTTGATCCGACGACCGCAACCGAATAGGACGTACGCTCAAGAACGTTGGTCACTAGACTAGTGAACCACCATATTTATATATTATGTATAATCAATAATATAATATAGCGTTGAACTGAGATTGGTTACAAAAAATAGCCCAACAAATTATCAATAATAAATCACCAAAACGTGAAAAAATAACACAACTTTTTCTTAAGAATGTTGGTGAATATGTTTGATTATAAAATCGTGTAAATATTGTTGTAAGAATTTCTACGATGCAATATCAGCTTTCAGTTAGAAAATACACGTATCTATTTTTCTAGTCTTTTCATAAATTCATATGAATTGTAAATACATACATTTACGAACTATTAAAACTTTTTTAGTAAAAATTCATTATTTTATAATCATAAAAA
Source organism: Himalopsyche phryganea (assembly GCA_022494535.1). NCBI lineage: Eukaryota > Metazoa > Arthropoda > Insecta > Trichoptera > Rhyacophilidae > Himalopsyche > Himalopsyche phryganea. Next base: position 3,564,628 of record JAGVSL010000044.1, on the reverse strand, counting down.
TTAATTGAAAAGACATTATATTATTAATATACCATCAAATTAAATAAATATAGTGTCCACTGCAGTAGATGTCTGTATCTAACGGTATATTAATAATAACAAGATTTATCATATAGTTATACACACTAATATGGCTTTGAAATATACTTACTATTAAAAAAGTTAAAGAAATTGATTTGTTTCTTATACAGCAAAAAAAACATCATGCATATGGGATTTGCATTAATAGCAAATAACCTTCAGACAAAAGTAGTTTTGGCGATATGTTATTTATTGCTTTACAATGATAATTGATAAATTATATTATTTTCTTCGATTAATATTTTAGTTATATATAGAATTTTATTATTATAAAATATTTTTATTCATAGTCGAAATAAGTAGATATTGACCAATTATTCTTGGCGATTCTTGGTGGAAAGGCATTATATTTAAAAAATTGTAGTAGTAAAAACAAATTGTGTTTTATTAAAAAAAAAAAAAAGATTATCATTTTAATTATATAGCGTATCCTACGAATATGTCAGTTTATATTTCTACACTCAACATGAAAACAGAAGTCTTAATGAGCATAAATATAATTAGCGAACGTGGGTGAAAAACTGTGTCAAAACTTAGTTATCACTTCGTATTATACTCTTCATGAAACAAGTTTATTATTTTAAATGAATTACGATTCCTCATCGATAATTGTAATAAAATTACGCCAAAATTCAATGAATACACCTGTTAATTCCACTAAATAGTATTGGCTGCTAACATGAAATAATTATACTGCGAGAGGTTGCGAACCTTAGCCCTCCGGCCATCTCACCTGGCAACGCGGTCACTAGGCTAACGATCTCTCCCTTTCTCGTTTTATCAATAAACTCTCGTACTTCAAGTGAAATACTCTCATATTCTCTCAAATATCAAATACATGTATCGTCAATTTTGTACTACTAACAAAAATTAAATACTAAATATTATATTTTTGTTTTGATATAGATGTAAGGACTAAAAAATGACAGTAAAAAAAAGTTTTTATACAGATTCGGGTAATTTGTTCATATCCCCCAGCTTACTAGTTAGATAGTACGTTCTAGAGTAAAAACGTCAACTTTTATCCCGAAATTCAATGAAATAAAAAAGATATCTTCACAAATTTTTACTTGACATCATTTATTTACTTCATTAAATTGAATTACACAAAAACTGCTAGCAACAACCCAACGCATGCAAGTACTATTCAGAAAATATGTAAAAATACGTATTACTGCTACAAACTCACACATTATTTGCAAGATGGTTTGTAAAGATTGTTCGTTTAACAGTGTATAGAGAATAGACAATATCTAACAAGAATCAAAACGAAAATTCAATGTAATCATATCGCACAGCGTTCGTCTAAATTTCTCTCAGTTGTTAGTTTCTGGTTAAATATGCATTTTAGTATTCCTATGGAATTCATCTGCGGAAATTTAGACTGTTTCCATTGTAAATTTTCTTAAACAATCTTATATTATCAATTCAATTTTGACATGTAGTTGTTACTTAGTTTCACTGACAATCAGATAATCATTGATTATATTTTTTATTAAGTGTGGTATAGTTTGTGTAAATATAACTGAAGTGAAATTAGTTGCATGAATCGAATACATGTAGGTCTCTTAATTTTATATATTTAATATTAACCTAATCGTGTTTGTGAAAAATAAATAACGTCACATGGTATTTCTATATATTAAATACATTAGTTTCAAACACCATTTTATAAAATGCGAATATTTTATGTTATTTTACATGCTGCATCGTCACTCGTTCCAAAACTTTTCTAAACAAAATCTTGACCACTTTATGTAAATTTATCTTAAAAGCTTTGCAACTTACTAAATAATCCAATTTGTCTAACTAGCTCGTATGTGTTACAGAGCAAATCGATGCATCATACGGAATTCAAATTATGTTTCTAATCAATACCATCATCGAATTGCGTATAAGTAAATGATATTAACCTTCCCGTTTTCATGCTAAAAAAAATCCCTTCGTATTTCATGCAGTCACATTGCGTTACCGTGTGAGTTTTGTCATATAAACGCATTTATAAAGCAAAATGACAATTTCGAAGAGTGAAATATGGTTTTATTTAGTATTATGTAATTATTTTAAGTCATATTTTGTTTGTGAGACCTGAAATACATATCAAACTATGCGGAATTATCATAAGACGTAAGAACGAAATTCTTCATAGTACAACAGGCTCGAGACGTGTTTCAGTACCGTTTGAAACTAAACGGTTGCATACGGCACGGTCATGCATCTCAGGCCGTTACTATACTATACTAATTGTTGCTATACTATATTTAATACTATAGTGTAATGTTGTTTTTTTCGATGGTAAAATTGACGAGTTTTTCAAACTATGATTAATTACACAAAGAAGACGTAAACTTTAATGCATTTTTAATTGTATGCAGAACTATTTTATTTACAAATAGCAAAATTTTCAGTTTTTTGTATTATCTATTTCACAGATAATTTTAAGGTTTAAAGGCTGAAGTAACGTAATGTTACGCCAAAGGTTAATAAAATTTTAAATGGCATTTTGATTTCATTTAAAAAGATTTGAATCAGCATTTAATTAATTATGTTCTGGCGACGAATTGCCCGTGCGTCTCACAAATAGAGACCTAAATTAAACAACTTCTCAGAGAGAATTCCATCAATTCGGCTGGAAATCGGAATTCGATCAATTGTGTTGGTCACGGATTCGTGACAACTAATTTAGACGTTACACGGTCACTTTAAATTTCAGCGATCATTGGTCACCAACAACAACCTGTCACTCAGTTTCAAACGTCGATAAAATAACCAAATACGCCAAAAGTAAAATGCTTTTTATTTAAGTAGTTTTATTAATGAATGCATTGCTATTTTAACTATATAACTTTGTCCTAGTGTATAGCCTTTATTCTATTAAACGTGAAACAATTATTGCCATATAACATATTATTGGTGGAAACGCATTATATGTCTTTATACAATATCAAAATAAAACACACTGTTTGTATTAATTCCACCAAATACTGAAATCGGCACAAGACCCTTTTATAAAATCGTGTTATTGTTTAAAATATACGTACATACATTGTTTAAAAACTACATTTATTTGTGATGAATCTGCGGTTAACTAATATTTCTTTAATTTACATTAAAAGATTTAGCATTAGAATATCATAGTATGGCACAATAATTGATAATTTAATTTAAATATAGTCCAGTTGTAACTTGTAAAATATAAAAATTATTAACTTTTTCACTAATCAATATTTTAAGTAGTCGTATCAAAAGAATTGGTTGTTAGGATGAACAATACAAATAATTACTTTACCCTCTCTGTTTTAAAACCTTAAAATGAAGCGAATTTGTTGTATCGAGCAATAGATAAATTCTTGTTAAAATTCCGCTTTAGGGGTACAAATACGTGTCATGAAAATTCAGTACAAAATAAACAAACAGACTAAGCGAAGTGCAATCATCCGAAGCTGCCAGCCTCTCCGATAAGTGAGTTACGTGTTGTTTGTATCGGATTTCACGCTCAACGTTGGAATTTTAAAGAATACATTGTATCCATTTTTGACGCAGCATAAAGACGTGTAATAATTTTAAATTCATGGATTCCAAAATAAAATTCTATTTTTTCTTTCAAATAGAAGCTATCATTTTTAAAAGTCGAAGAGCATAAAATTTGAACAATTCAAATTTTATAGTGAAACTCCATCTAGAACCCTCAGTCGATATCTTAAAAAATCGTAAAATATCGTCATGCGTTTAACAAAATTAGCCATCTGGCAAAAAATTTTAACAGGAAAGAATAATTTTATTATAGTTAATAAATAATTACAGCCATGATGAAAATCGACGTAAGGCTGTATGTAAGGTGAGTAAATAAGCCACGGATTCGAGACTGTATGGAGAGACGATGGCCGCCCAGCGAGGGCTGTAAGCCAAAGAAAAAAAGAACAGTTTTAGAAAAGCCACATAAAAACATTTTATTTCAAATAGTGTGACTTCAATCTATTTAAATTATGTGAACTGTCTCTTCTAATGACAAGTGAAAATGATTGTGTATGTAATGTTGACCATTTTCAATCGAGAGAATTCCGTTCAAAATAAAATCAATTAACTATTTAAAAATAAGGTTGAAAAATATAACAAATGCACAAATACTTCGTGTCAAATACTAAATCTAATTTAGTAGGTACACGGTTGACTGATTTTATATCTTCAATTGGCCGTATCTATTTCATTATAAGAAGCATTTAATCTATCGACGAAGTCCGTATATAAGTGGCACGTGATTTTTTTTATGCTCGTGATTTTTCTATACACGTGTCCTTTCACAATTTTTAAATCCAGAGGATTTTAAAATCGAGAAAAAGAGTTGATAAAAAATACACCACAAGAATATGAAGCAAGTGTCAATAATTATTACACTTAAAGCTATCTGTGAAATTTATGTTTTGCTTATATAACTGTATGCAATAATTTCTTCAAATCTATTGATCGTAAAGACGCAAAATGTATAAGCTGTTTGAACAAACATCGTACAATGAATTGAATAAATTGAATAATAAAGTTTTTCGAAATATCCCATATTTAATAAAATATGTTGAAAATCTTTATATGTATTCTTGACTTTAATTGTAAGGTCCGTGTTAAATTCGTAATCATCCTCACTAAATTTCATACAGTATAATGCAAGTCAAGGCGATGGGAAATTCAGCAAGTCAGTTCGGAAAGCAACGTAAAATTTACAACAGAAATCGGTAGAATAACTTAATAGACAACGTTTTGCCTCAATCACTATCATTTTGTGCCCTCAAAGTGAGAACAGTTCGAGACTAAGGATCGTTACAATAAGTAATTTTCTGCTTTGATCATAGATTGAAACATTCCAGCAGAAACGTTTGAGTGACTGCGTGACAACTGTTGCGATAAAATTCCCATCCTTAACTGTAAGGTACTATATAAAATAGCAAACATTTAACAATATTTTACTATATAATTGGGAAATATATAGTGAAACAATACATGTGAAAATTAGCAATAAAACATTTTTCGTGTTATATTTTTTGATATTTCTTGTCATGAGACCAGCGACTACTAAACCGTCGTTCCCAAACTACCGGTAGTTCACAAACATTTTCAGTAGTTACTCATGTCAAAACTTTTTTCATATCCGCTTTTTCCTTCATTTGAAATTAACATTTCAAATCAATTTTCAATCGATATTAAAATAAATATAAAACTTTATTCCAAACGTATGTTACAATATACGAAATAAGATATTGATAAACAAAACAAAATATGAAACTCTTTCCGATTAGTCAGATATTAAGCCAAAATTTACACACATTTTTTCAAATAATCATGATATTATTTTACTTATCGAATCGCCCTTTCTTTCCATTCGCGAGTAATATAATATTCTTTATAAATAAATTCCCATTGGGCATATTGGTATGTGTTTTTTAAAAACACATTATGAGTGTTTCTCAAGCTCAGTCGAAACTTTTTTTCTATCAAAATAAAAATAATATAATTTCCTATCTCTTAAAATATTTTGGCATCCACATATTTTCGGAAAACATCAGAATCATAATATTTAATACAAGAAACGTCTACCAAACCTTACAAAGTCCACTTTACGAAAAAAATAAACAAACTCTTTCCCGCATACATTAACCAAAAATTTCAAAAGTTTGTGATTGAATATATAATTGGTAGCACTCATCAAACATCGACATAATATGATATACTGCATATATATAGTATGAACTGTTATGGTAACAAATAATTACTAAAATTATTCATACGTGTCCACTTTCTGGCAAAAAGCGTTATTTCAAATTTTTTTGGGGTGTTTGTATTAAATACTAAAATGCAGTTAAATTAAAAATCACTTTTAAAGCACCTAAATGCGTAAATGCATAATTTAAGAATAATTTAAGAAATCGACTGAGGGTGCTTGATGGAATTTCAATATCAAAGTTGAATTATTTAGATTTTGTACACTTCCATGTATTTTGTCACTAACGACCCGGGTTTCGCCTTTCGGCATCTTCTGGCATTCGAGAGGCCTGAAGATGCCGAAAGGCGAAACCCGGGTCGTTAGTGAGAAAATACACGGAAATGTACAAAATCTCAATAATTTAAATTTGCGTAAATGCATGTTTGCGAAAATTGTACAGTTTTATTGAAATATAGAACTTTTAAAATTTGAATCTTATAACTAGATTCATATGGATAAATTACTAAAAAAATATTATTTTTAAGATATTTGAATAGTATATTGCTTAATTGTTTGTGATTGTGCACAATAGTATTCATTTATTAAGTCATCATATTTTTATAAATAATATATTATAATAGATAATTTGATATAGGACGAATTCGTATGATTTTTTGATTTATATATCTATTTCAGATTCTCGTTACAAAGTAGAGCTTGCTATATATGAAAAAGAGATTCACGTATTTTCCATATTTGAATGCGCGAGCACGATGCCTTCCAAGGAATACCTTCTCACAGCCAAAAGACAAAAGTCTTAAGAACAATTTGACACTTAAGGTCACACCTTGTACAGTTTTGAACCTAATTTGACCCTTAACGACAAGATGCACTTAATGCCATAGGCAGTGTTACATATCAAAAGTAGTCATAAGACACGTATGCACGAATTATTCGTATATTAAATTTACTATTTTTGAGATTCATATCTTGAGAGTAATAAAAACATTTTATTTTGAGCTTTAAGGATGTGTTATATTAGTGTCATTTTGCTTTGTTGATTTTTTATGAGTTACGATTTCTTTACGTTGCACCTTTATTGTTGCCAAGAAAGTATGCGTCATATACTGTGATGTTTTTGATAGATAAAAAAGTGGTTTTGTACTAGCGGTACTTTGTGTTTTTTTTAGAGTTATTGTGTTTGGGTTGCAAGATTCTCTTGTGAGAACAAATTTCGGCCGCGGGGCAGGAACGCAAGAACTCGGAAATGTAATTTTGACAGCCAGTGAAAATATCTTTGGAACAAAAAAAAAACACAATGATATGAGTATGAATTAACAATAATTATCATAATAGCGCAATAAACGTTGAAAATTGATCAAAGCATTGCGTGCTAAAAATGCCGTACAATCAGGGCTGTCACATATAATTAATAATTATTGTTTTATTAACATTCTTGTGATATGTATAGGTACATTTCAATTTCCCGTTTTAATAAAGAATGATTGTCGTAAATAAGTACACACAAAGCACAAAAATTTAATATTTAATAAATTAGTGGTAAGATATATAATTGCTATTTTCAATTAACTCAAGAATATGTTTTAAAAAATAAATCACAATTTGTTTGTACTACTTCCACATATTTATAATGATCAGGACCGGTTTCGCTCATCACGAGCATTATCAACTGAATCACGAGCATCACGAGCATTATCAGTTGATAATGCTCGTGATGAGCGAAACCGGTCCTGATCATTATAAATATGTGGAAGTAGTACAAACAAATTGTGTTTTATTTTTTAAAATATAATGTCTTTCCACCAAGAATTGACAGTTAACACCTTAAAAGTCAAGAATATGTGTCCTAGGTTATGCATTCATTTAATGTTGTCGAAACTAATAAACTATTTCTTCAAATAATACGAAAAGCATATAGTTCACCCCTGCTAGTGAAAATTGGTTGAGCAATTGAAACGCAAAAAAAAAACTACATAAATATATTACTCAACAAGAAGAAGTCTAAATTTTGATTTTTAAAACGATTTTAATATCGTTTTTAATGTAAATCATCTTATTGCCGTTATTTAAAAAAAAACCGTAAAAATAATTCAATTTTAATGTTAGAAAGTTTATTGCAACCAAATTTGAGTAACATTCGATAAAAGATCGTTACTTTACATTTGATTTGACGAAAAATTACATTTTTCTCCACCTTTCGTTAGTTTAATTATTCCATATATTTTAAATGTTGGAAATTTGCAAAAAAACAATTAATATTTCGTATAAATTAAAAATAAAGTAGCAGTTTTTTTGTCTACGGTCCAATATCTATTGCTTATTTAAAAATATGTATATCATATTTGGATATTAAATTTATCATAATAGGTAGATATTCATTAAAAATTATAAATATTTTTGTAACTGTGACACATTTCGTGTGGTGAAAATGTCGTATTAAATGTGAAAAAGAGATTATGTTTTTTATATACTATTATTTTGTGTAAATATTTTTTTTATAAATCGACTCAGGGCAATATATCACAGCCCATATATTGACACCGCCAATTAGCAGTTATTTTTTATTCAGAATAATGAATAAAATACCATAAATTCCGCAAAGTTTAAATCGATAAATGTACATTAATCAACAAGATTATACATATATGTCTAAAATGTATGGAAAAGTATTTGTGTTTGAAAAGAATTAAGGCTATTTTTCTATTATATTATAAAATTTCCATCGTTTTATGGATAAATCAGCATCATGATTGTATCCAAATGCTATGCAGAGATATTGAAAAAAATCTTTTATAATGTAAATTAAGTTCATTGGCAGTCGAGAAAAGCAAATCAATCCCACATTGAAAATAATATGAATTCTTTTTAAAATTCCTCTTCTCGAAATTTTAAAACTGTCTTTTGAAATAACTGTTTTAGATGATATGGTGTGTATTTTTGCTTCCACTTATATTTACGTAGCTTGGTGTATAAAAGAGTCTGATAAAAATAGAGTTGCGAATGTTGATATTATCTTAATACATTCATTCAATTATTACAGATAAATATTTCTTTTGTGAAAACGAAGTTTTCTTGGATTAAACATATTTTTCACTATTTCTTTTTCTTCATAGCTACCGTTTTAAAGAATGTACCGATATAAGACTGAAAGCTTCAAAGATATGTCTATACCCGCATATAATGAAGATTACGTCACGGTTTGATCATCCAATAAGATATTTTTTGTTAAAACCTGTGAAGGATTGAACACAATAAAAATGTATACTTCGATCACATTTTTCGCAATTAAAAAAAAAACGAATTACTTAAAATCAATAATCTAAATAAAAATAAATGGCAGCAAAAGCATAAGAAAAAAGATACTCTTAGCTTAGAAACTTACGTAAGTGGTTTGGGTTCTAAGGTATTAGTATATAATTTGACTGGCTAGACATAGTTCAGTTTGTTTAAGAGCCAAAGAAGTAACTATAAAAAATTAATCTATTGTTTTAAAACGGTCAATAAAGACTGAAATAATGCTACGTGTTATCTATAAAAATAAGTGTTTGTTGTTATTACTTATTTTTGTTTTTATATAAATAAGTCCATTCTCCGCTACTGACATATAAAATTCATCTATACTTATTACAAAACGTAAAAATCTCATATTATCATTCGTTATTATAAGAATAGTTGGATAGGTACCTATAAATTTGTCAGTGCTCAACACTAACAAGCGAATAGTTTCTACCAAAGATAAATCTCACAATCTGAAATGACTTAATCACCTGTAAATGAGTCGTCTCTTATTGTATTAACGCTTAAAAATGGGATGCGATAACCGAACTAAGCTTTGTAAATCACTGATTTTTTAATAATATATAATATCGTTAATGGCATCAATTTCGGTGATAGAATGTGCGCAAATTTATAAGTTCTTTACATTCATGTAGTTGACCTTTTCACGCAAAATTCGACAAATAGATATATTTATATTAGAATAACTTTTTTAATTATTTTAAACCAGTTTCGAAGTGCTATTTTTCGAAAAATTTTGAATTTTCAGTCAAATTCAATTTATTTAACTACATTGTTTGTAGAATAGTTATTTTGTATTATTGGATACTTTTGGCTTAATCAATAGTCACTTTTATTGTGTTCCAATTATTGGTGGAATGGCATTACATTTAAAAAAAATAAAGCACATGTCTGTACTACTTCCACATGTTTTATCAACTTATAATATGAATATATTATATAAATTTAGTTTAAATAAAATTTATTTGATAACAATTTGTTTGTTTATATACGATTTATAATAGTTTATAAATAATTTGTTTGCTTACCTCTAAATTCTTGTAATAGCTTTTGAACCAACTGTTTAATGTACCATGTAGTTGTTAACATTCAATTTTATATAAATAGCTCCGTTATCCTGACCAATATAAATATGTGGCAGTAGTACAAACAAATTGTATTTTATTTTTTAAAATTCAATCAATAATCTAAATATATTGTTTGATCAAATCATAATACGCAATGCATATACAGCTTTGACAGTGACAGTGACAGTGACAATGAAATATTTATATTCATATGTAACTATCATTTTTCTTGTTAAAGGTCGGGAACACTTTCACTTGGTAAATTATCATTATTAACAGCAGCTACACTTTATTAGCAATCTATATCTTTATACTGTTTTTTTTATAATGTTTTATAATATGTATTAATTAATATGCGCCTGTAACCTAATGATCAGAAGGTAACACATTCAAGTCTTGGCTAATAAAAGCATCAATCGCTTGTTTAATTAAGCATTTGTGGACATGTTTTTTTGTTATCTTCTTCTTCATATTGATCTTAAGTGACTTGGTTTAATAGTGTTTAAGTTAATCACAGGTGATTTGAAATTAAAAAAATAATTATGATAACTTGGCGTTATGACTATATTTTTTCAAATAAATATATATATATAAAATCAACAAAGAACTAATTTGTAATTCTTATATATGTCAATTTTATTTAAATATAGGAAATAATAGTACACTTAGTATAATAATATAATACTACGTTAATGCGCAAATTAAATTTGGTTTTTAACAGAAGACACTCTTATTAAGCAACCGACTAATTTCCAATCAAATAATACTTATTTGTTTTATCCAATTTGGTACGTTCACGTCTTCAAAAAGATATGTTTAATGCCGCATCTCTCAATCGTAGCATCACATCGGCTATTGACTATGCACGGGAAGAAAAAAAATTGACGGAATTTGGATAAATTCGAAGCTTTGATTCTTTACAATTTGTACGTGTCCTGGACCATTTGTCTTACTTTTCAATCGTTGATGGTCACACAAGATAAAGAATTTAATTTTAGCATGTAAACGATTTCCAATATTGAATTTATTGTCCTAACAGGTGAGATAATTTAAAAACTGCATATCTTAGATGTATTTATAATGATGATGTTATTTAAGCTATAATCTGAAATCTATATTTATTTGTGTTGTATTCCTACGTTCTAAGGAAGTACTTTCCACGATTTTATGTATAACTATTAACTTCTATATATGAAGAATTCATATTTGAATATAGCCGGAATAAATTATCACACCAGCGTAGGAGGTGGCCGCCTCGGGCCTCTATAAACATACCCTCCAAAACTGACATGATATGGATTCGGCGGTAACTTTGTGGAAATTTATTTTTAATATAAAATTAAAATTTATAACTTCTAAAAACTCTAAGCTAAAAAATAATAACATAGAAATACTCCGTCGAGTAAATTAAAAAGTTATTAAAATGAATAGCTTTTAGTTTTTATAAACTAGTAAAACCATTAACAGTAATGGAGGACTTGTAAATAACATTTTAAAACAGGCGGCCCACCCTTGTTAAATTTATCTCCCTTGGGTTTTTCACCTCTATCTACCAGTAATTGATTTGTAATAAGTGTTTATGTCTTAACCCCACCCTAAGTCCACTAAAATGGAATAAAACCCACCCCACTCTTTACCTTTAATGTAAGAGTTAGAATCATTGTTTATTTTAGAAATAAATAACCTTGAGGTATGGTTAGTCTGATGATGCTTCTTAAAGAGGCGAAACGCGTCACGTTATTGATAAACCAAGTGCAATAACTAAGTTATCAATTTTAATTTTATATGACAAATACTTATTCACTAAATCTTCAATTCATTAAAGGAAGTAACAATAACAGAAAATAGTCAAAATTGAGACTTCAATCACAGTTCTCACACATACTATAACATGACGATTTTTCTCTTTTTTATTATTCTTATATTTATCGGTCAATTATCCGAATGGTAACGCTTGATTCTATTGATTTGCGTAGCCAAGGCTTTAAGTACAAAGTCGACACTTTCATATCTTGATTTTGCAATCGGATTTGTAAGATATGGATGTCTGCGTCGTATTTTATCCCTCCCTACCATATCCAATATCCTCCATACCATATCAAAATTTGGAAGCTAATCATTCCTGATCACATCTTTCCATCTTTAATTTTCCAAAAAAAAGTTTGAAAAACTGGATGGGTGGACCAGTACTTGATGAAGAAGTTATGTTGAAAATGTCCCTTAAAGTTGAAGACCTAACTGGATCAGATAACTCAGTAAAATGGATCCTAGAACAATTGACTAATTGAAAGGCTTTTTAATGTAATTTCTATAACTTTACCTTCATTGGAATTGACTAGGAACCAGTGTAAATTAATGAAGAGAGAACTAGATCATGTATCAATAATAAATGCTTTTAAGTATTAGTACCGACGTAGTTTTCATATTGTCAAAGAATATTTTATTCTAAAAAATACATCCTCATCATAATATAGCATACCTATTTTTGAAATTACATACCGTACCTTGAGACATCGTTCTGAGAGTGATTACAGTGCATAAAATTTCTAGCACCTTTAAACCATAGCAATCATCCACTATTTGACCATTTACTATGCTCATTAAAAAAATCTTCCGCAAATCTCAAGAGGTAACATGAAACCAGATTAAAATAATTGGCGATACATAGATGCAACGTGTAGAAACTTAAATAAGTTTCAACATTAAAGACGCTATGACAAGGTGGAATCCACACGTAAATGCTATTATAGTAAATTGTTGGAACACACGCTAGAGATTTTACATAGCACATTCGCTGTAAGCATAATGTGCTCCAAACCAATACGTGCTTTGGATCAACCATTCTTTTTGTTTCACTTTGCTAGATTGTTTCAGAATTAAGTTCTTATAAAAATCTCCAAATTCATTTTCATAAAAAAGTATTCACTAATAAACTAACTAAATATTTGATACAGAACTCTTCACAGTACATTAATATTGCTTTTCAAATATGGGTTGTCGTTAGAGTATTCATTACCGGTTTTGTCAATCTGAATTAAATCACCGAATTACCGAATCTATCAATTACCGTTATTTAGCGAAACGTCTTTGTACGGATACGTGAAGTGAGCTAAAACAATTCGTTGCTTTTTTGACAGCTATCACTTTTTTCCTCAGCTTATGAAACTCTGATTTAACGTACCCAGAATTGACGTTTTATTAGGATTACAATAATATAATGGAATATCATTACACTTTTCGCTAACTACTTAACTAACTACAATAAATTACTATACAAAAATGTTCACACGACATGCATGTATCGTAAAATGATTAAAGCTTTAATAAAATATAATAATATCAGTAAGACTCAAGGAATATCAAGAATATATTTGACGTCTACCGACTCGGGTAAACAATTTGATAGATCTCAAACAGAGACACACATATCAAGCAGAGCGAGAAACTATTAGATTTATTATGTCAATATTGTCGTAATATCGATTCCGTTCAATATTAAAAACATCGTCCAATCATGCTGCCGGCAAGTAAGGGGCAACACGTGGGAACATGCAGTAATAGTGTAATTTTGCGAAAATAGTACCGTGTGTTGCTGTTATACACGACCACGCATGTTCGGCATTAACAGAAAATAATCAGTGAGGAAAGACAAACTATTTTATAGATTCTCTATTTTGTATTTTTTTTTTATTTTGACATTCGTATTGTTTCGTCAATTTTTATCAGAATTAAATAAAACGTTCTCACAAGCTCAATTTTTAAGTAACAAAGGCTTAGTCCGTGGATAATTTATTTATAAATACGATTATGTACAGCTCATTCCGTCTTTAACTTTAACTTTCATCTACCGGTCGCCTGCTTCGCTTACCTTTGGCTTTGAGGTCACGTACCGTATCTACCCGGTGAGGTACCAGTTACTAGTTACTTGTACATACCGCAAGATATAATACCTCTATAGCATAATAATAGAAGTTATCAGGAGAGGATGAACATGTAAGAAGTAAAGAAAGCCGCTTAGAAATAATCTCATATAACTGCGCTTGCCTTTACCTTTACGCATGTACACAATACGCATACTTCGTTATGTGTAAGTATAAGCATACTTTTATAAGGAAATTTTTCGTTGTAAAGTCGATACGAAGAATTACGTCTAAAGCAAGAATTCTAATATTACTATACAAACTCGTTGTATATAAGTGATTGCTTCGTTAGATACTGACACGCAACGCAATTTTGTTTATTTAAATTAATAAAATAAAGAATTTATTACCTTCAATTCCTCAAAGATATTTATTAAATATACAAAACAGTGTTTTTTTACGTGTTCCAATTTTTAATACCACGAACGTTTTTTTATAAAGCAAAAACAAATGTAAATTTTATAAAGAATGATTCATTACGTGCATCTACTACCGCACTAGTTTCGCTAAATCAGTGACTATTTTAAAAATTCATTTCAATAAAAAAAAACCATTTTGTTGTTAAAAAGTATTAGGGCTCCATAATGGATACCGGGTAATAAGAAACTGTCAACGATATAATCAAAAACCGCAAAGAGCCCATGATAATATGTTGTAGATGTATATTTTTGATTGTGTTGATACGTATTATCTGTAGGTAACTTAGCTACATTGAACTGCGACCTCCTGCGCACGCTTCGAATCGTCGCACTTTTGTCCGGCTATTAAATGAGATAAAGCGTTTATGTATGAACTCCATTATTAGATAATCAGTCTCAATTGCGTCCACATATAAAGCGCAGTGTCATACATTTTAATAAAATACATATCAGTTGTCGAATTATACACAGTATGTTATCTCGTCTAATGAGTATAGAAAACTCGATATTAGATCAATTATTACTAAATGTATAAACGGTCACCTAATTAATAGCTTACAAACGGTCAGTACATATTTTTAAAAAGCAGTCAGTAAATAAATATATTATGTCAGTATCTTGAGTAAATTAGGTTCAGTTAAGCAAGGTCAGGAATTTCATTAATTAACTGACTATATTTTTATTTTAACACTAACCATTTTTTTCACACAGCGTTGTATTAACAAGTGCATACTGACACTTCCTAATACTTATTAAACATTTTGGTAAATTGGATTTCCGGAAAGGATCCTATGCTGAATTTATAAGGGCTGGTTCTGAATCAATTTTCGGGGCTTGTTTTCATGGTGTGGGTAACGTATCAAAGGTTGAAAATATGTACACATATATAAAAAATGTAGTCATTCATCCAAAAGAAATTCATCGAGAAAACCCACTAGAGGACAGACAGCAGGGCATGAGTTGGTGTGTTAGTTTTTTTCTGCGAATCACAAGCTTCGTATTTGAGGATTGAAAGGATTGAGATTGATTGATTTTCAAACACAAAATGAAACAAAATCTTTTTCATATCCAATTTCTAGAAGGCGGTTTTATGAATGCTTTCAAAAGCAAGTATTTATACACTTATATCTTATAATGGTTTCTTAAAAATAGCGATGAACGTTATTACAATTTGTTTTTATAGCTTTTGAGAATAAAAATATGTATAACATTAAAAACTGAAACGGCTGATGTTAAAGGAAAACTATAGATTATGTTTATATTGTTATGATAACGATTCAAGTACACTATCATAGCCATCTTCATCCGTCACAGAATACTGAAATATTATATTAACGACCATACCTGGCATGCCTGCCATGCTCTCTTTTTACAAAATATGACACGTCTTCGCAGCTTTCTGGTGGTGTATCATTACAAATAATATAATATATAGCTTAAAAACTTCCACTAAAGAAACATATTGGAGAAAATTGTTTCATATTTTGTTCCACCCTTCTGATATTTTATAAATGCTCGCATTTTCCTGGTCAGAATTTAAAATCAGTTTCTGTCATTTAATACATTGGTAAGAATTAATATTAAATGGTCATAATGTATCGGTCAGAATTACAGAGGGCAGAATAAATAATTTATGGTCAGTATTTCTAGCCTAACCTAACCTAAACTTTTATTCAGACCGTTTATATTTTTATTCTGACCAAAAGTTGATTCGAATTTTGACCAAAAATTTATTTAAATTTTTTTTTTATTTATTGTAACTTTAAAAAATTTACATGCATGGTATTACAGCTGACGCCAATGCGCCATGCATTACACAAACATAACAACGGTAACAATAATAATTATTAAAAACAATAATACTAATAAAAACAATAATGAAAATTAAAACATTTTTTTAAATTATTAAATACAAAAAAAACAAGACATCGTTAATTTATAAGAAACAAATATTTAGTGAACAATACCCAGAGTTTAGTGCTGAAAATATCCAGCTCTCTAGCAGTACATTAATCATCCGAACGGCTCTTGCAACTGGTGACTTGAATGACCGACGCGAAGAAGAAGTTTTAAGAATAAAAATTGCCTGGATATGGTTTTGGCCACGTAGATAACAATTGAGAGCATGTAAATTAATAGTTCAGGATGAATTTCAGGATTATAAACTTGTCCCGAAGAAAAAGAGAGAAATGCTTTAGAATCGAAAACGATCTTCGTGCTTCAAGAGAGTAAAATTTTTTGAAATAGAAATATCGTAGAAATTTCTTATGAATTCGCTCCAATTTCAACTTGTAGCGATTTTCATATGGACTCCAGATAATAGATCCATATTCAAGTGTACTGAGAACCAAAGAAATGTATAGAGTGCGAAACACAGTTGGATTTTCGAATGGTTTACTGTGCCCAAGAAGAACTATAAACCCAAAAACTTTGCTAGCACAAATAGCAATGAAATTAATATGTGAATGAAATGTGAAAGAAGAGTCAAATTTTATACCGAGATCAATAATTTCAGATAAATGACATTCAGAATTCTGACCATTTAATTTGTTGCCTTTTATAAATTGTACGAATAACCTAATCCAACAAAGTATGCTAATAAATAAGCCACAATTATTCAGATACCTAATACGCCCTAATTTTACCAGCTAGTTTTTCCTAGTCACGTATTGTATTATGCCCAAGATAGTAATATTATTTTATACGTCTTGCAGCAAACATGTTTACCCATAGCAAAGCGAAGAAAAACAAAATAATATAAACGAGGCACTTGATTACATGTTTTTTGACCACTTATCACTTCGAAAAGGAAAAAAAAATGATTACGTCACCTGCTGAGCCCGGCGTGGCGTCATTAGACACGTTGGATCTGACGGGATAGACCAAGAGATGGCGTTGATGAATGAAAACTATTATTTGAAAAATTTGTGTTTGATCAGCTTAAATAACTTTTGTTTTCTGTGATATTGTTACTATATAAGGATATGTGGGGACCGATGTCATTGTAAAATTAACTTTAAAAGCTACCGCATACAAAAAAAGTATATGTACGTGGATAGATACGCAATAGATAAAAGATTATTATGATTTGTTTCTTATCATAAAAATATTCTGAAATACTTTTGTATCATGAAATTGGTACAACCAAAAAAACATCTTGGGCGATTAGCAAAAAGTCCTCGCAAAATATCCGTGATATAAGACGTGAATAAGACGTGATACGTGAAAATAGTTTTTGATATCAGGTAGGGCGAGTGTTCCTAAAGTCAACCGTCGCCAGTGGTCGGCCTTTTGACCTTAAAACTTTAATAATAGTGGATACATTTAAAAAAAAGATTTTTTTAATTAGTGTTGGTAGTCTTGCCACTTGCCAATGTATATCTGCACTATACTGATCTATATGATGCAATACGCAATTAAAAAAAGCACATTTATACTTCGCAAATTTTGACAAATTCATGTTGTACGGAGATCGCTAACAAAATATACTTTGTATTGTCATCATTATGGTTTTTATTGTTCTGTCTACACTCAGTACATTTGTTTGCGATATTTATGAAGTTTCATAGTGATGGCCGAACACTGGGCAACGAAAGGCCGACCATTGGATTTTGGGGGCTGACCACTGGCAGAATTAACATTTTTTTTGTAAACTTCTATTATTTTATGCTTGGTACAATATTCACTATTTTATTTTTAGTTGATTACATTACTCTATCCCTGTTTAATGGAATAACAGCGACATAAATATGTATTTACCATTCATTGACTCAAAATCGCTTTTGAAATTACACCTGTCGCTTAACTGGCCAACCACTGGCGAAATGACCCTTATTAATAACAACTGATTGATTAATAACAAACATGTGAATGATTTTGTTAAATATTGAAATTCTGGAGGGTAGAGAGATAATTAAAATAATCTATTGTTTCATAATTCCAGATGTTCAATATCTTCTTACTATATTCTCTACTAATAGAGAAATTATTTCCGAAGAATCTTAGTGTGACATCTACACGAAACGCAATATTAGGCGCGATAGTTCTGTTAATAGTTATTTTAATATATAATTCAATAAACATTTAAAAAAAGCAACCTGCTTTAAATGGCACTTATGAGTCAATGCTATTTAAAATATCATCTCGAAAATTGTATTTCAGAAAACTGATTTATTGAGTTTACTATAAAATTTTAAAATAAAATGTTTCATTCTAAATGAGACCATATGTTTATGAAAAGAAAACAAAAAAAATAATTAAAAATACAACTTAACAGACAGAACGGTAAGTAATTTGTCGCGAAATGTGACGAAAGAGGTGTCAAAATACATAAAATCGTGTGACGCCATTTATCTAATAATTTAATTAATACTATTTTAAAAACAATAATAATTATGCTGAATATGAGCTTCGTTTAATAAATATGACAAATTTTAAAGATTTTATGGGATATTAAGTGTCATTATATTATACGCGATTGACAGCATATTTGGCCATATTTAATTTTTTGTGCTAAATAAAACCACTAGAAAACAGACAGAAATTTTAAAAAAGTATTCTTTTAAAGCACGTGTTATTGTAATTCAATGTTACTATCCAAAAAATACGTCATATTCGATCATTACTGTTTCTTATTTATGCCAACATCACAAACAATATTTTACACATATTACCGGTCAATAATATTTGTTATCCATACTAGAACGTCTCCAGTCTCTCATTTTAGTCGACTCTGCGTGGGACCCAGCAAGTACAGAAAAACACGAAGTCCACAACATGGGGTCTGTACTAAATTACACCTGTACCGATTTCAAAACACCACCATTGATAAACGGATCGATAAATTTGTACGAAACAACACAAAATCAATTGATTATTTTATTTAATTCGAGAATTAGTATTCAGGAAGAGTAATTTTAGTAATTTATGACGGCGGTAAAAACGAACGGCCCGTGCAGTTTTTAATAACATAAAATCATCTTTAATTTATAACATTATTATGTGAATGTGACATAAAGACGAAGCTTGGTCAAACAGAAATGTAAATATACAAATTAAGTAGCGTATTTACATCTTTCATCTTTGTATTTAAACTGAAATATTAAAAAATAATTTAGTCAATAACCCACAATATTTATATGAAAATTCTATTCAATTGAATGAAGCAGTTTTTAAAAACTTCAAAAAAAAAAAATCTAAGAATGAATTTAATGTACAATAATAAATGCATGATCATTTTATAATGCCTGAAATCGCAATTAAAGAAGAAAATTGTGTCACCGATCTAGTACAACAAACTATAAGTCGTGTTTTCAGCTGTTACAGGAAGATCTTTTGAGACAACAAATACTTTTTATAATTCTCTTTGTAAAGCTTTTGCTAAAAAATGCAAACAATACATTTGAAGTAAAATATTTTAAATTTCAACCTTACAACTAGATTCTCGATCATTCCCTATTCTCAACTAGCTTAAAATCATTGTTAAAACTTCTCACTTTGAAAAAACAATATTTGCTTATTTCTTCTGAGGATTTGAGTGCAGTGAATAATTTCATACAATCATAATATGTCGCAGCAAATAACCATATTATAGATTTTTTCATTTACTATTTGAATTGTATGGTAGTTTTATGTTAAGTTTAGACCTGACACAAGAAATGAAAATATGAATCATCCATAAAAACATCATTAATTTTATATTCATGTGTGAGACTCTCGCCTCGTAAAAAATGTATCCAAATGTATAATAATATCAAAGATTGATTGCCAGCACAAAGTTATAAAAGGATAAGGCACTGATAGGTTCATTTTAGATTTTGAATTCTTCTCCAAATGAAAGGAACAAGTAAGGATCAAACGACAGGCGTTGATGAGATGCCTTCTCGGTTCAATCAGCGGAAAAAATAAATAAAAACAAAAAGAGATATAGGCCTCATTTTATTTGACAGCCCCACGAATGCCATCGCTCACTTATGCAACCCAATATAAAATCACAGATATTTATTTTTCGTTCTTTTCTCTCCAGTTCCGTATCCGAGTGGTCGACGCTGTTGGATTTTTACCCATTCAGTCACAGATTCACATTCATGCATTGATTTTGCAAAGGCATGGATCTGGGTGCTGCTTTCATACGTTCTCACTCACCCTCTACCGAAGAGTCTATCCGATCCGACTGACTTTATTGCGATGCTTTATTGGGAGTAGGTACATGCACTTCTTACATAAAACTTCTTTATATGAAAATTTGTATTCAAAGGGAGTAAAAATGTCTATAGCGTGATAAAGATATTTGAAAAAGCTTCAATTCAGCATATTAATATGCAAAACTGAACAAAATCTGTTGACAGATTTCATATTGAACTGTACGTATCCTCAACAGAACGATATTAAAGTAAATAAATATCCACATTTTTATCTTCTACACCTTTATTTTTTTATTCCTATGAATCCTCCTTATAAAGAGCGTTTTCCCGTACTACAAAGATCTTTTTTACTTACTAAGCGAAATTATTTCTTATCTTTTTAAATGCAAAAAATAAAAGAATTGTGATAAGCTGTTGTTATATATATATAACAATTGCTTATCATATATTCCTATTCATATAGTTTCATTTTGAGTTGGGCAAGTGAGCTCATCGTTCGGGCCGTTAAAACTCCGACATAAATCACTTTGGATGATTGATTGCTGTAGATTTTTCACCGTAGAAATACTTAATAATAACTCTCGGACCCTCGAAATACGTAATTGGGTTTTATTAACCTTCAAACCCATCATGCCACCCTCACGTTTCTAGTTGTGCACAAATAATACCGATGTCTTATCAAAAGAGGAATATCTTACTAGTATACGAAATCTGCAGCTCTGCATTGGGTCAAATTTTATATTATCTGCTTATCTATATTTCTATTCATACAAAAAAAACCTTCGTAAACAGATCTAGCACAGTATCGTGAGGCATGCCTACCATCATTCATTCAGTCTATTCATATTCTGAATGTATGAATAAAATTTAATAAATAAAGATGTCTTTAACAGTATTTTTGCAATCTAAGCCCCCTGCTGTATTTGACTAACAACATTACCTCATTTCCTTTATCATACTGTTACTGAAAACGTAGATTAAGCGGATTATTTGCAACCAGTTTTTTTATATCGAAGTTTTAAATATAGGCCCGAATTTAAGCTGAAATAGCATTTAAAATATTACGTATATTGGACACATATGTTATTGGAACTCTGAGTATATGATTACCGTATATAATTGTAAATTGTTTTCAATTAATGAAAACATTCGTATCCAATAGTGTAAGTGATGTCGACCCTAGCAACAAACTAGATCGTATCAAATAAAATTAATGTAACGTGCAATTGGCTGATAACCATTGACAATAAAGACAAAGCAAAGCAGGTTAGAATCATAGTTGATAGAATCTCACTTGGTTATATTTATTTAGCGCTTCATATGGCTTTCATTGGGAGCGGGCATGGTTTGAAAAAGCAATATTAATACCATCGACATAACAAAAATCGTGATCGATCATAATTAACCACCACCTTGTTGTTGAAATTCCTTAGACTGGGTGCACACATCATAATATCTTTTACGTATATCATAAACACGAATTGTTGAACCTATGCTCCATTACGTATCAAAATAAATACATAATAATCCACGATAATTATTAAAGGGTTGAAGTCTTTGACCTGACCACATTAAAATTATCTACTGTTATAGTATTAACCCAATGCCATTCAAATGAAATGTATCTTTCTAACATCCATCTCATTCATTGAGAGACAGAAAGATGTCAATATGCCTAAATGAATGAGATGTATGAACGTATCATGTATACTTTGTATCAAATTAAATGCGGGTTGCGTTGATAGATTTGGGGTTATCTATAGTATCAGTAGTCTAGATGTAAACTAACGTGTATTTTAAATTTAACTTTTTTCATATTTTATTAAACTATCTACCTTTGGCTAATAAGTATTCAACTACCAGCTTTTAATATCAGTGTAAGGTTTTTTCCATAAACTTTTCGAACACTCTATTTTAATAACAGCAGTTTATATAAAACTGTAATAACTGAAATTATGTTTTTTTATAGTTAACACATAACATGAATTTTATTAGTTTCAAAGCAAAATATTTACTTTCAATTTGTTATAATAAGTACGTAAAATAAACAAAAGATCGTTTTCACTATCAGCATATTGACGGTGTTTTGGCAAATTTATGTAACGCTTAAAAAATACGAAAATGAGTTAATAAGAGATTTGATCTCATTTTAAAGACGTCAGAGCAGGTTTTGGCCAAATCATGTAAATTAGAAAAAAAAATTGACCACTTTTTGGAATGGAAACATCATTTTACATTAGTTCTAGATTTAAAAATTCTGACCCGGCCACTTGATGTCAACCACTATTATATCAACACCCCCTACGTATAATCCCGTATCCTGCAAACATGAGAATTTACAAGAGTGCATTTTAAAGATTCATAGCGCAACTCGCCATATGAATACAAAAAAACATACAGATAAAAACAGTTTTTATTCTCTTCTCTCTCCTGAACAATTTCAATTTTGAGGATTACATCAACTGACCAAAACACCATCGACATGGATATCAATTTAATCGATACAACAAAAAAATCTTTTCCTGTACATACGGCAGTACACATTTCTTCACAAGGTCTTATATTAACCCTTTCGTTACCTGAGCATTAAAAATCAAACAAAGGTGAATGCTGTTTGTTCCGCAGATTGCCTTACAATGCGATGAATAGGATATGAGTAAAGATATTTTTTTTATTATTATTAATATGTATGAACCCATAATCTGATAGAGGTTTCATATATTTATTATACAATAGCGCATTTAGAGGATTAATTCGGTCAGATGAATGTGGG
The DNA here is from genome assembly GCA_022494535.1 of Himalopsyche phryganea. NCBI lineage: Eukaryota > Metazoa > Arthropoda > Insecta > Trichoptera > Rhyacophilidae > Himalopsyche > Himalopsyche phryganea. The sequence continues at coordinate 3,541,215 of JAGVSL010000044.1, read as the reverse complement.
GAAATAAATATCTAATAGAAACTATTGTCATGATTTTTTTTAAATATAGTAAATTTTAACCAAACATTTATCAAGAGAAAAAGCAACTTCGTTATTACACGTTCGTAATAAATATAATTATTTTTAATATAATTATAAATAAATGATGTCGAAGAATTTTCTTGAAAAATATTTCAGTTATAATTTGTCTTATCTAAGTATCAATTTATTAAATTAAAAATTAAAAAACAGTTATTGCAATACTTTGTGTTTCCAAAATCCACTTTGTGATGAAAGGCATATCATAAACAAAAACAATGCCAATAAGTTGTTTTATTTATTTTTTACATGTCAAGTATGATGATCGATTTAGTGTATGTCAATACATAGAGTTCTTGTTGATATAATACAGAGGTTCTCAAACTTATTTAGTCCGCGGACCTCTTCTTGAAAAAAAAATTTTTTTGGACCTCATCCTAACTATAGGCATTTTATATCGTTTTTGAGAATTAATTTATAGTTCAATAGGCTATAGGCTAATGAGCTATAATTAATATTGGTAAAAATATATTGCTGGTTTTTTAAATACATAAATAGTCTTGTGTATTTGGTAAACAATTTTATTAGCATACACATAGAATAAAAACATAAATGAATAAAAACAGTAGTAAAAACAGTTTTAAAAGTTACAAATTAAAATACTAAATGATAAAAACATAAATTGCAAAGCATGTATTTCGATTTACAAAAAATTTTAATTTATTTTTCAAACATATAAACAACAACTATTGTAAAAATACTTCAACTCTCGCTATGGAGTATAATAGAGCCCAGATTCAAAATATCATAAAAAAAACGGTTACAGGAAGAATATGAATTTTATAAAATGAATGATTTTTGCCAGTATGTGATATTCAAGTCTCTTATGTAACGTGAAAAGCTTTTTTCCAGTATGTGGTATTTGATGTGACTTCAAGTCACCTTTGCGCATAGATTTACAATTACAATGTTGATATTTAAATAGTTTTTCTCCAGTATGTATCATTTTATGTTTTTTTAAGCAACCTGAACGTGCAGATTTATATTCGCATTGTTCACATTGAAATGGTTTTTCTCCTGTAAGCGACATTCTTCAAAAAATCTGTTTACTATTACCGAAACACATGACTTTGTATTTATGACGGTCACTCTCCACTTAAAATCCTTTGGCAGGTAGAAATGTCTCTAAATAATAAGTTCTCTGGTGTAAAAGGCACGTTCGAGGCGAAATTTTCCCATCGGGACAAAAATAAAAGTTACGAAAATCCTGCGAACCCCAGTTTAAGTACCTCTGATATAATATATCGTTTTTTACGGATATAACCAACTATAGTGATGATTCTACGTACTTCTCTAAAAACGTATTATTTTAAGATGTGTATTTGGGTTTCTAATCCATAGAGTTAATAATAAAAAATAATCCTCGTTAAATCTAACTCAATATATTATCATGCCGTAAACATACGAATATGCATACTAAATAAGGCTGTGCTTAACCGCACAATGACTTAGTAAGATCGAATACGAGATAGCCTTGATGCCGGGAATTAAAAAACAATTTTCATTAACTTTCTTTATGCATTTTGTCAGAGTTGTAAAACAAAATAGGCCGTCGGTCTTGCAAAATTCTCGTTGTTGCATTGTTTATTAAAATGCACATTTTTTCCCACGCTCGTTTTGCATTCTGAAAAACTCACTAACAACACTTTGCCGAGCGAACTCTAAAATTGCATTACGAAATTGTTGCACATTCATAAAATGCATTTTAAGATGTAACATTTCAAGTCGTAAATAATGCACACGCTAGAGAGCCTTGCAGTAATGATAATGTTTTCCATGAAAGATAATGCAAGAAAGATTGACTACTCTATTGTCTACTAATAAGTTTTAAGCTAGAAACACAATATTTCCTTATTATATATTACTGCTTACACAAGATAAATGCTCATATAGACAGATGCGCACAAAATAAATTATTTTTCTATAATTTATTTATGTACACCTATAACCTATAGTATATTTTATATGAGAAATGTAAAATATTGAAGAAAACCATTAAAATCACTAATATTAAGTCAGTTTAGTAAAAATATTTTTCCAATGAAAATGTTTAGTTAGAGCATTAGTGATTTAAAAATGTTTCTATTAGTTTGGTGCAATTTTCAATGTGAGCGTATTTGTCTCACGCAATTGTCTTGCAACCTAAAAAAATATAAAACATCGTTGCTGTTGGAATTGTTACAATATTAATATAATAATTTTCCTCATTAATGAATTAAATTAATATCAAGATAATATGGAGGCAGTGTAATATGTTTATAATATACTTCAACCAGTTTATTCCCGTACCTTAAAATCCTCGCACATTCTGTTAGCCAGTTTTCATGTGGTCAAACCAATGTTAGAAATTACCCGACATGCAAGTTGTTGGTCTGACAGATCTGTCGTTTCGAGCTGTCGAGTTACAAGATAGCTCCCCGCAGCGAGTCAGTTATCAAAACTCAAAGATAAATGTTTTATATTATTTTTTACGGCAAAGACTTTTGTACAACTGGAGCAGGTACCCTACAAATATGTAAAATTCTGTGTGGCAAATATAACAGTCGTATTATCGAGTCGTATATGATTATTCTAAGAAAGTTGAGAGCGTGTATACAAGGGCGTGAATTTACTATTTACTTACTATTTAATTTATTTACTAATTTCTAAATAATCACCTCTAAAGTTTAAAACAAGGTCAAACATGATATGCAATGCATGATTTGCAACGTGTCAATGAATAAATATGAAAAAACTTATATTATAAACCATTTCTAACTGACTTTTGTTTAACAATGTATTATATGATTTCAGGCTTAAAAAAATGGAAAAATAGTTGCTTTAAATGTTAGAACAATGAATGTTGCAATTAATTTTTTTTGTAAATACGTTTTTGGTCAGTAACCAAATATCAAATAAAATTTTGACACCTTGCATTTTTTCTCATGTAAGTTGTAGGTATTAAAGAGTTTTCTAATGAATTTATAAATATATTTATACTGATTCACTATGTGAGGTTTCCTCGAATTAATAATATAATATTTTTGTTCTCCTCACTTTTGATAACCCTTGACCCGTTCAAGTAATAAGTATTCTTTAAAATGGGTCGTTACTTCTTCTCACGGAACTACAAACCAGAACAAAATTAATAAACTAGTCTAAGAAAAATATTAAAAGTGTTGACCCTTCGAAAATGTGTGGTTCTTTTGCGAGTTTTTGCACGGACTATCTGGCGAAAAAATGTGTTTCTCAAACCGTAATTGATTTCATTCAATATAAATAGCAAACAGAATTAAAGAATAAATTTAAATGTGCTGTGTAAAGAAAATGATTAAAAATGTTACTTGTTTCATCATTTATATTGAGTATGTCTAGTTTATTTTAGCTATGTAATTCATTTAAAACGATTTGTATCAAAACTATTCAATTTAAATATAATAATACTTGGGCATATACAATATTTACTGTTAAATCACGAGATTAACGTATTATTTTAAGAGGCTTAACAGAAATATATTAGGAAAATCCTGGTAAAACGTGTTTGAAATATTTATATCATTAAGGCGCGGTGGTAAAAAATCGAAAGTTCATATTATTTTATCGCAATTAGTCAAAGAATACAGCTTAATTCCATGACTGCACAATAAATTTCAGTAAGAAAATTAAGCTTTTATTTTGAAGCAAATCGTAAGGAGTGAATATTTTGAATAACATGGATTTTATGAGCGTATGGGAATCAAAAAGGTCACAGTAGTTTTGAAATACTGCAATTCACCTTTTTAGATACTCTGATTTACTTGACCCGCCAAAAACAGGAACTAGGTAATTGTGTTTTTCGCGAAACGTTAAATAATGAAAGGGGGCAATAATTTATTCGAAAACGTTGTCCGGTAATTATTTATTTTGAACATTTACCCGAAGTGACCATTGTCCGCCGATCGACCCTTGCGTTACACAATAACATTTTGAGGTGTTGGGCAAAACTTGACCCTGAAAATTATGTTTAATCTTGTTGTTTATTTTTTTAAGGGGTAATTTTATCTTTATACACATCTGTTGGAAAGGAACATTTAAAATGATAATATAACATCGTCATATAAAAGCAAAAGTTGCGAATAGTTTTACACAATTTCATTGCAATATCCTTGAGAAAATATTTGAATAATACTGTCGTTCATAATATAGCTGCACGCAAAATACAAATTTCATTAATCCAACGTTTATAGGTAGATACACAACATCTTTAGTACAGTATTAAATATAGTGTAAATCGTTATCTTTCGTTCATATTTTCATTTTATAAATCCGTGTATTCACTGGTTTTAAATGATTTTCTTATTTAAAACAAGGGCATTCTACATTAAAAAATAAATTTTTGAATTAATAAAAAAAATGTAGCCTCATACAATAATATTTCTTCAATCCTTTATTTAAAACCTTGATAATGAAACCTGAAATGGCTTCTTATCGTCATACTTGATAAGAATGTATCACCTATATTATTTATTTCAGTAACATGTTATTTATATAAGTAATATTAGTTATAACACTAATTAACAACCATTTTTTGAACATTTGAAATGCTATTGGAGATCAACTAGAACTTTAATTGAAAAAATTGACATTGAACATTCGAGCACTTAATCTCAGAACCTTTGTGACAATCAAGCATAGCTATATTCACTATACCGTTGGTCGAAACTGTGAGAATAAAAAAAAATTCGCAAAAGCAATTAATCATTTTCATTACAGATTTGGCAAAATATTCTGTTTGTAAAAAATAGGGTCAACGTAATAAAGAACAATGAATACTTTGGTCATAAGCCATTCCAGCCAGGTATTATTTTCACTAAAACATTAATTAAATAAAATCCATGAATAGGAAATGGAATAAATTAGCAAATTCGAGGAAAGAATTTGCTATGGTCACCATAGGCTCAATGATAAACCTTTTGTTGCATATAAAAAGCATAGATAATAGAAACGAGTCCCTTTTTAAAAAATCTTTAAGAATGACGTTTTGTTTACTTATTATAAAACCTGCCTGTGTACCTTTCATAATATAAAAGGCTGGCGATTGTCTTGAAAAGGGTACAACACTGCGCGAATTTAGGGTCAGTCGTTGTAATATAAGCTAATTATATTTCCACACATTTTGTCACGGCTTTCTATTCTGCACATTTTTTTGCATAGGATCAGTCACATAGATCATTTGCATAAATTTAAATACCGTTTATTTAATCCGCATGGAATTTTGAACGACGATAACTGTCAAACATATTATACCGACTCCATGTGAGTTCTCTGGAAATATTTAAGTATGGATATTAAATATTTTATGAGCTTAACATTTTAAAACAGAAACCTACTTTAAACATTATATTTTCATATTCAATATTACTGTTTAGGTTGTAATCAATGAATAGGTGAAATGAAACCAAATCAAAATAAAATTATTTTCACTAATATTTGTCGTCAATCTATTTTATACCATCTACAATTCCATCGCCTAGCGCTAAGTAATCCGATTTGCGTATATAAAGTTATGAGTTGAAGTCTGGATAAAGTAAATTTCAAAAGATCCTTTTGTAAATCTATAATATTTCCACGGTTTTATTTACTTTGTTTGTTATAATCAATCTTCTAAATATTCATGAACCATACAAAGTTTCCCTACTCCCTACTCTATTCGAAAAAAAGAGAGGTTGAGCAACTGAGTAACAAGCAGCTCTCATAGAAAACTTCTATTGAGATACCTCCATTATGAGGCTATATGCTCTACGTTGGAAAAAAAGAAATTTGTTTCAACCAAGTGTCGTCCTCCGTATCCTGCTTGAAAGTTCTCTGTTGGTCGAATAGAAGGATCCTGGCTCCCGTCCTGGCAAATTCAGAATTGAATATTTATAAAAATACTTCCACAAATTTTATAGAACTCCCAAAATTTTAATTTTCAACTAGTTGGTCATCATATAATATTAGTTTCCAGTTATAAATTAACAGTAAATTAATATTCGTTAAGTAAGTAAATATGGTTTTTCTGTAACTGTTAAGCGTATGGTTGTAATTATATTTTTATAATATTGCACAGCTGACAGCAGAATAATTAAGAATAAAATTTTAACCAAGAAAGGAAAAGCTGAAACAATTAACTTTAAAGAATAGCTATATTCTTGTCTTTTTATGTAATTTTTTGACACTATGCGAGTATAGATTTGAACCCTGAGTACAAAGCTCGATAGGTGAGACCCCACCGACTGCACTAAGCATCCTTCTATCGGGATATTAATATTGAGTCTCTCATAATAGCGGTCCACACAAAAGGTCACCCTTACTAGTCCCTCTCAGAAAGATTCATCTCCTTATAGTCGAACCTAAGCGGTCGGTCCGGTATTCCCCGCTATTGTTCGGGCTTCATCAATCATCGATCCTTTTGTATTGAATAACTTAATATCTCCGTAGATGAGAACCCGGCGCGTTCTGTTATCTAAGCAGGAACTTTGCTTGTAATTTACATATAGATTTTTTTAACCGCCCTTACCTCGTCGACGAAGTTTAACGTTTTTGGTTGATTTATAAACAATATTAATGCCCTGAAAATTCGTCATGTCTATTGATTTAATTGACATTTACTTGGTAAATCTCCATTAAAATAGCATTAAAATAACAAAGTGCAAAATTCTACAAGAATTATTGTAGAAATTAATGCTTTGTTATTTCTAACTTATTTCATATCTACATCATAAAGAACTTAAGCTCTTCCTTAAAATTAGATAATTAATCGTGTAAGGAGGCATTAATAACGTGTATCACATTAATAAAATATATGATGACGATAATACGTAATAATTAATTGAAACTATTTTTTTATTAATCCCATCCAATAAAATTTAGTACTACCAAAAGTCTCTCAAGACTAACTTAACCTCACTTTCAACGTCTCGCTCTATCTCCGTTTTGAGCATCGCAAAAGCTTCGCATGAATCAGGACAACGTAGAATGGTTATTTGGGTTGACCTAACCCGTCATCAGCAGATATATTGGGACTAGCCTAACCTTACCTTATTTACAGTCCAGGCTCAATTATGATTCAGCAAAAATATTATTCTAAAAAAATTGAAGGTACAGGAAATAAAACCAGTAGGACGAGCGTAAAAATTACGCATAAGTTTTTGTGAAATAAAACGTTTCTATTATAAAATAGTCAATGTTTATTTTCATTTCTAAATCAAAAATTTAACCTGTGAGGAAGTGCTTTCGACATATCTTTCAAATTATCAATTCAAAACAGCCCTTCAAAATGATTATTATTTGCCACTTATAAATGTTTTGTAGGAGCAATTAAGGGTGTTCAATCTTTATTTTATCAAAATGGTATTATCCAAGACATAATTAGAGTGACGATTTTTTACCGTTTACCCCCAGGATCAATTAAACAAAAATATTTTTTTTTCTATCTATAGTGACAACTTCTACCGATACTTTTTGACGATTTCTAATTCAAAGGAATTTATTTTAATTAAATCAATAAATGTTTGAACGCGAAAACATTGATAAAGAATCAAGACAAATAAATTAAAAAACACAATAATAACATGCAAGAATGTCACACAACACATCGAAGTAGGTCGAATACTTCAAACATTTACCATAAATTAATTCAATATTTTTATCTAATGATTTAATGTTCTTCGTGCCCACTATTTTTGAAGCGATAAAAGGAAATTTAAACCACATTTTTTGAATAATATTATATGCAAGTATATCATTGACATATTTTTTTGTTCAAAACATGAATTTAAAAAAAATCGTTCCAAATGTGTGATTTCTTTGTTTCAATTATATTTGGTTATTTGATACAAAATCTTATTTTCAAATGAAAAATTGGTCATGAGAAAATTAATCTCAGACAATCGATCGGATGACGACAATATAATATTGTTTAACACGTCTTTTTTTCGTGATTAAAAGAAAATTAGTGAGATAGGATTTCATCATATCAGCGTCAAAATCATAGCCTCTAAAATCTTATTTCAACACTTTATTAATTTGATCAAGTCTACGATAGAAGATTCTCATTTATATGTAGTGAAAGACGATGAGTATCAAGAGTGTTTAGCTAATGTTTCAAAATCCGCGGAGAGTAGCGCGCCGTTAATTCCCGTTACGGTACATTATCAAACATAAATTTACTGTGTCTGCAGAGTCCCCATATCTTTTATAAATATATTGTCAGTAAAATTTATTACTCGTATGTCGAATAGAAAACCATTTGAATGAGAAAATCTATACCTGTTAAGAATTCTCAGGCCTATTATGAAATCTCTCTGAGTATGTAATTTTATTGTCCAGTATTAGAGGTCTGCACGGGCCAAAATTTGATGAAATTACCCGGCCCGAGCCCATTCACTTCAGGCCCGACCCGGCCCGAGCCCCAGTATTAATACCACACTTGTTACCCGAGCCTAACCCGAAGCCTAAATTTATATATCTCACCCCGAAAAAAACCCGATTTAAAAAAAAATACAGTAGCGTAAAATTGATTGAAATTTAACACACTTAACGTACCTATCCAACTTTTTCACATGTAGATCTATTATTTCACGAAATGATTTCCACACTTCACCACAGTCACCACTTTTTAAAATTTTCTTTATATCGTTGAAACTCATTTTTAACGAATCTGTTGTATTTTTTTATAATGTAATTTTTCGGCAGATGAAACAGTCAACTATCCAAAACGAATAGAAAGCGGATACTGAATAATATCACACTTTATTCATTAAAGAACTATTTAAACTTACTATCGGTGATGTTTAAATAAATAAAGCATTGTTTCACGGATCAATAAAAGTTTTATGAGCTCAGTTTCAGGTTACCAAAATATAAAATGATGTCTCCATACTTATCAAATAAAAGACTATTGTTTCCAATGATATTCAAAACCTAATAAATTATTTTAGTAATTGCTTTTTTGTTATCAGCAGTATTTAGTTATCTTGATAACTAAATACTGCTGATAACAGATACTCCTCTTGAGTATTCATGATACGAACATAGTCCGAAATATTTTTCTGAAGAACAAATCCCTTATCCGGGCCCAGCCCGAGCCCGAATAACAATTGTCTCTACCCGGGCCGGGTAGAGGCTCACGGGCCAAGCCCGGGCCCGTGCAGACCTCTATCCAGTATATTGTTATTATTTGCATCTAGGTGTAACTGTGAAGGCACGTTAAGTGTATTGTTCATATATGGTAGGGTTTACTAAAATGTTGACAAAATAAATTGAAATAATTTATCTACAATGATTCAACGTATGAAAAATATTACATTATTTTCACATTGAAAGATAATAAATATATTAAATTATATTCTAGCAGCATCAGCAAAATGAAAATTTCCCAAAACATATATCAATTCACTGACTGAACATTACATTAAATCAAATCGTTCAATATTTCGAGAAAACATTCATTTAAATTTGGATTATTGAGATTTTGTACACTTCCATGTATTTTGTCACTAACGACCCGGGTTTCGCCTTTCGGCATCTTGTGTACAAAGTCTCAATAATCCAAATTTGATATTGAAATTCTATCAAGCAACCTCAGTCGATGTCTTAAATTATAAAACATTCATTTGTTTTATGTACCCAAACAGGATTGATTTTGCTTTAACAAATGTAATATATATATGAACTAATCTTATCATTTACGCTAAAATATTGTGGAATGAATCTTTTTGAGTGACTTATAAATACACTGGTTGATACACGTGACTATACCACGCTGAAAGAGGTGGACCCACTACTTCTTACACCATGAGGTGAACCTATGTTAAACGTAGATATTTACAAAGAACACTTGTTGACCCGTTCATGGCATGTTAGCATTAAAAAATCGATGAAAACGAAAGAAAATACAAAACAAATAGATGTATAATTTTGATGTTTTTCATGATTCAATATGTGTTTTTTGATTAATTAATAATTTAGCACCCAAATAGGTCAACTTACGAATCAATAAAGTTATATCTTTAAAAAGGTTTAGAATCGTGCATACTTAGAAAGTTAGATAATTAATTGTAACACTTAACATGATTGGGGGTTGCACACTTTGACATACTTGTATAAATATGTAATAAGCATTAATTTTTTTTTCAAAACAATGATGGGTAGATATGAATGTACGCAATATAATACTTATGTGTAAAAGTATGTGTACATTTCAGCAGTGAAGGCTTGGTAATATTTGATGTCGCCAATCGTGAGAGGACGTTTTTACATGAATATGTAAACGTAAAATAATAATTACTGGAACTAGTTACAGGAAAATATGGTAAACGATTCTAATCATACCGCCTTCTAAAAGAATATCTCTATAGACATGTACCGCTTGACGAGGGTTAGTTGCAAGGCCAAAATGAAACGAAAAAGAATTCAGTAGATAGAACTACCTATGCCAGGGATGACAAATACGATTTGATGGGTTTTGCAAACAAGCCATTATTTTTTAATTCGTGGCGCGTTCCATTCCTATTTATATACACATAATATAATCTTAATCCATTTTTTAAATTGAAAAATAAATAACTAATAAAATATTAACCCTTATGTAGGTAAATTGTTTTATATTTATTGAATAAAATATTATATAAAAAAACGAAGGACAAAATGAAAGAAAATAAGGTAATATAAACACGTCTAATAACACACTGAGATTGTCTATTTTTTTACATATATTATATAAAAGTATAGGGCATGCTTTTCCATGTTTTTTAATATTTTATCAATTAAAGAAAGTTGAAGACGCTCCGACTCTGTAATATATATTTATAATCTTTTCAGTCCAACCAGGATTAGATTGCAAATCAATTTCAAAAACTGCTAATTGAGCAGTTGATGTAGTAATGTTAGTTCTTTCATCCAGAAAAATTGAGAAAAAATCGTAATGACATATGGTCAAAAATATTATCATTCATTATTATTTCTTGACTTATTTTAAAGGTTTTTTTTTGATCGTAAAAATCTTGAAAAAAGTTTGGCGCTAATTTTAACACAGCTGATATGAAAAAAACTCATTCAGAAAATTGTTTCGAATAATGGGAAACTAAATAAAAAAATTCAAAATTAGCTTCTGTAGCATTGTTACTGGTTTTCATATATTTTGATAATGTATTCGATTGATTTTTAATCGACATTAAACGCTTAGAAATCAATTATTTTCCTTGGTTAATTTTTATTATAATTTTCTTTCAAAATTGATTTAATATTTTTCTCGTCTTTAAACGTTTACGTATTTTAAAAATAATGAAAGAAATTTATTTTTGTACTTGCATCGAAAATGTCTCACGTGCCAAGTTGGGTACGCGTACCACGTAAATGCCATCGCTGACATAAAAGTTCTATGTATGTTTGGGATATATGTGTTAGTATTACTGCTGTGACAGAAAATTTATATTTTTTCTTGAAAAAAACTGTTCTGCTAAAATCATCTAGAAATTTTCAGAATCTTAAAATGAATTTCCATAAATACTGAAAATATACATTTCTTGCTACTGTGCTTTACCAAAGCCAGATTAAATAAACTCCAAAGAATAAACTTTTTACTGTTATTATTATATTTAAGTTAATTTAATTCAAGCATAGACTTTATATCATTCCAGTTTCCTATTATAACAGTCATAAATTTTTATTATAACGTTGACAAATTTTATTCTTTTGAAATAGAGTTGAATGACTAAAAACATAAATAATGTTATACTCGTATGATGTAAATATTAATTTAAATAATGTTTCCACAAAAGCAATGGATAATCTTAGAAACTTTTATATCCAGATTAGTATCGAAGAAACAGGTGGCATATGAATAAATAATCATATACAACTCAAATTATAATGGGTAACGCTATATGCTACATTCTAATAAATGTCAGCATATGTTATAGAAAAAACTCAGAAATACACCGTGTTAGTATGTTACTAATCCCACCGATTGAAAGAATCTTCATTTTATATGTACAAGTCTAAAATATTGTACACATTCCGTTTACTAGAATGTTTTAATCTTATTACTGGAGTCAAGTCGAAATTCATCACGCAAAATATGGATGAGCGGGAGGAACAATCACATGAGCTAATATTGCAAGGCTTTCAGGAGCTGTTTCTATATCGTGACATCTTCTTTATTATTTAATAAGTCACAGAACACTTCTAGAATCAAAAATATTTTGAGTATCTAGACACATACGTCTGACTTGCGTGGTTATTCTCCTGTGTATTTGAAAAACATTATTTATATCGAGTGATTAAAAACAATGTACAAATTTATTTTATTCTATTTACAATAGTGTTTGAATATTGTGTTTGGGCACAGATGTTAAGATAGGTAAATATGAACTTCAAAATGAGAAAATAAAACGAATTACTCGACGTATGTGATAGTTCATCCCAGCCATTGATATTACCATCAACGTTCAATGTAGAAGTGCATTTGATGCAAAAGAAATAAGCCGAAAATAAATGTATCGTCGACACTCTAGCAAAAAGCGTTACGTTGGGAATAAAAGTTTTGAATAAATCAATTAAATAAACACAAGATGAAATTGTTAAATAATTTTAAAAATAATTGAATCTTGTATTTTGAATGGAATTAATTACTTCTACCTTTCTTTTGGACTTAAAATGTTGGTTTCGATATAAATAAATCAAGACTTAATATTATTATAATTTAAGACATCGACTGAGGGTGCTTGATGGAATTTCAATATCAAATTTGGATTATTGAGATTTTGTACACTTCCATGTATTTTGTCACTAACGACCCGGGTTGTCGAATTGCATCCCGTCGAAACCCACAATGCTATTATAATTGTAAAATCACTGGTAATTCTAAAAGAAGTTGGAAAGCGGCAATTCGCCACTCTGTTAATGTGTTGTTTACAAAACAAGGATTAAGGCGATTCTCGAAATGTTAACTCAGGTATCATTGTGGCTCTCAGACGTATAATATTTTACCTCGTAAATAATATTTGTCGTATTTGTATCTTCTATATAAACGTTAGACACTGTTTACTGTCCGTCAGTTCGAGTCCATTCGTGTGCTCGAATGCCTGAAGATGCCGAAAGGCGAAACCCTGGTCGTTAGTGACAAAATACATGGAAGTGTACAAAATCTCAATAATCCAAATTTAATATTATTAGTTTATAATAAAGTTTAGTCTATTAGTCTCTTTGATCATAATCAATAAGTCATTCAAGATCAACACCATGAAGGCATCTTTTTCATGGCTCTGAATTTTAAATACATTTTTTAAATTCAAGAAATTAATTATAATTACTCCTTTCAATTTGATATTTGAATCAGTCGAGGTTTGAAACCAATACGTTATTATGGTTTCTTTGCAATAAAATGCTGTATTTTACGCTATAATAAAATAATCGTATTATACATATAGTATTATTGGGGTTCACACTTTTATATTACATTAGTGACAAGCGTAGGAAGAAGAAAGCATCGTTTTTGTGATAATATGGCTTTAAAAAACTGCGTAAAAATTCCTCAGAATAAATGACATATATTTTATTTTCAGTTCATATAACTCTTTGTACCTTGATTAAATAAAAATAAATAATATTACACATATCAAGCAAATTAAGTCTCGACACATATCTACCAGACCTGTAATCTTTCATTTGAGATTACCTTACCGGTATTCCAACTGTTGGATTATACGCTTCGTTTTATTAAATTTCATCTTATTCTACGGCATTTATAATTAGTATTTAACCATCAATCTTACAACTATCATTAGCAGGGACTGATGAAGACCCGGCAGATGGAATTTGTTGCATACCTCAATGTACCTTCATATACCTTAAATATATAATACATATGTCTTCTGTAATTATTTTACATCAAAACATATTGAATTTAGTTTTCAGTATTTTCTATGCGTTACATAAAAAGTTACATTCACAATATGGATGATACTTTTCTTTACTTTTTGACTTCTCCCGGAATTTAGAGCCACATAATAAAGCTAGTTATCTCATTCCTTAGAAAGGGAAAAAATTACCGTGCTGAAAATAGTCCAATTCATCCGTATTAGTCAATCACGTCAAATTGTGAAAATTTCATGACACCAGGGACGGATATATACTAATATAAACTATTGTAAAGGTTTTAAAAAATAAAACACAATTCATTTCTACTACTTCCACATATTTATAATGATCAGGACCGGTTTCGCTCGTCACGAGCATTATCAACTGATAAAAATACAAACATGGCTTATTTATATAAAATTGAGTGAAAAAATGAAGGTATATAAAACTGATGGTTCATGAACTGAGACAAGAAAATATTGATTAACAAACAAATTATACATAAACCAAATGAAAGAGTCTACAATTAAAATGTTATGGACCTCTTGAAAATCATTAAATACTTATGTTTGTATTTTTATCAGTTGATAATGCTCGTGACGAGCGAAACCGGTCCTGATCATTATAAATATGTGGAAGTAGTACAAATGAATTGTGTTTTATTTTTTAAAATATAATGTCTTTCCACCAAGAATTGACAGTTAACACCTTAAAAGTGATATTGTAAAGGTATTTAATATTATTAATGGTTCGAATATTGGTAAGGTACATAAAATTCAAACTTCATTAAACAGTGCCCAAAATTGCAATGAGTGTTTCGTAAAGAAAACAATTTAAAAAATCTTCTTCATTATTATTCGTAACCTACTGAGAAAAAATAAAGACTCACCTTCTCTCCTCATTCCCATCTTTAAGCACTTTTTGAGCCTGCAGTACTGGCACTGGTTTCTGTGGTGTTGGTCTATTGGACAGTTTCGGTTCCCCCGACATGAATATGTCAGGTTCCGTCGAACTGATCGTTTGAAGAATGATTTACATCCTGCGAAAAAGAAAATAAATGGTTTTAAATTTGTTAATTTTTAATCTTCCATGCTACGTTGGAAATGTTAGATTAGTCATATCATTTATAATAACAATATTGCTATTCAAATTTCCAGCTCGTGTCCATCTTACATTGTCGACAAAGCCGCGACACATCTCTGGCAATAAATTAGAACCACGAGAAGTGGTCTAATCTTTATGTCGATGAGATGCTTTGAGGATCGAAATAGGTATGAAGTGTCTGAGGTACAGGGGTTTGAGTTACTAATGACGAGTGAGCAACGTTGATAAATGATCGACTATGAATGCTGGAAGATTTGCTATGGATTGA
This sequence comes from Himalopsyche phryganea, assembly GCA_022494535.1. NCBI lineage: Eukaryota > Metazoa > Arthropoda > Insecta > Trichoptera > Rhyacophilidae > Himalopsyche > Himalopsyche phryganea. The sequence continues at coordinate 3,525,905 of JAGVSL010000044.1, read as the reverse complement.
TGATAGACGGTAGGGTACATATCTAACAATTACATTTCGGAATTAATTTTATTAAGTTTTAATGATGTTCGAATAGTACTTAACGATAAGAAGGTTGTGGCTTGGATTCATGGCAAGGTCAATATAAATTGCTGTTTTTTTTTTTTCAATTCAATATTTCAGGTCGTGGACGCGGGAGTTTGCGATATCTTTTCTCATTGAGTTTATCTCGATTGAATTTGTTAAAATTCCGTTTCCCTTGCTTCATTATGGATATAATATTATGGAAGCTATGACGTCCAGCGACCAAACTATTGAATAATACTAAACCTTATTTAAACATGTCTACTAAACATCTTAACTACTGAATCATTCGCTCTTCGAGCATTATATCTCATCAAGTGCCATTAAAGTATTCAAAAATTTACAAATACTTTAAACGAATTTTTCATTTTAACTTGACAAGATGAAAAAATATGTAAGATTATGGTCACCCCAGTTTATTTCCATGACTTGACCGTACGTTTTATTCCCAACAAGACAAATGATAGCACGCCACTTGTGAGTTGACCGTCAAGCGCCCCGCAGTCAAGTCCTATCTATGCAGTCACTTGTCGAGAGTAGCTCGACCCAATCAAACTAATGAACGTGCATTTACATGAACACCGTGTATAACACCAAAGTACTTGATTTGACACATTAATAATTATATTTATCTATACCGCATACAAAAGAATATTTTTAACGACAGCAACAATGAAACCGTTTACATGTTCATATATCATGATAAATGGACGACAATAAAATGTTCGACAAAAAAACTCTTTGACCAATGTCTTGTCAACAAAAAAGCATTAAAAATCGATAATATCTGGACGAAATAAAAACTTGGCGGCAGAAAACTTTTTGACAACAAATACCCAAAATAAAGACACCCTTCTGAGTCTCAGCTTATAATTGAATTATTGACTAATTTCCTGCAAACTTTAGTAGTAATTGAATATTATTGAAAAGATTACACCTGAGGACGTATATTTTTGAAATTAACATGAAATTAATACGTTAAACTACTCATTAATTAAAAAAATAAAAACCTTGAAAACAACATACATACTTACTAAACTCGGTCTGATACGAAAATTCATATTATTTTTAATCAAATGAACATTCTCATTTCCGAAAAAAGATCTTGACTATTGTAATTATTATTCTAACGCGAGTTCTTATGGGCATATTTTTTTATTTGATTATACATACACTAGATAACTCTTACAGTTTACAAGGGGCAAGTTACTTAATGGCCTCCCAGTAGTTATACAGCTATATTCATAAGTCTTGTATAAGCAATCATAAAGAACAATATTCGCTTAAATTTGGATTATTGAGATTTTGTACACTTCCATGTATTTTGTCACTAACGACCCGGGTTTCGCCTTTCGGCATCTTCAGGCATTCGAGCTCACGAATGGACTCGAAACCCGGGTCGTTAGTGACAAAATACATGGAAGTGTACAAAATCTCAATAATCAAAATTTTATATTTTAAATTCCATCAAGCACCCTCAGTCGATGTCTTAAATTATATCAATAATCACTTAATTTATTTTTTATAGTGATTTTTTTTATTGTCAATCAGAATCATTTTCATGTATAGTATTACTAATTACATGGTAATGTTCGGGAAAACATGACCCGGTCTTTACTGATAAAAACTGATGTTGTATAATATAATACATATTTTTAATTATAGATAACAATTGTTACACAATACTGTGGCCGTGTAGCACCACCCAAAATAATGAAAAAAATATAAAAAAGCTTTTTTCTGGTAACTAAAACTGACATACATACATAATATAATACTATAGTATGGGCAGTGAGCGAAAATGTGTTAATTTATTCATTTTGAAACGCTTTAAAACTTGATATTGTTTACTAACAAGAGCCCTACGGCGAAACCTTCTTATTTAAGTAAAAAAAATATCCTCTAAATTTCACCAGTAACGTGATATGTGGTAAATATTTTTTATAAATAATAATGGTTTTAAAATGATATGACACAGTAAAATTATGTGATTTATTTAAAAAAAATTACTGTAACGTTTTACATATTTTGTTTTTTTAACTAGTGTAATTAATACAAAATAAAACTGAGAATTTATTATTGATAAATAAAAAAAAAATATTTTTTCAATATTGAATTATTATTAAAATATATTGAACTGTACTTTCATTACCGCTACTATTGTAGTTCATCGAAAGCCGCGAAGCGTGTACAGCGCATTAATTGGTCACAGTACTTTGATCTCCAGTTATAGAGGTTACGCTAAGTTACGTACTATATAAAAATATTACATATAATATATTTTTATTATTACCATAATGCCTCTTCGAATGCCTTCATATATTTGAGCGTTTCTTGCCATAAATGAAACACGCTGCTTACAATAATTACAGCGTGATATGTATTCGATTTTTTTAAATCATAAAAAGAGTCATGTCGTAAAAAAACAGTAAGCGAAAAAAATTAGCCATGGGTAGAAAAAATTAGCTACCCATGCTTAGAGTTTACTTGAAAAATTAAACTGTTCATTGAGATAGAAAGTTTTAAAGTTCCACAGTAATTATTTAAAATAAAACATAAAAGTAATGAAGAGCACTGATGTTTTTACATACTAATTATTCAATTTAATTAGCTGAAAAATCGTTAAATTTAATGTGTATATCTATCAAATTATAAAAAATAATTATTGGTATAAATACCGCTGCGAAGAATGAAAGTATTATAAAAAAAATTCAGGACAGATTATTTTTTAAATTTATTTGATCAGTGAAAACAATCTTGATTTAAATATTTTATATTTCTGCAATACTGTAAACGTTTTGTTTGGAACTGTTTTTTTGTTATATAATTTTTTTTTTTTTTGGTAAAACTCGTTGTTGTACATATGCACTGGAATTGGTATAATCTGTCATCCCTGTCATTGATGATTTATCTATCTTCACCATCGGTATGAACAGCCCATTACCATTTTAATTTAAAAGGGAAAATCTACAATGTAACAAAATACTTCATAAAATTGCAACCGTAATGTCATAATATATCACTTTTAAGGTGTTAACTGTCAATTCTTGGCGGAAAAACATTGTATTTTAAAAAATAAAACATAATTCATTTGTACTACTTCCACATATTTATAATGATCAGGACCGGTTTCACTCATCACGAGCAGCTTCAGTTGATAATGCTCGTGATGAGTGAAACCGGTCCTGATCATTATAAATATGTGGAAGTAGTACAAATGAATTGTGTTTTATTTTTTTAAATCATAATATATATACCTAAATTTATAATACAGATTTAATTGCAGACTCATGTCCAACTCATCTTTATGAAATACGAACTTCCGTGATTTACGTTATTAGAAAATTGAATAAAAAAATTTTCTGATTGAATTGACATTTATTTAATATAACTCCATTATAATAGGATAAAATATCAAAGTATTTTAAAAAGTTCTACAAAATTTTATTAGGTAGTTGATAGCTATTGCAACTTTACGATTTAAGTTTCATCTGTTGTTTAATATTTAGAGGCCCTGAGGAAATATCATATAGTGTAAAAATTATACATGGAACTGGAATAACAATAAAAGCAGTCGGTGTTGAATAAAAGTTAATTAAAAATATCACATAACTGATCCATACCAAAGACCGTTGCTTAACACATTCGTTTCAGAATTCATTCTAATTATCTGGTTTAATTAATATTTTTTGTTCGATGTCAGACGATGCCAAGGAATAGTTACACGTCTACCCATTTATTATTAAAAATATTATGCGGTGTTTAATATTAATTAATTATTTTTATTAAGTATATTTATTAGAAAGTGAAGATAATTACAAAAATTATTTGGTCAATATTCAAATACCTTTCAGTTTAGTAACTATTTATAAAAGTGATCAGTAGATTATCGTAAATTGTACATATTTTCGTCAGTATCTAGTGAGAATGCCCTGTCGAATAGGCACAAATGATTGGTTACCGGCGTCCAGAATGAAATGGAGAGTCTCAATCCAAACGCCACTTCACAATTGATAAAAACAAATGATTTTTAATTTAAATTAAGTAAAATTTAAAACAACGAGCAAAGCGTCACCGCGGCCAACGCCATCATCGTTGACTGCCGACCCTCGTGACAGACTGCGCAAAACATAAAAATTTAAAAATATTGCCCCCTCCCTTTTTTTCGATGGCTTCTTACTGTTGCTAGCCAGAGGGAAATTAAGGAGCGAATAACCGCCGCTTTCTAATTTCAGCTTATCGGCAACTCAGGTAATTGACTCCCCCGAATTGCCATAGCAAAAGTGTCCGAACGGCCGTTCTGGATTATTCCCAAACCTTTCAAGAACACAAACAAATGTTCACGAAAATATCAGGGCGTGTCACTTGGTAAGGTTAATCTGTATAAATATATAATTTACTGACTGATCTATGATATAACATACAACTTATTTAGTTCACTGAACGAATAAATACAGACCCTAAGTATTATACACTAGTAACAAAATACACCCGGCAAAATGGCACTGCAACCTGTCAACATTTGCTAAGCACTAATTAGACTAAGCCGGAATGAAAAGAGAATTTCTGAAAGTAAATTTTTGCCAAGTCAAGTTAAACATTATTGTATCTAAATCTCGTTCTGCTCAGTGGATACGTTTCAGGGACAATCGTGCAAAAAAAACAATATCTAAGAATATATTTACGTATTTTTGTTTTTATGCATGTATAATCATATTTTCATAAATTATTATATAAATGACATAACAAAGTAACACGGTCTTCAAATGCAATTAGTTTAATAATAAAAGTTAAAGTTTTCTGCCACTAACAAAAAGTAAAAATTATTTTGTTTATATTTCTATAGTAAAAAATATCGTCGGCTCCTTGGCGCAGTTGGTAATGTCGTAAGCTACGGTTACGGAGTTCTTGAGTTGAAGTCCCGGTGCCGACAGTTTCATTGATAGATCTTTCAATAGATTTATGAATTTTTGTTTGTAGTCATGAATGTTTGTGATTTCTAAAACTGCCTCCCACAAATCCAATTCTCAAAAACGGCGTGTAACGAGAGCGATTAGCTAACCATTAGTCCTATCCTAGCCTTATCCTTCTATCCCTACTAATTTCAAAGACTTTGAGCAACTGAGTAACAAGCAGTTCTCATAGAAAATTTCTGTTGAGATACCTCCATTAGGAGTCCATATGCTCCATTGTTCCATTTTATTATACCATACAAATAGAGAATCGGGTGTACTCCCTCAAAGCTGCGGGTGTTGGAGGGTTCAAAAAATTATGCATCTTACACGCTCTCAGCTGTCCAATTAGAGGTAGGAAATGATTAGGTCGCGTTGTCGGCACGGAGCGTGTTAAGGAGCATAATATCAAAGAATAATGGATGAGTTCATTATGTGGGCACGGGCGATTCTCACGTTGGTTGACCCCGAACAACTTCACGCTGGTCGCTTGCACGATTCTCGTTTGGTCCAAGTCGAATGTTAGGGCGAGTCCATAATCATATCACACGAAGAAAGTTCCACGTTCTCCACGAACGTTACCTGCAATTTCTCGACTCGTCTCCATTACAGCTGACTTTCTTCAGGGCGATGAGACGCCAAATTAAACTAGTTTTGCATATAATGACAATCAACTGCATAGGAAACTGATTAACAAGGGTTGTATCTGAATTATTTGTAGCTTCTTACACTCTCTTTGGAATCCAATATTCAATGTAAAAATAACAAACCTTTTTTCGGAGCGACTTTTGGTTGAGTATAAGTTCCCCATCGCTTTCTTACGCAAAAAACGTCATTACGTGATGCATGAATATAAATTTTAACCTGACCTATGTATACTTATAAACTAGGTATCAGTTCAATTAATCAGTTAACTGATTAATCGAGGGATCACAATACGATTAATGTATAAAATTGAAATTTTTTGATATTAAATTTGCTAGTATATTCAATATACACCCGGTGTTCCCTTTTTCCAGCTTTGAAAATGTTGCATATACGTTGTTTCAATAAACATATCATTATTTCAGGAAGCTTAATGGAATATACAAATAATGCAACCATTTCTAAATGTGTCAAGTTGGAGACCTGTTTTAATAATGTCAGTAAGGATCTACCAATTATAAATGCTCTTCCATGTGAAGCTAAAATTTAAATTATCTAGTCTGAATTTTAAATATTAGCAATATATAATTAAATTAATCTTAAAAACCGATTTTGTGAAACCTGTAAAATAATTGTATTTTAGTGCAGCCAAAAACGAATGGCCATATTGTACATACGAAGAAAGTCTGCCCTTGGATTATATTCCCATACTAAATTACAATAATAAGCGCGCGCGTTCAAATTTTGAATGCGAGCCTCTTCGTGAGATATCATCTCTTTTTTATTTTTTTTAATTATTACCGGCTATTGAATATTGTTCTTTAATGGCCCGTTGTAGATTTATGAGAATTAATAAAAACAAGATTGCCTTTTTAACTTGCATACACCCATTTTTTTATTATTAATATTTATTAAATATATTCCTCACATAATTATTGTTATATAAACGTGTTGATCCGTATTAAATAAAAAAATTACAATATTCATTTCGTTAACAACAGGTTCTGCGTCTATTTAAAATCGTGACCACTGCGAGTTAATAAAATATTATAAATTTTCAAGATGACGATCGGTGTAAATAAATGAAATATTATTAGATATTCGACAAATATTATACAACAATATTAAACTTTGATAATCGTACATATTTATTTTAGGAACTCTGTATAAAATTTTTAAACTATAATAATCTTTTTTTCTGGGGGTTGGGTTTATGAGATGATTCATTAGTGAATATTTTAATGAGTTCTTGTTACAAGCAATGCATCCAATGCACTGTGCCCAGCTCACTGAATGCAGAAAATTAAATAAAACTATAAATTAAAAAAAAAATTAAAAATCCTTTTTTTTACATTACGTTTAATGCAATATCAAATATGGGCAGGAAAATAATTATTGTTCGCACAATGTATTATAATAAGGTTTGCCAGTAAAATACATAGTCGAGCGACATTAGGTATGCTTAACGATTTGATCGGCTGTAGACTGGCCAACCTATTCACTTTTTAATTATTAACCAGCGCGCAAAATGGTAGATCAATCATTCCTCATAAATATAAGTTTGCCAGTAGTATATAAATGTCATACTTTACAGAGATACCGATCATAACGGGCGTAAAAAACAGTGATTTCGCGCACTCTATTACAAGCGATGTTCTAATTTCAAATATACACCGCCAATAATTATAATGTTTCTAACCGGTTTTCACTTGTGTATCTAATTACTGAACTATCAATATCCGATACTCATTTGTTTTTAATTTTTCCCGCTTACTTATGGCAGTATTGATACAAACAAATTAATGTAAAATAAAATAGTATTTCTCGAAAACCGGATAACAGTTCTGCATAAAACGACACAATTTGCAATATATTAATATTTTGATTTTTTCATCTACTCAAATTAGTTGGCTATTTAAGTACTTCGTTCATTATTTTTTTTCTTATTCGTTTGTCATAAAATGTACGTGACATAGTAAATGGCAATAAAATGATTATTAAATCTTTCAATCAAATGAGTTGTAAGAAAATTTTCTATATTCCGATAAGTTTTCCCCACAATTCCACACTGTCTGCGCGATGAATTTTCCATGTGGGTCAGTATTCTCCGTGATCAATTTCATACGACTGAATTTTCGTGAACAGTGATTACATATAAAATCGTAGTCAAAACAAGATCTCTGTCTCGCGATCATTGTAATAGTGTTATCCGCGAATGATTCACTAAGACGTGACTGAAAATAATTAATAAAGCGAATCTAACAATCTCGGAAACTCGTCGCAATAATATGATATAGCAAGTCAGTAATGAAGATAAGTGTGTGAAAATATTTGAAATAATTGAAATCTAATGCGAGATACATACGAGAGAAACTTCATCAAGGATTGTTATCTACTTGAAGCTTCAATAACACGAGTAACAGAAGTTTATTTTCTCTATTGAGGTGGAGCGGCATCATTCTCATTCTACATAACATCAATTTTACTTCATTACCTTGCGGATATTACGCGAAGGTACCAGTATTAAATGGAGAGTATTTTATTTCAGGAGTCGCGCACTATTTTATTTTGATTCTTCATCGAATACAGGTATTCCTATGGCTATAATGCTTTCATGAAAATACGTACTAAAGCAGAGTAATGTAATTAAACTTATTGAAAAGTGTGTGTTTTGTGCGGAAGCATATGTATAATTAATAAAGCTATTTAGATGCAATATAATTGGTGTTTTCATTTAAAACTTTCTTATTCTTTTCCTGATACAGAAATCTGTAGCAGATATTTGAAAATAAAGGAGAGTAAATTAATTAATTCAAAAAACAGCGTATGATCATCACATGCATCATTGCTACAATGAATTATTCTACAAAGTTGATAATTAATTCACATTAAAATGAGGGCAACCGGCCAACAACAAACGATGATAATGTGTTATGATTTTGATTGCATCCAAAAGCCTAGCTTCTATTGCAAATCTAGCAAGATGTATTCAATTTCCTCTTCAAATATTATGCAGTCTATAATAGGCCTAAGAAAATTGACGTCTACTGGTCACATACGCTTGTAGCATCAATAGTTTGAAAGCTGTACGATAAATAAAGCTCCTTTCAAAACATACTATTCTATGTTTTGACAACGAGTTTGGCGAGAAAGAAACAATATCATTGCTCAGGACTGACCCTTAGTGCTCATTAAACTGGACAAGGTGTATTGATCATAATTTTTCAAATAGGTTAATTTAGTTTAATAATTTAAGTTAGGTAAGGCATGCACTATAGCTTACAGAAAGTAAAAATCGATTAACGTTGAATAATAAAAGAGCTTCTACATGTTTTGACATACTCGCTATCTATAGGACACATTGAATGTAATTTTCGACGATACCACACTTATCCAAACCGATGGTGGAAATCGACATGAGTAGATATTTCTGATTAAGCGATAGAATAAATGGCTTACTAAAAAAATCAATATCAGTAATATAGTAAGCGGATAATAGAAAAAAAGAGTTCCACTATATAATCGGTAATCTTGTCGTGTTGAATGTAATGGCATTGCTTGTTAATGTGAAATATACAATGACAGCAAGTTTATCACCATGAAGTATTTTTTAATCCTTGATGAATCTCGAAATCCAATTGTTTTAAATCTCTGTTTTGTAGTATGTACCATCTACGTAAGCAATTTACTTTCCATACTTGGGGCACTAACATTAGCCACTTTGGATGCATTATCAAACCAAAGACAGGCCGCGATTACAGAATTGCATTGAAAGGGATTACTGCATACTGAAGCATTCATGCATAGACATATTGATTAATAAAAGGTAATTACGAAAATAATAATGACAATACTTCGACGGAAATATAATATATAACAAATCAGTCATAAAAATTCACTTCGTGATCGAAACCGATCAAATTTTTTTACACAATTTGTGGAACATGTACGATTGATATTTTATTCATTATTTTTTCAACCAAATCAAAATTTATCAAGCCCATTTCAATCGATTATAACGCAAACGCAGTGTGAAAATGTGTGCAGTTCGTTTGGCACTAACATTGTTTCGTAAAAAACGTATCGCTGCTAAATTATTATTCGCAATTACGGTCAAATTTACATTTAATCTAGAAAGCCACGTTTGATCTGCGCGGACGCAATCGATAATACACGTGGATGACCAGTGATATGCAATATACACAACCAAAATTCGTTAATAAACAAATAGTTTAATTTAATTTTCCAACCTCATTACATATTAATGTTTCAAACGAATATGCGAAAAAATTTAAGCATATTTTAACGACCAGTTTATGATTATTTATGATTATTCGGCACTTCGAATTATACATGTTACCATGTGACATTGTTAAATACCTTTTATACTATGATGAATAATGTCCCTCCATTCTAACTTTGGTATAAGAAAGTAAATAATCGACACAATCAAATATAACTATTCCACATACATGACGTCACAAGTGTGACAACTAGATAGTTAATAAAATAGCCGTTGAGCATCACTGGTTGCGCAAGATGGCGTTAAATAAATTGGCGCCAAAGAAATAATGACTATCATTGATTGGTTACTCACTCGTACTTGATTGGAGCAATCATTCTTGTTCGAATAAAAAAACTTAATGTACTTTGATGACAGCGTTTGTTTTGAAGTAAAAGTGTTGTAAGCATAAATTAAAATACTTGAATATTGATTTTTTAGTGGTAAAAATTAGATAAGTACCTAACTGTAAAAATACGAGTATTGTCATACATTGTTTCAATTGACGAAGTTACAAAAATATTGTTTTGCTTAAAGCCATAGTTACCAAGTCGTCCAATGCAGCGTTGCTATAAAAAGCTTAGCTCAGCAATCGTATATTTCAGGTTGGAATCCTGGCCGCGAGAAATATCATCCGTTGCCCAATTTAATATTTTATTTTAAATCTAGGCTATGTTTGAGTGACTTTTACTTAATTTCAATCGCCAATACTAGACACATATCAATCATTGCACTGGGTTATAGTCATTCCGTTCTTCCTTAATTTCACACGTGTACAACGGTATATGTAGTAACAAAGAAGGATGGTTCCAAAATCATGTGTAGCCAAGAGGGTTTGGATTCAAGAAATCCGCAGAGAGTAGTGCGTCGTCTCGTAATAAAATTTAATTGCTTTTAAGGTTCGTAAATTATCAAGAAATACTTTAAATTTCATAAAATCAACCCATCGAGAGAGATTTTTCAACATTTTCTTAAATAAATAATCGTAGATTATACCCAAAATGGCTCGCTTAATACAACCAATAAACTTATAACTAAACTTATAGCTGACTTTAATATTTTTAAATATATTTAATTAATTTGATTGTTACGTTATATGAAAAAAACGATTTTCTATGGTTTCCTTTCAATGAATATTAGAATTTAATAATATCTCTGCCCACCTTTTACTGTTAACCTGCTTACGTTATAAGACCCTATAAACTTCCCTTAGACACAGAATTAGGATTTATTTCCTCGCAACCCCTATACGACTAGGAGTGATGCATTAATAAAATGTACCCCTAATATATTCTCATTGATTTGACATTGCTATAGTGAAATAAAGGATCGATTTCTTTTACTAAATAAAATCTCTGTTAAATAATTACTACTTAAATTGTTATATGTACACGAATACAAACAAAAAATAATCTATTATCGCTAGAACATAAGTGGGCATCGAGTCTAAAAAATATGGTGTACCATATTGTGACATGGCTGTTTGCCGGTATTCCAAATATAATGAGTTTTCAACTTAACTAATTGTAATATAAATTGAAAAAAAGTCGACAATAAAACATTCATTTGCATTCGATTTGGTAAAAAACCCATTTTTTCCATCGTTGGGAACTCAATATCTAATACATGTTGATGATATTTTGGTGAAATTTCAAAGAAAATTAATTTCTTATACCAAAATAATGTTTTCTACCAATTCCATATTTAGAACCGGTTTCACTTTGTGTATTTTTTTATGTTTAAAAGAAGACCATTATAGATTGATTTAATTTATTTTATTCTGCAAAATTAATTCAAAATTACATGAGAACAGTAAATGGAGTCAATCTGGTTCTTATAAACAGATATTTAATCAATATTATAAGCTTCACCCTATTAAGAAATAAACTCAATTCTAGATAGTAAAAAGAGTTCTAACGTTATGTTATAATTTTTATCTGGAATGCGTTAATTAACTAAACATGGTTAGATGGAAACTAACCGTATTTTGAATTTTAGTCTTTTTAATCGTTTGATGATGTCTTTTTAGATTTTCGTGACACAATCATGATTCAAAATAGGTTGCCTCTTAAAAGACGTGCAAATTAAATGGAATTAACATACGTAATATTTTTAAAATATTTACTAAAATAAAAAAAGTTCTCACGTCCTCAAATCAATCAAATAAAATTTTTAATCGTGAGTTATCAATCATAAACGTGGAAACGGCTTAGGCTAGCCAAAAAACCTTTCACCTTTTATAAAAAATGGTCATTAAGCATTTACAATGCAAACAAAACCCTTTCATAGCAAAATAGCACAAAAAGAAGATGACCTATAAAACCGGTTCCGAAACAAAGATGACATTGTCTTGCATAAATAATTAATGATTTTAAATACCCCTTTATAGTATTTGACCCCTTTGGTGTGTTTTAAAATAAATTTATTCGAACTCAACGATTCGGAAAGTTTTGTTGAGAAATGATGCCATCCGAAAAAAACATCATTCTGAATAATAATCTCCTTTAAACCCTTTCATTAAAAAATTACATTCTTTGCGTGCTAAGAGCGGAATGGTGTAATTTATTTTTAAGCTTTACGACAATATTGAAAATGTATAGTGATTATTTGCGTTTAATTCGCATTAATTAGTAATTAGTATATGGGAGTCGATTTAGATCAAATCTCTCTAATGATGAGAGATAATTACAAATAAAAACAGCGAAACAAACTGATACTTATCGTTTTTTCACGATGAATGTGCTCACATATTAGATAGAGAAGGCGGATTTAAAAATAATTAAAAAAGACCTAACTATTGCTGTTGAATCGATTTAAATATTTTTCTTGGATTATTTGATCTGCACTGACTCAAATTTAAATAGCATGCAGTATGCACACATTTTCGTAGAAGAGTCTTTCATAATAATAAAACAGGATTTGGGATAGACAAACACATAATACAGATTTTAACACTCGAAATCCTAACATAGTGGCCAATGACGGTTTCAACGAAGCAAGACAAAACAGATACAATTATTAATGAGTCACCATTTATAATCGGGCTGAGCGTTTTGTTATATTATTTTTATTGGACTTTATAGGGGTTATTCAGTAGCGTCCATCGCAAAACAAATATATCGGGTATATTATAACGGTAAAGGACACTAAAATTCAAATTTTATTTTACCTCAGCATTGTTGAGTAAGAAACGTCGAACCCAAACCTCACCATAGGAATCATAATATGTAAAAGTGATGAGCGGTAATTTAACTTTGGCGATCTTAGACAAAGTGATGTATTTTTCCCTGCAGTTTACGTTCAAGCGATTTTATAAAATTCTATAAAATGTTGTATCTGGCATGAACGTAAAATTGATAACTTTACCATAAAACGGTATTCTACATTGTATTACTCAACAATCTTTTACAAAAATACTGACAAAGTTTTGTACGACAGGGACAGCCGACAAGAAGTTCGCGATCGTATATTCAATTTACAACCTACGATAAAAAAACATGCTAAATTGCCATTGTGATGACATTTTATAGAGAACGCAATGTACCTATAAACCTTGGAAAAAAATACTCTTCAATGTTTCCGTTCACTGATATCATAGTTATAAAGTTTATTTTGTTGAATTCTAAAGATTTACAACCCTGCTTATTCGAAAATAACAACAGAAACAAGACTCAATCATATTATATATTTCAGTATAAGATGTTCGTTATTCATCTTATTGATTTACAGTATTATTTAATTCAAATTTTCATCTAATTTAACAACTTTTATGTTCGTAAATTCAATTCATTTTTTGAACATTTAAAAAGGGCAGTAACGAATAAATACGATTCTTTTAGCAGAAAAATACTAATCTAGACTTAGTCTTATACCTTATATCCATAATCGCAACTGAAATAAGCCAGTAACTTAATAGTCCACTGACTCTACTCTAATTTCAGCATTGAAGCTAGAAAAAATCGACCATGTTGTACTCCTTTAAAAATCAAAAGTCGGTCATAATATGTTACAAATTGGTCACTCCATTTGTTAATAACTATAAATCAGTTTATTTTACTCACTGGAAAAAAAATTTAATTGTCTCCAAACTAAATTCACTGCACATGCCACCACTGAAACTTTTTGATGATAATAATAATATCAGCATGCAAGTGTTTTAAATTGTTTATTTTGTATATTGTTAATTGAGTCAAATTTAAATGAATCATTTTGACTTTGTATTACAGTTAGGGTGCTATATTTTTTTAGCGGCCTATAAACATAAAACTATCTATGTAAAGAAAACATTTTAATATTTTTGGCTGAACAAGACTTCTTCGAAATCGATTGACTCCGATTTCTTCTTGTTTTATTTATTTGCATGAGTCCACGTATATAATTTTGCAACATAAGTATATTGCCTTGAATACGCCGACGATGTTGTCATATTCGACAAATCTGTTAACGGTATCCAGGAGACTATTATTGACAGGTTGGGAATTAACTCGGGTCGTATTGGTCTGAAAATAAACGGAAGTAAGACCAATGTGATGTGTAACCATGTCTGTCATGACTATGATAGGACCCTGAGCAGCTCGGGACATATCATCGGGACGGTCGTCAGCTTCAGATACCTCGGTCTACACACCCCTGAATTCGGTAACATAAAGAAGGTGCTCGCTATCCGATTAGGAATAGCCGGAAACCAAATGCCATTTGTTCAACGCTTGCATTCAAACTGTGCTGTTTTACGGTAGCGAATCATGGCACCTGACAAAGTCTCAGAAAAACTGTATACTGAGTTTCGAGAATAGATGCTTGCGTCGGATACTGGAGGTGAAGTGGTTTGACTCAGTGAGGATCTCAGAGACTAGGAGACAGACCGGGCAACGCCTGGTCACATCCGCGGTCATGGAGATACATTGAAAGTGGCTGGGTCAAGTGTTGCGGATGTCTCCGGAGAGCCTCAATCCTGCTTACCTCTTCTTCCGACCGGTGGAATTCCGGCGTCCATAAAATATACAGAAGCTGCCGAGCCTCAAAAATTTGTTTTACCTTCATTTACCATGAAAGGAGAATATTTTTTAAATACATATAGTTTCATAATAAATGATCAGAAGTGGTACAATGACAGTTTCAGTGGTACATTATTAATCCCAAGAATGGTTGATAATCGATCAACTTTACTTAAAATATTTTTAAAACAAATATTATTATAATACGTGATTAATCGTTCCCTGACTTACTATTTTTTATGCATAATAAATTAATAATGAATTAAGATTAATCTTAGAAGCAACATTTTTTTTTTCGATAACAAATTCGCTTGAAAGAAACTTTCATTTTTTACTATATTACAATATATCCTTGGAATATAATTTCCTCTTACGTTGAGAAACAATTTTTTAATATTTGTAATATTAAACCAATATTAAATTTACCACTTTGGCCACTTAAAAAAATATTCAGATTCGATAAGGAATTAAGCATCTTTTTTGAGAAAACTCTGCATGTCCATTTATACTCAATGAAATCGGGTTTCAAATGCGCCTTTACCCACTACCTAAAAACCCCATCGAATATAATTTAAGACATTGAGACACTGAGGGCGCTTGATGTAATTTCAATATCAAATTTGGATTATTGAGATTTGCGATTATTATTATATTATTGAGATTATTGAGAGAAAATATATGGAAGTGTACAAAATCTCAATAATCCAAATTTTCCCATCAAATATGATTAACAGGTTAGGTATCATTTATGGAAATCAATTAATGGTTTTCTGATTCTGTAGCAGAGTTGTCAAGGGTCTTGTGCGTTTGTCCTATTCGATTACGGATGGCCACGGGTTCGAGTCTTAAAACGCGCACTTTGATAAAATTTATTTTCTAGTTATCGATTCGCGTTGAAAGTCATGGATGTCAGTAATGTTTGCATTCCCTCCAAGTATCTGAACTAAATCGGGAGTAAGGGGAGCGTCTAACTAACTGCCCGTTCTCTCTTAGCTAAATGCTTCTATCCTTACTCTCTCCAAAAATGCTTTGTATAAATTCACTAAAATATATCCGCTTAACACCTATAGGTACACGCTTTCATAGAATACGAGTAAGCTAAAACAAAAACCAAACAACACTTAACACCGTTTCTTATACATTCGAGAGGAAATGATAATAAAAATAAAACGAACAAAAAATCAACGCACAATAAAACGGAATAAAATCCAAAGTGATCTTTTATGCACAAAACGCATTCGTAAACATGCAGCAGAGGTGCATTCAGCCGCATAAGTTTCTACTCGAGGACCGTAACCGCTTACCGCTGGGGTACGTGGCGAGTTTGTAGTGCCGACAGTACCACATTATGGTATCGCCAACGTTTGGTGGTGATTCCCCTGTCAGGTGACAAATTTATGCCCATTACGAGGCAGGCAGTCGGCCTGGGTGGCGCGACATCAGCGCCTTAATAAAAATCGAATTTATTTAGCGACCTCTGTCATATGCATTCTGTTCCTGGCGTACATTTACATGGCAACAAAGGCGACGCAAATGTTAATAAATAAATAATGGAATTAAGTATAAACCATCTTTAACTTTCTCGGCCTATAATAAATATTTACTTAAATTAGCTGTTTACCATTACTCCTTTGTCGAATTGCACTATGTGTACATTCCATACAATTACCCAACACCACCCGTTGTATATTAACAGCCGGTGTGTCACAACCCTCTTTAACAATACCATCGAAAGAAAAAAATGGAGTAAACTCCTCACACTCATCACCCGAGAACAGTTGCACAGGACTAATGTTAAATCATAACTCAAGCGTGCTTAAAGAAAATATTAGAAAAAGAAATATGACTAGCTTAGCCACATTGCCTGGTATTATCTGTATATAGCTCGTATACTTAAAATTCATCATATAGAGGTTAAATGACCCTAGTGAGGAAACTGTACTCTGATAACTGATCTGGAGTGTAGTCTAAAACATATAATCTTGTTCCTCCATAGCTAGAAAATAACGTTGAAATTGAAAACATGATAATGTTCAAAGAAAAATTTCAAGAAAATATGGAATTCATTCATTCAGTTTTCATCTTGATTGTGTGAATCCGAGGGAAAAGGATAAAGGCTATAACAAATCAACCTTTCCTCTTAATACAAATTTATAACAGTAATAATCTAATTTAAAAATCACTACAGGTATTTAAATATATAAGATGGGATTGAAACGTATTCTCAAACACATGTCTTCCATATTTTTAAATAGTAGACTTAGTATTTAAATATGCCTGTTAAATGTATTAAAATTGTCTAGTAGTTCATGTTTATAGGAAAAACGCATTCGATAATGGCTTTTTAGTGTGTTTCTCAAATACAGTATATCTAGCGCGGTAATTGAACAGTGTTGCGAGTATTGTTGAGTGAGTTGAAATAGCTTTTAATAGAGGGTATCGTAAAAAGCGTTAATTACAAAAATGCAATAAGTCATCCAAACATTGAATAGACAGCTGAATAGTATAGTTCCAACACCTGAGTCAAATAATTGCTTGCATCACACTCTTAAAATCCATTACCAATATACGAATATCACGATTTATTTCACAATTTCTACACACATTAAGAACTCTACTATTTATTATGTCTATGATAAATATAAACAATCTCGAGAAGCAATTACAGAAGTAGCAAAATAATCTTTTAAAACACATAATATTTTTCAGCACACTTCAGTGAACAGATAGATAGTGATCCCGTGGCCTCCGTGACGACTTAGAATTACCCGCATCAATGTTTATAAAAACATACAAAATTCTTTAAAATTATTAGGGAAAAATCGTTTTCAAAACGTCGCAAGAAGCAAGTAAACTTCAATATTTATGTCAATTCAATTAAGTTAATTGTATGTATTACTGATCTGTGGATTTTGGTGATTTATAAATGAAATTTATTGATTAATTGGAATTATCTTGATATGAATAAACTACTATTTGATAACGATTAGCAATGTCTCTTGTTCTACGAGAATTAGTGTATACTTTAAAGTCACGCCAACGTTAGAATAAAGTTTGACGATGGAGTGATGATGAAATATCTGTCAACACTATTTGAGAATCATAATAGATTTAAAAATAATGCGTTTTTTACTGAATTGAAAAAATTCGAATTCCAAAAAAAATTAAGATAAAATTCTAAATTAGATTAAGTAGTTGAAAACATCCGATTTATTATAATAAATAGAATACAATTATTTTCCTACGACCTTTAATTAAGCAAATAAGTTCATAATAGACAATTTGTGCAATATACGATTTATTTCAATTATTTCATAATAATATCATTTCACTAGGGATTAACAGGATAATCCATCCTGATTATGTATAAAACTATTAATACGAACGTCGGGTTAACATGTAAAAATCATATCCTAAAGAATAATATTGTCAGAAATGAAAGTCAACAAATCTGATTGTGCTTAATGCATTCGCTTGGATTTTACGTAATATTTCTTTACAGTGTTAAATTATTTAATATTGACCATGTTCAATTCAATGTAACGAATTAATAAAAGTCGACTTTATTATTTACACATTTTTCTAAATTGTAAGTACAAATTTTGCAAATGAAGTCGACAATATGTACGTATCTACGAAGGTACGAAGGTAAGCCTCGTCAGCCTACCTATCGATCAAGTGTTGTAAATATTTTACAACTTCATTAGTCTAAAATGCAAAATAGAAGGCGTGATGCACTTCCGAACGGTTCGCTTCCAACTTTTTCACTCATGATAAATTACTTAAAGAGCGCTGTTAGTAACACAATTATGTATGGGATCGTTTCTATTAAAAATATACTTTTCAACATTTATTCGACGCCTAAAGATGGCAATGAATGCTTTTCACGGTTAGTGATTTGGGAAATAGATACTGTGATTACTTCGTGTTAGATAGTCACAGGTTTATAGCCCAACAATTTCACCAGTGACGTATTTTTATGTTACATTTTACTTTATTGAACTGACATCAAGTTTTTTAGTTCAGAATGCTGATTCTTCAAGTTACCCATTGATTCAAATAACCATTTGCGATAACTAAGTATTCTCCAAATAAATTTTCTGTTTGAGTATTAACGTCAAATAGTTAAATATTTACTAATTTGACTTTTGTGTATGGATCAGTACATATCTTCCTTAGTAGTTGATGAACAAAAATCATTTCAGTTCAACCTTGTATGTATCACTTTCTTATTTTCCGTATTACAATATTAAATTAATTTATTAAAACATTCACAAGTTTATCGCATTTAAGAAATATGGAAAGGACTGCTATAAGTATATTTACTCTTTGAAAATGGAGTGCCATGTAGCAATGTTAGCTTTTTTTTGACCGTGCTGAACGAATGCCAGTCGTTCGATCAATTTTAGTGGCCAGACATAAATATTCAAACTGGAACAGAAATAATAAAACACGAGATCATACCTCTTGGTGAAAATTTTCACGCACGCCTGAGAATTATATGCCCAACGAAGCGTGTGACACCATCAATTAACGTAAGGTCATCAGTAGATGCCAAAACTCAAATGTGGGACCCTCTCGTGCCGGCGTCGACCTCTCAGAAGACAGGCCAATGTGTGGCATTTTAACACGTTTATTGGTGCGATTTTCCATCATATCTATAAATATTTTGGATTCTACAAGGTTTTAGTTCCCATCTCACACATACGTTTAATACTTTTCGTTATTTCATAACGAAACACAAGCTTTTACTAACGAATGGTTTCGGCTTTGAATATGCACAGACTATTAATAAACTTATTTGCATATGATTTCAAACTATACCTTTTTTATTTATCGTTTGCTTTATATTGAACCAACAGAAGTCAACGGAACACTATTATAATTAATAATATCTTCTTAAAACAGTGTGAATATTGAACTAATAGAGCAGGTTGAATAGTATTGTTTCGTCAAAATATCTATTAATTGACAATCCTCGCAAAACCTCGCAAACATTGCAAATCAATAAACCTTCATTAATTTGTATATTTATTGAACCTTAGTTCAACTATAACACGTATATTTCATTCACAAAAGAAAATCGACTTTTACAATATAGGCACATTTTGAAACGCAACTTATAGTATGATATTGAATGCAGCTTTATTAGGTAATTCCCAGCGTAATGCACCATTTGTATCTACATGGAAATCAACCATACCTTACGATGTATGTACTAACATATTTTTAAAAAAATATTTTTGGTGCTAGATAGAACGTATCGCCTAATATATATAATTATGACATAAATTAACAATACTGTTTATGTAGTTTTATGGCTTCTTTCATTGTATTAAGAAACGAAAAAGTATTCTTTTAACTAAAAAGACTCATAAATCGACATACTAAAAATAGAAACCAGGGAAAAATTGAGAAAATAAACCTATTCCTGTCATAAAGTTTTATCAACATCATTAACGTTATGACATGTTTACGGTTTTGAGAAAAGGGTTATATTTTTAAATTAACAATTGCTAATAATGCGACGTTGAAATATTTATCTTATTAGGTACATCCACAGACAACCTACAAATTCAGGGACTTAAAACTGAAGCAGTATAAAATGAAATAACTAAGCAAATGCATGATATTCTTATAATCGGTAATAAGTTGATATAGAATCCATAGAATATTAAAACCGTTCTATAATACAATGCAACACAAATCGTTTGTCACATATATTATTTTTATAAAAATGATAACTTTCGAATATCGTCACATCTTCTTTATGTAATTTGAAATAATATGGATTTTCAATATAAAAGGTATAAAAGCCAGATTTTATTGTATATTAAGTGCATGATTATTTACATCGAAAAAATACCGTTATAGGTTAGGTATATAGATTTCACTATATTTTATAACATTTGTCATGGTTTGTAGCTACAACCATTCTAATTAAAAGATAACACCTTTAGCTATTATTAATTGATATTTAATTATTACTATTTGTATTTTAATCAAAACGTTTTTAACAAGGTGTTACATCTTATTATTTTTATTGGTTGGAATCTATGATTCTTTACCTTTATTGAAGAGGAAAAATTTGTTTTAAAAATACCGTTTTTAATGTTGTATAAGACGATAATATTAATTGTCGCAAGCACCAGTTTACAAGGATACATTTTTATTTCATGAAAGTGCTTCCGGCTTGTTTCAGTAGGTGGCTGTAATACCTCCGCAAAATACATACACATTAGATTTTGTCAGATTGTCTTCTGTAATCTGAATTTATACATATTTTTGAAACGGAAACTGTTTTAGACCCTGTTCCATTATACACTCGCATCTTGTGTGCTCGCACCTGAATCTATTCATACAAAGAAGGGAACCGGGTTGGAGATGAAATCCTGGAATCTGATGCAGTTGGTCAACATTTTTGTTTGTATTTTCAAAGTCCTAATACTTGCCAATTATTTGTATTGTCAATTAATTATTTCCAAATCGGATATGGCAGATCTAAGCTTCAAACGTTACTTTTGCATTTCATTTATGGACTGGACTCTGTTACCTTTAGGCTCGGCAATTCAGGAAACAGGTCGCTCGACCTATCTTCGCATGCGCATATGTTGAAAAGAAGATAATATCGTTGATAATTGTTAAAAATTATCCAATTAGACAATTTTTACACAGTTATCTCTTATCGCAAACCCATGTAATTTTATTTCTTAATCTTATATAATATGGCTGTTAAGATTTATCGCTTTTTGTTATTGTTAAATTTTTGATTAAACATAACCATTTAAAATAACAGTACCAGATATAATATTTCTGCCGAGAAACTAATCATAATATTGTCAACGTTTTGATGTAAAACATAATAACTACTAGCAACACATTCAAGTCAATTTATAATGCATAAATATAAAATTCAAGATTTAGTGTATAAATTATAGTATGCCCTTATTAATAAAATAATTTGGTTTGTTCTGAATCCCCGACGACACGACTACGCGAACGGATGCTCGATTAGCATAAGGGCTGGCACTTATATTGTCACCCCTTTAACATAAAGTTGCCACTTCACATTTAAATCGCATTAACATAGTTACATATACTTATGTAAATTTAACAATTATATCGAGATGCAATTCATAATATGTTACCATTACGTAAGTAAAAATATCTGAACTATAGGTTTTAACGAAATTGATGCAATTCATATAGTTTTCAGAAAATGTATAGACATTATAAAAATATTACTTTATTCTCTACAAAGAAGTGAAACTTTCAGTGAAAAAAGGCTGCAATGACAGATTTCATTTGAATTTATCCTTAAAAATACAAACTAATCTACACGTGACAACATTTCAAGCACATTTTAAGAAGTACTTAATCCTTTAATTAAAAGGTTTATTGCTTAAAAACATGTATACCATTATTTTAACATTACAAATATAATAGGAATTTAGCATTTGACCAGCGCGACAAAAAATACATGTTTTATTGTTTTTTTATTATTTATAATTTTATACTTAGTTGCCATTTTGATTAATTTTACAAAATATAAATTAGACATTTAAATAAAACGATGGTCATCGTTTTAAATAAATATAATTTATCATGATTTCTTTTAATCGACGCAAATAATTATTACATTTTTTTTAGAAATCAAAGCATGATATACACACCAATCACTGATATTTATCTAACAAATTGCGCAATTCAAAATAATTTTATTATTAGGTTAATTATTCACTATCTAAATGATCTCTCTTCAGAATTCAATTAATGCTATAATAATATAAGTGCATTCTTCAATATTAACATATTTTTAAATGATTTTACTTCATCAGATTATGCAGGGAACCTCGGGTATATTTTTTTAGTATACAAATTATATTATTACTATATAAAACAGAACCATCTTTTTTTTACAAATGTACATCTCGCAAGGATTTAATTCTGTTCTACTAGAACAATCCTTACGCAAACAAAGCCGCTGGTCAACTATTTTAAAATTTCTTAATTTGAAAACAAAAAAAACAAAAAAATTAGAACAGTAAGTCAATAAAAAATCTGTTTTGATTTAATAACTTTTTTTTACATTGTCTTATTCAACGATTTTTTTTTTATTTATTCTCAAACTGATGGTGAGAAATTATAACTCACGTTTTTACTATTTCATATAATTTTGTTGAGATTTTAGATGTTGATTGAATCATAATTTATAATCTGAATTTCTAATCTCATTTGAATCGGCGGTTGGAAATTGGGATGTGCTGAATACTTTGAAAAACAACTAAACAAATAATTATTTACCTATTACCTTCTCATCTTCGGAGAGCAAATATTTTTCCGCTGGAAGGTATGATTGAGATATATTGATTTTTTTATTTGCATAATAAAAAGCCAATGTTTCAAAAATCAGAAATTATTCTAAAAACGTTCGATTTTTTTCTTTTTTGTGATTCCAATTAGATTGTCACAAAAATACTGTTACACTTTATAATAAACAATTCAATTTTAATAATCCTGTTCGTGTCCATCTATCACTAGGATTGGAATCATAGGTAGTTCATCGTGGGAATAATATGAGGGCCCGTTATTTAGCGACCGAAGAATAAGCCGTTAGCGATCAAAATCACTTATCGTATTTCCACAAAAATTTAATTACAACAAACTCTCACTACGAACAAGAATCTAAAATATTAATCACACATATTTCATAACCTTTGCCCTTTCACTATAAAAAATTTGCTTTATTTTTATATTTTCTTGAGAAATGAATCCCAATATATATCATATACAACTCCAATTTGTCAACGGATTTAATAAAAACCTTTTTTTCTATCAAAACCGATATTTATGAACATTAAAGAAGAAATTAAAAATACTCATTTCATATAATAATTTTATAAAATCATCTTACCTTCACATGTAAATTGTCCATAGTGCTTCCCCGAGGATTTGTCCCCGCACACCACGCATTCAATGTTTTGCCCCTTGTCTGGTTGCGAGCCTCCACTCTGCGTGGAGTTGGCCTGGGACGCTGGAGTCGCAGCATGAAGGTCCCTGCTGAGCGAGGGCGGCGCGTCGTCGTGAGGATCCCTCCAAGGCGCGGGCGGTGGCGCCACGAGCGCCATACCGCCCCGCGAGAAACCTAACTCCAGGGCAGTCGGGGGCTGCTGTCCCTGATGCGAGGGATGATGATGGGGAAGGCAACTTCCTGCAAAACCAAGATCCAGGACGTTGGGGGGCGCGGGCGGGCAGACCACGCCGCCGTAAGCGCAGGGTCCGACGCCGTGCCCGATAATGATGGCTTGGCTAGTGTCGTGCCGGGCGCCTCGCGCTCCGACACTCTTCAACGAAGATAGCTGACCTGCCTCTAGAGGTCTTAAGGATCAGCGATTAAGCGAACCGGTCACTCGACCGATCTCGGTATGCCTTTTGATTCTCATGTGTTAAGCTGTTAGCTAACTTAGATCTCACCAACAAAATATTATAATTCAGCCAGTACTACAAATCTTTATAAGAAACAGATTCGGCTGCAGAATGCAAGGCACTTTTAAATAAATATAATTCCCAATAAAATATTTCACTTTTTAAAAATCTTCACAGTTCGTTAAAATCGGTTTGTCGATTTTTTGACTGTCGATTATTCAATTTAAGTGAATCAACACAATGTTTTATTTGCTACACCAAAGTGTAAATTTATTTTGGAAATTACTTAAGTTCGTAATGTTCTAAACACTGTAAACTATCATTTCTTGGAGACAGATTCGCAGCACAACACTCAATAAAATCCACTGTCAGAGGTCACTCTGGGTGCGAATGTCAGTAATATACACCCACGGTGTCACTGTGTCTTTTGATAAAGCAATGTCAAGGTGATATATTATCTTAAGACACAAAACATAAAAAACGATATCGATCAAAAGTGTTTTGAATTTGGATAATTGATGTTTGCTAATATCGTTCTTACGATCGCGTAACAGTTAAGTTACTGTCATGAAAATCGATTTTTATTTGTCATTTCGTGTCACCGAGTACAAATAATTGCATGATAATTAAATTAATGTTTTTTATAATCATTATTTTTAGAACACAGTTTGAATGTCACTTTTATAAAACACTATTGCTAGGTTTAAAGATGTTTAAGTTGACAGTTAAACATAATTTTAAGTTGGTGAATTTCACAGTGTTGTCAATAGCGATAAAAATCGCAAATTCTTCAAGGTCACCCACAACGCGGATATCCACGAAAATCACGATTTAAAAAAAAAATTCAGCCAAACTTTCGTAACGATTATGAAAAGTCTTAATATTATTTAATTCGAAATTAACGAAAATAAATTAATAATCAGATATATCAAGATCGTCGCGCGTATGCGTCGATAGTTATTTATCGTTGGCAGGTTATCGTCAGGTTAGCGAAAAGTCAACGAGAGATAATGGGTTCGCAGAGATACGAATGCCGAGAACCGCACGGCGCGCGCTGTCGGGCTGAACTCGCGGCCCCTGGCGATCAACGGAGTCAAAGGCCCAGCGGAGACGGGTAGGGTCTAGGGGACCCCTCGCCCCTCGGTCTTGGGGGAGGTCCCGTGGCCCGCGATTGGCCCGCCGCGAACCGGCGTGATCCCGGGGCTCGCCCTCTCGGCAGAGAGCGAGGCGCTTTGAACCGCCGTGGAAATAAGCGTCGGCTAGCGGCACGATCGTTCGCTCGGGACGTCGCGCGGCACCTCGCTCGCTGCGCTGGCATGCGGAAGCTAAATCTTCTACATTATGAAAATCACACACACAAAGCACAATTGTTATACTGGATTATTCATAATAAAGCACTTGAAAATAAATTACATCCACTATAAAAGTATAATATTTATATTTATAGTAAAAGTATATATTTATATTTAAGAAATACTTTGCAGTATACTTAACGACAGTTTCAAATTCTTTAACGAATTCGCTAAATACCGCGCTTACTAAAAAAAATTAATGCAAAATTGACGAATATAATATTCAACGTTTAATTAAGTATTTTAATTATCCAAAAAGATATAAATAGCTATATATATGTTGATATTCGAAAAAAAAGCTTATCGCGAAGATAATTATATTTTACAAATCGATTGCGGATATTGTTTTATAAAATACTTCTTTATATTATCTTTAGAAAATATATAACACACGGTTAATATGTCTATGAAAGATGTTTTTTTGATTTAAACAGGCATTTAATGTCATTATTATGGATTTTTGTACTAATGTTGAACTTTACATTGAAAAAAATACATTTTTAACTATTCAATTCCAACATCAATAATTGAATAATTATTAGCCTAATACGAATATAAGGTAAATGGAATTAAAATAGATATTGAATGTTAGTTATATTTGCCTCTTTTTAATGATAAAAAAAACAATTAAAATGTCTAGATACGTGCTATATCTACATATTAAATTATAATAAAAATATATTACTAAAAATGAATTCTGTAAACATCTGATCAATAAATGTTGAATATGTACAATTCATATTTTTCACCTAGGTATAAATAGTATCTACTTGCACATACATTTTACCAAGGATTGTCAAACAGTTTTTTTTTCTTTTAAATGCTCTAGGGTACTCAACGTTGTACCCACCACCACCCACTACGGCTTCACACTCTTACAGAGTGTATTCCGCAGCATAACAACATTTGAAACACGCATAACCGTGTTTCAAATGTTTTACCAGGAATGTCCGAGGAGAAATTCCTCAAGACTTGGTTGCATGCACTCTAGTGTGCAGGAGGTTATGTTTAAAATTAGTGTTAAAAAAAAGAAAAGGAGATTGAGTTGTCAAACAGTTAGGAATGTTAATCGTATTATTCAAATATATTCGTTGTCAAGAAGTAAACTAATGTTAGTTGTATAATGTATGTATGTTGTTATAAGCTGTAGGAAACCAAAATTAATGTTTTCACTTTAAATTGAACTGGCGTAAGTATTTAAGTGTAAATGAAGTACGTAAGTATCACTTCAGTTTTTCAATCACTTTGATTGATCCTTCTTGTAGAAATTTAGGCACATTATAAAAAAAATGCCTTACATAATTTGCCAGAACGGATTTTTCTATAAATAATAGAATAAAATACAAATATTTTTTTTTCACTAGGTACCAATTCTTTGCATAGTATTGGAGTGTTCTACGTACCAAAATAGCATAGACTCATGATAACTTGTATAAAGTGATATTATGAAAAATACACTTATGTGTTCAACATTAAAATATGAAGAAAATCAGCGTTTTGAGACGAGCGTCGCGGCGTCTTGAGACTTTTCCGACGGCTTGTCTCCGCGAGCGGTAGACGTCTGGTGTCTAAAAATATGGGCGTGGCCAGGTGGCAAGGTGCTGCCCCGGGTTCGTGGTGGGGCGTGACCCGGCGCACCTACGCGTCTAGGTGGGACGCGAAAAGACGAATTTGAGGAGTTGGGGCAACGGGGGTACATAGCACTGCGAAGATCGCGACGGGACATTTGCGCGCCCGGTCGGGTCTTATGCGCTCGCCGGGTCACTAAAGTAAATCAAAATATATGAGGATATTATTATGAAAAAATCTCTCATTTAATTTATCATTTTGTATGGACTTTAACAACGAATATTTGATATTCGTACTCAAATCGGGCCGCATAGATTGATAACTTAAAAATAATAAATATAATGGAGTACTTTAATCTTTATAATAGCACTAAGGTAAAAAATGCGATTAAAACATTTTCAGTTTTAAAGACCATTGATAGATGTATAAAATTTAATTAGTTCTAAACGGTTATCGAAAAATAAAAATGATAGTTTAATTATATTAGGTAATTTTTCAATGCCCGTAGGTCTTAAGCAGAAAAATAATGAGACCTACCTAATAAGTATGATTAACCGCATAATATTTTTAGGCATGATTCACTAGATTTTATTTTTTTAAAGATACCTAGGTATCTCAGGTGTATATATAATACAAAATTAATATGTCTTACATTGTTTGTAGATACTAATATGTAAAATATTTTTAAGGGTACTAATGATTGAAATTTATTTATCTACATGGCTGTATTTGTGAGCATAGTTCATTTAGCTCACGTGCCTTTCCTTTGTTTGAATACAATTTGAAATTTCCTTTAATAACGTGTAACACAGAAAAGGCTGCATATAGACTTTTAGTTTATAGAGCAATTGTGTAAGTAATACGGATTAGTAAATAACAAATCGAAATCCGAAGAACGTTAACCATTCAACTACAGGATTGGCCGTGCACACTTACCTACCATTGTTTAAATTAATAATAAATCTGAAAACTATTCACATCTTTTTTCATTCGATATTGATATCTGGACAGGGGATGGTTTATATAAAGGCTTAATTTAAATTGAAGTTTATTGATAATTTAAATTGTTCTGCAAATTTCCCTCAAACAACTTGAACTTATTGAACCGATAAATTGAAGTTTGCCAAGAGTGTTTAGATTATAATCTTACGGAAACTTTGTATGCAAATACTAAACGTATAACAATGTCAGGTACAGTCTGGTAAATAACTTTGCAACTAGTAGAACATCTTAATTATATATCAATAATTATTATTTAATATTCATAATATTATTTAGCTACTTTAGAAGAAAGTTTTAGTGGCAGCTTAGGTCATAAGTGGAAAAGGATTTCGTGGTCTTCAAAATAAGTGTCGTCGATAAAACGGAAAATGTAAAGTAAGTAATTTCAACTGGGGGTAAAATATTTTGCAAACAAATATTATAATGTTATGCATTGCTACAAGATTAAAAATACCCAAAATCGTTTGCCGTCATTTATGATCGACCACACAGATATTTAATTATTACATTCTAGGTGTGGAAAATGCTAAATTTTCTCTGACGGTGGCATCTTTCCGTGAAAAAAATAGCTAAAAGATTTTTTCACACACATTTGTATAAATTCAGAAACAGAAGGTTGAAATAAATATATAAATGTATTTATTCCTTAGTCCTGTCTCTTCTTTGGTAGCATTTTGTATCTAAAACTTTACAAATGACGTTTTTAATTTACATAAACATCTATAGATTTTTATTAAAAGGATAACCGATGATGACTCTTTTCAACCAGTATCGATATCAAATTCAAACGTTGCTCTCTCTTGCAACAATGCAATAGTCAGCCCGAATGACATTCTTCAACCAGTCGGAAGATGTCACCAATAAATCCGTCACCCAACGATCTTTGTGTCGGAGTGTGCGCAGATGACGATCCTTTGCGGATTCCGGGCGCCGAGACGCGTCGCGAGCATTCCACTGACGAACTGTCGAGCGGAATGAATCGTGTTTAGATGGACGGCGTCCAACGTTTACAAATCGATGTCTCTTTGTTTTACATCCGCACGGAAATAAGCTCTGATTAATTAGTGTGAATAATTTATTTAGTGACCGCCATTGCGCTGTCCCGATCGTCGTTGCAGAGTGGTAACGCTCTAGGACACCGGTGGGCAACGCTTCTATAAAATATTTTATAACCTATTTCCATATAAGTTTACTGAAATTAAATTAATATTCACTCTTTATCACCCTTAAGTACTATTTTTATTACTTCCTTCTCAGATTCTTCTTGATTAATTTGTATCTCGTAAACTTAAATGGAATGGCACTGGTGATTGCACGATTAAATCTCTTCGTGCCCTACCTAATCTACAAAAACCTACTTGCGATTGGGTGTTCTCCATATATTCGGTATTGGTCCTTAAAACACAGGTTTAGCAACTCACTAATAACTAGTTCAAGCACAACGCACAACACATCCTTTTGTTTAAACGATATTAATGGTAAGCATGATCCGTGTTAGAATGGAATTAACTTAGAAATATTACTATGGATAAATTAAATTAAGGTGATATTTTTTTTACAGTTTAAATTAATGGAATATTTTGAAACTATAAAAAAATGGTTGTCTAGTATGATCAACATAATAGTATTCAATTAACAAATATTTTGAAAATTATAATTATAATTATAGTATTGTTATAAAAAAAAAAGTGGTAACAAATTATTAAAATATTTCACTGATTTAAGCAAAAATAAAATCGCTCGTGTGTTAACTTAAAATTAAACGAAACATTACTTAGATATGATTTGTTAGAAGTTGGCTAATAATATAATAGTTTATATTGTACGAAATTCTCAGAAAAATGTTATTCACAGCATCATCGACACGGTCTCGTGTTTGATGTACTGGCACTCAGATGGTTGAGTGGCATACCAATCGTGGCAATAAAGTACATCAAACCTAACGAGATAAAACATTTCCTTTCGTCATTCGACGCTATCGATCAATGTAACTGGCCGTTTTATTTGCGGCCCAGTAGCCATAAGACACCAATTCATGCGATTGTTATTTCAAAGCACGCTTAATTATTCACTTAATTGACTTTTTGACTGTAGGATCTTCCACCTCTATTATTCGACCGACCATACTTGTTGGGAATAGTGTAACCGACAACAAGCATCTCAATTCCATCATTTCTAAATGTGATTTGTTTTTCCAATATTTACACAAAAAGAAAAAGGTAAAAAGAAAATTCAAGTTTTAGCATAGTTTATCGATCTTGTAGATGTAAGCTCAGAGTGATTTAATAACAATAATAATCATGAGAAAAGTTAAATTTTGTCGTTGCCCAAATTAACCAAATTATAGTGATAAGTTAATCACTAGTCCTATCCTAGCCATATGGTTTAAGCCTTCGTCTCTCCTAGACTTCAAAGGTTGAGCGACTGATTAAAAAATATTTTTCGTGGAACAACTTCTGTTGAGATTAGCTCCATTAAGAGTCCATATACTGCGCGTTGGGTGAGGAGTAACAAAAAGGGTGAAGGAATGATACACGGAAATGACTAGTAGTTTATATGGTGGGAGGGAAATGTACACATCAAATACAGGATTGTCTTTAAATATGAATACATAAATCGTTTAAATCATCTCTATTTTATGAGTGTACCTGTACTGAGATTGAACCTGTAGATACCACAACTGAAGAAGATGACGTTTGCCAATCGGCTACAGGTCTGCAATTCAGTGTTTAGCTGAGTTATCATTACCAAAAATCAGATTGACCGCCTGCACACCTTTGCATTGGGCCAAGAGCTTGAGGGGTAAATAAATTATTGTTTCTTGATAACTACCGTGCTTCTGTATAGAGGTGAAACAACTGACCGACATATTTGTTTAACATTATAATATACTACAATGCTACTACTAAGGCCTATTTTGTCAAGATATTCTGCAAATCATGTAACTCTACAGATTAAATAATTATGAATTTAAATCTTTTTTTTGTTTTAGTTTTATAAACAGATTGTTATTATTATTATCGTGTACATTTTTGTTATTAATAATTATACAAATTTGATACGTATACTCACATCTCAAAAATCACTATCATTCACATAATGGAGTTTTGAGTTAGTCAAACTTGAGGATAAAAAAAATTTTTTTAAACAATATATTAGTTTGATATTTTTGTTGATTAATGTGTTATTATGGGAGTTACGAGGTTTTCACTTCAAGCTGACGATAATGTATCATGTCATAGAAATACAGAGTAGGCACTTTCTTCTGTTTGATTACAAACTAACTGTTTTTAGTGTAGATTCGCACAGTAAAGTTACGTTACGTCAAGTTAAAAGGTTGTTAAATAATCACATTCATCTGGAGATATCAAGCAAAATATACTGTGTTAATTACATGACACCAGGTTTTACCGTTTGAGAGCTTTTGGGTAACAGACAAATAATACTGTTTTTTCATTTTATAGTTAAGAGTATTAATATTATATATGTATTTAGGTAATTGTGGGTTGTTTATTTACTTTATCTCGAAGCAAACTATTTTGCTTCTTAAAAATTCATAAGAAATCTGATTTCATTCAGCAACGCGTTGTTTATGTACTCTTGGTTTATATAAAAAAAATCAACAAGCTGAAATAATTTTACGACTCGTTTTGAAAATTTAACTCGTTCAGGTCAGTCGGTCTATGAGATCTGAGACATCGTCTCAAATACGGGACGAGAAAAAAACAGAAAGTTTATTCCAGTTATGTGGGTGGATATTCAATGCGTGAAATTGAGTTTTCATTAAAACGCAATAAACATAAAAGTTTTATGGCTTGCGAGAATTGTTTGACGTTCTTTGCTCTTATATTTAGCGATTGTCAAACATTTTAAAAATACGAATTAAATCTGACAAGAAAGTAAAGCTACTATCTACATAAAAACAAAAAAGAAGCATAGAATGCTACTATGCTACAAATGCATACGGACTAGCAATGGAGTGTTTCAATTGAAATCGTTATACAAGAATTGATTTGGATGGGAGAGGTATTGAAGTGGGTATTTTGTGAGTTACCTAACTACCAACTTGTGTCACTTGCTTATAAACAAAAAGACTATTTACAGGCGTTCATGTACTGAGATACAAATGCATACGCTAGAAAAATCAATTTATAAATTATTATTTTTTATCTTTAACTGATACTAATCGACAACAGCGCTTCGTTAAGTCATCATCAAACTCATAAAAAATTTCTGGTGATGTTACATATTTTTTACCCAGACAGTAACTACAATTCGTGGGATATTATATTTTTTTTTGTGCGTCCGTTTCACACCGAAATTATTTGATAGTCGTCATCATTCGATAAACATCGTTTGATCAACATTAATTTGAACAGATACACAAAAAGTCAGTTATAATGTCATAAAAATTGATAATAACGACGATTTTCTTTAAAATGTATCTTTATTTTCGGATTGTAGAAACTCAAAACAGTCGTGGAACCCTGGCGTAATGTCAGTCTGAAAATTACGATCAGGTCAGTCACGGGTCTTGGCATCAAATTATATCACCGTTGCCAGAATTTGATGCCTCCAAACGTGCTACACTTATTCAGAAGAAATGACCTTTGCGAAAATTCCATATATTATTGTAGTTTCGTCTCTCAGCTTCTTATAATGAAGCTCGAAAAGGGGACTATAACGTCATAAAATGGGTCCGGGATTGGATGCTCTAGTTGCCACTTACATCTTAAATCTATATACGCAGGAAGGCACATTGAATACAGATAAAACGACAATCAATACAGAGGTTTGATAATAATAGTAATAGTGACTTACGAATCTGCCGAATCTGCCCAGCGTTGATTGACTCGCGTAAATAAAACAGTGTGAGACAGACAGAGAGAGCCGCTTATGCTTTAACTTATGCTGTTTCCCGTCCAACTTATTCCGTGAGTCACCTGATGTCAATTAATGTAGGGTGGCAAGAAGTTAGTGTAAACTTATCGACTAAAACAGAGCTTCCGACAACTTCTTTGGCAAAACCTGATTTCGTCAAATGGTTGCTGGTCCATACCTTATTTTCTAAATTGTGGTAGCAAGTTTTGAAAATCTTAAAGCTATTCATACATACCCCAGGATTTCAATTAAAATAGTTTCGAAAATAAAAATCGATAATCAATTTTAATGTGTCAACTGTCAATTCTTGGTGGAAAAGCATTGATTATATTTTAAAACTGATCAGTTGATAATGATCTCGATAAGCGAAACCGGTCCTGATCATTATAAACATGTGAAAGTGGTTCAAAACAAATTGTATTTAGTTTTTAAAATTTTGGTTTATGGAATTTGTCCAAACATGATAAATTTAGGATTCTCTCAAACCTTTTCGTATTTTCAAATATACCTTTTAGTGCCGTGCCCGCTCCCAATGTGGATCACATATACTCCTAATGGAGTTTATCTCACCAGCAGTGTTTCTACCAGAATTTCTTATTACTGAGTTGGTCAACTTCTCTTTTTTGGAGACAGTAATGATAGAAGGATAAAGCTATGGCAGGACTAGTGGCTAATTAATCGCTTCCTCTACTCTTCGTTTTTAAGATCGAGTGGATGGAACGTTGACCACTCAGCTAAAGACCCGGCCTCAATTATTTAAAAAGAAACAATAACCGTGTAAATTATTATCCTCTCCTCACATTCTTGTCGTGTGGAACATCCAGTTGCACCGTTGGCAATACCGTTATAACGATATCATAATATAATATAATACTTTGCAATGGAATTCGTCATTCGTTTATTATTACGAAGTATTCCCTTTATCTCGGTAAATTGTTCAAGAGATCTCAACATCATTACAGGTGTGATAACGTACCGAGTCTAATGCAGAACTGCACAGACTCAAATTGCATAAAACATGATTACGTCAGATATTCCCGGATGATTACAGTAATTCGACAGAAGAACTGTAATCTCAGAATGGAGAATTATCTGAAATCACGTACTTTAGCAAAGGTCTAATTTGCAGTTCACACGCTACTCCTCCACTGAGAAGCTAACTTGGGAAACCAAGACGATCTTAATACTAGTGAGTAGCGACAGTCGCATAGGTCACACAGCATACCCCGTATAAAAGCACCAAGCTCGAATACCGTCCATGCCTAAAAACTCGTTTTTTAAATCAATTCATGGCTCAAAAGTCAAATATATGAATCAGGTTGACTTTGAAAACTCATAAATATTGAGGGGTTTCTATGTGTAAAGTCATTAATAATTAAATTAGTAAATGACTGTTCAGTGACATTCGTTTAATTGATTAAATTCAGCTAAGTATAATTCAAAAAACGTCTAAATTGGCTAATTGCGAAATAGTTAGTCTGAAGATGTTTCTTAAAGAAGCGAAACGCGTCACGTTAATGATAAAACAAGTGGAATATGTAACTAAGTTATCAATTATGTTTTCTTTATCATACCATGAATTTTACAAGCTGGCCGATGCGTCATTGTGGCCACTTAGGGAATTAAACTTTCTCTTTCCTTCACGCCACATATCTTTATCGGGATTTCAGCGTGTGGTCAATATTACGTTCAAGGTTTGGTTCATTTAAAAACCTATAATACCTAAAGCCCTATGGAGTCTCTGTGTGCTATGACGCATCGGCCACCTTATAGAAGTCACACTATAAGCTATTCCACTTTCCGTCTAGCCCAGTGGTTCTCACGGAAAAATTTTCCGTGGCCGCATTATAAACATCAGTTTATGTCTTAATATATTATATACTGTATATTTAAAACAGTCTTATGGAAATTCAATCGTGAGTTAAAATACTAGGGAGATGTATTTACTAAAAAAAGTATCAACATATAAGTTTATTATTATAAAAGACATTTAAACATGTTGGCAGTGGTGTAGCTAGGGGTTTTTTGAGTTTGACACCCCCCCCCCTCGCCGATTTTTCCTCCAAAAACGGAAGATTTTGTATTTACAATAGTTTTGCATTGTGGGTATTTTTAAAACTAACAACTTCTATTTTACTCACCATAAACCACTATGACACAGAAAATTTTTATCTTTAAATATAATTTCTTTAAAATATGTACTATATTTTAACAATACTGTCATTTACAGATATAGTATATACAGATGCTTGCATATATATAAAAAAAATCAGAAGTCACTCACTGATACACATGTATTTGGATAATCTCGAGTCAATGATAATTACACGATAGCAAAATGATGATGATTCAATCATGTTTCATAGGGTCTAAGCTATGAAAAATTAACACAAGTACTTGACCCAGTTAGGATTCAGACCTTATACTGCCAGGATATCGGCTGACCAAGGTGGCAGTAATATAGTAGGTAGTAAAAATAGTTATTCATCGTATACTTATTAATTTATTTACATCAGTTAATTAATCGCAAACAAATACCGGCTTAAAATTTAATTATATAATGTATTTTTATATCGTTCATCAAAAAACCCACTAATTACACTTGGAAGGTTATGATATATTGCTCTTTGTCGAACTTAATACAAATAAACTGCGTGCCTATAAATAATAATTTATTAATATCAATAATTACCACACACCTTTGCCCTTATCTTTAACAGCATTCTCAGAGTAATGGAAATGAGTTCATATATGTAATTATATTGTATATTGAGACAGAAGAGTAGATTAAAAGCAGTGACGGCATTATCGAAGTGATCAGTTTTTTATCGATACATTTGACAATCCAAAAATTGTCAATGTGCTAATTGTTTTAAAGTTCGGAGATATATTGAAAATATTTTTTCCTGAATCTGCTTTCAGTATGGAGCATATTGAATCATAATGGAACATCTCAACAGAAGAAGCTTTACAGGAACTTTTTATTATTAAGTCAATCAACTTAACCATTTATGTCAGCATTTGTGTTCAGAGGCATAAACAACTGCAATATTTATATATCTTCCCACCCATCTGATCCTTAAAACGGCTCGTGAGTCGTAGGATACCGATTAAAAAATTAATATTCTTTTTTTAGCCCGGACCTTCTTTTATCTCTTCCCTCTCTTAAAATAAGAAATTGATTGACTCAATAATGAAAATAGTTTTAAAGTATTTTTTTAAATATCAATGAATTGAATTGTTCTTCCAGAGTTTTGAGCCGGGAGACACCGCAACCGAACACGACTCCACAAGACTCGATAACAGGACCGGTTATAAATAATGTGATATCGAAATGCATTAACTTTCCATCTCCTTGGAGCATAACATGTTTTTTGCCGGAGCAAATATTGAAATATGAATATAGATAATATCCACATATCACTCTACAAACCGCAATATAATATAGTACAGTATTACCAACATTACTTGACCGCCGCCGAATTTGGAACTAGAACTGTATGTCTAGAATAAATTTATCCAATTGCTATGTTATGCAAAATAAATATACTGTCCACTTTTCATAACCGTCGCTAAAATATCAGTTTTGAAATTTATTCAAATTTCAATTCTGGTTGAGTATGGCAACATTACTAACGCGACGGTGGCACCCTCACTAGCGGCTAAGTTAAATCTATACATGGATCATATCGTCAGTCTAATGTAAAGCTTATAACACGGCAAACTAAACTGCAATCACAAAAGAGAGCGAATATGGCAATTGTAACGAAATTATTATTCACGCCATCGTATTCGTGTTTGTGTAATAATTACGTAAATAGCTATTTTTTATATTAGACATTATGTGAAAATGTTATTTTACTTTATTTGCACACTACAATATTTTTTTGCAAGCTTCAGAACCAGAATGTATAAAAAAATATGTTTTCATCATGCATCTTTCATTTAAATACTAAGCGATAATTCTAAAGATTAACAATATAGGAATAATTTCGTAGCTAAGTAAAATAAAAACCGTTTTTTGCATTGTCATAAAGTAAAAGGATTACGACCTTTGACAATGACGTCACCTCTGAATGAACCTGCGGGGATGCTGGTTAAATCGCTTTACAGCACGTGGCCACTCGAAGATCCTCGCGTGGTAATGGCACGTGCCGCAGATGCGCGATGCACTTACAAAAAGATGCAACAACCCGTCTGTAACTCTTCTTATTATATTAAAAAATATCTCGCTACAATACAGGGTTGAGATAAAGGGATCATTTTTTCACAGGAACATGATCTCACATACAGTGTTTTCAATTGTTGCTTTTTATACAAGGGTGAGATGTAAAATATAATTGTAGCTTTATAATATACATATTTTTTTGTAAAAGAGTAAATATAGAAATCGATTTTTGGTAATTTAAATAAATTTTTCACATACAGATATAATGACATGAAAAATAAAAATCTATTTAATTTTACTAGTGGAAAAGATATAGAATATATCGTATACATGTTATATTATATTCCTTGTGGCAGTTGACTTATTACGCACCATCACCCGGTGCAACCCGTATAACCTGCAACGTACAATTCATGGTAAAGTGTGATTATCCAGACATGAAAAAAAAGCAATTTAATTAATTTACAAGTATAGAAGACGTTGTTAAAATCGTATATGTAGTATATATAACTTCTTGTCTTTGATCATATCCACTCCTGTGAGAAGCCTCCAAGACTTTACATCGTCACATGGCATATGTGAAACAAGAATATATCCCAAATGCCGAGATTCGCTACCGTAAAACGGCACATATAAAATGCAAGTATAGTGATAGTTTAAAAGTACTGTACAGTCAATTCGTCGCAATCGGTTGAACGGTGAAGAGTTCGAATGCAAGGATACAAGCACTGATTGATAAAATACATTGATCTTTAAATCAGTTTCTCAATCATTATCAAAAAGCATCTATCAGTACATTTTTTCATCATTCTTAACCCACCTCATCCCACACCATAAAGTTATAAGCTAACGACTGATCCTCGGTTAACCCCCCCCCCCCCAACCCAATATTGTTTCATCCTAAGTCTCTAAGAAACGTTGAACGGCAAACTTAAAACCAGTTCTCTTGAAACACGATACAATTTGTTTAATAAATATTTCATTCAGAAAAAAAAGTTCAGATTATTAATAATTCTTTTCTTATCGTGGAGTTACCTGGAATATTTATATTAACATAACTTATAATTGCTCTTATATGATCTTATAAGCGCAATTAATCGAAGACCTTTATCAAAAAAAAAATAATAATTATAGAACTCGTATTGTGAATCATTATTTCGAAAATGATATGTGTAGAATATATTCGTACAATTATCACAATAAGTAATTAGATTTAATTCGATTTATTATAATATTATTTATCTTTTGAAAATATTTATTTATAGTTGTGGGTGGCATACACTTCAGGTCTGCATAGCTGTTCGAAAAGCAATTATCATTATTAATAGATAGTGTTCTGTATTATTTTATTTTTGTTTCAGTAGCATTTGCTCATTAATACGTGAAAAATAAGCACACTTAAAAACACTATCTATAGAAAGCTGCGTAACTGCAAAAACAACGTAGCTTTTTGTGGGAGATCGCCTTTTTAGACAGTGATCGATAACCATATTCAACTATTTTATAAAGCTAAAAAGAATAGAAAAAAGTTTTTTCGTAAGTGAATTATATAAATCTGAGCTCGAAAAATATAATAATGTCTCCACAAGACAATTTATCGCGTGAATAATTTATAACACTGTCAATTAAATTCGGAGTAAAGAATCTCGAAATATTCATCACAAGTACTATTTACTAACATGAAATATTTAAAATTCTACATGTCTGTTTTTTTATAAATTTTCTACGATGCCTTTCCTTGAACGCTTTTTGTAGTATGACATATTGGTTTGATATGAGAATGATAAAGCCAGTTGTTTTCCGCTTTCACTCTTTCATTTCATTTTTGTTGATCCGACTCCGTCTATCTAATCTTTTGGCTAGCCAATATCCATTATCTTCGATCTGAAGCCTCATAGATGATGCTGCTACACCACGAAGGATATTTATTTAGATCTTTATATCTCTAAGTATACAGGGCCACCTAGAGTAAGATTATGCGAAGTACCACGCTCTTGACTATGAAGTCTATCTAAGTAGTGTAGTGTCAAAAGCAACTATCTTCAATTCAATTTTAGTAACAGCGCAACAGTTTTAGATTTTATGGGAATTGATTTTTA
Organism: Himalopsyche phryganea; assembly: GCA_022494535.1. Lineage (NCBI taxonomy): Eukaryota > Metazoa > Arthropoda > Insecta > Trichoptera > Rhyacophilidae > Himalopsyche > Himalopsyche phryganea. The sequence continues at coordinate 3,486,472 of JAGVSL010000044.1, read as the reverse complement.
ACAAAAATAATGCTGTGTTATGTTTCATATCCACAAAATTTTGATGTACTATATGCAATATATATTTTCTGGTGTAAAATAATTTCATTAAAAATAAAAAAGCGACGATGGACCTGGCTTTTACATGTGCTACGGATGCCCCAAGGGAACCGAAATCCTACCTGTCTCTTCTACCAACCGAATGGATTCTGTCGCCCTAAAAGGCCGCTGATGGCTATCCATAGGATGTACTCGGCGAAGCTATGGAACGCCGGGATGACCTGGATGAAAGCAAGAAGACTGGCGGGGGACAGAGAATCCTGGAGGAACCGTGTGATGGCCATATGCTCCGAGTAGGAAACGAATATGGTTAAAAAATGATTTATTATTCCCATTGTTTTTTTATTGCAGAAAATATCGATAGGCCTGTTTTTTTATCCTATACGACTCATTTATGGGTTCAATTTGATTAACCTCAACTTCTGTTTGATTATAATTAATATCCAGTAAACTTTAAAAACAGATATATTTATCAATCACGTATGTCATTTTATTTCTTCTATTATTGCGTATAATTTTAGGAATTGATACATATTTTAAAAATGCCATAGTTTGCGCATAACTGTGTTATAGCCAAACAAGGTTCTAAGTCTCCGCCACATTAGCCAGATTAAACGACGAGGCTGTAGCGGCAATCCGCCTGAAAGCTTTCTACCATGCCCCCCGACTGGGTTTAAAGTTTATCGCCTATTCATGAGTTATGGCTGTTCATTTGTTACTCTTAAGTACGCCAGACTCACAAAACTGCGCTCTCTCGTTCTTCAAGAAGCTTTTGTTTGATGATCGAAAGCTCGAAGCACGCCCGAAGTATTTTGGTTTGCTTTATTTTCAGTGAAAACTTTGCATAATTTTTGTGCTTTGTCTTTAGGTAACAAAAAAAAACTGAATGTACCCATAAAATAATGATGGTAAATAAGTAAACCCTTTTTGTATTAAATACCGCATTGTTCCGAGCATGGCGAAGAATTTTCACTCAAGTTTGCAGTGTTGATTTTTATGTTTTCGGTATTCATCTGACATACTAATTTAACTTAACTAACAACGTTTTCACTATTATTCAAACATGTATTGTCAGTTCGCCTACAAAATAATGTTTTGAAAAACTAATAAAATAAATTAAAAATTTAACTAAACAAAAATCGTGCTCATAATCTTATTAACTATCGAGACATAATATATGTGAAGTTCACAAAGAGTTTTCCAACAAGACATTTGTCAAATATTCTTAATTATTTATTGACACAATACATTAAATAATAAATAAACGTTTAGCTGGCAGCTGAAATTATTTTTGTTATTTATTTTTTAAGTACAATATATATGTACTCTCTATGTGTGCACGAATCCATGGGGGACATTGACACGGTGCACATTTGTGCATAATATGCACAATCGTCACACTGTCCGTTTGTTACTGCACATATCTCTCTTTTATGCAAATGGCATTTGTGCATTTGTCTTATGCGCTCTAAGTCATAAAATCATTTGTTTGTCCAACTGTACCTGTATTCAACTCACCATCATCTGTACTCGTACTATCTTATTTTTATGAATATGATTTATACAAACTAAATAAACGAATAAAATTAATAACCCCTATGTAAAATAATGGGCTATATGTGCAACTTTACAAATATAACAAAATAATGACAAAGTCTCGCCGGATTTTGTAACTTTTCCAATTACAACGCTGTGCTTTTTGTAATACTTACTATATCAAAGTTATATTAGATTTTATTTCATATTATTTATACACAGTTATAATATCCATTTTGTATGCAATATTTTAAAAACTTTGTTGTACATCTTGAAAAATCAAGCGTTTATTGGAGTGCAGCCAGAGCTCAAAATGAAAATTACCGCGTACCAGAATATGTCCATTTCATATTTTTTCATTTTTTAACGAGATGATGCGCTACTCTCACAGTAGATTTCACTAACTGCCTCGCTCCTCTCGATCCAAGCCTTGAGTAAAATTTTAAAAAGTAAACATATAGCTTCAATATGGCATTCAAGTTTCATTATCGGTAGTTACTAGCTTTTCACTATAGGCTGATGGCTGATGGTATTATGAATAATTTTTAGTTATTTCAACAAAAAGAATGCGTTAGCTAAATGAAACAACTATTTTCAGAATAAAAAATTCACTGATTTATTGAAATGAATCGCAAATAAACCAAGCTTCAAATCCTTTATAGTAGGTATTTTTTATAATAAAATAAGCAGTTCCTTAAGTATAAAATAAACAAGTTTTCTCACTGCGACATATCCAGGTTAATTTCTTTACATTAGAGAGGTTTCCGTTAACAAATGCTTACAATTAAATGCACGTTTGTTTAGATCATATTCACTTTCATAAAAATAGTTTTCATTTTTAACAAACACATTCCACTAAAAACAAATTCTTTCACTAAAAATAAAGTGATCTCACATATTAAATTAACATTGATGAAATGTATTTACACTTGTGAAAAAACGCGTCACTTATTCTTCTAGGCCGCCTATATTGTCTTATCTCCACGCATTAGAATACATTACACAAACCAAACCAAATCAGCCCTAACATAACCCACTTTGTAGTGTAACTCACTTTGTTAAAAGAATCCGTGACTAACTAGAAACTATTAAAATCAAAGTTTGAGCGTACCATGTTAATACTATGTAATCCAAAGTGCAAACTATTGAAATAGAAGTTCAAATTTACCAAGTGAACACTATCTAACACAAAGTGCAAACTATCGAAATGATTGTTCGAGAGTACCAAGTGAATACTATCTAACACAAAGTGCAATTATTTATAACCTGTTAAGAAATATGAATATTAATTTAATATGATTATGTCGAACATTTGCTTGAGTTTATGTGCAAAACGGTTGCGAATATTGCACTCTACACGCTAAATATACAGGAACGTTTAATAATTAGTGGACTAAAATCCTTATATTTGTTAAAAATGTTTTTATAATAAAATTATTCTAAGGATGTCATATGTACTTAATAACACAACTAGTCGGATTAAAAGGAGAACAGTTTCAACTTAAATGTACACTGTATTATTTATTTTTTGGTTTTTAATACACTAAAAGAATAACATTTAGTGCATTTACATTGTTTTTTAACGTCTATTTTATTTCTATAAAGAAAGGGAAAGTATGTCATGTATTAATCGTTTTCAGTACAGTTTTTGCAGAGTTAGTAATGCATCCGCTTGAGTAGCATTGACATCGTTTAAGCCAACAAATTAATACAACAAACAAAAATTAAAAAATGATGAAAACTGCTGTATAAGTTTTCCCCGAGTATTTAAATGCGTAGCTAGAAATATTTAAGTTAGGTGAATGAAGAAGGAAGGAATGTGATGTTATTAAATATTCTGATAGCAGTAAAAGTAAGCTTATTCTAACATTTTATTTCAGAATAAGCTTGGTGAGATTTTCATCAGACAATGTAACTGACTAGGGGCACAAAATGGAAGACTATAAATACGGCGCTGTTTAATGATCTCCTTGGTAAGAAAACGAGGAATTAAAATGGGACACCAGGTTTTTATTGCCGTCGGAATTTTCTTGTAAGATTAATCGCTGCGCAGTTACACAAGCAAAAATAAAATTATGTTTTATCTGTATGATGATAATTACTTATTTTACGGCAGTTAAACTACCACCGTATTTTCTTAACGTGGAAAATAACTTTTCCTTCGCGAACGTTAATCAATGGCAAAAGTTTTAATGGTGCATTCTTTGCGCAGTTATATTTGACCGAGTAATAAAATACATACTATGCCGCTGTCGTTAGTTTGTAACTTTGCATTCAAACGCTCTCGGGCCCAAAGCTCGGCTAGCCTAAATATTTCTTACAATAGCGTTTAGCAATAAGGTATAGCGTTTTTTTACTACAAAAGCTTATTGGTAAATTAAAATATTAGCCACCGATTGGCTGAAAGTGCAACCATTCTCAACTTTTCTTAGCGCATTAGAAATGAAAACTGATTCATTCAGATTGAGGAATCGAAAACTTACGGTCAACTTATTTCTCCGTTTTGTTTTTACAGTCGAGTTCTTTTGAGTCGTGTAATGATATGCATTTTATTTTGGCTGACATAACATATCGTTTTGATTGCTTCATATTTTGATATTAACATTTTTTAATTACGGTAGCCGAATAAAAATCTTTGTTAAATTGAACATCTTGAAGAGAGTTGTCAGTCAATTATGATAAATCTAGCGCAACGTCTGTTAATACGATCAAATAGGTATTGGGAGAATCATTTTTTCAATCAAGAAGCAATTTCATTTTATCATATCTTTTAACTATAGACAAACTCTAAAAGGTGCATTCCAAATATGCTTATATGGAACATTTAAAATCTTTAATAAACGTGTGCAACTCCCCACCATGAACTCAAAATTCACCCTCCTGGGGGGAATTTCCCGCTAGTTGGGTACCCCTGCTATAGTTACTCCAAAACACTATCATATTTAACTTTGACCGATGAATTAGACCATTTAATAACACAAATTCTTATGTTATTTCTCTTGTGACACTCCTTTGCGATATTATGCTGCCATTTTTACTTCTGCTCATGGCATAACAAGAGTTAGGAATGTTCATTTATTATACACTTATTTAACCACAATGTAACTAACCATATTTATTATTATTGTCAGTAATTTACCATTGCTGTCACGTTTCTAAAATTATAATATTTGTAACGACATTAAAATATATTTTATCGCAATGCGTTCCGACAAATTGCGTATTCTCGTGCATGATTTGCAGCAGAAGTATTGAACCTGAAGCGCACGGACGATGAGTCGCCCTCTGTGGCCTAACATCCCTAACTCAATTCCTGACGAAGTCAAATGTCTAATGCTGATCTTGAATTTGACATCAAGGTAATCAATGAGATTTCTTATTTCGTAATTCTTTCAGTTTTTTTCGAGTTTTTGTTTAAATCTTAAGTGATCTTAAATCACTTAAGTGTATATAAGTTATATATTATAGTCATTTATTTTCGATTTTCTTACACAAGATACCAAAAATATTACCTATAGAGGCGATAGTTTTCAAAAGTTCGTGAACGACAGTTTGGCGATCATTCTTGTTGGCTCTATGTATAGTTACCAAGTCGAAACAAAAAAAGGTGAAGCATTGCTTATATTTGAATCAGAGAACCCGTATTTAGCGCAACTCTGCTTGCATAATGATTCCTAATTAGGTTATTTGATAATAATAATATGATTAACGGCTATCGTTAATCTATATCTGTATAATAAACAGGTACGATAAAATTAATACTTAATCGGTACTCTTCTACTACTAAAAGAAAAACTAATTTTATTAGTTTATCGCTTTAGTGATGTTCACTGCCAATCCCTGCTAGAAAAACATAATATTTTTGAAAGTAGTGTTTTAGTTTACTATTCGCAATACTTATTATAAAACTGTAATGTCGCTAATGGATTGAGCGTTTTCAGCTTCAATCGATAATGATTATTTTTGGTTATTTCACCCAAGACTCTTCCGGTAACCTTTTAATTGCGATTGACAATGCTTAGATAAGGTTAGGAAACTGTTTGATTTTCTATGCCAATTACCAAATCAATAATTCACAATTATTACAGTATCAAACATATTAGTAGGATATTATTTATGTTTTGTAGAATTTTCCTCTGATAGTTCTTGTAAAAATTTACGCTTATTCTGCACAATATACCTATTAAAAACGGTTTGATATCATCACGGAACGTTTTGGAGACAATTTGATTATCCTCGGACCATGTCAATCTTCAGCCGTAACAAATACCATCTTTCTTTTTAGAAACAAATACGTAATATATACAAACTATATTGAGTTCTATGCAGTGGCGGCCGGTGACAGAAATATTAAGGAGTGCAACAAAAGATTCACCCATTTCAGCAAGAAATCAAACCTCCGATTCTTGGATTTTGAAATGGATTTGGATCTTTGATCGCTCGTTCAGCGCTCAGCAAAACATATCGTCACAGGAGGTGCACTGCTCCTCTTGCCCGCAATATATTTCATAAAACGAATTGGTCAAATGGTTCATGACGTCACCAAAATCAGGACTGTTATACAAACACCAAGAATTCAAAGAAGAGTGGAACACTCAGAGCACCTCCTCGTCATAGACGGGCGAACAGGCGTCTTATTGTATTGGCGGAAATATCGCTGAGCTTCTTTATGAAATTATTGTTTCCTGCAATAATTTGTTATGGGGTGTTACAAGCTGGGGATTTAAAACAAATGCAATGGTATAATAATTATGTCTGAGTATCGCTTATTAATGGATATGTATTTGGGAGTACAGTGCACCCTTTGCTCCTTTACAAGAGCCGTCCCTGGTTCTATGTAAAACACCACTATATTTAGAGTAAAAGTATGTATTTCGTACTACAAAACCAATTGTTATAGTTGATAGTTATTTCGGTATCACGCCCTCGTCAGATATCTTATCAACTGTTTTACATTATTTTATGTTTTACCTTAAATGTAAAAGTACTTTATTTAATCAAAAAAAAATACATAAATTTATTTACACATTGAGTATCGACTGAAAACAGCTTATAGAAGTGGAGACATCGTCACTGAGCAACCCCTTGCTGGAGGGTTGGATAGATTATCAGACGCGATGATTATCACGGTCGGTTAGCGGGTCCAAATTACCCCAATCTCAAAGCGGCATCAGTTTAATCAGATTACAACACAAATACGGTTTGCAGTTTCCATTTTATCCGTTACCTACATGCTTACAAGAAAATATCAGATACTTAGTTGGATAATAAACTACACGATATTGCTATACACATAGTTCACACTTTACATGTTTACAAATTGTTTTTATTTGTAATAAGTTAACTGTAACATTATTGGTCGTAAATAAGTGACAGAAAAATCAGAGTAAATAATAAATATCAGTTTGCATTTGAAAAAGTCTCGTCGTACTTTCTTCGTGTGATTTAAAAATAAGAAATACCTGCCGCCTTGGCTATTATTAACTGTATTGTATACCAAGTATTTATAAAATTTCAATTATTGAGATTTTGTACACTTGCATGTATTTTCTCACTAAAGACAAGTATTTCGCCTTTCGGCATCTTCAGGCACTCGAGCGCACTGCGGATGATGGGGTTAAATTGTTACATCAAAACATGGGGGATCATAAATTATTTTATCAAGAAATTTTGGAAATCAGTAGAGCCCAGTTAAATTCCTTGCCAATTCAGAACGAACAGCTGAATCTTCCAAACTCCCCGTTGCTGTATCCTATACGTGAATGATTTCGTTAAAAAAAAATATATATATTGTTATTCCCATATAAATAAATTCATCTCGTAGTCACCTACCAGAAGCCACTTAATGTGGAATGATTGTATATATTTATCCTTTCGTCAAATTGCATCCCGTCGAAACCCACAATGCTATTGTAATTGTAAAATCACTGGTAATTCTAATATCAGTTGGAAAGCGGCAATTCACCACTCTGTTAATGCGTTTGTTTACACAATAAGGATTAAGGAGATTCTCGAAATTTTAACTCAGGTATCAGTATGGATCTTAGACTTATAATATTTTATCTTGTAAATAATATTCATTTATATATTTGTCGGCGTCCGTGGCGCAGTTGGTTTCGTCGCTGGCTACGGTTACGGATGTCTCGGGTTCAATTCCCGAAGTGGACGGTTTCCATAGATTGATCTTTCAAGCGATTTATGGATTTCTGTTCGTAGTCTGAGTCCTCCCTCCCACCAATCCCATCCTCACGGGGCGTAACGAGAGCGATTAGCTAACCACTAGTCCTGTCATAGCCCTATCCTTCTATCCCTAGTCTCTTCGGAAAAGAGAGGTTAAGCAACTGAGTGACAAGCAGTTCTCGCAGAAAAAAATTCTGTCAAGATACCTCCATTAGGAGACCATATGCTCCATATTGGGAGCGGATATGAAAAAATAATAATAATAATATTTGTCGAATTTGTATCTTCTATATAAACGTTAGACACTGTTTACAGTCTGTCAATTCGAGTCTATTCGTGCGCTCGAATGCCTGAAGATGTCGAAAGGCAAAACCCGGGTCGTAGTGACAAAATACATGAAAGTGTACAAAATCTCAATAATTCAAATTTGATATTGAAATTCCATCAAGCACCCTCAGTCGATGTCTTAAATTAAATATTTATAAATCGCATGTCACGATAAGATTTTTTTTTAATATCACCCGAGTTCAACTCGAGGACAAATTACATCAAAACCACCCATGCCTCAGAACTCTAGTGTTAAACTGAAAAACCAAAATTTGATTTTTACCTTGCCGGGACATAAAACCAAACCCATTTTATTGCAAGGATAAAGCTGTTACCACTAAGCCATACAGTTTTACTGCGTCCCCCTATATCGCGAGTTCTTGTTATTGTCGATATTGCTTATAATTGGTAACTTTTTTAGGTAAAAATATTGCCATCATTTGGAGACAAATATTGAAAAAAACAATGTTATTTTATAGCATCTATTTTTTTATGAAATTCGTATCTATGCATGCAAATTATATACATCAACAAAATATTGTATTTTACTATTTTAAATCCTACGTAAAAATAACTACTGATAACTACTTTTTCGTACGTACCTTGGTGAATATTTCAACATGCTGCCTATAAATCTTTTAATAAATTTAATATGTTATTGAAATTTATTAAATTGTGCCTTTTTCTGGAATAATTTGTAACAAAAGTTACTTGCACACTGAATGGGGTAGCATTTTATTCCGGCTTGATCTGGTGAAGATATACAATAGAATTAGACATAGAGGCACTTGTCGAAGATTAGCGGAGCACCAAGAAGAGCAGAGGGATGATTTCAAAGGGAGGTGATAGACCGAAAGGGTGGAGAAATTAATGTTATACTTCTATACATATTGGATTTAGATATGTTTTTACTTTGTATTCAGATAGGGTACCACGTCTAATCTTGGGACATTATAGGAAAAAAATGCTTTCAGTATAATATGTATATAAAAAACTATCTTGTGACATTGAGAAGTAATCAAAAGTGTAAACTCGATGATTGAAAATTAATAAATTATTAAATTATACCGGTGATTTAATGCTTATGAACAATGCCTGCGGTTCCATTCAGTAGCCAGTACGACTCAACATCTTTACGTGAAACATAACTATTTTGATCTAGTAATTTCAAGTGGGTAAAATAAATTATGTATATATATAAACATAAATTTTGCAAAAAAATGCTATTACTCATTTAGGAATATAATTCCTAAAGTGGCGCACGGAACTGCAGACATCTCTACGGAATTGCATAAACTCATTTAGTTCATGTGACAAAAACTTTTATGAACACTGACCTTCTTCCTGTATTACCATATTGGCGATGTTTAGTACCAACCTAATAAACATATTTACAGCAAATACAGAAATCATTTAGTTCAGCGGTAAGGTGTTGAGGGTTACTGATCGGGCACTGTTATAGTATTACCAACATTACTTGGCCGCCGCCGAATTTATAACTAGAATTTTCAGAATATAATAAATTTCTCCAATTGCCATTTTATGTAAAATAAATATCTTGTCTACTTTTAATAACCGTCGTTAAAATATATATGAAATTTCATTTCTAGTTGAGTATGGCAACATTCCTAACACGATGGTGGTACCCTCTCTAGCGGCCAAGTTAAATTGGTACATCTATAATGTTCGGGTAGTATTAAATATGATTTTTAAACAAAAATAAAACTCTCTCGCTTCTTTATAAGCACATCATTCTCAAAACGTCTAGTTGGGCAAAGCTTAGTAAAGCAATACATATTTCCATTATCACTTTAGCAGTTGGCTGACTAATCAACAATAATAACAACGAAATTACCTTTTGTAATCATGTGATTCAGCATTATTTGGTAATATGCAATATCGATGAGAACTGTTCCATGAATTGACATAGCCCAATCCGGCTCCACCACACCACGACAACCGTTTTATAAAGACTGTTAGTACTTAATACCAGATTCGGTTTCATCAATTAATTGATATTTTATTCCAGTAACAGAACTAAGTGTAGTGATTTGATATCAAAACAATAAATTATCACATAGCAAGAACAATTTATGAGTTGTTGCTGATAAAAATGAATAACTCAATAAAATGTTATTTTTGTTAAGACGTCCTATTTCCAGTGGTCGATCGTTTTAAAACAAAATTAATACATGTCAATAAGGTTTTAAAATAAAGCTTACTCTTTGTTATGGAGAAATAACATCTTGTAATGATGCCACAACAAATATTGTCATATTTATTTTAAGTAAATGTATGGTGAGAGTAATATCCTATAACCTAGTAATCAACGCACTTGGGATTCATCTTATTCCATTTCAATGTCCAAGGGCTAGAGCCCACATAGTGCACATTTCATAAATTGATTTTTCAATCGATTTATAGGTCTGTGCTTAAATGCATGTATGTATATGATATGACACACCCTGGTTTTGTTTGTTAAGCTTAAGTTTTATTAAGATCCATAACTGACAGCGAACAGCTTTAATGACAATGATTCTTGGTAGTCGAACCGATTTATGGTCGTTAAAAATGAATCAGTTGCCGACCGACCGACGAGCTAAAATTAGAAAGCAGGCGCTTGATAATAGACTCGGTCGCTTGACGACGACCATTGACAAAAGGAAGGAGCCTACAGTGTTTGAAGTTTAATTTTTATTATTGGCGGGCAGTCTGTTTTCGGCAGGTTTCGGCGGCTAGATGAGCCGGCCGTGGCATCCGACGCATCGCCGTCATTATAAATTGTTTTTGTTTGTTTTGAAATTGGATTTAATTTGAATTAAAAATCGTTTGTTGTGTCAATTGCATTTTAACTTAAATGTATATTCATGTGTTAAGTAAACGAAAATGTAGACTCAATTTTATGTGTTACTGGTAATTTTTGTGTAATAAACCACTGCATCTTCTTCAAATTAATATGAGAGTATTCGGATGAAGTGGTGTGTGATTGAGATTCCAGACATCCTGGATGGTGATAACCAAACATTCGCTCCTCTTCGACCGGGCATTCTCAGATGTTTATATTTTCTTCCACATATTCAATTCTAGAAACTGGGTGTTTTGGAAGCGATCACCTAATTACCAGACCTTTCCCAGACTGATCCTCCATCTTTATCCTCTCTAAAAAGCTTAAGCGACTGAATAACAACCAGTTCGTGTAAAAGAAGATCCGTTGATATTCTCCATTAGGATTCCCTTTACTCCATATTGCGTTCAGATACGATCGTAAATAATTTATAATCAGAGGAAAGTGAATAATTACACAGTAAAAAGTAATCCCTTTTGTAATAATAATAATACTCGAAATCTTCTTTACTATCCCAGATTGAATATTTACATATTTGCTTCATTCTTCAAAATCAGTGCGTTGTACCGCAAACTGTTCTACAAAAACATATTGAAAACATCAAACAATAGCGACGAGTTTAATATAGTCTCATAAAGCCGATTATCATTCCAGTGTGAAAAGGGTGCAACTTTATCCGCAAAAATGCTTTTATTAATTTCATAAAGAATGAGATCAATAAAAAATGTCTCATATAAATGAATCAATTCTCATTATTGGTGTATTAGATTCAGACAATCACAAAATGACAATTTAAATTAAGAATTCTCTAGTCTTATTTTTTTTTTCATGTCAGCTCCCAAAGTGGAGCTTATGGTCATCTAATGGAGATATCTGAACAGAATTTTTCTATAAGAACTGCTTGATGCGAATTCAGTAGCTCAACCTCTCTTTTTTTTAAGAAAGTAGGGATAGAAGGATAGGGCTAGGACAGGACTAGTGGTTAGCTAATCGCTCCCGCTACGTCCCGTGAGTTTTGGATGGGTGGGAGGGAGTTTTTTCAGACATCACAAACACTCATAATACGAACAGGAATCCATAAATTGTTTTAAAGATCCATCTATGAAAACCGCACGTACCGGGAACCCGAGACATCCGTAACCGTAGCCAACGCCGCGACCAACTGCGCGACGGACGCCCACTCTACAGTCTACCGTAACAAATATCAGATGTTTTAAAATCTCTTAATGAGCTATTTTTATTAAATTAGGTTTTTTTATTTTTTGATTATTTATACTATTAAAACACACAAAATTATAAAAACATTCCTTTTTTATTATGGGTCAATCTGGAATGATTATTAGCTATTACTTATTATTTGTGTTTCCATGTCCGCTCCCAATGTGGAGCATATGGTTTCCTAATGGAGGTATCTCAACAGATTTTTCTATGAGAACTGTTTGTTACTCAGTTGCTCAACCTTATCGAAGAGAGTAGGGATAGAAGTATAGGGCTAGGACAGGGGACTAGTGGTTAGCTAATCGCTTTCGCTACGCCCCGTGAGGATGGCATGGGCGGGTGGTAAAGAGGGAGTTTTAGACAACAGAAACACTCAGACTACGAACAGAAATCCATAAATCGATTGAAATATCAATTTATGAAAACTCTCCGCACCGGGAATTGAGCGCGAGACATCCGTAGCCGTAGCCCACGACGCTACCAATTGCGCCACGGACGCCGACATTATTATTTCAAGAAGTAAATATTTTTTTACAATTTTGGGAAATGCGTATTTAGAAATGTAAATTAAATAATTCATTATTTCTTTTAAATCATTATTTAGAAAGGTTTTACTTCCAATTCGGCCGTAGATTTTCATTGGGTTCATAATTATTTCAGCATGCGGTTCTCTATTGACGTTTATTCCAGGAAAGGATTCAAACCGAAATCAATTTTTACGTCAATACTATATAACTACAGATTTGTTTACAAATATTAACCTTTTTACAAAATTCTTTTGTACAATTGAAACACATTATACAAATAAAGTCACTGATAGATAAATATTTGTACTATCAAAGCAACCTTAAGTTACAAGCAATGCTATAAGAAAATTTTCAATTTACGAGTAGTCCAAGGAGTCTCAGTCTCTACGAACAAATTGTATGACGGTTGTACGAAGATCGTCTCTAAACTCCGTTTTTCGTCGAATATAACATATATTTGAAAAGATTTCTTGTGAGTTTATTCAGTGTTTCTTTACTATAATCATTATATAATTTACGATTCATCGAAAACTAACATATATGCAGGTTAAGTAATAATTAAATCGTCCTGATAAATTATATCGTACAGTCGTCATAATATATGTAGTGAATGGCACGAAATGCGATGTGTGGCAGGACTGGAAGGGTAGATTTATTAGAATCGTAATTGATCGCAAAATACACGCTTTGAATAGTCCAATAATAACAATCATTGATTACGACTGGGCTTTATATTATACTCTTTAAAAGTAAGTAAACAGCTTTATTGCTAATTTGAAATTAAAATTGATAACTTAGTTATTCCACTGGCCGTGTAACTAGATATAACGCGTTTCGCTTCTTTAAGAAGCATCCTCAGACTAAATATATCGAATCATAACAAATTATATCACCTCCAAACACTAGTAGTTAATTTTATAATTAGTACTATCATTGTTTGGGTTTTACCTCCTCCCCACGTCCAGTAGAAGAAAGCAAACCCACTATACTGTTCATTTTTAATTAAGATGCTTCTTAAAGAAACGAAACGCGTTACATTTAGTAACACAGCTAGTGGAATAACTAAATTATCAACCTTAATTTAATATTAAAACACCAAAGTTTCCACCGAATCCATCCAAATTATCTTTATTCCTATTAACATTAAATATACTACATTTAATTATCCACTATTTTACATTAGTAAAATATGCTGGAATTCATCGTAATTAGTCGAAAATATCGATTTCATGACTCTACGGTTAATGTAACGGACTACTTGTCTCCAAAAATACCGGCTGACGGGCCGTATAGCATGGCTTGTAATTATAGGGGGCTTTGGTACCATCCATATTTGAATAAAAAAAATAATTTAATAAAAAAATATAAGAATAGCAATAGCTAATAGATGATAGAATTCGCCGCCGTACATGTGCGTCCGTACTAATTAAAGAATTAAAAAGACTTTGTCAGTCCGAGAGGGGTACCATTAAGAGTACCGGTAAAATTCAATTCTTTTTCTTCCTTAAATTAAATTGTGTAGCTTTTAGGTGTCAGACAAATATAAGTATTTTTTACTTCATAATTAAATCTTCGACATATTTGAATTGGTGGGATAAGCAAAATTTTATTTGTCCATACCGTCTTTAACAAACTAATATAAAAATGAATTGAAATTTTAAATTTACATTTAAATATAACTTTTAATTCTTCCGGCGTAAATTACAAGAAAGTAAAATTGAATTCAAAATGAAACTGGACAACAAAAGTATCAAATAAATGAGTTTCATTAAATTATCATTTTCCATAAGTAATATTGTTGTATATTTTGTCTGAGGAGAATGAGAATAGGTAGCCGAATAGAAACTCTGATCCCTATTGTAGAGGATTTCCCAAAGGACGAGAATTGATTTAATCAGAAGGCAGCTCATACTGTGGTCAATTGTTGATCCGGGATCATCCTTTATGCGAAAAAGTAAGAGATAACCAATAAATTGCATTATTATTTTTTTTTTAAATTAAATATCGTAAGCGGCAAGACGTCTCAACATATTTGATATTGTATTTCCTGCGTGAGAAAGCTTATTGCCACATGTTGAAAAAAATAATAATCATTCAAATGTATAATGGTAAACGTAATTATAATCAAATTTGAAAAGAAGTCAAGAAAACATCATTATGTTGCATTCAGCTTTGCAAAAACTACCAATTAGTCCATGATTGATTTAGTAGTCTTGTTGTATATAATCACAAAAATGAATTGTTATAAAACAATCGTATTCATTTATTGCATAACAATACCCGCTCCCAATCAGGAGCATATTGACTCACGTGTTCGAATCCATTAACTCAAATATTCATACATTAATTTTTGTAACCAAGGTTACGGATGTTAGTATTGGTTTCAACCATATAGGTTCATGATAATTTAAATTCATTTCATATGACAGATCAAAATATATATCTAATTTTTCTTTTTTTTGTTGCTATTAACATCATACGGTGAATTAACTTTAGTAAGTTCACATGTTTAGACTAGTTTACTAAAATAACTGGAGTAGAGAAGAGTTATGCACGGAATATTATTAACATTTTTTTTTTGTATAATGTTCAGTCATACTTTTTTATAAATAAAAATCTTTTTTTTTATTTTATATTTTAGAAAAAAATATCTAGTATTAGAGCTGACAGCCAATGCGTCAAATATTTTGAAAATTGAAAAATCGTACGAGATAAACTCATATCCAAGATCCCAAATTTAAATTGAAAAAATCTAAATTTGATATTGACCTTGCTGGGACTTGAACCAGGACCCACTCGATCTCTACGACAAATCTCTTACCACTAGACCAAATAAGCCGACAATTTGTATGCATGAACAAATTTGGTCCGCGACTTCTCGAAAATATTACCTTCTTCATGTGTATGCGATTTTACTTCTGATCCGGGTAACGGTCAAAAAATACTGATTGGTAAGAAAGAACCCCCAGGGGGCGAAGAATATTTCATTTCAATTCTTTTCCTGGTGTACAACTTTTTGTGACTCACTTTATGTATCAAAATATTAAGATTTTGTTGATAATAATTAAGAAAATGTATCAAGAGAGATGACTGAAAACAAAATAATCAGTGATTTAATGAATTGTAATTCTTACTTATGATCCCGAGCCAAATATTTAGAAAAATATCTGGCAGTAAGAAATAATTGAAAATCAAATTAATATTAACTGTCAGAACAAATATTTAAAAAACTTTTCTTCGATTTTTTTAAATATTTTATGCATTTATTGATTTATCTCCAAATGCATGGGATTATGTTGTTTTCTTCCCATCTACTTCATATTCAATCATGAAAATGCTTCTATTAGAAATTTCTTAATCCCATTCTTCTAGTCCATACGCTCTCTGGAAAGATATATGGAAACGGCTGAACTAAAACCAGTTCCTGTGAAATTATTTATATCGAAATGATTCATTAATAGTCCACAACCATATGCCTCACATAAGAGGCGAACATGGTTATAAAAATCTTATAGATTTCCATTGTAAGGATACAACGAAATTTTTGGTTGTCGTGGATTCTTCTTCAGATTCTCTTCCGATCGTTACCGATGTTACGGTTGATCACGATCGGTTGGTCACTACTCAAAAATTAAGCAATTTTTAACTATGAAAAACTTTCAAATGTGTGATTTAATTTTGTATGAAAATATCACCCAATTTATTATGCTTCCGCCAACTCTATATTAATTTTGCTTAACAATGACACGGCAGAATTAATTCTTGAAATATTGGGGTTTAGAACCTACAATTTGCCGCCCAGTAGGAAAGGGCTTATATTCTTAACATTTCTTTTTTGAATTTTATTTTTCAAATATTACAAATCTTTTCTTTACTTCTAAAGCAGCTGAAATATTGGCCGCCGCCAATGCTCCAGCATTCCTTGCGATTTAATTAAGACCTTTTCGATACGAGTACTAGAACAAGAGATTTGATCAGAGGCGGGTCGTGTGTCGGCTGGTCGTAATTACCTCGTGTTCTGTCTTTCTCAAAAGAGATGCATAGATATCCACTCGTAAGTATGAAAAAGGACATTCAGTAAGCTTCGATTTGGTTTTTTTGTTGGACGTCGATCACGATTTTGTAAGCAAGTAATTGTCCACTTGTTGTTAGTCTTGTATTTTTGCTAAATGGTTAAATGTTTAATTTCAGCAGGGACAGACATTTCTAAGAATTTTACTTTACAATTCAGAAGTACGGATTTTCATTTTCACCGCCAAAAAAGAATAAATAAATCTCTAAATCAGAGGTGGGGATGTTTGTTATGTCGGAAGGCTGCAGCAATTGATCTGTAATTGAATAAAATAACAAGAAAAAAAAAACTTAATTCAGTCAAAAAGCCACCTGAGCCTTAGATGTTTGTATTTTTCTGGTCTATTTTTTTCTTCAATTTGCCATTTCTACTATTTTGAACAAGCTGACATATTTTTTCAGATAAAGTAACTTTATGCAAATCTTAAATCTATAATAATCAAATTATTTTGTAAGTAAATTAAGCCGTGGTTACATAATTTATCCCTTTTATTATATGAATAAAAGAGAAACCCTTTGTTATACAACTAAAATTTTAAAGGAGTATAAGACACAAAAAAACATGAAATTTTTCAGGTTTTCGTGGATGATCAGAATATATATTGTTGTTTATGAAATATATTTTTTGCGAATTTTGGCTTTCAAATCACATTATTCACTACCGCAGTTATTTCTTTAAGGTTTTGATGATTTTTTTTAATCACGTATTATAGTAAAAACCATTCTGCATCATCATTCAGGTAGCTAATTCAATGAACAAGGGTTGCCTAAACAACAAACTTGTTTCCTTACCAGAAATTTCTTAGTAGAGAAATAAAATACCAAAATACTCGCTCACAGAAATTGACAACATTTAATTTAAATTGAATCCAGATTTAACAATTCTACGGTAATTAGCGTTTTTTAAATAAATATTTTTGAATAACGATTATGATATTTTAATTTATTTATATTATATCACACACTATATTAGACATAATTAATTTTCCTAGAAACCATTTATTGTAAACAAGTTTAAAATTATCTATTCATGTTACCTAAACGTTCAATTTCATAAAATATACTAGTATAAGCATAAACAGATGGCGGTATTGAAATTGAAATACTGAATTTCTAAATAAGCTAGTAAGTCGGAACTGTGTGTACATTGTTTACACCTCGAACGCTTACGTCATGAGAAAATTTCATACCCACATGTGATATGTGATAATAATAAAGCGTCTACAGAGCGGCCTGGGCTATTATATATAAAATAATAGCTTTTCATGTAACAGTTTGTGAAAAAAATATTTTAACATTAATTTATCGGTGTTTACCGAATCGGCGTCTGCGTCCGTGGCGCAGTTGGTAGCGTCGCTGGCTACGGTTACAGATGTCTCGGGTTCAATTCCTGGTGCGGACGGTTTCCATAGATTGGTCTTTCAATCGATTTATGGATTTCGGTTTGTAGTCTAAATTCCCCCTTCCGCCCATCCCTTCCTCACGGGGAGTAGCGATTGCGATTAGCTAACCAATAGTCCTGTCCTAACCCTATCCTTCCATCCATACTCCCTTCGAAAAAAGAGAGGTTTGAGCAACTGATTAACAAGCAGTTCTCATAGAAAAATTCTGTTAAGATACCTTCGTTAGTAGACCATATGCTCCACTTTGAGATCGGACATATTTACCTAAAATTATTTGTTGAAAAATCATTTGTCATACCTCCAAATTTTGCTGCTTCAAATCAATTATACTGATTTGTTACAATAACACTTTTCTGGTTTTCATAAAATATTAGATACACTTAGTAATGCAACAAAAATAAAGTCGTATTAAACCAGTAATTTCGATAATAATTAATGACATATTGTGATACAATAACGAATGGTTTAACTCCCCTGTTTTTCAATGATAATTTACTATTTGCACCTCTTATTATGGAATATTCACAAAATACTTGCACAACCTGTTATTCGGACGCGATTCCTTGCAAGTCAAATAATAAGGATAATAGAAAAAAGCTCAAATATACCTGCCTTGAATATCGAAATGATTACTTGTGTGAGAAATATGAGTGGACGATTACTTGCAAAAGATTTTTTGTCAATAACTAGATTCTGGTTATCAGCCGATATTTTATAACGGTCGTATTTTGAAATAAAATAAACGGCTGCCAATTAATTATCAATGCCTACTAACTGTTCCGTTCATTTTTTACACAAAAGACCGTTTATATTTGACGTCTTAACCTATAAGTGGAAAGGGGCTAAAACAATGTGATGAGTTGTACAGAATACTTGACCGTTTTCTGGAGGAAAATTTAATGACGAACATTGGTTATCTCCATCAGGCATTTTCTTGATAAACGAAAAATATAGATATGTCTGCGAGACAAAATCTGAATTACTTCATCTCACTTAGATATTTTTAATATTCCCTATTGTACTTAAAGTTGTACACAACACCACCCGCTACGGGTTTACTTTCTTCGCAGATGGTTTTTTTCACAGCATTACAAAGTGTTTCAAAATTATTGCCTAAAATGTCCGAGGAAAAGACTTGGCTGCATACCTGCATGTACTGTATTTTGTAAAAACTAAAAACGGATTGGAAAAGTTTTAAAGAGTTGAGTTTGAGATTCATTCACTCTTCATATGGCGCCGTGAACACTTTGAATGCATATTGATTGGATTGGCATTTACTTGGTAGGACTTCATTATAATGGGATAAAATAACAAAGCATTTAGTTCTACAAAATTTTTATCAGGTAGTTGATAGCTTTTTCAGCTTTACGTTACGTTCTGACGACGACGTAAAGCCGAAATATCTATAAACTATCTGATAAAAATTTTGTAGAACTGAATGCTTTGTTATTTTATCCTATTACTTTGAATGCCTTTTAAACCGCTTGGGCCGGCATGCAATCCTATTTTTACACAATTCACTCTTCAGTATTAAGCTGCAAGATATGCTCTTATAATCTTAAATGCACACGTCTTATTTATTTTTTAATTTTCTCCATGTCCGCTCCCAATGTGGAGCATATGGTCTCCCAACGGAGGTAACAGACTTTTTCTACGAAAACTGCTTGTTACTCAGTTGTTCAACCTCTCTTTTTTCGAAGCGAGTAGGGATAAAAGGATAGGGCTATGAGAGAACTAGTGGTTAGCTAATTGCTCTCGCTACGCCCCGTGAGGATGGGATGGATGGGAGGGAAGACTCAGACTAAGAACAGAAATCTATAAATCGAATGCAAGATCAATCTATGAAAACCGTCAATTTTTTTAATTTGATTCCCATTATTATAATAAAAGTGACCAGCAAATAATAACGCAAATAAAGTAATTTCCGATATCATTTGAATAAAACTGTCAAATTTTTGACGTATTGTGTGAATTGCAAAGAATATCTCGCAACCAATCTTTAAAACTGTCAATCCAAATATTTATACGGCATTTGACAACAAAATAGGTTTTAAAGATTGATTTTCCAACGTCTTTTTTTAGGGTTTAAAAAAATCTCCCCCATATTTTAACATTTATGTGGATTATTTTTACATATAAATAAGTAAGTGTACATTAAATTATAGTTAAGGACTTAGTTATTTGATTTTAGTGTTGAAAAAAATATAATTTTAATGAATCTAAGTATTTCCTTTGAATTAATATGTATGGATATCGCATATATTGAAATTAAATTCATATTGACGCCATTAAAGTATTTTATTATTGTGTTTGTAATTGATGAAAAATTGTTAGTTTCTTACCAAATTTATATGTAAGTCAGTTACATTCAGTAGATATATTATAAAAGTTTAAAAAATCGAATTATGAATAAATCCGTTAAACATTCAAAATACTTACTTCTGATCGAATGAATGCGGAGGGATTACTGCGAAAGGTAGTTCGGAGTTGAAGGGTAGTTTGGCTAGTCGCTGTGGGTAAATTGGGGTAACTTCATAATTCCGTTCCTTTCATATCACGCCTTTTCCTTTATGAACCTCTTGAATACGTTTTGTATGGCAAATATATGCATCGATGCATTTTGTTTTATTATAAGGGTACACCCATGTATTATTTATTACATGTCTTGTCATGGAAGACGATTTTATTATTATTTTTGGCTTAAGTAAGAGGGGAAAGAAAATAATAATTCTGTAGCCGATTTTTATAGCGTGGAAAATTAGCTATTTTTTTAGAAAATAAAAATGTCCAGCGACACATCATTCTCGTTCTTTGCATGAGTGAGGATCGTAAACATTCTAGAAATCTTTAGAACTCTGAAACAGTTGCTTCCAATTTCGACCAACCCAATATGAAGATACAATAAAATATCAATCGTTGAATTACAAGGGAATTAAAAAATTCTTTTTAACATTCCTGGCAAACACATGAAACAGAATTAATACTACTATGCGGCGAAATAAATAATATTGTGAAAACATTACGGCACTGTGTCAGATGGTGGCGTGCATGTTTTATTTATTCAATATAATTTTTTTCACTTTAAACTACTTCATAGCTTCCAGAATTCGAATTACTGAAAACATCCATATTCATAATTCATACAAAATTCACAAAGAAATAAGTTTGTTATTCTGATTAGTCTATTAATTACCGCTAACAATGTGGAGCAGATAGACACCAGACACTCAAGATCATTTCAACTGAACTTAGGTATATAATGAGGACTAATTGAAAATCATTCGCTCAATATCTCTCATCGTCAGATGGCGTTAAGAAAGGAGAAGTGACCACTATAGGACTTATTAGATTGCTCTTGATAATCCAGTTTTCATAATCAAAAATCGATTTAAAAGTAATAGATTTTTGGGCGCAAATTCATCAATCAACCGAAAAAACAGTCTATGAGAGTACCCATTCGGGAATTCGAACTATTGGCAACAGCGCTAGAGCATTATCACTCGACTATGGGACCGGGCAATCATTCTAATTTAACAAAAAAATTGAGTGGCCCATTCTCTACAAATATTTTTTGTGTACCTTATTTGTTACCGAAATAATATCAAAATTTTAAAAAAAATGTTTGCAGAAATCTTGACTTTTTTATAAATATTATAATTTATCATGAATAATAAATAAGAGAACACCCTACTTGAAATTGACAGAACCTCTTACGGTTATGAATATGGTCTAATTTTCGATACTATGTTTTTATTAGTCTGCGAGCTATTTCTATTGAAAGTCGCCGAGTCGTAAATTGTGTTTTGTGCAACGTGTCTACATTCCCTTAGACCAGTTTTTTGCCATTGTAAAATTGCCATTCTTCGTTTTTTTAACATTTTTTTTCCATTCCGTCCCTTCGTGTTTTTGTTTGTCCGCGAAAAAAAAGCTTTTAAAATTGGATTACCTATTATCGAACTTGTCGCGAACTTTTCAAATGTAGAACGCGCTGTCACTTTTTAGGCCATCTTAAAAACCTCCATTGTCACGAAAATAAACACCGGTATATTTTTACGTTATTCGCAATTTTCACCCGTAACTCATACATATACGTTTTAATAAGAAATATTTTTATTAAATTTAATAGTTTTACTTAGTATCTTTTGATATTGAGAAGATGCCGATAAATAACTTCAAAAAAACTGTTGTTAAGAAATGTTCTAAATAATAATAATATGTAACATATTTCGATGAATAGTTACTTAGTTCTGAGCAGTACGCTCGTCTTGTAACTAATTTGGATTATATTGTATCGATTTTTTTACGTTTGATAGTAATAAAAACGAGTAGTTTTCTAGGCAGTTGCACAGAAGGCTGACCTCGTGAACTTTTGAGAGCTTTGAAAAGAACCAAAGAAACCAACTGCTATCTTGTTGTAGGAAAAACCAGATTGGGCGAAACCGTTACAAGGACCTTTAACTTCCTGGGCTATATGTCTTAAATCTAGTTCTTTCCGTTGATTTTTTAGATGGTTAAAAAAAACACTGCAATCAACTCGTGACCAAATTTTTCCGTTACAAATATTTTTAAGTCCAGTTTTCATTGTGCTATTAGATTCCTGTAGACATCACTATTAATATATATATTTTTGATTTGTTCGTTGTAACTTAGTGTACAATTATTTAGGCTCTTGTTATTAAAGTTAAACGACGGAAGAACGTAACAGCAATATGTAAAAAAAATCCGTTCGACATTAAAATTTCTTACGTATGTACAAAAATCTCAACACAATTGTTAATATAATATTTTTATGCGCGCCGTAAATATAAAATAAAAACTTTACACTTGTGTTTATTACGTAAACATATTTAAATTTCTTTGCTGTTGAATTGTTCGTAAGGCAACACAATACACCCTTTTTTATCTTTTACTGCGTTTTTTTACACGGGGTAAAGAATGTTAATCACAACGCGTATTATGACGAAAATGATCGCATTAGTAAAGGGATGCTGCATTGTGGAGTACAAAATATCAAATAACCCGTCCTTTTACCTCAATTGCCCCACAATGAAAGGGATAAAAGTATCCAGTGCCAGCATAAACAGCTTTTTGTATGTTAAAGCTCTACTTTTTGGCGTGTGCCTGATGAACTTCAACTTTGGTACTAAGTGAAGGGATGCTGCCTGTCTGTCTATTCTTTAGTGGAAATGTCTAACCCTTATAGTTTATTTAACCGGATTTTTTGAGATAATTTCTGTTCTCGCACGGCAAGTGCCGATTTGACCTTTTGATCTCAATTTTATTTTATCATCTGTACAAAAAATAACCCTTCTTTATCACAAAATACTCTCGAATATAATAATAATTACAATACGCTTGTCATAGTTAATAGTGATAAATATGAAAAATCTCAGATAATAAATACTATTAAGTTATGAGTAGGGTTTTTTAATATCGTAAATAATATTTCATTTTATTTACTTTAATAATAGAAAAAAAATCCAAATATCAAACTGTTACTAGGTAATGGAAACTGTTCAATATGATGATATGTAAATAAAATGATGAGAATATACGATACATACATCTTATAATGTCATTCAACCAACGACTAAGTTTAAATACACTATCAATAAATATAATATATTTAAGATTGCTTACTATTTTT
The DNA here is from genome assembly GCA_022494535.1 of Himalopsyche phryganea. Classification (NCBI taxonomy): domain Eukaryota; kingdom Metazoa; phylum Arthropoda; class Insecta; order Trichoptera; family Rhyacophilidae; genus Himalopsyche; species Himalopsyche phryganea. Next base: position 3,462,679 of record JAGVSL010000044.1, on the reverse strand, counting down.
TTTTCCATGTCCGCTCCTAGTGTGGAACATGTGGTCTTCTAATGGAGGTATCTTAACAGAATTTTTCTAAGAGAACTGCTTGTTAATCAGTTGCTCAACCTCTCTTTTTTCGAAGAGAGTAGGGATAGAAGGATAAGGCTAGGACAGGACTAGTGGTTAGCTAATCGCTCTCGCTACACCCCGTGAGGATGGGATGGGTGGGAGGGAGAACTCAAACTAAGAACAGAAATCCATAAATCGATTGAAGAATCAATCTATGAAAACCGTCCTCACCGGGAATTGAACTCGAGACATCTGTAACCGTAGCCAGCGACGCTACCAACTGCGCCACGGACGCTGACTATACTTCAACTATAATAATACGAATACAGCCATAAGGTTATTTATTATGCTGAATAATTTCGATACGTAAAATATTCGAGCTTTGTTCTCACTTTTACGCTTTTTTATGAAGAATCTCGAATATATATTTTTTTTATAATTTAAGACATCGACTGAGTGTGCTTGATGGAATTTCAATATCAAATTTGAATTATTGAGATTTTGTACATTTCCCACATTATCCCACTCGTGTGCTCGAATACCTAAAGATGCTGAAAGGCGAAATCCGAGTCGTTAGTGACAAAATACATGGAAATGTACAAAATCTCAATAATTCAAATTTTATCTCGAATATTTTAAAGTGAGTAATAGTTATGTTTTAAGTATTACTAGAATCATGCAAAAGAATCGATAGCTATTTCGGCATCACGCCATTGTCAGCACAATAAGGATCAAACTTTAAATTATCGATGTGGTAAATTACACCTTTAAATATTTTACGCTTCGAATGAATTTTTATTTTATACGGATTTTTGTTTCTTTCGGCTTAAAAATCAGAATATTTTACTTTAGGTATATAGATTTTTATTTGATACATCTAACAAATAATTGTCAATTTGAATATATTAACCAAAACACGTCAAGATACATAATGCTACTTTGATAATAACGATATTTTAAATTTTAATTTATATATAAATATATTTCTATGATAGATAACACTATGTTTACTAACAAATAAAATATAAGTAGTACACAAATATATATATAAGTTTTAGCAACCATTTTTAAAATACAAACCCAAAATGACCATCAATATATCCTAATTGAACAATACCACCCCCGTGTAAAGGCTATACCATTAAATACTTGTAGCCACTGATCGTCGGCGAGTCCAGTTAATTGTATCGATTGAATGTTGTGTCAAACCCTCAGCGGGAGTCGAGCCCGTAACACTAAGTACCCATTTAGCGATCGTTTGGTCACCCGCTACTGGCCATTCATTTATTCGACCGGTATTTAGTGCGTCGTTAATAGCACAAAGCTTTTTAAAGCACCTTCCGAGGCTTTGTAGTATGTAAGGGAAAGCTGTCTGTGTTTTGGTTTCGATGTACAGCGAAGATACATACAACATGGGGGAATATAACAATGTACATATTAAATGTTTGGATATGTACTTGATTCATATTAAGCTAATTAATGGCTAAACAAACATTTAAAACTTCAATTACTATCAGTATTCAGTAATACGACGAAATAATCTTTTATTACAGATTGCGAGACGTGTCACAGTTAATTGATTTGATCTTTTTATTTTATAGCCAGTCCTGGCACTTAATTATAACGCTATAGCGTTTTTGTCCAGCTCGGATCTATAAATTTCATTAGCATAGATTTTTTAATATAATATATACTTTCATGGATGTTTGTTTCCACCCTTTCTATTCACATTATCCAATTCTGAGGAGTGAATACTTATTAATTTTCTCTATGGAGAGTATGCACCTAATTTGACAAAGAATTATAATGAATGTATGCGTTTTTACTTCAACACAAAATAGCAAAATAATGCCACTTCCGCAAATAAAATAATAATTTAACTGTATACCAGGCTTTTAGCCTAATAGTCAACGTCATTAATTTATGATATCTCAAGGTTTTGAATCTTCGTTTTTTGGCTCAGCAGGAAAAGGTTAATATCCTTAACATTTCATGCTGGACCCATAATCGAGTCTTTGGCTTTGGTCGAGGTACTCACGGGTTAGTATCCTAGTAGGGACAGTTTCATAAGTTAATTTTCCAATCAATTTATGGACTTCTGTTCGAAGGCATGGATGTCTGTAATGTCTAAAATGCCCTCCCACGCATCCGATTCAAGAAGTTCTCGTAGAAAAACTTATGTTGAGAGATCCATTAGGATTCCATATGATTCACACTGAGAGCGGGCATGGTTAAAAAACCATATTTCATACAGTCAAAATAAAATATTACAAACATTTAAATATATTCATATTATAAATTAGTTGAAGGGTCAGTATGAAATAGTTGACAAATTAAATTAAATGGATCTCGACATTTCAAGGCCTTACTTTTAGATGATTGTGGTCGGATATTTTTATTGAATGACTAAGAGTATAAGTTAAATATAAAAAATAATTGTTTCGAAAAACTCAGATTGCTTCGAAACTATTTTGGTAAACAATAATTTTATTTTAATATTTTTTCCCTATCGAGCGGCTTAAGATCTTCGACCCAAACTAAAGAGATTATCAAAACATCGGTTCGACATCTTTGGGGTCACATTATCGAGCACATCTGTTTAAAATGTCCATCTGCCCTGCCCTATTCATAAAACTTAGATAAACAATATCGCTAGTTCTTCAGAAATAAAGATAAATAAGATAAACTTTGCGGTTTCCTTTTTCGATTCTTCATCTCTGTTTATATTGAAACATTCAATAAAATAATATTTATCATAAAAACACAAAGGTGAAACTGTGCAATTATATTATATTTAAATTACTATCATTAAAATATTAAGACCACAGGAGAAATTGCATATTTTCGTCAGTTACTGAAATTACAATTCTTTTTCAATGTCAAATTTTAATCACTTTCTTTATTTCACTTGTTGCTTAACTACATATTTTTTTAATTGACAAAGTTTTTTCATTTCTTGCGCACCTGCAACTGCACATATGCACATAAGCAGTGATTCAGAGACTGAATAGCAACCAGTTCTCGTGAAATAACAGTCTAAAAAAACGTATTTGTCAATAAAATTATCAAATCATTAGTAGTAATTTAAGTGTTCACGACAGAAAATTTTATTACGAATTATTTTATGTTTTCAATGATTCAACACTTTTTTTAATATCTAACAGATAATGGAGTAGGTAAGCGTGAGCACAAACAGTATTTTTAAATGTTAACAAAAAATTTACTTAGTATCAGTAGGTAATTCAGTTGTAAAAAGATTAATCAATGAGGTTTTTTCTGATACTGAGTAGCATTGTATATATTAAGATACAATCAAGTATTTGCTATTGATATTTTTCCGTGATCTGCATTTTGAAATTCTTTCACAGCTTTCATAAACTTGCCAGATGCAAAATATTATTTTTAGTTTAATATTTTTTTGTGTTATTTTACCAGGAAAGGTAGCTTTATTTTTGCGGTTCGGTAACGAAATAGCCATAAATTAAAAAATTGATAACGGTTTTTTTAAGCACTTGACTCTTGGAAGTTTAAAGATATCTTCAAGCTCACGCCATTCAACAGAAGACTAGTGATTCTCAACATGAAAAATGTATGTAATACAAAGTTGTATGAAATCAATTTGTAAAATTAAGATATTGAATTGATTCATTAATTTCTTTATCTTTACTAAATCGTCGTAATGTTGCTACAAATAATCTATGATATATTAAAATAAATATTTATTAGAGAATCGTTTTCATAAATATAGGAATAAATATGGACACTATGTAAAAAAGAATCAAAATTATATGAGGGTTATTTTACTTCTTTTGAAAATTTCAAACGATAATTGTCTCTTCTACTCTAATCACGATTACGGGCTTTGGAGTACAGGTGTCATTGACGTTCGTACATTATTCGCAGAGCAAAAAAATGCGTTAATTTATCTTAAAGGTTGACACGCGTGGAATGAAACACATGTTTATAATATTTCCAACTCTTTCAAAAATACGGTTTAAACTCTGATTCAATAACAGTATTTAGATGTCGCTCCAAAATTCCAGTTTTATCTCAAGGTACTTCAACAGAAGGTGTTTAACGAGAACTGTCAATAAACAGTTGCTCTAAACTCTGAACGATACCAATCGATAAATTCAATAATTATATGGATTAATTCGTGTATCTATCATATTGTATATACGGGATTATTGAAAGTTCTAGTGCGTGTGCGAGAGAAATCACACAAAAAATATAATTATAATATTATACTTTTTAGGCTCGTCTCTACACCCGGTTAACGCTAAAAGCTAAAATAATTGATTATTTTTGTTACGTTCAATACCAAATTATTAATAATATATTGAATCAATATGTATGATGTAAATTTGATATATTCTGCAATAGGATGAATTCATTATGAAATTAATGTCTAAAGAAGTAAGACACAATATATCACACTTAGTTATAGTAAAAGTTAATAATTTAGTAACTTTTAATGTATCTAACAAAAATTTTAGGTTTTTACTATTATTTATAATATTATAACTGTTGCTGAATGTTTTTTTTTCTGTAATATATAATACGCTCATTATTAAATGTAGAATTAATTCATATTAATTTGTAAAGCAGCGTTTAAAAGAATTGACTAATTTATTCATGTGTCACCTGTCACCATACGAGGACACTTCGATCAGTGATCGCCGTCATTTACTATGTGTTTGGCTCATTATATGCATAACGATTGTATACAATAGGAATGAGGCTTCCATATTTTATAAGAATATGGTCGTAAACATTATGCCTATACAAAAGTGACATTACAAATGTGAATGATTTATAGATAGATACTCAAATGTTGACAAATTACTGCAAAATGCGAATAGTATTTGACGACTGACTCTATTGATGCCACAGCGCAAGAATGTTTATTGCCGTTTGACTATTTACCAATCACCATGACTTAATCGTCATCATAGAAGGAAAAAACATTAAAATCCATAGTAATGAAAATTAAATTCTACCAAGCTCTTGTAGCAGTCACCTAGCCGAATATTAAATGCTCTTCAGCTTTCGCCCCACATCGCTACGCGGTCAAGGCTTCGATTCCCAGAACGGAAGCTTTCGTATGATGATTTTTCATACACAAGCGATACCAGTAACACTACGAACCATTTTTATTCAACCATATCCGCTCCCGATATGAACCATATGAAAACATAATGGAGCTTTTCTCAACAGAAGTTTTTCTACAAGAACTGCTTTCTAATCACTTTTAAGGTGTTAACTGTTAATTCTTGGTGGAAAGGCATTATATTTTAAAAAATAAAACACGATTTGTTTATACTACTTCCACATGTTTACAATGATCAGTACCGGTTTCGTTCATCAGTTTATAATGCTCGTGATAAACGAAACTGATCCTGATCATTATAAACATATGGAAGTAGTACAAACAAATTGTGTTTTATTTTTTAAAAAAACTGCTTGCTACTCAAATTCTCAACCCCTCTTTTTGGAAGAGAGTAATAATACAAGGATAGGTCCAGGGCAGCACTAGTTGTTAGCTGATCACTCTCCCTACACTCCGTTTTTAGGATTGGGTATGTGGGAAGGAATTTTAGACATCCTCTAAATTCAGAAACGGATTGAAAAATCAATTTATGAAACTGTCCGCACTGGGAGTCGAACCCGTGAGCATTGCGCGGCAACCATAGCCAACGTTGACCACGGACCCGATACATTTTTTCACAACTTGCGCTAATACTATCTTTCAATCTCAATTTCCATCCTATTCGATATCTTTAATAGGGCATAGTGCGATTAGTGAACTATTAGTCCTCTTCTTATCCCATCTTTCTGTTTGCCATCTCTCAAGAAAGTGGCTGACTAAACCAGTAAAAATTTTATATACATATTATATTTTATTATATTTGCGATTTTAAAACAATGTGTTATATATTATATGCATAATACAGACGATTTCGCTATTACAAAATAATCTGTTGAGTTAAAACTTATTCTGGAATTTTATTTATTAGTTACTTTTTAACGCTCATTCATTTGTGTACATATATTTTGCATTGCCATGAAGATTGCGCTCTTCAAAACATTAGCCCATTTAAGTGGTTCTTTGTATTCTTGTTAATGCACAAATGAAAGGATGTTATTTTATTATTAATTTGATGTAAACGCTGTTTGTCCTGTTCAATTACTATTCGCCTTATTGCTAAAGAGACGGGGCCCACCCGCGCTCTAAAAATATAAATACACAATGCCAATGAATGTCTTACAAAAGTTCATTAAGTACCTCTAATCGAAACCATATGTAGAATATTGATATACAAATAATTTTAAATAGTTACATATTATTTTTCTGGACTATTTTCTATTCACTGCGAAGTTAAACCAAGAAATTTTAAAACCTAATACTGTACAGTGTTGTTTAGTGTTAATAACATATCGACTGTGGAAAGGAAAAAGGACGTAACCCACACCAAAAAATATTGCGTATAACTCACAAAAAAGTGGTTATACACTATATGCATATATAAACATATAATATATTGACTGTAGAAAGGCAAAAGGACTTATCCCTACATCTTTCCAAAATATTATATTTTCGATAATTACAATGTATACAATTTAATACACGTTTTGTTTGGACTATACATAATACTTTTTGTTTGTGGGTTACGTCCCTTTTCCTTTCCATAGTCGATACCTAATAATTCCTTATTTTTAAGTGGTCCACTACTTTCTTTTAAAATTTCCCATTTGGTATTTTGCTAATGAATAGTTACGAATTATTTTAATGGTCATTGTATTTTGCTTAGATTATTGATTTTTAATGTGGCTTCATTTTTAATTTCATATTAGTATTTATTGATTTATAAGAGATCCTTAATATTTTAATTGTAGACTATTTAGTTTCGTTTATATACAATCTGTTTGATTACCTGTAAATTCTCTTTATAGTTCATGAACCAACTGTTTATATACTTTGTAAATTTTAACATTCAATTTTATATAAATAGCGCTCTTATGATTTTATTTTTGTCAGTTGATAATGCTCGTGAAGAACGACACCGGTAATGATCGTTATAAACATGTGGAAGTAGTAGAGACAAATTGTGTTTTATTTTTAAAATATAATATCTTTCTACTAAGAATTGACAGTTAACACCTAGACCAGAGCTCGAATACGATCAGAGCGATGTAATCTGCAGACAGTACCTTACCGTCTAGTAAAAAATCAAAATTACTGTACCGGTCTGTAAACCATCAAAATAAGCTAAAATTAATATTCAATAATTATTGCCCAATATGGGCAGTATTTTTTTGAAAAAAATTAATAAATAGTCGAGGTTTAAAAAAGATATCGACCGTTTCGGTTTTTCCATTTCGAGCTCTACTAACATAGTGAAATAAATTAGGGTAACCATATCACTCATTATAAGACTTTAGTGATTTTGGTATTTTGCAAAAGACATCCGTGACTCCGAAAAGATTAAGAGTCACTTATCTAGACTGATGATTGGTTCCGTCTTATGGTAATATGACATTATTCATTGAACCACCTACCGAGTGTTCCTTATACAACCAATCTCATCTAACCATCAAAAGACGTAAAATTTGATATGCTTTTAGTTTCGCGAGACGACGCGGCCAAACGGACAAGTGGATTTATGGTCAAGGTATCGTCAGAAATTTTAACAGCTGAAGATTATGGGAAGATATGTTTATACCTAGGGTATTTAAGTTATGACTTTGGCCCTTGCCCCTTGCTTTTCAGACAAAGCTAAGCCTGAGATTGACAGGTAATGTATTAAACATGGCGTAAATAATTTCTAAAATTATAAGTCAATAGCTAAATTTGCATGTTTATTTCCTACTTGTAAAATATTTTTTTGTAAAATATCAGAATTAAATTCTATCGCAAACATTCAGCACAGTGCATTAATCTTGTGTATTAATCCGTTATACCGATATGGAAGGAAGCAATCAAATCAGCGGCTGCATACAGTGCTCACACATAACGAGTGACGGTGATACAACGATACAACCATGGATATCTTATAAAGTCTTTCCATCAAGGTTTTAACAGTAAGAATTATTGTAATACACTAACATTCAAAATAGTACCAGTGAAAATAATTTGTTGTAGAACATATACGAAGAACACACAAGTAATTGATATTGTTAATGTTTGTATCTTCCCTCTCTCCACACCCAGTAAAAGAAAAATATTCTGTTCTTAATCTCTCAAATATAACAAAAATAAATAGTTATAACCAAATAAAAAATTTAAATCCTTACTAAAGTTAATCTAAAGATACTTCTAAACTGATGTCACACTTAGTTACGCCATCAATAGAAGAGTAGTAGATATCAATTATACTTATCAGTTTGCTTTTGTTTGTGTTGCTAAAACTAAATGCTTAATAAAATATATTGTTGTTTTAATAAAATATGACATTTTAAAAATTCATATTACATAAATATTAGACAGTCACTCGTATCACCAATTTTACAGTGAATTACTTACTACACACCCACATCACCAACAAAGGCGCAGCGTCGCTAGGTAGTGCTGTTGAAATGACAGTTGTTTTTTTTGTGTGCCCATGCTGTGTGCCATCAAAAATTCATGTTTTCAATTCACAAAATTAATGACGAGTAAATAAACCTAAAGGACAGATCAGATAAATTAAAAATTTTCATCTTAAAATAAAGGAAACATGACCACCTTAAAGATAATAGACTTTTGGCAACCCTGTGTATAAATTAATCTCTTATTTACTATTATCAAAATAAGAACACTCGGTTGATATCAACTAGAATGTATTAAAATACTCGTCGCTTGATAATGGTATCGTACTAACTTGATAAGTTAAATAAAACTCAGATATCTTCAGTCATAAAAACTGTTCTATCGATATATTTATCAGTGGATATAAGCGCACAGCGACAATTTCCCTGCGCTCCACAATCATGATCTATTAGCTTGTGACTGGTCGTAGAAAATAAATCATAAAAAGCTCCCGCCATAAAAAAACTCCCTTGGAATGAAACAAAGCACCGCTGGTCGCCATGATTTATTGCCAACTTAAGATAAAAAAATGATAAAATAATCAACGTCGGGGTAAGTTTTTTAGGGTGGTAGAGAGTGCTCTCAGCTGAAGATGGAGATATGAATGGACATGGCTTTGGGGATGCAAACGTGAGTTTGGTGGATAGCGGACGAATAAGAGTGTAAATATGGAAATAAAAACGAAATGTAGGCGTATCCGGAAATATTTTAGAAGCAGGTGAATTCTAAACGATTTTCCTAATCGAATTAGTTACTAGATATTGATATAGTTAAAAAGGAAAATCTGTTTCTCAGCCAATTCCTCTCCTAATGTGGAGCATCTCAAGAAACATTTTTCCAAGACAAATAACTAGTCGTTGCGTAGTCGTTTAAACTCTCTTTTTGGATACAGTAATAATTGAAGGATATGCTAAGGAAAAGTCTAGCAATTAACTAATTACTTTCGATATGTCCTGTTTTTAGGATTTGATGGGTGGAAGGAAATATATAAGTCAAAGATATAGATGGTTTTGGAAATAAATCCGTGAATTGATTGAAATATAAATTTCAAAAAGAATCACTGAATAATCTCATTAATTGGAGTCACTACCTCATCCTTACTGTCAGAAGCTTCACCATTGATTTACTTGTTACTGTCCTACACCTTAGTTTAGAATGACAATGAAAAATACAATTTCAAAATAATTCGCTTTCTCCACTCTGGATTGACAATGGTCCAAAATGTAGGAAAAATTTTAACACATTTTAAAATATTTGTCGGCGTCCGTGGCGCAGTTGGTTTCGTCGCTGGCTACGGTGACGGATGTCTCGGGTTCAATTCCCGGTGCGGACGGTTTTCACAGATTGATCTTTCAATCGATTTATGGATTTCTGTCCGTAGTCTGAGTCCTCCCTCCCACCAATCCCATCCTCACGGGGCGTAACGAGAGCGATTAGCTAACCACTAGTCCTGTCATAGCCCTATCCTTCTATCTCTACTCTCTTCGAAAAAAAAAGAAAAGAGGTTGAGCAACTGAGTGACAAGCAGTTCTCGTAGAAAAAAATCTGTCAAGATACCTCCATTAGGAGACCATATGCTCCACATTGGGAGAGGACATGGAAAAAAAATATTTTCTTCTATGTATTACTGACAAAATTTAAGGTGTTTTATTTCTTTTTATGGTGTTATTATTTATTTTTTATTCTCTTCCTTGTCTGCGGTGGATGTGATTTAGAGTACAGGGAAGTAGCGCACCCCGACTATCCCTGCAAACAGCCGGACGGGCAAGTGCTCCTGTGATAGACAAATTGCTTATTTATTCGACATTTTCGATGAAATATCGCTCCTATCTAATATGACATATTACCTACGAACCTCTATGGGAAGATTATATTTTTGGATCGTATTGAAATTTTTAATATTAAACGAAACTCAATATTAACAGTTTAATTTTCCACATGCATTTATCTCCAATTTGGAAGTAAAAATACACGTTTTTAATAATATTGTAATAAAAAGGGAATTTCGTTTTAATTGTGGAAAGTTTTTATAAATAATAATATGTACATAAATCTTAAAGTAAGTTTTTTTTTAAGTTTCACGCCTTCAAAGACATGATTTACTTTATTTCACTCTAGCTGAATATGCATTTTTGACTTTGACAGATCAATTAAACCATTAATTCAAATCATATTCACGTAAATCAAATTGAAAACTTAATGACTTAGAAACCAAATCTTCTTTTTACACATGACAAAAAAATGTAGAACAAAGTTTAAATCTTACAACTATTTGTCCTTCCCTTATCATTTTCTCTGAGAAACTAATAACATAATTTTTTTAAGATATTTCCAACAACAAATTACTTTTATTCTATTACAAGCGCTATTAATCTTATATCATAACAAGCCTACAGGTCAAGTTATAATATAAAAAATCTAATCAATCATAATCCGAGACTTGAAATTTTGATGTAAAGGCACGCTAGTCACAGCCGCGAAAAGTTTTTTTTCTATAAAAAATCAATGTTCATTCTTGAAGCTCTGGAGCAGGTATATTGACTAACCCACTTGTAACAGTAAATGAGGAGAGTCGTATAGTATATTGAAAAAGCAAATAAAACACTGCTTTTGCTTAAGAAAAAATATATATTTTATTAGATGTGGAGTCATCATAAAAACGATACTTCGTCTTAGACATTGTCCGACTATCAAATTTCGACTCCGATTTTTAAAATGTCAAATTGACTTTTTTCTCGACAATTTTCTACGATTCCGGATATTAACATTCATGGCGTACTAATATATTTATTGACAAATAAAAATATAGTAATAATAAGCATAAATAAAAATGATACATGTACATTCTGAGGAATTGTTCTTGTTTAAGTAATTTAAAAAATTGAATATAAGAAAAGAAGTCGGTGAAGATCGGAGATTTTTACTCCACAACCCTGCAACACATGATCCAGCGAGACATATTTTTCATCCGCCCGGGATAGTTTCATTAAACATCCTCAGTCTATAGTAGGTATTAATAATTTAATATACTTATTTGTACAAAATTTTCTTTATGAATCTTGCTTCTTGGTGAAAGGTCTGTGTACGTTACTGATGCATAGTACCTTCCTTGTGTACAAAATCAGTTGGGATTAAAATACATTAATAATTTCACGCTCCCCGTGTGGGGAATACGTTTTGATTGCGAGTGATAACAAGCCTTAATAAGGTATGATAAATGGGTTGAAAATAATAAAACATCATGGGAATGATTATTTTTTTCACGGAACTAATTTATAGGAATTCTAGGTCTTGTAAGGTGTGGAGTTAGTAAATAGGTTCACGTTAATGAATCAGCCACAAGTCGTACATCTTTTGATATCAATTTACCGTCAAATTAATGAGACAATCTTTCCGTATCCACTCGATATCCAGTATTATAATATGGTCTCAGATTTTAACATATTTTTTTAGCGAGAATTAGTTGACCAACCAAAAAAATGTTTAACACGAGTAAAATTGGATAGTATCAGCCATTATTTATTTTTGTACACTTTTTAAAGTACATATATATATATATATTTTATACAGTTTTATGACTGTAATTTAACAGTTGAGAGTTTGTGTGTGTGTGTGAGAGAGAGAGATTGTAGCTATTTAGCGTCACTAATATTTTTATTTCGTTCATATTCTGGTGTTTTTTCTCAGAAATCTATATATATAAAAACAAAGGTTTGTTTGTTTGTCCTCGATGCATTCCTTTACCATTCATCTGGTTTCGATCAAACTTTGGTGGGTTGCTGTGCGCAGACCCGTGAAGGTTTCTGAAAAAAAAATCAAATTTTAAATCTAAAAAAATCTAAAAAACAGAATCAAATACGTAAAACTAGGGACATCTCTGAATGAGACGGAAAACCAATAAATCCAGAAAAGAGGTCTGCACGGGCACGGGTGGGTAAAGACAATTCAAATTTGGGCTCGGGCTGGGCCCGGGTAAGGTATTCAAATTTAAGAAAAATATTTTGTATTATGTTCGGGTGTCAGCCATAAATAAGGCAATTGTATTCATAACTTAAATAATTTATTTGACATTTGCTATGAATATCGTTGGAAATATGAAAACAATAATATGTATTGCTAGAAAATTATAAATGAATTACTATATTAAAAAATAAATTCGGCTTTTTCCGGGCTGAGAAAATAAATCTGGGCTTCGAGTCGGGTTCGGGTAAAACAACTGTAATATTGAGACTTGGGCTCGGACCGGATAATTTTATGAAATTTCGACCCGTGCAGACCTCTTATCCAAAAGCGCTTCAATTAACAAAATTAAAACACAAAACCTTTCTTTCTTTGAGTGGCATTGCAACGCATGCCGGGTACTCACTAGTAGTTAATAAAAATACTTTAGTTAAATGCTTAGGTTGTTTATTTCGGGTGACGTTTATAGATATGGTTTTTGGATGACTCTATGGTATGAAAGCAAAACTAAGACTGCGCGACGAGCCGCTTTCATATGAATGTAGCTCGACGCGCGCATCAACCGTAACAATTAAAATAGTTAACTACTACTGTATACTGTATCCGTCGACAAGCAAATGAAGAATCGCTCGAGAAGTCCTGGCAAATTCTGAAATTGTGGAGCGTGTCAATAGGAATTTAAATATAATATGAATACGATACTTTTGCTCCCTCTTCTTCACAACTCTATGGGACCTTTCCTCATTAAATCACTAATATAATATGCCACCCCTACTTCGTAATTTATTAACAACAAACCAAATATGTACTTATTAGAGAGGTCATCTCCACGTTCGGTTAACGGTATAATAACCTTAGTATGCTCGATGGTATCAAAATCTATACTTACAAAAAACATTTAGTTTAACGATTCTTCTCGAATAAGCGAAACAAGCTTATACAACAAGTCGAGCTATATATGTTCCATTTTAATTTTGTACAAAAAATGAACTTTCATAAAGTAGCTGTTGAGCTCACCAAAAAATGTTTAGTAATAGCTACCTAATAGGCGCATTTGTAGAAATAATAGATTTATAAATTTCAAATATTTATCAAAAATAACAAGTATTTGAAAGGGCTGCTATGGTTTGGCCAAAACATCCCATCCCATGTTACCTTCCCACGGTTGGTAATAATCTATTATAACCAGATACGTAATAATAATATCCGCGCGCCATTTATCCCCTGCGAAAACCAAAGAAACCTGCCAAACTGACCCGTCCTTATCTTTTCGCGATCAAGTGGTCAGTAACGGTCAGCAGAGCATGATTGTGATCGACTGCCGAGGTCTTTAGTTCAGTAGCGGCGATAGGTTAACTATAACTGCGTGTATAATTTTACTATTTTTTTTGTTTTGTTTGGAATATTCAATTATATTTTACGTTTCTGTTATATTGTCTTTATTTATTAAATTTACTGCCATTATAAGTAAAAAAAAAACAGCTAACGGCTTAAAACAATTGAGCTCTTATCGCAGGAGTATCATCACCGATATTGGTCAATAAAGCTTTATTCATTTACAATATATTATTTTTAAAGAAACACAAAATTCCTTTCCCTTGGTTTCAAATCAAACTCATAATTATCAAAAAAAACAGTTTTTGATATTTTTGGACTAGCTAAGAATTGAACATGCTACCGAAACCATATAGTGAGTCGAAACAGAAGTTTGAAAATATCACGCATGTAAATCACCAAAGCTTTTGCTCCTAATTTAAAATGTTGAAGAACAAAAACATATAATGCGAAATTATAACTACACAGTACACAGATTAGACAAAAACAAAAATCCTCTTCTACGAGGCAAATTTACAATCCTAAGACTATAATATTACATGCTCCCGATTTTTATGTTCTTGGCCAAAACAGTAACAAAAGTTTTTACGTCAGCATTTTAAAATTTAGCCAAAACTATTTGCAGGTCAGTAGAAAATTTCTTTAAACTGGTGGTCTGGCAACACTGTTCAGTGTTCTAGGACATAGTTCTTCTTGATATAATTTAAAGATGACTGAACGAATCATAAAGTGATAAAACAGTATACCAAAAATCACAATTTTGCAATACGCCCTTCAATACATATCTTCATCATAACAAATTTAAATAAAACAATATATCGAATATAAGTATCTATTAAATACAATTACATTTGGAAACTAACACCTTCTTAAAGTGATTCAATTATATATAGATATGTATTTTTTTATATTAAATACCACTTTGAAATTGTGTTGTGCAATTATGTATTTAATTTATAAATAAATACGACAAAACCATTATATGTTTTATTTCTCCTCTGTGTTGTTGTCGCTGTTTTCATTCATCATGTTCTGATTTGTCACCGAACCTATTTAAGATATCAATTGAGAGTGTTTGATGGAATTTTAATATCAAAATTGAATCGTTTAATTTGCGTACATGTCCATAAAATTTTATTTTATAGTTAAAGAAATGTACATAATTTGAACGATTGAAATTTAATAGTTTTTTTTTGATAACTTTTCTTTAAATTTGATATCGAGATGTAAACGATATTTTCATGTGGGTTATTTAATATTTTATTATATTAAACATTCGTTTGCACGCCATTGCCAAGTTCAAAGCAGGCATGACTGACCAGCGGTCAAACGTAGTTGCTCTTCTTGTGTCCGGTTTGTGCGGATTGTCTCTGTTGGCCGTTCGGACCTCAAAGTGTAAAAGGTCGTGGCTACCTCGGGAGCAAAGGGTACACACCCGGCCTCAACGGGTTGAGCGAACATTTTGCCAAAATGCTTTGAGCATGCTTTGCTCCTTGATCTTGATGATATTTATATCGGTGTATGAATTTTATTCAATCTTATATATAATATAAGAAACCTAAACTCAGCCCTGATTTGTTTTTGAAAAAAAAATGTTATTTTGTTTCTAAGGCCTGCTTGTCTGTGAAGTCTAAATTCTCTCACACCCATACGATCTTTAAAACGGTGTGCAACGAGAGCGATTAACTAATTACTAGTCGTTTGCTAGCTATATTCTTCTATCCTTACTCTCTCCAAAAAAGAGAGCTTGAGCGACTGAGTATCAACCAATTTTTGAAAAAGAACATCTATTTAGATAAGCTACATTAGGAGTACATCATCGGCGTGCGGTGGACTTATCACTATCTCTATCGCACAATCTAACTTGGGTATAAGCAAGAAGAATACAAGAGCATGTGCCGCATGCCCTTGCATCTCCCTTGCACCTTAATTTTTTATGTGATTGAGCGAGAAAGAGATAAAGCCACATATATATTATGCTTCACAGTGGAAACAGACATGGTTATAATTTTTTTTATATATTTAATTGCTGTGCAGCTTTAACTATTTACGATACAAAAACAGCATAGCTCATATCGAAGCATCTTTATGCAGAGTGGTCATTTGCTGTATAAAACGGTGTGTCAATTGCAAATTAGAATTGTGAGCTTACGATAAAAACGCCAGGCGTGGAATTTTTTACACCGCATTGCCTATTCTTTCTGCACGCCCTTGTCCTCATATTAAACATTAAAATTAAATATTAATATTTAAATTGAGATTGACGACTAGAACAATAAATAGAAAAGGTTATTTTATATTATATAAACGAAAATGTTTGAAATCAGCCATTTGTTTCAAACGGTCGCATCATTCTCTTATTTTCGTAAATTTGTGCCTGATTTATTTTCATATAAAAAAAAAAGAATTGTGCTGTTTCCAGTAATTTTAAAAAATAAACATCTTTATGAAATATTTGACTTCTTTCAACAAAATTTTTTGTGAAGAGTGAAGAGTAAAAAATGTTAAAAGTAAAACAACCATTTGTTTTTCATATGCCTTGTAGTATATAATTATGTAAATTTATATACCTAATAGAATAACTAATAATATTAATTATATACAGATTGTATGATATGACATCTTGTTGCTTGTAAAAATGTTTAAATGATGACGAGCATTTGTTTGGTTGACCTGCTCAACTTTTGGATTTTCCGTTCAGAGAACCTATTATCTTAGAGGGAACATCGGTGACGGGTACAAGGTTGAACACCCTTGAAAGATAGAGACTCGGTATTAGAATTTCTATATATTATAAATATTCCTCTCACTATCTGTTACTTCGGCAGCGACATACTGATTTGGTGTGAAGGGGTTTGACGTTGAAAGCAGAGTCATTTCAAAAGCGTTGCAAGTAAAACTCTATCAGCAACGGGCAAAATCAGGTAAAACCAACCCCTGTGCCCGGCCCATCTTTGAAGAAATATCATTTTTTGTTAAGCGTTTACTAAGAGTGTTATAACTATAGAAATAGAGGATGAAATCAAATGAAACTTTTTGGAATTGTTTAAAACATTTTAATATTTATTTTTGTATGGTAAAATTGCCAACATTTCTCTTTGAGAAGAGCCACACGACAATGTTTACACATGTACCTAGTCTCACTCCTTTTCTTGTGCTTTGCACACACCTTGCATGTTCTACAGGGCTTATTTTTTTTCTGTTGACGGTATTGGTATCAATATGTGGTTAGACATATTCCCCGACAACCTGTCTTGTAGATCTTGGAAAAATCTAGCTCGGAGTGGACTCGGTGTCACCGCAATATCGTTTCCAGAAGGAGGAGTATTATAGAACTAAAATTTGATTGATATTTTAAGTCGATGAAATCAAAACCTATTTTGGCAATAACACAAATTAGATGACTGTTTTGGAAAGTTTTCTATCTTAGCTATAATTAAAACCAGGATTACGTTGCAATACGTATCGTCTAATGACTCAAACATGACTGTTTTTGATAGGTTGGTCTATCACGTGAAAACACGGCTCCGGGACTCGATGCGTTAAACATCCGTTTGTCGCAGATTTTTTTTCTTCAAAAAGCAATTGCCCTCAAAATGGCAAAATAGTTTAAAAAAACTGTCCAAAAACCGTCAAAATTATGCGATTTATTCATTACTGCATGGAAAAAACAACAAACAACGTTAATTAATTTAATTATATTACAAAACAAGCAAATGAAAAAAATCCCTTACTACATACTGTGTGATTATAATTATACTGAATTAAATATGAAAAATAAAGTGTAATTATTGCAGGGAAAAGCATCTTTATTTTGCAAGCTGAATGCTAAATGGTATGCTGTCGTGTTTCTTAATCACTCATCTTATACTAAAGAAAAAATAAGTACAAATTCTTCTTCGAGATAAGAGATAAGTAGACCTGGGTGAATGATATCAGTATGTTTGAAACAGGCAGACGCTAATGACCGTGGGACCTTTAACACATTTAAAATTAAATTCAGTAGAAATCGTTCAACTTGAAATCTTGGAGACATTCATAATTTCGAATGCTAAAACTCACGGCTATTGTCGCAATAGCTAAATCGCTATGTGACGACTTAGTGAAGAAATTGCATTTGGTATTGATGAAAAAACTTTTCATGAATGGCTTTAAGACTCTTTAATAAAAAAATATTATATATTGTACAGCTTTTTCTGTTATATATCTTTAATATTGTATATTTTTTTTATATTTGGCAAGTGGTTATTTTACCACATAATTTAACGACAACGGTACAAAATTTCTATTCTTCTTATTCTATTTAAATTATGATTAAAAGTAACATGTGTTGAATTGTTTTTTTTTTTTTTTTCATTTTTAATTCGTTTAAAATGAATAATTTTTTATTTACGTTTTCTACAGTAAAATTTGTCTTCATCCTGTCCGTACTTTGACACATTCTAATTTAGTGAAAGGTGGTTTGAAGTTCGCATCATGACGAGTTTGATTGCCGTGATTGATGATTGGCACAGAAGAGTAGAAATAAAGCCAAATCAAGTAAGCAGAGCAAATAGCCCGCAGACCATCAGAAGTGCGCAGGGGACTACAACAGTCTTACAACTACAATTATAAGCCTCAGATTAAAAAAGTAGTTTTAAGATTACGAAATAACACACTATTCACTAAATCCAATCCAATATATAGAATTTTCATAATTCACATTCGACAATATCCAATTTCATTAAATGCAATTGAAGTGGGTCCCGAGCTATGGTCATTAGAGGCTGATCGTCCCCTAAATCTCTTATCACACTCCAGTGATCCCAAATGAAGTGATATGGATCTCGACACGCGCAACCACAAACGTTCTGAAATACTTGGCTAATGAAATATGAGACGTATCACAATCAAATTTTCAATAATAAAAAGGCATTTATGAATATTTTTATTTAGTATACACCAGTGTTTCTCAACCAGTGGTGCGCCGACCGGTGTTGATTCAAAGGAAATTTTCCTTTCACTCCACAAATAGTTGTAACACATTTTAATACACCGAATAATATGCCGAAAATTTCAAACGAATCGTCATTATTTTTGTAGGCAATAGTTATATTGTATTGCTTAGCCTGGCTTTAGTTATTATTGTTTACATTGTGCTTTTGTTCATAACCTGGCGGATATGCCCATATGCGTGAGTTATTTTATTTAACAATAGAATTTTCATGTTTTATTTTATAATTTGCAATCCGAATATTATGTATTGAATGATAAATTTAAAAACCAATAAGCACAGTACTTTACAAATAAATATTTTATTTTTTTGCGTTAGCGGCAGTTGAAATTTGTCTCCTATTTTTACCGGTCTGCAGATGCAAAAGGGTTATGAGGTTAAGGTTAAGGGTTAGTTAACACTAGTGTATTTAGATGACAGAAATAAAGTGAGACTTATAGTTGAATATGTTTTTTTACTCGACCGAATATTAAAATAATACAGAAAAAATCATTCAGTAAATTCGACTATGTAAATATGTTACAAAAAACAATCATTGTTTCACACCGTCTTATGGCTGAAATGACAGGCTTTAACAATAACGTTAATAATAGCACTCGCTTTAGTATAGCAAAAGTTACTCTATTTACAGGAATAACACGTTGACAGTGCATGGCATGTAAGATAAAACCAAATCTTTTTTAATTTTCATGTTTACCTTAGTTAATATTACGTAATATTAAAATCAAAAATCCAGTTTATTTATTAAAAAACTTTTAACGAGTTTAGTGCGTACAGCGTTATTACTGCAAGGGTTATTTATTATAACCATGCGTACAATGTACAGCTTAACGTTTGACACACTCTGTTTTTTTGTTTAAGTTTAAGTTTTATTAGGGTCCATAACTGAGAACGCACAGCGTTAATGACAATGATTCGTGGAAGTCGACCCGACTCTTGTCGTGAAGGGCGATCGGCCAATCGTCGGCGGACACGTTCGCTGGAAGAATCCATTTTTGACGGAAGGGGTGGCTCCGACGGTGCGGGAGTCCGATTTTTGATTTTTGCGGAGAGTCGATTGCCAGTTTTCGAGCCAGGAGAGCCGCCGTCCCCGTGGCCGGCACCGTTGACGTTGTGGATTGTTTGTGTTTGTTTTGAAATTTGACTTAATTTAAAAATCGTTTGTCGTGTAACTTGCATTATAACTTAAAAGTAAATTCATGTGTTAAGTAAATGTAAATGTAGACTCAATTTTATGTGTAAGGAATATTTGTGTATTTTAAACCACTGCATCTCCGATTAAAATAAATAAGAGTTGAACCGGATTTGAAATGGTGTTTGTTTGAGCTCCCAGACCTTCCAGGACGCCGATAACTGACCATTCGCCTCTCTTCGACTCGGGTTTTCTCATGTGATAAAGAAAAATTCCCAATTTCGTTTGATGTCATTTTAAGTTGACCCGTTAGTAGTAAAAACCTAATAATCAATTTATATTATTATTGTAATAAAAATACTATCATTATACTCTCAATCAATAATGGTTTCACTCCTCGTGATCACTTACAATTCAATAATATCCTTGTATTCTTATACCCCTTGGTACCGGGCTTTTGGTGGGATGTATTGTTAATGAAACAATCTGATAAAAATGTTGGTCGCAATATGATGTTTCGTATGAAACTAATCACGATTTTTTTCTCCCCCTCAATTTTATTTTTCTTTGTATCGCTGATGTAAGCAGAGATTGCAATTTCCATGACGCACTTTTTAATAACATTTTGTTAGCCGTCTCATAATGTGGCATTTTCTATGTTTGGGCCTTTCGACCGAAGCGACAAATTAATGTAATATATAAAAATTTCATATTTACTTTATTACTTTTAAGGTGTTAACTGTCAATTCGTGGTGGAAAGACATTATATTAAAAAAAAAAAAAACACGATTCATTTTGTACTACTTCCACATATGTATAATTATCAGGACCGGTTTCGCTCATCACGAGCATTATCAACTGATCAGAAGTACAAATGTATTGTTTTATTTTATTTTTTTAATTTACTTTATTCACAGAATATTATGACACAAAGTGGTCAACGAACGCTCTTGGGCGCTCGTTTTATTTGGTAACCAGCTTCCACAGGTCCAAACCCCAATATGAACACTTGAATTGGTTTTTCAACCGATTTACGGATTGGTATTCAAATTCATCTGATATTTTAGTAGAAAAACTTCTGTTGAAATGCTGCATTATCTATCTTAATAAATAAAGTTGAAATACATGGTACAACCTTCACCTCATTTTTATAATATATAATATTTGATTACTAAATTACCGTAAACTTTTTTTTTAATTAACTTGTGGAATGTTTTTATATAAACGCCTCTTTATAATTTATTATTATATTAAGTTAATAATCTTCACTATCTCTGAAGGAAACCAATCCTGTTTTTTTTTTTCATTAAGTATTTAATTTTTACGATAAAGAGATTCTACTATTTTAAAGCGATTATCTCACCAACACTCACTAACTAATCAGTTGAGAATGTTCCAACAGAAGATTAAAATATAATTCACTTCAGATATCAAACAATATATGACGTTGATACATAATTATGTTGTTTACCTTAGAATTTTATTCAGCATTGAATAAAAAACTCCCTTCCGAAGAAAAATAATGTAAATATTTTTATTAAAAAAAAAGCACCAAATTTACAAAACTTTCAAGTACACATAAAATATTATTTATGCAGTTGAAAAAACTACCATACCTTTTTGTGAATCATGTGTTAATTATTAACAAGACCATACTACAATAAAAAACATACCTAAACATGTTTTTTACAAAATCATCGATCATTATTACTCTTAAATTTCACGCCCATGGGAGACTTCCGAGAATATTGAAGGACCGTAAATCACAAACGACCTTTAGGTCCAGTATCACGCTTCAATTATTTTCCTTCACTAAATTTGCATCCGTTTATTGAAAATGTCATTTCACACATTCGTACAAATTCTCTTTTCTTTATGTAACACATTTAAAATTTATTTTAACGATTTATCCGATATATAAATGCGATGCAGATTAGCTGAGCGGTCATGGGAAACCTAACAATGCGGAAATTTTAAAATTCTATAAGGTGTTTACGAAATATTTACTGTAAATAGCTGCTTGAATTTCAAACACTTTGTTCTTAATTTATAACTATTTCATTAAAAAAAAATGGAATTCTTAATAATATGTTTTTTCATATCCTTAGCCGAAATTTATCATATAATTTATTTATTTCAAGTCAACACAGGCAAATTATAATGGCAACAGACTGTCAATCAATAATTAGCATCACCATTTTTTTTATTCTAAAAATATGATATAATGACACAGCATCTATAGTACATGTTTCATACAATATTGTTGGTTTGGTTGTTAAAAAATCGTAGAATGTGTACTGTGAATTTGTCTTTATTGTATCTTATAATGAATTTAATTACAAAGAAACAAAATAATATTAATTTATTTAAAAAAAAAAAACAATTTGTTTTTTCACTAATTCACATTTTTACAATGATCAGGACCGGTTTCGCTCATCACGAGAGCATAATCAACTGATGAGCGAAACCTCGTGCTGGTGATGAGCGAAACTTGACCTGATCATTATAAAAATGTGGTAGTACTACAAAAAATTGTGTTTTATTTTTAAAATATGCCTTTCCATCAATAATTGACAGTTAAGACTTTAATAGTTATTAATTTATTCTCAGCAACTTTACACTTTTATTTTGTGTAATCTATATGGTTGCGCTATTTATCTAATGACATTTAATAAAAAATCAAAATAGGTAATTATGTAGATGATAAATGAAAATTTGTTGTTTAAGTTTATGCTTGAGGAATTTTGGAAAACAACTTTAAATATGGGCAAATATAAACAGTTTAACAGATTTCTGTACTTGATGCTTTCATTAAAGTTCTTGGTTTCCAAAAGTGACTCAGACTTTACACTCACCGTGTAAACAGGCGAATTTCGCTATTTTATGTATATATGCTATTATTTTGGAAGAAATAGTGATGTTTGCGAGAAAAGAAGCGCATTCTATTTTACCTGTCTTGAAATGTGACATATTTTGAATACGAATTGCGCACACAAAGAACAGAAAAGGGGCCATTGCAATTATTTCCTGTGAATGGACAGTGTCGTGAGTAAAAAGGGGACCATCTTATGTTTAGAATTGTATTAATATGGAATAGTTTCATAAACAATTTTGGACACAGTACATTCAATTATTTTTTTTCGTTTCAAAACGATTTTTTATCTGTGCATAATTATATAATATGGAATAGAAAAATAATTTCATTTTCGACACCATGTGGATCAAATGGACTGTTAATCGATTATCTCATCAGAATGAAAAGTATTTGGAAGTCAGTAATGTTTTAAATATGCCATATCTTCTTTTAAGATATGGCATATTTTATTATCATACTTTATTATCCTATTAAGATATGGCATACTTTATTATCCTATAAAGCCTTTTCTATGCCTCGCATTCAAAGCCGGATATGGTGAATATGAATCGATCAAAAATAACATATGCACCAATGCATCTGTCTACAAACCAATAAATCGATTAAAAAATCAATGATTATAATCGTCCATTCGAGGACTCGAACCCTTGACCGCGCAACCGAGAAAGAAGTAAATTCTAGAGCTTCACTCGGCTACGGCATTTGTATAATGACAATATTTTTTAACCACATTTTTACTTTAAAATTAAGACCCATGCAAGGAAGAGACACATTATCATTAATTATTAACATAAAGGTTCAAACCGGTAAATGAACCCACTAGTGTTTTCTATCTAAGACATGCTCAAGAGTATTTTCTGCATTCTTTAGGGTAATCAACTTTATATCCACCACCACCCAATATAGTTTCGTAAGCTTCATACACTCCAAAGATTTACAGGGGTGTTTGTGTTTCAAATTTTCGCCAAGAATGTCTTTGGAAAAATCATCAAGACTTGTCTACTTGCACTATAATTAAAATAGAATTTGGATAATTTAAGTGCTTTTATGACATGAAATTCACTCGCTCTTCATCTAACGTCATGAAATCTTTGAATGGCTTGTAATTTTTCCTATATTGAACCAATTTGGTATATTCGATGGGGTGCGTGTCACATCACCTTGAGCATTTTTACCCGTTCATTTTCATATCTGCTCCTAAAATCTTGCCTAAACATATTTCAAATACTGCATTTTATTTATATCATAAAAATATTAACATACTGTAACTTTTCTCTACCACGAAGCGCCTTTGCCATTTCACATGACCAAAATCATCTCAGCCCGAATTCTATTGACACAATATTTATGAGATTATTTCGCAACATAATAAGAATTCCCGATCGTTTTCTTTGCAGGACACAATTTCGATACACTATCGCATCTACGGACGAAGGATTATTTGCATAATAAATGCATGGGGACGACAGGGACATTCGGAAATGGTTTCGGACACAAACACCGGCATTTTTCTACGGTTGACATGTTAAGTGGTTCACATTTTGGGGAAATAAATCAATAGCGGAAATAATCTGAGAATTGTCGATAATGAGAATATTTTAATATTATATTGAATTTATAAGGCAGTAAAAGCTGTCACTAAAGTAGGTACCTATTATTTCTTGACTATGTATATGTTTTCTCTAGCGAAATTGTAGCCTATGAAGTATTTTTACAATGTCATGTTTTACTGGGTATGAATGGAAAGTAATATCTTATAGTATGCATACTGAAATACCGGTGGCACTGTTAACTATGCTCTTACAATCATATCATCAATAAATATATACATATTAACTGTCGGTATGTTCTTTGTTATGATATAAAGGTTAAGGTTTTTTGTTGTATATTAACCATGATTTTGTACCTTATGTTCTGTACGAAAAAAACGTTCAAATAAAATTAAAAATATCGACTGTGGGCGCTTGATGAAATTTCAATATCAAATTTGATTTCATAAATTTTGTAAATAGTCATGTATTCCCGCAATAATACATCATCTGATATTCAACCTAACAAAACCTACCAATTTAAAATCAGTAGGTACCTGTATGCTAATTTATTCCGAATTACTTAAATTTGAAAATTGGTTCTTGGTCACCAGCAATTGCAAAGTCCTATGAGTTTGTAATTGTTTATACGATTATTTTACCAATCAGAGTTAAAAGCATTATTGTCAAATCAGTATTAAAATTAATTCAAATATCACCTAGTTCCTAGACTTTAGGATAATATTTTTGTTTAATTTGTCTTATACATAAACAATATAAACTATTTACTAACCACTAGTTCGAGGTTATTCGTGTACTCGAATGCCTGAAGATGGCGAAATACGAAACCCAGGTCGTTAGTAACGAAATACATGTGAATGTACAAAATTTAAGCAATTCAAATTTTCGGAAATCAAACCACATAAATAAACGAAGAGGAACAAAAAATCCCAATTAATTCACATGGTTTAGCGCGGTCTGTAGATGAATTTATGTAGCCCCACCTCAGCAACACTTGTTGTATCGTTTATGTTTCATTCATCTACAGACCGCGCTAAATCATGTGAATTAATTGGGATTTTTGGTTCCTCTTCGTTTATTTATGTAGTCTAATTTCTAAAAAATTGAATTGCTTAAATTTTGTACAAACAATACAACAAGTATTGCTGAGGTGGGGCTACATAGACACATTTTACTCCCTTTTTTTTTCCTTTTACTTGTTATAATCTACTCTCACTACTGATGACTTATGACGAAAATCTCTCTGATTTCGAAGGTCGATTAAGCTGATTTATTCAAGACGACTCTGTAGACGTATTTGTTGAATTGTCAAGTTGCATTTTAGTTGCTATTCTGCCATAAATAACTATGAACATTTCGCAACATACATTTTACGAATTGTAAATATATATGCATAGTAATTGAACTATGTTTTAAATTTATTTAAAAAATTGCAGTCGGTGACTTTATTATTTTATTTGTGAAAGAAAAGCATTATTCTAAAAAACAGTTGAATATCTAGCGACATTTCATCGCTGTATTGACCCAAGATATTCATAAAAGCAAATGACATCATATCACGTAGAGGTTTGGCCCTTTTTTTAGAATAAACATCATTTCTTAACGCTTCGCCATATTCATAAAGATGACGTTTACAGAACTGGGTTGTGTCCAGTCAACCCCTAAAGGATTTTGTCTAAAGCCGATGGGTCGCTGTGTGCTCAAGGGTGGATTTCACCCCATGCAAATGGATAGATAGCGCTACCAAGCAATTCGTCCACGAATAACTGTCCCAAATATTTTTTTTATGTGTCTATCCGTTGTGTTGATAACAGTTCTCGGTGTTTTCGGTGGCAATTTTGTGGCAATTCATTTTTAATATAAAATTAAAGTTGATAACTTTGTTATTCTACTTACTGGCTGTCTGATGTGACTCGTTAAGCATCTTCAGAATAACGGAACTTAGTCGATTAACCAATTATTATTGTTCTGGTGATACGAAATACTTACACTGGATCAAAAATATAATAGTAATTTCATCTATTTTCTAATATATCGGCGTCTGTGACGCAGTTAGTAGCGTCGTTGGCTACGGTTACGGATGTCTCGTTTTCAATGCCGGTGCGGACGGTTTTCATAAATTGATCTTTCAATCGATTTATTGGATTTCTGTTCGTAGTCTGAATGTTTGCGATGACTAAAAACCCCCTCCCACCCATCTGATCCTCGCGGGTCTTAGCGAGAGCGATTAACTTACCACTAGTTCTGTCTTAGCCTTATCCTTCTAATCCCTACTCTCTTCGAAAAAAAGAGACGTTGAGCAACTGAGTAACAAGCAGTTTTCATCGAAAAATTCTGTTAAGATACCTCCATTAGAAGACAATATGGAGCGGACATGGATTTTTTTATTAATAATTACCGTATTTCACGGTGGTTTTTACTGATATTTGACGAACTGTTTGAAATCGACGGGTAAACAGTAGTTTCCACGATGTTCGCAAGATACCCCTATAAATCATTCCTTTGAAATCCGCAGTCCTTAAACAGAAAAGCCCTAGACTGACCGCCGCGAAAGGGATCTCGTTGTGCGTTTTTCATAGATTCGAGGACATGCTGTTTTATAGCACAACTTATTTGAATATTATTTTCAGAGTTTTGTGATGGAATATGATTTTGCAATAAGGAGAATAAATATAAAATTATAGTCAGAAAACACTTCAATCAAGAGTCAATGCAGATCAACTAAGATAACTACTTAAAATGGAAAATAAAACACTTAAAACATTGATTACACAATAATAATATTGTATTATATTCATAAAATCAAAATTACCATAACGCAATAACTATCAAGGAAAATATTTTCTACTAGCACACGTGCACGATGGTGCATCAAAGAATAATTGAAATAATAACAATTATCCTGGGCATCGTAAACGCAATTGTGGACTACAAGAAATATTATGATTGTTCCGTTTTTTTAGTCAGAAAACCTGCACGGTTATTTAAAACTCCTTTTTATTGAAATATTCTTATAATTTTTAGTCAGTTTACTAAATTTTAAATCAAGAAAAACATTTTATAAATAAGATGGCAGTACCAGACGTTTCCAAATATAATATAATGTATCATTTCATATCAAATCAAACTTAAATATTGAACAAGTCTTAATGTGATTTTAATCAAAATAGTTTCTGCAACAGAACTAAGTCACATCCAATAGTTTTGACAGGTGAGAGCCACTTGGTAATTTCAAGTTATTATAATAATGACAGTCAATCGATAATCTAGTTCCTAAAAGAAGGATATTTTTAGGTGTACTATTATTTAAATATGCAGGTATTTTTATAGTACGTTTCTTTAGTATAATAACACAGACGGAATAGAGTTTTAATTCTCACGGGTCAAGGTTTGACCCATGGTCAGACAATAAATTGTTATTTACATGCACCTCTATGCCAACAATGATTTATTATCCAATATGAATAGAAGAAAATAAAATTTAATATTCTGCAAGGATGCATCAGAAACGCAAACGAACAATATAAATCTCAATTCGCCATTCGGTAGTTATGTATATGTTTAACTTTGAATGGTCAACATGTACAATTTTAGAATAGAAAGGGCAATGATGCCACTACTGTATCATATCGTTCTCGTTGTAGAAAAATAAGTTTTGTTGGGTCTTCATATTTTGAATAATGCATTTATCAATCGATTTATGAATTTTTTCATTCGGGGATTTGAGCCTTGGCCACCAAAACGAGTAGGACTGAAGCCATGTACACACGACTAAGGGATATACGGTGATCGGTCGAGAACTATTACTTTAAACGTGAAAATAAATCAGGTAATAAACTACAAATAACATGCAGTCCATGCAGTTAGCATAGTAAAGAATTATATCTTCCACTGTCGGGGGAAAGTGTATTGTTTCGTTGACGCAGTGACGTATTGAGTATTCATTGGCTTGGAGGGAATCTTCAGAGGAATGCGTCACATTTGTCACAAGGAAACAGTCTGTTTCGTCTATTCTTTATCCCTCACAAAATAAAGTTCGCCGCGTAAGGGCTGCCACTGAACAGAAAAAATATTTTTGCTCACTTATTCAAATAGCTGTATAGCCTGTTTGTTATTGATGTTTGCAAGTATAATATAGCCGTTGTGAAAATAATTTATTTTTAGACAAAATAAAGTATATGGTTCCAAAACTTAATTAATTCATTCATAATTCGATTCTTATCACTACGTAACGGAAACAAATGACTCACGGTTCGATTCTCGGCAAGACATTTGTTTTTTCACTATATCTTCTTTGATTAAGCATATTATAACAATGAGAAAAATTATGATTCGGGTATCAATCGGGATTATCGACGAGATATTTGTGTTTTCTCTCTCTCTGCTATTGGAAAACCAGTGTTAGAGTGGTAAATCAATTGATTTGCAATTCTTATATTTTCATAGAAGTGAACAACTGACTTTCGTTCATCACAAAGATTAAATCGTTTAAATTCGAGCAGTTGCGAACAACGCGAATCGATACATAGTTATTTTCATTTAAAGGTTTACCGTAAAAAAAATGCATGTAGGTATCTTAATCTTTTACATGTTCTCATCGACAATACGTAATAAATCGACATTCAATATTTATTTGGTATTTCTGAGACACCCTGGCATTTGGAATTTAGAGAAAAAACATAATACCTTTGTTTTAAAAACTAACACGAAATAGTCGGAAAAAAATTCTTGTCAAAGCTAAAAATATAATCCTCATAAACCACGCCGTCATCCCTAGTTACTTTTTACGGCAAAAATATTTCTTCATAATGAGATTTTTAAATTCCCATTCTCAACTCTCATGGCGGTCGTTTTATTTTTAATGCGCTTTTTCTAAATGCTTATTTACGTCTTTCTGTATTTATTTCAAAGTTTTCAAATAATTTCGAGCATAATACATAAAAACCACATCAGCTTAAATTTCATCCTATTAATAAATATGAATGCTTAAAACAGAAATTGCTTACCTAATACCATCAGGATATTGTAAAGCCATCTTATAGATTATAGGGTTAATACTATCGATTTTATTACAAGACATAATTTAAATAAGAGAAGATTGCTTGGCAGAGAGGCGAAGACAAATATAAAACTCTTGATACTTAATAGGTTTAATTAACGAAATTAAGGGTATTAGCAACTGTCATAGTGACAAATTATACATGGATGATATAATTAAATAAATTATGTTTTTATGAATATCACAGTAATTGCACGAATATTTCTAATGTTTCAGAGGACTTAGGTAAACTAATAATTAATTTGCATTATTGAGATTTTGTACACTTCCATGTATTTTGTCACTAACGACGGTTTCACCTTTCGGCATCTTCAGGCATTCGAGCACACGAATAGACTCGAACTGACACTGGACTCGAACTGGACTTTTTGATATTGAAATTCCATCAAGCACCCTCAGTCGATGTGTTAAATTATATTAATAATTAATTATATTATGGATACGATTATTGTAGTATAAGCATAAACATTTATACATATTTATTTATATTCCCTCCCACCAATCCGATCTTTAAAACGGAGCGTAGCGAGAGCGATAAGTTAACCACTAGTCCTGTTCTTGCACTATCCTTCTATCCGTAATACTTCTGTTGAGATATCTCTATTAGGAGACCATATTTATACTCCACATTGGAAGCGGTCATGATATAAAATATATATATATACCCAAATAATACATTGTTCTTATGATAAGTAATATGAATTTGTTGTATCCATTGTACGTATGGAGGGCAGGCATTATTTATCATACCAATATACTGAGACGTTGCCTACATTCTGGATTCTGGGAACTGTAATTTTTTTTAATTCCACAATAGATGTCACTATCATTGCACATATATACGTATCAGGGTAGAGAATTCTCTGTAATGTTTACGGTGACACACACTTATTAAAAACTTAAAAATTGTATTAAAATATATCAAACAAGTGCTAAGAATATATAATTTTCTGTTTAAACTTATTCTATGTCAAGAACTTAAAAACGAATCTAAAAAAATGAGTTCATTGCCAGTATAAAAGCGACACAAAATAACTTGTAATAATCATATAATTTTGAAACAGGTTAACGATAAATAAGACTTTGCTTGAATAGCTTAAAAAATAATGGACATTAAAACAGGGATATTGAGTAGAAAAGGTTTGGAATTTATTTACGCCCCATCTCGAAAACATTTGTCGTTACTTCCGCCGCTTAATCTATTTTAAAACATATTTGCATGAAAATCACTTCCTGTTGTTTTCCATTAAACTTTGATCCGACATCAGTGGCGGGCGACTAATAATATCATTTGAGACAGACACTGGAGGGTAAAAAGCTTATTTCCTTACTTTTCAATAACAACTCTTTCAAAGGAATATTATATCATTTTGTTTTATATTTATATCTCGAATACATTTGAGAAAGTCAAATATGGTCAAAAATTTTTGTTTGACTTTATTTATAGTTGCGTCCTTTAGTATTTTAATCTATAATTTTGGCTGACATTTCTTTCAAAATTGACCGAGTTTTTTTTCTGTGTCTGGTATTAAGAATACATGCAAATATGAAGCAAGCAAAACCAAATGGTATGCCATTCAAAAAGGTTATCAATTTCACAGTACAGATTTAAATTAATCTTCATTCTTCCTTATGTGGTTAAAACTACTCCATAACTGGACTCTCGTTATTATGTTAGTATTCTCTTACACACTCCATAGGTAATACTTTATTTATTGCTAAAGCATAACTTTCAATATTATTATTTTATTGAGTACATAATTCATTGTGTTCTTTCATTTACTTAGTACCAGTGAATTTATCTACGACATATAAGATTGAAACTTTTACACAGTATATGTTGTCTACGAGCATTTTTCAAAGAAATATGACCAAATATTATGCCCCTTAGACAAATGCCAGTTTAATATTAAAAAATAAACCTTTCTTAGCGCACGCCCCTGTGGATTCGTAAAAATATCCCTGTCACGTGGATCAGTACAAAAGCCATCAGGCATCGCGCTCTCGCATATTTTTTCGAAATTATTATTATTTCAAAATAATAAAAAAGCAAAGCCGCGAGAATAATGTAGTGTAAAACGCAAGAAACCATTTGGGGCTTCCGATATATTTTTTCTTTTTGCTCGTCCATTAATTCCCAGTTGTTTCTATGTGTATGCTTAAAAAAAGCTTTACTCAGACGTTGGTTCTGAAGCAAGGAGCCGAGAGCTATCGATTAGATATGTACGAAATATTATTTCTATTTTTTATATTCATTTTACATTCTAAGTCTCAAGAAAATGACATGTTTGTAATTATATGTTTTAACTTATGTTAGAAAAATATCCATAATTTTAATCTCGACATATTGATTGAAAAATAAATCTTCTAACCTGTTAGAGGGTTACTCTATAGAGTATACTTTAGGATTAATAAAAAATGTATAAAGTTTATAAACCCTAAAAATTATCGCCACGTTTGAGTTATATTATATTTTTTAATTAACATTAAAGTTTCGTTTTGTGTGGAACTAATGCTAAAAAGATTTTGATTATGGGTCATCAATTTAGGCATAATTGAATGGTTTGAAAAAGCTTAACCGAATGTCACACACACACACACAAGAAAACGCATAATTATCAAAAGGAATCAAACATTTCACATTTTAAATATTTTTGCTAATATTTAAACAAAGGTAATGCGATGAAAAAGCTTTCAAATCTCTACTATATAACAGAAAATATATTTATAAATCTCTGTCATTCTGTACGTCTTTCGGTCACAAAAACTTTTCCCAAACGGTGTACAGTAGCGACGTGAAATTTTTACTTGTCATGCTGGCTACCATTTCTTGGTAGCAAATTTCAACACTAGCTAGCCAACGTGTAAATTAACCTAATATAAGCGACCTTTATCTTGGGCGAAGCGGGGTAAAAAATAGTAATATGTAAAAATGAAATGTAAAATGCATATCTATATAAATCCCATGCCTTACTGAATTCTAAAATAATCATAAATATTACAATTTTACAGAATTTTATATAAAATAATCTTTCATTCAAACATTTTTCACGTAATGTGATCTCTGCTCTCTCCACGTCAGGTACGTAAATCACATCAAATCCACCCTACCTTTGTTTCAATTAAATAAGTAAGAGATTAAGATCAGTACCTTCAAAAATAATATCATTTTAATATATTTCTTCTCAATGAAGCAAAAATGTCATAAGTTGAATAAAAAAATATGTCAATTTTAATTTGAAATTGAAACTAATTTCAGTATCTTACACTTAACCAAAATATAGTTTATCAAACAAAAGTTGTTATATTGACTTCATACTCTGTTGAGCATTTCTGACTTCCACAATTCCCCTTATTTGTGTAAATATATTTGTCATTAACAGTTGTATCTTGACTGCTGTTAAAAAACGTCGTTTCTACTTTATGGGATCCACTTGTGTCTCAGCTTTTCTTTTAAAAAATACAAAAATAATTATTAACAAAAATCTAATTTTTTAATTACTCACATGTGTTTTAGTAAAATAATAAAATATATATTGCTAAATATTAATCGATAATTTTGATTGATTTGGTGGTATTAATAGTGGTACACAGTCATTATTCTAACACAGCGATTCCCAACCCGGGGAATGCGTACCCCAAGGAGTGCGCACTTGGTGGCTAGGGGTACGCGAAAGATTATTGAATAATATATACTTAACCACATACCTACAACTAAACATTCATATTATAAATGTCTTAATAAAGTTCAAATTTAAAATCTTCTTTTCATTATTTAAATTGACTGTATTGGTATTTCTTAATGCGTTTTGACAGATGAGATATACGGAGTTTTAAAAAAATTAAGATTTTAGCATAAATAAACCAAACCCTGGCTTTTTTAAAAATGACGTTTTCGTTTCAAATATTTGAATGGTATGAATTCTTTGAACTCCCTTTTTTGTTCTTTAGTGAAATTATTCGGGACCTGTGAAGCGGGCTAATTGTTATATGCGTAATTCAATGCTACCATGGTACACAAGTCTTTGCATTTCTTTCCTACGTGTTATCTACGTTAAATGATTCCGTTAAATAATTTTTAGATTGCGGAAGTACATCTTTCCAAATCTATTGAGCATACGTATTAATCTTTTAGAAAGATATTCTTTTTTTAAAAATGACAATATAATCAATTTAGTAAGCGAACAAGATAAATTAATATTATTAAGTAAAAGTTGACAAATGGAATCATTTAAATACAATATGACATTCAAAGAATACTTGATACTGTAATTGAATTAATTATCTCCGTAATACTTATCTGAACAATTAAAAATATTCACTATTATAACAATACAATTGCTTCTTTTAGAGTTAGAATAAATTTATAAAATCTGTCCCATTTTTAATAGATCCTTTAAGCGTAGGTACACACATACTTCTGTCACTCGCGAGAGTTTTCGCACAAAAACTGATGTTCCCATCCGATAGAATGTTATCATACAGAAATCTATACGAAGGAACATCACATGTACGCTTATTAAAAAAATACATCTTGTATATAAATATCTAGTTTAATTAGTGGATAATGACACGAAGAAATACTACGATAACAAGCATGAATTCCCATACATATATTTATATAATTTAAGACATCGATTTATGTCCATTCGTGTGCTCGAATGCTTGAAGATGCCGAAAGGCGAAACCCGGGTCGTTAGTGACAAAATACATGGAAGTGTACAAAACCTCAATAATCCAAATTTAATTTTATATATTTATATAAATATACTGTGTCGTGTATCATGTCATGGAGCATATATTATAGTTTACATGTGTTTTGTGTAATGTCAAAACATCCTGATCTTTGTATTGAAGTAGAGTCATTTTTAGAACAGTCACAAATCTCTTGTTGTGCTTTCAGGAAAAGTGAGAAAACAAATGACGCGGACAATCCAACTAAAATTGTACCGCAAATCATTTATTTTCATAAGTAGTCAGAGTGAGAAAAAACTGTGGGAACCCAATTACAATTAAACATAAATCATTAATTTAGAGTACTCAGTGATATGACTCGACTGGACGAATTGATAAAGGCATTTGACTCAAACAATTCGATACGCGCATAACTGATTCATGTGCCGACTTTAGTACGTCAAACGCAGTCAAGTCAAAACATTTTTGCTCCCGTACAACGTCTTCTCAAATATTTTGTTTTTGATTAGTCCATTATAATTGTTTTTGGCTGCAATATTCACGTGTCATCATCACTTGTTTTCGTATCAGTTGTCTTCTTGGCAAAACTAAGAGACGATGGGATGATTTTGCAGCAGGCAAAGAGACTGACGGTAGACATTTAGCGGTTTTATTTTCGGAATAGAGAATGGAAATATATGTGAGTTTTTACTTTACGAGGGACTTTTCTAATTCAGTATACTTGACAAAGAGCTAGTGAGTTTAGTTCCATAATTGTCTCTAGAAAAATTGAATAGTTTTTGTACACTGGTTTTTTTGTGGATACAAAAGTGAAGTGGAGTCGCAGTCAAAATAGTCACAGCTTAATCAGTTGATAATGCTCGTGATGAGCGAAACCAGTTCTGATCATTATAAATATGTGGAAGTAGTACAAACGAATTGTGTTTTATTTTTTAAAATATAAATGTCTTTCCACCAAGAATTGACAGTTAACACCTTAAAAGTGAACAGCTTAATCCATCCAAAAATCTATAAAAATGTTCATTTATTCCAGATTACGATATCATCACTCAATAGTTGGCGATCAAGACCTGGCCCACCCCTATCAAAACTGCGGTCCAGTGTCCAGCAAGTTTTGCGATCGCTTACTCTTTATAGATAAGGGCCGAGGTGGACATGTTAAGTGTGTGCGAGATTTAACGCGTTTCTTATCAAGAAGGCGCTATATCAACCTTCTTTATTGCCTCGCTTTTATCGCCCGCCAGAGAATAATATTCCGTTTTTTCTCTGACCAGTGGAATCAGCGATCAATTTTGTATATAAACCAATTCAGATCCACTTACTTTCAAAGTAATAACTATATTTAACCAAAAATTAAATGAAAAAAATTAAAGATTCCTTTTAGAAACGTAGTAAATATTTAAAATACGACAAAGCCTGACGTTTCTTTTGAATATAAGGTTATTGATTAGATAAAGACAATCAGTGCATTTAAATACAACGTTTTTCACAAAGAAATGTTCTGTTTTAAAATAAAAGTAGCAATGTTTGTTTCTACAAGAAATATGTTATATATTTGATAATTACTTTGGCATTACACCTTCATCATAACTCATAACTATATACATATTGCGTGATGCCGAAATAACAATCAACAACTGAATTACATAATTGTATTGGAACTTAATGCTTAGCAATTTTGTCATCTTTTACTTATGAATTTCTTTCCAATTAAATGCCATAATTTAGAATTTCAACAGAAGTTGTTGAACGATTACTGTTTGAAAGTTTCTCGCTCTATCTAAATATGCTTATCGCTCTATCTGTCTTTGGCACCATTTTCAGGATCGGATACGATGTAAGTGATGATTAATGAAAACATCTCAGACATCCATGGTTTTGGGTTGAAATCTATAAATCGATCGAAAAAACATATGAATACTTCTATTTGAAAATTCAAACCCTTGACCGAGCAATCGAGTAGGATGATATCCTAAGACTATTGACCTACGGATCGGATCACTAGAACACTAACTAACACTAAAAATGATTTTCAATATGCATCGGTTCTGTATTGATATAATAAATGTAATAGACTCGTATCTCGCAAATCAAATTTCAAAAGGTTATATATTGCATTTTAGATTCTAAAATAATAAATAACTTTCACATTGGAAAGTCAAAATATAACAGTGGGAATGGTTCTGAAGGGGTGAAAATTTAAGAAGTCTGGAAGTACGAATATAAAGATAGTAGAAGAATCTAAACAGTTATGTTGCCTCTTAGAGTATCACATATTATATAGAAAATATCGATTATATTTTAAAAGCCGGAAGATTGTGGTTTCGTGGAATAGTAAAATTAAAAATATAGTCATTACATCGTATTCGATAAAAACGTTACAATCAACAAGTAATTCATTACATTGTAACCAAACATCTACTATCCGTTTACATTCAATATAATATAATTTAATTCGGCCTCCATGGTCTATTGGTAAAAGCTTTACCCAAGCAATGGGTTCACGGCAAGAACAATATCATTTTTTTTTTTTATTTAAATTTGAATTCGTTCACATGAATGTGTATTATTTCTCTTTGATTAAATATAAAAAAATTAATCACATCAATTTTTTCTCGGGTGATTTAAAATTTCAACAATATTCGAGGCATTGGCAATTAATTATTCTTTTAAGGTGTTAACTGTCAATCCTTGGTGGAAAGACATTATATTTTAAAAAATAAAACACAATTCATTTGTACTACTTCCACATATTTATAATGATCAGGACCGGTTTCGCTCATCCCGAGCATTATCAACTGATAAAAATACAAACATAACAGGCTTATTTATATAAAATTGAGTGTAAAAATGAAGGCATATAAAACTGATGGTTCATGAACTGAGACAAGAAAATACTGATTAGCAAACAAATTATACATAAATCAAATAAAAGAGTATACAATTAAAATGTTATGGACCTCTTGCAAATCATTAAATACTAATCTGAAATCACAAATATAGCTACATTAAAAAGTCCATTTAGCTGAACAAAATTTTTAATGACGTTACTAATGTAATATACAATAATGAATCAGGAAAATTATAAGAAAAAATTAGTGAACCATTTTAAAATAATCAAATATTAAAAATGTAATTAATATGAATAATAAACAGCCATCTTAAGTGGAGAAAGCAGAGCAGCTATGAGTATCCATTAAATTTTTTGCTCTGCTTTCTACAATTTTAAATACTTTTCCCTTTTTTTAATTGTGTCTTTTATATAAACTGAACTAATCATAAGCGTCTAGCATAAATATTTCTATTCATTTTATCTTTTTGTTTTGTGAAAATGTGTTTTTGAATATTGGGAGTACCTAAGCTTTTTGAGAAACGAGATGGATTGCAATTTAAACATAGACAAACATCTATCGTACAGTTCATTAGTCAAACAACTCCAAAAAAATGTTTTCGTCACTCGAACAGTGACTTATAAAATAACTTTGATATTTCAACAGCTTCATAATCCTGCTGAGAAATATGATTTTCTCACTCCATCAAATCTTTTAAATGAATATTACGAGTATCAGTTATATCAAGATGATATAACTGTTGAATAATGAAACAAATGTAGAGAAGGGTGGCTAAGATTTAAATTTGTAATGTATTCAAAAATATAATTTTAGAGACTCGGTCACAAATATAAAAATACTTTTAATCTATTTCTTGCAATTGTGTCACTAGCTTCAAAAGGAGTTTTTCAAAGTTGAAATTAATAAAAAAAGCTATTTAATATCAACACTAAACAATTTTCAATTATAAAAATTGCAATACGTTCGATAGAACACCAACTGGCTGATAAAACAGATTTCGATAATGTTGCTGACTATGTTGCTAAGAGCAAAGCGAAAAAGATTAAATTTGATACAATGTTTTTAAATGTTATGTTGGTAAAATTTACTGTTGTTCTAAATTGATTCACAATTTTCAATTCGTTTTCAATAGGTATATATTGTACATAAATAATTTTGTATTTCCATATAATTAATAATACATCCGAAAATTATTTGTATGAAAATTTTATATTAAATATAATATTTTTAAATGACGGGAATGTAAAAATATAGTACATATTTTTCAAGAAATCATATTTATACATAGTTTTTTTTAGCTGCAGCGCAATCTTTGCGTGATAATAATTTATGATTTTAAAAATACGAGTAGTCAATTTAAAAAATTGGCCTTAATCTAACACTATTTTTAATACAAAATCATCATTTTTGGAGAGGAAATGGGGGGCGGCAAATTCAAACACCGCTCCGGGCAGCACAAACCTTAGCGACGCCATTGGGTATACGTTAACCAAGGGTATGGAAAGATGGCACTTATTATTGCCAAGTCGAATATTAAAGGAGGAATTTTATTGACTCTTATTCAAATCCTATTACAATTATATCTGTATTTTAAGACTTTTTTGAAAGACATGGAAATATCAGTGTCGCAAAAAAATAATATATAAAACAATATTTCGACGCGGCGCGCAATTGTAATATAAGAATACCTTATGTCCAAGGGAAATATTATTTTCTCGTCAAAACTTTTTTATGTTTTTGCTAGTTGTGAATATGTAAAATATTTATCAATACCTGATCAAAAGAGCTATCGCCGAACGCAAATTTATCATGCGTTGGATCCGGCCCGCGGCCCGTAGTTTAGCGACTCCTTATATATACATACCATTTTTTACCTTCTTTTAATGTATTATTATAGAATAAATACGTACTAAAATTTGCATTTGTTTTTTTATTTATTGCTTCAGCACATGCACTGTTTTACAACACAAAATAGATAGTATTAAGTAGCATTTCCGAGTATTTATTTGACGACATTCATTTTATAACGACTGCCCTGAGATCTGGTCATAAAATGACACTGTTTAAAAACATTTCAGTTCAATAAACCCATGCAAAAACAATTTTTAGATTATTGCAGAATTCCTCAATAAAGTTGTTGAACTAATCGTTCAATGAGACTTTACGAGATAAACTCACTTATTATTTGTATTTAAATATCATAATTTCCTCCGTATATTTTGGTCGTGATTGCATAAAATGTTATTGATAGAATGGTATGGACTATAGACGCGTCATTCCCGAACAAACTAAGAAAAAATCCAAGCGACATTATCTTTGTAGTGAAGGAGAGTCACCCGTTCCCCTGTATAGAAATATTGGAATCGTCACGAATCACTTACTTTCCCACTATAACACTGCTTTGTCAATCTAAGGCAGAGTAAGAAAATAAATGACTCGTGAAAAATGTAATTTGAATTAAGCCGCTGTTATTATTTCGTTACGCAGTGATACGATTCAAATGAACGAATCATTAATAACGAATTGGCAAAGACAATTGACTCGAAGTGTTTCCTTTTCCTATGTCTAGTGTAAACACAATGGTAGGAATAAAAATTGTAAAGCAAATTAATATTTTATTGAATATTATTAGGGATTATCGTCGGCGTCCGTGGCGCAGTTGGTAGCGTCGTGGGCTACGGCTACGGATGTTTAGGGTTCGATTCCCGGTGTGAACGGTTTTCATAGATTGATCTTTCAATCGATTTATGGATTTCTATTCGTAGTCTGAGTTCCACCCATCCAATCCTCACAGGGCGTAGCGAGCACGATTAGCTATCCACTAGTCCTGTCCTAGCCCTATCCTTCTATACCTACTCTCTTCGAAAAAAAGAGAGGTTGAGCAACTGAGTAACAAGCAGTTCTCATAGAAAAATTCTGTTAAGATACCTCCATTAGGATACCATATGCTCCACATTGGGAGCGGACATGGAAAAAAAAGAGATTATGTATTATTAAAAGAATGGCTTATGATAAGGCGGGTATAGGCAGTAATAATATTACAATTTTCAATTACGCTAAACCTTTGAAAGTATTGTCAATCCGGTGAAAATTAGCAGGTATAAAAGGTATTCCCGACCTATGTTGTGATTTATTGCTAATTTAATATCGACGCATTGTCCAAACGGTCATCGCAATATGTAGGGTCAGTGAAACTGGATTGACCCGTGAGAAAGTGCTGTAATTTATGTATAAGTACGGATTTTTATTTCAAGTGGCCTATTTGAATAAATTCAAATTGTTTATTGCGAAATAGGTTCCCTATTTTATGGAATTGTGAAGTACCTGAGAATATGAAAAGTTCACAGAAATTTATAAGTAATGAATACACACCACTACAGAATTGATATAAAATCAGTATTTACATGGCAACAAAAGATTATTGATCTTTACGTTAAATTCAAATAATAGTTGGAATCAATTCAAATTTTCTAAAATATAGCAGTTATTACAATGATGTCACACGATTTCATTTCTGATCACCTCTTCTGCTATCGTCACAATTCATCAAAAAATATCACATCTGATCCAACAGTTACCAAATAATAAGGTTTTTTTACCTTGACCATGCCCACTTTATATTCAAAGCTTATCTAAAACACACGGTGCCGCCAAGAAATTCTGCCCCCCTGCCAATCTCATTCCGTCTTGGTCATGGTCATCAAAAGCCTTCTAGGACGATTGAATTCATGCGATTAGAAGAAGGTGCCACTGGGATTTAGGCTCACAATAGTACATCCTTCTCTCTTCTTTCACCTGAAATGTATGTATTTTGCATTGAGTGAAAAATAAAACTCATTATGAATTGGATGCGTTAAGAAGGATAAACGTAGAGATATTTCTTTGACAGTAATCAAATCTTCAGTGGTCTCTCATCTCCGCCCAGATTAGTATAAGAATGAACAATGCTCTTGGAGTAATCATGGCAGAAATTTTTCGCAGCACATGCATCTAGCGACCCAGTGATTCCAGCTTAACTTGGCTCAAAAACCATAAGTATAATTCGTGGAGTAAGTCACTCGTGTGTACATATTTTCTTCTTTCATATTATTTTGCTTGTTTTGTCTCGCTCCTTTCCAAAATACAATTGAACGTTTATTAAGTAAGTAAGTAAGTTAACATATCGTTGTAAAATATGAAATAAGGATTAGGTATGTTGCATAGCTAAAAAATACTTATAGTTTACTAAAACGATACGGTTGTACGATCAGTTTTTATATAAATAAATAAAAATGTTTTTTTTTGTTTCGTACGGTACTCAGCGTTATACCCATCATCACCCGTGATTATTGTTAGCATAGTTATTTGCGTTTTTAGTTTTTGCCTAAAATGTTAGAGAATAAATTCTTCAATACTTGTTTGCATGCACTATAGTTTGCAGAAAGTTAAATATTTTAAAAAAAGACAGTACATATTTTATCAATGGTTTTTATTCGCTTAAACTATCTTTCTTTTCACCGTTCTTCATTCCCGCTATTTATACCTAACGCCGTGTCAAATTACCAAAATCATTACGCCTCGGTCTCCCTCCCGCGTCTTGAGGCGTCGAATTTTCATCTCCCTCCGTCGCATGGGAGGGGTCAGGAGGTCAGGTCGACGCGACGCTCTCCGATTGGCTGCACCAGTCACCTTTGAACCCACCCATGCCGCGGAAAACTCTCAATGTCAAAAGGTCGAATGGTTAACCAATACAATGCAGCCTGTGGAAAACTTTACCTTAGTTTTCCACACTTTCCACAGATCATTCAACTTGATATATAATTACTAAATGATTCAAAATACATGCTATAAAATGAAAGAATGACGACCAGCAATTTATGGATAGTTGCATTTATAACTATCGTGTACTTCAATATCAATTTCGGTCCTGCAGCCCAGTGGTCACGTTCTTGGGTGTTATCTGGCTGGTCTTATCTGGTTGTAGGGGTCACGAATTCGAATCTCTGAACGGATACGATCATTTATTAATTCTTCAATCTGTATATGAATTTTTGACCAAAGGCATGTATATCTGTGAAGTTGAAATTATTTCCCATCCACCTCAAAACGGGAAGCGGTCCTCCTCATTGTCACATTTTGCCACAAAATCTTTTATAATTTAAGACATTGACTGAGGGTGCTTGATGGAATTTCAATATCAAATTTGAATTACTGAGATTTTGTACATTTCCATTTATTTATTCGCTAACGATCCCGGTTTCGCCTTTCGGCATCTTCAGGTATTCGAGCACACGAATGTACGTCAGGACAGATGGCATGTCAGTTCGAGTCCATTCGTGTGCTCGAATGCCTGAAGATGCCGAAAGGCAAAACCCGGGTCGTTAGTGACAAAATCTCAATAATTCAAACAAAATCTTTTATTGAATCCAATTAATGACGTCAGGCGTTTGACCCAACACTCCGCAAAATAAATTAAATGTTTTCTTCAATCGAAACGATCACTTAAATGAAAGAGTATATGATTTTTAAACTATTAGGTAACACCAAAAAATTTCGAATATGTTTTCAACATGATTTATTTCGTTATTTTTGTGACGTCACATTTTTTATAAATCCTTCGTCACAAATCATCGCAATTTAATAGTTACTTCCCAAAAAATTTAGTGTAACGTCATGTATGAACGCTCAAATAACAAAATTTATAATTTAAGCGATCGAAGATCTGCTTAAAATATCCAATATCCTTTAGATTGATTCTTTAGTAAGGAATGTTTTAGATGTTGAAGATAAGAACAGGTAAACATGATTAATTATTATGACGCTATGCTGATTAAAACCGTCTTTGTAAGGCGTTATTTTCTGTGAAGATGAAAGATATGCGTCCATCTTCTTAATTGCTATATTAACGTACTGTAGAGACTCTCAAGTCTCCTGATTTTGTAATTTTTAATACCTTACATTTTCGTGGACGGATAAAACTGTACAGGAAAAAAGCGAACAGGAAAAAACCGAAGACGAAAAAAAGCGGACATGGAAAAAACTAGACGCGGAAAAAAGCGGACACAGAGTAGAAAAATAAGTATTCCCATTTAAAATAATTCTTATCGTTTTATGAGTTCTTCAGATTTTTTATTTTAAATAACGTCAAATAATAATTTTCATAAACTCAGAACGTCCGACGACGAAAGATTTATTTTTTGCGTTCTATCTTTGTTTGAAAGTGTTGAGTTGTGTATAAATTGTATTCAGACATAATAAAACTAAATGCGGTGTTTTGCGAGCCACAACTTAAATAATATTAAATTAACCTGATTAGTCTTGTTATCGCTACATCCATACTATTGTTTAACGCTGTCACTGCGGGATTGATTCTTGAAATATTGA
The DNA here is from genome assembly GCA_022494535.1 of Himalopsyche phryganea. Classification (NCBI taxonomy): domain Eukaryota; kingdom Metazoa; phylum Arthropoda; class Insecta; order Trichoptera; family Rhyacophilidae; genus Himalopsyche; species Himalopsyche phryganea. The sequence continues at coordinate 3,419,254 of JAGVSL010000044.1, read as the reverse complement.
ATGTTTCCTCCGTTTTCTAATTAAGTTTATGTATATCGATGAGTCATTACATATTATATTACCAATATTACCGCACCCGTCATATATGACTATATTAATAATAAAACATCTACAGAAAGGTCTGGGCTCTTATATATAAGACAGTAATAGTTACCAGTTATTTTACTGTATTTATAAAGTATGGTGTTCTCCATTAATTAGCTACTCGCTTTGTTTATTTTTATATAATACAAACGAAATTACTCTCTAATACTCATCAGCATTCTACTCTTGACTTAAAAGTTACTTAGTTCTCTGTGGCGTTTTACGCCCTCTGCAAATGTAATGATGCAAAATTCAAAAAGAGAATAACAAGAGCTAGTATCTTTGATAAATGTGTTTTTAGATGAGGTCCAGGAATCAGGATACCTCTGTGATATGAGTCTTAATTACCACCCTCTGAAGCCTCCGTTGATGAACAATGATGACTTTAAAGCAGTGACGCATAATCTTTCACTTACAATTATCTCTTATTTATCAAAAAACAAAATGTTTCTTTTTTTTCTCTTCGTAAACCAAAATATGGATTATAATCGTTTTGTAATTCTTCATTTTTATTTGGGGATATCATATTTTTTTATAATATCCCCAAATATCGTAGATGGAAAGTACTGATGGCACGAATAATATAATTGTGTTTGAATATTTAAGACACGAGACGGTTAAATTCCGATTTTTGCAAAATTATGTGAAAATGTTACATCAGTCAGTTTCTAACTGGATTACTCAACAAGATTTCATGTTTCTAACGGTAGTAACTAGATAGAGATGCAACCACATGATATTAAGACGTTATTTTTGTTATCAATGGGAGTCACTCATTCACTTCTATGGACATATTAGAATTGCTTCAAATCTCTTGTTTCTTCACTTTAACAATGTTTGCAGAATTATAAAACAAATGAGTCAGCGAGAATCCCATTAGAATTGTCCGGCATTCATTTATTTTCGTTATGCTGTAATTCGACTTGAATGAACTATTCAGTGAGACCAACGCGGAAAGGTTAATCTTCTCAAATTGCTCTATTCCTTTTTTTCGAATATGTATATAAATAATAAAAAGGCGGTATGTAAGTAAATATGCTATGCCGAATTATTTATTGAAATTAGCTGTGCTATGTCGAGTTCAGCTTGATAGAGGTACTGTACAGTCTCTCCTTCTATCCCTACTCTTCTTGAAAAGGAGAGGTTGAGCAACTAAGTAACAAACAGTTCTCGAAGAAAAACTTCTGTTGAAAAGCCTCCATTACGATTCCATATGCTCCATATGGGAGCGGACATAGTAGAAAAGAATAATCAATCATAATTCATTCATTTTAATAAATTAAATGATGCCAAGCGAACAACTTTTAGGGACATGGATATTGTTTTATTAGTGTTCAATTTATTTATTAACTCAATGAACAAAAAAAAGTGGATTCGTAATTTCATCAAATAACTGTAGCGCACGCATACCAAAGAGTTAGTACCACTTATTTACAGCAATAATAAATAATTGTTTGGGTCAACTGACCGTGTAAATGCCGACTCAGGGTCATTTTCATTAGGGGCTCATTTAATTAATGACGCATTATACTTTAAGACGGGTGTATAATAAATGAAGGGTAATGTAGAAATCAAATCATAATCGGGAAAGCTACCTTGGTTGGTGGGTATTAATATGTTAATTATTTTACTTCATTATGCGAAGATGTTACAAATTATTTTTTGAAAATGTGTATTATATATTTTGTAATCATTAAGAAAAGGATTAAAGACAAATTGTGTAATAAAATAGTATCGTTTGTCTAAAGGCGTGATATTCAAACTGTGTACCGCGAAACTCCGATTGACCAGAATTCTCAGCATAAAAAATAATCAAATAAATGTAGTAGGTACGTATTTCTATCATTTTGAATCGCGGTTACAGTTATACTTAATATTCGTATAACAGTTAATTCTTATTAAAAAACAGTGACATTCTTAAAAACTGTTAAAATACTTTGGTTTTAACAAAACGCAACATTATTGAAAAAAATTGAAGTTACTTCATATCTTGATATCACATGATTGATAAAAAACATTTTTATTAAGGGTGAAATACAAGCAAATATCTAAAGTTCGCTTGATCGAAGACATATAAAAGTTCTGCGGGTGTATTTGGGAACATATGGAACACAATTATAAAATGGAAAATTACTGAAGGTGAAACGTTGATCCATACTTTTAAAATACGTATTTATAAAAAATTGAAAAGTGTCAAACTAGACTCTAGTTGGACCAAATGCAAATTTAAAAAAAGTTCTATTAGCCAGCGCATATAAGCTGACAGAAAAAGAACGGGACTAAGTATCTATGTCTTTCTATTACACATTATGGTGTATTTAAATATTTTCGATGGCTTCGACGATTACTTTGTGGAAATTTTTTTCTACAAGATTGAAATTTTTAACTGATTTTGTTTCATTTTTTTTTATAAGCTTTTATCTGTATTATTAAAAACATACTGCATGATTTAATTCAAAACTAAAATTGGTAACCTTGGCAGGGACGGCTCTTGCAAAGGAGCAAATGGTGCAATGTACTCCCATATTCAAGTTATTATTATTCATTCAAGTAATAAGCGATATTATACAAACATAGCAATTCACTAATTTTAAAATTTCCCGCGTGTTCCCCGTAAAAAAAATATTGCATCAAGCGATGATTCACACAATGCTACCTCGTATTCCGCGCCAGAAAAAATACTAATAATAATACGTCGAGGCAGTGCAATTTTGGTTCAGCGCTCCCTAAGTGGAAGGGATTTCGTAGGAAACTTTGGTTTTTTGTGACGTCATCTGTGTCACACATTCGACTTTCATACGAAGTTTTTAGTTATTAAGGATCATTGCACCAGTTGCCGAATTATGACGACCGTTCCCGAAAGTATTCAAACTCGCAGAGACCTGTCGCATATGTTTAGTTCGTGCGTCGAAAGGACCTCTAGTGTATTGAGCCTGCCACAAAGAAACGCATACCATCAAATTTATTTACTTTCTTTAACATACGTCTAATATTTACGTGCTTCAATAATGAATAGTGCATATTCTGTCTCATACATTAAAGAAAATCGTCGGGATTTTTCGAAAAGGCTGGAAATTAAAGCAGCAGGTCGTCCTATGCCAAGCTTAAATTTATTTCAGAAGTGTACGCTTAATAATAAAGTGTTTACTCGGAAATTTAATGTAGAAACGTATAAAAAAACACCATGGCTATGTGGCTGTACTAGTTTTAATACAGTATTCTGTTTTCCGTGTCTGTTGTTTGTGAGGTGAATCTAACTGGACTGAGAGTGGAATTAAGGACCTGGTTCACCTATCATTCAAAATAAAGAAACACGGTAGCTCTCAAAATCACATTTTAAATGAAATGCAACTTGCGGTATTGGGATCGTTAGATATTCGTTCCCAATTGGATGCTGGGTATCGTGCGTCAGTGAAACAAATTAATGAGCGTGTAGATAAAAATCGATATATTTTATCAAGGTTATTTGACTGTGTGAAGTTCTGTGGTGCATTTGAATTATCTTTAAGGGGACACGATGAAACTGCAGATTCCCATAATCCAGGTGTCTATCGAGGGCTTATTGATTTCGTCTCAGAGATTGACATTGCAATGAAACAGCACTTAGAGAGCAGCAGTGTTTTCAAGGGAACTTCAAAAACAATTCAAAATGACATTTTAGATTCAATTTTGGAGGTGTGTCGCAACGAAATTAAAAATGAAATATCGCAGAGCAAATATATCGCTATCCAGGCGGACGAAACAACTGACATAGCCACTACGCAACAACTCGTTTTGGTAATACGGTACGAATTGCGCGGGAAGATACATGAACGTTTCTGGAAATTTATTATCCCAAAAGATCATACTGCGGTAGGTATTGCATCTGAGATTTTGAAGGAACTGGAATTTCTCGACATTAAACCAGCACAATTAATCGGGCAGAGTTATGATGGTGCAGCAGTGATGAGTGGGCGATTAGGTGGTGTGCAGGCTTTGATAAAAGCTTCGAATCCATACGCACATTTCATACATTGTTATGCACATCAATTGAATTTGATAATGGAGAGAAGTGCTTCAGCCAACACTATGGTTCGGAACTTTTTGCAAATTTACGATCTTTTCCATCATTTTTTTCGAGATCTGCGAAGAGAGCTGACATTTTAAAAGAAATAGTTCATAGAAGAATACCTTCAGCACCAATAACTAGGTGGAATTTTAATATAAGAACAGTGACTGTCGTGCACACTTATCGCGAGCAGTTGAAAGAGTGTATGGAGCACATCTTAGAAACCGTAAATTTAGACGCTGATACCATCAATCAAGCTGGAATGCTGTTTCGATATTTAAACGAAGATCATTTCAATTACTGGCTAGATTTCTTTGCAAAAGTTATGCCACACTGTGATATACTTTTTATGCAACTTCAATCTAGGTCGAAAGATGTTTTGGAGATAAATAAGAATATCGAAAGTTTTACGCGTTCTATTCAGAATATCCGAGAAAATACCCAAATGTCACTAGTCCAACCTACAAAAGACGTAGACCAAATGACTTACCCCATTATGTCATTTGTAATGAAGTATGCGATACTTTAGTGAATCAAACGAAAGATCGTTTCGCATACCATGATCATTTAGTAGCAGCTAAATTGTTTTTTAGCGAAAAATTTTCGGATTATCACAAAAGTTTTCCTTTAGCGGACTTTAATATTGCAACATCAACTTACGATTTCATTGACAAACTAAAGCTTAAAAATGAATTAACTGTCATATACAGTAGGGAAGATTTTTACGTCACCGATGGAGCATTGTCCATACTTCAACTTTTTACAAACAATAATTTAATCAAAGTATTTAGTGAAAGTGTTAAGTTATTACAGATTATTTGTACAATACCGATGACTTCAGTGGAAAGTGAGCGTTGTTTCTCAACATTAAAAAGGATCAAGTCATTTTTGAGAAATACCATGACTCAAGACAGACTAAATGCTCTTGCGATGTTAAGTGTAGAGAAACAATTGGTATCGTCAATATCGGATTTTAATGTTCGTGTTATTGAAGTGTTTTCAAAATCCAAGAATCGGAGGATGGATTTCTTGTATAAATAGGTGAGTCTTTTTTGCACTTCCTAATATTCTTGTCACCGGCCGCCACTGAACCTTGGTATTCCAAAGGTTGTTTTACTAATTGCGACACATGTTTGTCTCATTGAGAAACGTATTCAGACTAGCTCGATCGTAAGGATTTTATTTAGAAAGTAAATAAAACAAACAAAAATAAAAGCACTTTTTTTACCGGACGTGGGAGACTACTAATTTTCTAAAATGAATTACTTGTATTTGAAGGGTTTGCATAATTAAATGGCGAAATATTATATAGTTAGAAATGCTTCAATCAACTGAGACGTCTTTTTTTACAGAATTTTATCAATTACACTAATGTTTATTATCAATTGATTTCACTATCATAGAAACCTTACCGTTTCTCTTCCCCATAAATAATAATATAGTAATGAGTGATATAGAACCGTTGTTTTCGCATTTTTATGTGTTGAAAAATGTTATTTCAAAGTTTTCCGTAGATTCGAATATTCAAAACGAATCCCTCAATCCCAGTGTGTATGCGGATAATATATGAGGAAACAATGTGATATCCAAAGTCAACTTCTGTACAGCGCACAGAATTGTTGTGTTTTTTTTTTATTTTTTATAAAAGGCTACCGTTTCCAGAATACTGAGGTCTATATACTCAATAGATGGTTCGCGTTACCAAAATTTTCATTCCTTTTTATTGTCTCCTGGGACAAGCGAAAGAGCGTTCAAAGAGCCTTTGAGGAAAAGCGAGTCGTCACAAAAAAGATCGTATATTTATTTAGCCAGTTTACCCAGACGATTTTTTTGTGGTTTTGCTACTAAATATTATATTTATCTAGAGACTATTTCGAATGTGGTAATATTTTTTGGTGATTCAAGTATGTATATTATGTTGATATCACACTTGCTCAAATCTATTTTATTTAATAGTTTTAATTATCACTCCAAGTTTTTTTTTACATAATGAATCTATAATGTATTTATCGTCTGTTTAAACAGTGAATATTTTCCTCCACACCATAAAAGTACGTGTTTATTATTGTGTTTATCTAACCAGTTTTTGAAATTAAAAAAAAAAAGAAAAATTCTCACTTCTTCTAATACGTGAAATAAGATTTAAAATCTTTGTTACAGTATAAAATATATTGATGAATTTAAAAAATACAACAGAAAAAGGCTCACAAAAATCTTTGGATAGGTTCACGATAAAAAATACCAAATATAAAAGAGATATGTTGAAAAAAGTAACAAATATAGAATGTTTTTATTTATTTACTATTCCATCAAAACATACGAAATAATAATAATTTTGAACACGTGCAGCCACATAAAACAATGCTTACTTATTTTTTTAAATAAGTACTTATTCAGGTATTTCTAATTCAATATATTTTAATGCGATGTGCTGAGATTTTATGAAGCTTTTGGGGTAATAATAATGATAAGTATTGTTTGTTGGACACGAATAAATTTGTCGCGGTGAACCAGCGCTCAAAATTGCAGTAATATTGTATTTATCGCAATCATAAACGAAGAAAGAGAAAAAAAGATTGTAAAAAACATAATAATCAAAAGAATTTTATAGTTAGTCAAATTTTAAAAATAAAACACAATTTGTTTGTACTACTTCCACATGTGTATAATGATCAGAACCGGTTTCTCAAGAATTTACAGTTCACACCTTCAAAGCAAATTTTATAAGACGAACATTCTTATTTATATATAAAAATAATTTAAAGAAGAAACACAGATATTTTGCATTCAAACATTTAAGAATTCACTCAATTATTTACCAAAATAAATACATATGTTCATAATTATATCATATTAAAATTATGAATGCTTCAGATAGTAAATATATTACATTCATTTTATGAATTGAATTCATCTGAACATGATGACCCTCAGTAGGATCACCTTTTGTTTTTAATTCATTTGAACACTTTTTATGCTCCAAGTATTGTCCATTCTTTTCTCGCAAAAAGTATTTCCAAGCAGAATATTCATTGTAAATTGCGCGTTTTATTTAAAATTTTATTAATGAATGTTTTAATTATTCAAAAGTAAAAACCCACAGTAAGATGGCAAAAGCATTGCCAGCCTCGTACAGGTGGCACGTATAAAAAATGATTTAAATTTTTTTTTATGGATAATCATGCCCAAAACAATAAATTGTGTGTTCCTGTCTATAGCTGATATGAAATATGAGCGGAAGGGAAAGCACAATACATATATTAATTATGTATACAGTAAAAAAAAATGTACATACATAAATCTAAAGCGAATCCCGAAATCCCGGTATTGGTATTAATTCAATCCCGAGATTACCGGGATTGGAAGCCCTAGTAGGCACCCACTTCAGTGTCCCGTCTAAAAATGACGAATTGTAAGTAATCAAATTAGTCACCGAGCTCTTTGGCATCGTATAGCCTGGTATTAGATGTCGGAGGAAATCCTCTTAGTCTAAAAGTCAATGGTATTTATTTTCTTGCATTTTTACGGCTTTGAATATGTCCCCCTCCATACATTATTTACGCAAGTCGATGGTCTCGAGGAAACCAATGAACCCGAGTTTATAATAATAATATATTACATTATCTCTTATTGTCAATACCTGTGACGACGATTTATATTAACTTCAAATAAATTACATTAACCCACGATGTTTTTACGAGAACTGATTATGTTATCCAGTCGCTCAACTTCCCTCGTTCAGAAAGGGTAAGGATAGAATGACGGAACTAATAAAGGATTTGTAGTTAGCTAAGCTCTACATACGCCCCGTTTGATGATCGGTAGATAGAAGGGAATGTAAACAGACATCTTATTCTTTTAACACAGGACTAAACAAATAGAATACGAAGTAAGCTTGCCGAGCTATTTTGACGAGCATTCATTATTAATCAGTTAAAACTTTAGCGTTATTTGGAAAATAAATTCTTTAATTGTATCTACGTTACTGAGCACACCAAAATTCAACATCAATTTTCTCTTAACTAATATTTTTGCGATTTAACGTTTTTTTCAAAACGATCATGTGGACAAAAACATTTAAAAATAAATACAATTTTTATGACAAATCAATTAGTCGCCTATAAATTATTATACAAATGCAATATAGTTGGCCAAATAATGGGATTATTCTTTTGATTATTGGCTTTTTGCGGTCAAGCCCGCCAGCTGTATTGTGCAATACAACGACTTCCGTTTAACACTCAATGTATGTTTGCTGAACAATCAAAAGTGACATCTTCGTTTAATACTGTAGGAAGGAAGAACACCTGGGCAGTAAATTATCTGCAACTGATACGCCCTTCTTGGTTTCATTCATCGATATCGATGACCATCATTGTAAGTGATACCGACTTTTAAAAAAAATCCTTTTTTTCTGAGGATAGTATACAATCACTTCCTATTTCCATTAACAATTATATAATATATAAGCCAAAAATTCTTACCATGAATGGACTGGTCTTGTTTCCATGTTATAACGTTATAAAGATCAAAGGTCTATAGCCGAGTGGTAAACGTTGTTGTGTTCGGTTGCGTTGCTCACGGATTCGAATTCATGTACGGATACTTCAGAAAATTGATTTTTTTAATCGATTTATGGATTTGTATTCGAAGGCATGGATGCTGTGATGTCTTAAATTTTATTATAAGCTAACCACTAATCCTGTTCCCCATCCTTATATCCTACTATCCCCATCCTTATATCCTTACTATCTTCAAAGAAAAGTGGTTGAGTAACTGAACTTTAAACAGTTCTCGAAAGAAAACTTTTCTTAAGTTAAGTTCATGTGCTTTACATTAGTGGTCTTCGTCATCTAATGAGAAACGTAAAACATGTGTCTACTTTAACACATGTAATGAGACATTATCTTTTTATCACTACATTCATATTTTTTTCACCAAATAAAAACAATTTATATTGAGTATGTAATTACTATAACTTATAAATGAGGTACTTAAATTTAACATGACTATTTTGAAGAATGAACATTCAATATGATAAATCTATACATAGATGATAGATGACATATTTGCAGAAATTAAAAGCAGGAAAAATGCAGGAAACGAGCTTGCAGAGGGCAAAGTGCGCCCTTCCTTGATCGTTCCCTTGCGCAATGTACTGCGCAGTTTCCGACCCTGGCAGAAATATCAGTGGAGTAATGAGAATTAACGATAAAATAGTTTCAAATATATTTTTCGAATTTGCCATATTTATTTATTTTCTTGAAGCCATAAAACTTTCAGTATAAGAATGAATACAATCATCGTATCTTGTAAATCTATATGAAGACTGATTTAATCTTTCAGAATAATTGTTTTTGATACTAGAAGCTTATGTCTTATAGAGACAATGAATGGTTATTATAGAAAAGTTTGCTTTATATCGCTGATAGAACTATCTACCCACCTGAGTCTTCGAACTTCTAAAATATTTTCAATTTGGCGATCAAACTTGACTGGCGACTAAAAAATAACAACAATATAAATTTGAAAACTTAATTATAATAGATATGGCCAAAACATCGGTCGTAGTCTACTGGTCGCCCGTGCATCCATTTGTGGTAGACCGCGCCACTACGTTGTAAAAGCGATGATGAAAACAGGTTTGGAAAATTAACTGTTTTTTTTATGACATATAATAATATCGCCGTAATCATGTTACTTGTCTCGGGTTTAATTCTCGGTGCGGAAGGTTTTCATAGATTGATCTTTCAATCGATTTATGGATTTTTGTTCGTAGTCTGAGTGTTTGTGATATCTAAAACTCCCTCCTACCCATCCGATCCTCACGGAGCGTAGCGAGAGCGATTATCTAACCACTAGTTCTGTACCAACCTTATTCTTCTATTCCTACTCTCTTCGAAAAAAAAGAGAAATTGGGCAACTGAATAACAAGCAGTTCTCATAGAAAAATTCTGTTGAGATACCTCCATTAGGAGACCATATTCTCAACGTTGGGAGCGGACAAGAAACAAAAAAATCACATACATACTGATCAGTGGATATTAAAAATAGTACTTTTTGATCATTTTGATATATTAATGACAACTTATTTAATTTACTGAGCAGATTAATACAGTCGGTTCATAAATTCATTATAGTTTTATTTTCCTCGCAAATTCGTACTGTAGCTTTTTGCGAGGTTCTCAAAAGTCGTAAATCGAGTGCATCCTACTAATAAGCAATTATACTGCATCATTTTAATTGTCAATTATCTTATAAAAAATTTGACTTTATGAAATCGTTTTGTGGCACTCAGTTTTCCGGCATTAAGATATACCTCCGCCACTGTGAGAGGTCGCAAGCGATTCAGAGTCACCCGGAAAGAGTGAACTTTGCGTGTCAAAACACATTAGTGACCTCACTAATGGCGCACAAGAGCTCACTCTAGAGAATTCAAAATGAGGACTCAAGGAAGTTCATCCACCACATGTTTTTCTGCAGTGATTTGAGTTTTGACAGGGAAAAAATACTAAAATGCTTATCACAATACACTTAAAAAATCAAATGTAGATACGATATTAAATATTTTAAAACTAAAAGTAACTACCCGGCTTAGCCTCGGGCAGGTATGACTTGCAATGGGACAAAAATTGGAATCCAAAAATTATATAAATTAAAAAATATGTCATTTCCGATTTGTTAAATCAATGAAGTTGGGATGCGTTGGGTAGAATGCATACGCGCAATTGTTAGCGGACTGAGGGTGCTTTTTACATTACATAAAATATTTTTTTTAACCATTTATAACTTTTAAATTTTACAAAAACTGTTAAAGATATATTAAAAAAGTATCATCTGACGGTATTCGGTAAGATCTTTGTTTTTAAAATTTTGATCGTGAACACTTTTTGTCAAATTATGTCACCCCTGCACGTTCAACCGATTCACATGTGGTGGCCTCAGGCTCGATTCCACAAACGGAAACATTCATAAATTGATTTTTTTGTTATTCAAATGCATCAAAACCTGCGATGATTACATTCTTTTCCACTCATCCGATTCTTGAAACGGTGCGTACGCTGAGTGATTAGGTAAGAACCAGTACTTTCTTAGCACCATTCTTTTATTATAACCCTCCCTGACATAGAGAATCTATGCACCTGAATAGCAACCAGTTGTCATAAAAACAGCGTTTGCAAGTATAATTCACATTGGGAGGGAAATGGTTGAATAAACCATTTTTAATAATAGTTAACTTTGTACAACATAGTACATTTTATATCAAGTTGAAACTTTGAAATGGCACCATCACAATTGTTGGTATCCGTTTCGGACGAGATTCTACACCTCCCTCCTTGAGTCGTAAATAGACACAAGATCTATTAATTTCACACAGAAACATATTATAGATAAATCAGTAACCAATATTAACACCCACTGGGTGCAAATTCCTGTGCCAAATTGACCATGGAGAGTTGCATAACAATATATTGACGTTCTACTTGAGTTCAGTTGCATTATTATTACATAACGCATTCCTATCGGCTCATTATGGTCAACAGAATTGAAATGTTCTGCTTTGCGGCTTTTTAAACCTGAATCATGAAACCTGAGTCCCGCCGCCAAGACTGCAGTATACTTAACCATTTTAAAGTAATGTTAATTGTCTAAGAAGTATATATATATATATATGATTCATAATGGTTTTTCTAAATTAATAATCTCACACTAACGAACTAATTGTGGCTGGTACCAAAAGGCGAGGTTGCATTTTTAACACCATTCTTAATCCTCATATTATATCGATACCCTTAACAACAAAGCAATAGCTCACTTGTAAAATTTTACAGGAGACCGAAATAGAAGCTTGACAAATTATCTATTACGATATTACAAATGAATAACTTAGAATTCATAGATATTATTAAAACTTTCCCTCAAAATTCTCCCTAAAGTGACACTGTTTTGTTCGATGGAGCTGCCGATATATTTTTAAGTATTAAAATTATAATAAACCGTAACAATAATGAAAATGAAAATATGAAAAAAAAAGCTCTTTTGTTTATGAGTTTATCCACCAATAAATGGTTTCCGATTTTAATATGTCGATTTGGTGTGGTATAATAAGTTTTTATATACATTTTAGTAAATCCCAAATGCGGTCTAAAACATTTAATAACTTCGGATTCTCAACAATTTAATTGCTTTTTATCAATTTTATGGCTAAATGATATTTGAATCTCTTATATTAATAAATTTATATTTTATATAAAAATGCCACTTGACACACATTTACTGATTGAGGTTAAAAAAGTGAGCTTTAATTATAAAATAACCTATTGACGAAATTTTATACGAAGATAACATAAAAAATGCGGAAGAATAAGCCACCTGTCTTAATCCAAAGACTAACAAGTGATTAGGATGACCAAAACCACAAGAATGTTTGCCATTCGTAATACCTAGACATGCCGTACCCATCAATGTCAGAGATAGTAAACAAAACTTAGTTATTCATTTGACGTTTTTTCAAGTATCCACAATCTATATCAGTAATAGTAATTCATTGACTATAGAAATAGTAAGAAATAAAATAAATTTCACGGATTTAAAAAAATTCTCTGAAACCACATTTAACCCTATACTAGCATAGCTAAGACTAATATATATAATTCTGTCCTAGAAAATATCTAAATAATACATGTAGGACCAATTTTTAAAAACTGTTTAATTAATTGATTGATGGATTCAAATGTTCCAGGTTCTGAACGAAAATATTCCCATGTAAAATTACCTCATAAAATGGTTTCCACCTCCCACCACGTTTATACGAAACCTCAATTAGCGTTGTCACAAACCATTTATTATTAAGATTTAGGTTTGATTAAGTTTAATTATTTTGACCCTGTTAGTCTCAAACTAAAATTTCCATGCAAAATTATTTACGTCTTATAATAAGACTATCAATTATTTTGACAAACGTGATAATATATCATCTGTATGATTTTTTTTTTTTGAAGTCTACGTATGAAAACTATCGCCTTTAAAACTTTATATTGATATTTTAACTCTTCATGATGTCAGATCTTTATAAAATGGCAGAAAGTGAAAAAAAAATTTCAATTTCTTGATGGTGATAATTGACACATCATTTTTCTACGATCCAGTTATTTTTCTCTCAGATTTTATTTTAACATACTCAATAAAATGTACATTGTAAACGATAACAAGGTACAAGTTTATTTTTTAAAAAATTCACCCTTCGTATACTGTCAGTAAGAGTTCCGCTTTGCGACCAGAAGGTTATGGGTTTGATTACTGACAAAATAAATATTTGAAATGTATAATTTTTCAATTCAACATTTTGGTATTTTTAGCATGGGTGTTTGAATTATCAATTATTGACAATTTTATCTGGAGTGATCTAAAATAATATATTACAAGTTTTACTACTAAAAGAGAAACTACTAATATAATCCTTCTATCTATTAGTCATTTTTTGGGTCAGAAAGGAATGGGTAAATTCGAGTCGACACGACATAAATCTATCGATTGAAACGTCACTAAACGGTTTTATCCTTTCGAGTATTCGAACCCATGACCAAGCAGCCAAGTAGGGCGAAATCCAACCGACAATCTCAAATTACATCCATTGTAAATACAATTTAAATCCCTGAAATAGTTTTTATTTAATTTGTTTTTGATTTTTCTATTAATGTACAACTTTGAAATTTATTTTAAATAAACATTTGTAAACGTTTATAAACGTTTGTAGCTTTTGTATGAGTTTTAAATTCATCAAAATTTATCACTATTCGCTGTTAAATTCAATGTGTTCCTTTTGTAATGACGTTTATTTGCAGTTAGATAAATCCATTCTAGGCTTGGATGAATACGATATTGGTTATGATAATGAAAGACAATTAAGATTTTTAAAAAATTGCAAAATCTTTTTTGTTTCTGTTACCGACGATGGTAGAGATCGTACGGCCACATGCCATTTAAACGAACAATACTTTTGCACCTTCATACGCAACATTTTCATTTCCCCCTTGTCATGCTATCGAGAGTTGAGCAAGAATACACACGTACTTATGCCCCGTGTGTGAAGTAAAAAATCAAAGGCAGGTAAGTCAAGTCATACCTTATATTTTTGATAGATCCAGTGGTACTTTTATGGAAATTCATCTTTTAATATAAAATTAACATTAACTTTCCTACTTCACTGTCTGTGTAACGAGGCGTGACTCGTGTTTCGTCTCTTTAAGAAAGGCTAACTCCATCGTAAGATTTTTATTTATAATATGGGCATTAATTATTCTAGTTTTGAACTTATAAACGATCAAAATACCAATAAAATTAATAATGTAGAAATACTGCATACAGTGAATAAATTTTTAAGGTGTTAACTGTCAATTCTTGGTGGACAGACATTATGATAGCTACTCATAGCTGCTCTGCGTTCTTCAATTAATATGACTGTTTATTGTTAATATTAATTACATACTTAATATTTGATTGTTTTTAAATGGTTCTCTAATTTTATCTTATAATTTTCTCAATCCTTGCTTATTGCATTAGTAATGTCATTAAAAAAATTTCCTCAGCTAATGGACTTTTAATGTAGCTATATTTGTGATTTCAGATTAGTATTTATTGATTTGTAAGAGGTCCATAACATTTTAATTGAAGACTATTTTATTTGATTTATGTATAATTTGTTTGCTAATCAGTATTTTCTTGTCTTAGTTCATGAAACATCAGTTTTATATACCTTCATTTTTACACTAAATTATAGATAAATAGGCCTGTTATGTTTGTATTTTTATCAGTTGATAATGCTCGTGATGAGCGAAACCGGTCCTGATCATTATAAATATGTGGAAGTAGTACAAATGAGTTCTGTTTTATTTTTTAAAATACTAAAGGATTTAAAATGAATAGTTTAGAGTTGTTGGAAATGAATTAAAGCCTTAATAGTAATTGATTATTAGTATATAACATTTTAAATACGGTGGTTCGATTACAAGCCATATCTGCACCAACAGAGGGCAAATCCGTGCAACTATGTATTATATTTTATTATTATTTAAGTAGTTTGAAATACTATAATTTAAAATATTGACCTAACTAGTTTATTCCAGCACACAGATAAATGATGTAGCATTATTGAAACCAACGAAATTGTATCGGACCATTCACAATAATATCACACAATATCGGACAATAGCATTTTACCTAACATCGTACATAACATGACAGCTTATTTTAAACGCTATACGCTTCAGACGATATCAAAGATGAAAGCCGATTTGTAAAAAAATAAATATGAAAGTAATTGAACAGTCGATTTCATAATCAGCATTAGTAATTTTTTTGAAAGAGGAAAGGAAACCGACGGAAAATCCAGAAATGTTTACAATAGAATTCGTTTAACGTGAAAGCATAGGGAACGAAGTGATTTCATGTTGATAGATTTTTGTATCACGATAGCCAAAATGGAATATAATATGAGTAAACATAATATTCACTATATAACACACATTACATTTAGACATTTCTAAAACAATCCGTGTGTCATTTTTGTTAATATTATGTATAGCTGGCGTAGCAATAAAATGCCGCATCTAGTATTTTTTTGCTGTTTTTAGAATGAGAAATGTTTGTTGGGTCGGTGGTGCAGTGGTCAACGTCGTTGGCGTCGGTTACGAATGTCTCGGACTCAAAACCCGCGAATAACACTTTCATAAATTGGTTTTTCAGTCGATTTATGAACTTCTGTTTGTATGCATGGATGTTCAGAATACCCCTTTCACCCAGCCGATCCTAAAAACGGGTATTGGCGAGAGTGATTAGTTAACCACTAGTGCTATTCTAGCCCTATCCTTGCATCAATAATCTCTTATAAAAAGAGAGGTTAAGCAACTGAGTAACAAGCAGTTCTTGTTGAAAAACTTCTGTTGAGATAATTCCAGTAAGAGTCCATATTATGCTCCACATTTTGAGTGGATGTGGTGAAAAAAATGTTGAGCGTTTTCTGTTAATGATACGAAATAACTCTTCCTTCAATGCAGTTATCCAGATTTAATGTTACATTCATACCGTAGAAGCTTTAAAGAATTGAGAAAAATCATGAATACAATATAAAATTAAAATTGATAACTTTTTTATTCAATTTGTTTTATCACTAACATGACGCGTTTTGCCTCTTTAAGAAACATCTTCTCTCCCCACGTCCAGTAGAATAGAATAAAACCCACCTTACCCTTTATTTTAATGTAAGAATTTGAATCATTGTCCACCTTTGAAATAAATAACTTTGCGATATGTTTAGTCAGAAGGTGCTTCTTAAAGACGCGAAACGCGTCACGTTAGTGATAAAACAAGTGGAATAACAAAGCTATCAATTTTAATTTTATATTAAACATGAATTTTCACAAAGTTACCACCGAATCCATAGAAAATATCATGAAAATAATTTCTTTGAAAATGCGGAAATAGCCAAATTCCCGCATGCGACTTCAATATCTGAACTGAAGAACTGGGACCCATATATTGATATTTTTGACACGTATGGCCACATTACATAAATATGGCATATAACTTTTTTAGTATAAATAAGACGCCGAGTGAGCGCTGCGCCAAGGAGCATGCACAGTTGCCTCAGTTGATCGCTCATACACTCCTCTGTTTCTAGTAGTTAAAAAAACTCAATTCGCGAACTTTTAAAATAATGTGCCTATCTTATTTTTTTTTACCCACCGTCGCCTTGCGGGAAATTAATCTTTTCTGTCGGCTTCCTGTTACCCTGATTCATGAGTTCGCCACGAGATGACACCGCAACCGGATGATTTATTACCTACCTACCTATCGCCAGATCCAAAGCGGTCACCCCCTTAGCTTTTTGTTGCCCCGGTACCTAGTTACTTTTACCTACCAACAATTTTAATTTACGCAACTTTGGATGTAGTAAAGTGGCAAGGGGTAACTACTCTTTTGAGAACATAAGAAATTCTACCCTGTAGTATACAACTTCTTCGTCAACCAGAACTAAGTATTGGCTTCCAGTATCAATTATTCTTTACCCCCATCCTTATGTAATGTAGCTGATTTCTTTTTATTCTTCGTCTGACTGAAAGTAATCTGCAGGAAACGTTGTTAAAATTATTGTAATAAAGGAAGATTACGAATTTTAGTTAATAGTTATCCACTTTACGTGAAAACAATTTTGTTAAAATGTTGTTATTCAATGCTCATAAACGTTTTGTTATTCTGACGTTTTTCTACAACTTCTTCAGTCCTCTCAGTGACTTGTGTAGTCTTCAATGCTCAAAATATCTCCCGCATTCGTTGCCTATCCATATTAACAACCCATTCATATGATTCACTAGAAAATATATATCCAATTTCAATAACGATACAAAAATATATATGTAGCGTTGAGAACATTTATATATGAAAGGACGAACAGACTTTCATAATCAATTTAGACACATGAGAATGGGGTATAATATTGCATGAATATTATATTCATTGTTCACAAACCTGAAATGACAGACAGAAACAGCACCAAATAACTCTGCTATGTTTTTTAATTCAAACGTTTTCCAGTTTCGCCATCAAAATTCATTTTTAAGTTTTTCAAGTGATCAAATTGAATTGGATGGAACCATAACTGTGTACTATGACAATCCATGCCATCAAGAAAACACAATATTTCAAGAATGCTTCTCCCATTGGACAAAATCAATATTAATAATGTCTGAAATGTAAAACTATCTATTTAAATCGATACAGAATTTATTTACTTATTTTTGAACTCTTTCTATCGCACACAGAGCTTGCTCTCCACACAATACTATGGTGTATAAATCAAGACACTTTCCATGAAATTACAATAATAAAAATATATGAATTCCTTCGGTTGCCAATCTGCGTAGTATGTACTCGGCGAAGGCAGATTTTTAGGTATACGACATTCTATGTGAAGGCTATTCTTCTTTAGAAGCTATGAATAATTAGGGTAGAAAGAGTGGTTGAAGGGGATACCTCTCAGGTACTGTAACAAAGAATAAAGCTGCTTTATAATTGAAAATTAAAATTTCGTAATATGTTTCGCAAAAACACTCTTGAAATCATCAACCAAAACGAAAGAAGTAAAGTTTGGAAACATTCTTATTTCCCTTGCGTTCATTACTATGTTTATTGAGCTAATGAAACTTTCCCTTTTCATTATACAGTGGTCCCGCTTAATCGTTTATTACACTAAGTTGATTAAATTATGTTAAAATCTGATTTATCATAACATATACATACCTAAATTTTAAATCAAGATAATCGTGTTAATTCTTCTATCTATCTTTAAAGAATCGATTTATGTATATTCATCAAACCCACATTATCTGAAAGAATATTATCGTCCTGCTGTTCAAGCTAGTCAAAAATAGTATAAGTCTTTAATACATCCTTATTTTTGAAGCCTGCCGCTCATATCGATTCGCTGATAAACGTACGTTACATTGCATATTTTTGACATTAAAAATCTCTGGAATTATATATGTAAAAAGCTGAGAACTAGCATTCTAACTTATAATAATTATAATAATATAATACGAAGAGAGAACAAGAAACACATGGATAAAAAGAGACAAGCAACACTTCACTTGCTCTCGGACACCCAGCCGTTCCACACTACATACGGCTCAGGGCAGACTCAGTTTCAATTCAGAAATGATAACCCAGTCTCTCGTTCACTGTATTTATTTTTATTTTCTGCAGTATAGGCTTGGAATTTACACAATTTCATATTACACAACAAAGGTTTTCAAAATGTTCACAACGGATCACAATAACAGATTCAATTACTCTGAACACAGTTCATAACTTTCTAAGACGATTTCCCCCTTAAAACCTTCCTCTTAAATGCTACCTTGAACGAATCTTTCGTCCAGCGTCCCACGCCAACCTCTACCTTTAAAAACTTTGAAACTCCGCCGTCTCTCACGGCTTTCCTCCCTGGCCGAACCCGTCGCCTGGACTCACTCCCCAAAGGGCAATTCCTTCCCCGTCTGAAACGCCGACTTCACTCACTGCCACCCATCGGCTAACCTGCCTTGCCGAAACCGTCGACTTAACTTCCCTGCTGTCCAACGGATTACCTCCCTTGCCGAAACCATCGATTTCACTGACTTAATTATATGTTTGATAAATTTTTATTACTAGCCAACACTCTGACTTTATCGATTTCTTACAAACCAGCTGATGCACAAGCTGATCATTGCTAAGCTAAAACCGGCTTGTGGACGTTGACGAATTCTTAGCAATTAATGGGACATGTATGAAACCTCCTCGACCCCAGAGATAATTGATTAGATAAATTATTATTGCTTGACGACAAAGCGTGGCAAAATTTGAAACTTAGCAATTTATTCAAAATTAACAGTGGATGATGAATTTGAAGCTTTTAATAATTACGGCGATGTTACTATTTGACCAC
Source organism: Himalopsyche phryganea (assembly GCA_022494535.1). Taxonomy (NCBI): domain Eukaryota; kingdom Metazoa; phylum Arthropoda; class Insecta; order Trichoptera; family Rhyacophilidae; genus Himalopsyche; species Himalopsyche phryganea. The sequence goes on along the minus strand of JAGVSL010000044.1, from coordinate 3,399,644 downwards.
TAAATTTTCTCAGTGCTGTGTTAAAAACATCACATATTATGATATTTGCACTAATTAGTGAGAGCCTGTAGACGGCATTTTGAATCTCTTGAAGACCCCTGTCCACCCCGTAAGTTGGGGGCCGTGTCAAACACTTAAAATATATTGGCATCTCATTATCTCTGTTGGTCATTTGTCCTCTTTCATTTGAATTAACTGCACATTTGTACCCTTACATGAAAACAGTAGGCGGTAACAGAGAGCGGTTGTCTCAAAATTAATCGTCGTTGGTATTATTTTCTATGGATTCTGCGGTAATTTTATGGAAGTTCATTTTCATAGTTATTCCACTTGGTTTATCACTAACGTGACGCGTTTAGCTTCTTTAAGAAGTATATAACCATATCGCAACGGTATTAACAGAAATGGAATATTAGTAAATAACACTTTAAACAGAACAGTTGGCTCACATTGACATCCCCTATTTTCTATGGATTCAGCGGTAACTTTGTGGAAATTCATTTTATCATACCAATTTTAATTTTACTTAAGTGACATTCTCATTTCGTGTCTTTAACGTACCGATAGTAAGTTAAATTGACATCTTTGCTAGAAATGAAATTAAGATTCATGATATTATCTTGACAATTTGCAGACTTGGAAGACTGCTTGCTGAACAAAATGCAATTTTGCATCCATATTTGGTTTACACGTTTGCTAAAATTGAGATGAAGCGATTATTATTTATCAAAAATCAATCAAAGGAATTGGCGTGTCAATGAATATATTCATTCGATAAATGCGATTGTAAATGATACCGATACAGCTCATCGTGGAAAATTGGTAATTTTACGCTGAACCGGTAAAGTTAAATGAAATCTGATAATCTCGGTATTGATAATTGATGGATCGTTCCTTGCAATCCGTTACTTCCGAAGATGTTTAATCCGCAAATCAATATTGAATCAGAAACTTTTATTGATATTACCTACGAATGTTGTTGCACAAAGTCAAAGGTCCAACAAGAAATGACGTCATTTGATATTAAGACAACGGTACACTGTGCACTCCAAAAGCTTCGACTGTTATTACATAATATGTAATATGACTGACGTCGAAGGTTCAACAAGTTCCAAAGATCTTCGATCCGTCGATAGAATTGAATGTGACACGTATCGTAAAGCGTGCCTGGCGTAGGGACTACTCGACAATGACAATCAATAGAATAAAGCTGCACATTGGGATTTACCATTGAAAAAATTAACACTGTTTGTAGTAATTCTCTCATTTTTTGACGTTCCAACTTCCAACCCAAAAACACTTTAGGAGAATAATAAGGACTGCATGTCTGAAGATATATTATTTTGAATATTTTGTTTTGAGAAAATCCTTGAACTATACCGATGGCATTTACAACGAGGCACTCATTGCGAGTGAAGGTGGGGATATTTTTTATTAATGCTATTTTCAATAATTTATTAATTGATGAACTATATTTTGCGAGTGTTACAAGATATACAGTCGACGGTGAACTTTCAAAATAAATTTCAACATTAGCTAGCCAACTTCTAAATATAACGCCAAATATGAACGTCCTCTATCTTGGGCGAAGCCGGGTAAAAAATACTATTAGGTTAATAAATTTCAACATTTCTTCAGAAAAAACACCAGCAACAAAGTCTGTATACGTCATTATAAACAGAAATTTAAATGATTTTCCGTTTTAGAGTGTTGACATCATATTAATTTTTATTTCAACGAAATCTTACATGGGGTTCCGAAATTGCTTCAAGTTTTGCAAACAACGGATATAATTTAAATGTACACTGATTTGCGTGGTATTAGGTATACGGATCGATGTAACTAGCTTGGTTAAACATTTTCATTTTTTCATTTTTATATAAATAAACACCTCTTTGTACATATTTCAAAATTTTATCAAATGGTCAGAACAGATTTCACTTATCGCGAGCATTTTCAACAAATAAAAAATAAAGTATTACATGGTAGTTTATATAATATTATATAATAAAAAACATTCGTGTGTAATTTATAAATATAATATACTTATTAAATATATTTCACAAAAAAGAACTCTTTCAAAATATATATAAAATATCTGTAATCAAAAATTAACCCACATTGAAAGTAAATAGATGAAAGAGTTTGAAAATTTTTTTAACGACGATTTTCAATTTCATTAGAAAATTTCAAAGGTATAACATAGGACATAATAAATTTTGATATATTTATACTAGGTCCCTATTTCTTGGTGTTTTATCTCACCTCGGCAGGCAATAAAGTAAGAAAAACGCTAATTTCCGCAACCCCCTTTCTAATCTACATAAGAATAACGTATTCACCAACAGTCTGGGCACAAAATTATAGTGTATTATTAACACTTGCAATAAAACATAGAATATATTGGTAAGTGTTTTTTTGATTGGTATGCGATTCGTGTGTTTATATAAATATATATTAAGCAAGTGGTAAAATCAAAACAAAATTGTCACGCCTCATTTTAGGACACGTTTTATGGAATAAAATGATATGGTTAAAAATCTGTTATGACTCGCCTGCATCCACATAAATGATAAATTTTATGTATTACGTATATCAGAAATAATTTAACATAAAGACCATGGCTTTGTTGACGTTGTTAGGTTTAAGCCTCATAGATGGGGAAAGAAATAATTCAGGCTCAATTCTAAGCGTTCAAACAAATACATGAACAACTATAACTGTCAAATTTGGATTATTAAGATTTTGTACACTTCCATGTATTTTGTCACTAACGACCCGGGTTCCGCCTTTCGACATCTTCAGGCATTCGAGCACACGAATGGACTCGAACTGACTGAATACATGGAAGTGTACAAAATCTCAATAATCCAAATTTGATATTGAAATTCCATCAAGCACCCTCAGTCGATGTCTTAAATTATAACTATAACTGTATTTAAACTCGAAAACACAAATATGTGTTTTCGAGATCAAATAATAATTCAGCCCCGATTACACTGCAATCATTGCATATATCCATTGAACGATTAATATATTTATCATCTCTTCTTCTCGGTCGAGATATACATCGTTTCACATTGACTTACTACTAACGGTGGTTCCCGTCTTGCCAGAGGTACTTATGCATGTCTGTGTACAGACGGCTTCTGTGGTATAGTGTAAGAGTTTTACTTGTGCAAGTACCAACAAGGTCAATATAAAATTAATATTTTTTAAAATCCAACATTTGAGATTTCCGGCATAGGTGATGTTTTTTCTCCTCGTGTTGATCTTGAGTAACATCAAAAATTCTCATCGATTGTATCTCATATGATTTACAAAATATCGAAATATATATATGTTTGAATGCCAAATATTTGGAATTATTACTTATTATCACGTCTTTTAATAATATATTTTGATTGTTATAAAAATATAGAATTTTACATATGTATATTTAGAGCCGCAAGTGTTAAGACATCACCAATTAAGCCGAGTTTTATCTTTCACCCTCAATAAGGGTGGGGGTGGTAAATTATTAATATGCTAATTGCTTGGTTTTAGGGTGTAAGATTCTTGCCGCAAACAGCCGATCACAGCTTTATTACGATCGTCTACCCCTATTCGAAACTTACTTACACAATTTAAAAGGGCACAAATATTTTTTGTTTGGGTTTCATTTCATTGAAAACCATAGAAGATTTTAATTACTAGATCCGAAGCTGAAGTTTTTGATCATCATTATGGTACCCTCCTTCCCTTCCCATTATGTCAAATATCACCATAATGACGTTAATTTTCCATTTAAATTCTTGAAACTATTCAAATAGTTGTTCTTTCGAAAAAAAAATAGGTATAAATCTTAAATAGAAAATATAAAACTCTCAAACGTTAAGTACTACGTCATGAAATCTACACAGTTGATTGTGCCTGATGAATCTGACAAATGTGAATATTTTCACCACGCTACGTCAATTCCCGTGTAATGCGTCAAATCGATTAACAAAGCGAACCTTAATCTCGAGTGAAACCGGGTAGTAAAGTTAGTATTATATAAAAATATACGGTGTTTCAATTCGCTCAACCATAACATATGGTTTTTGTATTGGGTTCATGTTATGTTCACACGCGTCTTGTGGTTTCTAATTTACATATTACGACACTTTTTTTCTATCTTTCGTTTTCACATCCGTGAGATTTTGACAATGTTACTTCCTTGGTGTCAGGACAAAAAAAATCTCGATGGATTATGAGGGTGAAATAGCAGCTTAGGGGTTGGAAAAATGTCCACATTTGATCTCACATGCCAATGACCTTACGATTTGGTACGATATTTCTATTATATTTAATATTATAATCCATAGAGAATGTCCTAAATGACGTCAAAAAATTTTCGTTAATGTAAAATATCACACATTTTCCTAGTTTAGAGGCCAACAGATTTAAAAAAAATTATATTGTGAATTGTAGTTATGGTCGCATGACATATTTCATTCTCAGAAGACACAGGAGTATAATTTTGGTTAGTTGACGTCACATTTTTTCAACCCCCCCTCTCCAAGCCTTCATCATTACGTGTTCTGAAATGTCTGACTTTCCCTTACGATGTGACGTCATACCAAGAAAACCAAAATCAACACATAACTTTGTAGCATATTTGCATCACAGTTACATAACAATTGGAGCACAATTTAAATTCTTGATTTATCTATCTACCGCATATATACTCTCTAGCTTTATGCGCATCGTGCGCATCAAACGCCTTGAGTGAACTTTATTAGATGGCGCTGCCCTCTGGTGATTTCTAGTAATTATATTGATTGGAAATCATTAGATAGAATTCAGTATTTTTGTATACAGTTGTTGATATTTGTAAGATTTTTATGTGATTTTTTTATGAGGCATTTAGTTCAATATTCAGACCAATTTAAATAAGCATACAGGTAGAATAAATTAGAAACTTTGCCATGTTCTGTGAATAAATTACCGATTGGAACTAAATATGCGAAAGGGACAAAAAAACCTCGGCAGGTGCATACTAATATTTGGGCGGATACCGTTAACATTTTTTTCATATTCCCAATCGAGCGGAATCACAAAATTAGCGTTAAATACTTTCCCACGCATACGGACGGATTTTTTCAATGTCCCAAAGAGGATATACTTTCAATAACGGGAAACAAGTGACGATATCATAAGGGACATAATATAAGACGTATAGAACTAATACCTTGAAGTATACCAGAGGTTCTTAACCTTTTACCGTAGCTGGCGTATCTGAGATTTAGGATAATAGTGGCGGGCGCACGCCAGATTTCTAAAAGGTAAGACTAAAAAATATTTTTAATTGCAAATTGTACATTTATTTATATTTATACGCCTGTGAGGACATTTACAAAAGAAGCATAAAAAACCCATACGGTTACATAAATATACAAAATGAAAATAGATGAAATACAACAAAGAGTAAAAAATATATATTCAAAATCAAAAAGTACATTTAGTGCGATCTTTGACATTGTATTTCGCTTACATAATTCTTAATGTTGGGAGAATAAAATTATAAACCCAAGCGCAAAGAATCATCCAGGTTGGCAACGATAAGTCGAGATCTGATTTTTGATTGTATTGCATTATGTTCGTGGGGAAAAATAAAGTTTCGCACAAATATGTGGAACCAAAAAAGGATTTAACTTTGTAAGCTTCTTTTTTCAAACCAGGGTACTTTTATGGTCAGTTAGATTCCACAAGTTTTTTTTCGGACCATACGACTGTTATTTCATATCAGTTTGAAAATCCAAAATCTCTTCCTCAATGTCTGATGTTCTTTTTGAAGAATTTCAAATACGGATCTGGCAATTTCAGTGACTGATAACAGTACTATTAAAAAACTATTAAAATTAAATTAGACTTTCTTCGTTAGTACTCTGTAGAGAGTGCATGAAAATAGCTCAGAACACAGGGTTTAGAGCCCTTGAAATAGACCATTTGCAGTGAATACTACAATAATATATTATTTTCACTTGATTTTTAAATATAATTTACTATTATTCAGTATACGGTTTTCAGATGTATTAGTGTCCCAGCACAAACAGTTCCCGGTCAGTAAGGCTCTACATCTTTACGTCGAACTAAATGATGTTTGTATTTGCTCTCTAAATGTTTATTAGATTGGAATTAGTACCAATATCGTAATGTATCGTAAAAAAATTGATTCATTTATAATCACTCAATTTTAAATTATATAATTGTTAAATATATATTATACTCTTCGTCTTTCTATATAAATTAGGTCACCAATTTATTCACATTTAAAATAAGGATATCGAATAATAATGAATATGTTATATCAGTACTCATTAATAAAACATTTTCTAAATAGAGCGATCCGCTTTGATAAAATTAATATGGGGTAATAATTTCTTCTTGGGCACAGTACCTCTAACATAAAAGAATCGAAGAACTGGAACATAATAATTAGGACTCAGTGGCTCCAGTCGGTTCGGCCAACACTAAACTAAAGGGTTATTTCCCTTGATAAACAAACGTCGGTCGCTTTATCTGTGTAGTGTAGTTTTTATGTACCAAGGATAAATTTATTAACATAATATTGGCAATTATAGTAAAATTTGATTTTTCTAGCTATTTTCACAACCAGTCGAATAACGATATTAAAAATTCTAATTTTATATTTAAATTTAAAGGTTGTAAAACGCAGTATTACTGTTACTTCATAGTATTATAAATGCGTTTAATGTTTTTTTCAAATAACTGTACCCGTGCGATATAAAATGCCGTTCATTAATTCTAAAGATTAGTTGTTTGCATACATATTTCCTTATTTCTTAATAACTCCAATAAAATGAAATAAATATTATTAATTACCTGCAATGGCGTAAAATAATTTCATATGAAAACCATCATAAATATATTCTAATATGAACTAGTAATAAAACTTTGGTAGAATACTAAAAGCAATCGTGATAATTTTATTAGAGTTGTAATAACAATAAAATTTTGCAGGGGCGGCGTTACGAAAACCATCACCGCAATATAATTTGATTAGAGCGCCGCCTTTGTGATCATTATTCTTTTCTTTTCTGACAACATACATTTATGTTTACGAATACATTGCATACCTATAAATTGTTGCATACATATTTATTTGTGACTACTATAAAAACATAATTTTCTACACAAAGGTTTTAGTATATTTAATTTTTAATCGATATAATAATATAGACAAGTTTTAATAATAAAAACTTTATTAAAAAAAAAAACTGAGAACTATAATTAACAGAATAATAACAAGATTTTGCCATAACATATACGTACATGCAGTGGCGTAGCTATGGTTTTTAACCGCCTCTCCCCTTCCTCCATTTTTCTTTAAAAAATGATTTGATATTTACAATAGTGTTGGATTAAGGGTATTTTTTAAATTATTAATAATTTATTTTAAATCAAGTGAAAATAATATATTATTATCACTTGATTTATCGCGGTACATAAAATTGTCCTTGGCTCTCTATTTTTTTTTCTAAAAATGATAATAATCACACCACTCTTTCCTTACCATCTCACAGGCAACATAGTAAGCGATTGATTGATAACTATTTCTCGTCAATCAACTAATACTGAAATGTTTCATTAAAAAATCACTGTCACTTCGTTAAGAAGGGAAACTGTGTAAATGCACAAATTCACCACGCTTTTTTTTCAAAATGAAGTAAGTCGACATAAAAAATACTCTATCGGCTATTTTTATGAATATTGATTGACACGACCCAATATTATTTAGTGCGAATCGTGCCCAGATCTTTCCTCGGATCATTTCTCGCGAAGCAAAGTTAAAAAAGACTTTTTTAGAAGAAAGTTTAGATTGCGGCCAGTTACAAACCCTCGCCGGATAGTTTTTCGTATTCCGATACCTTGGAAGGGGCACGGGGTTGTAATGTATTTTTTCGTCAGTCAATCTCCCGGAGCGGAAGGAGCAAGACGTGATCTCGCCTTGGAGCGAAGAATGTTGCGTACCGATATTTATTAATTTTTTTGTAAATGTTAAATGTTTTATTTTAAATTATAATTTCTTTAAGTATTTGGAAAACAACTAACTGCAATAAAGATGACTCTGACTGGGTGAACTGGCGTGTTTTTATTGAAGCAAAAATCCTCCTCATAACCATCAGCTTGCTAGATATAAGTCGAAGCTTCACATAATGTATATTTTTAAGTTCGTATGGTAATAGATTTAATATTTCAACGTGATATTGCAAAATACATTTTTTTCTTATTTTTTTATCGTTGTAGAAGAATGTATTCGACAACCCTGAATGCACCCCTATCTCAGTTCTGATAATATTTCACAGTAGCCATTACGTTAGTGGCCTGAGACCTGCTTTCAGACCCGCAATAACAGTTACCGCCTTATGATCTCTCGCCTTTTCGCCTTCTGCTCTCCTGATACTCATTCTCGATCACATAACATAAATTTGAAATTTACAGTCCGAAAATTTTTTTTTAAATTAAGTTAACATACTAAATTAACCGAGTAAATAAATTTTTGGCAGACTCTTCACAAACTTAGTGGAGACAGTGGAGATATATTCGATCAGAATAAGCATCACAAGCTATCATTTCTAAGCTTTTAAATGTTTAATCGAAGATATTAATTCATGTAATATTTATATATACCTTTTTGACGAAAGTCTCACATTAACATTTTTATTACATTACGTAAAAGTTTTCATCGTATCTGTCGTAGAAAATGTAACTGATTTACGTAATTGTTAACAGTTGTTTGATAATGTAAGAACATGACGAATTATTTCTTAAGTAATGGTTAAATTTTCAATTGAAATACACTTAAACGAGTAAATGATGAAAAACATGGCTTAGGTCTAGTTATAGAGCTATATGAACCACAGAAAGAATGATTAGGATTAATTTAAATATGTTGTGATTAATTTAAATATGTAATTCATTAACATTTTGTCTGTCATAAATCATAACACGTTGCTCTGCATGTTTCATAGCTCAGTATTAGCATTTTATTGACAGTCACCGAAGAAAAGAAAAAAATTCGTCTTCTTGGATAGAAATGTCAGATGCAACCATATAATACTAAAAGACGCAAATGTGACAAAAGTGATGACAAGATGACATCGTATTCACTGCGATTAATTTTTGAGCATGCTCGTGTCTAAAGCAGGCTTAGATTTCAATTATTCAATTTATTTCTTCCATATCAATTGAGATAACCATTTCGTGAAGCATTACATAATTTCTACAGGAAACGACCATTATAGTGAGTCATAAAACATAACACAGCTGCAAAATGAGATATTCACTTTCGTTCCCTACCCCAAGGCAAGAATCGCGGGGTGACCTCTCACTAGGCGACCCCTAAGACGTCTTGCTAAAAGTCTTATATGTAAATGTAACAGCGGCGAGGGCAATTACAACCCCTTAATGGATTGGCAGGGTGCGGGTTACTGTCGACCCGCGCACCCCGCACCATTAAAAATCAGCGACGCTCAATTTATACTGACTACATAGAAGTAAAGTGAAACTTCTCTTCGTATTAAGATTTCATTGACATTCATTTCTTCGATGATAATATCCCAACGAGAAATATGTTGAACGGATATTTTAGGAGAAATATTGAATTGACTCTCTATCGACGATCTCACCCCGTTTTTTCTCTTCGCTATTCAAAGTACAGTGTGTTTGAATCGCTTCCATTCAATTTTTTATCAGACATTAATCGTAACTTGAGCAATAATTAATTTTGACATTATTGCTTTAACGACTTTTCAATTAACAATAAGCCATAAAACATTTAGGATGGTTGATTGCTCGAATCAGCATTTACTGGGAAGAATTTATTTACCATCATATCAAAGTAAGAGAAAGCAAACTATTATTTCACGAATCATGTAGCTCAAAGCTATTTTGACATCACCCAACATCAGACTGTATGCTCTTCCTCTGTCATAATATCCAATAGTTGGGTCCGTCGTTGGTTTCGGTTACGGACGTCACGTGTTCAAATGCCCGTACGGAGTGTTTCATAAATTGATTTATGGATTTCTGTTCGTACGCATGGATGTTTGTCATGGTCTATCCCAATTATTCTATCCCTACTCTCTTCGAAAAAGAGAAGGTTAAGAACGGAGTAAAAAACATTTCCCGTAGAAAAACTTCTGATGAGATACCACCATTAGGAGTCAGTACGCTCCATATTGAGAGCGGACTTAAAAATAAAAAAAAACTGGCGATGTCGTGATACCGTAATAGCTATCAGCTATATTTAAAATATAACGTAGAACTTAATAATTTGCTATTTTTTACTAAATTAAATTTTGTTGTAGGACCTTTTTTAAACCATATCTGCTCCTTACTGGGAGCATATGGCCGTGACACGGTTCCTTCATGATTCTCTGTCCCCTGCCAGTTTTTTGCTTCCTCCCAGGACATCCCAGCGTTCGGTAGATCCGCCGAATACATCCTATGGATGGTCATCAGTGGCCTTCAAGGGCGACGGAATCCATCCAGTTGATAGAAGAGATAGGCAGAATTCAGGATCCCCTGGGGCATTCGCAGCACATGTCCAAGCGCAGGTCCATGGCCGTTTTTTAATTTTTGACGTAATAAAAGGCTGATCCGTCGCTCTCTTACCTCCGAGTTCTTGACATAATCCCACCGTACCCCTAGTATTCGCTGCAAGCATCTGTTTTCAAAGTAGAGTATACGGTTACCCTGTGCTTTGGCGAGGTGTATGACTCGCAAACATAAAACAGCACCGTCAGAATGCACGCGTTGAAAAGGTGACACTTGGTTCTGATCGAGTACGACCGTGAGTCCCAGACTTTCTACATCGAGTTGAAGGTTGCTCCAGCTATCCGTAATCGGATTGCGAGCTCTCTACGCGGATTGCCATCTTCCGTGATGTGAACTGTTTTCCCCAAGTACCCGAAGCCGTCGACTCTATCGATGTCTTACCCCGCGATCGTCAGAGGGTAGTCTGGGTCCGGACAGAAACCGTTGCTGACAGAAACTGCAGAGCACATTGGTTTTACTTGCATTGACTTGGAGACCAATACGATACGAGGTCTTCTGCAGCCGGTCCATTGCGGTAGAACTATTCTTACTTAAATAAGACTCCCGGTAGTAAAATAAGGATACACTCTATCACACTATCGTTTGAAAGAGTTCTACTTAGAGATCAGAAGTTTTCGGGTTCATTTCTAGGCAAGGTAAATATGAAATACTAATATTTTCCATTAAACTTATAACGCTTATTCTGATAGAATATATCTACATTGTCTCCAGTAAGCTTGTAAAAAATTGCCAAGAAATTACCTCAAGTGATTTTTTTTAATCAATTGCTCACTACACATTTAAATTCATCTCAATCGTTCTTTCTGTGATGCATAGGGCTCTATGGCTTGACCTAAGCCATGTTTTTCATCATTTACTCGTTTATGTGTATTTTAATTGAAAATTTAACCACTACTTAAGAAACAATTCGTCATGTTCGTACATTATCAAACAACTGTTAACAATTACGTAATATCAGTCACATTTTCTACGACAAATATGATGAAAACATTCACATAAAGTATCAAAATTCAATCAAAACTCCAAATCCGTCGTTGCTCGTCTTTCACAAGAGGCAATTTTAATATGTATCGCTCATATTTTGTGAGACAACGTGTCTTTAATCAGTAATAATAAGTTCTTACCCGCGCGTCAGTAAATAACGAACCGCGAATTACTAGAATTTTCAGCCGCTGTAGGCATAAAAGCCCGACGACTCGGTACCTATATGTTTCTGAGTAGGTAGCCGGCCAAAATTATTCGAATTCACCGATGCGTCTTCGTGTGTCATTTGACTTATTTCATGAGACTTCGGTGAATTCCGGAAGACTCGCGTTTAAATTACTCAATAAAATAAATAGTTTCGATGCTAGGTCGGACTCTTGGCAGCGAACGTAAAGAAATGTATCAACCGTATCTTCTATAACCTGTACCAACCAACTGAACTGCAATAAAGATATTTATCGTTGAGCGTCAAACGTGATTAGCGTCCTGATGGTTGTGTCCACAAGTGCAATCCGGCCTTTCAACCAACTTATCTAGCCCAAATAGTTTACCGTTGAACTTGCCATGGCCGGTTATAAACTGGCATGCCCAGTATCCAGGTGAAACACACTTTAACTTGTGTCAACAGGTCACGTCCGGGAAGATATGTTTGGCACCCTTTGGTGAATGCAGACCACTTATTATTCTGCCAGGCTGCTAGGGCTGTTTATAGGAATTAAATAATCCTTCTTATGAGTACCGACAAAGAAAATTAGATATTAAATTCTGCATTCCAATATTTAATGCTACAAAATCGGGTAATGAGAAAATTCTTAATTACTTGTATGCTGTTATCGTCAGTTAAATTATAAATTTATATATTGCCTTTTTGAAGAACTTAATTATTGCCGACCGCTGTAGATATGTGGGAACGGACGAGTACTTACCTACCTATTACTTGAAAATTTCTCATCATCATCATGAATGCAATTATCCCGAATTTGTCTTGGCCTTTGACAGAAACCTGTTACCACTTATACCTATCAAGTGTGATGGTTTCCTAGTGACAATAATTATCGACAACTCCATCTAGCCAACGACGTCGTACACCCCATAGGTTTGATGTTCACGACGTTCAGGTATACTAACATAGTGTTGCATCCTTGAATGATTAAACTGCGCTGGGATCCTCGGCGTTGTGTAGTTGCTCTTCCGTATTACTGTCTTAGATGGGCCCATGAAAACGTCAGTAAATTTTCCTTTAGAATTTGCGTGCCGCACAATGATTTTGTAAAATTGAAAAGTGAATTAGACGTCTTTTGCATTGTTAATGCTGTTTTAGAGAAAAAGTGAAACATAAAATCAGGGATTGAAATAAAAATTGGCGAACAGGAACGCTCGATATGTTTTTTAATTTTCGACATGTTATTCATCAACATCGATACAATTTTAAGTAATTAACGGTTACAAATTTTTATGAGAATTAGCGTTCCAGTCTAATTTGAGCCATGCGTAAAAGGCCTCATGATAACTGCAGAGTCTTAGGAACAACAATAATACCGATAAAGATTCATTAAAACATAGACCATGATAAAGTACACATGAGCTGGATAAAAGGTGACAGTTGCTATTTTTGTATTTGTTGACGTCATTACGTGCTTATCGAATTACAATGTACTATGTTTACAACGATGTCTTGGAGACAATAAAAATTTGGCTCGTCAAAGTGTCGTCACATATAATACAAAAACAACTGTCCAGCTCATCTGTACTTCTTACACCATGAACATAGACATATATAGTGTTAGCTTTATTATCTCTTTGTCATACAATTCACATCGTTGCCTGGCTTTATACTTCAATATCAACATTTTTTAAACTACCGTCACCAAACAAAATCTTTCTAGAATTCTAGAACATTTTATCTGAACTGCCAAACAAAGATGCTAAATATGATAATATTTTTTGACTAAAGACAAATTTATTAATAAATAAGTTTGTCTTTAACACTATCATATAATATATTATCTTTGTCAAAAATGTTTCATGCAAATATCACCGTATTAGAGTTATATTATCGTAGACTTCATATTTCACAGACTGTAATAGAAACTTTTTGACTTACCTTCTTCTAGGTGTAAAAAATACACTCTTTACATCATACCCCCTCATGCGCTTTGTGAAACATATTTCTACTATGAATGCAGGTATTCATTCGTTAATAATTCGCGGGAAATTAAATTTCTCTATCAAAAGTGAAGTCGAAACGTAAAAGTGCTGCGAGACAAGCGAGTATAAAAGACAGTCTGTGGTATAGGATGATTCCCATAATATGAGTTATGGACGCTCTGATCTGTGACACAAAGAAATAATGACAATATATATTATGTCTGACGACATTCCCTCCCAACCTTCCGAACCTAAAAACGGAGCATAGTGAGAATGATTAGCTAACCACTACTCCTGACATAGCACTATTCTTCTATCCTTACTGTCACTTCGAAAAAGAGTGGTTGAGCAACTGAGTAAAAAGCAGTTTTCGTAGAAAACTTCTGTTGAGGTAAGCTCCATTAGATATCCATCCACTCTACATTGGGGTGGACATGGTAAAAAATATTTATCTTTTTATCTGTATCACAGCAAATACACACATAGAGACACAGAAAGCACAGCCAGGCAGACAGACGCACACTCACTCTCTCTCTCTGTTGACGGATCCTGCACTTGAACGAATGTTGAAAGTGGCACTGCCACCTGGCATTTATAATGAAAATATTATATTCGTCGTTCTGGAAAAAAGCATCGGAGATATTTTTTTTTTTTGTAAATCAATGTTGAATATTTTTGTTCACACTTTTATCACGTTCATGTATATTTTACACTATGTTTAAATTTAATGTATTTTTATTATTAAAAATTGTTTTATTCAAATATCATAAAAATTGTAACTTTTATGCAATAAATAAGCTACGTACAAACATTGATAATAAACATGCAATTGTTGCGTACACTGATAAACACTAATCATAGCATGGCTCTCCCCAACATAATAATTTTATTTCAGTGAGCAGTAATTAAGAATAATTATTAATCAAAATATGTATACATTATATTTTCACAAACTGACAACGCTATTTAAATAATACATGGCGAATGTTTATTGATAAATTACAAATAATATACATAATAATATAATGAAGAGTTTACGACTAGCAATCGAGCCCAGTGCGTGATAAAGCGATTGCGGTGTTTGACATTACCAGTTCTTCAATCCACAGAAGCTTTTTTTACCTATAGTTACTTACTTATTTAACTTAATTGGTTGCAAAATTTTGTGTATAGTAGTTTTCTTAATAAATAAGAATTTAAAGCCCCGGCTCTCAGCCGAATTACAGCAAACCAGAACAAAGGGGTGTCAGGCCCTTTATAGTGACATCTAGCTGAAAGTATCAGGACATCAGAATTTTCAAACAGGTGTTATCGTTCGAGGGAATCAGTTGATCCCTTACAAAAAGGACTTGCATAAGAGCACTTGATTTGCAAATCAGACACCAGGGGCAGCTCATAAGAGCTTATAATGTTTTTAACTATATAAATAAAATTCGTTAGTAGTACAAAAAAATGTTTTTATTTCTATAAAAAGAATACCTCTCTACCAAGAAATGACAGGGTATCATTAGTAAATAACATCTATACATTTTTTTATGTGATTAGTTTTCCACACACACAATTAACTGGTATTTAATTAATATGGAAAAATCCCATTCTTAATTCTTCGCAATTATGTAAAATAAGAAAAAAATTCTATTACTGCGTACATTATAGAGAGAAATCTATCAATATAGTTAGTCTAAAGGTACTTCTCAAATATGCGACACATGTGTCACACTTTATAGCAAAACCAGTGAAATAAAAAGGTTAATCAATTTTAATTTAATATTGAAAATAATTTGCCGAAAAATCGAGTCCATCGGAATAATACATGTATACATAGTAGATGTATTATTTTTATATTTTGAATAACAGTGAGTTATTTCTGGTTTACAAGTAACACCAAATTTTAAATTTCAGTAAAAAATCACAAAACCCATCGAAATTTTCAGCTTATACGAGACGTCATTGAAAAAATTCGTGACACTTATCCAAGATCTTTGCCACCCTTTTGCAAATCTTCGTCGGCTAAAAGAGGTATTACAGCCCTGCCATCTCCGTAAGGGTTGCATTTAGAAATAGGGTTGTGGCCTGTCACCATACTTACCAAACCGCAATCCACTTGAATGTATTTCAGATATCTAAATCAGCATCAATAAAATCACAAGCGCCGATGCTTTGGTAGATTTTTAGCTGTCGCCTATCAAGAGGCCGACAGTCATAGAAAAATAGTACCACAAGTGTATTTGAATGCTAGCGGTCTTTTGATTTTAATGCTATATAGTCTTTAACTTCTTAACCCTTTATATATATTTTAAAAAATAAAACACAATTCATTTGTACTACTTCCACATATTTATAATGATCAGGACCGGTTTCGCTCATCACGAGCGATTTTATCAACTGATAAAAATACAAACATAACAGGCTTATTTATATAAAATTGAGTGTAAAAATGAAGGTATATAAAACTGATGGTTCATGAACTGAGACAAGAAAATACTGATTAACAAACAAATTATACATAAATCAAATGAAAGAGTCTACAATTAAAATGTTATGGACCTCTTGCAAATCATTAAATACTAATCTGAAATTATTTTATATTATATTAGTAACGTCATTAATAATTTTGTTCAGCTAAATGGACTTTTAATGTAGCTATATTTGTGATTTCAGATTAGTATTTAATGATTTGCAAGAGGTCCATAACATTTTAATTGTAGACTCTTTCATTTGATTTATATATAATTTGTTTGTTAATCAGTATTTTCTTGTCTCAGTTCATGAACCATCAGTTTTATATACCTTCATTTTTACACTCAATTTTATATAAATAAGCCTGTTATGTTTGTATTTTTATCAGTTGATAATGCTCGTGATGAGCGAAACCGGTCCTGATCATTATAAATATGTGGAAGTAGTACAAATGAATTGTGTTTTATTTTTTAAAATATAATGTCTTTCCACCAAGTTAACACCTTAAAAGCCTTTATATATATATATATACCTATATGATGTGATATTCACTGTACTGTGGTTATTTGATTTCGTTTATCGTACTTATTCACTTTCTGTTGACTCATCTATAATTCAATTGGTAATCCGTGAAACCATTATTATTCATATTATTTGTACACAATTAACAGTAAACAACGTTAAATTAATCTCAAATATGTACTATGTTGCAATAACTCCGTGACATCTTAGTTTGAAAATTTCAAACACGCATTATTAAATCAAAATTATGTTCTAAATTTGTACAAAGATTAGTCATTCGATGTTTTTTTTTCCCACCCTTTGTTTCTTTTTTATTTACAATGCTGATTTACAGATTACAAAACAAGGGATAAGTTTTATTCGAAAGGGTAACCGTCCACAAAATATCATTTGAATTGTAAGCATTCTTGAAAATTGACAGAAAAATAATTGTTTGCTAATCGCTAATGTTCGCAAATTATAATTATATATCACAGTATCTATAATTATTACAAAGTGTTTATATCAATGGTGGGTAGAAATAGTATTTTTTTTATAATCAATTGGTATGATTACTCATTTCATTTCGATGGCTCGGATGGCCGTTTAACCTAGGATACATAATACAAAATAATTTGTAGACGCGCTGCCCACCATTGCGTTAGACTTATTTTCTTACCATCTCTTAAGGACGGATAATAAACTTAGAGTGATCGACTCACAACCAGTTCTTCAACGTACCTTCCCTTTATATGTGACGTTCTCTTAAAATAAATGCCATATAATGGACTATCAACATAAAATCAATGGGCTGACAAAAAGTGTGTGTGAGCATGTGCCATAAATGAAGAAGAAATATGGTGTATTATGATGTAATAATATATTTCTGTCTCATTCAGTCTAACTCTACCCCCTAATAAGGTAAGCTGATCACAACCAGTCCTCAACACCTTTTACTTTTCGCTGCTGGAAAACTCTTTTTTCTTCATTTATGAAATTCGTCATTAAAATGCGAAATATTGTGAAATTTAAATGATTTTTAGTTTACTTTTTTGTGATCGTCCATTTTTTCCATGAATTTTGTTAACACTGCAAATGTTTGGAGTAAATAGAAGACGTGTGGTGATTTTTTTTTTCGAAAATTTTTTGGAGTAACTGTTTTTGAAAATCGAGGAAATGTAGACTTTTTGTGGTTTTCGAAACGTTTAGCGATTTTTGTAGAAATGTACAAGAGAATATTGCCATCAAATGATCAATTATTAAAGAAATGCAACCTGCCTGTTCGGAGTTTGGATCGAGAATGATCGACTTCGCTGGCGAGGGGGTTTATAGTAAACTCTATTTATATACTACGACACTGCACATGTGCGAAAGAATTTTCATTTCAAATTTTCAAAAAAATTCAAATTGATATCTATCGATTTCCCACTAAAACATCGTAAACTATCATACTTTCTTCACGTTTTCGCTATTTATTTAGTACTAGTGAGTACCCGGCATGCGTTGCAATGCCACTCAAAGAAAGAAAGGGTTTGTGTTTTAATTCTGTTTATTGAACTGCTTTTGGATTAGACGTCTGCACAGGCCGAAATTTCATAGACTTATCCGGTTCGAGCCCATCATCTTCAGTTCTGGCCCGACCCGAACCCGAGTTTCAATATCACACTTGTTATAACACAACATTTTTGTTTTTCGTCTGGTGCGTACACGAATAAATCAGAAGATTTTTCCTAGATGTCGCTGTATGTACGTATTTAATTCTTTTTTCAATTTTAGATTTTCAATTTTTTTTTCTTCAGAACCCTTCACGGGTGTGTGCACAACAACTCACCGAAGTTTCATCGAAATCGTATGAATGGTAAAGGAACGCGTAAAGGACAAACAAACATTTATTTTATATAATGTTTCCCAACATGATCTCAATAAGTTTCGTCGCGATCGGTTGAGTAGTTTAGGAGCCTATAAGATCCGGACAACCAACAAACAGACATTCATTTATATATATATATAGATTTAAGTGTATATGAAGTTTTATACCGAAATACCGGGTTTGGCAATTTACGATATGAAGGTATAACAATCTATACTATATATCAGAAAAAGCGTGTATTTACCAGTCACAACCTCTTCTCCCAAACGGTGAACAGTGGCCAGGTGAACAGGTGAATAGAACAAATGTCATTCTGTTTGTCATTACTTGCTCAACTGTGCTATGATGAACTGTATTGTTTCGTTTTTAGTACAAGAAGTACTGTCCACGGTGACACAGCGAAGCTAATAAATACCAATACTTAGTGGGGCAAGGGTAGGTATTTGTGTGATATAGGTAATTCGGTGACAAAACTTTAAAGGAGTGCCACACGTCGTTACCTATCTACCTAAACTTCTGCTAGCAACTGCCGCATGGCTAGCAATAGTACTCGTTGACCACGCAGCAAATTTTTCTTCATTTGATTGCGTCTGCTATGATTTGCTTGTAAAATCGACATTCATAAGGATTGTGTTATGGTTTTTGTCTTTTTTAATTTAATAGATTCATACCTTTCTTTAAGAAATAAAGGCATATTGCATTTGCCACTTAATGGAGTATTTTTTAAGTATACGTTCTTGTTCCCTGGTTATTTTTTTTTATTACGAACATATCTTGTTACCATATCTCACATTTACAAAAAAATTAATTCAATTAACAAATTGTATAAAATCCTAAATAATTGGTAAATTTCCAATAGTGGTACGTTATATGATAAGATACATTATTATCTATTTCAAACAAAGTTATTTCATGAAAATATCAATGAACACATTATAGATTGACTATCAAAAGTTCTTTATTCAAAGACTTCTGAACGGAAAATCAAAAGTAAACCCATACCTAAACAAATAGCCTTTCTAATAAAACAAACTACTAGGTACTTTCTGTTATAAATATTAACAGTATTATAAAAATTAAATCATCATTTTTCGAGAATAAATGAGGGAGGGGTGGCGTCAAACTCACGGACCGCTCTAAGCGGCAAACTCTTAGCTATGCCACTGGTTAGACATATGTTTTATTGCTGAAATGTTTATTTCAAGTCTTGAAGATAAAATGTTAAAGATTCCCGCCATTCGAAAGGAGCCCACAATTTTTGTCGTGCAATCTACTTTTCGAATAATGAAAATTTCACTGCGATCTTAAAAAAAGAAACAAAATATCAGCAAATATATTTCTTTAATATCATTTTTAATGGACTCAGAACATTATGAGAAAACATTTTTGATCCTATCAATTTTAAATTAATTTGAATCGTTCAAACTTTGTACATCTTCATACGTTTTGTCACTAACTGCCCGGGTTTCGCCTCTCAGCATCTTCAGGCATTCGAGTACACGGATAAACTCAAACTGACAGTTAGTTAATAGTTTATATCGTTTATAGATAAGACAAATAAAAACAATATATTACTGAAAATAAATATAAGTCTAGGAACTACATTGATATCTAAATTAATTTTAATACTGATTTATACTAATGACTTTTAAACTTAATTAGGAAAAAAGTCGCATAAATAAGTACAAACTTAAAATCTGTAGGTATCTCTATGTCATATTTTTTCCCAATTACATGTTTATGATAATTGGTTCATATGGTCTTCTGCAATCGCAAAATTCACGAGTTTGTAATTTTTTATACGATTATTTTCCTAACTAAAGCTAAAAAACATTATTATCAAATTAATACAGTTCTTAGACTTAGTGATAATAGTTCTTCTTTATGTGTCTAATGTGCCATATAAACTATTTACTAACTTTCACTTTGATCTCATCCATGTAGTCAAATACCTGAAGATGTCAAGAGGCGAAACCATACATATGGAAATGTACGAAACGTTAACGATTCAAATTTGATATAAATTCTATCATGCACTATTAGTTATGATATTTAGAATTTTGAATATTAATCTGTAAATATTGCTTATTTGTGTATCATTGTTCTGGTAAAGTTGCATCAATAATTTAGTTTGGTTTATTTTTCCATATCTTTACTTTGCACAGATATCTTGAACACTTTTTCACTGTGCAATTCATAAAATACATACATCTAAAATCTTTAAAGTATATTGGTTTTGTTTGGTCAATTTTCAATGTTGATGTTCCCCAAAAATTCGTTTTCTGGACATATCACATCTGCACTATAAACTACCGAAGTAAGCAATGGGTGTAAGTGTTATAAATCTGTCTTAAAAAAACAATATATATATGACATAATTAAAGGTAGACCAATTTAATAAATTATAATAACATCGAATGTATTTTCATAAATTCAATTGTGAATGATAAACGATGTTATCATCGGTAATTTATCAATTGTAATCCTCATGTATTTTAATATAGAGAGATTTTTTACAATTACGTGACTAGTAAGCTCGTCATAAAAAGTCAGTTATTAATGAACCAATCAGTAGCACACTTTAAAACTCCGGCCCGCGACATATAATTTTTTAACCGTCTACAATGTGGAGCATTAAAATTCATATTTTTAATCGCAACAAAAACTGTTTTGAGAACTAGGTTTCTATTAGCCTTATCAAAATTTCTCTTTGACAAGGGCAAGAAAGGGAGGTAAGTATTTTCGATGAATTGTGCGGTAACATTGTGAAAATTAATTTTCATTTTTAATTTAACTTTGATAAAATTGTAATTGAACTGGTTGTCTAACCAGTTGCAACAGTCTGGAAATGTTTCTCCAAGAGACGAAACACGTGTTACAAACTGTTACACAACTAGTGGAATAACAAAGTTTTCATATTTTATATAATAAGGTAGGAGTTAGGGATGGATTAGACTTTTAATCATTGCTCTCAGTGTGCTGCGTTTTGCTTCTATTGAGTGGGGAGGGATGAATTAATTATGACATCAATACTTTTGGATAAAAAAAAAACTGAACCCTTGACTGCGCAATCGAATATGTGACCACTCGGCTACGGGACCGGTTGATCACATCAAATATAATTTATTATGCATTCACACGTTTCCTTTTTTTGCAATTAAATTGTTACATCCATGATTTGTTCTGCACGGATTTTACTTTAATTTTATCTATTGATGAAAATAGTTTCCGAAGAAAAAATGAGTTTTGTTTTGACAAAAATACTAGGCAAACTTTAGTATAATTTTTGTAAGTTTTTATTTGTCCACTATTGGTTTTGGTTTTTGAAACTCTTTCAAGTAAGGGCATTTATTGCTTACCATTAGGGATTTCGATAGAGGTATTATTAACTGTTTTTTTCAATATCGAAATACTGGGTCTGAAAATACAAAATATCAATATTTCGATAATGAATGATTATTAATCTCAGTTTAATAAAACCTTGCACCTATTATCTAATTCATGGTTACTATTTATTTATATTACTCTTTCATTGTTCAAATATATTTTAATTATCTAATTAATTTTGTGATCATCAAAAAGTTTTAACTTTGTATTTGACCGGTATGAAAATTCCTATTGGACCTGATTAGTTTTGTATTGCCAGTATTGTCATTTTTAGTACCGATATTGTTGATATATTTTTCCGGTATTGCAATCCCTAACCACCACGTCCACCACCCACTGTGACCTCGCACGCACCTTACATCCGTTGAGAATACTTATCATTACTAACCTGTAGTTAAGGTACGTTTAAATTCTGCCCCAAGAGTAACGCATTAATATTTATTGTCTATGGCCATATAACCCATAGCTATGATAAACGTTTCATCACATAATGTTTTTATATGTACGCGAAGAATTATTTGGCGATTAAAATAATTCTCCTTTTTTCTGCTAAAAGAAAAATTCATTTATTTACATTACACTACTTAAATGGAATTTTAATAGCACACTATTTAATATCTTTTTATTCATCTATTATAGAATCTCGCTCTTTTACTTGTATTGTATGTATACTTTTATATTTAAATAAAATAAGGATTTAATTTCAATATTATATAATATATTTAATTTTTATTGTGTATCCCTGCAAAAAAATATAAGATAAGTTTGTATGTAATACTATTTGGCACTATCTTGTTTGTAACAAATGATACCTGACACCTGTACAATAGCGATGTTAATTAACCATCTATTATCTACTCTATTGTATTGTGAACAAGTAAGAAACGCACCGCAGTTCGCCCTTCTCTTTGTGAAGTATCGAGAGTCGAAAGCTTAAAGTCTATGGATTTTTTATTGTTTGAGTACCATTGTTATTTAGATGCTCTTTCATCTCGATATTAATATTTTTTATGTTATAACATACGTTATAATACTGTGAGGTCTCACCCAATGTATACTTTTGACTTCTTCTTAATACATATATTATTAATTTATAATAATTCAGCCGTTAATTTATTGTTGGTTACCATGAGCGCAGAAAAATATTCAGTACAATACAAGTTTACAAGTAATTGTATTCTAATAAAGAGTGAACTCTGTGAAAATTTACTTCTAATATAAAATTAATATCTTAATACATAATAAACCCTCCGAACGAAGTATAGATTCAAATATTTTCTATTTTATACTTAAGACATATGTTAATAAATAAATATCTAAAATACTAGCAATAATATTAATTATTAAAAATCATTTAACTCTAGAAATGAAAATTAACTAAAATCATATCTTAAAAAATAAGTGACACTTTTGCTTTGATATAAATTATTGAATTAGAAAATATTATTTTATAAGCACGCGCTTATTATCACTGATATGCGTAATTATTTCATACGAATGCATTTTTAATATGTGCTTAATAAAGATTTATAAAGCTATTTTCGGAGAGGCGGATTACTAGCAATATCTCACAAGGGCTGAAGGGCCCCTGTTGCTATAACCACGGGTAACCCCCTGCCCCTCCCACATAATTAGGTAAGTGGTCTACCGAGAGGCATCTGGCATCATCACGCAAATGGACATACAAATAATAGATATTGCATTGTAGACCGATGCAGTCAGAACCCTTCTCCATTGTTTTATTTGCCCACCTGCTAAGTAGAACACTGGCGCGATTGATTTTGACTTTTAAACTCGTATATTATACTCTGGAATCAGAAATGTGGTCTGCTTTTATTTTTTTTTAAAATATACAACAAAATGAAAACGCTCGTATAACATCTAAAAAGTCATCCAAAAAACAACAGTTTACTAATAAGAGGTTTTAATACTTCATCTCTAACACAAAAAGAAAATTTGTACTTTTAATTCATAAATAATATCGCTTTCATCGGTTACTATTATCAAACAGACTTTTCAGGAGGGAATTTTGGACATTACAAACGTCCATGCCCACAAAACAGAAATCGATAAATCGATTTATGAAACTATCCGTACCGGCACTTGAACCTAAGACATCCTTAACCGTACCCTACGAATAAATCAGTCCTTAAAATGTTTCCCTATCAACAGCTTGAACTATAGTACAGTAATCCGTCCACCATGGGAGATAATGATTATCACAATTTTAAAACTGTGCTACCGATTTATAATCTGATTCTTTGCTTCCTGATATGTATATACTAATAATTGCACGTGTACGGAAACGTTACTCGCTATCTACTTCACATATTGTGAACACTCGTCTAAAATATCTAACTTTTCCTTCGTCATCCCCTAAAGTCGGCGACCCTGTGGGAACTTCGACCCAGACAAAAACGTCTGTCTGCTACTAAGGTATGATCAACACACCCCCGCGTGTTTATACTCATCATTGACAACCGCAAACTTGAATATTATTATATTGTAAAAAAAAATAAAGTTGCTTCTTAGTGCGGTATTGATTTATGATTTAAGCGCGGCATCCGGGAGGTTAGTGTTTCCTGTTGGATGATAATATTGCGGCAGTTTATTTCGAATGGCAAAAAAACGTCTACCTCTTCACAACGCATATACCCAATATGTTTGTATATATAACTTCTTTTCTTTGTGAAGCATTAAGCCACCACCTGGTGCTTTCATAATGCCTTGTCAACCGCCAATCGCTTTGCTTCCTCCCATGACATGCCAGAGTCCTTCAGCTCCGTCGAGTACAGCCTGTGGATAGCACTTGACGGCCGTGCAGGACGCCTGAATCCCACCAATTGGACGAAGTGGTAAGCAGGATTGAGGCTATCCGGAGGCATGCGCATCACGCTTCAACGTCTGTCTATGACCAATGAAGTAACAAGGCGCTGCTTAGTACGTTCCCTAGCCTCCGAGTCTCTCGCGAAATTCTCGCAAGCAGCTATTCTTGAAGCTCAGTATACGGCTTTTCTTAACCATCATCAGGTGCCATTATTCACTACCGTAAAGTAACACAAGTATAATACAAGCGTTGAAAAAATGGCATTTGGTTTTGATCTTGTACAGCTGAGTGTCACAGGCAGTCTGCATGAGTTATGAATGGTTCAAACTTTCAACTAATCCTACGCGAATAATAAACTCTTTCTTTGTGTTGCCGTCTTCCGGTATGTGTACACCGAGGTATCTGAAGCTATCGACTTTCCCGATGATGTGTCCCGCTCGAGCCAGGGTAATATCAGAGTCATGACAGGCTTGGCTTAAATATCACATTGATCTTACTTGCATATATTTTCGGACCAATACGACTTGAGCTAATTCCTAAACCATCAATATATATATTTTTTTAAATTTACAAATAAATATTCGACTCCATACCGTTCACAGATTTGTCAAATATAATATTCAAGGTCACACAGCCTCAGACCGGGAGCTTGATATGCTTCGATCAGACGGGATTGACCTCCGAGGTATGAAATCGAATTTAGTAATAACCAAAAACGGATCAATAACGCAACCTTATATCTTCGCAAGATCTTGTATGATAAATTTTTTTGAACATTAATTATTATATTTAATGTATCATCTTCATAGTGGCAGAAGACGATAAGTAGAAAATCGGTTGTTTTGAGTTGTGAATGCAGCACGATAGATTTTAGGACGGTATATCGTCTGAAAAAACAAGCTTCAAGTAATTTGAAGAATTCGTTAAGAATTAATCGTTCACAGTTATTAGTGGCAAAGAACTATAATTAATGTTACTACGAAAAAAATTACTTATAAATAAATCGAATTCTTAAATGATTAACGAATTTCATAAAGTGGGTAGTTAAATGATTAATGTATGTAAATAGAAAGACTTAAATTTCATGATTATCTTAAAAGTCAATTATCTCAAAACAAGGTTTTGACTTTCACGAGCACTATTTTTTTATCTAATATTTTTTCTCAAAAAATATTTCTTCGCGATTCTGCAAGAAACATAGTTGTATTGTTGAAGTATTAATTTGTAATTTGAAACGAAGTTATATATGACTATATATAATTATTATTTATTTTGCAATCATCGTCAAAGCCATCAAATCAAGGTAACTACATCTGCAGGTTTAATCTCCTACTGTATATAATTTTTGTAGATTTTAATGAAATTATAGAATTATCTCAATAATGTATTCGTATTTATAATATTATAAACATAATTTTATCTTTTCCTTACAGAGGTTTACAGAGGTTTTTACAAGATTTTCGGTAGTTTTTACATAAATTGTTTAGTTGCATATAAATGACACACTAATAATATTAAACATCGGTTTATTAAACTATTATTTCCGGCTATTTAATTATTTTCCAGAACGACGAGGTACATGGAAAATTCTAAATATTTAAAATAATTTAAACTATGATATAATAAATGTATTTACGTAAAATTTACTTCTCTCGTTATCTCCTCCAGTTCATATATAAACCGTCACGATAATCGTTTTGTAAGTAAAAGGATTATTGTAATTATTATAAGGATGTAGAAATTGAAGGAATTAAATCAGACACGTTTTTTAAAGCTTTTTTTTCTTTTAGCTCTAATTTATGATAAACTAACGACGACTGCATGCTCAATATGAACGGCTTACCTGGGTTAAATAAAATATTTAAATCAGTAGTGAGTTTTTGAATAACATTTTTTTACACCCTGTAAATTAGCGGTGTATAAAAATGGTAGGAGAGTACACGATGTTTGTATTTGTGATTATTAAAAACTTTATTTGGTGCTTTTCCTGTTTGTATATAAGACCGTGTTGAGCTTTAATAGAGTCAGTTTTCATGTTTATGCCTTTGACGTATTTCCTTTGACAGAGTGCGCAAACAAAATGACACATGACATAGGTGCCTCGTCAAAAATAAGCAGCATTCTTTTTTAGTTTTTGATTATTTTTTTTTAAATACATTGTTAATGCAAATATTCAAAAAAACCAATTATACATATTTTATAAAACTAGGGTGTCAGAAAATGGTACTCCACAATCTATGAATTCAATTTTTCTGAGAATAATATTATATGCTGTGAGAACATTACAAGTAACTAGTACTAAAGAGAGAAAGTTCAAATCTCAAAATATCTCAAAATCGGATACTCTATCTTGATTATACGGTATTATTTTGTTATATCTAAGAGAAAGTCAGTTTAATAAAGAAATGTGTAATATTCTGCGATAATCCCAGTCGCCCTTTTTGACTTAAAAAAAACTTGACACAAACTAACAATACATACATATATTATTTACAGAATGAAAAATAACTTTTTACAGAATAAAGACAATAGTTTTTTTTTTTTTTGAGAACTAACTGATAAAGCCAAATTAATTTTCACTCAGTCACAACGAGCCAGCACTGCTTGACACAAAACTCTCGCGTTTAACATAGTATATGTAGATACTGTATATCATTGTAAAGTATGCAAAATAAGGCCTCAGAAGCGACTTCAAACAAATTAATAGTAAACAATGAACTAAGCATCATTACCTCGGAGTATGTTTATATTCGAGATCATTATGTTATAGCAGTGCTCCGCAACCTTTTCTCACCCACGGCACACCTAAGTACTCATTAATATTTCGCGGCACACCACAATCCAAAATTTGTAAATTTCGTAAATAAAACTGACAGTTTATTGATATGTTTTCATTTGATGAATTTTAAATAGTAGCTAATGTATTTTTAATAAGAGCAAATTATATACTTTTACCTTTTCAAAGTGTTAAAACTTTTAAAAAAATACAAATTTTATAACAGAATTGTGCAATTTAGGACCCTTGATTTGATAATGTGTATTATTTTGATACACTCATTCGTTATTTGTAATAATTTTAGTGGGAAATTTTTCGCCATCGATGCTTCCTAATACATGCAGCGATGTGTAATTTATTCAGTAGGATTGTTTGTTTTACACACGAGTAAACACCATTATATTCCTCATAATTGCAGTTTCACTATCGGTGCAAACACTAGTACAATTATTTCATTAAATTAGTATCAAAATAATAAGAGATCTTAACTACCGATTTTTCTCATTTCGTACGTACTGTGCCGCGGCACACCTAAGATTATCTTACGGCGTAACGGTGTGCCGCGCACACTGTTGCGGAGCACTGTATTATAGCATTGGAGCGTTGTAACTTGTAACTAAACCTGAATGAAGTTCTACATTACTCTTCATGAATACATTTAATATTTAAATAAGCGAATAAGCCTAATAAATTGTTCAATACCGAACAGTAAATGTAGCAAAACCAAAAAATTGCAGCTATTCCACACCGTTGCAGTCCATATTGTTTGCGAAAATATTCCTAAATATAATATAAAGATTCGAACTGCAATAACTAGCGCTATCAAAATTTCGTTTTGTTGAATCCAGTATTGCCAGTCGTCTCGATTTGAATGGGATTGACCCGAGATCAATAGGCTCAGTATCAGTTTGTTTTTAGTTAGTTAATAGTTAATTAAAATAGCTGCGATTCCTGCGAAAGTCGCTCTGTAACTAAATGTTGTATGTCCTACTCAGATTGACATCTCTGATTCAATCATAATATTTTTTATTAATTTCTCTTACTTTCTTTATCGTACATACATGATGGGTATTTTTTCAATACGATCCATTCAGTCTGATGATGCTTATCAACGACGTAAATGTCGTTTCACATACTACTTCCTTAAAAACTACAGTCTTCGAAATTCTCACCCTCGTAGATATATATATGTGACGTACGTACCAAGTTCTGCGACGAATTGTAGATACCTAACTGATGTAAGGATGTATATCCTAGCTATAGGACCTTGTTCTCGTTCATTGCCGTTCTGGGAAAATCAATAACAGCGTCTCCTACGAAGCCTGCTTCCAGATAACTCAAAGTAAACAGAGAATGTCTCATATAAAGTGGTAAGGGCTATAAATTTGATATAGTTTAGTATTAATCCATAGTAGAAAAACATTATGAAACTTAACAAAAATTAAGTATTTATCATAAATATTTCACAATTATTATTAAAAATAAACATGACCTAGATAGAGTATTTTGATCAATTCAAAATTCTTATTAACTAAAGCGCAACCGGCCGTATTTTTTAAATAAAAATTGAGGAAAATGCACATATATTAATAATTTTCACAACTGAGACACGTTACACGGTATACTAAGAATTGCCGAATCCCAAAATGAGAAAAAGGAAAAACATGTATCCTTAACTATAGTTTTGATAATAAAAACTCATTACAATCTAGAAAATAAGTTAGAAAATAAACAATATGTTATGGTTAATGACAGTCGACGTCCGTGGCACAGTTGGTAGCGTTGTGGGCTACGGTTACGGATATCTCGGGTTCAATTCCCGGTGCGGACAGTTTTCACAAATTGATATTTCAATCGATTTATGGATTTCTGTTCGTAGTCTGAGTGTTTTTGTTGTCTGAAACTCCCTCCTCACCCACCCATCCCATCATCACGGAGCGTAGCGAGAGCGATTAGCTAACCACTTGTAATATCCTAGCCTTATCCTTCTATCCTTACTTTCTGCGAGAAAGAGAGGTTGAGCAACTGAGTAACAAACAGTTCTCATAGAAAAATTCTGTTGAGATACCTCCATTAGGAGACCATATGCTTCACATTGGAAGCGGACATGAAAAAAAATGGTTTGTGATAAGCACTCAATCTTTAACAACCGTTGATAATTATTATGCATATTAAAAAAATATGTAATAGAAAATATGAATATTTTCAGAGGTAAAATTATAAAAATTCATTTCTAATGTATTAGAATATATTTATTAAGTTTGGAATCAATATTCTGCTATACGAATGATAGACGCGATTTAAACGGTTTCGAATTGCAAAACGTTTTTTTTTTTTTGAGAAACAATCTAATCTATTTTCCCGGTAAAATCTGATAGGAGGCCTTTTTTAAGTTCATTATATAGTGATTTCATCAATATATTATAAAATTGAGATGAAAAATATTTTTGTATCATTTTTAAGTTTATTCTTAACCAGTATCGTAATTACAGATTCTATATTTAAATGTAACTTGTTCTAACAAATAGCGTATTGCTAACCGACTATTTTCGTTAAATTGTTCTATAAAATATTTAAATGTAACTTTCATGGTCAAAATACGTCCATTGAAACAGCGCCAACAGTATTAGATGTCAAGAATGTCCACGTAAATTGACACTACTGTACGTTATACGTCTTCTGACATGGTGCACGTTAAAGGTTCTACTGGCCAGAAGGCTGTTGGGGTGAAATAAGGGGTCGCCTCAGGCGTCGGCCAATACGACGTCGGGACGCCGGCGCTCTGACCTATGACCCAGCCCCCACAAACACTTTCACAACTTTGCCAAACGCATACATGTCAACCAATAGGTATTTCTAACCGACTGAAGAGAACAGATTCAAATATATCAACCACTAAAGACGGTAAACTCGTTTCAAACGTGTAAATACCTCGTTAGCGACTTTTTTCAACAATGTCCACTTTCAATGTTAAACATGTGGACTCCAAATGTAGCATATCAATAGAAGTTGTTTTACGAGAACGGGTAGTTTATTCAGAAGCTCAACCAAGCTTTAAGAATAGAGAGAGTTAGAAGTGTAAGATATGACTAGAACATATCTAATAGTTAGCTAATCGTTCTCCCTACACCTCGTTTATATGATCGAATGGGTGGGAGGGACTTTTAATACCACAGACAAACATTCCATTGAGCAAGAATACATAAATCGATTAAAAAAACAATTTATGAAATTCTGTCTTCAGGGATACGAACTCGATAGATAACGCAATCGAATAGGAGGAACACTCGACTATAGAGCCGGCAATCGAAAGAAAAATAACACTTGAACTTGAATCATAAAATGGCAGCAGAATGTGAAAATGTGACTCCGTTTATATGAACTGAAACTGAAATTTTTTTGATTGAAGAACATTTTAGGTAAGCTTACCTACATATTTTTTTATCTTTCAAAAATCGCCATGACTATAATAATAATAGGAGTTTATCGCATTAATAATGTATTGTAAATTGTAAATATCAATTAACAGCTCCATTTTCCATTCAAATTCATTCCAAAGCCCCTGGTTGGTAGTTTCCTGATTAAAAGTTCATTTATAGGAATATAGTCGATATTGTTAACGATTTTATCTAAATAAACGAAGCAAATGTCACTAATAATAGAACGAACGTATTTCCACAGTTATATTATAATTATATTTTATACATACAGATATTTTTATAAATAAAACTTATAAACGCTCTTTAGTACATTTTTTGTTTACGTAAATAGATAATATGAATGTAGTATTTATCTTTCTTCGACGTTATACGTTAAACATAAAATTTATCTTGTTGTCGTACCGTACTCATAAAAAAACTAATTATCCTCAAAATAATATACTTATCAGTTTTTTTTTATAAAAAGTAAAGATAATAATAATTTATTTTGTTATTTATTAGCTTTCGGGTTATTTTATGTTAATTTTACATACATGAAACAATTCTTACATTTGGCAAAAGCATCTATCGTTGTCTATTATTGAAAACATTATTTAGTTCGATATTTCATAATCATACAATGTAGAAAAAATATTTATTTACTGGTAACAAAGAATGATCTTCCACTTCCCTCTCACTCGAAGTTCGACTCCAGTTCCAAATGGATCATATTATATTTTCATCGATAGGTTCTTTAATCGAAATATAGATTTATATCCAAAGGATTTATATATGTAAATTTACATCTCTTTCCACCCCGACATTTTTATCCTGATAGCGCATGGCGAGCGATTAGATAATAAATATCCACTATGAATTTAGACACAAATTCATAAATTTATTTCAAAGAATTGAATACAATCCTTGAATAACATAGGAATCAAATTCTTGATTGACATTGAAACGTGAGCTAATTCTATCCGAACTCTCAACCCTTAATTTTGTCGATAATAGTATGAGACTCGGGTTGATGTTTCAACATCTTTTTAAATTGTGAAATTATCTTTTTAAATAAAATTCGTTTTCAATTTAAATACGGTACATTGTTTTCTTGCGTTCAAAACATGATTAACTTCGAACATTCTTATTTATGTAAACAAAATATGTTATATTTTATTAATTTATTTGACCCTAACAATGTTAATATGTCTATTATTTAAGGATCAAATATTAATTATAATGGTAAATCGATTAAACTGCAAAATAATAATTGAACTTCATCTTTGTATGTCATTAACTTTAAATTATCTTATTTCACACGATCCCGAGTAAACAGGGGCGGATTCATTGGTATGGAAACAGCACTTTCTAGAGGACATAAAAACAATTTCGCTTCCAAACAAAAACATCATTTCATCGAAATTTTTGTTTATACGAATACACTTTTAGAAAAAAATTCTCTGACAATCGATTAATTTCTGATTCTCTAGGCTCTAGGCTCTAGGTAATATACAAAATCGTCTACAAATTCTGCATCTTTAATAAATTTCCATCTTTATCTGAGAGTAGTAACGTAGCTGTTATTTTTAATATAAATAATAATTGGAAATTCTCACTCGTTCAGGTTGAAAATCACTTTTCATTTAACATTACAAAAAATAAAAATGTACATTTATCGTTGCCTTATGGTGTAGTGATGCTAGGTTTGTGTTGATGAAAAATTAGATCATTACTCAATTAACTAATTAGATGTTTCCCTTCGCTGTAAGTCGTATATGGGCAACGCGGTTATAATTCGTTTAGTATATTATTTCGATTGTGAGACAGCTATTTGTCAGTCTTTAAAATAAAATTTCCAATTTTTTGTAATGATATTTTATTAATAATCTACAAAAAAATCGTTTTTTGGCATTCGATTTGGTAATAAATGTCATCTTTCCTCACTGTTTCTATAAGCCTAAATGGTAATCATGCTAACTTTCATTCAGATGCCAATTTTGTATAGAAAAACGTTGGGGTAAAATAACTCTTTTAACAAGCTTTGAGAATGTAATACAGCTTTTATTCCTCTTATATATTTTTTGAGATAGCAGCTTTACTATAGCCAGCAATAAATAAATATATATTTTTCAATAGCAATAGACTTGAAATTTGCTTAAAATAATAAAAAAAGTAATACTTTCATTGTGTTCTGTAACCCCCAAAGTGACATGTCATACAGTTGACGAAAATCGTAGAGCTTGTGGAATAGTATGCAGCACTCACCAGGTCTTAAATAGGACGCACACTGACGCAGCACGCCAATTCTAGAAATCTGCTAAGAGTAGCGCGCCGTTTCGTAAAAAAAATAAATATACATTCCAGCTTCAAAATGATCAAAATAAAGTTTAAATTGTTTCTAGCAATTTTTGCGAAAAAACTATGGGCAATAGTCAATATTTTAAAAAAAGCGAACCGATTCGCGAAATTTTACATTTCGGACCTTGGCTCTCACTTACGAAAACTGTCATAGTCTCTAGGGCAGAGGCACTGAAAACCAGTTGTAAGTATTTTAAATGTATATTTCATTTTTTGTAGTTTACACTTTCAACGAAAATAATTTTGTTAGAATGATTGCTTTGTTCCTTAATTCGCCCCTTTTATGCCGACATAAAAATGGCTGCTTCTGCTTCGTTTCAATCTTTTGACCCGCAGGGGTGCTAGAGTCAATCTTGGGTTCGTAATAGTTGTTATAAAATGATTTATTAATTCCCGGGTGCAGTAAATGTTATAAGTGTATCAGTACTGTTAACCCATTAAATTGCGGGTGTTGAAAAGGCAGAGGCCAGAGCTTGATTGTCACTTAAACTTTAAAGATAATCTTACTTAAGAAATAAAATATTTAGTTATGGTTGTATAAAAGTGACTCATTGCTTGTTTATTTCTAAATATGCCTATTTTTCCGAAAACATTTTGTTTTGATGTCTTAACACAGGCCTTTTTAGTATGTATGGAGGGAGATATGCGACATTTCTACCACTGCCACTTAGATACACAAAATAGACAAGACTCCAGCAGACAAACCTAAATAAAATAAACTTTTTTCAATTCAGCTGACACTGCTTTGTATGCTATGCTAATCTAATATATTATTTGACCATTTCCGCTCCCAATGTGTAGCATATGGCTTCCTAATGGAAATACTTCAACAGACAACACGCCGCTGATATTACAGTCATCCAATTCTACTCTAAAACGGCTAAACCTGTGCATAGAGCCACTGGATTGAAGAAATAATTAGTTTCGTATGAAGTCCGTTCCCCAACCAAAATATTAGAGTGATTTTGCGAAGGTCTTAATCCAGATATGGATTGACAGCAGCCATAATAAAGTTTTCCGAATTTCTTCAAAGCTTGCTGAATCGCGTTTACCTCTCTTCTATCAATATATTTAAAATATCTAAAAATATATATATTCACTACATTTTCACAACAAAGACGTATTTGTGGACTAATATGCTATATACTCATTTTTAACAAATTCGTAATTTACCATATTTAAGAATTCGAAAACAAATATTATGGACCATTAAAATTGTCACAGGGGTGCATCATACAAACAGATTTGACAATTCTTGGAACTACCTAAAATGCACATACATTATCACAACATACACTTTTTTCCATCACACCTTGTAATGTATTTCTATCAAAGATTAACAATAAGTATTATTAAGGTTAATACTGTAAATAAGTATAAATCTTTTATTTTTAGATGATTTACCACACCTTTGGTACTGAAGTGCTTCCTTGTGGCATTTTTACACTGTTCAGTACATTCACCAGTAGCAAGGCTTTTTAATTCCATACATTCAAGCTGCTGATGACACACTACTCGTTTTTCCAACTATCATCTAAAAATCCTTCAAACCATAGAAATGCCACCATAAATGTTTAGTTTGAAGACAGCTCACAATTTTATCTGCTTAACTATCCATGGAGTTTTTAACAGCCACCTCAAGCTTTTCCTGTGAAATACATTTAGTCTCCAAATTTATTTTGCCACCTCAGAAGCAGATGTATTAATGAAGAATATAAGAAAACCTACAACTGTTTTTTCTGTATCTCATCGATTATACAAAAGTAATATCCTTCTTACATTTGGTTCAATACGAAACTAATGAATCTAACAAAATAATTCTTTTTACATTTCATTCAATATTGAACGTATATACTAGTTTGAAATTTTAGGCAGCTTCGTTAACCTCAGCTCTCATGTAAAAATTCACAATATAATCACTGAGAAGGTCAAGTAAATAATTATATCATAAAACTAATAATAATTTGAAGCCTTTTAAATCTTGCCTCATCTTTACAATCTAGGTAAATCTATTGCAACCTTTTCAAGACACTTGTAAAGGTAGGGCTTATTAACAATTCTGTTCAAACCTGGACATTAAATGCGTTATAAATATGTTCACAAGAATAATTCTCCCTCATTTCAATGGTTCATTCAGAGCTGGAAACACACTGCAAGAATACCAACTAAGTTCAATCAGTCAAAATTAGGAGACTGTGATTGTTGAGTTACATGCATTATATTGCTGAATAAAAACTATTGAAGGAAATTAGGTCAAATAGTCTCTTAGAAACAGAGGCAGGTGTCAAGGCTCCATCTTCAAAATGGAACCACCTGTGGTATTCACTCTCATAATGATAACAGTATTACGACTAATGCTAGTAATTTTTCAGTTTATTTGCACAATGTGTTAATTCTTGATATCATAACAATAATCCTTAATATCATCCGGCAATTTTGTATCAAAACTATTAATTTTAGAAATATTACTAGTCATCTTGCAAGATATTATGTTATCTTACTAACTTATTAAAATTAGAAAAGGAAGTTTCTGTCAACAACATACTACTATCTTTATCATACTTATTATTTAACTTTGAAATCTTTAAACATAAACATTATCTAATCATTATGAACCCCTTAAGTCAAAAATGTGTTCGCCAATACTGAATGTAAAATCTATTAATTATGGAATGAAGAATTTTAAATAAACTCCAACATTAAGGCAAGTACATTTTGTTTAATTAATGTAAACTGCACTTAGCAAAAAATATATTCAAAATAAGTCCATATTTTGATGGTAAATAAAAATAATATTTCTTGATTTTTTACAGTTGCTAATTGGTAACTAACTAATCGTTACATATTTATATGTAATTGATTAAAAATACGATAATGATTTAGAAACTCAAAAACCACAATCATGGTTTTATTTCATTAAGAAAAAAAATAATTCTATATTCAATTTACTAAAATTATTAGAAAAAAATTATAGATGGTTAGTTCAACCTGTCAATAATCATCAATGGCTGTCACAAAGTTACACAGAAAAACCATTTGTTTCTGTTGTTAGATTATTTCAATAAAAAACGTGTTTTTAGTTTATTTTACTGCAAAATTTTTTGGTGAAATACTTTTTCCATGTGACTCAGATACATTTTTTTGAGAAAAAATATTCGTCATTACAGATAATTAAAAATACACCAGATATTTTTGAAAATCAAATCAATTGTGGTAAACACAACAGGAATTTCAGAATTTAAAGAGAAGTGTCATCTCAAAGATTCAAATCAAATGTGACAGTAAACATCAATTAGGAGGTTTCTTATTTACTGTCTACATTATATGGATTATTACTAGAGTTGCCAGATTTATTGACATCCATACGAAATAGAGTTACTCATGCCTTTTAATTGGATTTAGCATTTTGAATTAATGCTTTCTTTCTCAATATAAAACTGAACTTATCACCACATTTGTGATCAAAATCAAGACTCAAGAATTCCTTCAATCGTACTTGTGTTAAATCAGATCAGTGTATTTCCATAAATGAAAAGACCGTTTTCACATTTCCACTGTATCCAGGAATTTAAAGACATATTTTTAATATCTCAGAATACTGTTCGGGAAACACAGTTTTAATTTCCAGTATGTTGATGTATTTTGAGAGGTTTCGTGATCAGCAAGCAGTTTATCTGAAATATGGACATTTGACTGTCTCAAAACGTCCCTTCAGAACACTGGGACAATCCGGATACCGAAACACCCAATCTCATCATATGGGATTTTTAGCTATCAATCTTATATAGCAAACCAATAAATAAGTGATTAAAAGGTGTACAGCGCTGTATCAACTCCATATGGAACATTGGGATTAGCTTAAAGCTAATGTCATTCAAATAATTAATGTTTGATTTATAATAGAAAATAAATACAGTAAATCAATTTTTAAATGTTTAGTGAACTGCAGCTGAGTGCTGTCGTTTGCCTTAACACTATAAAGATGCATGAACAATCTACCATGTTGAAATTTAGATAACATAAATTGAGGACGTAATTCTTTAGAAAAATAAAATAGAGATACCCTTTATGACCTCTGTTGTCAATATTTATGAACATTTTGCTGGTCTCATAAATTCAATCTCCGTGCACAGTGATGATGTTAGCTGCAATCTTATTTCATAATGAAACCTCTGTGATGTAATAATATTTTATTTACAAAGAAAGTAAAGTTTTCTACTTTAAAGTAAATCTAGGCTATTACTATTTGGTTTCATTGATTCTAACTTTGATTTTTTTATTCGTCGGATTGATATTTACCACATGTAATACTCGTTTAATGAATGAAAAGGCATACAATCTTTTTTTGTATTTTGTCATATGAAAATCAAATCTTACAATTGAATCATTCAAATTTCGTACTCTACAAAGGTTTGTCATTATCCTAAGATTCACCTTCAACCTACCAGGGCTTTTAAACGCAAAATATAGAGCGTCAGTTCGAGTTCATCTATGCACTTGAATGCCTAAAGATGTCGAAAGGCGAAAAACGGGTTGCTAGTGAGAAAACTTATCGAAATAACAATTTTACGATGCAAATTTATCATATAGAAACTTACAAAATCTAAACAATTTCAATGTTCAAAATTCCATTAATAATTCTGAATTAATAGTAATTCTTGTACCAACAGTTCAGTATCTTGCGACACCATATTTTCGTTCTTAAACTTTTGCGATATGTATTCATAACTAATATGATTTATGTAAGCTTACAATTATCACCACCAACCATAAAAACGGTTTTTTCCCAAAGTTATTATAATTTATCATATCTTTGTTTTGAATGAATAATGTAAATGATCTATTTTTTCAAAATATTAATTCTTTTAGCTAACAATATAGCTAAAAGCATTTTCGATGGTTCAGTGGTAACTTTGTGGGAATTAATTTTTAATATAAAATTAAAATTGGTAACTTTGTTATTACACTGATTGTGTTACTAAATGTAACACGTGCTTTGTCTCTTTAAGAAGCATCTTTAAACTAACTGTATCGTTAAATATAAATAACCTTACGATACAGTTAGTCTGAAGATGCTCCTCGAAAAAACGAAACACCTGTCACAATTAGTAACACAACCAGTAGAATAACAAGGTTATCAATTTTATATTGTTGAAAGTAATAATTTTCTGAATCACAATGCAATAACTCTAATACAGTCTCAAAAAAGCAGGCGTTCTGAGGAATCTACGAAATTAATGATTAAGCATCTGTAGAATTCTGTTCTGCTTAATAAAATTTCGTTATTTTTCTATATCAAATTGAAATTATTTTATATTTGAAACACGGAGAAATAAATTAACTGTGATTTTTTGTTTCCTTTGTATTCAAATTAATTTACCAATAGATTAATCAATCAGCCTCATAAAATTCTAGGCCTAATGTAAAATAAATATGTTACTTAAGGGTAAGAGAAGCTCAAAAGTTGTTGTCAAATTACACTATTAATACTTAAAAATATCCAGGCATACATCTAAAAGTAATCAGAAAAATATATGTTTATTTTTAAATTATCTGGCCGTAAAATGTCGCTGTATATCTTTAATTTTGCAATCTCGATTTCGAGACAAAATTCGCCAATCTATCCGTTGATGCCTCAGGCTTTCAGATACAGACCCATACGCACATTAGTATAGTACATGCTGGGTATGCTTGCACACTTGGAAATTTTTATACCTATTGATTGGATTGATTTGGTACGCGATGTAGAAACATATACATACATACACACAGCACTATGTATGTTATACACTTGCACTCATTTCGGCTACATCCTCATTCAATTTAGACAGCCAATTTTTTACAATATTTTGATATATAGATTATTTCTCGTGCCTTATGTGGCATTATATACATACCTATCTTGGCACAATATTTATTATTGTGTATATCACACAATTATATGCAGGTACCTAATATTATTAAATTTATTGTTAATCTTGTGTATTTTCAGCCATCATCTTAGAAACATCACCAATTTTGCGACGATTAAATATTTTTTTATAACTTCATTTCGAACACAGTCAATGGAGCTTTTAGAGACATATTCTAGGGCAGGCATCATTAGGATAACAAAACAGTGGTAGATTTTATTTTTCGCTCAATACTTTGGTCCTGTCGATGCAAAATGGAATTTTGAGTCGATTTTGTGAATCATTCCTTACAGATCGATGCCCAGCCCACTACCATCTTGTCTTGTGTGTTATACTGGACTTCAAATTATAATTTCAACGATTGAGACTTTGCATACCTAGTTTTCTAGCCATCTCAAGTTTGCATAAAACAGTTGACCGAACCTCAATGAGGAAAGATTCATAAGTTTTCGTTTAGGATTTTTGACACTTTCAACTGCCTTATACTAAACGAATGATTACCAAAACTCCGACTTGCTTCGTTTGATTGAAAGTTAAAAACAACAACCGCATGTCACCATGACACCCAATGAAAAAATGGAATATTGATAGGTATTTTGCCATTCTTATAGAATAACTGGTAAAATATTTTTCAGTTTTACAAAAAAAAATAAACAAAACACAGGTTGAAAAATTGATTTTTCATTCTATGGATTTTTGTTTTAAGGCAGAGATGTTTATGATGTTGAAAATTTCTACGCACCCATCCAATACTTAAATTGGGCAAAGCGAGAGCAGTCAGTTAACTACTAGTCCTATAGATATCCATGTTTGCTCTTTACTGACTCACTTCATTTTTCATACTCAAAATTGATAGCATGTCATACTTTATTGGAAGCATTTCAATTAAGACATTCGACATTGGAAATCTGCATTTATTTATTCAACTGTCTGGTTAGCGTTACATATCGTGACAGATCTATTGTTATATTTGTTTAGTTAGAGTTTTCTAGTTTCTTTGACAATTCTTGTATTATTATTAATATTTCGTGTAAATTATCGGTTTACCCGATTTCCATGTACAATAATGCAAATTTATATTCAATAATGACGAATAGCGATGCTTGCTGATAAGGGTTTGATGTAATACATATTTGATTCGATTCATTTTCTAATGTTTCAAGGTTAGTTATCTGTCAATCTGACGTTTTAATTTGATGAGAATAGACAATTTTAGCAAAAATGATAGAGTTTTACATCATTTGCCTATTGACATAATGTGAAAGGTCTACTTTGAATCTTCAAGCCATTTTTCGCTAGATGTCTCAACTGACCTTCTAAGTTAGTGTTATTGCGGTAAGACGTTACCGATAATGTATACGCCATTAGGGTTGCCAAGAGGTCTCTTTTTAAGAGAACATGTTCTCTTTTTTAACACAATTCTTTTGTTTTCTATCTTTTTTATATTATACCCAGAATGTCCTATTTTTCAATTTTATATTCAATTCAATGTAGTCCTTAATGCAAATATTCCATGAAAAAAATATTAGAAATAGAAGTCGAACAATATTATGTGCTGGAAGTAATGGCTACAATAAATTCACTAGAGAATACATTAAGTCGTACATATGAAGAATCATTTCTTCTTATCAAACTAAAATTGTTTTTGTCTGAAAATAAAGCAAATTAATGTATTGCAAAGTGAAACAGATAAGTTCAATTTAAATTACATGAATTTGTATAAAAATCGTACAAATATTTGAAATATTGTATAAAATATATGGATATCAAATTTTAATAGCTTTATTTGAATGAAATTAGATAGGGATCCAATGGAAAGAAATTGAAGATTCGATAGTATTTCTCGTCTCCATAAACGTCGTTGTGGATGATTTAAGATGTTTCGATAAATTTTACAATTTAAAGATATTTGTAGAAAAAATCTCAAAAATGAAAATTTTGAAAATATGATTTCCTCTCTCAAATGGATAGAATATTTCAAAACAAATGCTGCTGAGTTTCATTCGGAATTAATAAAAATTTGTCAATTTTTTTGCAATAGCTGGCCAAAATGCCAATGTACAAAGAATATTTTCCACAATCAGCGGACAGTGGACCTAAGAAAGAATTAAGTTGGAAAATTCCACCGGGGTATTTTGAGCGTAGTAACTTATAATTGCAAAAATATTTTATGTTTAGAATTTTATAAAGAAATAAAAGAAAATAAGGAACTTTTGCACCAAGTAAGCTGTGTAGATAAATATAGCAACAGAGATGATGAAATTGAGAATGAGAATAAAGATGATCAAATTCAACAATTAATTTTTACATGTATAAATACATGGAAGTGTACAAAATCTCAATAATCCAAATTTGATATTGAAATTCCATCAAGCACCCTCAGTCGATGTCTTAAATTAAATTATAAATTAATTTTTAAGCGGACTTTTCATGTCCCTAACTATTATTATGTACATATGTTTGTGCTGGTTATTATGAAAGTGGAATAAGTCATATAATATTTCGTTTGAAATAATTGAACTGTTGCGTAACTTTGTTTTAAAAGATATTTTGATACTACATAAAAATATATGTATACATTATGATTCTCAGCCTCTTAGGTATAATCTTTCCTGTACAGGTGGAATTTTACGATTAATTTATAAAATAATGGTATTTTGATTCATTAAATGACTTATTCCACATTAATAATAACCGGCACGAATATAAAGAAAATTGTATATAAAATAAACATTTTCTTTTTTTTAAATTTTTTAAATTTTGTAGATTTTTATATATTTCGTCACTAATGACCTGGGATTCGCCTTTCGGTATCTTTAGGCATTCGAGCACACGAATGAACTCGAACTGACTTTTTTGTTGGGTGTTCTCTTTTTTTGTCCATAACACTAGACAACCCTACACACCATGACATAAATAAATTAAATTTCATGTTGTACTCTTCATTTGGTAAGAAAATTTGTTAACATGTTGCATTTATCGTGTATTTTGAATTATTTGAATATACTCAGAATATTC
Organism: Himalopsyche phryganea; assembly: GCA_022494535.1. Classification (NCBI taxonomy): domain Eukaryota; kingdom Metazoa; phylum Arthropoda; class Insecta; order Trichoptera; family Rhyacophilidae; genus Himalopsyche; species Himalopsyche phryganea. The sequence continues at coordinate 3,357,379 of JAGVSL010000044.1, read as the reverse complement.
TAGTATTCAAATAAGATAATTATCACTACTTACAAATGAAAAGGTTATCTGGTTTGAGACCTTACATATTGATAACACAGATATAGAATAATGTTATTTACATATTCTTAAAAGCAATCATTCTTTCTTAAAATACACAAGACTTGTTATTCAAATATTTCTATCATTAATAATTTAAAACAAAAATATTTAAAATGGCATCATTACGTAATTTGATTTAATGGACTATATATTGAACCAAAGAATATAATGTAAATTTGTATTGAAGAATATAATTATATTGAACCAAATAATTGATAAAGTTTCATCAATTAAGATGTGGATTTTTATGACTTTTGATACATCAACTGCTCCAAGCATATATAGTAAAGATTCTGAAGAAATATTTTCCGGGAAGTCCATGCTTTTTGATAGTCTTGATTCTCGATATCTACGCAGCAACACTCGGATTTTCTGACTGATTAACAACAAATATTGTGCAGGAAATTTTTAATAATATTGTTGGCTAAATCAACAAAGGGTAATGTTTTTACGGTTCACTCTGATCATCTGTTGTAAAATATAACTTTAAACGAAATAATTTTGCATGAGATGAAATTATTTTAAGTTACCTATTGTGATTATGGTCAAAACTACAAACATCGTTTAAAGCATTTAATATGAACTAACTTGAAGTCTTGTTAATTTTTTAGATGTTTATCGACTGTGGAAAGGCAAAAGGACGTAACCCACGCCAACAAATATTGTTAAGCCTGACTAAGTATTTCATTTGAAAATGCTCTAAACGTAATGGTTAGAAATTATATGATCATATGTAAAAAACAAAAAAAGACACATTCAAAGTTTAAAATCGGTCTCGTATAAATTCAACATTTTACAGTTAACAAGTTATGCCCAAATATCAGCGAACTATTTTCTTTCAAAACGACAGTGTCCATTTGTTTTAAAAAACATATTTGAAAATTTATGTTTTTTATAGACCTAATATTCATTAAAATATATATATATTTTGTAACCATGCCCAATGGGGAGAGCTTTATTCAGAACAGGAATTGTTCTATGAGAGTTATTTAGTTTGAAAAAATTGTATGACAATACACAGGGGATTCATGTATGTAGGCCAAATTCAAGAAACTTTACTAGATATACTTGAATATGTATATATATTATTTAATAATCAATGAAAGTTTTCGATTCAGTCAAAATACTGGAGTTCTCCACCTCTCTAATATGGCCTCAATTCCCGAAATTTTATACTTGAAACTTGAAAACTTCGTTTTGCATCCCGGGACTTAAAAAAACTAAGACTTCAGGATCCTTAACCTACAGGCACATAAATATATTATGCAAAGATATTTATGAATATACTAAACTTGTATGATTATTTTTTTAAAAGCTGAAAGCCAGTGTGATATATACTGGAGAATTAGTCAAATTTGTATTTGAAATTTGATCGCAAATAGAATATAAAAAATAGTAGGTTCATACAGAGGAGGGAGGAAGAGAAGGGGAAGCTATCGTGGTCCTTGCAAGCTTAGGAAGAGGGGAAACTTAGTAGGAACATTACCCATGGCTTCATCCAACTGACACTCTTAGGCAAGGTTACGATTGATAGTTTGAACGCCTGAAGAGAAATTTAGTTAGCCAAGTATTTCTTTCAGTTTACACAAGACCAAAATGAGAACTGTACCATTCTCGCGAATATAAAACTTCATGTTCTTAATAGAAGGATGTTGGAAGACTGACTGAAAACTAAATGGATTCCAGAAGAGATTTTTTGAAAAGTAGTATCAGATGTGGAAAGAGAGCCTGGAAACCCCCTGTGTTTTAAAACCCTAAGCTTCAACCTAGTCAGCTTATTGGTAAATCCGGCCCTTGTCGCCGGTAATGGTCAAAATCTTGCATGCAACATGCATGTAATATTTCAAGTATTGTGCCCCCAAAACTGCACATCAAGTCGATTCTCCAGAAAGGGACCCCTTGATTTTCTCCAACAGAAGAACACTACTTGAGAAACAGGTTATGCTGTACAATTTTTTTATTTTTGGATGAAAATTGATCTCTGCCACTCCAAATTAGAGGACAAGTATGGGTAAATCCTCATTTGAAGACACAACATGACATGATTTTGTAAAACATAAGGAGAAATTAGCATGGAATAAAAAACTGGAATGACACTTTATTTTTCCTCTTTCAAAACCATGATTTATTATTCTAGTATTATTGCAGTACATAGACAACATTACAGTAAGGAAATTCATATCACAACACTGTTAAAAATGTTTTTATATTTCAGACTCCTCCAGGGGCCAATAAGTGTCATACTTTGAATAGTGTGCTTTTACAACTCTTGAAATTTTTGTTCCAGAAATTTAAAAACGGATTTCATCGCACTGTGGGATGTCATTTCATGTTTTGAAACACCTGAAATTGTAAATTAACAGTTGATTATAACATTAAAAATATTGCATTCAGTAAATTAGAGGTCACCAACGGGTGACCGTGGGAAAATTGGTGGATGGTAACTGAGGTTTTGCAGTAACATCATTGGAACCAAAAATCCATAAACTTATTTCAAACATGCAGCGGCGAATATCACACTAATTAATTTGTTTTAATCAATCAAACATCATTACCATTTCATAATGAAAAAATGTCATTTTTATCATAGTTATTTCATATATTTCTGTACCATTTTTCAAAATAAACATGTTAGTGGATACACAGGGACATGCACACAGGGAAAAAAATTGTGCGTTGAATGGTCCGCGAGATCCGAAAGGTACTAAATAGGACCACTGAAGTAAATGATAGCATGCAATACAGTCACAGGGATTCTCGAAGCATCTAACACCAACAGGGTTAACTCCATAGCGTGACAATGTTTGCTAAGAATGTGCTAAGTAAAAAATTTAGTTTTGGACAAATTGTGACAATGGGGAGAGGAGGTCGAAAAATATCCATAAAGTCATTTATGGAGACCTTCATCTACTAATCACTCAAGTTGTCTTCCAAGCATGGCAGCGAAATGAGTGACCAGTTATCTATTAAAATTTCTAGAAATCAAGTTTCCAAAACTTTTTGTATATATTCTGAATTTCCCTGAATTGTTCAATCTCAAATACATTGCATTCAAAATATAATATTATACCACAATCAACCCAGAAGCTAGTGACAAAATAAGTTACAAATATAGCCCCGATTGATCATTCTTGAAGAATATTTGTCATCCTGTTCAGAAGTAAAAATTTTATCCCGGTCTAATGTTTTTGTCGAACATTTGTCATCCCGCTTACAAGCACGTGCGACCCCATTTAACCACTATAGTAAAAAAAATACCGAGACTGCAAGTCTGCAAGCGACATCTTGTGGTTATAATGCCAGCTCATAATGTTTCCGCTGATGACTGGCCTACTGAGCACCCATGTACAGACTGTTCAGTCGTCCCGCCGAGTCGGTTATTGTTCATTTATGCCTCATATTTCGCGTTGTGAATTGTAACTAAAATACCCCTTATAAAGAAATTTAGGACTCGAAAAACGAAACATTGGGATTCCATTGTTTAAACTTTTGAAATAAATATAAACAAAGCAATGACTAATATTAATCAAATATAAATTTATGATTTGAGTAATACTATGAACGTATATAATATACAGGGGCTGGTTCTCATTGCATTTTCATTTGAATTGCATTTTCAATGAGTGGGAACAACTGAAAACATCAAGATACCCCATGTACTGAGAGCCTTATAATATATAAAATGAAAATTCTAAATACGGACGCAAATGTGCACTTGTGGATTCGACCCCAGTACTGTTAGAACTTTGTAGCAATGTAATTTGTTTACAATTAGCTTACCAGCTGATACCCTTGGAATTTCATAATCTGGAGATTTTTGAGGCACATCCAAAGGATCGTGACTGGACACCCAGTTTCTGCCAACCTAGAAAATATATAAGTATATCGTGGGCTTAACTAGCAAACTGCGTATCTTAGGAGAGTTTTAAAACTCAATAAATTCAGTTTTAACCAATCGGTTAACGGGCAGTTTGGACTGAGAACATGTCATGACTTTGACAATTACATACATCGATCTCCCAGTTCATTACTTAGATATCTCCAAATACCCCATATTGAGATAATGAGAAAAGTAATATTCAAATGGTCACCATAAATCAAATATTATTGATTTGTACCCGGCTTTTATGTATTTTATAAATAGGTTTTTAACAATTCAATACTTTCCAAGTATATTGAGTAGAGGGTTATTTAGAAATATCCAACATTTTGTTTAATTGTTTAGAAAGTTATCTGCCTTAGCAATTTGTTGGAGTTATCTGATTACTGAATAAAATAGAGCGCGAAAATTTACATATCGACACATCCTTGGTATAACCACGTAAGTGCAAAATATGTGATTATATGTCTTTTGCATTTTTGTGGTCTACGCATTCAGTTCTATGGGTAGGCATCAAACAGCAGGGAAACTTAAATTTAAAATAGTAGCACTGTCCCAATTGTGAAGAAGATGCATGCAGTCGTTACTTTGCGTTGTGAATGTTTAAAATGCTCTCCTGTAAAATCTCATGTTTGCAGATACAGGATTATACACAGGGAGTGTCGATATAACTGTATATTTAACTCAAATTTCATTTTTTTTAAGTCAAAATTAATGATAACTATCTGGACGATTGACATACTTTTTGTATTCAAGTTGATTTCTGTTCTCTGAATTTTTGTGCATTTTTGATCTGTTATCTTAAAAAACTGATAATATTATAGGGAAAGGGAGTGGAGTATCAAGAACTCTGCTCACTATTAATATCAAATTCTTAAGCACCCCACAATCGGAAAAAACAAAGCTGTATGCATTATTGTTATTACATATAAATAAAAGTAATAAGAAAATCCATAATTTTTTGTGTTTTTTCTTGGTTCTCCATAACACATTAATCAAATTCCCATAAAAATCTGTGGCAAATCAATGATCGGATTACGAAAAATTTGGGTAGCGAATTGACTTTCAGAACAGCATCTTTGAACAGATTATGTTCGTTAACCCACTGTATTTTTTGTTTTCTTCTTGTTAAGTTTTTAATTTGTTGACAGCATCTCGTTCTATATCAAAAGATATCTATTTCAGTAATCATCTTGATGAAAAAGAATTATGTGTTTACCTTTTTCAAAAATACTTCGATATCTGAAGATGTGCCGTCACGTTGAAAACTGTGAACCGAATCTGTCATAGCGATGGCTTTCACTTTCTGGTTGAAGTCAGGAAACCTTTGAGCTAATCCCACAGTAATAACTCCCCCGTAGCTGTGAGCTACTACTGCTATGAATTTAGCTGGAGATTTTTTAATATATGAATTCCACACAGATTCTCCATGCTCTTCGGGCGTAGAACTATGCTCTATGAGATATTTTCTTCCATCAACAACACGCTGGTTATCATTTGTGTTTGTAACTATAACGCCATATCCAAGAGATTTTGCTTTGTCTATATACGCAAGCTGTGTGCCTGTTTCTAAATTATCATTCATTATGAGTCTGAAAATAATAAATTACTATTATTATAAAATTACATAATTTCGTTTGGAGAATTTATATTTATTTTGGTAAAATGCGGGTAATTAATGTTTGCTACTGCAACAGGTAGTGGGCTATAACACGAGATAAAAACAATACACTGTATAAATCGTCATAACTTCAAAACTACTGTAGAAGTGTCCAACTATGTACCACTTTTAACATATGTTTGCAAATCACTTTTAAGGTGCTGTCAATTCTTGGTGGAAAGACATTATATTTTAAAAAATAAAACACAATTCATTTGTACTACTTTCACATATCTATAAAGATCAGGACCGGTTTCGCTCATCAATTGATAATGCTCGTGAAACCGGTCCTGATCATTATAAATATGTGGAAGTAGCACAAATGAATTGTGTTTTATTTTTTAAAATATATTTGCAAATAACCTTCTTGTATATTTAGATAAATTAATTCTTACGATCGAGCCCATTGTCCAGCTCTGACTACTCCAGAACCGTGTATGATAATTAACAACTTGTCAGGATTCGTCAAAGCGTCTGTGGTCGCAAAGCAAAATGATTTTAATTCAGCTGTAGAAGTGTCGGGCACTGGCATTTTTATTAACTCTGACTGCGATTCTAGCAAACTATAGATATGATCGGTTATAGCCTCTCCCAATGCTTCATAATGTTTTTGATTTTCCGCATGCTTGTCGCTTATTTGAAATTCGAATGGTGCATCTGTCAACTCTTTGGTTTTCACATCCAATTGTCGTAATTGACCATCTGAAAAATGTTGAGAGTAGTAGTTGACAAAAGATTGAGCTAAATCTAGAACATACATTCTTCAATATATCATCATCTTTAAACTCAATCAAAACGAGGGATTATTCCAAAAAATTGTTGAGAATTTGCTCAATTCAATTATTTATCAAATGGTTTTCACTATCATGACACTTAAACATTAGCAGAGCTGTAGTGGTGGGTATATGCCAGATACTTTATTCACGGAAATAGCATATGAGTCGCTGAGTCGCTAAACACGTTCCCACATTTAAGTTATTTCGTGTTTTCCGGTGTATCTTTATACTATATAGTAAAATATTCTTTTAAGCTGTCGTTTTCTCGGAACTTGTCGACCGTGTAAAACGAGGATCGAGATCATGTAAAAGAGTTTAGAAAACTTATTAGAACAAACCATAGGACAAAATTTGAAAAATGGTGATGAAATACTTTGTATTTTGCATAATTGATTGGTTTGCTTCATTGGAAAAGAGAAACAATTAAAGAAAATTTAACTAAATAAATTTGAATATATAGTTTTATAAAATATCCACGCTTCAAATTATATCGCTCACTTTCCAGAGGAGAGATAAAGCTATAAAATGATGTCAACTGGCTGCGAATAAATCAGGGCTTCGAAGCGGAACTGAACCAAAAACCAAAAAAACTGCTATTTTTGTCACAACAAAAACCAGAACCGAAGCGAAGTAAAAAATCAGGTTATTTAGTTGTGTACATGTTCAAACACGCGCAGAGAAATCATTCACGATTGTGTGACACCTCTCGACGTAATTCTCATCATTAATAAAATGTTATAATTTAAAACATCGACTGAGGGTGCTTGATGGAATTTCAATATCAAATTTGGATTATTGAGATTTTGTAGACTTCCATGTATTTTGTCACTAACGACCCGGGTTTCGCCTTTCGGCATCTTCAGGCATTCGTGTGCTCGAATGCCTGAAGATGCCGAAAGGCGAAACCCGGGTCGTTAGTGACAAAATACATGGAAGTGTACAAAATCTCAATGATCCAAATTTAATAATATGTTATTTTAAAAACTTATGGCTACGGCCGTGCGGTGCAGCATAACGAAGCACCGGCTATAATAAAAGTACATTATATTGTTTTTACTTGAATAATATATTGTTTTTACTTGAATCGGAACGAAAACTGAAACGAAAAAATAACGGTTCGAAGGAATAAAGATACAGGCCAAATAATATTAGAAGACATTTTTGGTAAAAAAAATACTTACTAGTATTAAAGCCATAACCAAAATCTGCAATTGTTTTCGGTGCTGAGGACATAACTCTAAAGCATAGAGGAAAGGAGAATAACTAGAACAAAATAGTTAAAAGTAAATAGTGATTAATTGAAATTTTATGTGGAGGAAAAACCAAGATACCAATGTATGCTAATTAAATCAATAATACTGGATTTATTGATAACATAGATCTTTTATTAAATTGTATTCTTCTAGTAATGATTAAAAAGGACCTTTCAAGACAGCTTCTGTTTACGATGTAGAAACTTATTAATCGTATTAACGATGAAAGGTTAACACTAGTGAAATGTTATTAAATACGAAATTACCGATAAAAAGCGAGACTTAAGCATTGATTTTGTGAAAATATTGCGTTCAAGAATATTACTCTATGCGTTTTCGTTTGAAAAACGATTAGTATTTTCGACTATTTTTGACGTTTAGTTCGATTAATAACATTGCCATAATATTGAAGTTTTCTCTTCACTTAATTTTGCTGGATAACTATTCGTACATGCACATCTTTAGCATTGTTCAAGAACTCCAGACTCCAGGGTTATAAAACATAGGATATTAATTATATTCAATAGTTATAATTTATTAATCTGTAACAACTATACATCAGAGGCGTGTGGTGACTTTTCATGCAAAGTGAGGGTGAAAATAATTAGCATTCATCCAGTTTTTAAAAACCTTTTTAATTTGGCGCTCTTTTTTACTAAAATTTTCAATAACGTATTGCTTAACTTATTTTTCAGTTTTAAATTTTGTTACAGTGTTTTTTCAATTGATATTATGGCAAGAGCAAAAAGTCTTTGCTCACTTTGACAATTTCTAACAAATGTTAGTACATGTTAGATAATATACAAACACATTGATAAGCCGCTATATTAATAGACGAATTGTCATGGCGCGCATGTTCTATATATATGCAGCCTTGCCGCTTAAAAAAAATTAAAGCTCGAAAAATGAACCACTGCCTGGTGTCACCACCATCAAAATTACATCAGGAAGCCACATCACCATTCACTGAGATGAAAAAGATAAGCACAATAGCTGTATTCCTCTTATTTAGATGGAAGACAAATCATCATCATATTTTAAATAATTTGACGCAAGGCTTTCGACCTCTATAGGTATTTTCGCATTATGATAGCTTTTCGCATTTGGCTTTGACTGATTGACGCCATAAATTTTAAAACACTATTACATGAAATCTGGTGAAGGCGATAAAACCGCTGTTGAGTTTTTATAAAATTACAACACAATACCACGGACGTTAGATAGCACGAAATGATGATCATTGATTACAATTATTAAACTGATATTGTTATGAATAACGAAACGGTTTTATGTATCAAACAAAATGGAACAATTATTGCAATACAAAATAATCACATTAAATGGATAAATATAATGTAACATAACGTCAAACTTACCTATTATCATCTATCGATGTATTTTATATAAATAATAATATATTATGAATTGTAACAGATCATCGTGCACGAATTGCGCATGCGTAAGTTTGAAATAAATATACTCATTTCGTGTTTTGTTACAGCGGCTTACCAATGCGTTTGTATATCTAACATGTACCCAAAAATGTTTTATTCTGTTCACTGTAGAAAAAGATTTCTTTCTCTAAAAGTACTGATAGAGGGTAATGTAAAAAATAATTTTATTGAATATAATGCTTCTACCAAAATATCTTTTAGTTCATTTTTAATTATATTTATCTGTTTTTTTGTTACAAATTTTGTATTATTTATAATGTGTCTATATAATAATTTCGATCAAAACAATTAAAGGTAGGGAGGGGCGAAATTTTTTTTAGAAGGAAGGCGTTGTAGCATAAACGTTGGAAACGGCTGCACGAAGCACATGTAATGATTATTATTCTACCGCATTGCTGTTTACTTATATCGTTATAGTGATAAGGAATAATTCTGATTTTTTTAAAAAATTGGTGGAATAACCCCAAACCAGTGTTATTTCGCCTACATGTTTACATAATTGAAATCAATACATAAGAATATAAATCGACAATATTTACTATTTTGAATAACTGAACTTAATTGTACATGACAATAAAAACGACATTACAAATAGTACAAAAAAATACAGTCCATACAAAACCATACAAAGACCAGGCGGAATAACCCCGTTTCACGGTAAGTCAAAAAATTCTGTTGTCTTGTAAACTTTAGTTTCTGGCTGAAATAAATTATGAAGAAAATTTATAGTTTTTCTTGATATTAAAAAAATAATACCGTTTAAAAGTGTTTTGATGACCTACCAAAGGAGGAATAAACATCTCTTTCGCTTTTCGGTACAACTCCGCCTGGCGTATTTAAAGTATTTAAAACGAGATTTATTGAAATATTTCTATGCATTCTTATTGCTAACATATAATAGAATGGAGAATTAAAATATCAATACCGTAAGTTTATTATTTCTGGGAGATAAATGATAATTTTTTGACAGTTGTGATAATTGCATATTCACACACTATTTACAAAAGTAAAGTTTTAAAATGACCTATGAGAAATTACAAATGTTTAAAAGGTTCGGTGTGATCAATTGGCGATTGAGAATAGAGTCATCAACAAATATTTTTTCTACCCGACTGTGAAAATAAGTTGTGGTAGGCGAAATAACTCCGTTTGATGGTACCTAGTCTATAGCTCACACTGACAATTTATACTTTATCATCATAGACTAGTATCATAGACAATATACTAATAATACTAATCATAGAGAACTATGATAATAATATACTTTGACGACATTTATACACTACTTAAAGTAATATACGATACACGATAAACAGAATCTGTCATCTTTACTCGAAATTAGCAATAACGCACGGTGATTTAGTAAAATTACTTGGAAGATATCTTTTAAGTGATAGATTAAAGCACATTGAGATGTCTAGCTGCATATTTTTAGGAATTAAAACTGAAATAGGGCCGATAAAACGATGTCAACTGGCAAACTATGATTTACAAAATACCGTGAAACATCTGAAAAATGAGGCATCTAAACAAAGCAACCTACCTTCGGATAATTTAGGTACTCTTTCTGTATTTTGATACATATGCTTTCGTCACTAATTGTTAAATTTGGCAAAGGTTTGGTATTTGGCATGTCAAAAAGTAAAGTTATGAAATAATTAGCTTCTATAAGCATAAAAAATGTTTCATGATTCGAAAAGTCGAATTCATTACATTTATGGGTAAATATCAATTAGCAGGGACAAGGCCTTAAAATGATATTTTTCACCGAAAACTACACACAATGATGAATTTAGTTGCAATAGGTTATGTTTCGGTTGGTCTGGTTTGGTTTGTTCTACTCTAAAACATTTAATTTCGCATATTTTCGCGTACTTTCTTAAAAATTATGTCGAATTTGTTGATCCACGAGGAAAACGTAATTCACTAATTGAAATTTTTGTATTTTTTTCTAGAAATTATATACCATGGACACATATTAGAAGATGGAAAGTCTCTGAAAGACTATGGTGTCAAAGTTGGAGAAACAGTAAACGTTTTCAAAAAATACTCTCCAACTGTGCCTGAAGCCGTACCGCCGATAACCAAAGCAGATACTACAGAATTTTGGGCGCTTTGCAGATCTCTCGGTCTTAACTTTACCACTTCTGGAAGCTATTTCTCGTACACAATGAATGTAAGTCATAATAATGTCGTTCAAGATTATTCAATTGTAGTGAACGTCAACTTACACAGTAGGTTTCTAAAAAGCGCTGTGTTCTTAACCAACGGGTTTATATGAATGTTGTAAAAATTAATTCAGTAGAGATGGTGTTAAACAAACTTATGGAGATTATAAGGACGAATCAGGTTACATTTTTATACAAAAATTTGAACACTTGTCACTATTATATTTTTGAGTATCAACACACTGCAATGAGGTGTCTCAACAGTTGAATATTTAGCAGCCAGTGAAATGAAAACAGTGTAAATCGAATATAACATGAGAAGGCTGAATCGAAGAGGGGCGAATGTTTGGTTATCACCGTCTGGGAGGTTTTGGATCTCAAGCAAACACCATTTTAATCCGGTTCATCTTCTTTTTAATTAATCAAGATGAAGTGGTTTGTTATACAAAATATCAGTAACACACAAAATTTAGTCTGCATTCACATTTACTTAACACATGAATTTACCTTTAAGTTATAATACAATTGACACAACACACGATTTTAAATTTAAATTAAGTCCAATTTCAAAACAAACAAAAACAATTTATAATGACTTGCGATGCCGGCCAGCTCCCTTTAGCCGAAGGCCTCTGAGAGCCGACTGTCCGCCAAAATAAAAATTAAACTTTAACCACTGTAGGTTCCTCCCCTTTTTGTCAATAATAGACTCGTCCGCTGGGCGCTTTCTAATTTTATATCCCTAAGGCAACCGATTGCTTTTAACGACATTAACTCGGTTCGGCTACCAAGAATCATTGCCATTAAAGCTGTGCGCTGTCAGTTATGCCCCCTAATAAAACTTAAATTTAACAAACAAAACCAGGGTGTGTCAAACAATTGTGTGTAAAATTGAATATTGGTTGCAAAAATCACATTAAATTTGTTAACCTTCTAAAGTCGAAAATTGTGTAAATCAAATACCGTGTCAATTGTGTGAGATTTATATATTAAATATAATTAAAAGTATGGATACAGCATTTTATATGGGGCTCAGTTAATAAGGTAATACCGTGGATTATCCAATCTAGGAAATTCATCGTGACTGGATAAAGAAACACAAAAAACAAAAAAATGCCTAAAAATATACTAGATGCACCCCCTTAACAAAATTTTGTACCTTTTATAGTATAGTTATAATGTGGAAACAGTACAAGTCAGATTGTGTTTTATTTAAAAAAAACAATGGCTTTCCACAAGAATTGACCTTAAAAATTACCCTTTTTAGTATTATCGGAATATGTTTGCTTGACGGATGTATCCATTTTTTAGGCAAGGCTTAATTGAGGATGAAGTTTTGTTAGGGCTAGATACTTACTATCTTTACTAACTTGATAACTATTTTATATAGTTCTTATCGGCTATGGATAATTCTTTGGAGGCGATACCGGCCATTGCAGATAATCCCGTAGCGATGAATATTCTTCGGCAGCCTGAACTGTTATTCCGCTTGTTGGAACCGGAAACCTTTGATACTGTAGCGGCGAAACATCCCATAGTCATCAGAGCCGTCAACAAGATATTTAGTTCTCTCGACAGAGATAATATGGCTAGTAATGGTATGTAACATCTTTTATATTTTAGATTCAGTGAAAACACCTCTGTATAGACCATATTTTATTTAAGCATTTTCAACGGTGCAAAACAGGATATTTGGATTTTTTTTTAAAATTTATACCCTGTAAATTAGAAAAATAAATTGACCACTTTTTGGAAGGGTTTTAGATTTAAAAATTCTGACCTGGCCATTTGATGCAAGCCACTATTATATCGACACTCCCTACCAATGTTCCCTCCAAGACGAGAGGTTAGCTGCGCGGAAAAAAAGGCTGCGCAGGCCACTCTAACAAGTGTGCGGCATAATTTAAATTATTTTGCAAACATCAATATGTCATATTTAAATATTAGATTAAACAAAAAATGTTTGTTTTGTTTTGCGATGTATATTATATTTCAAATTATTATCATTTAATAATTTATATAAAAATAATTTGTATTAAAAAAAACAGAATTTATTTTATATATTCACATAAAATCAAGTTTGAATTCTGTACAACTTTTCCTACTTTTGGAGAAACTATCCAATATTATTATGTTATTGATTTACTCGCTGAACATTTCGACATCTGAGGGTTAAAAAAAAAATTCAATGTTTAAACGATATTTTATAAATTTGAATAATATTTCATAGCAATAAAACACAAATTATTTATATATATAATGATTTCATATTTACAATAGTGTCGGTTTGAACCTTTTTTATTTAAAAAAAAAACCTGCTGGTATTTTCTTAATCATAAATCAATACGAAGCTGGAATTTGCGCCGCAGACAAAATTTTTTTATGCATAAATATAATTTCTTGAAAAAATGTACTATTTGGGTTACTCCAATTTTAAGATTATTTGAATAGTTATATTGGAGTGCGCGCAACCCCGGACGAGTGCGCTGGGATTTTCAAACCGCTGCGCGTGTGTGTGCGCGTGCAGCTTAGAGGGAAAATTGCTCCCCACGTATAATCCCGTATCTGCAAATGTGATAATTTACAGGAGTGCATTTCAAAGATTCATAACGCAACACATCATGTAATGTTTTCGTTAAAAACAGTTTTTACTCTCTCCTGAACAATTTCAATTATAAGAGTTACATCAATTGGCCAAAACTTTGTAGGAATGACTTTGATGTTTTGAGCTTTTGAATTAAAACAAACATATATTTTTCATATTTAGATCGGTCTGACTCCTATCTTAATATGGACATGGATGACTCTGATGATGAAATTGAGCCGATGGGATCCGACGATCAAGCCGGTCCGGCTGGAGCCAGGCCTAATCCGGCTATCACTACGGAGCAACTATCACTGGCTCTTCTGTTCGCCCACCGTCCGACACCCCACACCTTCGGCAGGCAATCCACTAGAGTTCGCGGTGACACATCTACATCAGGTAATGATTATCCTTTCATTGCTCATAAACCTTGGGATTACAGATTTGCTTGGTTTTTAGTTTTTAATTTTGTGTTATTTAATTTTAGATTTATCGAGGATGATCATCACCCCGGATATGTTCAGCAATGCTCTCTCTCAAGCTTTGGTGTCTGCAAACAGCGGAGAGAGCTCCTCGGCTGCTACTAGTTCTACTCCTGTTGAGATGAATAATGACCCCGCTGGCGGTTCCGGTTCCTCAGGAACAGATATCGCCCTTCAGCGAATGAGGGAAATGGGACTGTTGGACAACCGATTGAACCGTAGAGCTTTGATAGTTAGCGGAGGAGATGTCAACGCTGCCATTAATCTAGTGCTCAGCGGTGCTATCGAAGATAACGCTGATTAAGACAGCAGAATCATAATATACAATTAGGACTATCAATAAATCAAGCTATTCGTAGAAGTATCTTAAATATAAATCACTATCATCATGTCTAATATATAAAAATAAATTATTTACACGCTTGATGATACACTGCCTTACTCTACCGCTAAGTGTGTATATCGCTCACCATTAAACAATACCTCATGTGCCACACGACACAAATTTTACAGAAGACAAAAAAATAAACTAGTCACTATTATTGCATCAAATTATGTATTCTTTTTGAATATCACCATATTTTTTATTACAACTAAACATAATTTGTTTAATTTGAATTGTTGAGATTTTGTACATTTCCATTTATTTTTTCACTAACGACCCGAGTTTCGCCTTTCGGCGTCTTCGGGCATTCGAGCACATGAGTGAACACGAGCTGACACAAATAAACAGTTTATAACAATTATGTACAAATAAAATATGACAAATCTTATCCCTGAGTCTAAGAAATTAGCATCTGGAATAGTCACAAAATTACAGGTGAAAAGAAGGGGTTTTTAAATGCAAAAAATAAACATGAATTAACAATCAAAATTAAACATAAATTAACGATCAAAATAACGAATTTCCCATATTAATACATAGGTCCATGGTCACCCTAACAGATCCCATTAGTTGAGATTGGGTAGGTAGTTCTTCGAATTGCATTTAAAAACCCCCTCTTTTCACCCGTAAAGTTGTGACTATTCCAGATGCTAATTTCTTCGACTAAGATTTGTTGTATTGTATTTGTATATAATTGTTATAAACTGTTTATTTGTGTCATTTTTCACTCGTGCGCTCAAATGCCGAAAGGCGAATCCCGGGTCATTAGTGACAAAATACATGGAAATGTACAAAATCTCAACAATTCAAATTTGATATTGAAATTCCATCAAGCATCGTCAGTTGATGTCTTAAATAATTTGTTTTTGAGAGATACACGATATTACAATTACAAAAACGGTGGCTTACGATTAATTTTGACTTGTAAAACAAGTGATAAAAATCATTTTTGGGATACGAAATTTTGCTGGGTCACGTATTTTCTCATTGTAGCTGAATATATAATAAAACGCAGTTTTGTCAGTTGTGGGATGCGAGGTATTGTTTTAACATGAGCGATTTACGTTAAAAGCGAGTGGTAAAAGTAGTCCAGGATATATATTATTACATTATTAGTATCATACTTTGAAATGGCTAAATTACCATTCAATAATGATAATATTTTTTATTTAATTTATTCAAAAAAGGATAATTCTTTTTAATATTATAATCCATTGGCAATTTCAACAGTAGTTTGTGATTTTTTTAGATTTAAACAATATTATCTGAAGAAATATATACCTTATTCTTATGCCAACGTTAAAAATTGCTTATCCTCTTGCGTTCAGCAAAGTAAGTATGCAGGTATCAAATTCGCAGATAATCCATAAAATAGACAAAATTCCAACTGCTTTTATTGTATATTAAAATAGGAACGTATTGACATGTGTATTACAGACAAATTAAAAAAAAATCTTTCTGTTCAGAAGACACTGCTATGCTAATCTAATTTTTTTAACCATGTCCGCTCCTAATGTGTAAGATATGGCCCCCCGAATGGAGGTATCTCAACATAAGTTTTTATACGAGAACCGCTTATTAATCAGTTGCTCAACCTTTCTTTTTCGAAGTAGGTATAGAAGGCGATAAACTCGAAACGCAGCAGGTGTGTTGATGATGATCCCACAGAGTTTCAGTTTTGTGATTCAGGCAGTCAAAAAACGTCAGTTCGGTTCAAGTTATATTTTATTGCAGTTAGTTATTCAATACACAGTTAAACCTTTAGCGCTCGATTTTTTTTAGATATACATTACAGCAACTCGAAACAATTTTATATAAAAATTGCTTTCTAAGTGTGATACATTCAAAATTGGGTAATAGATTTAAAAAGTATATCTCGCGACAGAAACAGGACGCTCACGCCGAACAGCTAATATTGTTACGTAATATAAACAAAAACACAAAGAACGGAACTGTGAATATATCCTGTGGCTGTAAATCTTTTATCCCTTTTTATTTGTAAAATCTTTTACCATATGAACAAATAATTTCGAATTGATATGCAGTTGAGAGCTAAAAGCTGGAAATGCTAGGGACTGAAAGATAGACATCAATATTAAAATTTATAACCCACTTACTGTTGATGTATACATTCCGCCTCTACATAAGTGGAATAAACACAGCCGAATTTATGATAACAAAAACAATTCTAGTGTAAATTTTCTCTTTCTAACAATATAATTAGTGATCAAAGTTTGTCCGGATTTTATTGTTTCGATGACTAATTATATAACCAAAATACGTGCAGCAGCGAGGCTGTAAAACATCGAAGAGTACATCTAAACGCATGGCTTGTGAACATTTAGTGCTAAGAGAATTAAAAAGTTATGAGTGATTAATGTCGTCTATATCGAAGGACACATATTACGCGTTCTCCGTGACTCGGATTCCACATCCCCCAGTGCTCAAGTGTTAAAAGATAAAAGAATCCTATAATATATCATTTCTTTTATTAATCAATATTGAATTGGAATCTGTCTTCTATACTTCTATGTAAACATAAGATTTTAATTAAATAAAAAATGTCTTATTTGAAAATCAGTTGGTAAGAAAAACAAAATATGTAGAAATAGAAGTAATATACTTTATTGGTGTGTTTATTTAAAGTTTTTCATCCTTACAATATTAATTTACAAACATAACACTGTTAATACCCTTTGGACAAAAAGAAAAATCAAATAAATGACCAACAGTTATCATTTTATAAATTGTATACAACAAGGCTGTGTCGGTAAGTTGGACTCCAACATATCAACATAGCCACCTTTTACTTAATAAATTAACTTTGATTAATGTATTTTTTCTTACGTCTCAATGGCTACAGAGAAAAGCAAATATATAAACGAGAATTTTAAAAATAAAACACAATTTGTTGTACTACTTCTGCATTTTTTACAATGATCAGTACCGGTTTTGCTTATCGCGAGCATTATAAGTATTGTGGAATTAGTACAAAACAAATATAATGCTTTCCACCAAGAGTTGATAGTTAAAACACCTTCAAAGTGATAAAGAAGAAAATAATATTTTCACACTTCTAATACTTCAGTTATCTATATATTATTATAATTATTAAGCGGCGTTGAAAATTGTTGAAATTATGTACTTGTAAATAAAACATATTATGACTTCAGTAAAGTTGTCTTGAAGCAAATGAATTTAACGACCCACTTCAAATACCAAAATATTCAATGAGTTGCGTATATCCTATATTTCTCAAACTTTACAAGTCAATTTCTTGCCAAGGTTCAATATGAAGCAATTGATCAAAACGAGAGAAATGAGCATGTTTTGTTTTTTGAAAAATGTGTGAAATATAAATAGTGGAACTTTCACTAAATAGTTAAAACAGTAAAAAAAAAAACTGAAAGATAATTATATACAATGGACTTCTAAATTTAATATTATTTGATACAATTGTATTTTATTAAAACATGATAAAATTGATAAAAAAAAATAGACTGAAATTTTAGCCACATTTTGCTAATTTATAAAGATCACAGCTATCATTATTTATTTATTTTCTTTCTTATTGTTAGAACGATTAAATTAAAACAGTTTCTTACGGTAGACAAACGAAAAACCATTCTGCTGCTATCACATGGGTGCCTAAAAAAAACTATTCTTATATTAGTAAAAAGATTGCCGACCACTGCTTTAAATCGTAGTCTACAATTAAAACAGCTCAAACATAATGTGATGATTATTAGTTGCTTCTTTAACATCTGTTTGATTAAAATCGTAATTCTGTGCAGTTTCTTTGTGAGGCTAACAATTTTCAATTTTATGTGAGCATATTATGGGTTTTATAAGAGAAAAGGTAGTCTCAAAGAGTCCACGAAATGTAGATTTTATTATTAAAATTATTCAAAACAAATTGTGTGGACGGATTCGGATAACAAGGTTTTTTGATTTTCAGTGTCAATTGAGCTCACCGAATTGATTGGCTGCATTTAGGAATTACTTCGAGATATTTTTAACAAGTTGATTCTATTTGGGACTCAATACAATCTATTTTCATTCAGACACTTAAATTCATGTTTATTTGATTGATAGACAAAAATGAAACGGTGTTATGTTATTTTTTTTAAATAAAACACAATTTGTTTCTTACTACTTCCAACTACATTATTATAATGACATCACTTATCCATTGACATTTTAATTGAAGACTATTTAATTCCGTTTATATAATTTATTTGATTATCTGTAAATTCTTGTCATAGTTTGGGAACCAATTGTTTGATATACTTTGTAAGTATTAACACTCAATTCCATATAAATAGCCTTGTTATGATTAATATTTTATCAGTTGATAATGTTTGCGATGAACGAAACCGTTAATGATCATTATAAAAATGTGGAAGTGGTCGTCTGAAAAAGAAAGTGCTTTATTTTAAAAATATAATGCCTTTCCATCAAGAATTGTCAGTTAACACCTTAAAAGTGATGCTATGTTAACGAATATCGAGTCTTAAAATATATTATTTATAACATTTATTTTCTTATTGGATTTTTATATTTAAAAAAAAATAGACTAATTATTGGTTATAATGAGCAAATATCGGCACATAGATGTGCTTGTTAGAAAAATTAAATTGTAAATTAATAACTCAAATACATTGATATATGCATGTAGTTAAAGATGTTCCAATGAAAAAAATAATAAATTTCAAGTAATAAGGGTAGAACTTGATTAAGAATAACAAAATTTAATATTGATCAACTTGCATTAATAATTTCAAAACAATGTGAAGTTTAGATAAGCAAGATTTTAGTAAGAAGACTTTGGAAAGACATCTGAGAGTACCTTCATTGTTATACAATAGGCGTTACCGTAGCTTACAGAAAATTTTTGTAAACAATGTATAATGAAAAATATCACAAATTCCAAAACATGCCTTGCATTTCCAACACTCTTAATAATAATAAACTATTTACAACACATTTTATAATGTATTTGTAAATATTTTTTTTTATATTTATATTAAAATGATAGCGTAAAGATTCTTAAAGTAATAAGGCGCAATTTCGATAATCTATGTAACTAATATTTGTAATAAAAATGATTGATTCTAATAGATCTAAAGCTATTTAAAACAAAAACATCCATAATTATAATATATAAACAAATAGCTGATAAAAATAATACAAATTTATACATTCGTTTATATATAGCTAAAACATCATTCAACGTATTTTTCGCACATATTATTCAGTATGGAAAATCAGATATATAATTCATTTTTTTATAATGCTATATACACACACACAATGTTATTGGAACGTTTATTTATATGGCATATTACACAGCTTTAATTCATTATTCTTCGATTGAAATAATGATGATTTTCTATGGCGTTTTAATACTATCAAAAAAGTTATCAGAACTATTTCATAAGGAAACCTAACTGTTTCATTACATTACTTCCATAGATTATATTATAGTATTTTAATGAACTACACCCAATTAATTTGAGGAAATTTTCTATAAAAATACTTATACCAAAAATGTAAGCATAATCATATCGACAGTATTTGGCCAATTGATGTAACCCTCAAAAAATACGAAAATGAGTTAATGATTGCATCTCATTTTAAAACGACAGCAGGTTTCAGCCAAATGATGTAAATTAGAAAAATAAATTGACCACTTTTTGGAAGGGAAACATCATTTTCAATTGGTTTTAGATTTAAAAATTCTGACCCGGCCACTAAGTAACACACAGGCCACACAGCCAGTAAGCCGCTATTATATCGACACTCCCTATGTATCATCCCGTACACCTGAAAACGTGAGAATTTGCAGAGAACATTTCAAAGATTCATAACGCAACACATCATATACAATGTTTTCGATAAAAACAATTTTTACTCGCTCCTGAACAATTTCAATTTTGAGGGTTACATCAATTGACTAAAACACGATATGTAGGTATTGCTTTAGTACAGTACTTTAAGTTACAATATTCTATAATGCATATAATAAGAGCATCAAACGATTTTATATCGATTATCCATATTCCATTCCAAGTAGATATATAAAACTGGTGAATTTAAATGTTGTCTAAAGCTGTTTGGCCCAAATCATCTTCAGATCTAATTGGCATAGCTGAAGATAGCACTCTTGATAATGTGCTTGAAAATAAGAATCTGTACAGTATAAACTTGAAAAAAAGCTAAAGGTGGAATCGCCAACCAATAAATTTCTACATTCTTATATGACCAGTTCCTTAAAGAAAAAACATTTTTATGAATACTCAAGGTACTATTTGTCAATAAGTATTTAGTGAAAAAACAAACAATCTTTATTTTTGCTTGAAATTTATCAGTAGTAGACATGCTCAAAGTAAATGATGGAAAATATCAACCCCGCCGAGTCCTATCTGCTGGCCTTTCTATGGTGTCAATCCGCCAATGTTCGGCTGTAGCTGACAGCAGGAGGCCAAAGACGAGCTGCCCAGTGTCTTAAAGCCGGTCACATGGCTAAGGTAATGAAATTCCTGACATAAAAACCGGATTGAGGCCTTGCAACTCGGGCCTCGGAAGAGCAAGGTATTAACTTGCGTTTTTAAAAGAAATCGATTTATAATACCACATTTGAACTAACTAAGTGGGGTTTTTTATTTAATCAATCCGGGGTTATAGTGTTTACTGTATTTTTTAGCTAATTCATTCTGTATATAAAATTCAGTCCATTTGTGTATACCATTTTTCAGGAGCCAGATTTACACAATTTTACAGTGATTTATTTTTGTTTTTCTATCTGACGTTTAAGAAAATGGATAACTCAAACTGATTTAGCTGATGGCTGGTATTCAAGGTTGTGTACTTTTTTATCGAGCAATGTAGGACATTTTTCTTAGTCTAAATAGAAAAGTTGACCTGTGAATATACTTTTAAATGATACAGTTCATTCAAATTTGTTTAAAAAATAATAAAATAGACACGTTCATTCATTGAGGTTATTGATTCTATTAGTAAATTATCGCCGATTAACGTTTATAAGCATGCTGAATAAAAATAAAATTCAAGAGTAAAGTAAACGCCGCATAACTTTATACTCCGGCTCTAGGATCACGGATCCATACTGATACATATTAATACATGGACATGCTCTGTGTAGTATAAAGAAAAATATCAGTGTACTAAAAAGTGCAAAGTTATACAACATATACTCAACATTTAAATAAAGCTTAAGAGTTGTTTTCTTTACACACAAACATAATTTTTGTTTGAAAACATATTGAAAATTTCAATTGCTGCTTAGGTATTTTTTTGTTTCAAAATGAATAATGTGGTATCTTTTCGTTAAATGTCACCTTTGTAATCGATAATTTTTTTTATATTAATTCAAACTCAATGGCTCTAGTGCAATACTTATAACTCCATTAACTATAACATTACAAGAGAATATTTTGGAATTTAGTTACTTTATTATGGTTCTTTGATTAAGAAATATACAAAATAATTATTATTGACGCATATGTGTTTATATCATCATATTTTTTTATAAGAGTAATTAGAGATTGTTTTAAATACTTTGGTTTCTACAATTTTTAAAATAAAAAATATTTTTTTAAATTAAAAAAATGACAACTAATTCCAATATCCGACAATTTAGAGTTACAATTATTACACTCTAGGCTAACAATGTGTAATATGTTTAATTTTAGAAATATGCAATACGGCTGACAGCTATTTCAGTAATACACTATTGTCAGAACTATATAGAAAGAGTCAGACGATGTCATGCCAAAATGGCTATAATATATTACATAATTCTTGTGAAACAAACGGATTGTTATTTTTTTTTTTTTACCTTAACTTAATAGATTTCTAACATGTTAATGCCAATTCAATTAACAGTGTTCACTGATAACTCGAAAATGATTTGATTTTTTCATTGTATAAAGGAAATGACAATTATAAATGGCATTCTAGCCGACTACAATGCACCATGCATTTGATAAATTTTATCTGTCCTCTAATGAATAACAGCAACTGAAATTCCCAGTTCAATATTTGTTAACTCATTCACTTAACTTTTAAATGATATTTAGGTTGCAAATGAAATTATAAAGATAGTCAAATAATATTTCAGATGTAATATTTCGAATGAACTGTAAAGCGAATTACAATCCCACATAATACTACAGGGCAGTGTTAATTTGGCTGCGAGCGAAATTGCACAGGGCAGTAACGCTGTGTCAGTGAAGCGCGGAAAGTTGAAGGTGAGTGAAGTAATGCCGGCAGCAGGTGGCCGCATTGGCCGGAGGCAAGTCCTGAGAGCGGAGGGGTGATCCGCTGGCCGCCAATCTCACGCTTGCGCTTGTAAACTCCCGCTGTAGAACTAACAAATCCACGTTTTGTCTGCCCAGTACGCTTATAGCAAGGAATAGGACGTCTCTGAGAAAACCAACATATGTATTATGCGATTGGTCACCAAATTGCTGCTATTGATTTGATTTATAGTGGTAAATATTCATCTGTACGGCTTTGGGAAAAGCAGTATATCAGTATTTGTCAATTTTGAAATTTAAATGCCAATATTTTATAACTTTTCATAAACTTTTTTGTCAGATGTTTAATGCGTACAAACTAAACATTGATAGATGTGTGATTTGAGTGCAGAATTAAAATATTAACCATCATAATGAGATAAAGTGCCTTTGCCAAAGAGGTATGTATTTATTCTATGAATCGATTAATTTAATAAGAATTAATTTCTTATATTGAATGTTCAATATACCAGATAATAATATTACCTGTAGAGAGAGTGATATCTCCCATGAGTGGCGGTAGTTGTTCTCCATTGATGAAGCTTTTGCAAAGCAACAGTGAGGTCATTGCTTCTGAGACCATCTAATACTTGTTGGACAACTCTGGAACAAAAAAATGTGCAGCAATACAATTTTTACCAACCATCTTTTGCACCAGAATTGAAAAATCACATCAACTATAATATGTAGTGAATTATTCAGCATTAAGAGGATATAATAGGAATTTTCTGTTATTTCGCGAAAATCATTAATATTTTGCATCGTGAAAAAAATATGAAAAGTCAAAATAATTGTTTTTTCTTTTAATAATTGCACTCTCAAAGTATTTGTTTACACTATTGCACTTTTATTTGAATGAAAATAGGAAAGTTTTCAAGCCTTTCTAGCAAAGAGTTGACACCTGTTTTTCAGAAATGCTTTTATTTGTTTTACGCCGTGACTAGATTAGAGTTTATTGTAAGTTATCGAGATTTGATGTCTGAGACAAAATCGTAGAACAAAGTATTTTTAAGAAAGTGATGCGAAGGGAATTTGCAATTTATTGAATATAACGATTCTATAAAGATTTTTAAAATGTACCAACAAGTTCGCTTTCTCGCACTTTTTCTGACTGATATTTAAAATAGAGTTTTACGGAATATTTTTTTTAAACAAATTGTTATTGTGATAATTAATCTGTTTCAATTAGCAAATCATTTTCCTGTTAAATCAATATCAAAAACCAGTGATATTTTACAATCATTTGAAAAACTACATTATACTAAAAATACTACATTTATATTATATGTAGTATTTTTCTCATTGTCCAAATAATCACATCTACGCTAAGCAAGTATTTCATCCACATATCAATCGGAATTATTTTTGCAGGAAACCAACATCTTTTTTAAGCTGTATGAAAAGGTTTGAACAGATCCTTGCTCAAATATTATCCATCCAGACCGAGTGACAACATTAATTCAATATTTAAAAAAATACATTTGGCATTGCAACTAAAAATATGCAAAATATTTTTAAATCTCATGAGATAAATCACTCGAGATTAACCCGGGGAGAAATGATATTACAAACACCCATGTCCAAGATCTCAAATTTAAATTGAAGAAATCTAAATTTGACATTGACCTTGCCGGAACTTGAACTTGGACCGAACTAAGGCAAAGCTCTTACCCCTAGACCACAGAGGTCAACATTCTAAGCAATACTACTTAAGAACTGTGGAAGTCAACTTCCGCTGTTCAATTGCAAGACAGAATACTGTCTTCTACTGTTCACTCTTAACTCTTTTTATAAGGGTATATGTTAAGATGCTCAGATCAATTTTGCAGAAAAAATTGCCTTCGATTCATTAATTTTTTTAAATTTTTTTTAACTCTCCAAATATTTTCAAATAAAAAAATGGGTATTACAGATAGTAGGTTTATTCAAAATATTTAATATCATGCAAAATATTCACATTTTCATATAAAAAAAAAGAAGTTGCTATAAAACAAAATTCATTTCAACTATTTCTTTTAGCACCAATAAAAATCTGTGATTTTTATTGAAAAATATATAAGCTGCTATTTCAAATTCACCAAATAAAAACAAATTAATAAATTGTATGTTTTGTTTAGGAAATTTACAGGTTTCAGCTTGTGGTGTGCTGCGAAATACTAACGAGTGCTTAGGTGTGGCATGGGTGAGAAAAGATTGCGGAAAACTGCACTAGAGGTTGACCAAGTCAAAAGAAGGTATAATCGTTGAGCATTCATGAGGAGATGAATAAAAGTTGTGATAGTTAAGAGTGCATGTCAGTACAGAACTGTGAGGAAGGTCATCATCTGCTTACCGTTAATTTGAAAATTTCACTGGTAACCCTAAGTTGAGGAAATACTCTGATGTTTTGAGTTGACACCAATAATTGACATTGTTGACTCAATATTGTTAAGTTGGCAGTTCCATAGAAAGTTATGTCTAATTATTGCATTGCTCCAAACTAATTCAAATTTTTGTGATGTATAAAAAAACATTACTTCTAAAACTAAAAATTATTCGCCACATAAATTTTTCAATAAAAAAGTAATACAAATATCTTTTTTATAAGTCAGTTTATGAGATCGGTCAAAACTTTGGTAGATCATTTCTCAAAATTACCAATTTCTAGATGTAGCTTTATTTGTCTTCATCTGTTCATATTTCAGTTCTAACCATAAATTATCTGTTGGCCTAGTCCTCTGTTTTAAGGGGGGGGCCTGTGAGATTTCAAATTTGGTTTTAAAATTATAAATAATCAATTCTTGATTATGAAGATTATACATATGAATGAAAATGGCTATATGCACGTGTCACGTAAAAATAATGATGATCGGTATAGTGCTGATGGTTCGGCGGTCTGGGAGTTAAAGACTGTTCTACCTTTTCATAAATACAACCGGTAAAGTAACTTACCACAGCAAGAATAATTAGGCTTCTGATTTGCATTATAAATTGGGGTTTATAAAAAAGCAAGTGTTCCTTTATGAATACCCACACATAGGTTGTTGTTGTTGTTTGCTCAAACAATTTTGAGTACTACAAGCAGCTAATTTACATGAAGAAAGGTCAGTTGTCTAGCTTCGCTTCCTATCACTAATCTTTTTTCATTGCTGCCTTCTAAACAACAATTTAACTATCCAGACTAGGATAGATCATATTTACGTCATTACAGATTATAAAGATATTTATAAATGTTACCTGTGCGGTGAGGCAGACGTGTGATCTGTTAGGAGAGCGCTTAAGAGCCTAGACGGCGGAGGAGTAGGTCGCCACAGAGCTCTCAAAGATGGACCCAACTCCGCATGTAAACGGGGATTATCCCATAAGCATTGCAGGCTCACATCTTCTGGAATATTTAATTATGATTATACATTTCATTTATTGCAAAATCATGAATTCATCAATGAATTAAATCTTTATTTATTGATATAATTTAAGACATCGACTGAGGGTGCTTGATGGAATTTCAATATTAAATTTGGATTATTGAGATTTTGTACACTTCCATGTATTTTGTCACTAACGACCCGGGTTTCGCCTTTCGGCATCTTCAGGCATTCGAGCACACGAATGGACTCGAACTGTTCAAGCATTTATTGATTGATTTCTGATCATTTCAATTAAAATAGAATATCTATGCTGCATTTTAAATATTGTTTTATATTACAATACTGAAAATCTAATAAACAAAAATTATTTTATAATTTAAGACATCGACTGAGGGTGCTTGATGGAATTTCAATATCAAATTTGGATTATTGAGATTTTGTACACTTCCATGAATTTTGTCACTAACGACCCGGGTTTCGCCTTTCGGCATCTTCAGGCATTCGAACTGAGTTCGAGTCCATCCGTGTGCTCGAATGCCTGAAGATGCCGAAAGGCGAAACCCGGGTCGTTAGTGACAAAATACATGGAAGTGTACAAAATCTCAATAATCCAAATTTAAAAATTATTTTTCTTATTTTGAAAACCAAGTAAATGTTCTTTTCATTTATTAACTTTTATCCACCCAAGCAACATAGGGCAAGGCAACCCAGGTCGTACTACATAAACAATATTTGTTTTTCTTGCATTAGTGGTCTGCAAAATATTTGTTTTATTTTCAGTAGTCTAGTAAAAGTTAAGAAACACTGATATAAAATATATGTGATTTAAAAAAAATGTTAATAGCAGTTCATAAGTAGAAATTATCTTCAGTTTTAATAGCCTATCAAAAACATTGGTCTCCTCATGTAGTTAAAGCCTGTTTGGTGTAAAGAAGAAAAGAAGAAAGAAATTATTAGCACATATATTTTTGAATTGTTTACCCGATATCGATTCTTCCTCCAACACTTCTTCCAGAGGTTTATTATTGTTGTCCATTAGAGACACGCCTTTAGCGAAGAACTGTTTCTTGAATTTCGGATTGCAAAGGTCTGGCAGATGACTCAACACGTTAACTCTTTCGAAAGCCCAGACCAGGTTCCAATAAATAATTGGATGCTCATCTACAAACCTCGGGTCGGCAGAACAGGAGTCTCCTTCGCGGGCTGAAAAAGGATTTGTTGCTAAGTTATTGATATAAAGAGCAAGAGACCAGAGCTTGCTTAAAACGTTGTTCTCGGGACATGTAAAATTACATTTTTTTGTACACCACTGATATACTCTATGAGGTCGTTACTGGAATAATGAGCTGGAATTTCATTCAGAAGTTAAAGGTTTCGTCATAATTGCTGAGACAGCCATTAAAGTGTTTCCTTTTTTGACTAATGAGCAATAAACTGCATGAGTTATTATACTCTTGATGTTTGTGTATTTATAATTTAAAAAAAAGTGGTACATTTATTTATAATTAGGCATCAGATTTCACACTTTCAGTAATCGTAATGTTGTGGAATTTGCATGTATATATTGTAGAATTATATGATATGGATAAATATGTTATGTTTTATATATAATTTGTTAAATATTTCAGATTGATAACATGTGGAGTGCAATTTACTGAATTAATAACTGGTTTTTATATTTAGTGTAGAAATATAGTGAAATTATGATGCAATGGGTATTATGTTTTATTTTGAAAGATTAAATGTCAGTGATGATTCCCTTGAAAATTTGAATTCAAAATATTGAATGGTTTAGAAGTTGTGTTGATTTTAAGAAATCAATATATTTTTGCGCAAATCACTAAAAAATGCCAGCCACTGGCTAGTCTATTGTTCTAGGCGCCCGATTATGAAGTGTTAAAATACATTTTCTTTCTTCTAAAAGATAGTATGTTTACCTAAAATAGATTCCAATTCTTTTCGAAGTACTAATGGATTTAAATAGGGAACGCTGATAGTCTCAGGAGGCTTCTCGTCTCTCGTTAGCACCTAAAGAATAAGAAATACAACTTTTTAAATTGATAAATATTACATTGGTATTAGAGAACATGCCATAATCATACGATAGAGCCCTAATAGAGTCTAGCGCTAATATAGCATAGGCATATTCTGAGTAATGGAAAATTGATTGCTTCTATTCATAACATCATCAACTAAAGCAACTAATGGAATTTTTTGAGAAAATAGCACTACAGTAGAAATTGCAGTTCATATTGAAAATCTTTATATATGGTATAAGAGGAAAGCAAATATTGTTTGGCTAATAGTGATTCCTTAGGTAGGTGCTTTATTTAATACAATTTAACTTGCATCGAATCTTCATAAGTTAGCTAAAATTAAATATGCGTAACATTAAATCGAGTAATAGAACATAAACCGAAAATGATTGGCATTCGGTAAAGCAGTAAAGATATCTTGCCCACATATAACTGGCGATATATGCAAATAGCATTTCCTTCATAAAAAAAAGAATCCTCAAAGATTTTTAGCAGTAAGGTAAAAATAGCCAAGTATTCAATTCTAAAGGAATTAATTATAAGATATACTTGATAGCTATACGGATGATTAAAAGATTTACAGAATAAAGTAATAGATTGGGATAAAATTTGATAGGTATCAAACATACTGTGACAGATAATAGAGGCACAGTGGGTTTTCCGCAAGCAGAACACCTCGTGTTCAGGTTTGAATCTTCTGCACTCCATCCACCCATTATTTCTTCATCATAAACCAGATTGAGGCAGTTGTGACATTGGGAGCATGATGCCATCAACACGCGAACACTGAAATCTGACTCTGGACGGTCCTAGAAATACAACAGCCATGTTTAAAATCCTTACCACTGTAAAATGACAACACTGCATGACAAGTGGGTTAGATTCATTTGAATTAAATAATTATATCACAATAACTATCATCAGTTTGTTAACTACTAAGCCTAAGTGGCCAGTGAGGGATTTTATTAGTTGTTTCAATTTTGGTTTTTCTTCTATTGATAACAACATCACAAGTTTGATTTTTTTAAATGTGCTTTTGTCAGTTACTTTGAATTCCATCTCTAAACATTGAATATTGATAATATTGTAATACACTGACGATTCTCAAAGTATATTCGTGGATGTGAAAGTAACGAATAAGAAACATAGCCCCAGTAATAATCATAGGATTCAAGTAAAATACTATCGATATACTGCATAAGTTTTGGTTTTCTTTTCTCTGAATGAATTATTCCCAATTAAATTACAAAATATGTATGATTACTTGTTGAGAGTTGGGCGGATAAAGATTATCAGGCAAATTTTGAGGAAGGAATCCTCCATTGTTCAATAGGTCTGCATCGCTAGGCGCACGCCCGTCACTGATACCTGTAAAAGAAAATGTCTATATTTATAAAAATGAATGTTTATTTGTTTGTCCCCTATGCGTTCCTTTACCATTCATCCGATTTCAATGAAACTTTGGTGAGTTGTTGTGCGCACACCCGTGAAGGTTTATGAAAGAAAAAATCTAAAAAAAATGAATCAAATGCGTACAAGTAATGACATCTCAGAAAACCTTTATTGAAAAGATTTATTCGTGTACGTACCAGACGGAAACAGTCTTTGGACATAAATTGTGAAAACACTGGCAAGTTAAAAAGATAGTCTATTTTTTAATAATCAAACAAATTGTTCCTGTATGGAATAATAGACCCAACCATAATTTGAAATCCTCAATGGTGATATCTTTCCATTGAACTATACGACGTATATCACCATCTGATTGGGCCAATATAACTACTGCATATGCATTTGTTTGATTGATAATATTGTTGAAAAGTTATTATTTATAAGGTGAAAGGTTGATTGGGTCTTTCTTATTCATTTCCATACATATACCGGGTGTATCAGAGAATTGAATAGGTGTGGCTAGTTTTTTCGATCGTGCCCATTTCTCAGATTGCGAAAATATTTCATTCTCACTATCATCGTCGGATTCGATGTTGTATTCGTATATGATATTATCATAATCACTACCGTCATTATCATCCGTTGAATAACACAACACTTTTGAAACAAACAATAATACAAAGACAGTCAAAGAAAAACACAAATAAACATTGAATATTAGATTATTACTTGAATGCATGAACATGCCGAAAAGCAAAACCCTATTCGTTAATGAAAAAATACATGGAAATGTACAAAATTTGAACAATTCAAAGTTGATATTAAAATTCCATTAAGCACCCTCAGTTGATACGAAATAAGAAGTAATCTTATACCGTCAATATTGAACGATCCAGAACCGTCTGTGGATTCTTCTTCAGCAATATCTCTTTCATTACCAACAGTTCCAGACATAGAACCTTTGACCGGCGTGGAATTGGCTGAAATTGCTTCCTTGATCTCGTCAAACTTTTTTGCAACACTGGTGGCTGCATACTTTAAGCTGCTTATCCCGCCCTGAATCAGTTCATTGGACTTTTTTCCTGTTAAGCTGCCTGGACTGAAATGATAACCATGTTGAAAATTATCAATAATAGTTTGATTGATTATTTTAGATGTAGTTCTATAATTTATTAGAAAATTTACAAATATACGCACATTTATTTTTTTACATCCAGTTACTAGTGATTTTTAAAAATGTTAATGTGTCTGTCTGTAACATATAGCACAATACTGCACTTTTGCAAATGTAGCATGATGCGGAGACAAAGAGACTGTGAGCGTGATTGTCAGAGTTAATGATGACAGGTGGCACAGCCACTCGGGCTGTATTACTAGTAGTAAAGACTGCTCGAAATGGTAGAGAAATAAATAATCAGGTACACATGCAGGAAAAACCGCAGCATTTCTTAAAACACAACGATCTAGGATTGAATGTTGAAATGATTGATGATGATATGAATAATTAAAATCATGCAATAGAGCAAAATATTGTAAAAACAATCATGCCTTCATGCTAAATTAGTTAACCGGTTGACTGCAGGCCACGCACTTATGCATGATATTAACAGACTATGATGATTCCGTCAACAGCCGTTGTGTTAAAGGACATATTAGCGTAGTAAATTATTGAACATCTGGAACTGGAGATTGCATCACTCCAATCGTCAGACATATTAGAACATAGTTCTGACAATACCTGGTGTGATTAAATAGATATCAACTATATATTTTAAACCTCAAAAGGGGAACGAGAGTGCTGTGAAACAGTTTAAATATATTGTAGAACCGAGAATGATTGAAAGTTTAAATTTGTGTATTTATTAAATTACATTTAAAGTTAATATCAAATAAATCGAGATGCTACTGTTGAGTGAAATCAAAATTATTTAAGAATAATTGTAATATAACACATTTTTTACAATACATTACTTTCAAATTGGATTATTCGTAAGTCTAGTAAGTTTATGGACGGATTGGAAAACTCACCTGAAGTTAGTTATAGCATAGTCAATCATCTGTTTGGACAACTTCATGTCGGACTTTCTCAGTGAGAGACGGGCAGGTGAATAGCGACTATAAAATGATAACATAGCAAAACCAAACAACTTAAAAAGTGCAAAATGTGTTAAAGAAAAGCACAAACATGCATTAATAGTGAGATAATAATAGAACGTAGCACTAAGAATTTTATTCTGGAGTAAAAACATGGAAAACATGAAAAATATGCTGCAATCTCTTGCAAGACTATTTTTTGATACTTTATGAATAGTGAAAGAATCAAATAGACACGGATTTCTTCAATTAAATTCATGTTAAATAATAACACATATAAAATGACTTTTTGGGTTTGTATTTCAAGGCCAGGTCTTTAGCCGAGTGGTCAACATTATTGGCTTGGGTTATGGTGCTCACGGGTTCGAATGGCAGTATGGCCAGTTTCATAAATATATTTATAGATTTGTATTGAAGACATGGATGTATGTGATGTCTAACGTTCCCTCCCATTCATCCGATCCTAAAATTGGGGAGTAGCAGGAGCCATTAGCTAAACTAGTCCTGCTCTAGCCCTATTCTTTCCTAATCTCTTTGAAAAAATGAGAGGTAAAGCAACTGAATAACACGCAGTTCTTGTAGAAAAACTTCTGTTGAGATAAGCTTCATTAGGAATCCATATGTTCGACATTGGTAGTGAATATGGTTAAAAAAAGAAGATAAATAATTCAGATGTAAAAAATGATAACCACATTGAATTGGCGAGGTGGGCGAGGCCGGCGAGGCGAGCGAAGCTTGTGATGGGCTAGGTACAGTCATTAGTGATGTACATCCCCAAAATTGAAAGTATTATTTTTAATTTCACGTGATTAGGTATGTAGGGTCCTGAAGACATACCCAGATTGTGATTAACGTTATCCAAAGTCATGATATTCAAATTTTATATGAATTTAATCCAAGATTATTTTTGTCAGACAATGGTCTAAAATCATTTGAATTGCCATATAAGAGATGCCCATATTTTTATAAAAAGTTTATACAAAGTAGTTTCCTACAAACTTAACTAGCATTCATTTGACATCTATTACTGACATCTGTCGGCAGTGATTGCAACTTATTCCGTAACAATTATTTTGTATGAATTGTATAGGGAAGACAAGGCTTTAAAGTTGTAGATCAATGGTTAAAATGATTTGCCATGCAATGAAACATGAAAAATAAGAACCATAGATAAAATTCATTCTTTTTAAGTGAAATCGATAAAAAAATGAAGCAAATGGAATGAACAACACAACTATCAACTAACACAAATTACACTTATAAAAACACTTCTGCCAACTAAAATATAATAAAATAGAAATGATTGTCGGTAAAAGATAATCATACCCAAAGCTAAGTTTTAGCGTGTTACTCAGGCTGGCGAGACTAGAACTGACAGATGCTGCGGGCATCGTCTCACTCCTGTGAAGTTTGCTGAAACCAATTTTAAAGGCAGGTTAAACAACTTAACAAACATGTAGCAATATATGAAAAAATAATAGGTGCTTAAATGTGTTCCCAAGGTCAAAAACTTTTGATGTTGCTTTGTACTAAAAAAAATTTACTAATAAAATGGTAGTTGATAACTTTGCTATTCCACTTGTCGTAGAACTAAGTGCGAAATGTGTTTTGATTCCTTTGAGAAGCATTCTCGGACTCAATTTATATATATCATATGAGTCATATAGTATCAAAAGTAGAACTATCCCATATTTGTCGAAATTGAACTAAACTAATGCTGCCACACTATTCTACCGGTCGTAGTGTATGGCTAGAAATAAAATTTTGGTATCAAAATCATGTACATGTGGTAGAAGATTGTAAAAGAAAATGATACTTGCTACCAAAATCAGAATGATTGACAGCTTTGGAAACAGAAGTGAACGGTTGGTAAATCATAATTTCGACCAATCACATAGATACCCTAAGTGATGTCGCAATATGGCTGCTCATACTAATTTAAAACATTAAAAAACTCAAAAACGCCAACAAAAAGTTTTTCGTGTTTATCTCGAAACTTCTAATAATGGATAGTTCTAATTTTGATACAATACAACTCATATATTGTATTGATTCTAAGTAAAGGGTGGCTCGCGTCTCTTATGTTTATTTTCTTTGGGATTGAGTCCCCCCAGCGACACAAGAGTACAGTGTCACCAGTTGCGAGTCCTTCCATTTACTCGCTGGATCACCCCAAACTTAATTTTGTAGTGTATTTGATAATTGCAGGATATAGTTGATATAATACATACAACTTTTTATGATGAATATGAATATGATGCTCATCGAATGAACAAAACGCATTTCACGAATCATTGTGCAGCAAGTGAAATAAAAAGTTACCACTTTAAATTTTATGGAATGAAAATGACTTTCCACAAAGTAACTGCTGAACTTCATTAAAAAACAAATTCAACTAGTCTCACATTTAAAGTATACGTATCAAAACACCTTTATACAAAAAATACCTGTGCATAGTTTTATGTAAATTTTTCATTGAACCAAAATAATAAAGAAAAATCAATTTGTTAAATAATAAAAAAATTCGGTGAAAGCGAAAATTTGTTTTTTAGAACTATGCAGTTTTATTAAACAGGTTAGTAAATAAATACAGTGGAAGCCAAATCTTTTGATTATCAATATAAAGAAGCCAATAAAATATAAATATTCAATTAATTGTTATCATTATCTATACAGTATTTGTATTTGATGATTTTTTACAGAATGAAAAGTGGCATATCGTCGTTTCCATTGCAAAATTGTATATCAGTAAAACCAAAATTTTCGAGAGAGCATAACAACAGTTTAAATAACAACTCTATCGAATTAAAACAAAAATAAATAAGATAAATAAGTACAGTTATATATATAATATTAACTATGTGTTTTTTTATTATTGTTTTAGTTCGATAAAGTTGTTTTGTAAACTGTTTTCATGCTCTCCTTTCTAAAATTTGATTTTGCAATGGAATCTATATGTAAAATATTTTGTGCACTGCCTAATTTACGAATCAATATTGGTAGACCTGTACTGTTACAATAAAATAATTTATGTTGATTAAATTTACACCAGAATTTGTCAACATGAAAAAATATTCCAGCCCTGACAAAATGCTATACTAAATCCAAAACTGTGGAGCCAATAATTTAGTAAAAGAATCTCATGTAAATTTAACATTACCTCCTTGGATTTTCATTTCATTTATATACATCGTATTTGTTTTTATGGCTGATGAAATCAAGAATGGTTGGTTTACTTCTTTAAAGTGAAATTCTTTTAATATAAAAAAAACATGTATAACTCTAGAAACGATAGATCAAGAATCCACTGTAATCAATCCATCGAAATAATATTTTAATAAAAATAAAGAGTTTTAAATTATCCTCAAATACGACATCTGAAATAATACAGTTTACAAAGCAAGCAATAATTAAAAAAGAGTATCCACAAGAATGTAAACTAACGCTTCATCATCTGATGCCGTGAGTGTCGCTGAAGGGGGCGGCGAGTCTCCGAAAGTGGCACTCCTCCGAAACAGCACCGGATTATCAGTGAGGGTGTGCTTGGGCCGAGTGGTGACCTCAGGTTGGGGCGCATTGGCCGGGGACGTCTCCTGTCCTAACCGGAGAGCCCCGAGTGGGTCGTCCACCAAAACCGGAGTGCGTGGCGATGTCCTGAGAGAGTACCCGAGCGAGGTGCACACAACACACATACCGCAATTTAATTAAGGGCACTAGCAAATATCATGACAATCATTCGGATCTAATTAAGTTTGAACTTTGAAACGGAATATTGAAATCTATTCTTCGGTTAGTTTTATAACATTGAAACCGATTTTTATTTTTTAAATTTGTAAACAAAATAAATACCATAT
The DNA here is from genome assembly GCA_022494535.1 of Himalopsyche phryganea. Lineage (NCBI taxonomy): Eukaryota > Metazoa > Arthropoda > Insecta > Trichoptera > Rhyacophilidae > Himalopsyche > Himalopsyche phryganea. The sequence goes on along the minus strand of JAGVSL010000044.1, from coordinate 3,321,612 downwards.
TTCAAATACAATAATAAAATACCAGAGTTTAGGACTTTTTGATGAAAATCTTTATAAATATATTAACCCACCGAGCTGAATTTTGCATAATTTTTTTCACAAATATCAGTGGCAATATACATATTCCCCAAAAATATTTCTCTAGCTGTTTGTTTTTACTTTTACCATCTCACAAGATGTTGATTGACTTTTGTCTAAAGGTTAAGTTAGGTTTGAATGCACAATTATTCAAATTTGAATATTAATTAGCAAAAAAAATTCAAAAAAATCAACTAGAATTTTTCCCAAAAATACGCATCAAGCCAAAATTTTTACATTTACAGAACTCCAATCGTAAAGCTGTTAGCGCTCAATAAGTTAAATCGATCTTCAAATTAGTCAGAATCTTCAAACATAATCAGCCAAATTGTGAGAGTTCTAGAAAATACTGAGATGAATCTAATATAATCCTTGTATTTCATATTGGTAAATCTCAAGATATATAGAAACTGATAGCAATAAATGCAGAGAAATCTCATCTTAATTAAATCCAAATAAGAGTAAACACAGGTATGAATATAGAAGCGAGCGCACAAACTATCAGATTAATATAATCTATAGGGAAATTTTTAATAAATCTTATAATCAATAGAATGAAAAGAAATTAACCGTTTTTGCAATGAATAAACATTGCTAAATTATAAGTTATTTCTAATTAATAATAGAATAAAAATAGCGAAGTATTCAATTCTACAAAATTTAATTAGTTAGTTGATAGCTATTTTGGCTTCACGCTATAGCCAGAACGCGTTCATCTATATATAATGAAGTTCTACCAAGTAAATGCCAATACAATTAAAATTTAAGACATCGACTGAAGGTGCTTGATGGAATTTCAATATCAAATTTGGATTATTGAGATTTTGTACACTTCCATGTATTTTGTCACTAACGACCGGGGTTTCGCCTTTCGGCATCTTCAGGCATTCGTGTGCCTGAAGATGCCGAAAGGTGAAACCCAGGTCGTTAGTGACAAAATACATGAAAGTGTACAAAATCTCAATAATCCAAATTTACAATTAAAATTATTCCTTATTAATGAAAAATTACAATGGAATTTATAAACAATTTGTACAATTTATTTTGACCTCACTATTAGCCAACAAAATCACCAAGAAATTACTGCTGTGATTGTAAAATTATCATATTTTATTTGGAATATATTATATCATTGATGAAAAAGCTGTAAACTAGAACAAAAATCTGAGTCATTTTAATAAAATCTGCTTTGTATTTATAATATATTGCCAAATAGCATATATTTGTTTTTACTTTTTAATTAAGTCAACAATAAGAAAACTTTTGAATAGAACTGACGGAAAAAAAAGAAATATTAATGATGCTGGATCTATCTATTATGAAGTTTTTGGAAATAATACACTTAAGTTCTATGTCGTATTGTGCTAAGAATGTATTAACTACAGTAAAGAAGCTTTGATATTTCATGAAATGATTTAACCTATATATTGTATGTATACTCTATTTTGTGTGTCCTAATAATGGATGTAAAGCAAAAACAAAAAAATACTTGTGAATGACTATATTACTCAGTTTGTAGACATGTGAACATTTTCAAATTAACCAAATTGTCTACAATTTTTTCAAATACAGTGCAAAGTGAAGCTAAAAATGGTGTATTTTACCCTGAATATTGTGTGGAGCATAATAATTACCTCAGTGGGGAAGTCTTAAGGCTTTCTTCGTTATCTAATTCTTCATGAGAAGAAGCCTCTGTAAAGCTCAAAGTTCGTGAGCAGCCAGTGCGAAGCTTTGGAATAGTAGCTGAAAGAATCAATATATGATTTAGTTCCTCATTGTGATAGAATTTGTCCAAGGAGACATTGAAGAACAAGAGAAAGGAAAGGGATTTGAAATGAATGGAATATGAATTGACAGTGGATTTTCAATGTAGCCTTGGACATTGAGCCCCTATATTACATGGTCAACTATGAAATGTGTAATAAGATAACTATGACATAGTTTGTCAATGTTCCAAAAATTTGATTACATTTATCTATTGAAATGACCGAATCGAAGAGAGGCGAATGTTTGGTTATCAACGTCCGAGAGGTCTGGGATCTCAAGCAAACACCATTTCAAATTCAGTTCATCTCTTATTTGATTAACGAGGATGCAGTGGTTTATTACACAAAATATCAGTAACACATAAAGTTGAGTCTACATTTACTAAACACATGAATTTACCTTTAAGTTATAATGCAATTGACACAACAAACGATTTTAAATTTAAATTAAGTCCAATTTCAAAACAATTTATAATTACTTGAAAAGCCGGCCGGCTCCGAGAGCCGACTGCCCGCCAAAATAAAAATTAAACTCCAACCACTGTAGGTTCCTCCCCTTGTTGTCAATAATAGACCCGTCTGGACGCTTTCTAATTTTTAGCTATAGCCCTAAGGCAACCGATTACTTTTAACGACAATAACTCGGTTTGACTACCAAGAATCATTGCCATTAAAGCGGAGCTGTCAGTTATGGACCCTAATAAAACAAACTTAACAAACAAAACCAGGGTGTGTCACTATGTTGCGTTACTTTTATCGAAGTTGGCTGTAAATTATGATGTTATAATAGTCATCTTTCAACTCTCACTAAGACAGCCGAATAAAGCTTTTTCTTCAGTTGTGGTCAACAAAATAATAATATTGAACTGCAAAATTTGCTAAAATGATTTAATCAAGTTGGAAAAATAAAATAAATTTTAAGGAACACTATAAATTAATTTTTATTGTTCCTCCCCATAGGACCCCATAACTAGACTGATTATGAAGTACAGTAGACTAGCCGATAACGTAGTAGATAGGGGGCACGTAATCTGGGAACGAGCTATTGGTGCTACCATACTCATACAAAATCAGAGGCTACTTTCTTTTCTTAAGATATGTGTTCTTTAAAAGCGAGAATGTTACGCACGCTCATCAAAGCATACAAACCTCCAAAACTCGCAAACGTGCGATGTAAAGCTGACTGAAAGCTGCATATGTAATGATGTCGTGAATTTATCTCCCTCTCTCTCGTTCTGCTTTGACGTGAGCGAAGGAGAAGGAGATAAATTTACCTTACACCACTGAATTTGAAACGTTGCTGGCCTTCAAAAGCAGGAAAGCTTAACTCGACAACCAATATTTTTGCGTTTTTTTAACTGACATACTTTCATAATATCGATGCAAGAAATACGAGCAGGGATAAATAATATTTTTTTATATATTCCATCACAAATACAATTTTCATAGCTTCCAAATTCAACAGTAAATTCTTCTCATTACAGTCTTTCATCCATTTTATAGGTCAATTTTCCATTCTTGTAAGCATATTGTTTGTTACACGAGCAACTCGTCAACCGTCAACCGAATATATACTCGGTCCCTTACTGATTTTTCTTTTTTTATTAATTTTTCGAATGGTAGCTTCGTTTAAATTATATTTTTTCAAAATTCCTAAGATTTTCTCGTCACATTCTAATCGAGTTTTTGACTTTTCTTCTAAGGAAATTACTATCGTTATAAAATTTCGTTTATTTCTTTTGATAGTCATGGCGTTAAATAAATAAACAAATATATAAAAACGATAGCGGTTAAAAAAAAACTAAGTGTTAACAATGTGTGTAGACATGATAACCAAAAAAATGTTTTGTAGAATGTTGACAACTTCCGTCCTACGAATAGGAGTGGTGACGCATGTGCATCAAATAATTTTAGCCCATAATCAGGGAGCAGCCGCAAATTTTATTGAAAAATACGCAGTCTGAAACCATGTTGTCGGGGAGTTTACTGTATTCTCTAAAAAACTTTGTGACGAGTTATTTCTTGTCAAAACCTAATATGTTTTTTTTAATCTTTCCAATGTTTTTGTCTCTGAATTGAAAGATATATCATAACATTAGATGTTATAATTTAAGACATCAATTGAGGGTAATGAAATTTCAATATCAAATTTGAATTGATGATATTTTGTACATTTCCATGTATTTTGTCACTAGCGACCCGGGTTTCGCCTTTCGGCATCTTCAAGCATTCGAGTACACGAATCATTCTCAGTTCGAGTTCATTCATGTGCTCGAATGCCTGAAGATATCGAAAATCGAAACCCAGGTCGTTAGTTACAAAATACATGGAAATGTACAAAATCTCAACAATTCAAATTTATTATATGTTTTATTGCAGTGAGATATTTGTCAAATAAATATGATTGTGTCTTTTAGGATTTTTTTAATGACATGATTATGATCACATTATATGCCCCTTGTGGAGATTGTGTACAGGGGAAACTCTTTCTATCTATACCTCTACAGCCCTGTATTTTTCCTTGGATAAGCAATTCATATTTCTAATTATGAAAAATGTCACTGAACTTATTCAACATTTTTCATCACAACAAGATCTCTTGGTTCATTGGCTTGTCTCAAAGCCTCCTCATAGTTCATGCGATCAGCCCAAGAAATCTTCATTGTTAACTGATACAGCTACATCATGAATGCCTCAAATCTTCTGATAGTCCGTTCCTTTAATGTCCCGATTTTAACATCATAGAAAAATGTGAAGGACCTGATGGTGCTTCAGGAAACCCTTTGTTTAGTGTATTATAAATAATAATTACTTGATGAACAACAGATCAGAAGCCCCAATATAAATGATATTATTTCAAATTAACAAACTTACCTAATTTAATTTTCTGCAACTTATCTAATATCTGAGCATCTCCGGCAAAACTTTCAGATCTGGTGAGCACTCGGAGGCATTCCGATGGGCTCTCGGGCGGTGTAATGTGCATCTTCTAAAAAATGTATATTGAATAAATTTTCAAAACTCGATAAAAGATATTAAAAAGACAATATTTGTATAAACGCCATCGTACCTGTCGTTTATCAGCCATGGTGGAGGACCAGCTGTTTCTATCAGTCTTCCCCATGCTGTTGGATCGTTGTCTGGCTAATTCCGTCAAGTCAGGATCTGATGGTAGTCCTGAGAATATTCAATTAGTAAAACAATAATAAAGAAGAAATTATTGATTGTTTCTTTCCAAATAGCTGAAATCCATATTTATGTATTTTTCATATTGTTTAATCTTATATCAATAATTTAAGATATCAACTGAGGGTGCTTGGTCGAATTTCAATATCAAATTAGAACCATTGTAATTTTGTACATTTCCATATGGTCATTTCACTAACAACCCGGGTTTTGCCTTTCAGCATCTTCAGGCATTCGAGTACACGGAGTTTTGCGAAGTAAAATTATTTTCATATTAAGAAGAACATGTCATTGTCTATCCTTAGCAGTTAAAATTGTATGACAACATTTAATAAAATTATCCTTTCAATATGATTGCTGGTTTACTTAGAGAGTAATAGATTTATACAGAATAGAAAACCTGTAATGAGCAGTCCGGCAGCGGTAGATATTCGGTTAGGATTTCTGGCACCGGGTCTTAAAATGGTGGCGCCACTTCCACGCTGCCATCTTTCTTCTACTATAGGTGCCGGATCACTCGGACCCCAATTACCTAATTTAATATTCAATAATTAAAATCTATTTGTTATTTATCTGTCCGTGGCGCAGTTGGTAGCGTCGTTGGCTACGGTTACTGATGTCTTGGGTTCGATTCCCGGTTCGGACAGTTTTTATAGATTGATTTTTCAATCGATTTATGGATTTCTGAGTGTTTGTGATGTCTAAACCCCCCTCCTACCCATCCGATCCTCACGGGGCGTAGCGAGAGCGATTAGCTAACCAATAGCGCTATCCTTTTATCCCTACTCTCTTCAAAAAAAGAGAGGTTGAGCAACTGAGTAACAAGTAGTTCTCAATAGAAAAAATCTGTTGAGATACCTCCAATAGGAGGGCATATGCTTCACGTTGGAAGCAGACATGGATAAAAAAAAAATAACTGAATCAGATAGAGCGCAAAATTTTTCATACAACTGCATATTTAACTCAAATTTCATTTTTTTGTCTGACTAATGAACTGGGTGATCGATGTCCACTACAACATTACGCTCCTACTTATCATGATGCAGCTTACAAAAGATGATTACAGTTCCTCTGTAAAAATGTTTTTAAGGAACAGACGTTAAAAAATTTATTAAAAGTAAAACGAAATCATCTTTATTTTCTCGTTTTTCCTTCACTCAATATTATTTAAAAACAATCAAATAGAATTTTCTATGCAAATGAAAATTTACTCAGTGAAAACATGTTATTGAGATGCCAGTTTAAATTGTACTGTGGTGGACACTGCTAGTGAACATGAAACAATGAATCCAAATTCTCACTTGGTGGTTTGAATAGTTATACTGGTTATTATTATTATTATTATTATTATTATTATTAATATATATTTATTTATGTTTTTTGTCAGTTTTGCTTAATTTTTTATTGTGATCAAACAATGTATTTAAATTTTCCTGTATGTGGCACTTTGCGGTAAGCTGTTATTGTCAGTAATGTTTTCACCTCTTCCTTTCTTTTCCCTAATGTGTCTACTTCTCAAAAATAGGAAGCATGGCAAATTTTGCAGAAATGAAACACAAAAATACTATTAGTGTTAAAAAAGCAAGAGTGCAAAAAGTAAAAAACATATGGAAGCTCCACTCGCTCAAAATAGGGCACCATGATTATTAGTACAGAATTGTAATAATAATAACAGAGTAAGTCATGGACACTGGAGAAATCATAATGCAATACAGAGTGGCTGATGATAGTAACAAAATACCAGAATCCAAGCTCGTTCGGCTGGCTGTCGGATCCGCCGGCGCACTGAGTGGCCTCGACAGAGCATGTCTAGTGGCTGTGTGTGCATCAGAAATATTTCTAACTGAAACATTATTAGCATTGACCATTGAAGAAATGCCAACGGCTCCGGCGCCTCCTTCCTTTCTTCGCGCCTCTCTACGAGCACCAGCACGGCGGAAGAGAGCTGCCCCGGCTACGGCGACGCGCAGCTTATTCCAGAGTAGTTGAGATCCACTGAAAGAAGTAGCATGAATATTTTAAAAAAGATGCCACTTCTATACCAGTATTTCTAAACTTTATTAAGGCCATCACAATAAAATTTTACAACAACTTTAACACGTTAAAATTATTCAACACCCCTCTCCAAGTAAAAACAAAATAACACAGATGCTACTAATTGTAATGCAGAAGAACCAGTATAGACTGTCACAGAGAAATAAAAGCGCCCATCTCACAAGGATTGACAGAGATGACTGATTGCATCAACTCAATATGCAATGATGCATTCACCCGCTCAGATTTAGGCGCACCTAAAATGAGCTAAAAAGCCTCACAGAGCTGATATATCAGCAGAAACTTTGACATATCGTATGGCAGACAATAAAAAAGATAGATTGGCCTTCTGAGGCTTTTAATTATAAAAAAGGGCTTTAAAAATTAAATATTAAGAAACACTGTTCTATACTTAACCATAATTCGAATCTTTAGGACTTCTGTTGACCTCGTAAATGAATAGTACGAATATCCACGAGTGTTTACCACTCGGCTTTGAGACTGGCTCTATAGAAGCTCTATTCAAGATGAATAGGCCTAACCTACTACTTTTAGATGACAATTGACTCTTTATACCGAGGATGCAATTGTCTAATTAATGGAATTCTAGTACAATTTGACACGGCCCAATCTTGTCAGGCGAACCCTAGGACTTCCAGAGGAAAATTCCAAAACCGTCGTCGCTCGCCTTTCCCGAAGGCAATTTAAGATGTACAGCTTTCAACAAAGCGGTTTTAGTCAGTAATAGTAACTTCATACCAGCATTTCACTATTTAACGAGCCGTTAGTTCCTAGAATTTTCAACCGCTGGAGGCATAAAGGTCTGACGGCTCGATACCTGTATATTTCTGAGTACGAAGCTGGCCAAAATTACTCAAATACAACCTAAGCGTTCTCGCGTGTGGGATTCGACTTACTTCGTACTATTACACTAATAGAAAGAATACTGAGATTTATTTGAATGGTTTGAAAATTATAATACTGAACACAAAAAGTCATTAAAAGATGTAGATCATTCTATTTTACCTTGGCATATCTTTGGGCCATTGAGCTTCTAGTACACATCTATTGTAAAAGCCGTAAGTGAGGGCATTTGGTTGAACACCGCTACGTTTCATCAAAAACAGAAGCTGTACAGCCAAAACAGGTAAAGAATGGACACCGCACAGCTGCATCATTACTCGGTAGCATACCTATAACATAACATTACTAAATTAATTTTCATAATAATCTGGAACCGAATATAATTTTTTTAGTTTATTAAGAAGTTATTTATAATCTAGTAAGAACAGGCTGGAATTGTAATTCACACACTCCATGTTTGAATGCAACCAGTCTCCTATTGCAGGAAAACACAGGCCTACGCTGAAGATGCGTCTTGGAAGTAGAAATACTGGTGGCAGTGAGTGATCGTCTGGACTCAAACCTCATCCACCGGATACATGTTTTCTAATAACATTTTCTAATTTAACATTACTCATTTTGTAAATGAAGCATTTTTACTTTAGTATGAATAACAATCAAAATATTTTAAATAATTACCTCGTCGCATGGGACTTTAAGTTTGCTCGCCCTAACAAGTAGCTCATACGCATATCGCAGCAACGAATGTTCTTTACCTATCGTCAAAAAAAGAAAGCAACATTATTAAAAACAAAAACTTGAACATGTCAATGAAGCAATTTATATTTTTTTAGGTATATTTTAGGAGATAATTTGAAATGTAGAAAAAAAACACAATAATTTCATAATAGAGTCCTCGAACTATGGTAAAGCATTTGATAGAAAGAAATGAAGTATTTCACTTCATACGATTTTTACCTAAGGGCATAGATATCTAGTGTTTATAAGTGAACCTATTGTTAAGCGGTGAATTATAATCTTAATAACACTTTAAGATTTAAAGCAGATGGATAAAAATACTGGGTGGTGTTGGGACGATCTACTTGTCCCAAAAAGGCAGTTGATTGATTGACATACACATGTAATGGTAATTAAAAAACCTCCCTAAGGAGTTTATGTGCTCACCTTTGATTAGTGAAGAATGAATAATTTTTAGCTATTAACTGACTTCGTCAGTTGGGTTCTTAAAGATTGTTTACACCACATACTGACACAGAACTACAAATGCGGTACCAAATAATTTATAAATATATATATATACCCGGCTGCAAAGAGAGTTGACACGGCAGCAGCATGAAATAAACGGAGTAGCAAGCGCCCACGAGACATCTCGCCCACAGCTCGGGACTGGCGGAGAGTTTCTGAGCTAGAAGTTGAGCGGCTTTGATTTCGTGCCGGGTGCGTCTTGCCAGTGGAGCGCAATCCGGTGGCTCATTGGATGCAGTAACAATTTGCTGATTCCCGCCATGTTGGTTGTCATTTTGACCTTCTCGGACCAACGGTTCCAAGCCAGTATTCAACAGAGATGGGTCAAGCTTGAACTCGGGGTAGGTATAAGTCTGATCTGGAATAAATTAAATATTAGTTATGTTTGAATTGCCAATATTTATTACACATTGCAAATAACGTATTTTAATTTGAAAATTGTTATATGTGCGAATAGATGCTAAAATCACAAATAAATGTAAAATAAGTTATTATTAAGATAAAAGTTACCAAAATATAAATATGAAACGATAGCTTTTGTCTATGGTATATTGATCTTTAGCAACATGGACAAATTATTGTGCAGGCAACACCATTGTATACATGGTGATTATCGAAATAAAAGGTATTTTTAAAAAACGGAGGGATATGTCCTTTTGGATTTCTAGAGTCGATATATGATATATAAATATACTGTATTAACACGTTGTGTGTGAGTTATACACAATATTTTTTGGTGTGGGTGATGTCTTTTTGCCTTTCTAAAGTCGATATGTATTTCCATGAATTTCTATAATAAATTGAGATAGAATGGATTCAAATTGACAATTATTTTATATTTATGTCTAATAAAAATAGATGATAAATAGATGCTAAAATTCAACACTTTTAACGCTACAAAACCCTAAAATAATAAATCAAAAAGCTAAAATTGAAAAAAATAAATGCTAAAAACACGTGTCTCTACCGATGATTTACTAAAATTCTAAATACTGACACATACAAAATGTTAACAATGCGATTCATTTAAATCCCAAATTTTGACTATTTGTAAACATTCAATGTTATCTTTGCTAAGAAAATGATTGTACCATTTATCATAAGATACCCAAGTCTGCCATTTTAATAGTAATTATTTGGTGGAACTATGGCATAATGTGGCGTATTGGCATGACTTGAGAGAAAGGGAGACAGGTATTCTTTAAGGCATGGAGCGGACAACGCCAAAGAAGGCAGATATTGCAAAGAAAGAAAAGAGCTACAGACTTACCAGGATGTGGATTATCAGGTGGCAAAACTAACACGGTCCTCTCCGAACTGTGAGCAGCAGTATCAACATCGAGCAGCTTGATCTGAGTAGTAATATCATCTAGTCCGCTAACCTTCTCAGTACATTCATCAAAGAAGGCGAGGCCATGGTCGCCATCGCATACAAACGACCGCTCTTCTATGAAGCGGATGAACATTTGCGTGCGCATAAGTAGTGTAAAGAACTTTTGGTTCATCTGCATCAAACAAAAATAATATTACGGTAGTATTGTGTTACTGGCAAATGCTGCACTGGATTCAAATATATTGATTTAAAATATAAATATTTAGCTCAGATCAATACAATGGTATCAACTGAAATTTCATTAGAATTTCGAGTCCTAGCACCTCATGAAAATTCAGAGTAACCTTATTCTGGGCTCCAAAAACACATGCTTGCAGCCAATATTAGGGGTACAGTTAGTGTTGAAAATAATCTGGGAATTTTGAAATGGCGAGAAAAAAACCCAGAAAATTGGGATTTAGCTGTTATTTTTCATTATTTTTTCAATATATTGAGTCCAGGTGCACATATAAATGTGTGTCTCAACAAGTTTAACTTCATACATAAAAACGTTTCCGTAAATATTTTGTGTTGGCTTAAAGTCATAGGTCAAGATATAATAGGTCAAGGAAGGAGAACCTAGGGTACGCGTACTAGAGAGATGGCACGTTCGAATATTTTGCTGGCACATAATAATTAATACATTTTTTTTAAATGGATAACTTAGGAATAAGATATATGGACTTTATTTTATGCTTAATTTTTTCATACACAAATATAATATTTTGCTGGCAACACTGTTATTGACATTTGTAATAATTTGAGGTTATGTTTGTTTTTTGCTATGAAGCTCAATTGACTTTCGCCATAAAAAGTCTCAATGTAGACAAATTCATGTATCTCTGAAATGTTTTTTCATTTTTCCACCATTAAAAATATCTTGTAAGGGTGAATGAACCCAATATATCTTACCGGATCATGCTGTTAAATAATGACACGGTCTTTGGGTTATAAAACTAATTATAGCATAATTGCTAATTATAATTATTTAAATAAATTTACAAAAAACTGCTTGGCTCGTCAAGACAGTCTATATATATTATTTGGAGATTTTTGGCACGCGCATGTAAAAAAGTTCGCCACACCTGTCATAGGTGACCCAATATTGAATAAAGTCCCTTACTTATATTTATATCATCAAACTAATAACTCACTATAATCTCAAATTTGTGGATACAATGTTAGCATACGTAAAGAATACCACGCTTTTAAAATGAGTGTTGCCAAATGCTAAAAATGATATACAGATATCATCAATATTATAATGCTTTTCCCATGCGAGTTTAATGCTCGGTAAAACCCTGGTTTTTTCCCAGCCTAGCATCACTAGGTACAGCGATGATTAGGAGATCAGAGCGTGAACTATGCCTAAATTAGGATCACGGCATGGACCCATGTTGCCACAAATTAAGAGAAGTCAAACTGGATGTTTTCCGTCAATCTGTAAGGGCGTCGATAACTATTCATGGAGTTTTCTAAACGCAGATAAGGGATGCTGGCATATCTTGGGAAGAGGCAAGAGAATCTTGGAGGCACTGTGTGTTGGCAATATGCGCCAAATATGGAGATATATCGCTGCCAATAAATTGATATTGTGTATACTGTATGAATAAATAATCTTTGCATACCTTATCTCGAGAGCGCAGAAAGGCCTGAAGTTGGAACAGTGCTTGCGGGTCAGTGGTGCCAATAGTAGGAGCTTTCGTGATGGGTAGTAGGAACGTACGATATCCTTTCAGGGTTGAAGCCATAAATCTAAGAAATGCACCTTGTATTTCTAGCTCCAATGAGAGCTGAAAGAATAAGGACAGAGTTTAGATATTCAATTATCGCCAGCATAGATTTTAATGTAGCTAAACCACAAAAAGAAAATTCAGGAATAACAAAAAACTGTATTGGATTTAAGGGTTTGTTATACCTATCGTGACATTTCTCGATACAAAATTACCATCCGTAGGAATGTTAGCATGTACTGTGCTGATTTATTAGTAGGCACTTTTATTAGTCTATTGTAATATAATTATACTTTAGCACCATTACACATTTAATTTAGGATCTACTATCATTATCTCTATTAAAATCAGTAATCTTTACTGATTGAATAAACTATTTGAATATACCAGGGGTTGGGGAACTTTTCTGGATATTACCCAAAAATACATTTGTTTGCACCATTAAGCCCTTATTTGAAACCCTTGAGTCGAAAGCCATATAAAACCTTAATTCTACAGAATCTAATAAGATTTTTCAAATATTTTTAGATTTATTAAACCTTCTTTACCCCCAAGATTTTCCTTTTCCGCTGATTGGGGTAAATTTCAAACACCTCCCTAGTCCCTACCTCAGTTTATGAATAATTGTCAAAAAGTGTATTATTTATAATGTTGCATATATATTATGTGTGTGAAAAATTGAACTAATTGATTGTTATTGACTGGAATTGATCTTAAATCCGCCATCAATGGTTTTTTTTAAATTGTTTAACTCCTTTTAATTATTTCACAAGTGAAATTTGTGGCATATTCGTGGTATTCGACAAACATGAGCTTCTTGAGTTAGTTTTTATAATACTTATAACTAAATAGTATAAAAATGGTTTGTTATTGAAGAATTAATTCGGAGTAAAAGGGGTTAAAAACAAAAAAAAAGTCACATTTAAGTATAAATAAAAATTAAAGTAGAAACTCACCTCTCTTCTTCGTTTCTGAAAATCTCTATCTAAACTAGTAGTTGGTTCACCATTGTAAAAACCATGAGTATTTCTCCCTGAAATATTATAAAAAACCAATCAAAAAAATTTTTTCAATATGATTCTCTTTGAATGAAAATATTATAAGCTCTGACCAGCGCGGGACAGATCACCAGGATGTTCGACAGCTTCAGATACCCCGAGGTCACATGCCGCAAGATGGTAGCACAACAGAGCTTGCTAAACCGAATGCTATCTGTTATGTGCTTGCATTCTACCAGTGCTGTTGAACGATATCAAATCATGGCACCTGACGAAGAACCATAGACTGACCGTAGAAACAGATGCTTGCGCTGGATATTGTGGGTGAGGTGGTTACAGTTGGTGTTAATTATTAGGTAATTCAGATGATAGGGAACAGGCCCAGTAGCTCCCTGTTACGCCAGCAGTCAAGGAGACGTTCGAGCTGACTGTAACACACACTGCGGATGCCTCTAAAGAGCCTCAACCCCGCTTGCCTCCTCCTCTGATCAGCGGAATTCCAGTCTCATGGACAACCATAGGGTACTATTCATAATGTGAACTCGGCATGCGGTCATGTAATGTGAGGAAGCAAAGCCATTGGTGGGCGACATGGAATCTTTGAAGTGCTAGGTGGTGGCTATATGCTCCATATAAGGAGTGGATATGAAAAAAATAAGATTATTATCAATGCATTGAAACAAACCTCCGACTGATCCAAGCTTGCTGCATAATATATCTAAACTGTGTCGCAGCACTCTCGCTTGCCTTTTTGGTAGAAGCTTTGCAGATATGTGACGTTGCGCTTCACACACCTGGGAATTTACATTTTAATTAGCTCCATTGTTTATAAATAAGTGATTCAAAAAACACCTCTTACTCAACTTTTGCCAAATAGGAACGTATAACAGACGTAGTATATTAACTGTCAGTAGCTTCTAAGCAGAGCGATGTTTGTCTGAGCAGATAGGATATATATGTAATTTCAAAAACGCAGTACATGCGCCTTTTAATATACGACAAAGTCGCCATCTATTATTTACAGCGAAAAGGTGGTAAATTAAATAATATTATTGAACCTTGCTAGCAACATCCACATGAAATTCTCGCATGCTATATTTTGTGAATATCAGCAACAGAAAGAAGACAGAAAAGGATAAAATATTATTATATTTTAAAAACTTAATAAAATATGAAATATGCATATTAAATTAAAATCTCAATATGGGAATAGGTTTGACAAACGCTTGTTTGTATACTATATTGGTCACCGTGGCGTAGCTAGGGATTTCGCCGACCAAGGCGGTACTCGATTTTACCGCCCCCGCCCTTCTAATTTTTCCTCCAAAATGGTGGTATAATATTTACAATAGTATTATATTAACATATTATAATTGGCCGAAAGCGGGCGTTTTTTAGCGATTAGTGCAAAAATGTATAACTTTATTAAAATAGGCACAACTTCTAAACCAAACAATATTTTTGCTTGAGATTTTCAAAGAAATTATGTGTGATATTTGGCCATCATAAATAAAATAAAAAACACTCTTACTATGTCATAATTTCACTATTTTTCTAAGCTGAATATAAACATTTTTTATCAGTTTAGTAAATGGCACTACACATATTTTCAGTATGAAATATTCAAAACATTCCATATAAAAGATATCATCCTTATCCATTCCATATAAATAAATAATAGCACTTGCCATTCCCACATTTTACAATAATTTGAAATGTGTAATCTGAAGAAATAAATATACAAAAGTGTCACATCTTTTTTTGAAAGTAATGAATGAGAACATTCAGTCTATAATAACTCATAAGTTTTATTGCTTCTTGTCAAAAATGGGCCTCTTGCATCAACATATAAATCACTGTAATGATAATTATTTGTGGCGTTTTATTTCTCGCGATGACAAGCAAACTCGTCAAATGCCATGTCCCGCAAACAATCATGCATCCACTAAAAATGGCATTTGCCGGGTGGGTTCCGCATTCAACCTACATTACACAATAAATGGCAAATGCCATTTCCAGCAAACAATGTGTTAAGGGTATTTTTGAAATTAGTTACTCTTATTTTTTTTACCATAAACTGTTTTTTTAGATTTTTGGAAAATTTTTATGTATAAATATAATTTCTAAAAAATGTGAAGGTACTATATTTTTAAAAATCTGTCATTTATAAATTATATATTAATATTGTTTAGTTCTTTTAGTATGTCTTTAAAATATTTCAAAAAATCTATTAGTCATAAAAATAAATTTCATATTTATTAATAATATAAAAAAATATTTATGTGCAATACATTAAATACGTATACTTATATTGTATATAAGAACGAATTAAAAATTGTAAATTAATTTAGGATAAGATATTCAAGAGATTTTACTAACATTAAACATAACAATTCACAAAAAAAGAAAACTCTTGAAAAAATATGCTTAATAACATTCCGGTGAAATTTCTCTCCTCAATTCAGTTTCGAACGATAATTCAGCAACTTGTGGTGGTGAATTGAATATAGCTTGCATTGATTATGTTTACATAACAATTGTTATGTTTATTCCCTTTGGAATTTACTATTTATTATCAAAAATGTTATCTGCAAGAGTATTTTTTGTCAGTGTGTAGCACACAGCACAAATACGACGGAAGAAAACATAGTGAATAGAATATAGGTTGATTGATTACGTCTACAACTTTTTTTTATATTAAAAACTCCTAAAGTTCATATTGATTTCTAAATATGCCACCCCTAAAAACGTTGCTCCCCTTGGTACGTCAGTGATCTCACAATGAGGAATGTGCCAGACAATAAGCAAGTATTGTAATAGACTTATTATACTTACTGTTATATTGTTTGTGTCGAGATCAATACATGAGACGTCAGGAGGTGGGTCATAAAGATCAAAAAATCTTGAATCTACCCCTATTAAATATGGTAATGGGGCATGGAGAACTTCAGCTAAACCTGTAGACATAAAATAGTATCATTTCCGATAAATACAAAGTGTATTCTTATAAAAATGAAACGCAATTTTTTCTTCAATGTTCGCTATGCATGAAAACGGTCCTGATCTTTATATAAAATTGTGGAATTAGTACAACAAAATTGTGTATTATTTTTATAAATATTATGTAATGCCTTTATACCAAGAATTGACAATTAACACCTTAGCTGAGAGTTCAGATGTTTTCAGTTTACTCCATACCAGTTTTTAAACAAATGCTCAGAAATATTAAACACACATACGATACTGGTAGATAATAACATATCACATGAAGTACTAGACAGCAGGTCTATTAAGGATTCTCCTCCAGCTTTGACAATTCTCAGTAGCAACTGGAGATGAATTCTTTGATTTATTAGATAGATCCAATTCGAGTTCGAATAAGAGTAGAGGAACATTAGAAAATGCTTGGTTTCTTTATTGATAAAGAACAAATTGTAGAGTATAGGTAACCATTTCGTGAGTACATTGCGAGTACAAGTTTGTGGATAATGAAAAACGCCATCTCTAAACGCTTAAAGTTAAATAAATAATACCACGAGTATAATATTTCAGATTGTTACTGCGATCGTAATAACATATTTGTAATTGTATCATTATCTTACCTAATGGACATAATGGAATATAGGGACATTGCCATTTGAAGGGAAACAGAAGACTGGACACTGCCTCTGACACTGCAGTTAAGGTGTCAGGCCTGTGGGAATCATAAAAAAACAATTTTTTTGTAGAAATGTTTTTCAAAAGAATTTATTTTTAGAAATTATCATACTATATACCAGTGATTCGCAACCTTTTTTCATCCACAGCACACCTAGGCAATCATTATTTCGCGGCACACCACAATCCAAACTATGTAAATTTCATTAACAAAACTTACAATTTGTTAATGAGTTTTTATTTGATGAATTTGAAAAAGTGGCTAATATACTTTTAAGGGTCTTGATTTGATAATGTATATTATATTGATACATTCGGTCATTGTTTGTAATAATTCTACTGGGAAATTTTTTGCCATTAAGGCTTCCTAATACATGAGCAATGTGTAATTGCTACGGAATGATTTTTTTGTTTTACACACGAGACAAACTCTATTTTATTCCACATTATTGCAGTTGCACTATCCATGTAAGCACTAATACAATTATTAAACTAACTATCAAAATAATACAACATTTGTTTCAAGGAGAATAATTCATGTGGAGGTCTCAGCCCCGAATGGCTTTAATTTTTTTCTAATCCAAAAATACTCGATTTTTTTCTCATTTTGGACGCACTACGCCGCGGCACAAGCGAGATCTTCTCGTGGCGCACCGGTGTGCCGCGGTACACTGGTTGCGGAGCACTGCTATATACAGTTATACACTGCCATATTTAATAAGAAATTGAAATTCAAGCGGTCTGCTCTGTTAATAAAAAAGATGTTGAATTAAAATTATCACATATGAAGTTTTGTATGTTAAAATGATTAAATATTGATATAATTTAAGACATCGACTGAGGGTGCTTGATGGAATTTCAATATCAAATTTGGATTACTGTCCAGTAATATATTTTGATTAAATGATAATCCAATGATTAAATGATAATCCAATAATCCAAATTTGATTAAATATTAATTACCTTAGAGAATGTATGAGAATTTTTTGCTCGGTGAGTGCCAAAGCGAGGACAAGAAGACAGTTTTCTGTTCCTAGATTAAGAAGGAGTTGACGAAATCCAGCCCCACTTTTAACCAATGGTTGATCTTCTCGCTGAGTCAACACTACTCGGTCACTCATATTAGTAGTCGATAACTGAAAAGTAAAAAAACCTTTAAAACTGTTAGCAGGGTCCATGGTCAATTGTTCAACATCTTGGTGCTCATGGGTACGATCCCGTACAGTTTCATAAATTGATTTACAGATTTCTATTCAAAGGTATGGATGTATGTGGTGCATAAATACCCTCTCACTCATTCGATTCCAAAAACGGGGCATACAAGACTTTATACAGTAACCCTTTGCACCCCTTTATTGGACTGAAATCATCTAACACAAAATGCAAAAATTTGTTTTTTGCATGATTTCTACAATATCAATAGAGATATTATAATTTGCCGAGGATATCCATGCGAGTGGGTTAAATGCTTTCAGCTTTTTTCAAATTTAAATTATTTTCATACAAAATCATATTGCAGAAAAAATCTAACCCACAGAATGCTTGCTTGATGCTTAGAGGGGGGCGCAGGAAGAGGAGCCCAGCCAGTGGGTTCTTGCCTTTTGAAGCATTTGTTCCAAATTCAAGTGTCAACTAAAAATGTGCCAACGAGTATAAACTCCAGATGAATATGTCACCATAATGGAGTTATCCAGAAAAATATCCATCATAAAGATGGCAAAGAATGATTTTTACCAATATTTTGGAAAAACATTGTTAATAGAAAAATTAATTGGTTTAAAATAAGAGAAATAAAATTATGCAGAGTCCATATTGTATGACAATAAAAACTGGCTTCGACGGTGAAACGGAGATTGTTGAAATGCAGCATAGGGGAAGGTCTGTAGATCTACATTTATTTGATATTTTGACTCCCTTTGGGCCGGTGGGAAGCCAATTGCAGCTGTTTTAAACAATATCAAGAATACTCTAAATTTTATAAAAATCTGCAATGTTATTGAGTTTTATAAAAATCTTTTATCAGCGTCAGGGATGACTGAAGAAGTAGAGGGATTTAACAGATAATTAGATTTTGATCCTGAAGGAAGTCAGGCTGACCTGTGAGAAGAGAAAATTTTATCTAGATTTTTTTTTTTTTTCAGTTTCATCATTATCTTATCTTCAATCATTATTTCTATATTTATCTAATATTTGTACCAAATACCTAATTATGCATATATACATTATTGTAGGTACTTATACCAAATTGTATTCATTGTTTTATTATATTTCCTACATATAATAATATAGCGTAGCTCTGTAACATTGAAAAAAAAATTGTAACAGTTCCCTTTATAATACATAGTATTTTTTTATAGTGACTTATTTGAATACATTTCTAATGCTCTAAGACTCCATCTTGTAAATTAATATAAATTTATGATTTTTTGAATAATGTAGAAACCATCCAACCAACAAAATGACCATTATTAATAAAAAAAATTGAATATAAGGAAAAATAAACAATGCTATTTGTTAAATTTAAAAAAAAAAACTTGTACAGTGAGACACAGTAATGCAATTCTGTTTTTAATTATTTATATAATTCTAAAACGTATTTATCTCAGCTTTACAATTTGTGGGTCGTGTTGTTTCTGCATAACATGTTCCAATTTATTATGATTATAATTACACTGAAAATTAATTCAAATGTCACCTAATGTCATCTAACTCACAATACAAATTGACAGCATCCAAAAGAATGAAAAAATTAAAAGGAAACAGCAGATTTTTTCCCACAATCATTAGGCGACGGTAAATGATTAATTATTATTTTCGTTAAGTGAGAAAAAGGCTTACTATATCTTCTTAAATGATTTTCTATTCATGCAAGATATCGACTGGGGGTGCTTGATATAATTTCAGAATAAAATTTGAATTGTCTACTTCCTTCCATAAGTTTTGTCAGTAACGACCTGGGTTTGACCCATTGGCATCTTCAGGGATTCAGCTAAATTGATGAACTCGAACTGTCAGTTAGTTAGTCAGAACTGATCGGCCGAAAATTTCGTCAGCAAAAATAGCAAAATTCTCACAGCTGGCTAGCTTGTATGTCTGAATTGAAACCCAACGATAATAGATTCAGACGATTTTAATCACTATATGAATATTTTATAGACTGTGCTGTTTACCTGTATCAGTATCCTTGGTTCTGGAAACGGCACCTCCTCCAGTAAATGTGTAATGTATCTTTCTACAGGAACAGGCAACGGATCTTCACTGCATGACATCTCCTAGAAATTTTTTTATTATATCAAACTTGTTACAATATTTGTAGAGTAGATACAATATTTGTTTTATGTTTCAAATCTTACCAGGATATAAATCAGCCACCTTTCGAAAGTATCACTAAATGGCCAGTGCGACAATAGACAAATACTTTTATTGATGTGGATAGAGTATTCATTTTGAGATATGCCTTTTCTCCACTCAAGAGTTTTCATTTGGCTTTCGGTTAAGATATTATAATCATAATTTTCATAGAAGGTTATTGCTGAACCATACACCTGGAAAATAGAAAAAAAACATGTAAATAATATTTAGATATACAGTTATAAACAAAAAGTAATAATAAACCAGTACCGTAACGAGTGGTAACAACTAAGGTCAAGGATATTCATTGGGTACTTTGAATGCCACTTCTACCACTCTCTTTTCTCAGTGGCTTTTCAAGAATTTACAAAAAAAACAATCTTAACCTTTTTGCTGCTATGAAGTTGGTCAAAGTTAATGCAAGACTTTTTTTTTTGTAACTGTCTGCTCTCAATCTGGAGCATATTGACTTCTAATGGAGCTTAGCTCAACAGAAGTTGTTCAACGAGAATTGTCTGTTACTCAATCGATGAACTTCTTTTCAAATTAAGGATAGGATAGGGTCTAGGACAGGACTAGTGGTTGCTTATTTGCACTATCTTTGCCTCGTTTTTAGGATGAATGGGAGGGAGGGAATCACAAATCCATAATTAAAATAAATAAAACACAATTTCTGAGTCATCGGTTGATAATGCTCGCCATCGGCGAAACCGGGCCTGACCTTTATAAACAAATGTGAAAGTAGTACAGAAAAAATTGTGTTTTATTTATTTAAATATAATGCCTTTCTACTAATTAGTGACAGTTAAAACCATAAAAATGACAAATTCATAAATCAATTTATAAATGTCCGTACTGGAATTCGAGCATCTGAACTATGCAATTGAATCAAATGATATTGACTACACGGCTACAAGCAAATTTTCTAATGTTCATAAATTATGGTGATTGGATAAAAAATATTTCAGTTAGCCATATTGTAAACATTGGTGTCATCCAGTGGATAGTTAGGGTTTGTTTGCACTGATTATGTATATCACTTTTAAGGTGTTAACTGTCAATTCTTGGTGGAAAGACATTATATTTTAAAAAATAAAACACATTTCATTTGTACTACTTCCACATTTTTATAATGATCAAGACCGGTTACGCTCATCGTGAGCATTATCACCTGATAAAAATACAAACATAATAGGCTTATTATATAAAATTGAGTGTAAAAATGAAGGTATATAAAACTGATGGTTCATGAACTAAGACTAAATAATACTGATTAGCAAACAAATTATACATAAATCAAATAAAAGAGTTATTCAAATGTTATGGACTTCTTACAAATCAATTTACAAAAAAAAAAAGATTATGTATATATAAAAAAATTATTAATTTTTTACTGTTGAATATTTCTATTTATTTTAGAAAATGACGCCCAATGCTGCGCCAATGGTGTCATCAAATTTCAATAATAAAGGGTTTTCATAAAATTCTTTAAAAAAAACTCAACTCACTGACTCTAAGCTAATCTTTTCTTTCTTACAACTGCTATTGTAAAACCTGGTATTACTAAGCTAGCTATGGAGATATGTTGTTTATTAACACTTTGACTCCCGCCCGATTAAGCCTAGCATATGTGAAGATTCCCAAACATTTTTTGCCAAAATTTCATCGATTTAGTTTTTTTTTATAAATAATTCTGTAGGTACATATTTAAAAATTTTGAAACATTTTTTTATGTTCTCAATCTATCCATCTATCTATATATATTATTTTTTCCATGTCCGCTCCCAATGTGGAGCATATAGTCTCCTAATGGAGGTATCTTAACAGGATTTTTCTACGAGAACTGCTTGTTACTCAGTTGCTCAACCTCTCTTTTTTCAAAGAGAGTAGGGCTATGAGAGAACTAGTGGTTAGCTAATCGTTCTCGCTACGCCCCGTGAGGATGGGATGGGTGGGAGAGAGGACTCAGACTACGAACATCTATATATATATAAAATGAATGTTTGTTTGTTTGTTTGTTTGTCCTCTATGCATTCCTTAACCATTCATCCGATTTCGATGAAACTTTGGTGAGTTGTTGTGGGCACACTCGTGAAGGTTTCTGGATAAAAAAATTAAAATCTAAAAAAAAGAATCAAATACGTACAGACAGTGTCATCTCGGAAAAACCTTCTGATTTATTCGTGTAAAAATAATATAGATTTTTAGAAAAGTATAAATGAATTAGTATATTGAAAAAAAATCGAGCTTTTTCGGGATCAGAAAAATAAATCCGGGCTTCGGGACGCGTTCGGGTAACAAGTATGATATTGAGGCTCGGGCCGGGTACTAACACAAACTCTTTCTTTCTTTTAGTGGCATTGCAACGCATGCCGGGTACTCACTAGTGGTACATAAAACAACAATATTGAGAGTTTACATGAATAAAACCAAAAAAAAAAAATGTATACTTATTTAGTTAGAAAAAAAGATAAAACTAACTACAAACAAAACAAGAATGAAGATTTTTTTATTTGTAATCGATATATTTAATTCTCTAGTACAGTGGTTCCTACAGACCCCAGGGGTACTTGTGATCGCTGAGGGGGTCTGTGGCAAAATAAAAATAATTTGGGAGTGCGTTGACAACGTCAAGGGGTCCGCGAAAGGTTTAAAAAAACATTTGAGACATTTTCATTATGAAAGTTGAAATAAATAGCAATATATAAATTTGGTGGTGATTTGTTGGATATTGCCCCCTTTGCAAGTGGACCCACATACTCAGATGAAACCATACTAATACAGGAGCAATTTATTATATTATCCACAAATGAGGAGCGGGAACAAATGTTTGAATAAGGATATTACGAATTCTTGTAATAAAACCAGATACCAATTTTATATCCTGCATTATGAGTCACTGTACAGAGACTGTTGATTGCGTTCCCATCTTCTTATTTAGCAGAACGTGAATTTAGTGCAGCTATAAACCTCATCATACTTTAAATATCAAAATGATCAGTTACAATTATTTTACTAGGGGTTCATGGTCAGGTTTTGGCTTTAAGAAGGGGTTCATAGGCATAATAAGTTTGAGAACCACTGCTCTAGTATAACCTATTCTTACTTACAAACAGAAAAAATTGACATTTTATTATTTCTCTAAAACATAGAATGGCCAATAGGAGTAAAAAAAAAGGGTTAAAATACTATTATATATATGAATAATGTCATTTTGATAAATATTTTTATTGCTTATTGTTAAGTAACATTTTTATCATAATCGCGATTTACAAATACAGTAAAACATTCTTATATAATACAGCAAACAAATGAGCGAAAAATTGTTGCTAAATGTAAGTTTTTAGTGGCATTTTAAAAAATTATTTTGGAAAAGCACACCGCTGCAGGTCTTCCGTTCTATCCGATGAAAAATATCATAATATACTTAGTTTTGATAGTAAATAAAATGTTATGAAGCCTGCAGATAAAACAAAGTATTTCACCATGTACAGATATCTTTCTAAATAATTATTGAGTTCCCAAAATATCATTGTATAATCAAGTTGTAGAAAAGGAGTTTTAAAAATAAAACATAATTTGATTAGTACCACTTCCACATGTTTATTATGCAAACATATGGGAGCAGTACAAAACAAATTGCATATTTTTTAAATATAATACCTTTCCACCAAGAATTGACCGTTAACACCTTAAAAGTGAGAAAAGGCGTTGATGAAATGTTTGTCATACCTTATCAGTGGCATCTGCTACTGTAAGAACAAATGTTGAGAACACTGGTTTCGGTTGTGAGGCCTCGTTTGGCCACCTCTCTAGTGTCGCCCCCATCGGTAAACAAAACAACGGGACTGATGCAGGGAAATTAAAGTTGCTATAATCTGTAGATGGATATCTGAAACAAGGCAAAGTTAGTATATATAAATCACATAATATTGAAATTTTGAATTCAAATAGGAAATGAGGTTAAGAATTATTTCATTTGGTGTAATTGAGTGTCTATTCTGAGATATAATTAACCACTTCATTGCAGGACATTTTTAAAAATAAATAAGCAATTGAAAAACTTATAACAAATATATAATGTATGGTTATGCTGTTATTGATTATTTCAATTTGAATGGTAGAGTATATTTTCTTCACTCAGTGTTGTAAGTTATAATCCAATAACCATTTATTCTTGGTGTACGTTTCATTTGAATATTCATTCCAGCCGGTAGGTTAATTGTGCGATAGGGAGGGCATGCCTAAAAGGGAATTACCTAGGTGGGATTTGAAAACAAAACTATTAGCTGTAACGGCGAATATTCACTCAATATTTCAAATAAATTACTCACCGAAACAAAACTTCTGGCTTATAAGACAGGAGTGTTGGCCTATTCATTGATTTCTTGTAGCAAATAAAAACATCGCTGCCCACCATTCCCTTGTTCAAGTTCTTGTTTATTAAGCAGAAGGCATGAGGGGGTGTCTCTCCTCTGCTTTGAATAACAATGCAGACGTCTGTCACGACTAGTGCATTGCAGGGAGCAGTCGAAGCGGCCCTCCGATAGGTAATAAAAGTCCTCGCACCGGAGTTGTTGACATTGGCCACGCGGCCACCCGGAGTCTCCAGAATCATTTCAGCATCTGCCATTAGCCGCTCTTTGCCATCGTACATAACGCCTTTTAAAAAACATTGAACCAAATTCACTTTTAGGATGTACGACAATATTATATGATTTTCATAATGATAATTTTTTCTATTTTGGGGTATTTCCACTTTTGAGTAAAGGACCGATGATAACCCAAGACTGTAAACAGTGATTTTTTTAATATAAAACCTAAACCACATTAGGTATCCAAGAGAATATTTTTTTTATATATTAAGTTGTTTCATATGAAATTGCCGATTTAGCAGGTAAATCCAAAAATGTGATAGTTTCTACTTTACAGTCCCGTTAGATAGATATCCTGTGACTGTAAATCTTTTATCTCTTTTTATTTGTAAAATCCTTTACAAAATTTACAAATAATTTCGAATTGATTTGCAGATGAGAGCCACTGGAAATGCTAGGAACTGAAAAATAGCCATCAGTATGAAAATTTATTACCCACTTACTGTCAACATATACATTCCATTGATTAATGAAATATTATTAAAAATTGGTGTTCTTACTATCATAGTTTATTCGAAAATGAAAGACATAATGTGACTGATAATATCATGAATCACATCCAATTAATTTGGCATTCGAGTACAAAGAGTTAACTTTCTTTGGTGATTTGAGACATGTGATTGAGCTTTGTCGTGCAGCCATATTGACCCATACTTGTCCCATACTTGTCCATCAGCATAGACTGCATTTCTTTTATTTTTTTATGCGTAATATCGATTTACCGACAATATGTTTCAGTGATAATTGATTCTTTAGGTTGTAAAAAATATCAATGGATTTGGTATTTGGCTATCCGCTTTAAGTATGGTCTACATCAAACCAAAATACCGTAGTAAAATTGTAAATTTCATAAGCATTTTTGCAGCCATAATTGTATCAAGTTACTGTGTTCTTTGGATCTTCTAAATAACATGATAGATATACCTTATACAATTAATTTTGATATTTATGTATGATATTTGAACTTGAATTCCTACCTATGTCTACGAGAGGAGGGTAATCAGTTCCACGACGAAAACAAATGTAGCACTCTGTTGATCTTAGGGAACCATGATTTAAATTTGCAGGCAATCCTGTAGGTGTCGATTCCAGCAGCTCATAATCATCAGGAACTGTTTCTCCGAGACTAGGAAACAGTATACCTAAATAGAACAAAGAAAAATTTGTTAATATTGTCATTTCCTAAACACAGCATTTACTTTTTCTCTTTCTTTTTGTTTCTGTTGAATAAGCCACACATTATTCTTTTTAATTATTCTAATTCAATATTTGAAGCTCAAGTAACTTTAATTATCTGCAATGCACAATCGTACATCCCTCACTCCCCTTACTGGATGATTATATTTCTAGAAGTGATTGTAAGACGCACCCGGAATTTTGAGACAGCAAAATATTAAAAAATAAGTCATGCTTCAGTTCATTTTGAATAAGTTGTTGATGAATATTTGTGAGTCTGTAAATATGGACGTATCAGACATTTCAAAGCTCAATTGCAGCAATAAATGAAGGCACTATGTTACAATATGAAAATTCATGGAAGTGTCATGGGCTGTTCAGGCCTTCATCCATAATAATCATCACAATGATAAATTTTTAAGAATAAATGCCATTTGAAGTTTTTAACAAATTTGTTCTTAGTTTGTAAAATTGTATGATCTTTGGTTACCATTTAAACACATCACTAGATAAATTCTGTGTGTAAAACAAGATTTGCGGTTGTATGAAATTTGATGAAAAATGTAATGTTTCAATATGAAATTTACTAATTCAGCAGCATTGATTTGACTGATCCTTTTCCTCTTAAATACATACACGCATTGGAGCTATTTTAGCATATTCAAGTACTTTTCCTTTCACAAACATAATTGTACTAAATTGACAAAAAATTAAGCCAAAAGACTTTGACCTTAATTACTTAAAACTTTGATTTACATAACTCCTTTATCCACATCAATTGAAATATTAAAATTACAATGAAAATCTTTGGACACATTAGAAATTACCACCTAAGCTGAAAAAGGTTAATTTACTAGTTGTGAATTCAACTGACGATTATTATAACTAATAATACGAACTAACAGAAAAGGGACGAAATACTAGCAATTTTACTGCATTCAAATTTATGCTTGATAAAAAAAAACTACCTGACATTATGCATATTTTACATTCAATGTATTGCAAGTGCGCGTTTGATTAAAGTATTCAAATACAACACTATCTGCATAAATAATCATAATTTTTCATGCCCATTCAAAACAGATCAACATGAATAAATGGCTATGCATGCATGATTTGAATACACAGCAATTGATATACGAGCACAAGATGTACATGCAAGTAGAAATCAATAGGTGAACATATAATGTTACAGAATGACCTCCAAGCCAACCAATGTAAGACAATATTTTTAATTATTATTCATAAATTGTAAATGAGTACTGATATCATACATTGGCCAGAGTCAATTTTTGCACCACTGAAATAAGTGAATTTGATTGTATTTAAGTAGTTGGCAAAAACTGCAAAAAGAAATTGATTGCATTTTCATATATTGTTTTCTTGCATTGACTGGTGCTACGTATTACAAAAGAAAAGAAAGAAAAATATGATCGAGCACTGCCGCCATAAGTTAAGTTAGCTAAGAGCAAATGGTATATTTCGATCATTGAAACAAAAACTGATTTATTACAAAATTTTACAAGTGGACGATATTGTCATGAATCAAAACAATCGATAAATTTTAAATTAAAATAAAAAATATTGCGCAGGCTACGTAGGAGGTACAATGTCCAAGGCATTAGCGATCTAATACAACAGGCTTGAGATAGAGAGACGTACTGCAATTTGGTTACCCATTTTTGATAGAAAATGGCACCGAGAAACGTAACCAAGAATATGTCTTTTGCTGTCAGTGCTTTTTAATTTTTACCATTATAAAAGGAGGCTTAGCTCGCTCTCTTGTTTTGAATTCCTGACTCTGAACATTTACAAAGTGCTACGAGTCGCAACTGTAAAACAACACAGTTAGAATTCACTCATTGAACAGTTGTCACTCGACAATAATCCACTGTATACAAATCCAAATAGAGTATTTTAACTGAGGGTTAACACCAGTTTTTATGAAATTTTATTTGTTTATAACAAATAAGAATATAACTTTTAAAAAAAATGTTAGATTTTAAATTATAAACTGTCACTAATTAATAGAGCAATAAACATTGTCGCCATTTCCCTAAACTTCTTTAGTAAATAATTGCTATTCATACCGGAAAACGATGCTCTCTATATCACTATACTACTATAATAATATAAAAATAAACCAATTTACAGAGAAAATAAATGTGCTGTGTAAAAAAAATAATTTAAATTATAATCAATTTGTATCAAGAAGGCATTGATATCTGTGATGTTTCCATATCTCCCCACCACCCTCTATCTGATCCTGTAACAGGGTGTAGAGATAGCAATTATCTAATTAATAGTCTTAACTCCATCCTTTTTTCCTTACTCCCTCAGAAGAGAGAGGTTGAGTTACTGATTTAAAACCAGTTCTCATTAAACAAGATTTGCTTCACATTAAGAGTGGGAAAGGTAAAAAAAAAGAGCTCACTCATGTCATAACAAAAATAAGACACAATCTCATAGATCAAGAGTGTGCAACCTTTTTGAGATTGGGAACTAGGTCGTTTCGCCAGTGCTCAGCCAGCCTTAAGCGACAGGTGTACTTTCAAAAGGGATTTTGAGTCAATGAATGATTTATACACAATTTTTTCGCTGTTATTCTATTAAATAGGAATGAAGCAATGTAGCTAACTTAAAATAAAATAGTTAATATTGTACCAAGCATAAAATAATAGAAGTTTACAACAAAAATTCCATTTTTCCCAGAAGTCGGCCCCCCCATGTCTAGTGTTCAGCCACGTTCTTCGCCAGTGCTTGGCCCTCAAAAGGAATATTGCGGTAACGGATATAAAATAAGAAGTTATCGGTTCTCCTCTACATATATAGATACGTTTGTGTCACTTCGCATGCTTTGAAACAGAGCTGAATTGAAAACCAATTTATCTACATATTTTTTAAAGTTTTTTTTAACTGACAAATTTTTGTAATATCGATACAATATGCAAACACTTTATCAACACTTATTTTTATATCAGTCATCATTATTTAATATTTATATTTATTTAAAACCATGATTACCAACGGAAATAAACGAACATTTACAAGGAAAGTAATTTCCTTAGAGAAACATCAAAAATTTTGGATCGATTTGAACTCGGCGAGAAAGTCTTACGAATTTCGAAGTAATGTAATTTATTCGTAAATTATGCCGGAGAGCTATTTCAAGATATAACTTTTCTATATCTTCCTATCAGAAATACTTCGTTTCAATAGTGAAAATCAATCGAAACATTAAAATTATAATGAAACGCTTTTGACACATTATAAATTATCACTTATCTTAAAAATAGGCCAAAAAAACCATTTTTCGAAAAAAAAAGCTAGTTAACATAGTTCTGCATCCAACTGACGATTTATTCCTGCTTATTCGAAAATAAAAATGGTCGAATACCTTTCTATTTCTTGCAAACGATGTAACGAAAATATATCAGTTAAAAAGAATCTGTTTAAGATACGTAAATAAATAGGTTGACCAATTCGATTCTGGTAGAACGGATATCAAGAGCGAACATCTTATATATACTTAGACATACTGTCGATCAGATAATTTAATAATGCTCAACCGAGGGGCTGAATAAGGACACTTAGTGGATTTCATTATGCCAATAGTCGGCCGTCTAATATCTAATTAAATATTGAGGTTATTCCATATTTTTATCTCAATACCCCTGTAAAATGCTATATTATGTATAAAAAAAGCACTTAACATGCAGAATTCAAGAAATGGTAGATCAAACATGCCTTTTCAAGTTGACCACAGTGGCTATTTTTTTGTTAGCGATCTCCATACAACATGAATTTGTCGAAACTTGCGAAGTAAAAATGTGCTTTTTATAATTGTGTATTGCATCATATAGGTCAGTATAGTGCAGATATACATTGGCAAGTGGCAGGACTACCTACACGAATTTAAAAAATCTGTTTTTAAATATATCTACTATTATTTGAGTTTTAAGCTCCAAGGGCCGACTACTGGCGACGGCTGACTTTAGGAACAACCACCCTACTTTTAATATTAATTTTCAAGCCGATTGACTTCTAACAAGAATCGTTGTAAGATATTTTGTTGAGGCTTTTTTTAAGTTCTTAAAAACAAAAAATATTTATTTTAAAAGGAAAAATATCATTAAATATCCGCAAAATAATTTAATGAAATTGCAATCAACCAAATTTTGCTTCACGATCGACCGGTTGCACATCCTTAACATTGATGATAAGATATATGTCACATAATAACCCTATTAATTGAAGATACAATACATCGATTCTTAACCTGTATCAATGTTCTCACAAGCGAGTTCAGAAGGCTTAAATAAATATTTAAAAAAATATATAGAGTATGTAAAAGTTTGCAATCTAATAAATAAAATTATATTGATAGCTGCATTTTTTTTCTATATAATATAGCATCTTTTCAACTATTCATTTAGAACTTTGTGATCAGTCCTAGGACACACGAGTTCCGATTGCAAATTGCAGTAAATCACTAAATTCAACCCTACCGCCTTAGTCTAAAATGGGTACTTTTCTGGAGAGCCAAAACAATGTAGTGTTTCAATATAAAATTTACTATAAGTAATATAAAATTGAAATTGTTAACTTAGTTATTCCACTGGCTTTGTTACTAACTTAACGCGTTTCGCTTCATTAGCAAAGCCAGTGGAATAACTAAGTTAACAATTTTAATTTTTTATTAAAAATGAATTCCCACAAAATTACCGCCAAATCCATGGAAAATATGAAATTTACTAATTCAACTGCTTTTTTTCAAGTAGATGCCTTTCGCCTTTGTGAATATATGCCTTGACTTTCGACTTTAAGTTCTGTAATAATAACATAGCAAATTAAGTTGAAATAACGAATATTTTATAAAACTAATCCAGGCATTAATAGAAATATTATTAATGTTACAAATAGTTCCCCGAATGCTGGGAATATATACGTAATAGGCAAGAGCAGACAGTAGACTATGTATATAAGCAGGGATTTTTTATGTTCTCCGTGGCATAGGAAAAGCTGATTTAAATTTTATTTAAATGATATTTGAATATAATTGTCATTAGTAAAAAGCTTAGCAAGAAGTGAGTTTTGGCACCTTTTTTCTGTGAAAGCAGTATGAAAGAAGTGCGTATATATTGCAAGAAGTGCATACCAACAAATTTATTTACTTTCTAGTTACATTAGGTATAATATTTACGGGCTTGAATAATGAATACTGCATACATTAAAGAAAATCGTTGGGATTTTTTGAAAAGGCTGGAAATTAAAGCAGCAGGTCGTCATATGCCAAGTATTTTTCCTAAATAAATTACTATTCCAAAAAATTTTCCATTAGCGGGCATTAATATTGCAACATTAACTTACGATTTAATTCACAAATTAAAGCTTAAAAATGAATTCACTGTCATATACAGTAGAACAGATTTTTACGTCACCGATGGATGCATTGTCCATACTTCAACTTTTCACAAATAATAATTTACTCGAAGTATTTAGTGAAAGTGTTATCACAGATTATTTGTACAACTTAAGACATCGACTGAGGATGCTTGGTGGAATTTTTGATGGCCTGAAGATGCCGAAAGGCGAAAACCGGGTCGTTAGTGACAAAATACATGGAAGTGTACAAAATCTTAATAATTCAAATTTTTTTTTCACAATACCGATGAATTCGGTGGAAAATGAGTGTTTCTTCTCAACTTTAAAAAGGATTTAGTCATTTTTGAGAAATACTATGATTCATAATTAGACTAAATGCTATTGCGATGTTAAGTGTAGAGAAACAGTTGGTAATGTCAATATCGGACTTTGATGTTCGTATTATTGAAGTGTTTTCAAAATCGGATGATGGATTACTTGCATAAATAGGTGAACATTTTTTTGCACTCCCTAATATTCTTGTCACTGGCCGTCACTGTATATAAGTATATGTATAAAAGAGTTACTGTAACGGTATCAAGTGCTCTACCTTTATTGACAATAACTACCGGATAAATGCAATAACTGCTGGAGATTACAAAGTTTATTTGCTTCATGTATATTTTTTTTAGGGAGGAGAGAAAATGGCGAAGGCCCATTGATGTCTGAAATAGAGAGATAATAAGGATACTTTTTATATTGGCAATGAAGATAACTAAACAATGCATCATAGTATCTAACGGACAATAGTAATACTGGCGCCCTGTGTATCTCAGCAGTTGAATTTCAGCTTAGGTATTTCATTTTAATTTTAGATCCCGAGTATGAATGTTTGTGATGTGTTTTTAATTAGAGTTTGTCTAACATTTCTTCATTTTTTTTTGTCCGCTCCCAGTGTGGAGCATATGGTCTCCTAATTTTACATATTATTTTTAAAAAAATATCTGGCATTACAGTCGACAGCCAATGTGCCAAATATTTTGAAAATTAGAACATCATACGAGGTAAACTCGATGAGAATTTTTAGAAGTCATTTATGTCCAAGATCACAAATTAAAATTGAAAAAAATCTAAATTTGATATTGACTGAAAATCTAATGGAGGTATCATAACAGAATCTTTCTATGAGAACTGCTTGTTACTCAGTTGCTCAATCTCTCTTTTTTCGAAGAGGGTAGGGATAGAAGGATAGGGCTAGGACAGGACTAGTGGTTAGCTAATCGCTCTCGCTACGCCCTGTGAGGATCGGATGGGTGGGATGGAGTTTTAGACATCACAAACACTCAGACTACAAACAGAAATCCATAAATCGATTGAAAAATCAATTTATGAAAACCGTCCTCACCGGGATTTGAACCCGAGACATCCGTAACCATAGCCAACGACTCTACCAACTGCTCCATGGACGCCGACAAATTTTCTTCATTTGCCTGGCCTTTATTTTAAAGCAGATATGAAGTTAATAAATTACAGTTTTATAACAATTAGGGAACTTGCATTGTTTTACAAAGTATACTTAGATGTAGGAAAATCCACATCATTCTGTTAAATACAAATGTTTTACTTAAAAACTTTGCCTCATCTGAATTTAAAATGTGGTCTTCCTTGAACCTCCTCTTAAAGAAGTAAAAGAAGTGGAGAAAGTAGGATTGAAATCCAAACATATCTCTACTATATAGCAGAAAATAATGTATTAATCTGTCTGTCATTCTATATGTCTGTCGGTCACAAGAGCTCCTCCCAAAAGGTGTATAGTAGCAATGTGAAATTTGCACATGTCATTCAGGCTGCCATTTCTAGGTCAACGGTGCTATTTCCAACTTTCAACCTTAAACTGGAAAAGTCTATATTTTTGACATCTCATCTCAATGTCGCCTAGCTACTGTTCCATACTTAAAATTAAATATTTGTATTAAACATTAAAAATCTTCCAGCCCAAAAGCGATTTGGGGGAACAATAAAGACTGCATGTCTGAAGATATATTATTTTGAATATCTTGGGTCGAGAAAATCTTCACGTTGCCTTGAACTATACCGATGGCATCTACAACAAGGCACTTATCAACGCATGATTGGAAAATCTTTGTCGGAGATTGGCATGATAAGACCTTCACAACAGCATGAATCGGGTAATGCTACAAGAATTAGCTTATGACTTTGATCTAATGTTTAATTTTGTGTAGCTACAGGAAAAATTGTTAAATACAGATCAACAAGCTATCTATCGAGAAGTTTTATGGCAATATAGTAAAAGTGAAGGTGGGGTAATTTCTGTCTTCAATTATTGCTATTTTCAATTTTTATCATCATTATAATGAACTATAATGAACTATATTTTGTGGGTGTTACAAGAGGTACAGTTCACGGTAATATTTTGAACATTCAAACAAATTTAAAGCCAGGTAAAAAATACTAGTTAGTTGTAAAATCAATTTATGGTAGCCTCATAGCAGTCAACAGATGTTATATCAATGTGCTCAGAGGCGCCATACCCTACACAGATATAATTTAACCATGCATGCTCGCTATGTGGAACATGTGGACATCTAAATAGCTTTATTCTCAATATATGCTTTTCTACAAGAATTGCATGTTAATCAGTTTCCCAAACTCTCTTTTTCGAAGACAGTAGGGGATATAAGGATAGGGCTAGGGAAAGACTAGGGCTTAGCTAATCACTCTTGCTACTTACCGTTTTTAGGATCAGATTGGTAGGAGGGAATTTTAGAATCACAAATATATGTCTTCGAATTCCATAAATCAATCGGAAAATCATCTTATGAAACTCGGAGATATTAATATATGATATATAATAATGGAAAGTAAAAAAATCATACATATTAACATCATTTCCAAATAAAATATTGCTAGCTTAATATAAAAAGTCTAAGATGCCATCTTTCAAAAGTAAAATTTAAGTATAAAAGTCACTGACCTAAATGTGTGATCGGTGCTTTTGAATCGTTGCTTTTTAAATGACCTGAATCACTAAAAATGGACTCTTCCAGTAATTCTGGATGCTCAGGAAGCCCCGCCACCACAAAATAGTCAGCTATTCTTCTGTCATCCATTTTGACTGAAAAAAATTAAACATTATGTGTGTGAATGTGGTCTGAAAATTTATTTATAGACAAAAAACGCTTTTACATTATTATTGGATAATACTTGTTTATTTGATCTAATGCTCTTCTTTTCACATAATTATGACAAGAAATTTCTAGTTCAGGGGACTTTAAACGTTCAAAAATCTCTCTATTTGGCTCTTCAATAATGTTGAATTTGAAAATAAAACTTATATATTTCCTGCATCACATCTACATAATATATTATGTGGATTAGAATTTTCAAGTATGATTTATAAAAAGACAATATAAAAGAAATTATTATTGAGAAGCCAAACAAACAATTAGAAATTGAAACTATGCTTAAATTCAATAACTATAAGTTACACACCAAACTTTTAATGAAATGCTAGATCGATACATTAATTTCAAGGAACTCTTGTGCATTGTGCGTAATTTATTTACAAACAATGTCGAGCTATTTTTTGATTTTTTATAATATTCAATTTACTACTTTATAATCGCAATAAGTGACAGCAATAATAATCATTTGTTCAATGGATTTAGAATGGCCTTGTAAGCTAACATTAAAAATTCATATCATAGTTCAACGATACAGGCAATATCAATTATTTATATAAGATTGCATAAACTAGTCTTTATGAATATTCTCGTCTATGAGAATATGGTATTTATTTATATTTTATATCATTTTCTCGTCTGACAGATACTTAACCTCACTTAATAGTGCAAAAATATGTTTATGGCCAAGGAAATGTATTGAAATTGAACGAAATATTAAAATCAACGAAACACCATAAATAAACAATAGACTGCAGTTTCTATATCGCAATATTATTAACTTAAGTATGTGTGCATAAATTATTTGTAATTTGTTTTCAAAGCATACTGCAAGTTAAATAAATTTGAAAGATCCATTCACAACAATATAGCAGTTAATATTCTATGTTAATAATTGTCAAGCTGAATGTAAAATTTTACAAAACATAATGTATGTATAGAAATAATAATATATTGAATAGATTAAGCACTTACACAAATTAATGTCAAAAGTAATTGTACATAATATTATCGAACATTAGATTACAACTAGTTATAAGGGGTAATAGCTAATATAAAACTAATATTGTGATATTCTAGTAGTTATTTTTCACGGAAATTTAATCAAAATGTCAATAACGATTAGTTAAACCTCAATCTAGGTATGATCTAGGTATTAACTAAAGTGACAACTTTTACGTCGCCATGATGCGATAAATATTTTGGATTTTTGAAGATTTCTGTTTTATCGAACTAAAAAAATGGTTTATCACTTTTTAGCGATGGAAACTATTTTCAGTAGATATACCTACCTAATTATTATTGTTACAACATATTATATAAGAGTAGGTGGTGCATATAAAAAAATTGAATGATAATGAGCAATAAATTAACATTACTATTTGTATATACAAAAATGTGACCAAAATTAATTCTGATTTAAAATTATCAAAAATAATATAGGTAAGCCTTTTCCTTCAACGCTATTTTTCATAATGCAAAATAAATTACTTAAATTATTATTGAAAGTCTAGAATTTTCAAAAAAAAAACAAATATTTCGAAAATACTTGGTCTAAGAAATTGTTTGCGAATCTATGCGCATCATTAGGTACGTTCTTTAAAACCTTGTGTGAGCAAATAAAGTTAACACAATCAATACCTTCGGAATAAAGATAATATGGGATATTCCTTAAATAATAATAATGAAAGCTCAGGCGTCAATTACACACTGTACACAATCACGGTACGGACTTACCATAAACGATTATGAAATTTTTCAATAAACAAGCAACATGATGTTAGCCCTCTTATGGCATTGAAACTAAAATAAATATTTATTTCATTATTAATTAAAAACAAAAATACTCATATTATAACAGGTGATAAAAAAACTTATTTTATAAAGAAATGAAAATTCACATAATTCGACAAAAAATTATGTTTGAAGGTCTTTATTTGTTTAAATAGGATAATCTACCCTGTTTTCGGAATTTGAGGAATCTTAATTTTCAACCTTATTTTACTGCTTGTAGAAATGATAAATATATTTTATTAGTATTTTTACCCGGTTTCGTCCAAGATAGCGATGGCTTTTATTAGTTCATTTAACATTTTTCTTTTCTTTTTGTAAAACCCATGAAATGAGCATTTCACTGTTTCAAGTTTTATACTTTTAAATGGTGGATACTTTCCCACTCAACCTTTCAATTTTTTAAAACTTTTACGATTTGCATGAAAAGGTACTATTTGTGACATTTATATTACGACAAATTTATCGTCGCTAAGCAAATTCAGCACAGACTAAGGTGTTGTATCAAGTTGTTTTTGTAACATTCACAAAATGAGAAAATTACTGCAGAGTGTAAAATTTCTCGATGTTATAGCTATTTGTATATATTACATATTACAGTATATTATATTACCTACGTATAGTTACTTAAATAGGAAGAGGGTAAGTGCATACATAAATATATATTTTTGAATTTTTCATTCTGAAAAATGAACATCGTCATCAAAATTTGAAGGTTGATGAATTTATTCCGTCTAAATTGACTACAATCTTTATTAAAAAATACCGTTATCTACAATACGTAGGTAAATCACATATATTGGAATTTACGCACTTAACCGCTATGAGCTCAGATAAATTAATAATAAACACACCAGGTGCGTGCCGTGCCATTCTCTCTTTCTCGGTCAATCACATGTAAAGTGAAGCGTGCGAGTGAGATACAAGGGCATACGGGCGCATGCTCTTGTATCGTACTTGCTCATATATAAGTGAGGTTGTGCGATAGAGATAGAGATAACTCTACAGTACTCCTCTGATACATACATTAGAGATCTGCACGGGCAGAAATTTGATGAAATTACTCGGTCTGAGCCCGTTCATTTCAGACCCGACCCAGCCCGAACTCACGTTTTAATACCACACTTGTTACCCCAACCCGACCCGAAGCCCAAATTTATTTCAATTTATTTCAAAAAAGTTTCAGTTGCATAAAATTGAATGATATTTAACGCACTGATCGTACCCAACTCTTTTACTTATAGCGAAATCTATTATTCCACAAAATGATTTCTACTCATCACTTTGCAAAATATTCATATCACATGTTTTCAACTTTTTCTTTATATCATTAAAACTCACTTTTAACTAATCTATTGTATTTAATAATATTTTTTTTGACATACCGAACTGTCAACTCACCGTTTTGGGTAAACGAGGCTCTATCTGAAAACTAAAACTATTCAGAAGAAACAATTTAAAACCTTAGAAAATGTAACTCTTTGTATGTCCCGTCATCGGCTGGCATCAATTTTATCATAAAGTTAATGGATTTTTTAAAGTGTTAACTGGGGGGGGGGAGGGTGCTCAAATTTTGTATATTTCCATGTATTTCATCACTAACGACATAGGTTACGCCTCGGCATCTCGAGGCATTCGTCTACATACTCGAATGCTTAGAAATTAAGGATTCAATTTTTTAAAATTTTGAGTCACCTTGTAAAACGCGTTGAAATTTCCTCTTGCTGAAACATGGACAAAACTATTTTTAACTTTTATAAACAATAGTATGTAATTTTATTAACAATTTGTATGAGGATTGAATTAATTAGACACCCAACAATATTATGTTTCTCTTTCTCTTAGGTACGCTACAACATCTGTTTCATTGAATGAAATACACGTATGCATCCACGTCCGTGAATGAAAGAGACAACTGCTTCCGAGACTGTAATTTCTTACACGCGGTTTTCTTTCAATGTATACAGATGTAACCTTGATGCACCGTAGAATTTGTATATTTGTTAGGTAGAATATTTTTATAATTTGAATTTTGATGGATTTAGACTATTGTGACTATTGTAAAGTTTTTTAAATGCAAATAGAACCATATTTTGAATGCGCATAAAACTGCACTAAAAAGTGATTTCAGCACATGGAACTATGCTTACCCAAGACAAAGAACTATTTAAAACAGAAAGCATATTTATACAGAATAATATTCACATTTTATTTATGTGAGAACTTACTATCGGTGATTACTTGATAAACAAAGCATTGTTTCAGACTTCGCATCAATTAAGTCACACAATTTTATGAGGCTTCGTGTTCCGGAAATATTAAATAATACCGCCATAAATAAAAGATTTTATTGTTTCCAATGATATTCAAAACGTAATAAATTATTTTAGTTATAAATAATATTCAGTTATCAACAGTACTCATGACCCGAATATAGTCCGAAATATTTTTATGAAGAATAAATTCCTTACCAGGGCCCGAATCTCAATTGTTTCTACCTGCTCGAACCAGGTCCATGGGCCGGGCCGGGTAGATAGATGCCCACGAGACAAGCTTGAGGCCCGTGCAAACCTCTAATACACATAATTATTATAATTTCTAGCATAGGCGTATCTATGGTAATTCGGAATTTTATTAGTCTATGGTTATTTGCCAGATCTGTCACGGCGAAGTGTAAAATCTTTAGTAAAATTGAGGGTGAATAAGAAATGGCTCAAGCTATCAGAAAGCAAGATCTACCGCCTCCAAATGGCTACCAATCCATACCTCATACTCGTATGCCAGCAAAAACTTATTTCAAAGGTATTTTTATCGTTTTATTTGTATAATCTCTGTGACTTTCAATAATTTCTTACATAACAACCTTTCTGTCAGTGATAAGGAGGTTAGTTTATATTTTTTCGTTCATGTTATTTTTGACAAGCTCTATGATATTTGATTTTAGTTTCGGATTGATGAATAATATCTGAAGCCTCACCCAATAGGATAGACTATGAAATGTGTATGTTCATAATATTTTGTTCGGATTGCCAAATACAAAAAGTGAAATAACAATTATTCGTAGGGTATTTGCATAACTTGGAAATATAAATAATTGACAACTGAATGGTGCCACTGTAGGTTTTTCAAAGTGGATCTTCTTTTTCTTCCAATACTGCTTCCTTGGCCACGAATAATATATTCGAAAAAAACATCCTGACCCATTGTATTGAAAATCAACTTTTTCGTCTTGAAGATTAAATCTCTTTAAAAGCAGGAACGCTGCGTGAAAAATTCCAAACATATAAAACACAGTTACTTAAGTAGGACCGGCCAGACACGGCATGAAATCCCGCTGGTGATGTTATGGTGAGGAGCATCTTCGTGGATTCCCGCCTGAATCTATTTGTTCGCTTATTTTTGTGAAATATTATTTCGAGTGAACGTGGCTAGACGAACACAACCGCTGCTTTTAAATTGTTCCACTCTTTCCAATCAAATTTCGTTTTAACATTTGATTCTTTTTAATCATTTGAAATTGGATTATTTTTATAATGAGATGATGATAATTTTAGAAGTGCTAAAATACCCGTGTCTGGACGATGTAAAGATCCACGATTTTGAAAAACTTGGAAATGAAGAGCGATTCCAGGATTTCAATATTTGCGGCTGTTGTGGGAGGAAATTGGCATAGTATAGATCAGTGCTCAGCAACCTTTTCTCACTCACGGCACACCTAAGCACTTATAAATATTTAGCGGCACACTACAAGCCGAAATATGTAAATTTCATGAACAAAACTTACAATGCATTAATTTGTTTTTATTTGATGAATTTGAAATAGTGACTAATATATTTTTAAATGAAAGCCAATTAAACTCTTTTACCTTCGAAGTGATGGGACACACAGCAAACTTTTTTTTTTATTTTTGAAAATTACAAGTAATAAAAAAAGCATTTGTAAAAGTTGTAACTAAAAAAAACAACCAAGCTTAACGACTAAAAATTATTTAATGTGGATATCTGGGTGAAACAATCTGGATTGACATTTTTTTAAAAAAGAAAATACGTATTTAAGGTTCTTGGTTTGACAATGTGTATTATTTCGATACATCCATTCATTTTTTATAATGATTCCACGAGGAAATTTTTCACCATCATTGCTTCCCAATATTATACAGCAATGTGTCATTTGTATGGTAAGATTTTTTCGTTTTACACACGAGACAACCCCCAATTTATACGGCATCATTGCAAATGCACTTATCTGTGAAAAGACTAATATAATTATATTAATTATCCATTAAATATCAAAATAATATAGTATTTGTTTCAATTAATAAGAATAATTTAAACGGAGATCTTGACAACCGAGTGACTTTAATTTTTTTATAATATAAAAATACTCAATTTGTCTCATTTTGGGCGCACTGCACGGCACACCGGTTACGGAGCACTTGGATAGATTATGAAACCAAAAGCAAATTCGATAAGTCCTGTAGCAAATTTTTTATTACAATATAATACAAAATTAAATATTATATTATAATATAGTTTGTAATATATTATTTTGCATTTATAAAGCGTCAGCGAAATAAGCTGTGGGCAAAAAGTGAACTTTTTGATCACATTACAACTAAAAAAAGATCTTTATTTGAAGATGTTATACAGAATAATTTTGTCATTCGATGTTTGCTCAAATAGCCAATAGTGTAATGAGGCACAAAGTGATTTCACCCGGAAACTATGCTTTAAATCTTAAGTATTTCCTACTGATTGAAAGCACGCTTGAGGAACTGTGTAAAAAAACGCCCGTGTGGCCTTAGTTTAAAAGAATAGGTAAATGGAGTTTTCATAGAAATTTATGAGTTATTTTTTTTTATAATTTTCCTAAATAATGGATAATAAAAGATAAATCTAACCTCTCCAGGTACTACAATGTTCGCCGGCTTTATCGGCGTGACAGCTGTCAGTATATATTTGTTCAAGTTAAATTTGAAGAAAATTAAGCACGATGAAATTGAAATGAGGTCTGCCAAAATGGCCATTACTCCTTTGCTGATTGCCGAAAGAGACAGAGAATTCCTTAAGCAATTATCCCGTAATAGGGATGCTGAAGCTAAACTTATGGCCAACGTTGAAGGCTGGGAGGTAAATTATTTTTATTTCTGATACCAATAATTTATAACAAATAAGTTTTTTTCTGTTATCAATGTTGATTGAAGGAAATATTATTCAGTTTTTCAAGCACTGAAGAAAAATTGTTCTCATGAGGACAGTACAGTGTATTGAAATTATGTTGTACATTTCATGCAATTAAAACTTTCCCTGACCAACCGCCCAACGGGATTTATACTCACACAAAATTTAAAAATTAATTAGGCAGTGATAACATAATAATAGAATACAAAAGTATCTGATTATTCTATTTTAGTGGTATATCTTTGTACACATACTGCTGGAAATCTTTAGAAATACTATTATTTTTCAATGACCAACATGTGCATGTAGCAGAAAATATAACGTGGGCTGAGTACTTTAGTTGTATCAGAAATTTTGTAACTTTTCGTTTGAGCACTTTTAAGTTTTGGAACTTGGTAGTTTTATGAGCTTACATTCTTGTAAACTCAAATTTTAAGGTCATTTTTGTTCCATCAACAATTTCCACATAATAACGATAAGTTTTCGGAAAAGCGATTTATTTTGTACTTACCAATTTATACTTTAATGAGCTTTTTCCAATTTCAGGTTGGTACATGGTACGGTGAACCAGTTTACAAAACACTTCCTCCAGATGAGTTTGTTTGCCCCGTTTTCCATGAATACTATGCTCACGCCTCACTAGACGCATGGCGTAAACGATCTGATATCAAGTTGATGTCTTAAATTAACGACTTTTAACCATGGATATCGACATTATATTTGGACAGGCTGTGATACAGCATCAAAAATGTATTCATAAATCTTTAAAAACCAACTGGGGTTTTAGTGTAAAGTTAATTTCACCTTTCATACAAGTCATCAATTAATTTGCAGGGTACAGTTCAGCTGATATTGTGGAACAACCTGTCCTAATCTCCATGAATCAAATATATTATTTTCTTCTGTTTCATTATATTATTCACGCTTCATAGGAATGAATGTCAAAAATAATTATTTAAATAAATCTAGTTAAATTGAAAAGCTTTTTTAATGATAAATTTTGCGTTTATTTTGATTGTTATAAAAGCAAAGAATTCCCCAAATCAGACAATATTTGTCACAGATTATTCCTTAAAATATCATACACCGGTAAAAACATTTTTTGCAACCTGGGTATATTAGAAAATATTGCTTTGTCACACACAGTTATGGCATCAGAAAATTTAAGTTATTTTTAGTGTTTTATGAATATTTTTTTTTTCTTGTGATGGGTGAAACAGTCAAAGCTGTATCTTTGATAGTTTCCTTCGTATTTCAGAATGCAGATGAATAAAGGATGTAATACACAATTGAAGAATGACATATCAATTGTGTATTACATCATTCAGAATGACTTCTTTGTTTTGACATAAGGGTAGGCGGCAACCACTTTAGGTAATAATATAGGTATACATTAAAATAGAGCCGTGCGGTTTTGCATTGATATATTATGTGGAAATATAATCTCTGTTCAGGAATAATTTCAAATATTTGAAACCTAATTTGCATTTTTGCCAAGTGATCACCTGTCTACTTATATGAGTTAATAAGATATTGTATCGTACTGCTACCGTAAAGTTGAAGATTGACAATTAGAAATGACGGGACTTGTTTTAGTATAGTAAAAGCTCTATCTATCGTTCCTTGATATGAAGCAATGGTAGGCATCAACCACGCGATTAGAATGTTTAAACAGATAAAAAGTATGTTCAAAGATGGGATCTTTTGAATTAAAAATAATGGTAGATTTTAATATATTTATTTCATACACACATTTCTTAAAAGAGAATGAGCAAGTCAATGAGTTTCTCATTACATTAAAAAAAATTTCAAAAAATGTAAATATATTTAACAATCATTATTTTTTGAAAAAGTTGAGATTTTGTACATTTCTATGTATTTCGTCACTAACGACCCGGGTTTCGCCTTTCGTCATCTTCAGGCATTTGAGCACACAAATGAACTCGAACTCAAACACCCTCAGTCAATGTCTTAAATTATATACAATTATTATTGTTTAAATAAAATATTTGATATTTCAATCTAAGTGAATGACTGATGATAGCTGTTAAAACGTTTGTTTTGTCAATTTAATGTACAATAATCAAAATAAAGGTTTAAACGAACTTTTTAAAAGATGGTATTTTGATCCATTGCTTTATATAAAATATACATTGAGGGCTCAACGTCAAACAACACTATCTACAAAAGTGTAACTTAACACTCAGACACTCAGTCCCGCATTAATGCGGAACTTGTCTCATAATGTTAACACCCGGCCCCGCGCTACTGCCTTTTTGCACAGTGCACGACGAATTGACATCTGTTGAGCGCGAGACGCTGTTTGAGAATTATTTTTTTCGTTATACTATTCAAGAGGGTGTGATTCAAGGCTACGATTTTTTTTTGTTGAGTTCTTATTGTAATTAAGGTTGAAAATAACCCTTGAAATATGATATTTATTGCTTCAGAAAACTTTACATTAGAATATTAGTTGTGATAATATTTTTTTAACCAGCCACAATTTTTTTTAAATCACTCATACTCTAGGCTGTTTGGTATCCCAGAATATTGTAAATATATTTTAATGTGGATATACCATTTGAACAGTACACATCTTCACTTTCTGCG
This sequence comes from Himalopsyche phryganea, assembly GCA_022494535.1. NCBI lineage: Eukaryota > Metazoa > Arthropoda > Insecta > Trichoptera > Rhyacophilidae > Himalopsyche > Himalopsyche phryganea. Next base: position 3,277,348 of record JAGVSL010000044.1, on the reverse strand, counting down.
ATCGCGATTTATTTTTGGCATTTATCTTACCTGCACGGTAATTACGTGTTTATAAATTAAAAAAATCTGATTTATGTGGTATTAGTTATATCAATTCTACAATAAATAATAATATATACTTGCAAGTTCCAAATATTAACTATCACTGGTAGTGTGAAATGTGACGCCTTAACGTTTGTAACTCATATGCCGCCTTTTTTAAAATAATACTTACAAAAACATTTTGAAACTTGTCAAAAGTGATCACTTTGCCATGCAGTTAGTCATTATTGCATTACACATTTTTATTTTATTTTCCGACGTCATAAGTAGAGTGAATGCAAAGATTCATTTGATTTTTTCAATATACTATTCTAATTTTTATACGCAACATTATACCTTTTTTGTTAGAAGGCATTACTTCAAATGGTTAAAAAGATATGATTTTTTCGCCATATATTCGCAAATTCGATTTGCGCGCGAAATTTGCATGATTACGTGTAAGTTTTGCGCGAAAACGCCGGGTGCCTGAGTGTTAACAAGAGAGCCAAAAAACGTTTTTTTAGTTTCTCGAAACTCGGCAAAGCAGACGTTTATTTAAAACCTAATGTTCATATTTTATAATTTATTGGGTATTGTACATTTGATTTTTCTTGTGACAAGAACACTAACAGCTTATACAATCTTTTTTTATTAAACGTTTAACTTTATGTAGTCAACGTTAAGCTTTACTGACGATTTAAGAAAAAACTAGATTGACATAACTTTGTTTGACTATCATGTAGCTGAGAATGTAAAATAACGTATAAAAAAAACCTATTTTTGTCTATAACGTTTGATTATAAGCTCTCGACATACTGATGATTGCTATCTCGTATAGATGTATGGTAGTGTTCCATAAATTGCCAGTTAAACATGATACTGCATCACACATATTTTAGTACAGTAGATAACAGTACAATGATTTTATAGAAACGATAAACACAGTTGTAATCAGATTACTAGAAGCAAGAATTTGAAAGTAATAAATGATGGCTAAGTGTTTCGTTATACTTAATTATACTTTTTTATTATCACCTTTGCATACGACGCCATCTTAGTGACTCTAGCCTTGTGCATATGCAGCATCATAGTGTATAAGCCAGGTAGAAACAGCAATAATAGATATAGCCGCATAGCTGTCGGCATATGGAATGCAAAGTTCCAACTGTTTGGGAGCGACACCGTGAACTTTTCAGTTTCTTCGAAGAAGGGAATATTTCTCAGGACAATGATTCCTTCACACAAGATTCCCAGAGGATACAGTGGAATCCAAATGGAGTAACGGAGCCAGGTCAATAAATAAATATCTTTTTTGTACAACTGAGAGATGTAATATGGGTATCTGAAAAAGAAAAAGTGTTGCATGGATGCAGATCACTCAACAGAGCCATAAATAAAAAAAAGGAATTGAAAGATTTATCAAATGTGAAATTTTGAGACAAAAAACAGAAATTGCTACTACTACCTATAAAGAAGTTAATTGTTTACATTGTAGAATTTTCGTATGAGCTTCCGCTCTCCATATTTGCAATATCTTGCTGGAAAGTATTACCTGCGGATACAAAGCTTTTACTGTAATTCAAAAGCAATAAAAAACAACTTACCTGACAATTTCAACAATACTCCAAAGAATAGTGAGATAGAATACAACTGGTTTTGTTTGCATTCGAGGTTCTGCTTCAATCATCGCAAATAGAATCATAGCTCTACCGGTAACCTGTATAAACGGTGTGAACACACTTCCCTAGAAGTTAATGAAACATAAGAATCGGTAAGGTTTGTAATCTTTATTAATTGACACAGAAAGCTGGTAAAAAGCATTTGGGTGTTATTGAAGTACCTTTGTGTAACCGAATAGTGGATGCATCACTTCCAGGAATTGCATGAGTTGTAGAAATTTCAAAGCACCTCCGATGTGTTCATAAGTAGTTGACATAGACTCAGCCCCAAATTTAGTATATCTAATAGCCATTACAGAAAGTATGTAGGTGAAGCCAATAAATTGGAACATATTATAAAATATTAAATACACCTTTTTCAGTTCCTCTGGAAAAGAAAATATACAGACATGGATACTGGAGAAAGATATAACATATTTAAATTTTGCGTTTGATGCAATCACTCAGAATAGCAATAGAGCATTGACAATTTGATGATTGAATTAAACACATTTTTGTTCCGACATAAATGCGTGTTCTAATTGTAATTTTAATTTATTAGTGGAATGCGGAACCTGTAAAAACAGGTTAGCTTTTGGTTGTTTTATGCCCAATTATCATTCAAGACTACATGCAACATGTGTTACTTGAAGTGTGGGGAGCGGAAAGATTTTTTTTCCAAAGACAAATGCTTGGTGTGCGCTGCAGGTAAGTGAAAGTTCCTACATGCGAAAGTTCTTTGGTGTACTACTTCAGAGAGTGAGATGTTTTGAATGATATCATTGGTGTTTGCCGGCGCCTCCTGATAGTATGAACGCAAGATTTATTTAAAAAAAATAGTTAAAACAATAAAAAATATGAATTATTAGCAGTATAGGACAACGATATATTGAAAACTTACCTTTCCTATACCCCATTTCTTCTTTTTGTAATTTATCATACATGCCTGGATAATCGTTCATTACATCTCTACGCTCCTCTTCACTATCCTCCAATCCACCGTCTTCGGATTTCCAGCGATCAAAATCAACCTAAAACAAATAATTTTTATAAATTAATACTTCCCAATTAAATTTATATATTATTGACGGAATTATATTTTTTTGTTATATTGTTAAAATTTTGTAAGATTACATTCGTTTGTCATTTAGGATTAAGTCTCGCCATTTGGCATCTTGAGGGCATTAAGAACATGGGTGAAGTCCAACTGAAAAAAAGTTAATATTGCACATATACAATTTTTGCTACACTAAGAGTGATATATTGAGACAAATTTGACATAGAATAAATTTCATATTTCTTAGAGCAGTAAAAAGACAATGGCTACAAACTTATCAGCTCTCTCTAGTCTGGCATTGTATAATAAACCGTGGACAAACTTAGTTAATCTGATTTACTTAATAATTATGTAATATAAACGAAACTATATTATAATAGGAGTCTGATTTTGCTATAGATTAAAAAACCAATTACATATTATGTGGACTAATAGATTTTTTACCTCATAAGTATACTATCTAATCGTCTAAAATGTGTTGAGCAGCAGTCACGATGTCTATGAGTATTTTTTAAAAGCTGAACTACCGCTGACAACTCCAATTTAACAGTGAGACGACTGAATAGAGGTTCCTGAGATATTACTTATATATTGAGAGATTCATACTGTGTCAAAATTTTGTGGTGCAAAAAATAATCAATCTTTCAATCCCAATTTTTAAAGTCGGATCTCCACCGCGACCGACGAGGCATGATCTAAGCGAAATAAGCTAATGTGCTAATCCAGCAAGAATGTTGTGTGGTGTGCGAGTTTCCAAAGTGATACACAGAAAAAAAGTTTATAGTGATTACTCAAAACAGATATTGGTTGAGTTTATGTAATTATTTTAAATATGGCATCTTTTTTTCCTGTATCACGTTAGTCTTTTAATCCTGTATTCTATAAAAATGGAAATTGCCTCAATAAATTGCTATATTATCATCATTACCTTTGGATGAGAAAACAACGCTACATTTGCATGTGATATTGGCAAAGTGCGAGGTGCGGGAGGTGGAAAGGATAGTTTAGCTTCGCTCGGGTCGCAATGGATCAAACAACACGGCAAGCCCGCTCACATGTCGTTTAGTTAGCTGACATTACTTAGCTCTCTACGCTAGTGGTAGAGGTAAAATGATGAAAAACACTCTTTGCTATGTGAGCTAAGCTTAACTAAGTTAGTACTACGTTAGCTTCGTTCGCGGTGGAGATCCGGCTTAAAGCTTGCACGTGGAAAAACCTTAGTCGTCATAGAGAATAAAAGAAAATATTAGACAAACCTTTAACCAGACAGGTTTCTGTGGCTGAGAAGTCAACCTTGGCCACCAAGCGGGATTAAATTTCTTCAAAGAAATTTCTACTTTGGAATCAAAGACTTTACAGCATTTAAGGCTGGCATCCTGGAAACATAGTAGTAAAATTAACTTTCAAATTGAAGGAGTATATAATAAGGAAATTATGTAGTATTTGTTATTATGAATACAAATATATAACCATATTAAGTTAATATTTCATTTCTGAATCAAATGAATGTCTGTTTATAGGGTACACAATAAGTAGTCCCCGAACAGGTTCAGTATATGGACAGTTTCGTACAAATATGACGAAAATAGGCAAAGTATGAGAGTTGCATATGCAGGAGGAACAAATTTTTTTTGAAAATAATGTAATATCTCGTAAAACTAGCTGGAATAGTTTATGTTTTAACTTAAAACCTTAGAGTATTATTTATTATACTTACAGAATTGACTTTCGAATATAAATCAAGATGGAATCCGTAATCGCTGAAGCCATGAGCGCCGACACCTTGGGCAGTAAATTTAAAATCGGATTCCGAAATTTTATAGTCAGGGTTCTTCACATCCTTCAAGTCAACTTTGAGTGTCACAATATCTTCCGTTTGGGCCCAGTATACGAAGGGTGTCAGGACGGTCATGATGCATTCACCCAATAAATTACTTTCTTATCGCAATAATTTTCAGAGCAAAGTTCAATTAGTGAATTAAAGATAAGTAAAGAATAGCCCTTATATTATATTCGCCGTGCAATAATCCAATTAAGTATGGTTTAATTCTGTTTAATACTGTCAACAGTTAAATGTGTCAAGTTAAGGATAATAACATTATTTCATCATAACAGATATTTTTCTGTTACATGAGGTTCTTTCAAAAAAATTACGAGATTGTTAACTCAATTAATTTGACATTTAGGTTTTACTACTCGTAAAAGTATAGTTCTCTATGACTACTCGTATCAGTGCTGTCATTTTTACTTTAGTAGTTACTGTCTATGGGTGTCATAGACAAGCCAATAGAATAAGTACCGCCAACTGGGGTTATTTCGCCTACCAAATACAATACCGCCCAATAAAAGTTGTTTATGTGGCCACAACTTATTTTTACACTCAGGCAGACAAAGTGTTTGTTTATGACATTACTTTCAATAGTCAGTTGATCATAGTGAACCTGTTAACCTTTTACTTGCCGGTAGATGTATGTATGGCGGTAGGTATCTCGCACGCCGCGACTTTTATTGTAAAAATAAATATATCGGTTTTGAAAGTGTATGAAACTTCATTTATAAAATCTTACCAAATAAATAAAGAGTGTGCCGATCGTGTTCCCATTTATCCATAATAACAAAATTAAAATGTTTATGACACATCAGGGTTGTCACAAAATTTATCAATAAATAAATAAAATCAAATAATGAATTAAAAAAACACCAAAATATACCGATAAAATTCTAAATAATTGTGTTACGTACAACTGATTTGACAGGAATAAAGTTAAATCAAAATATTCTACAGCAAAACAGACATATAAAAATTAATCCGAACCTAAACATGGAAGACGAATTGAAACTGAAGACGAAAAATTATATAGACTAAACATGAATAGAAATTAAGAATTTATCGGGAATTCCGTAGTATAAACTTTGAAAATGTATGGAGGGCACAGCCTATTAGCGAAGCCTTTTTTATTCAGGTGACAAAGCTCTTTTCAATTTACGTTTCAAGTGGGAAAAACGAATTCTGTTTCACTTCTGAGTAAGTGACAATAATCCCAATAGATGTCGTAGTGTGTTCAACATATTTGCATGTTTTAAATAATTTATTTACGTTAGTAAAATCCCGTTTAAAGCGGGAACGTCTAAAGACGTCATTTTTGTTAGAGCGGCCTACCGTTCACGGAAAGACGCTATTGGCAGCCATCCGGTTAAGCATGTAGAATTTCTCGTAAGTTATTTTAAAACTTTACTTGTTTTGTAAATGGTTCGTGCATATGCAGTTACCTCAATTGTAAAAAAATCATTATTTATCTCTCAGAAATACTACAGTTACGATATAAATATTTTACCTCTCAATTCCATTAAATATAAGTATTAGAATGCATAAACATATTTACATAAATTGAGTTTTAAGGACCTTAAATACGCCAGGTGGTGTTGTACTGCAAAGCGAAAGAGGTGTTTTGTGGTTATTCCTCGTTGGGTAGGGTCATCAAAACACTGTTAAGAAGTATTATTTTATATCAAGAAAAGATATAACTTTTTCCTATTATTTATTTTAGCTAGAATCAGAAGATTAAAGATTTTGTTTTAAATTTATGATAAAAATGTAGTGGAAATATTAAATCAGATACAATTTAATATGAAATTTGCCACAAATTATTTCACTGACGTTGTATGGTGATATAATTATTTGGTATTTTTTTTCAAATTTGAAGTTGCCTGTATACTTTTTTTATATTTCTCGACAGAATAAAAGAAATAATACTTAAAAAAATAATGGTTTCATAAATTTTCTTACCTAATTAATACGCACATTACTTTATCAAAACATCTGGACATAGTTTATGAGCAAAAATTAATTGATTATATCGCTTACATAACAGCAAGTGAAATTTTCAAAATGTATGCAATCGTCAGTGAAACAAGAATAATACCTCCTAGCAAATTTTGACTGTTCAAAGCTTAAAGAAAAGTTATTATTTGTGGAACACAACTTTTTCAAGAACATTAAATGTAAGTTCTACTATTTATTTAAGCCTATATTGAAGTATGGTATCGTTATTTGATGGCATTATGTGTATATTATTTGAATACAAAAGAGCGGGCTCCTTTGCAAAAAAATATCGACGGAATTGATTTATTTGTACAAACTATGTCATGAATTATAATATTAGTTTTTAAATTTACTTAAACAAACATTTTTTATTTTGTCGCAGATGTCACGAGGAAAAAAGATTGTGGAAATAGTCTTAAATAATAATGCTGCAGCAATAAATGACATGTCAGTTTTATTTATTTATGAAAGCCCAAATTTTTCCGTGATATCTGAAACAACATATTTTACTATTTCCGAATCATCAGGAATCATTACTCAACATGAATAAGATACCTAAATTATAATAAATTTTAAATAAGAGCTGTTATCAACTTCTTGCATATGCTTTACTTAATAAATTTTGTATTTTGTCTAATAATTATTGTTGTTTCTCTCATAGCTAACTCACTACATACTTATAGAAAACACCCTCAAATAAAATTGTAAAATGTTATATGCAAAAGAGCCAACTCCTTCAATTATTAATATAAAATGAACTAATCCAAATATTGACATATATTTTATAAAAATACATAAATAATCACAATGTGAATCGTTTTGGATAAATACAATTACGCTATTATTTTATATGTATATAATATACATTTTACAGTGTGAAACTGTAAAATTAGCTCCAAAAGAGTTGGTTCTTCTGTGTATTAAGCCGTCGATATGGTATTTAATATCTTTGCGGTACATGTTATTAGTATTATTCTACCTTATTACTGTTATAACGTAGTAATAAAAAATTACTCAGATTTTTAAAAAAATAGGCGGAATAACCTCGAACCAGTGTTATTTTGCCTACATGTTTATATTAATAAAACCAATATATTAGAATGTAAATCGTCAATATTCACTGTATTGAATATTTGCAGCTAACTGTATTTAACAATAAAAACTACATAAAAATAAATGCGTAATACAAAACAATACAGTAAATACAAATTAACCACACACCGTAGAAAAACCAGGCGGAATAACCCGGTCTGACGATAATACAGATGAGAATGTATAGATCCAAAAGGACGTGACGTTATTGAATTGTTTTTGACTCTTTACTCTGATTTTTTTATGACAATAATATTTTATTTACAATATTGTACACATTTATTAATTTTCATTGAACTCCGAACATATTTTTTATAAAACTGAAATTGACATCAATATTACTTAATACAAAAACAAAAGAAGCGTAGGGTCTAGGCCATGGTGGAAGGAGAGAAATAAAGGTGAGCTGCATCGTTGCTATGGAAAATATGTGACGTCACCACGGGCCAATCGTAATTTTGAGTTGTTTGGAAATTTATGAAAAGGCATGATTTTCTTAGTGTTCAAAATAGAAATATTTTTCGATTCATATATGTTAGAAATATATAGATAGCAGTTTATTTAACAGTTATTATTATTTTTTTTTGGATACATTTTTCTGGTGTCGGTCCCTTATTTAAGTTAAATCTTAAATTCTAAAATACATCTTAGATCTAAAAAAAAATAGTTTTACATTTTCAGGAACTGAGATATTATTACTTTCGTTTAAATATTTTAAAAAAAGATCTTCAGTGATAATTTTACCATTACTTTTCAAAAATACTTTTTCCAATTCTATTATTTTCAATTTTCTCATACATTCTACATCCACCCTAAAATATAAATTTTATTTGTTATCAAAAAATTGTTTATTGTGCCGAGTAATAGGAGGCCGGGAATAACTGGGTTTTTATTGAGGATAAATTTTCATCGGAAGATTCGGAAAAAACTCAAAAATCCCCAAATTTGAGGTTATGGTGAGTTATTAGTTCGATTATATAGTTGGAAGTATGGAACTATATTAGATATTGGATCAAGTTTGATATATTTGTATACTTGAAGCCAACACAAAATATTTACGGAAAAGTTCCTTATATCGTCGTTGTTCTGTAAGAAAACACTAAATCGAAAAAATGACATATTGGGTTAGTTATACCAAAATTTTCCTTATTTTAAACTCACTATTAATTATTTTAAGCTCACAAGTATGGCAGAACTCAGTATGTTTTTATAAATTATACTTTTACTTAAAAACAGTTTTATAAAAACAAACAAAATGAAAAACGTATGGCATTTAAAGCATTTGGCAAACTTCAAAGTCCAATTACTCAAAACTAGTATTTTCCAGTTAGTGTCTACTTCCAGAACGACGACGATATGTATGAAGGAAAACTCGATGTTAAACACATGGACTCGTTATGTTGAAAAAATATCGTATATAACAGTTTATTCCCAGTTTTTCGGATTTTCCAGAGCCATTTATCAAAATTCCCGGGTTTTTTGTAACACATTTTGTGCCTGTTAAAATATAATCAACTCACTCGGTTTAAACTTCGACACTTTTGTATTTTAAACATTCGTCTATAGGACAGCGAGATTATCTTTAACTACATAATTCATGTTGTACGCTAAAAACGAAAAGTGATAATTTATCGAGTGCCACAACATAATAATGATATGTAATATTATATATATCAGTTGAATATTAAGAAACAAATATTATTTCATTATATTATTTGATAGCCTGTTCAGATATTTTTATGGATAATCTTCTATGTGTTTTTTTTTGCTTGCGATTTGGCTTATTCGTGTTATTTTCAGTTAATGAATTGGAGGGTATGGCATTTGAATGTAAGAACCTCTTTTTTATAGGTGTATTTAATAATTTGTCCTCGAGACGCCAGTCGTCATCAGTAAAATGCAAGGAACATATTCTTACATTTTTTGTATTAAATTTTCCATAAATCGCATATTTCCGGATTATTAGAAAAATTAAAAAACACTTTTGTTGAAATCTTTTTTCTTGTTACGAATCTTACAAGTTTTCACTGCACAGCTCAGCATTGTTATTAATTTTTTTAAATATAAAATCTTTAAAATAATAGTTCTGTCTACACAAGAATATCTAAATGTTCTATTTTAAACACTATCACACTATTTATTATATATATGTTTCTTTTTAAAACTTGAACCAAATATTTATTATTTCTTCAAAACAGTGTTGCAAACAAAGTACTTTTGACGTATAAATATTGGCACGTCATGACGTCCTTAAAAATAAAAATGGCGATTGTCGATTGTTTTATAGCTCACCTTGTAGCTCTTTCCTTACACCATGCAGGCACTAAAATCGATTAGATATTAATTAAGCATTCAATAATAATAATTTGAGATCTCTAAGCAACCAAACAAAATTTGTTTGAATCGTGTTATTAGTATATTATCAATGGTCCCTGGCCAAAATAAAAGGAAATGGAAATATTGTGTAAGAAGTATAAAAAAACATTGAGTAAAGGATATTATAATGGAAACTATTGTTTGGATACAAGAGAGAGGTTAATATTTCCTTCGTACTGTGCTGAAAGAAATTATATTTATGATAAAAATATACACTACAGCCACGACACTCATTTCAAAGAAGTAGATTTGAATGAAGAAAAAGCTACTGAAACGAAAATGCAGTACCAAACACCTGTTATTTCCACGCTGAAAGATACAATAGGCAAGTCTTGATACTTAAAATTAATACATGCAACATGTGTAGAGGCACTAGTGAATATTATAACGATTGTGATGTAAATTCCATATCTTAATTTGCATATATATTAAATTATACAGTCTTTACAATCACGTCACTTTGTATTTGACATGAGAAAATTTTCTTTGTTTGAAAATTGATTGAAAAGTCAAACTAGTAGTTCAGATTGAAAAATGTAGATGGCATTGATACAAATCCAGTGAATTTAGCACTTATTGTAGGGTGTTCTTCAACGCACGAAGAGTTTTCGATCTAATTTTCCAAATAAATATTTGATTTTAAGGAATCCGTAAGCGTATGCTGGAAAAGTTCTATTGGCGCCAAATGACACGTCAATCTACCAAAGAAATCCAAAATTCTGAAATTATGGATAACTATTGTTCCGAGTATTGCTCTAGATATACAAACGATTTTTCTGCAGACGATTACAATTTAATAAAAAATAAACAAGTTAGTTTATATTTATATCAATTCCTAATAATTGTATAGCCCAAATAATTTTCCATTATAATCGGGAATAATATTGAATATGTATTTTTTTTCGACCTTGAATGTAATATTATTACAATTTCGGTTTAGACTGTAAAAATGTTAGCCACAAAAAAATAGTACTTATATTATAGGCATTATGGCACATAGTTTCCGATCTTATAGATATAATATCAATATTTAAAAAATTGTAGTCGCAATCTTAGATTCTTTTAAATTCATTGTACATACGATTCCAGAACTTTTCCACGTACCCATTATACGGAACAGGGGCCAATGTGTCAACCATATACAATACAACATTGAAGAAACATGACAAGGTAAAAGTCTCAGATTAATATGATAAGGTTTTAAATATCAAAAGTAGATGGTCCTATCATTGTGGTGATTGATATCATTAGTCTAGGGTGTCAACTTCATAAACGAAAACGGTAAAACCGTTATACATTTATTGTGAGTTTTTTTTTAAAATAAAAACATAGAATTTCACAACATTCTTTTTGATTTTGTGGTAAAAAATAAGGATGTGCCTAAAGATACCATCTTTTGTAAGAGAAATGATTTAAAAATTCTGTTTTATGTCATAAGTACATTTTGTTTTGTTTTGTTTTTGCATGTTTTATGCGATATTAAAATTGTCTATTTTTACAGAAAATTTATCATAAAAATATGCTTAATATTTTCTATGGATTCGGCAGTAACTTTTAATAAAATAAAATAAAAAATTGATAACTTAGTTATTCCACTTGGTTTATCACTAACGTGACGCGTTTCGCCTCTTTAATAAGCATCTTCAGACTAATCGTATCGCAAGGTTATTTATTTCTAAGGTAAACGATGATTTTATTCTTAAAAGGGTGGGGGTGGGTTTTATTACATTCTACTGGACGTGTGGAAGGGGTAAGCTATAAAAATTGTTACACTATAAACAAATCAATTACTGGCACCTGGATATGAAAAACCCAAGGGAAATAAATTTAATAATGGCGACCCGCTTGTTCTGTTTAAAATGTTATTTATACGGTTATTCTGAAGATGTCACATTAGTGATAAACCAAGTGGAATATATAAGTTAATTTCAATTTTAATTTAATTTGCTTCATAGTTTATTTCTGGCATTTCGGGAGTGACAACTTTTGCGGATTAAGTTGACGACATCACTTTCTTTATAAATTTGTAAGTGCTGGTTTGTAACAGTGGGTACGATGCTATATTCAAATTAAGTTCGCAACCTTATTGAATTAGAAAATTAGTAAAATGCCAATCCATCTAAATCTTGAGAAATCACTAAGGATTAACTAATTTAGGATAAAAAAGCGTACTTTTGTTAAATTATTAATATTCAAAATACCGTGAAAGAGTAGTATTTTTTCTTTTTCAAATTTTAGTTAGTTGAGTGACTAGAAAAGATATTGATTGTTTTTGCTAAATAATTCATTCTTTTTACATTTCAGAAGAACTTATTGCAACCGTTCAGGAAAAATTGTGATTTTTCAAAACCACTGTCGGAGAGGATGGACAAGGGGTTGAATATTTAAAATGACATGTGAATTGCTGGAAATTATTGTTTTTAAAAAATGAATCATAAATCCTTTAGATTTTAGATGAATCAGTATACTGCTTTCCACAGACTTTGACTACATATTAAAAAAAATATTTACATGTAAAAATATTTATTTATATGTATTGCAGTGGCGTGCGGTGACTTTTGATGCAAGGCATGCTGTGAGGAAGTAAAATAACTTTTGTCGTGTTTTTAAATTCAATTTTATTCGACGCTAATTCTTGGAAAATTTATTAACAAATACATCATTTAACTCTCACAGTGCTCCGCAACCGTTTCTCACCCATGGCACACCTTAGCACTCATTAATATTTCACGGTACACCACAAGCTGAAACATGTAAATTTCATAGACAAAACTTGCGATTGATTAATTTGTTTTTATTTGATGAATTTGAAATAGTAGCTCATACATTTTTTAATAAAAGCCAATTTAATCACTTTACTTTTTCAAAGTGACACTTAGCACAGCTTTTGTTTTTCTTGAAAATTACAAATTATGAAATAAACATACATTCACTGAATTTTTACTGTTATGTTACGATATGCAGTTTTATTTATTTGTGGATATAGTGGTATGAAAATTATTTTTTGATTACAAATTTTTGGCATCTCCCCTGGCCGATAGTCCGCGCCTCCCCGATTGGAAACCACTGCGTTAGACACAAAAGTGATGAATTTCCCCCCAGGCCTTTGTTGGACGACAGTAGTGGATCGGAAAATAAAAAATAGCAAAGTCAAATCTTATCGCGTGGTTATTATTTGTAAAATCTGTACGGTATTTTTTTGTTGCTCGCTTTTCGCTATGTTTATCCAATCGTGCATAAACGTACACAAAGGGTCGGCACCAAACTGACCAGCATGTATATAAATTACATTTAAGCTCTCTCGACTGTGAACAAGGTTTATCAGCTTGTTCAAACGGCAAAGGGTGTGCATATCATAACAACGTATACAATATAAAATAAACAATCATCTAATTCACATTTGAACACTTGAGTCTGATTTTTAAAAGAATCGAAGATGGCGGACATCACCATTTTAAATAATTGAGTCATGTGGGTGCTGTACCTATCCGGTCAGATTCCTTGTCTGTATTATATCATTATAATAATTGACGTTTACGATGTCAAAATTCTTTATGTCAATTTGTATCACTATAATGCGATTTAGCCAGGGGTGAAGTAAAAAAATATTACGCGCCACGTTGGCTCATTTTTTCAAACATCAATTGGATAGTTAAATCGAAGATTGTTGATTTGGAATTCAGTCTTAATCTAGTACAGTGGCATCAAATTGTAAAGTGTTGTTATGCACAGAGTCCACGCAGACTTCAGATTTTCAACCATTTATGCAAATCATTTTTTCGTTCCGTTCCCGTTTTTCATTCCCAAAATACAAACTGGTGATTTTGTGCATAACTGCATTCGATTTCATATATTTTCAACATAAAAATATATAATTCAAATTCTTCATTTTTTTCTGGCGATTGGTAAATCCGAAAAGTGTCAAATGTAATATTTTCACAGAAAATAGGGTTTCATCTGACTGCATGAGATCCGAAGGCATTTTTTAGCATACATACGCGAAGGTTAAGAAGCATCTTAACACCTACTGTACTGCAAGGTTATTTATTTATAAGGTAAACAATGATTCTAGTTCTTAAATTAAAAATGAAGCGTAGGGTGGGTTTGTTTAATTCTATTGGACGTGGAGAGGGGGTAGAACCCAAACGATGATAGTACTAATTACATAATTAATTACTAGTGTTTGGAGGTGAAAATCTCAAAGGAAATAAATTTAATAGTGGTGAGCAACATGTCATATTTAATGTTATTTACTAACAATCGATAAGTGTTAATTTTTGTATTAATTTCTAAAAACTTATATTTAAAACTATTCATTTTAATACCGTTTTTTGCGATAAAGTTAGTTTGATATAGTGAAGTATAATTAGTAACACAGCCATTGGAATACCTAAGTTATCAGTTTTAATTTTATATTAGAAATAAAGTTATTTACTTACTTTGAAAGAGTATAATTATAAAGCCAATCTTCGCACAACCGCCATGCAATTTGTTCGTAGAGACTGGGACTCCCAGGACTACTTGTAAATTGCAAATTTTCTTATAGCACTACTTGTAACTTAAGGTTGCTTTGGCTGAATCCATTTTCAATTAGCAAAAAAAAATTTAATTCATGCCTTAACATATTTGATGCCCATCAATCACCTCGTTGCATCTCATACGAAAAAATAAAAAAATATTTTTTGTCTAATATTTAATCGTACGTCATACGTAGTTGATTTCGTATTCTATTTACCATGTGTACAACAAAATTAAATAAATATTTCAAACAAATCATTAATTTTCGATATAAAGTATTATTAAAAACGGCGATTGTTGAACAATGATTTTCATTGTATTCTTCTCTTTCAAGAGCGTCTGCCATCAAATCTCGCTGACGTAATAATGTTCTATGTCCTCGATTCTTTTTAATTTTGCTTATCTGAAACATCTCTTCCCTTTCCTATAAGAAAACCATTTTTAGTACACATATTGATCACCAATTGAAATACCAAAATTATAATTGTATACAAATATTTAGTGATAAGACACACTGTCAACGTCCCATACATTTAAGTTATACTCTAGTAATATTTAACAATGTCACTAGACATCAACTCAATTGGAAAAGACATCGCGATACCCATGCTCTAGATCTCAAATGTTGATTGGAAAAATTCCAATAAATTGATAGGATTGAACTAATAAACTTTTAATATTTTTGTGAGTGCCATCGTTGGTGACGACTTTGTTAACTCAGTGGTATTACTGGTGTCTTATCCTCCAACTGTTGTCTAGAGACTATTGATTCTACAGCCTAGGACTCTAAAGCCACTTAAAAGTATGCAGTCGATTGGTGAAAAATGATTCCCACCTATATACAAGTATCGTGATATATTCATTCACCCTCCACTCACACCTGCGTTAGTGGGTGAGAAACAGGTGGAATAAAACGAGAGAGAAATGTTGGAAAAATCACAGGTATTCAGGTACAGGGCTATGGAGTAGAAGTAGAAGAGTCGCAGCCGTAAAAATCCTAGCGACTCTGACATCTTTTTCATATTCCATTTTTTGAAAGGTATGTGTGTATTGTACATAATATTATGAATGTGTAGGGTTCCTGTGCCGGCAGCGAAAATGAATGTATTCAGATCTGAGAGACAAGTATGTCCTTTGCCCTTTTCTCGTATATTGGTGAAATTCCTCAAAATATAAATGTTTCTTTTTAATATAAAATTTAAATTGGTAACTGTGTTATTCCACTGACTTCATCACTAACGTGACGCGTTTCGCTTCTTTAAGAAGCATCTTGAGACTAACCATATCGCAAAGTTATTTATTTCAAAAGTAAACAATGATTCTAATTCTTAAATTAAAAATGAAGGGTAGGGTGGGGTTTATTCCATTCTACTGGACGTGTGGAGGGGGGTAAGACATAAACACTGATAGACTAATTACCATAATATTTCTAATTACAAATCAATTACTATTGTTTGGAGGTGAAAATTCGAAGGGAGATAAATTAAATAGTGGTAAACCACCTGTTCTATTTAAAATGTCATTTACTTATAATCGATTACTATTTTTATTAATTTCTAAACACTCTAAGATATTCATATTAATATCTTTTTTCTATCTATCTATCTCCAAGTTTGTGGCTTAGCCCCCTTCAGACGTCCAGTGGAGTGGAATAAAAATCACCTTTTTAATTTTAGAATTAGAATCATTGTTTTCCTTTTAAATAGCCTTCCGATATGGTTAATTGGAAGATGCTTCTTAAAGAGACAAAACGCGTCAAGTTAGTGATAAAGTCAGTGGAATAACAAAGTTACCAATTTTAATTTTATATTAAAAATGAATTTTCACAAAGTTACAGCCGAATCCATAGAAAATATTGTTTTTTTTTACTTATGCCTATCTTTACCGACTTTTTGAGCTGTCATTCAAAAAGTATGCCATGGATTCTAAAACCAGGAATTACAGTAAATTGTAGAGAACATTTCAAATTTAATTTTGTAAAATTAGAACAGTGGTTTAGCTAAAGGTTTTGCCACCCGGAGGGTCCTTGATTCCCCCTCCTATTTTTTCTCCAAAAATGATGATTTAATATTTACAGTAGTGTTTGATTAAGAGTATTTTTAAAATTGCTTACTTCTATTTTTTTAATCCATAAACCATTACGGAGCAGAAAGTTTAATTTTTTTAAATATTAATGTCGTTAAGTCCCGCAGGTTTGTTTATGAAAAATCTAACGAAATCTATTAGTCATTGAAATAAATTTTATATTTATTATTAATATAAAAAAAAATATATTTTTATTCAACACAATAATAGGTATATATTGTACATAAAGAATTAAATTTTTTTAAATTAATTTAGGACAATGCAGATTTTACTAACATAACATTAAACGGAACAATTCACAAAAAAAAAACACCAAACAAAAAAATTACAAAATTACAAAACGGTTAAGACTCAGAAAAAAAACGTTTTGGTCCCGTTCAAAATTAGACGGATGGTCAGCCTACAACCTACATAGTAATTACTAATGGTGGAAGTATTATGAGGTAAGATGTTGTACTCGGCAGTTTGCATTTGACGATTAAAATTATGATATGATTTAAAATTCGGTTCTCCTTCTAACAAGAAACAAACTTATTTACTAGGAGACATTATTCCACATATTTAAAACGTAAGGAAAAAGACGTTTTGCGAGGGAAAGTGATGGAGAGAAAATAAAAATATTTTAAAATCCCAAGGGCGGCCCGGACCTACTCGACCGCCCCCCTGTGTGCGCCTATGATATATAATAGTAGGTAAATCTTACTTGATCGTCCAAATCGTTTCGGATGTACGAAATTGTGTTAAGAATCTTTGGGACTGTAAATTTTTCAATAACTCGAAATTTTCTGAAATTCAACACAGAAATTTAATCATATTAACAGTTTGAGTAGTATTTTAAACATTATTTAAAAAAATGTCTAGTATATCTATGTTATATTGTGTGCTCTTACGTTAAGGTTTTCATTTAATTTATCAACATTTCTGTTGATCATAAGGTTTGCTTTTCAATTCAACATACGTATATAGATGGAAAAAGTTGGGAACATTCTATTTTGTATCAATTACAAGGTTCAAGTTTGATACGCATTGTTACGTCACGTAGCATTTTTAAAATTTTCATTTATCCTCTCGATCACAAATCGTTACAATGAATTAAACTTTCAATTACATACACCCTTATTACCTCCATGTCTTCTTATGTTGAATCTCTATTGCACAGAATGCGTTATTCAATGAAATTCTTTGAACCAAAACCTCGAGAGCATTGAAGAATGCGATCCTGACCATTGTAAGTTGGCGGGCTCCTGTGGCAAGGCCGATTAGCTGGCAAGGCTCTGGCCCCCCTTCAATACTATCGAACTGTATTGATCCACCTAAATGTGCGTCCCTATGCCAAACCGCTCGGATATGCGCTTCCTGAAATATGCATTTGTAATGGTTTAACCTTATTTTCATTTAAGGCGAAATAAAAATCACGTAATATGAAAAGATATATCATCTCCGGAGAAAAATACACCAGATGCATCTTTGTCCACACATTCTTGACAAATTTTTATAATTTTCTTGCTAACTCTCTTTGGAACAGAATATGTTATTGACACGTTGATTGGAAATAACACATTTCTATTGTATAAATAGTGTGTTCTTATCTTATAGACATGTAACCTTTTAAACATTAAAAACATTTTATTTTTATTATTACGTAAATGAAAAGTTTTTTATGGTTTAAGCGTACTGCATTCAATGTCCACACATCTACTAACATGGACGAAGTCATGGCGGCGGGGTTATATCGATGGCCTAGTTCCATGGTGATACAACTAGAAATTGGTAGTTTTCAGATACGGCTGATAAAAGCTTTGACTCTTCTAAACTGACTCGTAAAAAGGGATGGCTTTTTATTTGAATTACTTTTTTATTCAAATAGGTGGTCAATAGTTTTAGGATTAAAGGTTGGTTCATTATGGAACGCTACTATTCACAAAAATACATTTCCACAAAACGATGTTTCGATATCTATGTATATGGGATTGAGAAATTATTTAATTTTGCTGATTTCAATATGCAAATATCTGCCTTTTGAGAGAAAACCTGTAAATTTTACAAGCTGTACTTTTGTGGAACTATAAAAAAGCGATAGTCGAATATAATGGCTAACATTACTGAAAATATCTAGTTTTTGACTTATCGTCCTATGGAGCTGGGGCATCAATACATATGGGTAATAATTCCCCTTCCTCCGGAAATCGGACCAAAAATAATACTCAACTTTCAGGAAGAGCTTCATAGAGATTCACTACTGTCTATTCGGCTTGAAGTTTCCTTACTGCCAGTGTGTCGTTTTAATCACACTATGTTTACTTGCTGTGAAATGAATAATTAATAAAATATGAAAAAATCTGAATACTTCCGGTAAATTTTCTTCAACAGTTGAGGCAAAGTCAGCATCTGCAAATTTAGCTGTTGCCAAAGTGATAAAGGCATTCTTCATCACACTCTCCAATTCTACGTCATTTTCGAAAATGGCCAACGCCGTATCTCTCTGCAGCACATGTAAACTTGCAGCCTTTTTTTTCAAAAGTCTTTCAGCCTTCCTAGCGTATACTAGCGTGTCTTGCATATGATGGAGAGTCGCCAGGCTAGCGTTGACTGAAAACCTACCTATATTATCCATTGTATGATATACAACATATTTCAATATTTTGTCAAAAAAACAACCGATTAAGATATGACAGAGAAGTTGACGTTTCAATAAAATTTTTAGACAGTGTTTTGTTTTGATTGTTCTTTATTTAAAATTAATACTTTTGAATTTCTTATATTATGAAAAATTGTCGAATCGTTTTTTGGACGTTTGAGTTATGATGTATGTTTTCATGTCTCTCTCATTTAAATGTCGACATTTGCCAATTCCTGATGACAAGACATTGTATTAGTTTTAAAAATAAAACGCAATTTTTTTTGTACTACTTCCACATGTTTATAATTATGAGGACGGGTTTAGCTCATCGCGAATATTATTGTCAGTCCACCCCTGACCAGGCGATGAACAGCAGGTCACAGCATTAGTCGAGATAGTCACGAGCGGGCAGACCAGCCCAACGGCGGGGGACAGAGATTCTTTGATATTAGCTAGTAGATTGATTAAGCCAGTGCTTCCCAAACTGGGGTCCGTGGACCCCCGGGGTTCCGTATATTTATTTATGAAAATTGGTCTTTATGACAAAAACATCTTCTTTCTTTCGTGATCACAAGTGGATGTGTTTTGCATCTTATTTGGCAGATTTTTTCAAAGTCAATGAATTCAATCTTTCACTTCAGGGAAAAGAATCAATATTTTGATCATGAACATAAAACTTTAGGCTTTCCAACAAAACCTTACTTCGTGTTTGAAAATGTTTACAAAAAGTGATTTGAAGTGATTTTCTAAAACAGCCTATTTTAAAAATGACATGGTAGCTAAATTTTGGAAAACAATCATGTACACTAATTAAAGTAAATGTAAAACGATTATTTCGAAGGTACACAAAATAAGTATTTTTTATTAAATAGCAGAAGTAATTTTAATTTTCAAACCCGTGTTTCTAAGTTAATACTAGTTTTACATCATTTAAACTTAATGCAGTTTTGTTTTACTAAATTTTATATGCCTCCCACCCATCCGATCCTGAAAACGGGGCATAGGGAGAGCGATTAGCAAACCACTAGTACTGTCCTAGAGATATTCTTCTATCCCTACTCTCTTTAAAAAAGAGAGGTTGAGCAATTGAGTAAAAACAGTTCTCGTAGGAAGCTTAGGTTCAGATACCTTCATTAAAAGGCTATATGCTCCACACTGGGAGCGGACATGGTGAAAAAAATATTATGTAAATATATGTATACTAGCATTTTTTACCTGACTTCGCCCGAGATAGAAGACGCTTATATTAAGTCATTTAGACGTTGGCTAGATAATGTTGAAATTTGGTTGAAAGTTGAAAATATCACCGTGGACTGTACCTCTTGTATCACCCACAAAATAAAGTCCATCAATTAATAATAATGTTTGAATAAGATTTCTACATGTATTTTGTGCTATATAGTAGAGATTTCATCAAAATTTGAATTGACTTAATTTAAAAAGAATATTGTTGATTTATCACATCTAAATTGTACGTATCAATGATAGGTATATTTGTAAGATTAGATAACCAAGACATTTTAAATAAATCTTTTCAAATATAAATAAAAGTCTCTGGGTATATATAAAATTAAAAAAAAAATTAAATCAAGTTAATAAAAGAAAGCAATTTATCGGTAGCTACTTTTATATAGATTTTACAAAATCTCAGAAGCCGTGATAATAATTCTAAAAGAGGCGAGAAAATTAAAATTGAACGAATTCATTTCTCGGTTTTAACAGTCGAAGCGCCCGTCACAAGGGACTACTGAAGGAATAGAAAGGCATTTTAGAATGGATCTAGAAATGAGGCAGTGTATTTCTTTTATTTAATGCCGATGAAATAGTGTTCTTTTTTGTCTGAGTCATCGAAGTCATTGAATCTTTAAAATTAGCATTCGCATTTGCATGTCTTATCTATGTGTACAAATAATAATTTAATTCATTATCCATTGCATATTGATTGTGATTCAATATTCTGGCATAATGTACCGTGTTTTCTGTACATCATAAAAAAATCGAGAATGGTTAATATTTTAGTACAGTTAATTGGGAGCCGTAGGGCGAGCCACTCCTCTATATAAAACTTATAATAAAGAATACTAATAAAGCTTATTGCTTAATAAAAAAATTAAGCTAATAATTTTCAAACCTTTACTATCTGCAGATGAAAAATTTCTTCATAAATTATTATGCTCATATCTTTTTGTGAAAATTTTTAAGTCGGTACAACATTTTTAATTTAGAACAAGATATCGTAACATACTTAACTATTATAGTTTAATCTAATTTTGTAGTACACTGCCCGAAGACAAATTGTTACAATGTGTTTCGACCGGGGCACAAACATGAAAGACAGAGAAAAAGTTGCGAAACTATAGATAGCTCCAAACAGTTAAGTTGCTAGCGCAAAGTGATTCCTTTTCACTGCTAGACGTATAGCACACTAGACAGCTCATTTATTTGAGAAAAATAGTGTCCAACAGAGAATATTAAAATTTCACTTGCAAAAGTGAACTACGAGAAAAAGTTAAAATTATCTTAACAAAACAAAAAATATATGTTTTTTATTGAATAAGTAATAGCAAAATACATTTTTAAAGGCCTCTCTGCACACTTTTCAGTGAAAATTCTGATTATTTTGACACTATCCTCTTTTTCGGCAGTAATCGGAACATATATTATATACAATTAAAATTAATAACTTTGTTACTACGCTTGTTGCGCCACAGTTTTTTCAGTATTATCAGTCGCAGCTTTTCATCCAAACCACTTAATTAACGAATTGTAATGACAATTATTTTGTATTGTTTGTATTGGTTTGAGTAAATTTTACCATTGACCAAGCTTGAGGATGTTATGAAGTTATTTATCGAGACATTATTATACTAAGACTATTCTTGAATTTAAAGAAGATGTAACAGTGATGAAAATCAAGATGAATTAAATTTCTATTATTACCATCTTGTTTCAGACTATTTTGGTCAGAACTCATTGTTTTTCTCTATAAGATTAAAAAATTGAAAAATTACCACTGTAGAGCAGTGGTTCTCATGTACAGCCACCAGAGGATTTTTCTGTGGCCACCAACGGTTCTATAGTAATAAATATTGATATTAAAAAAATGAGTAATATAAAATAAATACGACATTTCTTTATTCGTATTGCGTACATATGCGGTTTGAACACGTATTTGTGATGAATGAATATTTTTAATAATATGGGGATCCTATTTGCTATGCTTCTCAAATAAGAAAAACGTGTTTCAAGAATTTGAAACATTCTTAATTAAACCTACTTATGTCGTTCAAATGCATTTACAACTTTCAGAATTGTAGGTATCTGTTCGAGCTTTGAAAACTCAAAAGCAATACATTGAAACATGTCGAATTTTTCGTTTATCACAAATCATCGTAATAAACTACAAATTGTAAACAGCAAAGTGGTTTCAGTTTACTTTATAAATTCTACTACATATCTTTCGAAAAACGGCATAACTTATTTTCGTAATTCAGTATTGATAGTTATGAATCAGCACAGCTTAAATATATATCAGTTAATTGGTTGGTACAGCCCATAGTTTAAGTACCACATTTTCGTAGAACTAAACGATGTAGAAGAATGTAGACGTTTCTTAAGATGCAACGTTTTTCCAACTTGTAACATACTGAAGCTAAATCTCTCTGCATATCTCAGAGACATTCATTGGAATTGTGTACGTAATTACTTTGTACCATTTCAGACATATAATAAATTAAACTAAACGATCATTATTTTGTAATTTCGCTTCATAATTACTGCATCATTTGAGACCTGTAACTTATCACGAGATAATTAAAAAAAGGTTTTTCAAAAACACCACGAAACAGGAAACGTAATATGATAAATATTAAAATATTTTGAATTTGCTTATTGTATTTGACAAGCGCTGTTTTATAAGATTACCATTATATAATTAAATGGTTTTTAATCAAAATCGTTTTAATTTCAGCTCAGCTTTTTTGTCACAAAGGAACGTATACGAATAAGAAGACAAACATTTTTTTAACAAAACAACTTATTGCTTATATTACAAAAATTAAATCACGTGAGATACTCGACAATTTATCGCAAGGTAAGACAGTAAGCCCGTAAACTTCTGGTTCCAAAGAATGGTGCTTAACTTCTGAACTACAATAACTTAATTATAGAATACTATGAAAAGTAGATAAAAAAATTACTAGTTAAGAAAAAATATTAATTTTTGTAGGAATAGTCCGGTAATTTTTTTGGATATTTTTATTTTAAGTTTTGTAGAATTACTAAATAATAAGTTATTAAACATTATATATATGGATTTTTTGCCATAGAACACTTACATGTAAGTACGTTCAGTATTTTGTAGGGCAATATCAATCATTAAATGTAAGCTAGGTCAATATTTTTTCTAAAATTAATAATAATAAATCAGAATATATTTAAGTGCGTTACTAATAACTATTCATTTTTGTAATCAACAAGCCCTTGAAAAATCTGACATTACAAAAGCATTATATTATATATCTGCTTATATTAACTTTTCTAAAAACTTTGGACACCTTGTGAAACTATTTAATTAACCGGATGGCATATTTCAAGTTAAACGATATCGTATTTTGCGCAGGTATGTGTTACTCCATCCAGTCTCGCTAGCACACGCAACGCGATACTGATTAAAAACACAAGCTTTAATGAAAGGCAATATCCTCTTATTGCAGATTGCACTTGCTGTGCGGAACCTGTTTTAATTATCAGAGTGTTGTAAACTAAAACTGCAGATACATTCACAATTATTTTTTTATTTTGAGCGCGTGAAAAACCTTTCTGCTTAAAAATGTAGAAATGAGCTTTCTATCAAAGGGCATACAATTTAACACCTCCAATAGTAAAGCAGAAAAATGTCACACAAATCAAGCTGTAGATTAAGATTTACCGTTATTATAACAATAGTTACTTTTCAACATATACCTATGTACCTAACTAAAAAGAAAAGTGAATTTAAACTCTCCGATACCGATATGAGAACTGAAAAAATTTGAAGATGCGTCGTGAAAATCTTACTGTGATGAAAGCAGGCAAAGGTAATTCTATAGACATATTATACACTACGGATGATGAGAAATACTATTCAACTGTGAAGTTATATTTAACTATAAAAGCGGCTCAATTGAAATTTAATTTCTTAAAGAATTGTGATTCAATTATTCGTAAATAATTAACAGTGTACCTATTTCCAAAAAGGTTTAAATTGTGAAGCTTCACAATTTCTCCACCAGTTGTCACTCGTTGCTGTAAAGCTTTCAAAAATAAACGGAAGCTGCTCCCGGCGGGCAGTAGCCGAACTAGCAGGGATGTTTGTTCCTCATCCCAAGAGCGGGAATTAAAAGGATATTCCCCCTCTAAACGACGACGTAAAAGAAAATCGCACCATTTCAACCTTTTCAAGCTGCAGGATACGGGGAAACTAGTTGAGTTTGAATCCGTAACAGACGATTTCAAAATGTTAAAATTATTCTTTAGTATAATCAGTTATTTTGTTATGAGAAAAGAGCTTAGTTAAAATGATATTTATTTGGTCATATTATGAATTGAATATGGTACTGGTATACTTTAAATACTGAAAAAAGACAACTAAAGTGATATACGTATCAATCTTTTGTTTAATGTCGTATGCAGGGGGCATTGATAAACATATAAATTAATATGAATAAATATTTCAATTTTAACAAAATGTTACATTATAATACCATTTATTTATTACTTATTATGACTTATTCAGGGAGTATCACATTTATGACGAAATGTCATAAAATATCAAAACCGTGTGACGTCATGAAAGGCCGAGCCCGTTGAAAGCTTTTTAGAGGGCGATATGCATTTTATACTTTTCAAAGTAAATTCGAGAAAATGGCATAGTCACAGTGACTGAAATAAATAAATATTCTTTGGTGGCTAACGCTCTGAACTTTTAAAAGTACAAATGTGACATGGGAGCGTTGTAGTTATTGATGGATTTGTCGCTTATTGTTTTTAGTTAACTAAATACATTTTATTCTTTACATTTCAAAGTGTATCGAAATTCTTATAGTAGTCATCTTCGATTTCAATTAAATGCATAGAGGTTGACAGCTTATTAGAATAATTTAAATAATAAAAGTTTCATCTGACACCATTTGTCTCCTGAAGCAGTGTTGCAAATTAAAAAAAGAAACAAGTTAGATTTTTTTAAAACATTATACTTTTTTCAATTATTTCACTTCTATTGTGACAGCATCTGACAAGAGAGAATTCTTAGGAGAAGATTCTTTCCGATTAGGTAGTTGTGTATGAATATTGAGAGATATAATATATTAAACAACAATTTGATCAGTCATAATGTAACAAGGAAAATGCAGTACAGAGCGAAATCACAGTGAAGAATTTATTGTTATTATTATTCTTTTAAATATCTGGTATTCCAGCGTCAAATATTTTGAAAACGGGAAAATCATACGATATAAACTCGATGAGAATTTTTTTATAAAACAGTCATGTCACAAATTTGAATTGTGAAAATCTAAATTTGATATTGACTTGCTGGGACTTGAACCGAGACCCACCTGATCGCTACGGCAAAACTCTTAACACTATACCACAGTGGCTGCCATATATTTATTTATCTTATCTTATATAATATAGTCAACAAGTATTTGTTTTAAATGACATTTATGATCGTTCAGCAAATTTAAATACTGTCCCTTGTTAAATGAAACAAGGATATAGATTTATATATACCATCGGCGTGCGGTAGATGACTCACTATCTCTATCGCAAAACCTAATTTGGGTATGAGCAAGAAGGATAAAAGAGCATGCCCTTGCATACCGCTTGCACTTTCACTTTGCATGTGATTGAGCGAGAAAGAGATAAAGCCACCGCACGAACCTGGTATATACAGTGGCGGAGCTAGGGTTTGTGCCGCCCGGACGTTCCTCGAATTTACCATCCCTCCAACTTTTATCCAAAATTGTTTGTAATCATTAAGACACGAAGCATTGTGCAGAAATTTTTTTGAAGGATAAATATGATTACTTGTAAAACATACTATATTTTTACAAATTATGGCAAATTTCATGTTTAATATTAATAATTTTTCTCCGAAAATGTTGATTTGCTATTGAAAATAGTGTTGGGTTAAGTTTATTTTTTGAATTACCTAATCTTTTTTTATTAATACTACGAGTCGAGAGAGTGCGTCTATATTTATGAAATAAATAACCTTGCGATATGGTTAGTCTGAAGATGCTTCTTAAGGAGGCGAAACGCGTCACGTTAGTGATAAACCAAGTGGAATGACTAAGTTATCAATTTTAACTTTATATTAAAAATGAACTTCCACAAAGTTACCGCCGAATCCAAAGAAGATATGTATAATTTGTTTGATGATCAGTAAATTCTTGTCTTAGTTCATGAACCAACTGTTTTATATACCTTCATTTTTACCATTCTATTTGATGTAAATAGCCCTGTTATGTTTGTATTTTATCAGTTAATAATGCTCGTGATGAGCGAAACCGTTCCTGATCATTATGAACATGTGGAAGTAGTACACAAAAAATTGTGTTTTATTTTTTAAGATATAATGCTTTTCCATCAAGAATTGACAGTTAACACCTTAAAAGTGATGAATACAAGATAGTTTTAACAACGAGCATTGAAAAGATAATAAGAGGTTGTACAGGTTTGCATAATATAATATATATTATATAATGTATATGTAATAGCTTATAATGAATCAGGACTTTCAATTCTTTATGATTAGAAAGATGATCTCACACGCCCACAAGAAAATTTTATAAAAGATAGATGTGCACTTGCGCGCACAGAGGAGGTTTCGAAAAATACAAATATATTTAAAGTAAGAAAAAATAAGAGTTAAATAGAATACATACATTAAAATAATAAATGTTTTCAAAGCAAACGTAATTTTCATTTAAGCGACATTAATAATTTTTGCCTCGTTCTTTGCCATATTGATACCACAGTTCAAAAGTGACATAAATAAAATTATGCTTAAAATATTATAAATATATTTTTAGATAATCCTAGAAAATCTACAAAACTAAGATGTACAGTAGCAGATTAAGCATGCTTGAAAACGTGTTTCCTAATGGTCTTAGAATTATGACTTTTGAGTTGTTACACTTTGGAAATCTGATTGATTCAAAAGGCAAATTACCCCTTACAAAAAAGATATAGCGTAAAAGTAAAATACGACCCTACAAAGCTTGTGAAATGATTAAATGTTGTTATTATAAGAGGGCATATTATCTTTAGATTAGTCATGATTAGTCCTGTACGATGTGAAAGAGGTAGTTTGTAATTTGGCTAAATCACTCAAAAGCTCAAATGTTGCAATCGGCTGAGACCTAAATGTCAAAGCTTCTAGTTTGAATTCCAATGATTGCAAATTGCAAACTGTAAGTGGTTAAATGCGAGAGCTAATATAACCCTTAAAGAGCTTCCTGCTTCCAAACTCAACATGGAAATTCCATTTGTGAACAAATTAATTCATAGCACGGCAACCGCGCCTCGCAGCTAGAGGGTTAAGAAATTTTAACCCAGAAAATGCGATGGTGTACGCAGATGATGTTAAATTATGTATTCCCAATAAAGCATATAGCATTCAAAATTAATAATTGTATCAATAACAAATTGAATGCAGTGTAGTATTTTCGATCGAAAAAATGCTTTCCATTAAAGGTACATATATTTATATATATATATACGCCCAACAATTTTTCTTCCAAAAATGATGATTTAAGATTAAGAATAGTTTTGGATTAAAAGTATCTTTTAGTTTACCTAATCCTATTTTTTTTTACCTTAAACTGTTATGAACCAGAAGATTGCATTTTTTTCGGAAAAATATAATTTACTATTAATATTAGTATATTTAGAAAAGTATTTTTTTACTATTCTGTCTTGAAAGGATGTCATATTTTCCATTAATATTTAATTTGTTTTCTGTAGACCTCCCTGCCTCCCTTATATTGAATTTTATTAAAGTTGCTAATATTAAATGTGTTTGTGTCGGCTAACACAGTGCTGCTCACTTTGATAGGTTTTTTTGTAGAGTGGACATTTGTAAAGAAAGAACAACATGTAAAATTTCCAACGGACTAGGATCGGAGATGTTGTCGTAACTGAGACTTACGAGAAACTGCTGCAACATGGAAGGGTAAAATGGCTTCTGAAACGGGAGTTGCATTGTCCTAGTCAACAAAACTCAATCAAAAAATATAGATATTTCAACTGTATTTATGGTAAAATCATACTTAACTGAAAGAATTGTAAAATTTCGTGGTGCGTATCTTGATCTGTGTGTCATTTTAAGTATTTTGTATACACAATCTGTGTTAGGTGTAGTGGTGCGAATTCCGAAAAAAACTTGAAATATTGGATAGGAATAAACTCGCATGGGAAAATTGGGAAACAGTGGGAAAAAACCGTTATATTAATGATAACTGTATATCATTTCTAGCATTTGGAAACACTTTTTTTAGAAGCGTGACATTTTTTACGTATGCCAACATTTATGGAGCGTCTAAATATTACTGATGATCTGCCTAAATGGGACCTGATCAAGTGGACCCTATTTTATTTGAAATATTTAAGTTCATAGAGTCAAATTATAAAATACTTTTCGAAATATCGACTTTTACTGTATGTTATGTAATTAAAACTCTATGTAGGAAAGCATCTAAAAGTCCTACGTCAACATGCATAAGTTTCTAGTACAATGAATTTCACTTTCGCCTTACAATTTTTTATATGAAAAATATGTTTCAAACAAGGATGAATCTTCAAAAGTTGCGTAATATTATATTAATATTATGTTCCTCCGGTATTTTAATCCATTAAGCTCAGTTATCTTTCAAATATATTTTCAACTAGAACCCTTTTGAAAAATAAAAATTTTCATGTTATTCGAATAACACTTTTATTGTTCTATAAAATTATTTTCAAGCCTTCTGGAAATCATTCCATACACAATGTCGATAATGATGACACGTTTATAGCTATTTATAATTATAATCAAAATATTCTGTTACATAAATTTATAATATATAGTATTACTAACATAATACTAATATTTTAAATATTTTATCGCTGATATAGACCTCCTGCAAATCGAATTCGTCCCTTAGGGGTCTATATAAACCACTTTGGAAAACATTGGTCTAGACCAGTGCCTCCTAAACGTTTTCAGGCCACGGTTTCCTAAATCGGAAAAAAAATTACGCCGACCTCGGAAAAAAAAACATATATCACTAATAAAATTTTTATTTGATATTAATTATTACTATTAATTTATACACGTTTATATTTTATCACAAGAGAAAGTAACTTACTAATAAGCAATTTTTAAAACCAAAATAAAAAATAACTCGAAAGGATTCTTCCAAAGTCTCCATGGAAAGACATGATCTGTGGTCATTTTTTATCAAAAGTAATCACGAAAATGCTATTTCACATAGTTATGTAGTTGCAAAAGGAATTAGGATTACCAAGGTTTCTTTTGCAATAAACGGATATTCTTGCTGTCGCCTTATCCAAAATTCTGAAATACTTTTTCATTAAATTCCACATCAAGAAAATTATCTAATTTGATATCGATCAACTCTACACGAGCTGCCCACGTAATTTTATCATATTTTAAAGATTTAGCTAATGGCGTTTTTATCCAATTGTACTTTTGATCCTAATTTAAGTTTGGGAAATATTTTTCGAAAAATAGTATTGATTCGGTCATGTTATCAATTATACCGTTTCTATTGGGGTCAAGAGTGATATTTTATTTGTTGTGAGAAACTCATTTAAACATGAAAAAATCTTTGTGCATCCTTGACAAATACCTTTTGACGAAGTAAGCTTATGTTGGAAAGCCTGAAGTTTTATATTCATGGTCAAAGTGTTGCTGTCTTTTTCCTGAAGTGAAAGATTTAATTCTTTGACTTTGTCAAAAAATCTGTCCTCCAGATTCCCAGGGGTCCGCGGACACAGTTTGGGAAACACTAGTCTAGACAATGACCAAAATGTTAAATATGAAGGTTAATTGTATCCAATGTAAATTTAAATTCTGTAACAGGTGCGCCCAAGTCACTATTATTTTTAATAAATACAGCCTAAAAATTTGTTATTGGTTATATCATGATTTTTAGAAAAAAATAGAATTGTTATAAATGTGAGATAAAGATATTTATGTTTAAGAAAATAAAAGTCAGCAATACTCTATTTAGGTTATAATTATGTGTAGGTTTATTGAAAAACGATATTTTTAAAATATTTATATAAGTCATAAATATATAACCCATTTAGGTAAAGGTTAAAATAAAATTAAGATGCCAAAAGATGGCTGAAAAAATCATTTTTCATTTTAGCACTTGGCTGTCAGTAAAATAACACATGGACCCTTGAAAAATCTAAAAATCGGTAAAGACGAACAAAACTGACAGGTCAGTTTATTAGCCACTCATAGGAGACATGTTACGGAAATTTTGTTTCATCGGAAAGGGAGAAACTTTAACGAAGGAAAAAGGTCGACAGGTATCGCTTACATCAATTTTAGTATTTTTTTCGGTTGGGGGTTATAAATTTCACCGCACTGATGCCAAGGCCTGACAAGCTTTCAATTGTAGAGATGTACTCGTGTTACTTAAATATTGTATTATCTTATTATTTGATAAATATTTAGATGTGGGTATTGAAGAATAATTATATTGTGGAACTTTTTAAACTACCGATACAATACAATATTTAATGTTTCCTACTGATTTGATTGTATTTATTTATGAATATGTCACATCGCAAATAATAAATAAATCTAATGCTCGCGTATAATAAGCACGCTAATCTATACTATAAAACAGAAGATAGTGTGTCTGACTGTCACAATTCCAAATGGTGAACAATAGGAACGTGATATCTGCATTC
Organism: Himalopsyche phryganea; assembly: GCA_022494535.1. Taxonomy (NCBI): domain Eukaryota; kingdom Metazoa; phylum Arthropoda; class Insecta; order Trichoptera; family Rhyacophilidae; genus Himalopsyche; species Himalopsyche phryganea. The sequence continues at coordinate 3,246,125 of JAGVSL010000044.1, read as the reverse complement.
TGACTGCCATTTTTGGATCAACTGTCAACCATTAACATTTTTATTAATCGGTGGACTCTATTTTGAGGGCGTTACATGAAGTACGGTAAACGGTGTGTTGTGATTTTTTTAAAAAATAAAAATAATTAAAATGTGTAATGCAATGAAATGATGCTTGAAAATCTCGTTACACTTTTAAATATTAAAATGTGCAATGCAATGTAATTAAATGAAGTGATGCGACTTATCAGCAGGAAGGGGAGGAATCATAAAATATGGAAAATGGGAGCTCAGCGGAGAACTAGGATAGAGTTGTCACAGGGAAGTGGATAAGGTTTTCCAATCTCGGTACACTTTGCTTTGTTCTGTATGAAAAAATAATAATAATGAAAATACGGTTACCGTTAAAAAAACCTTTAATAGGGATGCGGAGGCCGTAGATGCATAGAATTTAAATTATAAACAAATAAAACAGAAATTACACGACGAAACAATATTTATGAACAGATGGTTACACTTAAACAAATAAACTATTATAATACATATATAAAATTACGACCTTATGGATGATAAAACATCTCGGCGACGAACTCGGGTGTCCGAGGCCAATCTCCAGCGCGTTACCGGCATGTCCTACTTGTTCCACATCCTGGCGCGTAAGAAAGTTTTAACGCAATTCCTACTTAACCATTCTTGGCGAGGCTTCCCCTTGGTCTCCTACCAACGACGCAGTGAGGTGCGTATCGCCGATAGGTGACGATTGTAATATTGCGACGAAATCGTAACAGGTGATATTTTCATATTTCAACATTCGACCTGCATTAGCTAGCACAAAAATACGCATATGATCAAGTTCAATATGATTAACACAAAGCCGAGTAGTTCACCTTTTTACCTCTCACGCAGTATCACTTTTTGTAGAACAAAACGTTATATGTATAGAAGCGTGGTATATATCCTGCCGTATCCCAGTTAAGAGTAACATGTTCATGATTTGGGAGAAAGTGAGCGTGTTATTTACTCGCAATGAATACAGATTATTACAGAATGGGTTTCAATCTATCCCAGGCGAAGACGTGTATAAAAGCTATTAGTAAATAAATTCTGTCTAAATAAATTTATTAACGTATTATGTCAATGCTGCAATTAAGGTAAAGAATTAATTTAGAAAGTGTTCCGGCATATGTGCCCAATACATTCAATGATTAATTTTGACAAACAATAATATTATATTGTTTTTAAAAAGGTTTTTTGCAATAATAAGAACACGCTCAAAGAGTGAGGTGATTTTGATTGCTTGCTTTTTTTATCATTTACAAAATAATAGTGAACGGATGCTGGACGAGGACATCCATTCAAGGATAGTTGGCAACACTAGCCTCAATAAGTACTTATATAAGGATAATCTTACAATCTTACAACATTTTGTACTAGTTTACTATGACGAGTAGAAAACAAAACAACTTATTACATAAATATCTAGTGGAGAATATTATACTTTGATTCATGCATGCCTAAATGTATTTTTTTCAAGATCAATGGTCTGGCCAAAAGCAAAATTCGTTGAAATTGATGTCTTATTTAGAATTAAATTGCTTTCAGTGCTACTATTTATTATTTTTACGGTATTTGAACAACACATCGCGTTATTGTATGTGATTATTTTTTACTTATTACATTATTACATAGTAACAAAAGTCGCTTAATGCTAGATGTGCTCTAGTGCGCGGGCTCCCAGCATTATTAGAGTCACGATCCCCTTTTATGAACTAAGCCACCACGAGACGAGACCACTGCCAAAGTTTCATATAAATAAATATTGAATCAGATGAAGAACACAAATTGAAATGGAATTTTTTAAAAGTCTTACCTATATATTATTTTATTTGGCGTTGGCGTTGTTTATTTGTGTTTAAATGTTTTCATTATTTAGCAGTTGTTTTATGGTGATTAATTTTCAATCAAAAATAAAATAAATTTTGCACTATACATATTTATATTTTAAGTGTCTTGACGTGATGAGTAAATTAACTCAATTAAAAAATACTGCGGTCATAAGTAAAATACTGCAGGCGGTAAAAGACATAATATTCTAAGCAATAAAACAGAAACTTTGGTTTTTTTTTCAAAATATTTGTTAAACTTCTCTTATAAATTTAGTAGAAAATTTGTGGAAACGAAATGTGTCCCAGTTCATTATCACAGGATAATTCAGTTGAATGTACGACTGATTTCAGCTAGCTACTTCCTTCCTCGTTTAGTAAGAAAGCAAAGCAAACGGCAAAATATTTTTGAATATAATGTAATGCCCCATCACTATGAACTTCTGTGGCGAATAATGATGCAAGCTTTCAACCGTGTAACTGTATTGAATGGAGAAAAGCTCTCGTTGTAGAAGGCTCTTGAAAAAGCTCGACACTTGACTTCGGATTTTTACGGAAGTTCTCGTAGAGCTGAACGGATCGAAGTAAGAGGGATGTCAAACCGTAATTTATATTTACTTATGCACGTACATGTGACACTTAACATTTCAATGATAGTGTGTGTTAGGTTAAGAAAATAGCAGTATATTTGGTTGTATAAGTACTATTAAATATTGCTAATACCTCTACCTCTATCGAAAAAAGTATGACTAAAACTCTTTTTTCATTAAATCTTACAACATACTAAGTGAGTAGAGTCTTAATTAATTGTATTAGATTTACACTTGCTAGGATGATTTACAAATTTTTGTATATCACACTATAAAAACAAAGATCCAAAAATTTGTTATTAGGAATCGAGTATATAAATTTGATGTTTTCTGCATGGACGTGAGTGAGTTTAGAAATGTATAGTTGTATAAGTTTTTGAATTCTCTTGATTGGTTACATTGACCAAAAAACTTATTTTTAGTTTATGCAGGCGAAGTAGCATCAACAAAATAATTATGCGGCAGTGCTGACATGCCGAGACATTTTAAGTTGTCATTAGTATACCTTTTTAAAAATCAATCTGCATTACACCCCAAAGACGAACTATTATTTGGCAGCAGGCCTTCTATAGACGCCAGCATCAAGAGAAGGAAAAAGGATTGCTAATTTTTTAATAACTGATATTTTTTAATTTCTTTGTCGTGTTTTCAAAACAATGAACCAAAGATTTTTTGAATTTTGCATTTGAAAAAAAAACAACTTTATGGAATGGGGTGGAGGATGTCTTAATATATTAACATATTGTGGCTGTTGCTGATAATATTATCGGAATAGCGTCGACAAAAACAAAGGTCTAAAAATAGTTCTGCATAATAAGTTTATAAATAATTTTATTAGTTTGCCTTTTTGTCGAGAGCGGCGTTCGAAAAAAAAAACAATTTACGTTTGAAATCTCAGCAACACCTGGAGCTCGACGAAAAATGTAACAATAAGAAAACATGCCTCCGTTATGCAATCAGAAGGTGAAAGAGTTCTCAAACTCTCAAAATATTCACCATTTGTGAAAGTCAAGTAAATATGGAAGATATTTCTTTTCGATGAATAAATAAATGTATGAAAACATGTCGTCTTTTTTAACGAGGAAAATAACACGAATCTTGGTACTTTTTTCTTCTTCTTGTGCGATCATCAATTCTATAGTCGACTCTTGGCCCCCTGTGACGAGCTCCACTTCTCAGAATGTTCCATGATCAAAAACTGGCAAGATCCGTGTCGTTGTGTTTTTTCAATTGTATAATTGCAATCTTGCACTATTTGTTTTCTCGAGTTGAGCTCAAGTGACTTAGTTGAAATCCTGTTTCAATTTGTTTTAATTTTGATATTGGTGATTGCATTTATTAAATTAATCATAGTTAAAGGAAATTTCTTACCACCAAGGCAATTATTTCCCTGAAAACTGTTTTTTCGGGAAGGATTGGTAAAGATGATCTTTTTTACACTTTTGATCACTCATTTTAAATCTCAAGATCCAATCTTCATAACTTGAGGGCTCTTAGCACTCACTGAAAAAACAAGTGATTATATTAATTTATTTAGATAGTCACTAATTAATACGAACGGATGTAAAATTCATAAACAAGCATTCAATTATAGCTACTACAATTATTTGTTTAGTTTATCATCAAAGCGATATTCCATGTGAGAAGACCCCGGATCGAAGAGAGGCGAGCGGCTGGTTATCCGGAGTCCTGGAAGGGCTGTGATCTCAGACAAACACCATTTCAAATCCGGTTCAAAACTTATTTATTTTTCCATCCAAGATGCAGTGGTTTACATTAAACAAATATATAAATCCTAACACATAAAATTGATTCTGTATTTACATTTACTTAGCAACTGAATTTACTTTAAGTTATAATACAAATGACACAACGAATTTTAATTAAGTCCAATGCAAATCAAAAAAAAAAACAAACAATTCACATCGTCACGTCACCTCCGCCACGAAAGCGCAGCTCGTCTCGCTCGGTAGATCGTAATCGACTGTTTTTTAAATAATTCAAAAAAACTCCCTGCAAAGTCGCACTACCCCTTTCTGTCAAAATGGACTCGTCCAGCGGACGTAGCCGGCGGCCATTGAACGCATGGTAACAAGAAATGGCCGATTCTGCGAATTATTGCTGTTGCCGCTGGGTGATTTCAGTTCTGGACACTAATGAAACTTATACTTAACAAAAACCAGGGTGTGTCACGTGATAAGTATCAATATAAAATGTATTAAATATGTGTTTCACTCAGCTATTAAACATTTTATGATTATTTATTATACCCTATTGAAGCATATTACCACAATGTAGTATGTCTAAATGTTGAGTTTATTAACATTTTGTAATGAAAACATAATCTGTAACTTGTACACAATAATTAACATATCGCCGTTGTTATTGAAGAAAACACTAAATCGAAAAAATGACATATTGAGTTAGTTATACCAAAGTGTTTCTTATTTCAAACTTTATCGTATATAGTAACAAATTTATTTTTATAAATTACACTTTTACTTAAAAACAGTTTTGTACAAACAAACAAACTGAAAAAGGTATGGCATTTCAAACATTTGGCAAACTTCAAAGTCAAATTACAAAAAAAAAGTATTTTTCAGTGCATTCTTCCAGAACAACGACGATATCTTATATATAATAGCTTATACCACTCTGTAAACGTTTTATTATTATCACATATCACATGCAGGTATGAAATTTTCTGATAACCTAAGCGTTCACGATGTAAACAAAGCACATACAGTTCCGACGAACTAGCTACTTTAGACATTAAGTATAATCTATGACTGGTACGGTTATACTAGTTTTAAAAGAATAATTTATAGATATAGTAAGAGTTGCGTTATAGTTTTATTCGACTGAAGGTTTGCCAAAATCACAGTTATCGATTGATTCAAATGGTTTCTCTACTTGTTCATACAATGAAACAGCATTTTGCAATGAACGAAGCGTCATAGTGTTAATAAATTGAAGAAACGTAATGTAAATAAGATATAATATAATGGCGCTTCCTATGTAGCAATTTTTTGACGGTGTCAATGTGTAGTAATGCAGAATGTGTCTTATTATAAGAATTAGATAATCCAGGTTACACAGGACTAATATAATAATAAGGATACTAGAGCAATGTTATAAGAATAATATAATAAAGATAATATAATAAGGAAACCAGGTAGTAGAGTGTCTGTTATCAATTGGTGGCGTCAATTGACGAAACAATAAAATAATAGCATCGCTTCATCACCCAGTTGGAGAACGAATGATTTATTTTTAAAAATATTTCTTATTCAACTCCCACGGCTTACAATATAGAACCAAATACAAAAAGCTCGCATCGCAGTTTTTGGGGAAACTTTGTTGGGCTGGAACAAAGGGAATTCCCATCTAAATACAAATTGAAATATATTGTTATTTGTGGTTGTGATATAGCACGCAGGTGTCATTGATATCTGTTACATTTCGCTTACGGACCCATTTCCCTACTTGCAAGGAAATATTTTTGATGTCTTACGTACTAAATCAAATATTACAAATCAAGATAATTATCATGGTTTCCACAATAGAAACGGTGGTTGCTTCGTGGTTACTCATTTTACTTAAACTATAACTGAATCTCTGTATTACTAAGACTACTGAACGTTGCAAATTTTCACCGCAGAAATACTACGTTTTTTATGAACCGTTATATAGGACATCCTCATAACTAGGCATTGACGAAACTCGGATCCCGGTACTTTAATATTACAGTATATTACGCTAAAATTATTAAATGACTGTTCGTCTAACAAGCCTTGAACCTGAAAGGTTTTTTCTGCCACTAGACTATTTATTAACGTACTATGCAGAAAATGTCACTAGTTAATTTATTCAACTTCTATCCGTTATTAATCTACCAAAATTTGTCTCCGGACTTTATTATTAGATTAAATTATTATTAGAAAAATCTTATAAAATCAATGCCCATAAAAAGGTTACTGTGCTCTGAAGGCTATTTAAAAAAATGACATTGTTTCATTGGAAACTTTTATAAATTCATTTATACTTGTTTTAAGTATGTCAATACAAGGATATTGAAATCAATAAAAAAAACCTCCTCTTACACAGCGTGGCCAATTTCGAAGTATTTTTCTGCATAGTTGTTTTTAATTGGGTTATTTTAATACGTTTTTGATAGAGGTCTGTAGGGGGCGATATCTGATGAAATCACTGGGACCAAGCCAAAGACTTTCAGGCTTGGCCTGTCTTAATATCACGCTTGTTACCCGAACCCTACCCGAACGCCAGAACTATAATTCCCGCTCCAAGCAAAAACCCGATTATTTAAATTTACTATTGCAGTATGGCTGGACATGACCCGAACATAGTCCGACATATTTTTATAAAAAATATTTTTTACCAAGGTCCGTCCTGGGTCTGAATCTCAATTGCTTTACCCACCCGAGTCCAGACCACGTAGAGGTCCTCAAACCAAGCCCAGACCCGTGCGAGCGTTATCTTATAATAATATAATAAATAAAGTGTAAAATTTGTAAATTAAAAAGAATTAATATTTCAAAGGGGCACATACTGCACAAGTAACCGTCATTTTATTTATATCCGATATCTGAGAATCACAAAGTAATTTGTGAGTAAAGTAAAGTGACTAAAATGAATACACTCTTGACATTCATGTAAATACATTTTATTTCATGATAAAGTAATAATTATGCTTGAAAATAAATGATTCTTCTCTCTTTTCTTACTTTATCAAAGTTGAAATTATTATCAATCGTTATCATTCATTTTTGTTAACAAGTGTGTTTTGTTATATCTGTTATTATGCTGTAGGTCATATGTGACACAGACTCTTAGTGGATTAATTCTATCGTATAGCAATTGTGAGATAAAGTAAAGATATTTATTTGGTAATAAATGTCCTGATAATACTTGAAATTAATGCCACAGAAAACAATCTTATATTGTTCCAAGGTGCAAAGAAAGCGCTCGTGAAATATATGATGATTCAACTGGAGTGATTATTTTACAACGAAGATATTAAAGGTTCAATAAATTGATAATGAAGGAAACGCAACACAAATGATTTATATAAATACTTATAAACTATAATTTCGATCAAGAGAGTGAATGTGAATGTAACACACATCTTTCGAATTGCACATTATTTATTTTAGATATATACATAACAAATAATTTCAAATAATAAAAGATTTCTTTATTGGACAGTTTACACATAAATGAAAGTCTGGATTAAAACTGTTTTGATTTATATGAAGATATGACAAATTGTGAGGTAGTTGTGATCTAATTTATGACATTTACACAACATCAATATCAGAAGTAAAATCCTTTTTTTCCAAAAGAATTTACATCATAAACATTGGTTTCAAATGAAAAGCATTTATGTTCATTGATTATCTACAAATCTAAATGACTTGGTAGTTTTCATTAGGCGATACACGAAGAGTGCAGCGCGAGAATCTTATTTACTGTATGATTTGCTAGATTAAATAATCAATCATTATAATTAACAGTTAAACAATTTATTGCAACTAATTTGAATAGAAGTCTAAAAAAAGAAAAAAATTTGCTGTCGATTCGACAAAAATGGCATAGACTATCTACATAAATTTGAATAATGCAAACATTCGTAGCAATGCAGAATCTTTTCTACGTACAACATAATATACGCTGATGAAATTGAGTATTTTGCGCCACTGACGTCTCCAAGATGCCTTGTTGTCAACCATTTTATATGCATTTTCCCATGCCATACCATCATTCATAAGCTCCATCTAACACATCCTATTGGTAATGTACAACAGTCTAAAATCCAACTTTTAAAAGCTGACAGATGCATCATTGCGGTCGTTAAGGGAACTAAACTTTTCCTACACTCTTTCACAGCCAGGGAATGGGCTACCATCGTGATTTTATTGTGTTATCAATATTACCTTCAAGTGTTTGCTCATTTAAAATCAGGCGAAAAATATTGTCTCTAGGCGCTATATTGTATCTATTACCTTATAGAAGTCACACTGTATCAGGAGTACCGGGACGATAGAAATTTTGATGTTTAAGCCATCCACAACACGTGGAGATACTGGTCGGTCAAAATAAATAAAGAAAACATGTATTGACACAAGCAAATAATTTTGAAGAGCTACTGCAAAGAAATGTTGAACTACTAAACCAAATAAACACTTTTTAAAATATTTAATATCAAAATGTTACTTAATATTCTCTATTTTAATATTAGATTCGATCGAAAAAATGAGAAGTTGAGGTTCGAGAATTATTGTAAGCCGGTTTATATGTATTTTATTAATTTGAACACATTCGTTTTAAGCTTGAAAGTAAATATGTTTGTATGAATTAATAATTGTGGTTCTGATCAACATTGAGTAAAAGAATAATTAAATAGTACGGTCTCCTATTCAGTGTCGCAGTCGTTCCTTGCGTTATTTATATCAAAATTGTATTTGTATTATAATTTGACAAAACACATGGACATATTGTAAAAAGAAAAATATTTTTATGATAGTTAAAAAAAACACTTTAACATAATTCCATGTAATTGATTTGAAAACATTCAACATCAATTTACTCAAAACTAGTATTTCTGACGCAATGTTTTTCTCCAGACCGATAACGATGCATATAAAGTAGGCTAGAGAAAGTATATTTACTATGGCAAGGCGTTATTTAATAAGGGGGTTATGTATTGTATGCTACCACAGGCGAACTACGGGGGTAGCGGGATAACTAGTCCGCCACAGGTACCAACATTGGGGGAGTGTGATGTTTTAAAAAAGGTTGACACTAATATCACCCACCAATTTTCACAGTACTAACGAAAATGTTTGCATATAAGAAGACATTATAAATAAATGTAAAATTAATTATAAATTTCCCTGTGACGCATCATACCTTCCTTATAAAAGAAACCAAAAATCTAAATTTTATTTATATTCTTACTAATAAACCAGATATCTCCATTCCGTACTTTTTCTTTCCATCAAGACAGTGTCATGTTGAACGCCCATCTCTTCAGAAATCAAAAATGTAATTGAGTTGGCGTAGTTTTGTAATAAAGAAGAAGGTTCACAAAAATGTCTGAAAAAGGTTGCTAGTAAGCCTAATCCAATACTGTAAGCAATGTGGTATATATAATACAAGTTCCAGGGATATATTATATCATTTTTGAAATACTCGTACATGCTGGGCTAGAATAACAGTCCTTCAAAGGGCGCATAATTAAACAAACTTTCAATGACGTTACACTTTGTAGAGCTTCTTAATTAAAACAGTTTCTATTTTTCGAAAGCTTTGCACTGGCTACATTACAGTTTTCAACAGTGCTACGTTACATATACACAAAAGGTAGATGTGTTGGTTGGATAAGGGTAAATTTTCCTTCTCACCTATACAGCTAGTAAATTGTGCGAATGTGGAACTCTATGTCAGTAATAAAGCGGTGGCCGTATGGGAATAATGTGGCAACGATATACGACGTGGTGACCACATTTTACCATTCGACAGGTGAAAACTAAAACTAGTTTCGCCGTTTTTACTGTAGAAATATTTGAATCTGTTTGCCTATAGGAGTAGTTTCGAGCCTTTTCGACATTCATTGAAAAAATTTGTTGAGCGAATTAATATTAAAATAATTGTGATATCGATGTTTTAAAGAGAAAAGTTCCTAACTCCACCTTTGGCTGAAAATGACTAGTAATACAATCTTGTTGCAGCATGCTATACGCATGTCCTGTATAAATTTGACAATTCCAAGCTATTTAAATGAATCTAAAAAAAATTCCTCTATTGAAATTCCATTGAGTTCTGAAACGTACAACGCAAAATGTACAACAACACCGTTCTGTATTTAGATTTGTCAGAAGTGTATCGTCCGTAAGCAGATTTGCAAATAAGTTGTTTAAAATATGTTTTTTTTTGTTGAAAACACAAATAAAACATTCTATAATAGTAATTGTGAGTACAAACCATGTTTTCAATACAATATTTACATGCTTTTTATAGATATATGTTCAAAATTATGCTTTTAAAACAACTAAAGTAGATGTCAACTGTTGTTATTAATATTGCATTTTAAATACTGTTATAGTTTGAATTATTGAGATTTTGTACACTTCCATGCTCAACGACCCGGGTTTACAAAGTAAGGATTAAGGCGATTCTCGAAATTTTAACTCAGGTATCAGTGTGGATCCTAGAGTTATAATATTTTATCTCGTAAATAATATTTGTATCTTCTATATAAACGTTAGGCACTGTTTACTGTCTGTCAGTTCGAGTCCATTCGTGCGCTCGAGTGCGTGAAGATGCCGAAAGGCGAAACCCGGGTCGTTAGTGACAAAATACATGGAAGTGTACAAAATCTCAATAATTAAAATTTGATATTGAAATTCCATCAAGCACCCTCGTTATAGTGTTTTCTGTCTTATTAGTATACATTATGGTATACAATATAAATGTATTTAGTTTTACTAAATCTATCTCATATTGCTGATTGCTATCTTGAAGTCATCATCATAACCATGATGACAAGGGTTTTGGTTTTTTTTTCTTGTATAAAATTTACTAATACAGTTCAAGTTGTTGTAGGGAAAAAATGAATTGATTTGAAAACTTTTTTGCAACATTCATTCATATTTTTTTTGGAAATACTTGAAATTGAATTATCACATTAAATAAATTACATTCCAAAAATATTTTGAAGTTTATAAGTTGATATAATGTCTATCACTTCTTGGTTATTATGTATAGAAAGCTAACAAAAATAGTGCTTACTATGGCATGATGCTGAAATAATATTTGACAACTTTTGTAATCTTATACTTAATGATATACTTAGCACTATTAACTTTCGGCAAAAATAATTATAATTATTGAATTAAAATTATTTTTTTATCCTAGATAAAATTTAGTACGACTCTCCGACGGCTTTAACTTTTTTTTTTTACTATATGCATATTATAAAGAGTAATTTCCCATTTGAACAACACAATTTTATAGGCATTTAAGTAGAAGAACTATTTCCCTCAAGAAAAACGGCTAACAAAAAGATTGGTTTAAGATAATAATAAAATCAACCTTAATAGAAACAATTAATTATTGGTCAATAAAAACCTAGAGTTAAATTTTTTTCTTACTATGACTAAATACAATATTTCGCATATAAATAAAAAAAGAATCGATCAAAGAAATATTGTTGTTATGAGTTTCTTATTTGGTCATATTTAGAAAAAAAAAAATTCGAAGTCACTGAATTAAAAATTAGTTTAAAATTTTTTTGTTATCTCCCTGTTCGAGTAGGTTTTATAGGAGTATATTTTTTTCTGTCCTTAAAATAGCAAGAAATGTTCAAATAGCAGAGATATAAATAATGAATCATAAAATTGTAGAGACATTTACAAATTTTTATGCGAGGATTTTGAGACAGCTTACAATTTATATATTAGAGTAAGGTATTTACACGTACCATATATTATCTTAAGACAGTAATATTTTTGAGTTTGATATCTCATAGAAAAATATGTGAAATTAAAAAAAAATACTCACGTTAAAATAAACGTTTTACAGTGGGAGGGAACAAGAGCAGTAAAACATTTATTAATATTTAAATTTTTATAACACCCTTCAGTCTAACTTTATTTTCATTGAAAATCCTCTCACACTTGACTCTAATTTGATAGATTTACATATAAGAATCCCATTAAGCAGATTACTTTAATTTTTCAAGCAGTTTCAACATGCTTCTCGAAAACACAAAAATCGGATTTAATTTTATACTGAAAACGAGCTACCACAGAGTAAATCCATGAAAAAACAAAAAATATATCATTCTTAAATTTGTTGGTTTATTGATCATTCAAAAATGTTGACAGTTAGCAAAATTCAAGTCGGCGTCCGTGGCGCAGTTGGTAGCGTCGCTGGCTACGGTTACGGATGTCTCGAGATCGATTCCCGGTGTGGACGGTTTTCATAGATTGATCATTCGATTTATGGATTTCTGTTCGTAGTCTGAGTCCTCCCTCCCACCCATCCCATCCTCACTGGGCGTAGCGAGAGCGATTAGTTAATCACTAGTCCTGTCCTAGCCCTATCCTTCTATCCCTACTCTCTTCGAAAAAAGAGAGGTTGAGCAACTGACTAACAAGCAGTTCTCGTAGAAAAATTCTGTTAAGATACCTCCATTAGGAGACCATATGCTCCACATTGGGAGCGGACATGGAAAAAAATTCAAGTAAATATGGATTGAAATTACATTTAATTAGTATTTTAGCTGTTTTTAATGTGGCGAATATGGAAAATATGAATTTCACGAAAACTGCTTGTGATTTAGTCGCTCTATTTATAAGTGTCGAGTATATTTATAACACAAAAATCCTACCATTGTACAAAAGTGCATAAATAGATTTCAAGATGAATTGATGATATTGTCCATACCAGGATCCAAACTAGTAAGACACCGCAACCGAATAAGCGAATGTTCAAGAGAGTTGACCACTCGTCTACAGTGACTGATTTTTTTGTGAAAGTTTTAATTTTTCATTTCCCAAATAATTAACCAGCGATATGGTCACTACGGTGTAATTCTCACTAATGTAACAACGATGATACAACTCGCAAAACATTACGACCTGACATTCGGGTTTAAGAGTGCGCTTGGCATCATTAAGCCGGGCTTTGTGCCGCAAACCAGCTTAAGGATCTCCTCGTCTGTGTCTACATACCATACACGTTCGGGGCTTGCATAACTGTTTGCATATTCTTTTAAAGAGCGTAATTTATTATTGTAATTATTATTAACTTCACTGTTGTAAAGACACTAATAAAAGTCTGTTACCTTTCGCAAATGGGGCCATAGAAATTAAAATTTTCATAAAAATACTTTTTGTCAGTCGCTGAGTATACGGATTAGTTATTTAAACTGTATTATTTGATTTGAAGAACAATATATATTGCCACAGTCTGCATTATCGGATAGGAAGATTGTGCAATAAAAGTAGGTTCAATTTATGGCCGTCATTTTCAAAATATTCTTTTGGAAACCTAAAATCATTCAAATTTGATATCTAAATTTCACCTAAAACCATCAGTCAATGTTTTAAATTATTAAAATGTGTGAAATTAATTTAAATTTCATATTTAAATAGATAAAATTGTGAAGCATCTCTAGTTTGAAAATATGTTATCTGAAAATCTAATGAATGAAAACGTTTTTTCCACTTAACGGTCAACATAACTCTACTTGTTGCATATTTAGGATGATAACACCTTTGTAACTATCAGTTAGCTTGTTATCCATGGCTAAAAGAATTGAAATAAAATACTGCAATGACGTATGAACGATTGCGACAAAAATGCAAATTAATAACGATCGAAAGACTACGAGAAGAAGTGAATTAAGACGTCCGAAGTTTCGATGGGCCAATGGTGGATGGGCCAGCGTGGATGGGAAGAAAAAGTTACCCTCTATTATGTGAGAAAACCCCGGATCGAAGAGAGGCGAGCGTCTGCTTATCCGGAGTCCTGGAAGGGCTGTGATCTCAGACAAACACCATTTCAAATCCAGTTCAAAACTTATTTATTTTTCCATCCAAGATGCAGTGGTTTACATTAGACAAATATATAAATCCTAACGCATAAAATTGATTCTACTTTTACATTTACTTAGCAACTGAATTTACTTTAAGTTATAATACAAATGGCACGACAAACAATTTTAAATTAAGTCCAACGCAAATCAAAACACAAACAACTCGCATCGTTACCTCCGCCGCAACTCGCCCGGCGCGGCGGATCGTAATCGACTGTCTACAAATACTTTAAAAAAACTCCCTGCAAAGTCGGAGCTACCCCTTTCCGTAAAAATTAACTCGTCCAGCGGACGTAGCCGGCGGCTATTGACGGCATGGTAACAAGTTTTGGGCCGATTCTGCGAATTATTGCTTTTGCCGCTGGGTGATTTCAGTTCTGGACACTAATGACATTTATACTTAACAAAACAAGGGTGTGTCATATGGTACCAATGACTTTCATAAAAAAATGTTACTATAATTATAATAAACGGATTGATCTGTGTTTTAAATATCACATGAAATATTACTACGTATTACGTAATCATGTGCGATGTTGTTGATGGATTCATAGGTACTTTAAAAGGAGAGGAAATAAAAGCTATAATTTCAGGGCATATTTAAAAATGTACAATCGTTTCTTTTATAGAAGATATTATAATTATAATACCAATGCATAACAACTGATTGTTTAGATGGCTGCATAAATTAAATTTAAATTATATTTCCCGATTGCGCGGAAATTATCGAAAAATGGATAAAATAATTTCCTGGCACCGGAAATGTGGAAATTAGTTATTTAGCTTTTAAATTGTAAAAATTCTCTTACAGCGTCGACATGCTGCTTAACCTTTAAACTCATTCAAAGGTTGGCCGTGTTACGTCCTCAAAATAAGCTCATGAGCTTTAGTGTATGTGGAAAGTAAAAGCTTAAAATGGGTTGAATTACTAAGAGTACTCGCTCTTGAGCAGCTTTAAATAAAACCACACTAAAATTTAAGCGTATAGGTGTAAAAATACTGTTTTGTTCTATCCATAAACACTAATCGTCGTGGTTCAGACATTTATGTATTTGGCTGGTGTATCGCGACCGGGAATTCGAATACCGACATATATATTTGAACATATTGATTTACTGTATTATTTGAATATACATCCAAAATAATGTAAGTTCACTTGTTGTCAACTTTTAGAAGAAGGTTGATATCTAATAATACGTATATATATTTAAATTACGTCAGATAGATAAGCCTTACGGGATCAACTAGATAGGAAAAGTCATCATAAACACTCATGTCCAAGATCTCAACTTTAAATTGTAATAAATAAATTTCATATTGACCTTGCTGGACTTTAATTCAGACCGATCTGATCGCTATGTATGTCCGCAAAAATACTGGTGCTAGGCAAATCATACACTGTGGAAAAAATATAAGAAAAATATTGACCATTGTAATAAAATATTATAAATAAATAAATATACCACATAGCTGACCTTACATACATTGAAATCTAATTTCAAAATCTTAAGTGTAAATATATGAATTATGATTAGTTTTACTCAACAATAGCGACACAATATATCATTATTTCCATGAGTCATATATCATTGTCTATCTTCCTTCTTGTGAAAATCGTAAAGATCTCAGATGAAATCAACAAGAGAATTATGGTAGTTAAGACTGAAAAATTTAAACTTCTGCCATGCCAAAATAATCACCGTATGTATGGACCAGTGAGAGATTAGGAGAAAATATAATGCTGGGCTGTACTGAGTGTATGAACATTGAAGCGCAATGCGCTGGCTAGGCTATGAACACAGTATGAATAACATGTCTTATAAATAAGAGTGGTGTCCAGCAACCGGATAGGGCACAGAAGAAGAGGTAGGCCGACGATTCACTTGCTCGACTGATCTGCGAATTAGTGTCCTTTGGTTGTGGAGCCGAGCTGGATGACGTCCGCTTTGGAAAAGAGAAGTGGAGTTTATGTAGTTAAATCGAAAATGTTGTCGCGATGGTCATCATCTATCAACGATAGGAGAACAATCTCTATAATATCAATTTGCAGTCATGCTTATCTTACAAAAAATCTTCGCTTAAGAATTTATGCTTGTACAATTAAACTGCAAATTCATATTATTAACATTTATTTTGATCTATTCGTTGTTTATTAATTTATAAAGAACTTGATGAGCAAATAGTGAAAATTTCATAGTCCTTTACTAATTTATTACGGTCTCGCTGTTAAACAACAGATAGAAATAACTCGTTAAGCAAACTCTCAAAAATATTTTTAATATTTACGCAAAGCCCCTAATTGATTTTCATAATTACGCCCATCAATCATGGCAAGATATTTAGGTATCTAAAAAATACCCATGTATGCAAGTACATATTTAGGTATCCCGGCAAGGAATAAAGGGCTAGTTGGTATGGGGTAAGTTGGAGTATTTAATTTAAAAAACGACTTTTGTGGAATGAAAATGAAATACATTACATTTCATATATATATATATATATATATATATATATATATATATCAGTTGATAATGTTCGTGATGAGTATAAATATGTGGAAGTAGTACAGATGAATTGTGTTTTATTTTTTAAAATATAATGTCTTTCCACCAAGAATTGACAGTTAACACCTTAAAAGTGATTATATATAATGTATTATAATAGGCTACGCACAATACACGCGATGGAAAGACGAACTTTGAGACCAGTGAGTTTTGGTATTAGATTTTATTTTTCCGAGATTCATGATATGAAACAACATACAATTTACCACAGCTAGAATGGAGAAGAAGTAGCCATGTATTAATTTTACATTATTTGTAAAGTATTTTCCGCAATTTCAACGCAAATCTCTAATTGATCGTTCTCATAAATATAATTTTCTATCGATTAATGGATTTCTATGCAAAGGCATGGCCGTCTAACATCTTGATAAACGCATGCCAATATAACTTATCACAACGATTAGTGATTGCTTGTCAGTTGCTTAATCTGTATTCAGAGAGATTTGAGATCCTAGGGTGATGCTAAGAATGCATCAACAGTCAGCTAGTCACTCTCTCCATTTATAGTATCAGATTGGGAGTGGATGGGAAGGAGTGAAAACAGCAGACACACCAATGCCTTAGACATAATTGAAAAAAAATATTTTTGATAATTTCCATTCATATTAACGAATCTTGAAGTTAACAACCAAGTAGGACGAACAAGTAACAGTAGAAAACCAGTCAAATAACTTTCCCTGAGAAATATTTAATCTCATAAATTGATAAACAATATTTTCAAAACTGAAAATGTTTCAACTAGCACCAACTGCCTCATCTTATAGTAGGTACTATGGTAGAGTAATATTTTGTATAAGAGCTTACAGCGTAATCTCGCTGTACTGACAGCTCAGGTGTTGGCTCTACAAACTTTGGAGAACACGTATGGTAGATACGTGATGGTTGTTATATAAAGTGATATATTATATTTTATTTTCAAAGGTGTTATCTGTTGTTGATTGACAACTTTTAATCTTAATTTCATCCTCTGGTTTTGAATATCTGGAAAAAAAAATTTAAATAGTGCTATAATTTAAGACATCGACTGAGGGTGCTTGATGGAATTTCAATATTAAATTTGGTTAAATATTAAATAAATTTATATAAATTAAATTAAATAAATTAAATATTAAATAAATTTGGTTAAATATTAAATATTAAATTAAAATACATGGAAGTGTACAAAATCTCAATAATCCAAATTTAAATAGTGCTACTTTAAAAAAACATCTAGGAATACAAAAATAGTACACCTGAAGTCTGAATGTTGTAACTAGATTGACATGCATTCATTGCTCATTGCTGTTTCATTTTCACGCTTTCTTTCCAAGCATGACTCATAATGAAGCCTCTTAAAGGAAGTTATCGTTTACTAGGGCTAGTGGCTATTCGGTCTTTCAACCACCGTTATTCAAAGAAGGCAAGGATACAAACGATGGGGTTAACTGTTTTTTTTTAATCAAATGGAGTGCAGTGAAATTTAAACATCACACACATTTCTGCCTTTGAAAACATATAAGTTAAATAGGGGTTTGCCCCCACAACCGAATAATATGAATAGCTGACTAATTTTGATTGGGTTTGAGCAGTACATTTTTTTTATTTTATGTGATGTGAAATCACAAATATTCATCGAGGCAGAACGCTTTTGAACGACTGCGATAGGCTAGTCATATACAGTTAATAAACAAGTCGCATAAATAGTAGTTAAAGGTTGGAATACCAAAGTGCTGTTTTCCAAGGCTTCGATGGGTTAATGTGAATGGTCGGAAAATTGATGTATTTTATTGAAGCTTGCTAGTGGAATATCTTTGAGTACATAGATAATTATTTTCGTATATAATGGACGATTATGATGATAATAAAGTGTGATTAATATAAGAATGAATGTGATTGAAAACTCAGCTGTTTTGGCAGTCGATGTTACTAAATCTTATATTACTGGAGGAATGTTATTATTTTAATAGACCCTTTGTTTTATCACAAATATAACAAAGATGTATTGATATGAGTATAATTCTACATTAAATATCAATCAGAAAAAGTGTGAGAAAACGAACACTTTGATACATTTCAAAAATCTTTATAAAAGCGTTTTATTCAAAACAATGAAAATTTCACATAAATCACTGACTTAAAAATACCTTTTCTATGATTTTGTCTTAGACATCAAATCTCAGTATCTAGTCATAGCGTAAAACAGTTAAAAGCATATTTGAAAAACAGGTGTCGACTCTTTGCTAGACACTCTTGAAAACTTTATTATTTCCATTTGAATAAAAGTGCAATAGTGTTAACAGATACCATGAGAGTGCAATTTTTTTTTCGATGTTTCATAAGGTTAAGGTGACGGAAAACGATTGACGATTTTCGCGAAATAAAAAAAACCTACTTATTCCTCTTAAGCGTAATTTCATGGTTTAAATTGTAAATTCAAAATTGAATTTATATCTATTATTGTTTTAATTATATTTAGTTTAATTCATAACATGATATAATATTTTTTTTAGGTATGGGAATGTCTTTTTATTATTAAGATTCAGACTTTATTTTTTATAAAATAATGAACAAAAAAACAGCAAAATATATTATTGTCAAAATTATCTAACGAAATAGAAGAAAGATTTTTTGATTACGTAGGTATTATAAAAAAATATGTACATATATAGATCGTTGTAGTTCATCGGGAAGTATTTAATTTGAAATATGAATTATTTTTAACGAATCCCAAAATCCCGTAATCGATATTTAGACAATCCCGGGATTACGATATTGACTTATTGACCGGGATCCCGCGATTGGAAGCGAACCAAACAGAACATGACTTAACAGAAAACGAAACAACTGAACAGGAAAAAATCAAAAAAAGTTCAAAATAATATTTTTGTCGCATTTATTTATTAATTAAACATAAAAGAAATATTGAGATTTTGTACACTTCCATGTATTTTGTCACTTACGACCCGGGTTTCGCCTTTCGGCATCTTCTGGCATTCGAGCACACGAATGGACTCGAGCTGTCGAGCTGTCGAGCCATCAAGCACCCTCAGTCGATGTCTTAAATTATAAAAGAAATAATTTAACGTATTGATTGAGGGTGCTTGATGGAATTTCAATATCAAATTTCAAAAATTCAAAAGAACAAAAGAAATATAGATATATATGATATAATTTTTACGCCAAATGGCCAACATGCAGTGAATACATATTATGTATTCATCGCATGTTGCCCATTTGACGTAAAAACACAATTCATCTACTCGATTTTCATAATCCTACACAAGTATTGCCATCCGACAACAAACGTTCTCATGTTTTCGTTTAAGACGAGTTGTTAAAATATGTATTCAATATAAAGAAAATGTAGAAAATAAAGTTAATGATACAGAAGTAGAGAACATTTTTTTTTTGTTTGAAACATTTTTCTTCATAATATTTGCCCCTTTTGCTTCACGTTCAGTATTTTCATGTTTTTTATTAAGATAATAATTATGGATGAAGAGAATTCTTTAGGGTGCGTCGGATTTCTCTCACGTGCTATCAATTAGTCATCCTAGTCGTAGGAATCCGATAGTTACACCACTGTTTAAGAAAGCGTTGTCACGAATGTTCATGATTTGAAACTTGTACCATGCTATATTCTGTCGTAGTTACAAGGTCTGATTAATTAAAGCCTACTATTAATATAACGTATCCTCAAGGGATGATGGTGTCAACAAGACTCAGGGTGACACTGTTATGGGTTTTATGATATCCAAAAGACAAGAGAGCTTAATCTTACTGTCAGAAAATGTTGAGTGGGCATATTAAGACAGATATGACAGCGGTGTAAAACTGTTTTTGTATAATCGACTAAAAAGTCAGTTTTTAAGATATAGGTTAATTTCGTTACTATGTCAGTTTCCAATGTGGAGCGTATTAACTCCTAATGGAGCTTATCACAACAGAAATTCTTCAACTCAACGTCTCTTTTTTAAATATATTTATTTTTCACATACTTTATTCCGTATGTAAAGTGTTCAATCGAAAATAAAAGTGTATTGAATAAATAAGTCATTTTAAAAAAAATAAAATTGATCTCTTATGCCTGATGACAAAAGTGATTATCAGCCTCTATAGCTTAACAGTAAAAGCTCCATGTGGCGCTCAGAAGGTTCTAGATTCAATTTATGCCATGGTCAGAATACTTGTCATTTATAATGTTTTTCTTCACGAGTCAATGGTCGAATGATAATAGACTTTTTAAATATTGCTAAAATATTTCTTGACAATAAGTTGATTTAAAAACTTGTAAATTTCTGGCGCATTGGCAGAATGTTTTCAAAATGACAATTCACTGCTGAGCGACTGATGCCAATGCGCCATAGTAACTATTATATTATAGAGAATATTGACGATTAAAAATTTAAATATATTTATGATAAATTCAGTGATGACTTTGAAGAAACTCATCGTAAATATTAAATTATATTTCAGAATTTTGTTATTCTAGTTGTTGTGTAACTTAGAGTGACAAATTGTGTCAAAAATTATAATTTTAAATAAGCAATTTGTACTAGCTTAGAAACAAAAAGTCAGAATAAAGCAAAGCCATAAAAAAATACCAAAATTTTCGATAAATAAGAAATAATGAGTTTATTACTTTTCCTAAAGTATTAAAAAAATTTTTATATCAATCTGTTTTTGCAATTGCTGAAAAATTATTTCACCACAAAACGTATTTTTCTGCTTGAAATTTTTGTAAGCGGAAAATATACACCTGTATAAAATTGCTATTATAACTATTTGCACTCCAAATTCACGCCAAATATATTCATCAACTTTGCATGACACGTAAAGAACAGTGACGTAAGCGTGGCGTTATGTTTATGGGTCACATTTACGAACCCTGCCTAAGCTCAACTGACCCAAGCTTGACAAAAGACACTCGAAGGGAAATGATATAAATAATAATGAATATGAGAAAAATAAAAATATAAAGCATAATTATATTGAAAAAACTTGGACATTATATGAACAAACTGATTTTTATTGCAACCCATAAGGAAATTAATCAAGTAAAAACATTTTGAATAATGTTTCTTTACAATTATCATATTAAAAAGTATATTTCACGTTATACGTAATATTATAAAATTGCCAATGCACCAGATATTTCATTTTTTTCTAGATTGTATGAGATAAGCTCGATACGATCTTTTAAGTCACCTGAGATCAAAGAACAAAGACATGTCGACCTAAGGTCACCAAAAATAAATTCAAAATTTACCTTGGTTCGAATTAAGTCAGCAACGATCTGATCTCTAAGATAAAGTATTCACATAAATATATAATAGTGTTAGATGATAAATGCAAAACCAAAGATCTATCTGTTTTTAGAATGAGTATCGCAAAGTAAAAAAAAATGTATGAAATTATTGTCAAAAAAGGCAGTCTTAATTCTATTTGAAAATTCACAATTTATATAATGCGTCCAACAGCAAAAACCGATAAGTTGACATATCAAAAAAATACTTAATTATGTATACTCATTTCACACAATACATAATAATATGTAATGACAGATAACTTTCAAAATCCAACAAAAGCATAGAAAAAAAAATGTTTTAACTTTTAATGACATGAAAATCTGATAAATTTCGATAAATGCTTAAATGCCGATTTTTTCAATTTTACTTCGTTTATATTTACTGCAATTAGCGGTTGATTAGCTATTAAATATGCGCACTCTTTTTGATTAGAAATACAATTTGATGGAAAAAATAAACTATCAATGGTCAAACTAATAATTGAAGTGTAAAACACAAAAGCGTCGTTTACTGCTAACATTGCAAAGTGGACATATCGGTTTTTGATTTAAAACGTCTGACGTGGATGTAATATATGTTTTTTCTTTTATAGTGTTGATTCTAATTTGTAGCACAAGAAAAAAACGCTACAAGCATAAGACTTACATTTATAATCACATTGTTGACGTTATAGAAAAATTGGCTATCATAATGTTAAGAAGAAAACGAGCAGAAACGTTGTTACACTGCAGAAAGCACCCTATAATAAGTGTGAAGCCGAAACTGGTGATGGTGGGTACACCGCTGAGTACCCTAGGAAATCTAAAACTGTATCAACGACTTAACTAGACGAATAGGCCGCACAAACATGTGTCAGACTGCATGTGAACCGTGGGCTGTAGTTTATCCAGGCCCGTTCTTTAGCAAGAAAAGTGCAATGAAATTTCTGGTGAATTTTTATACATGTACTTGTAAAGTCCAAAGCAGCCCATGGAGGTAAGAATATCAAATAGTTATTTTTATCTTTAAATATGATCACCGTTTATTTAGACACATTTTTGGAACGGCAAATTAACTTTTCTATACCCAAAAAAACAGTAAATTAGTTTTTGGGTTTCACTAGGATAAAATAACAAAGTATTTAGTTCTACAAAATTTTATCAGGTAGTTGATAGTTATTTCGGCTTTACGCCATCGTCAGAACTATCTGATATAGATAGGGTTAAGCCGAAATAGTTATAAATATTTCATCCTATAATAATGGAGTTCTACCAAGTAAATGCCAATTGAATCAATTTACTAATTATATATTATTATATTACCAGGTAACATTTATTGAATTATAATTAGAGCTTACTTAATTACCTTAGGCAATATTATAATGTATGGTATTTCTCATTCAATTTTGAATACAATATAATTCAAATGCCGTATATTGATAATTCTGAGTATGGCGTGATGCGGAAATGACTGTTTAAAAATACTTCACAATCCTCGTTACCTTTGAGTACCTAATCAAACATGTGATTTGCATCTAGGAAAGAAATGTATGTTCGCTTTCCTGAATGAATTATTTGACTCAATAAAATTGCAGTATTCTTATATTCTTTAATAGTAATGATTCGACTAAGTTACGGTAAGTAAACACGTATCTTCTGGGGATCAGTAAATCACTTAACCCGAGAAGACGTCTACGAATAAATTACATTATCCCGTAATGGGAAGCTCAGGAAAAGAAGAGGAAAAAAAGATTTATGCCTGTCCTAGGGCAATAAATTGTCAGCGTGAAAGACAACATGCTGGGTTTCAAGTATGACTCAAATAAGGGTACTGTCATCTTAATAATTATGGCAGGATCAGGGCTGAGAGGCAATCCAGCCTAAATCAATTTTTAAAATATTTCGTTACTAATCGCGTGTTTAAGTCATTTTATTGAGTTTCATAAATAATTAGTGAAAAAAAAGGTTTGATTTTTATGTTTAGATAATTAATTGTAATTATTTCTTTATTTAATGGAAGTCTCCACAATAAATCTAATAATATTTTTTGTCGTAGTTTGTTGGTATCATAAAATTTTATTATATTTAACCATCATCGACCCTTTCACGTAATGACCATTTCGGTTTTATTTTAAATTAAAATGATAGATAACTTTCCCTTCTATCTTGTGAATTGTGAAACATATTGATTTGACGCAAAAATACTCATGAAGTTTTTGATTTTAGAATGGTGTTTAATTATTCGTAACATTTTTATTGTTGTATTCTTCGGTTTACTGAGCAACTTAAACACAGTTTACGTTGTTATAGTGACATCATATATGTCACATAAATTAGCTTTATGGAATGTGCACTGAAATACGGCTACATGTGATAAATATAATGATGACCCTCGTCTTTTGAATCAGTCTCCGTCACCTGAAACTTCTCACAGTGATCCCCGAGTCCAATTCTTAATACTTCCCAGTACGCGTAAAATTTGTTAAAAAAATACATTATGAGGTAGGGTATAATAAGATTCTAGTAATAATTATCAGGTACTACCCGAGTGATAAAGTATTCGCTTCCGAGTATCAGCTCTCGATATCGCCTTTATTCATTCAAAAACTCGAAAGAAATGTCATTTATTCCTAATTGACAAGGCGTGATGGAAGAAAATGACTGAAACATAACCATTTTATGAAGTGCCACTTCCACTTTAATATAATGGGTGTATTGAATAATTTTGTCATATTATTTGATGGATATCTATAATCAAGTCTGTTGGATGAATGTTTACTTTATATAAATGAACTTTTAGGAAACCTTATAAAATATTAAAGCTATCTCTCAATATAAGGAAATAAGTTATAAAATATGAAAGGATAATAAACATTAAAAGAATATGAATGTTTTATCCGTTACATATAATATATTTTTTATCGTTATCTAGGCATGCTTTGAAGGTAATGCTGCAAGTGTGGGTCATGTATAAGCTCACAAGTAAATAAACAAAGATGTTGTGATTAGGTTTTGGCTATCTATAACGTTTTGATATCTTCGTCTTATTATTAATGGTAATATTTCCTTTAATAGACACCCTGGTAGAAGAAGCGTTCTGAGTTTAGTTCAGTACTACAACAATTTTAAAAATGGTAGCAGACATAAAAAATACGTTTAAAACCAGTTATATGAAACAGAACGAAGAAAATACGAAGAGTTTTGGACAAATTCATCGCGGATACATTTGTTTTATAATTTGATATATTAAACAAATGTCTGTCTGTTAGCATAAATTGTAAGCAATTGAGTTCATATGACGACATGTAGTCTTGTCCCAGAATGTTTAAAATCTTATAATATAAACAAAGTTATGTAGCGATAGGAAAAAACAATCTTTAAAATTAGTTTTATAAAAATAAAACACAAATTTTTACTAATATTCTTTTCGCCAAAAATTGACACCATGAAAGCGGTTCCAAATTAATTGCCTATGTATAATGCATAATTTTTTAATTAAATTATATAGTTGGAAGCTTTCTAGATGTGGCTGTATAGTATAGAATCAAGCTAGGCAAACACAAAAATGCTCTTCACTTACAAGTTTTTTGCTTTTTTATAAATCGCATTAAATCACATGTAAATATATTAAACACGAAAATTTATATGTAAAATAAGCCTTTGAGAACGCTTTTATTTGAATTTCTAACTATTCATCGTGAAACATGATTGATAAAATATTCTACAGACAAATAGATGCTTGAAAACTTTAATTAAAATGAAAAACTTTCGTCACTGCATATATATCGTAATTTACCTTCAACTACCAAACTTAAAAGATTTCTTGAGAAGATTATAACTTTTACGTCATGCTGTGGAAAAGCTTCTTATACTATGAATGTAATTTACAATATAAACTTATCAAAATAAATCAAACGTAAGAAGCTGTTTGGCGAAAATATGGTCAAATTAATTATTGTAATAAATTACCTGCAACACGAAATAGGAAAAAATGAGGTGTTTTAAAATTACAGTTAGTTACTTTGTTACGCATAAACAAAAGGCCTTATGTTATTTAAAATAATGGTATGACAATAAAAATATTGTTATAAAAAACAATACAGTGTAATACTGAATGCAATCAGTATAACAACATATTCCTTGTTATATAGTCCAGAAACTTTATGTTTTTTAACAATACGAAAGAGTTGTCTTCTGTGTTTGTATACCAAAATGTTACGTTTTTGAACGTTGTCGAATTTTGGAAGTCAAGTAAAACAACTGACTGAATTTTAATTTAATATCTTAATTCACATCAAATAATCTTTATAAGAAATATATAAATATACATAACGAAAGAACTTTGTATCGTACGTATTTCACTCTTATGTCACGACGCGCACATAAACATGCGTAGAATCTATACAAATATCAATTTTACCACGTGTAAGGGTCAATAAACATTATCAGTTTTTTTTGTGATTGGTAGAAGATGTATTAAACGTGTTTCTTGAGACTCAAAAGCTAAATGAGGCTAAATTAGGATCTATTTCCTAGTATCGGTACTTTTCAGTACGGCCAAAACAAGATTTACGTTTATTGATTGAATTGTAATTTAATTGGTAGAGGCTCTATGGCAATAGTGTAAAAACATTAGAGTATTTAGTTATACAAGAATAATTCTGAAACTGAAGTAAAGCAAAAATAGCTATCAACTAAATATATCCTACAATTTTTGTAGAATTAAATACTGAGAGATTTTTTCGTTAATTTATAAATCCTTACAGATATTATATGTATTTATATATATTGTGTGCGTTAAAGATATTTTGACGTATTCAATTCGTTTTTAAGAATTAGCGCCCTTTTCCTTTAACAAGAAGATTTGTTCTTTTAATTATTTTGTAGTTATGTTCTAGTTAAGAGTATTTGAATGCAAAAGCTTTCATATTTTAAGTTTATGCTTAACAATTATCATTATTGCCAACATTATAATATCATGTTACGACAATAATTTAAAACAAGTTGAACCAGTGGCCAGTTAAAAGCTAAAGCCGGGTTGTCGGGTTGAGGTTGACTGGACCACATCTGGCTCTAACAAAACAAATAAAATTTTCTTCAAATGAATTTCAAACAGTTGCGCAGAGTGACAACATGTATAATAAAAAAAGAAAACAGACACGTATTTTTAAATAACAGATATACGTATTTATAAAAATTGAAATGTTTATAAACACGTTGTTACTATTAAAAATAAGCTTGACAGTTCAAAATTAACACATTTTTTTTTTAAATTATTACAAAAAATGTAAAAATTTTATTCTGGAAAATGCTACCGCAGTGATTATAATGCCCGTGATTTCAAAAATACTAACAACGAGTTTTGAATGTGACTTTGAGGCATTTTTCTTTTACTTAACATTCAGAAAAAGTAGAAAATAAGTAACTATATGAGAAGACCCGAATCGAAGAGAGGCGAATGGTCGGTTATCGACGTCCTGGAAGGTCTGGGATCTTAAACAAACACCATTTCAAATCCGGTTCAACTCTTATTTATTTAATCGATTTTTAAAATACAGTAATTCTCAACAGATTTCTACATTTACATTTACTTAACAATTTTAAATTAAGTCCAATTTCAAAACAAACACAAACAATCCACAATGCCAAGGATGCTGGCCACGGAGGCTGGCGGCTAGCCCGGCT
The DNA here is from genome assembly GCA_022494535.1 of Himalopsyche phryganea. NCBI lineage: Eukaryota > Metazoa > Arthropoda > Insecta > Trichoptera > Rhyacophilidae > Himalopsyche > Himalopsyche phryganea. The sequence goes on along the minus strand of JAGVSL010000044.1, from coordinate 3,218,535 downwards.
CGAAGGCTGGCGAATGACTCTAGTAAAAATCAGAAATCGGACTCCCGCACCGTCGAAGCCACCCCTTTCCATAAAAAATGGACTCGTCCAGCGAACGTGTCCACCGGCGATGCCAACACCCTTCACGACAGAATAGTGGGGCGATTTCTCCGAATCATTGTCATTAACGCTGTGCGTTTTCTGTTATGGACCCTAATAAAACTTAAACTTATCAAAAGAACCAGAGTGTGTCATATGATACAATAAACGAATTGATTGATTTTTTAGACGTAAAAAACATTACCATATTTTTATACAAAAATGAATGAAATATTTAGTAGGAATAAAGAAGTAGATATTTAGAAATTATAAATATCGTTATAAAGTTATTTTGTTATCATCCTCACCTGTAAAGTTGTCGAGTTACATTGTTTAGAATCTAGGACGATAATGTTGTTCATTCTGCTCGTGGGCGTCCGCCTTTGAGGAAGATGGTGTCCGCGATAATTCATTATACTTACCATTTGTCAAACAAGTCGCGTCGCGTATTCCGTGACATAGCAGCGTTGATTTTAAAATGATTTACGTGAGTGTCTTAGGTGCAGCCACGTTATGCTGTGTTGCTGTGAATCAAGGTTTATGGAAAACAAATTGAAAACCTCTACGAGTTTGAGTCTCCGTATAGCGCTGCAATTATTAAATGGAAAAAAAATAAATCTTATTATAAGCCATTCGGCAGTTACGACGGTCAATTCTTTCCTTTCATTGTCCATCTCCGGAAATGCCCATAGGATAATGTCAGCCATCTGTAGTATATTTCTATATTTTTATATTGGAATATCCACTAAACTGACAAACTCAAAATTACGTATATAATATCTGAGCATTTAGCCGGATGGTCATCGTCGTTCTTTTTGGTTTCGGAGATCACAGGTTCGGGTCCCAGTACTGGAAGTTTGAAAAATTGAACTGACAATAATTTAACAGTTTATATCGCTTATATAAAAGAAAAATTAAGAAAACATATTATCAAAAAGTGTACAAAATATATTATGTATGTGGTGATATAAATTAATTCCAATCCCGATTTTATATTAATGACTTTTAATATTAGTTAGGAAAAAATTCAGTTGAGTAGGCTCCATTAGGAGTCTATACGCTCTTCCACATTGGTAGCGGAAATCGTTACAAAACAAAAACACTATAATATCAATTTAAAATGATATCTTTGTAATAAGTGAAATTTTTATGTTTACATACAAATATTATACAATCTCCGCCATTGAATTTTTCCTCTCGCTTCGTATCTATTTCAACGCTGCGTTTTGTCTGACATTTTCATTATTGTATTTCATTGTGAAGTCTGTTTTTATATCCAGTCCCTCTTTATTACCCCGCAACACAACATTGCCCGTTCGTTTTTTTCTCGTTCAATTGCCGCTCCAACTGACGCGCCAAATTTACTGACTCAAACCGTGTACAATATGAGCCCAAATTTTTGCGAATTGGGGGAGCGAAAACATTTAATAATAGGAATTAATTAGAGAGATTTGCATTTTTTGTCAATAACCATCAGTGACAACCGACGCCGATTGAGTTATACAATACGTGTTGGTTTTCCGCCACTCATCATGAGCTTTTAGCCGCTGATTTTATGTTTGTATTGCACAACACAAAAATGATAAAAATATTTTTATGTACACACGATCAGAATGTAAATATTCATAATTGAATATAGGGTAATACATAATTACTTCAAAATTTTGTTTAAATAAAATATCGGTCCCGTAATGGAATTCAAATCCCCGAATGGAAATATTCATATTTTGATTTTTCAATCGATTTATGGATTTGTATCTAAAAGGAATAAATTTATCCCATCGACCCCATATCCGACTTTGAAAAACGGGGAGTTGAGATAGCGATTATAAAACGAAAAATTGCTCCACTTAAGGTACGGCTAGCTTCAAGTGTGGCCAATGCTTGAAATTATGAGAATAATTAAATTTCGTGATTATAGAAAAAAACTGAATGAAAAAAATACATAGAAACTTTCTAAATAGCCTAATTCATGATTGTAAGCAATAATTTGAAATAATCCATTCCGATAAAAAATAATTCCCGAAGTTTGATATTGGTTACACTGCAAAAATCAACTTCATTCTAAAGTTGTCACACATGTCTGTCGCTTAGTGTTTTATGTATGAGGACATTACAAAAAACGACGTCGTTATAAAACGAAGTTTTGTGTATCTGAAAACAAACATTATTTTAATTAATATTTAAGAGCTGCAGCACTGGATATTGAAATCAAAAGTATTCATAATTTAACAATGTTAAATTTGGATTATTGAGATTTTGTACACTTCCATGTATTTTGTCACTAACGACCCGGGTTTCGCCTTTCGGCATCTTCAGGCATTCGAGCACACGAATGGACAGTTCGAGTCCATTCGTGTGCTCGAATGCCTGAAGATGAAAACCCGTCGTTAGTGACAAAATACAGAAGTGTACAAAATCTCAATAATCCAAATTTAATATTGAAATTCCATCAAGCACCCTCAGTCGATGTCTTAAATTAAATTATTTAACAATGTGTTAATACATGCTTCAATTTTGATAAAATTGGTATCAATTATTATTTATGGTCTCAAGTTTGATGACAGACAGGTTTAAATATGATTCAAATTTTTATTTATTTGATTTTTTTGCTCGTGCAAATTAAAACTTATCGGCGGGCCGCACATAATAATACCGTGAACCGCGTGTGAATAGCCCAGATTTAATAGATTTAGTTATTAAAGGCATATTGATCATTATATTGTTTTCTTTTTTCTGATATTATCTATTCTGATTTGATATGTTTGTTAATATTTTGAAGCTTAGTTATAAACTGTAAGAAAGTGTTGTTGAATCCATATAGATTTAGATTTTGACATTGTGTTAACAATACTAATAGACATGTTCGAGGATGCTTCTTTCTCAAACAAATTAAACATCACAATTTAAGCAGTCTTATGATATTCCTACTTCACTGTGGATCATATAGAATATGAACTTCTGTAGAGAAATGGTTGTTATTCAGTCTCCCAACCTCTCTTCTTCGGAGTGGTTAAGGACAGAAGAATGGGAATATAAATAGATTAGAAATTGGCTTGTCACTGTCTCTCTTTCTTGATTTTAGAATCAGATAGTTGGGAGGTAATTTAATACACTACACTAGTGGTTCCCAATATTATTATGCTCATGGAACCCTTTTTGAAGAAAAACCTCACCATGAACCCCCTAACTAAAATAACTGTACGTAATAGCATAATATAAAATATATATAAATTTAAATTTTCTATCTTAATGGTAAATGTTAATGTAAAAATAAAATAAAATAAAAATAAAAAATTTTGATATTAAAAAATTGGTGAGGCTCATAACTGCACTAAAAGAAAGTTCTACTAAATAGGAAGACGAGAAAGCATTAACAGCCTCTGTACAGTGACCCATAGCGCAGGATACAAAATCTGTTTTTGTAACCAAAATTTGAGGTATCTTGTTCAGACATTACCTTCCACTCATTTGTGGATTATTCAACAAAATTTGCTCCCATATTAGTATGGATATATCGAAGTTTGTGGGTATACTTGCAAAAGGGTCCAATACTAGACAAATCGCTACCAATTTATTTAATACTATTTATTTAAACTTTCATAATAATGAAGATTTTTCACAGATATTTTTTTATATTAAGCCTCTCGCTGACCCCCCAACATTGTCCACGCATCCCCACATTATTTTTAAGTTGCCAAAAACCCCCTCAGCGGGCACGCGGATCCCTGGGGGTCCGTAGGAATCACTGTACTACACACATCAATGCAAATGTTTGAGGAATCGAACCCGTGGACACTGCAACCGAATAATACAAACGTCCTGTGGCGTATACCATTCAGCTACAGGAACGGTAATTGAAAAAATGTGTAATTTAAATTTTGTATTGACAATTAATTTTCACAGAGAAACAGCTGAATCAATAAAAAATGAGATTAAAACGTACCTGAACGAATAAAAAAACAACTGTGACGTAACAATGTGACGTAAGAAAAATCTTTTTTTACATTTAAATTGCTGTATTATATGAATCTGGGTAAACTGTTTTCTTTATATCACCGCAATTAACGAAGAAAATAATTCTCAATTATGCTTTGGCGAAATATTTGTACTCACGGCTCACGTCTGAAAAAAGAAAACGAATAATTTCAAACATAAATTTATTATTTGACATCGTTTTCTATCTGTTCTCTTCATTAGCAAAGCGTAACAGCTGTATTTAAATTGTCTTTGGAAAATAATAAACTTTTTCCCTGATGAGAACGATTCGCGGGATGCGACAAAATACTTGGTGAAATTATCATTCTTTGTCAACTGGCTCGAATAAATCTTGTATTTTGTATTAGTATATCTTTAGACTACGGCGCGAAGCTGGTAACGTGACAAATAATAAAATACAAAATTCAGATTTGATTGTCAATTTTAATATTATATATTATGGAACATTACTTAAATATCTAAATATCTTAAAAAAAGAAAAAATAAATTAATTTATATTTCAATGTAAATTAGATTTCTTTTTTTCTTAACTTCGATATATTTCTATCATTTTATGCACAACTTTTTATATACGCATCTGTCTAATGTTGTATTTAAAGTATACTCATTTGTCTTTCGTGCATAATTCATGAAACATTCTCTCTTTCGTGCTCAAATTTATTATTTTTTAAAGAAATGCAGTGACAGAGGTTTAGTGACTGACTTCAAGCAGCTTTGTAAAAAAATGTGTTGATGTGCTATATTATGTGTAACGAATATTGAGAGCAGCAACGGTTAAAAAAACAATATATCCCAATTGCATCGATTATAACTACGAAATATTAAACTTCCAACACTAGATTTAAAAGATACATTAGAATATATTTATACTTATATGTATATACATATTTTAACATATATAAATATATGGAGCGATACATAACGCATTACGAAATGAAATACTCGCAAGTACGAATCATCATGGTTGTCATATTTGTCAGGATTATTGACTAGGCATGATTAATTATAGGTCCAATAATATTTTATTTGACCGATATTCAACACGGATTCTGCAGACGCTGTGATACAAAAGTAGGAAGCAGACAGTCGACGTGACAGTATAAATGAACAGTGAAGGAAGAATCGGATTCATTCTGTAATTGCTCACCGAGCGAGATTCTGTCGTCACTCGCTGAATGATCTCTGAACTGCATAATCGTCATCATTATCATCCAATCTAGTGTTTAATTGCGTCAAGTATTCAACACTGGAATCAGATATGCTAATAACTATTGAAAATTCACTGAAATTTAAAATGAGATCTCACCTCAATAGCGCACTGTTTTCGTAGTCTAATTATTGGAATTTTTAAAAAATCTGAATTCGTTTCTGGTAAGGTAAATCTCGTGTTGCCGGTTTAACTTCACTGCCCACGGCCACAGTGTGAAACTTTGAAGGTAACAATTATAGGACATCTAGCTAGTGATGCAGGATCAAAGAATCGAAAATTTGCAAGAACTTGTCAAAGAAAACCCTGCCGTGTAATTAATTCGGGTGAAAACTCAAGCAGTTTGGTGAATATTTTAGAATAATAAATTTATAATGAAAACGAAAGGTAGAAGAATATTTTATCTCTAGCCATGGTTTTGATTTCATTAAAACATCTGGCTTCGGTTGGAAAAACGGGTCTTTTAATTTATAAGGACGAAAACTTTGGTTTGTTCTTAATGGAGTACTTAATATTTAATCAAATTAATTTGAACTTGCAAAACGATATTTTATATTAGTGCTTCCCATAGACGTCATCTGCATGTCAGTATGCAATACAACATTTACTACACGGTGTATTCATTTCATAACTAAAGAATATGAAAACTTAAGTAACAAAATGGATGTTTTTTTCATGAGAATGGGTTGTAACCATATCACTCAGCTTACTTTTAAACAGATTATAGTATTTTTAGACTGAAAATCGATTACTTTGTGTAGTAAAAGTAGTAAATAATAGGATAAAATAACGAAGGATTTAGTTCTACAAAATTTTCATTAGGTAGTTGATAGCTATTGCGCCTTTACGCTACGATACGTAAAGCCAAAATAGCTATCAACTACTTAAATACTTTGTTATTTTATCCTATTATAATAGAGTTCTACCACGTAAATGCCAATTCAATCAATATAAGTAGTAAAATTAATTATATTGTTTTGAAACTCGGAAATATTTGTAGAATAAAACACACTTTTTGTGCTAGTTCTACTATTTTTAATAATGGTCAGAACCGATTTCGTTCATCATGAGCATTTCTTTATTTTGTAATCGATTTAGTAAAACATTCCCGTTCTGTGCAACGGTGTCGTACAACAGTTTTTATTTTACTAAGACTCGGTTGCTGTACACTAAAGCAGTGCTCCGCAACTTTTTGTCACCCACGGCACATCTAAGCACTCAATAATATTTCTCAATACTCCACACGCGTAAATATGATAATTTCATTCACTATTTCCACTCCTGATGGAAGACATATGAAATAGAAAGCAGCTTGTTACTCAACCCGTTTTTTTCGGAGAGAGTGTGGATAGGGTACGACTGTATGAATATTTTTTTTGAAGAGACTTGGACTAAAAGGAAAGGGCTAGTACTCGTGGCTAGATAATCGATCTCGCTACTTCCCGTTTTTAGGATCGAATGGGTGGGAGGCAGTGGCATGTGCGCCCGTGGTAGTCCTTGAATTTGCCGCCCCCCATTTTTTTTCTCCAAAAAATGATCATTTTATATTTACAATAGTGGTGAAATAAGGCTATTTTTAAAATTACCTACACGTATTGAGCATTATCAGTTGATAATGCTCGTGATGATCGAAACCGGTCCTCATCTTTATAAACATGTATAAGTAGTACTAATGTCTCGGGTTCAATTCCCGGTGCAGACAGTTTTCATAAATTGATATTCCAATCGATTTATCGATTTCTGTTCGTAGTGGAGACTGCGCGCTAGAGATTGGCCTCGGACACCCTAGTTCGTCGTCGAGATGTTTTATCACCCATAAGGTCGTAATTTTCTATATGTATTATAATAGTTTACTTGTTTAAGTGTAACCATCTGTTCATAAATATTGTTTCGTCGTGTAATTTCTGTTTTATTTGTTTATAATTTAAATTCTGTGCATCTACGGTTTCCGCATCGCTATTAAATCTGTTTTTTAACGGTAACCGTATTTTCATTATTATTATTTTTTCATTTGGCGTGTATCCTCACGCCTGGCGTCCAAAATTTAATAAACTCCATGTATTTCTCCTTACAGAACAAAGTAAAGTGTACCGAGATTGGCAAACCTTATCCACTTCCCTGTGATAATTCTATCCTATTTCTCCGCTGAGCTATCGATTTTTTCCATAATTTGTGATTACTCCCCTTCCCGCTGATAAGTCGCATCACTTCATTTAATTACATTTCAATGCACATTTTAATATTATTATTTGAACCGAGATTTTCAAGCATCATTTCTTTGCATCACAATTTTAATTATTTTTATCAATTCACAACAAATTATTCAAAGAAATATCAAAATAATACAACATTTGTTTAAATGAGAATAATATAAACAGAGATCTTAGCAACCGAATGCCTTCAATTTTAATATAATATCAATATACTTGATTTTTCTCATTTTGGACGCACGACGGCGCGACATACCTGGGATCATCACGCGGCGCACCGGTGTGCCGTGGCATTGCACTAAAGTGTTCTTAAAAAATCAAATGCCAACGTGCATTGAAATGCTTCTATGATTGCAATCAATGAAATAAACTTAATCCTTGCTACAACCAGGTTGTGAGGCCGACCGATCTGACCGTAAGTTGGACACATGCGTTTTGTAATATAATATAATTAAAACATTAATTTCTATAAATTCAGGAAATTTAAAAAAAAATATGTAATAATACTGCAAACAAAATAAATCCTTCATTATTTTTTAAATGTGAGACTGTGTAATGAACTGCTTTTATGCCTTCGGAGGCGTGATAATGTATCCCTATTTTGCGTATGTAAACATTATTCTCTGAAAAAATTGGATTTTATTTAGGTGAATAAAATATAATGTAAGAATTTTTTTTTAAATCTCAACTCCGTTTAGAGCAACCTCTTAGTCAGAAATAATCAGCATGCTATGTATCCGAGAACAGGTTTCGCGTAAAAACATTGCAAAAGGTTGTTACTGAACGTGATACCCGTATGGCTTAGATAAACGTATCATTCGTATGAGCTTATTCATTTAATACGCTATTCAATAAAAATGAATTGTAACAAGATATCAATATGAATGTAAAACGTTTACACACAGAGCCGCACTATGTTAAAAAAGGATGCCATACCCAAAAGACGTGTTATATTAGGGACTGGAAATGAAGAATATGTTTGCAAAGACAACGCATTAACCGATATTGTTAATAACTTTTTTTTCCATGTCCGCTCCCAATGTGGAGCATATGGTCTCCTAGTGGAGGTATCTTGACAGATTTTTTTCTACGAGAACTGCTTGTCACTCAGTTGCTCAACCTCTCTTTTTCTTGTTCGAAGAGAGTAGGGATAGAAGGATAGGGCTATGACAGGACTAGTGGTTAGCTAATCGCTCTCGTTACGCCCCATGGGGATGGGATTGGTGGGAGGGAGGACTCAGACTACGAACAGAAATCCATAAATCGATTGAAAGATCAATCTATGAAAACCGTCCGCACCGGGAATTGAACCCGAGACATCCGTAACCGTAGCCAGCGACGAAACCAACTACGCCACGGACGCCGACAAACGTTTCCTTAAATCATGTTTTGTTCCACAAGAGTTATACAAATTTGAATTGTTAAGTTTTTGTATATTTTCATGAATTTCGTCACTAACAACCCGGGTTTCGTCTTTCGGCATCTTCAGGCATTCAAGCACACGAATGAGCTCGAACTGAGCAAGTTATGTTCCTAATATTCTATCACATTTCTTATTAATAATAATTTTATATAGTTAAATTTGGATTATTGAGATTTTGTACACTTCCATGTATTTTGTCACTAACGACCCGGGTTTCGCCTTTCGGCATCTTCAGGCATTCGAGCACACGAATGGACTCGAACTGACAGACAGTAAACAGTGTCTAACGTTTATATAGAAGATACAAATACGACAAATATTATTTACGAGGTAAGGTATTATACGTCTGAGAGCCACACTGATACCTGAGTTAAAATTTCGGGAATCACCTTAATCCTTATTTTGTAAACACCACATTTACAGAGTGGCGAATTGCCGCTTTCAAACTTCTTATGGAATTACCAGTGATTTTACAATTATTATAGCATTGTGGGTTTCGAAGGGATGCAATTCGACGAAAGGGTAAATATATACAATCATTCGACGTTTAGTGACATCTGTTAGGTGTTTCAACGTATAGGATATAATAACGGAGAATTAGGAAGGTTCAGCTGCTCATTCAGAATTGGCAAGGAATTTAACTGGGCTCTATTGATTTCCAAAATTTCTTGATAAAATAATTTATGATCCCCCATGTTTTTATGCAACAGTTTAACCCCATCAACCGCATTAAACATATGGTTCTCCATTAGCAAGTGATTTGCGAATGTCGAAGTTTCTTTTTTTAAATTATACTTATGGTTCGCCATTAGCAAGTGATTTGCGAATGTCGAAGTTTCTTTTCTTAAATTATACTTATATAGTTGTTTTATAAACAACGTAAAGTTTTGAGAAATCACTCTCCAATGTGGAATATCGAAGTTCATTAAAGTGGCGCAAAAGTGATGTGAAATGAGGCTAGAAACAGTACAGTATTAAGTGCTTCAAGCGTAGAACCTTTTGAATACCATAAATTAAACATTGATATACACATTAACATAAGTACTTTGTGAGTTTTACAGTTTTATAGAAATAAAATGGACTAGGCAAAGATAACCATGGGAAGGTAGAGGGGTTACCTATTTGGCGGTGTCTATAGTCATGTAACTTATGAGTAACTTCAATTAATATTGTAATAAAAGAAAACCAAAAAATGTATCGATTAAAGATTAGATGAATCGATGGGGGTTGGTGGCGAAAAAAATTCCTAGTAGAGGTTCTGCATTAACGCAACGTTTGAAGCAAGCAATTTTGTGCAAAAATCAGACCTAAATATGTTCGCATAAAAGTTAAAAGCGACATGACACTTTGTACGTGGCTCGTTGTAAGTTAGTTACTGTACGCGTTTGAAAAAAAAACGCATAATCACCGACGATATTGCTCTGTGTTACGTTTCGTCGCTTCGTTATTATTTGCGAAACAAAAACATGTATCATTTTAGACAGCGACATGCAGCAGCTTAACGTGTAATTTTTGAATTTTTTGACACATTTTGAAAAAAAGAAAACAATTGAAAAATCACAAGCGTATTTTGCTATGAGACGTTTTTAAGGGTAACACATTTTTAATATGAGAATTGCATATACAGTGGACTTCCGACCCATTGTTACTCTATTCATCGTTTTTCCGCACAGGTTTCGGATAATATAAATTTACGGTATTTTCTGGATTGATCGTTTTTGTTTAGAATTAATGTTAATTAATTAGTATACAAAACTTTGAAAAGTACGCAATTGAAAACAAGCTACAATTGAGGAATATTTTAAATAATATTTTTTTGCAAATTTGTACTAGTTTTCCATAGTCTATGGAGATAAAAAAAGAATATAATCGTAGTGGTCATATGCTCCACTTAGAGAACGAATGCTATTGCATCATTTTAACCATGACCAGTGTGGAACATTGAACCATTTCAGGCTTTCGGGAGCATTTCGAAAAAACTGTTTATAAGCCACGTAATCTATTCCCGAAATGGGGTTGTACAATAAATATTAATTAGTCAGTCGTTAGTTCTAAATCTCATTCCAGGAATAGAAAATATAGGTGAGAAAGAATAAAAAAGTCATACATATAAATGTATCGATTGAAAATAAATCCATCAAAATATGAATGAGTCTTTTCGGGGATACGAAGCCTCGATCGCGCAACTCAGTAAGTCGAAAGCCCTAGCCACTCAGTTTAGGTGACTGTGAAACATTACTTAGTAAAAATATATTTACTAATGAAAAACAATACTATAATATTATCTAAGCTAAATATAAGTATGTATGAAGATTCTAATAAACATATAAATGCAATTTGTATGTGAATGTTTTTTAATAAAAATAATTAAACTAGTATGAGATCTCAACAATATTAGAATGAAGAGATGTAGCTCTATAGAACTAGACATTATAGTTTTAAGTGCTCTACAAATAGTTTTAGTGTGACGTGATTAATGCATAACAATATATAACACAAAGGTTCTGTGATGCTCGCAAAATGATTTTCCTCTGGCCGTATAATGGCTGTATGGCAAAGTGGAAGGGAATTTATTAGAGTGAAACATCCCAAGTGGTTGCTTCCCGGTTACACAATTAAAACTACTTTAAACTGCCCGCGTAACTATTACGTACGTCACTAGTGCAAAACCTTTCATATTAATGCATGCCAAAAATATTTTCTTACTAATAACTTCAAGCATGAATCATATATTTTTCCAACATGTTGTGTCCACCAAAATTTTGATTGCAAAATTTAAACTGTCGTTATATAAAATTTATTCTTTGCGCTTTCTCGAGACAAGACATGTGGTGTTCTACTTATCTTATCATTCAACATTTTCTACAAATAAATATCATCAACCACTATAGAACATTGTGTAAAAAGTGATAACTGTGAATGTCTAATATAAAATTGTTTAAATATAAGCAAAAGTACGTATGGAAAGCTTATAGGGTTTTGGTCACGTGATTGCGCAACCGAAATCGTTTCGTCTGGATTGTATATTATTCTGAAAATATTGAAAGTATAAGCGCTTTTTGAAAGTTAATTTTCAATTCGCATATTGACAACTAGTATTATAAATACCAAAAGGCTGTTCCACCGGTTAATTTTCGATCTATAATATAGATGCGCGTAATATGCAGGCAGTTTATGGGCGGTGTGCTGTGTCTCCCTTGAACGTTACAGACAGACAGAGAGATAAATCAACGCAAATATATTGACGATTAACAATATATACTAATGATGTACTATTTAATAAAAAATCAGTTAGTCGGAAACCGACACATTTTTCTAAAAGTGTAACGAAAGAAGGTTGAAGTTTGCTAAAACGATTCAAGACTTTTAATGCTTTTTGAGTTCAGAATGCCAAGGAAACTAGAACACACCTAAATCCACACCTGTGAACTGGAATACCAACATTTTTAAAATTTTGAATCACCGTGTCGTACCACTAAACTCTGAATTGGTAACCACCAGCCAAAAACAATCGGTAAAGTAGGTAAGTAATTGATGAAAAATGTTTTTCTTGTTGACATCTACCCATAGAATTTACTGGAGAATATTTTGCGCTAGAACAAAATTGTATGTTTATCAACAGAACCCATTTAACTAATGATCTAATGCTCACTGGCCAAAAAACCCAATTATATTATAATGTATGTCAATCAAAAAATGACATTGGGTGAATTTAAAAAATTTAAGTTACTATTTTAGTGGTCGAAGTCAATGGTTTAGTCTAACTGACGCACAAAGAGAAGAGCTCGGTGTGCTACCTTTAAGTTTAAATCTCCGACAATTTTCACAATTTTGCTACAAGATATATTTTATTTTACACCCCGGATAGGTTAGTTTGTTTCATAAACAATTTTAAATATATATAAAAAGCAACATTATCGTTAAATATAAATTAAAATAAGAGACCAATATCTACCAAAAGGTTTTTCATTAATTCTTGTCTAGAGTATTACTTCTAATAGTTTGATTAGTGTGTTATATGAACTATTTTTTTCAACCTGGATGTAAATCGATCGCTTAAGCTCTCTTAGTAGAATGTTCTTTTTCCGAGGAAATAACAAAGGTACAGTTTTGAGAATCACTTTGGTAATCCACCATTATGAGACACGACCTTATTTGGAACGAAAGATATATGGTGAGATGTAGGGCGAATGTAAAATATATATTATAAGTTATGAGAGCTGAAGGAAACGGAGATATGCCGTTGAGTCCTTTGGAAAGTTCACACACCTGAGATAAATTAACAACGTACCTTTAAATTGATTTGTTCTTTCATAGTTTATATCAGTCAAATATTTTTCATCATGTCCACTCCAAATGTTGAGCATATGGATAATGGAGTATCTCAACAGAAGTTGGTCTACGAGAAATGGATGCTATTCAATCGCTCAACATCACCATTCTAGAGAGAGTAAGGAGAGCATAATGGTAGTAAGACATGAGTATTAGATACCGCGGTGGAAATGCAGACATCGCCAACATTCATACCTTTAAAAACAAGTCCTTATATTGATTGAAAAATCAATGTATAACATACCGTACCCGTGAATATAGGAATCGAAGAAGACGAATGCAAAGGAGCGTTGAGCATTCGGCTACGTGACCGGCTAATACTGCATTAAATAAAAAGGCAAACATTTATTGCCTTGCAATTTTGGATAATGTCTTGCTTGAGAAGACTCAAACCAAATTTTGTATTCTCCTACTAGCGATGTATATAATAATGAATATAAAATTCTAAAGATATTAAATAATAACTACATTATTGTTGCCGTTGTTGTATAAGTGCTATTATAGGTTAAACGATGAATAGGGTGACATTCAAGCACTGTTATATTGAACACAAATGCGTTCAATTTTATCCTGAATGTGCCAATAAATTCATGTTTCCCTACATAAAGAAATAAGCTTCAAGTGGTATACGTGATCAGCGTGCAGAGGTAAGAAAAACTCGTGGAGGGAGCTTCAATCGCGGCACACAGATCACAAATAAAATATCGCTTTTTCAATTTAAAAAAGGTCCGTTTTTCATTTACGAGTGCCGGCTTTATTGGCATTACGGCGATATTTTACCGTCGTGTGGTAGATATCAATTTACGATGTTTTTTTAAAACCAGTTTGTTATGAAACCGATACAGGTATTTCATTTTTTTAAAAACATTTTTATCTTTTAAAAATATTGGATTTAAATTAATCGTTTTATTACAGATGCAGTTTCAGAAAGAGAGCTAACGTCCAATCATCACACTCTACAGTTATTTTTAATGTTAAGCGGACCTATTCCTTAAAAATATTTAAAATAAACACAACAAAGTCAAACTTTGAATTCAGACGCCTGATTGTTGGATGGAGAGTGAATATTTGGCAAAGAGATAGTCAGAAAAGAAAAGAAAACGTTATGCAGGGCTATCAACAAAATAAATAGATATTAAATGTACAGAATATGTTCAAAACTGGTATCTAGCATTCTTTAAATAATTCATGAAGATCATTACGGAATACTTCATAATTGATCATTTATTCACTTTGTAGATCTGTGACCCGAATATATTAACACTCAGTAAAAAATCAGAAGAGGAGACATCACAAACACTCGTGTCCGAGATCTCAAATTTAAATTGAAAATAAATGATACTGAACTTTAAAAAGCAGGCATTTTAAATATTTTTTTAACGGCATTAAATATCGTTTCCAATTTATTTGAACACACTTTCGTAGTTAAAAACAATTACATTTGCACAAAAAAGACAAGTGAAGTCTGTGAATATTAAATTTAATTGTCACCAACACCAAATAGCCAACAAAGAGAGATGTGTATTGTAATTCAAATACTACTTTTAGACATGTTTTTTATAAATATCCACGAATATTTTATACTTCAAAATTTAGGATCTATCTATATCATAATTATATAAGATCACGCATGACAAAAATACAAGAAAACTCTGCATTCTTATAAATTACAGAATCTGCATTAGTTTTATTTTTTATGTTTGTGTTGTAAAGAAAGATCTACCATCGAAAGTAACAAGTTTCAATTATAAACTGCATTTATTTGATTCACCCTCACGTATAAATGTCTCGTGACATTTAAATTAGAGTAAACCAGTGGTCGGCAACCTATTATCCGCGGTAGATTGAATTACCCACTACAACATTTTCAGTTACCCGCCGAGAAAATATGATAATAGCTTGAACTTCAATATTTCAAATATCTTGGATAAATAATCTTGAATTAGAGTACATTGAGTTTGGATATTTAGTTCTAAAGATCTTCGTTAGCATCTTGAAAACACAAAACACGATCATGTGAATCGAATATCAATCATGCTGTAAAATGTCAAGTGTAATTACAACAATTTTTTCATGTTCAAAAAAAATTACATTTGCGTTATTATCAGCATTTGGTTCTACATATTCTTGTGAGCTAACATTTTCTCAAATTAAATGTGTCCAGAATTCTTTGCGAAGTAGATTAACACCAGAAAATCTTGATTCCTATGTTCGACTTTTATTTGCCAACTATTTGAAAACTTTCAAAAATGTTCAAAACCAAGGACCACTAACAAAAATATTGTACTATATGAATGTTTATAGTAAATAAATTTGTATTTACACAAACATACGAACTTTTACTCACTAACCAAATTAATTTTTCTAAATTGAAATTTTTTATCTAGTCTGTCTAAAGGTTGGCGACCACTGGAGTAGACCAATACATGTTAACGTCGCACAGTATTCCTATACAATATTGTAGTATTAACAAATTATAAGAAAGATTAAAATAAATTTTTCCCTCCATTTTAGAGGATAAAGTTATATGTAATCTATGTGAAGCTTGCACTAGAATAATTTTCTCGATGCGATATTTGAAAGTAGTGTATTTTTACAAATCAGTTCAGTTGATAATTCTCGCCATGAGCGATATTGATCTTTGTTGAAAATGTGGAATTTGTATGAAAAGAAATGTATTATTTGTGTAAAGCCTCGCCACCAAGGATTTACAATAAACACTTAAGAAGATATAGTAGGTTTTTCTGTCATTTCGCGAAAATCTTTAATCGTTTTCCGTCGTCTAAAATATATGAAACGTCGAAGTAAATTTTTTTTCTTTTATAATTGCACTTTTATTCAAGCCTGTCTAGCAAAGAGTTGACACCTGTTTTTCAGAAATGCTTTTATTTGCTTTATACCGTGACTAGATTAGGGTTTATTGTAGTTTATCGAGATTTGATGTCTGAGACAAAATCGAACAACAAAGTATTTTTAACAAAGTGATTGTGACGGAATTTTCAATTTATAGAATATAACGATTTTATAATTGTTTTTGAAATGTACCAAAAAGTTTGTTATCTCGCACTTTTTCTGATTGATATTTAAAGTAGAATTATACTGAATATATTTTTAATTGTTACCGATTTTCGCGAAATGATAGAAAAACCTACTTATTCACCTTAAGGCTACAGTGATTGGAAGCACTTCTTATAATTGGCATCATTTACAAGAAAATTATATTTTAAAAATAAAGCACACCTTGTTTTGTACTACTTCCACATGTTTATAATGCTACTTTTAATAAACCCAAAACATAAATAGCATACATTTATAAAGTTAATATTTTGAACCAAACTGGTATTTATCTTTTGAAATGTGATCCCTGTGACGCTGTGCATATTGGTCAAACAGGAAGATCGTTTAATGTTAGAATTAAAGAACATTTGGCTTATACCAAAAAAGGTTATAAATAGTCTGCATTTGGATTCCAAAAGCGTAGGTTTGAAAAAATTAGTAAACTAGATTTTGGGCAGGTTTATGTTTATACTGTAGATCTATTGTTTGTAGATTTTAATGAAATTATAGGATTATTTAAAAATTATATTTATATTTATCATAAATTTAAGACATCGACTGAGGGTGCTTGATGGAATTTCAATATCAAACTTGAATTATTGAGATTTTGTACACTTCCATGTATTTTGTCACTAACAACCCGGGTTTCGCCTTTCGACATCTCCAGGAACTCGAGCGCACGAACGGGCTCGAATTTACAGACGTTTATATAGAAGATACAAACACGACAAATATTATTTACGAGATAAAATATTATAAATCTAGGATCCACAATGATACCTGAGTTAAAATTTCGAGAATTTCAACAAGGATTAAGGCGATTCTCGAAATTTTAACTCACAATTTTTAACTTTATCTAAATTTTCTTCCTAGTAAATACCTACTTGCAGTCTGTTGCAAAATGATACTACATGTATTCTGACCGCTTTGTTGATACGATTCAGAAATCAGGACACAGTATGATGGGAAGTCCAATTATCCCTTGGGTCTAAGCAGAGGCTTTGAAGGAACTGAGAAGTGAGTCGCAATCCCAAACGATATTTTTGATTCACTTTTTAATACGCGAGCTTAGTAAAAAAAGCTTCTGTAATTTACCAAAAAAAAAAAAACAGCAAAAACGATCACAAATTTTTTACTCTGTCTCTAAATCAAATTGGGACAGAGGTATTGTTTTCCATTATTTATTTCTGTAAAGTGGGCTTTCAGTTTCCTGGTTAATTTATTGCTAGGGTGATTACAAACTAAGACTTTAATTATTATATCATTCAACCCGATGAACGCGCTGGAAAATATGCCCAAGATTTTATCTCGTATTTCCGGCCAAACTAGAAGGTAAACTTGTGGATATATGCTTTCAAAAATAGTTCAAGCCTTTAGGTAGAAAAATTAGGCAATATATCATGGAAATGTCAATGTATTTCAGTTTTGAACTATCGATACGCAGCATTAATTGTTAGCCCTTATGTATTACACATACTGCGGCCACGCGATTGCTTGTGTGCGTTTTGACGGTGTATTTGAAGACTGGCGGCAGCCCTTTTGCTTACAAAGACGTAGATTAAATATTTTTCAGCTTCTTAATTTTATTCGATTTATTTTAGTGAGATAGCGATGAGTTTTGTTTACTTCTAGATGTTCTTGATTATAACTAATATATATTTCACATAATTCTCTTTTTTTACTGTTGAAATTAATTGATCTATTTTAAGCCATAGTAAACGTTTTAACATATCAGTTCATTGAAAATAAATTCCTGCGATAATGGCTCACGCTGTAAGGGTTAATGAAAACATTACAAAAATCCGCCAGTCCACCAATCAATTAACGAAATTTTAAATTTCGGGATTCTAGCCCTTGAGCTCGCATCGAATCAGAATGAATGCCCAACGGCTGTTATTACACGGCTATGGGATGATGAATAAAAAGTAATTTAATTATTTTACGATTTAAATTTAATAGATTTAATGTTGATGACAGAGCATACCGTTGGCATAAATGAACAGCAAACAGGTGAAAAATTACTATTAGAATTCAAAAACATCCAGAAATTGTCATCTATTTGTATTTGTATGGGTGAGTTATAGAAATTTAAAAAATATTAGTATTATATTATATAGACCAGACCAAGGAGATTTTTTGGCTGAAAAGTGATTCTCTAATATTATTATTATTTATTTTTTAACTTCCTACATACTAGAGTGCGTGCAATCAAGTCTTGAGGAATTTTCCCTCTGAAATTCCTGGTAAAAATGTTTGGAACACAAATACGTTGTTACGCTGTAAGAATTGTTTGAAGCCGTAGCGGGTGGTGGTGAGTATAACGTTGAGTATTCCAGGGCATTTAAAAACAAATATTTTTTAGATCGCATAGTGGGCCTTAAAAAATACGCGTCGGACCGTAGTTACGCCATTATTCAAGATTTTTGTTTCAAATTTTAACAAATTAATAGTTTGTATGTTGAAGTTTTATTCTCGGAAATTTTAAAATGAAATAAAAATGGTTTCTCAGTTTATGCATATGATTATATATATTATCTTCCAAGAAAAAATCAAAAAGATATATTTTAATTTCAGTTTTGATATTTTGGTAGTATTGTATTATGAATAGAATGTCAACAAAATATTATATGTAAAAAATATTTTTCTCAAGAAAGACCACGGTTTGAGCCTTAAGGCCACCTGTTTGAAATGGCAAAGTGGAATGAAAAGGGTTCACTATCTTTTGTTAATGTTGACTACTTTCAAAACCACCGTTTACACTTATCTGGGATTATATTATATAAGTGCCTAAGTCCAATGTAAACTTTGCATTAATCCATTAACCGTGTGAAGATAAATTTGATTTAAATAATGATGTAATAAAACAAATAACAAGATATATTTTTCGAATATGTCCGGACGAGTATTTGAATAGTGTGGTAAATTGTTTGCCAACTCTGGGCAATTTTTAACTTGCCTGCTACAACCAGTGGCAACCGTTTATTTTACAATACTCTTTGTCACACATTTATATAGCCTCCATTTTAAGTTAGCTGACTGTGTCAAATTATAGATTTCCGATGGATATCATTATTAATTATTGATGAAAATTAAATTAATTTAGTCCCGTATATAATCTCTTTATTATATTGTAACCATTAGTTGCTTTATAGGACGTATAGAGTTTGGTATTACCACAACATAATGGTAGTTAATGAAGGAAAACAAAAGTTTACGTTCTTTGTATTATGGTTCGGTATACAATTGATATGTAGTTCTAGTGATACATGAATTATATAACTTTGTGGTTGCGACTGAGTAGTCCAGTGATTGTTTTAAGCCATGTTTTAAGTGCATTTACAAATCTATATCTTAATTTTCAGCAGCTTATCTCTCAAAAAATAAAATAGATACATGTAACAAAATTCAAATAAATGAAAAAATCAATATTCAAAACAAATAAAGTTAGGAATTGTTCCAGTCAGGTTCTGTTTAGTCCATTCCATAATTATTGTGCCACTAAGGTGGGGAAATTACTACTTATAAATGGATTTTTGAAGAATAAAAATATCAAATACTTTTACTTACCTAAACGTCAAATGCTACTGAACTGTGATTATAATAACGGCCATAACATCAGATTTATTGAAACAGCTTAAGACATTTTGCTTAAGTTTATTTATTTGGAAATAACCCAATAATAATTATAATATAAGATGTAGTTAAAATTCAATTGTTTTAAGTTATTTTGATTGAAATGTTCTTTTTTAAAACATAGATTCGTTTGTAAAAATACACAAGGCGAAACAAAAAAAAATTAGATATTTATAGCTAGATTAAAATGCATTTATTCCTTTAACAATATAAAATTTCAAAAATGAATTATTCAAAATGACATGATTGCCACAAAAATATTAAAGATCGATTTATTCCGTTGTCGACATAGTAAGTTAAATTATATTTATATAATAAACTATTAATTACGATCGAAACATTTGACAGACCCAGTAATTGGACGTTTTCTGGGCTTAATTGTTTAACAGAGTAAGAATAATGTCCAAGTAGAGTTTTGAAAGATATATATTATTATATGTATAGATTTTCTTGAGGTTCTAATAAGCTTTGCTAACTGTTTTAGATAAAGTTGTTTTATTCAATTCCAATTTAGTAAATTTGTTTAATAGAGTATTTGGAAAGCTGAAAGAGAAGATCAAATAAAGCCTCATAACAGAGCTTTCGTCCGTTTTAGTATTTTAGGCTGTATATAAATTTAGGTAATATTAGCAAGAATTTCAATATAGATGAAAGCTAAATTGTGAAATTCTTGAATTCATGATGAGTATCAGTTTTGTTTGGATGATTACAGAGAATTTGTGGAAGTTTACAATTTGGTTTCGAGTGATGTTTTAGCAAGTAAAATTGCAATAAATTCAGTAAAATAGACTCCTGTAATAAACAACGAATTGAAGGAAAATATTGTGTATATATTATCAAACGGAAAATTTTTCGTTTTAATAATATCGGTGCTGTAGTCGAGCACTTAATGTTCATGGGTTTTATTCTGCCTCATTTTCGAGGTCACGGGTTCAAACCCTAAAATGGAGTCTTTCATATATTGATTTTTCAATCGATCTTTGTATTTATAAGTCTGCACTTACCCTCTACCTAATCCTAAGGAGAGCGATTGAATAACCTTTCTCTTCCTTAATGTACTTTCCTAACTCCATTCCCTTTCCATTGTATTCTTCTATGAAATTACGGCAGTTCTCGTTAAACATGTTATATTGAGATGCCCCATTAGGATTCCACTGGTGGCGGAAACGGTTTGATTTTTTTTTAATAAATAAAACTATGTCAATTGGAAAACAATTTTTTTTAAATATTGTCTCAGATTTGAAAGTCCAGAGGTATGTGCGTTTGAGTTTGGCCCTAGTCAGTTATGTGTTGAATAGTTCTATTAACCGAATGTAAACTTTCGTTAATTAATATTTCAATCGATGTCTATGACGTTTTCATTCATCACTGTAATCTATCCCCAAAGCGGGTGGCATAAAGACACAAGTAGAGTATAACAGTTATCATTTTCTAACGATATATTTAAACTCTTTGAAAAGTTCTGGATAAAAAGCCTTACTATGCGTTTTGAGCAGAAATAGCATAAAAAAATCTCGATTCAATTATTATTTAGATTGAGAGTTACAGCCGATAATGATAATTATTGAGATT
This sequence comes from Himalopsyche phryganea, assembly GCA_022494535.1. Lineage (NCBI taxonomy): Eukaryota > Metazoa > Arthropoda > Insecta > Trichoptera > Rhyacophilidae > Himalopsyche > Himalopsyche phryganea. The sequence goes on along the minus strand of JAGVSL010000044.1, from coordinate 3,197,024 downwards.
GTATGCGCTCATTTCATTATAATTTTTAAATACATTAAGAGAATAGACATTTACTCTTTCATTGTTTTATGCTAAAATCAAATACAATGAGAACATAATTGCCAAACGAACTAAAAAAAAATATTTTATGTAAACCATAAACCAAGTCTGCTTTTATTTTCCTTTCCCAAAAAATCTTCATGAAAGAAAAATCTTTTTTGCGATGAAAGCAAGTAGTCAGCAGCAGTCAAATCGACACAAAGGATCCGAATTAAAAATTCTGCAGAGCGAATGTCGATGTATATATACGTTTGTGTTACATATAATATATAACTACGCATAAGTAGCATGATTATAGAAAATGTTTCTTTCTCAAAAATAAGGCATTTTTATGATTAAAGTGAAGTAATGGAAAAAACAGTAAATGCAAATAACGGAATATAGTACATAAACGAAAACTTGGATTATTGAAATTTTGTACACTTCCATGTATTTTGTCACCAACGACCCGGGTTTCGCCTTTCGGCATCTTCAGGCATTCGAGCACACGAATGGACTCGAACTGAGAGACAGTAAACAGTGTCTAACGCTTATATAGAAGATACAAATGCGACAAATATCATTTACGAGGCAAGACATTATACGTCTGAGAGCCACACTGATACCCGAGTTAAAATTTCGGGAATCGCCCTAATCCTTATTTTGTAAACACCATATTAACAGAGTGGCGAATTGCTGCTTTTCAACTTCTTTTAGAAATACCAGTGATTTTACAATTATAATAGTATTGTGGGTTTTGACGGGATGTAATTCGAAGAATGGGTAAATATATACAATCATTCCACATTTAGTGACATCTGTTAGGTGTTTCAACGTATCGGATATAATAGCGGAGAATTAGGAAGGTTCAGCTGCTCATTCAAGATTGGCAAGGAGTTTAACTGGGCTCTATTAAAGCTAGGAGTTTAACTTTGCTCTCTGGGTCGTTGGTGACAAAATACATGGAAGTGTACAAAATCTCAATAATCCAAGTTTAATATTGAAATTCCATCAAGCACCCTCAGTCGATGTCTTAAATTATATAAACGAAAACATTCAAAAAATACTATTTTTCCCATATATTGATTCAACTTTAATATTTTCTATGAGTTCATTTAATATTCGATCGAATTTTAATAAGCTAATAGGAATGTAGTCAAGGCATTCAAATTTCATTCCCTACAAATCACGAACAGCTAAATCGTAGTTATAATATTCATTCATCCAGAAGAAAACTATTTTTTATTGACGATTAGAATAACAAAAGATGTTTTATCAATATTAATTGCAAAAACAGATGTGTTTTGTATCTTCATTATTTGATTATTTTTTTTTATGAACAAAGTTTAAACGACAAACATCATTGTACAAATAATATTGTTGCTAATTTTTTCAAAATACAATCATACATATTCTTATTTGATTTGTCCAAATTATTAATTAATATTAAAATTCTATCAAGCACCCTCAATCGATATCTTAAATTAATTTGTATGCCATTAAAAAAAAAAAAATGATTAGTATACCCAAAGAAAATTGATAATAAATATTTATTTTCAAAAAGAGAAAACGATTTTTTTTAATGAAGCTTTTTTTAAACATAAGAGTATTTTTAGTTCATATTAATTAACGTAAGCATATAACCTAATAATTGTATGAAATTTGGTTGACAAAGAAAGCCATATCGATTATTGTTAGCACTTGTGGCTGCCGCATAACTTGTTATCATCACAGAAATTCGATGCGTAACAAAATGAACACATTTAAATTGTTTACACGACATCCTAAAGAAAAGTAATACATATTATAAAACCTTTGATACAAACCTTTCATTATGACTTCTCTTTCTCACAACTTAGTAAGAATTTACGTCAAAAAAGTTTTGATTAGTCATGACTTTACTGTTAAGTCACTCCCTTTAATAAAATATTTAAGTCTTTCTTGCAATGTTGCATAAATGATTTTTTTGTACGAAGATAGTTTTACACAAAGTCTACTCTTATTGCGGAGAAGTTCAAGCCATAATGGATATTTACAAAAACTAAGATTTCATCCACTTTATCTTTATATCTTTATACGCAGTTGGTTATTTACCGATACCTTGCATAACTATATCGTCAAAAAGTCTCATGACTGAATGGACTAGAGTGATTATGAAAAATAATATAAATTAAATTTAAAAATATGACCACCACATTATTTAACCGTTTCCTGAAAATGGCTAGAAATATTTAATTTGATTTCATTTAGAAATGCTCCTCCATAATACGAATAAAAATTTATAACGTGTTATCGATTTATTATATTTATGAAGATAATTTTTTATCAGATTAGGATAAAATTAAGGATTGTAATAAAAATCTGTTTTTTCGAACCCGGGATTTGATAAACTCAGTACCGGAATTATAACATTATGCCACATTGAACACCAAAGTAGATTATATATACATACTTTTTTTTAGTTTTCTCTGAGAACTGCTTGTTACTCAGTTGCTCAACTTCTCTTTTTCGAAGAGAGTAAGGATATAAGGATAGGGCTAGGATACGACTAGTGGTTAGCTAATCGCTCTCGCTACGCCCTGTTTTTTAGAATCTGATGGGGAATATTAGACGTCACAAACATTCGTGCCTACGAATAGAATTCACAAATCAATTGAAAAATCAATTGATGAAACTGTCCGTATCGGAACTTTCACTTGAGACATACGTAACTGTAGCCAACCATTGCACCGCGAAGCTGACAAACTAACGTATATACGACAAGATAACTTTTCTCTGATACGAGGTATATTTAAAAAAAAAAAAAACTTATCTAAAAACCGGTTGATTGCTTAAAAGTAAATACTTTTTTAAAAATTGAAGGGGATTTATGCGTTGTGTCGCGATCAACCAATGGATTACTCATCAACTTGAGGTTAAGGAAATCAATATATAATATCACTTTTAAGGTGTTAACTGTCAATTCTTGGTGGAGAGGTTAGATTCATAAAAATAAAAAAAGTTTAATAAAGAATTGACTGATTATGATAAATTGTTTGAGAAGACCGAATCAATAAGAGAGGCGAATGTTTAGTTATCAACGTCCGGGAGGTCTGGGATCTCAAGCAAACACCATTTCAAATCCAAATCATCTCTTATTTAATTAACGAAGATGTGGTGGTTTATTACACAAAATATCAGTAACACATAAAAAATATACTTAACACATGAATTTACCTTTAAGTTATAATGCAATTGACTCAACAAACAAAAACGATTTATAATTACTTGTGACGCCGGCCGGCTAAGAGAGCCAACCCCTGTCAAAATAAAAATTAAACTCCAACCACTGTAGGTTCCTCTCCTTGTTGTCAATAATAGACCCATTCGCTGGATGCTTTCTAATTTTTAGTTATGGCCCTAAGGCAACCGATTACTTTTAACGACAATAACTTCGGTTTGACTACCAAGAATCATTACCATTAAAGCGGTGCGCTGTCATTTATGGACCCTAATAAAACAAACTTAATAAACAAAACCAGGGTGTGTCATGTTGTTTTTGTGGTTCATCAAACCTCTAGCATTCCGCATTCTTGTATTGGAGTTTTTAAATATTATTAAAAGAAAAGCAACTGTTACAATATTTTTATGAAACCTTTCATATGAAAAGAAGTTTTTAAATTGATGTCCGATGCGATTACGTTGCGTCATAACATGAATCAGAAATAATTTAACGATTTCAATAGTTTTTTACCACAAAAAAAAAAAAACAGATGAAATCCCGGGATTACAAACCCTATATGAATAACAAACCTTGGGGTTTATATTTCATCCCTAAAGTTGTATAGAATGAATCTTTTGTTCTTTGCTACGAAGTTGGATCAAACTTAATCAACCCAATAATATGGCTGTGTTTTTTCTTAATTGAATTTGTAAAGAGTTTGCAAAAGTTTATTTTATTTCCTTGATAATTAATTCTCTACGGTATACGCAGTTTATTTAATAATCATGATAATATTCAAGTGTCTTCTATTTTATTGGACATAATATTATATTGATATATTTACGTACTTAGTTGTGAAGTTTATAATAACAATTTTATTGTTAGAAAACCTAAAACCAGGGGTTCTCAAACTTTTTCTCCATTCCACCTTTTTCCAATGTTCAGAATACAATTCCCCCCTTCCCAAGATAGTATAGCTCGAAAGGTATATTCCAAATATACACATTGAATTTAATATTGACAATCTTCAGTATATGACAGCAATTCCTCCCGTCGCTACGGTCCATACTGGTCCATGACCAACTTCACAATCGTCCTTAATCTCTGTATCGAAAACCATATTAAATAAAATCGTTGCAATTATTTTTTCATATAAAACTACAACAGTGTTAATTGCGGTAGAGATGTATACAAAGCCATGTGGTGTAATGATGAATAAATAATAATTTAAAGCAAAATTATTTTTAATTCAACCCTTGATTTCAACTGCCAATTTTTGAAACGCATTAACTTAATTTTATCACTACATTTATTTCATTCTGATGGTAATGTTATACGGAAAGCTATCTATAATCTGATGAATAGGCAGTGCTGTATTTCACAATGGTAACTCTTTATTCGGTTATATTGCCTTTATTGGATAGCATTTATACGTTTGAGTCAAATGTAATTTGGGTCCTTTAATATTGGTTTACTCCCGCAAATGTGTGCTTTATATTCCTCGACTGGATACCTCCCCACCCCTCTGAATGGGCTGCCAATGTGCCAAACCTTTTTGCGGGACTAACACATTCACGGCATATAAATGACCTGATTAACTGTTCCATTGGTGAGAAGTCATACTAACGCTTAGCTATTATGCATTGGCGTACATTAAAAGAAATTTAAAACTGATAAGTTTGATGAAATAATAAAATCGAATCGCATGTCATGATTTATTTATTTAGGTGTCATGGAAATGCATACTGCATATGTTTGATTCCATGAGTGGAAGGATTCAGTATGAATAGTCGTATCACTGGAAGTCAAAAAAATTGAAAACACGATTTTTTTAAAATATTTTTGTGCTAAGGTTCAGACAATTATTATTACTGTATGTTCGATTTCTCTTCCTATTTAAAAATAATTTATTTTATTAGCTGTGAGTCTGTCGTCCGTTCGATAAATAAACTCTTAATAGATAAGGGCCAATGATTGAATAAAAAACATTTGAGGCGTCTAAGAGCAAAAACTGATAGGCCTATAATTTCTCAAAATCTGAAAAAATATTATAAGTCATTTCACATAATATTATGAAGGCAATGATATTATTGTATGACTTGCAAAATCAGAAAAAAAGCAGACAAATAAAATGTTTAAGCTCTTACACATGTGACGAAGAATATCACACACAGGCACCGATAAATTCTATTCCGATATGTTCAATATTATATCATTAATATTAATTGCAATTAGCAGTTGACCGGCTTTTAAAAAAGCATATTGTTCTTGATCAGAAATACAATATGATGTAATAAACTATCGAAACTACACGAAACAAAAAAACTTTGTTTATTACTAACATTACAAAGTGGGTTCATTTATATCGGTTTTTGATTTTAGATGTCTCATTTGAATCATGTAATCGATGTTTTTTTCTTCTTCATGTCACATTTTTTTCCGCCATAACTGCAGCGAATTACTATTTGCCGTAACTCAAAGATAAATTGAAAGAGCTCAACCTCATTGAGAAAACTAAAAGGAGGGTGATATGAAATATTACATGTAATTACATTACCTGAAATACGACATCATATTTTAATATATTTATAATTATACAATGAGCTTATTGACACAAATATATCGATCAATATATCTATATATTATATTATATATTTTTATATATATTATGATGCTTAACGTTAATAGAATGAAGCTCTACAAAGTAAATTACAATTCATTAATTTAAAAAATATCACTGACATATTTGTTAGATTTTAAAGCATGAAGCAGAAACAGCTATATGCCACAAGCCTCTCAAAACTTAGTACAGCCGATTCTCTTTTTGCGCGACTTTCGTTTTCACGGTATAGGAAAATGGGCCGTTTCAATTTTATTCCTTTTTTTATTTTTTAATGTCTGTTTACCGAATTGAATAAATGAAGTTATTTAAAATATTGTTTTCCTTAACACGTTATGAGTTGTTTACAACTGAGTTAGTGCAGTCGTATCGTATGAAACTATTTTTATATATAAATAAAAATAAATTCAAGTTCAACAATTTTATATTTTGGGGGTATTTTAAGTAATGTAATCTATCTCCCATTTTTATATTGGAACCTTATCTTTTTTACACGGTAGTCTATGGAACGTATACCTCGTGCAAAAAGAGAATCGAGCGTATATCTTCTGGTGAAATTGAAGATGTGTACAAGTCTAGTAGAAAAGATGGTAGCCTAGTGGTTTCCAAGTTAGGGGTACCCACTAATTCAAAGGTTGAAAAAATTGTAAGCATGTGATATTTACAGTAAAAAAGATTCAAATAAAACAAAACAATGTACAAATATCATTGAATATCTTTACCTCTCTAAGCATTGCATTGATCATCCAGGCAGACTTTGCAACTGTCGTCTGATATAGCCTACGCCAAGATTATTACAAGAGACTTAACCCGGATTTAGTTTGAAGCTCACTTTAGTACTTATCATTAGACATATGCAACTACTCGCAAGTTCAATTTTTAGTATGGAATGTAAGTATACCGTATTCAAAATAAGTAACGAATATCTTTTCAAACGATATACCACTATAAAATATTTTTTCTGTCGTTGGAAGTGAAAAAAAACCACTTGCGGCATAAAACATATTCAGAAGAATAAAACATTAATTGCAATTTCAAATAAATTAAACATTCAAAACATAAATATTGATTTCATTTATTCATGGTAAGGTCACAAAATAAAGCATACAATAAAATTTAAAAAAAACATACTAAAGCTGAACTAAGGTTTATGCTGATGGTAGTTAGCTGTCTCTTACTTATTATAGCAGTGTATTTTGTTTGCGCCTCCTTTTTAAATAAATGTTGTACGTCAATGGTTATTCAACACACCCCTTACCCAATATGCTATCGTTTCCTTACTTTTTGTTGGTCATATTACTAAAATAAAAACAATGATCAAATATCTCTTTCTTATAGAATTTTATTATTTTATCAAAGCAAAGGATACTTTGAATAAGAGTGTAGATTGTAGACTCACAAAATGAGAAGAAATAAAATAAAATTAACTGTGTAATCAATATATTCTTTTAAAATTTTTTTTTTGTTACTTAAATATTGATGTTTATTATTTATCTGACGGTGAAATGGTGTACTGTTAAATGAATTCACTAGAAGCAAAGGTTAATGCCCAATTTGATCCCAGTTAAAAAAATATTAAATATTATTTTTTGTACTTATGAATGAAACATATATAGCCCTTTTCAATTATTTTCAGCGGTAAGGATTACTGCAGTTCCTAAGGAACTTAACGTTCGACCTACCAACACCCGATTTGCCTTCAAACTATGGTATATTCTGCAGTGTAACAACGTTATTGTTAATTGGTTGTGCTCAAAACTAAAAATGATTTATTGTATAAATGGTGGAAAAGCTTCTTCGAGTTGAAATTTCCTCGGACATCAAAGGTAGCAGTTATTTTTATGAATGCTTTGTAATTTCTCCTAAATGAAAAAAAGTTGGCGAATGGGTTTTAAGAGATGAGAATCAAACAACGCTAGTGCCAAGCACTACTACTTTGCCACGGTTGTTATAAATATGCGAGTACACTAAGCCAGTGCTTCCCAAACGGTGTCATGCCATAGTCATCTAAATCTGAAAAAATAGTCCCCGGCCCCCAGAAAATAAATTATTTTAATTGACAAAAACTTACTTGGTATAAATTACTACTATTAATACATACATGTAAAATTATATTTTATCTCAAAAAAATAGGAAAATAAATCAAAATATTTTTTTTTAATAAAACATTGAAATTTACTGAACACATATAAAGCCTACAAAAAAACACTTTAATTCAAGGGATGTTTTTGCATGTTTTTCAGATAACATCAAAATCAGATTCAATGTTAAAAATGTTAACTCGCAAGGAATCTTCTAAGGGCCCCGTTGAAATGCATAGCGTTGTTATCCTATTGTGATTTTGATTCCCATTCAAGTTAGGGATTTATTTTTTGAATAAAAGTAGTGATTCGGCCATGTGATTGAGTATACGATCTGTAAAAACTCATTCAAACATGAAAACATCGCCGTGGATCTTTGACTTATACCTTTTGACCTCCAAGAAAGCTTTTGTTGAAAAGCTTGAAGTTTCAAATTCACTATCAAAATGTTGCTTTCGTTTCCCTAAGGTAAGAGATTTCATTCTTATCTGAAAATCTGCCATATTAGAAGAAAAACATATGTACTTACTTTTCAAAACGAAGAAAAGAAGACAGATCTGGTTTTTATCTTCAAGAAAAGGGTGAAGTTCATCAATAAGTTCTATTCGTTTTAAAACCATTTCGTGAGATAGCCATCGTACTGCAGTATGATACAATAAAGCTTCATGCTCTGAACCCTTCTCTTAATAATTTTGTGTTCAAAGCATTACTTTTTACAAAATTAACTGTCGGAACAGTGCGCAATTTTTGATATCAGTAGATTCGTTGTATTATATTGCAAATAAGTTGCTCTGTTTAATGAAATATATTTGAATTTTAATATAATCTACCATGCGTTAAATTCTTTGATTGATTGTTATATTTGTGTAAGAAATCGATTTCAGTGGATTTGGAATTTTATCTACGTGAATAGTTTCACAAATCTTTATTGCTGATGGTAATATAAATTCTTCTATTGTGTGAGTTCTTTTCTTCTTGTAATTAATACAGCAACCTCAAAAGAAGCTTTTAATAGTTGATTATTCAGTTTGAATTAATTTGGAAACAATTACATTTGTTGCTTTAAGCCTGAAAGAAGTCATCCTTCGAAAAAAATGCAGTAGTTTATTTTTGCAATCTGGGTGAATGATATTCGATTTTTCCTGGTTTCATACATTCGTTTGATAGTTGATTCATAAAAATTGCAAAGACAGGTCTCTCTTCATTATTTAGTATTGAAGAAATATACACGTCATCTAGCAAGGACTTGCTTTTATAAAGAAATTTATCACGAAAAGGAAAATCAAACTATCCAATCGATGATAATCGTTTCACAACATTTTTTTCATAATTTCATATACAAACGGCGTAGTCTGTGCGTGTTGTGATATAAGGGAGTGAAAGTAATATGCTACTTAATTAAAAAATATCGTACCCCAAGTATGGAAAAGATTCAAAGTTTTCACAGTCCCTCTAAGAAAACCTGTGGCCAATGAGCTTGGGAATTACTGCACTAAGCAATGTCTATTGATTAAGGCGATTACCGGAAATATTAAAAATACGCTTTTATATACAAGACCAATTAAAAATCTTGTTTGCTTTAATCTAATAAATAATTTGTAAATTACAATAAAATAAATTTATTTGTAGTCTCGGTAAGTATTAATAATAACATCATAAATTTGGAATAGTCTTTCATCTATTAAAACGCATTCTCTGTGGAAAAGCTTTTTTAAATCTGTTATTTATGTTATATGTAAATCATATGGATTTCTAATCGAGCTTATCTCAACAGAAGTAGTTCTGTAGAACTGCTTGTTATTCAGTCACTCAACCTCTACTTTTCGGAGAGAAAAAGGATATAAGGATGGGGCTGGGACAGGATGAGTAGTTATCTAATCACTTTCGCAACGGTCTGTTTTTCAAAATCAGATGGATGGGAAGGAATTTTGAGACATCACAAATGTATCTTTGCCTTCCGAAGTAAATCCATAAAACGATTGAAAAGTCGAACTGTTCGTATTGGGAGCCCATAGAGTGTGGAAACTGCGAGCATGTCGACGCTGGTCATTCGGCGACACGTCCGGCATAAAATGCATGAAAACTGAATTCGTAAAAAAAACGAAATACCTATATCCGTTGCTTATTCACTTTACGTAGTACTTAGCACAGCAGTATTTGAGTTACAAATAAAGAAATAATGTTTTGCAGTACTGAGTGTTTAAGCTTTCTTTCTGTTCGCGAAGTAGTCTTTACGAAATGTCTGGAGCCCTCGGGAGGTTTTTCGCAAGTTGAACAATAAATCACTGAGTGTACACGAAAAATCGTTCAATTCATTTTCTTTTTTTCCACTAAATGCTTGAAAACATTGTTTGCTATTGTTAATCATTCAAAAACACGCCTCCCGGGCGCAGTCTTTTATTTTTATATGGTTCCTCTAGTATTGTATCTGCTGGAAAATATATAATAATAGAGATTTTTGAGAAAAAGAAGTTTTGTTTAACAAAATTAAACGTTCACTCCGCTGTAGAAACAAATAGATATATTATATTAAACATTATCTATAAGGTAATTCAAAAAAAAATATCGCTTACGTGAAAATGAATATAATTGAGTTATAAAATATTAAAAACGTCTTTTTAGTAGTTAATTGCCGCTAAATTTTCTCTGGTTCGAATCTCGAGTTTGATAAATTGATTTCTCAATCGATTTACGGATTTCCATTCGTAGGCATGAATGTATTTGGTGACTAAAATTACGCGCTCCTACCCATCCGATCTTAACAACGGCGAGAACGATTAGCTAACCACTAGATAGTCCAGTCCAAGACTTATCCTTCTATCCCTACTCTCTTAAAAAAAAAGAAAGGTTGAGCAAGTAACAAACAATTCTCTTAGCAAAACTTCTTCTGAGATACCTCCACTAGGAGGCCATGTGCTCCACGGTAAAAACGGTCCACGGTAGCGGACATGGTAAAAATGAAAATAATTAATAATAATAATAATAACAAATTGGAGCAGAGCTGCATGAGAATGGTTTTATACCATGCACTTATTCGTATTCAAAATTATGTCAATTTATATATAAAACAAATTCAATAAATTTCATTTTTCTATGAGAAAGTTTTTAAAAATCGTGTTTTGGAGGAGCGATTTTGAAATGGAATTGTAAATACAAGTATGAAACAGCGCGAACGGACATAAGGCAATTTGTATTCAGTTAAGTATTATGTTATACATGTGAAGTGAGTATTTGTATATAACGTTGTTTTCTGTATGAAACAATTTAAAAGCTACTTGTTAACTGGAAAACTTTCCAATTGAGTGCAAGCAAGCGCAAATGCATTTCACTCCCACTGAAAATCGATTTGTATGAGCTTTGAATTTAAAAGTGAATTTCTTCTTGCTAACTTTAATTCTCTCAATTTTGATGGAGAGTAGTTTAAATTTACTTGGGTTGAATTATTCGATCTTTTTACTTAGTCGATACTTTGGTATATTTGTTGTCGTTTACTAGTGTTCAAAAATAAGGTATAAATAAGCAAACCAATTGGGATCGCAATGATCACGATATAGATAATAGGTGAAACTTTGGGAGGACCAACACGCAACTGACTTAAAACACAATACGTGATAACTGTGTGATAAATGATCTCTGTGTCAATACACGTGCCTTCAACAAAAATCTCGACTCGTTCCAGCAAGGACTCCTTGGACAGGGCGGGAGTGCACTGGCGTAGTAAGAGGGGGGGCGATTAATTATATTATATATATTTTATATATAAGTACATTTTTCAAATACATAAAATTTTTGCTTGCGGCGCAATCTTTTGCCTTCACTTAACAAAAGAAAAGTGGGTAATTTAAAAAATTAACGTTAACCCAACGCTATTGTCAACATAAATTTATTTTTATATTGACAATAGTGTCATTTATAAAAAACATATTTGGACAATACTTATAAATATTAATTAAACTTCAAATTTGTCAGGGTTGTAAAAATATAGAATTTTTTTCAAGAAATTATATTTATTCTTCATAAAATGTTTCTGCATGCGGCGCAAGGTTTTGCGTCGTGATGGTAACAAAAATTTTGGAGAAAAAGTGGGGTGTGCGGGACGGAAAATTCAAAGACCGCCCCGGGCGGCAGAAACCCTAGCTACGCCACTGCGTGAGTGTATTATGTATATATATCGACTGTGGAAAGGAAAATGGTCGTAACCCACTAAAAGTATTGTGTATAACTCACACAAAACGTGCGAATACACTATATTTATATATAAATATATAATAAATCGACCGTATAAAGGCAAAAGGACTTGTACCTCCGTCTTTTCAAAATATTTTTTTCGATAATTACAATGCATACAATTTAATACTCGTTTTGTTTGGGTTATACACAATATTTTTTGTATGTGGGTTATGGCTTTCTTCCTTTCCACAGTCGATGTACATAATATTATAAGGACTGCACTCTATAAACCTTTTATGTCGGATCGAAAATCGATTTCATTTATATTCCAGTTTTGGACACATAGGTTGACGAACTTATATCTCGAGATGAATGGCGAATAAAGATACCTTGAAGGCAACGTGTGGTGGCAATATGTTCCGTTTATAGAACGAGTAACCACTCCGAATAAAATTTTAAAACAACAAATGGATAAGTAAGGCAATAGTAGGATTAAATAATAGACCATTCCAGCTGTGTTCATTGAATACCAGAAATATTTGAAAGACTCTTCGTTCTAGGCGTGACGTGAGGTGTAAAGACCAGATAAATTAAGTCGTGAGAAAATAATTGATATCCGTTTTCACGATAACATACAGTGGAATGAAGTGGAGACAGCTGATTGAAAGTGGTCACAACCCCAGACAATGTGACGGGAAATGCGATAGAGAAGAAAGAACCTCCCGGCCGTACCCAAAGATACATTTTTTAAGCCTTTTGCAGTTGATACTGTGTACACTATACACGATGTTCAAAAAAACACGATTCCAGAATTTTGGTCCTCGTAAAGATTAAATGTGCTAAAATCTAATTAAAAAAGTTTCGATGCGAAAATTTTGCGTGGTCTGAATAAAAAAAAACAGAGTAAATAATTTGAAACCACGATTTTATTTTTGTGCCTTCTCTTTTTTTCGATGTCCTATTTGAAAACATCCAACAAAAAATGTACATATTTTTTATATTATATTCACCCACATGTAAAAGAATATGCAATAAAGACTGTTTGCATAAAGAGATATTTTGTTTTTGCAAAAATAAATATTTCAAAAAAAGCTTTTGTTTTTTTTATCGTTAAATTTAAATATATTGTTTCAGAGCATATGCTTAATTACAAATTTACATAAATGCCTCGTGATGAACTCATGTTCATCTCAAATAGTCAATAGAAATATAAAACATGTTCAAATATTTGTTTAAAATGTTTACAATATTTATCATTATTGTTAGGTACGTAGGCCGGTAATATTTTGAAACAAGCTATTTTTATGTATTTTTTTAAAGTTTTGGGTGTACTGTACAGTCTTTAGGCTGATGTTACAACGATTAACCCAGTTCATTTCCAGCTAAAAAGAAATTCAAAAAAAAGATTTCACAAAATTTTGAAAAAAAAGCTGTGGTAAATTTAATCTAAGATTTTCAATATAAAACATTCTGCCTTTTTAATTAACATAAAATCAGCTGAAATTAAAAAGTTACGGTTGATAGACGCTACTAGGCCATATTAAAAATTCAAGTTTACCAGTAATTCGAGTGGCCAATTTCATTGTCTTCGGTTGAGGTGTCCACGGGCTAGAATTCCAGAACTAGATTCAGACAACGATGGATGTGTGTTGAATCTAAATTTCTTCCCACTCATTCGATCCTAAAAACGGGTAGTAGCGAGAGCGATTAGTTAACCACCAGCTCTGGTTTAGTCCAATACTTCTATCCTAACTATATACGAAAACGAGAGTAAGCTACTGAATAATAAACAGTTCAAAAATAATAATATTATTTTCTTATTATAGAACCAAAGGTGACAAATCAAGTTAGTTCAATTGTCATAGGAAATCTAAACATTAAATCAATGTTATAATAATATGTATTTGTTTGCTTTTTAATTTGATTATATACGCGTTTACGTATGTAAATACGTATGTTTGTGTTTCTTTGCTAACGGATTAATTAGAAAACTGTTTATAGGCCGATAAGATGTTATAGAGGTCGATATTGATAGGAAAAACACGAATTCTCTACTGAGGTTCTTATTAAATCATAATTCTCTCCAGCCATGTATAGACGATAAAATACGCGGGTGGTTAATGATAATGAAGTAATTTAAGACATCGACTGAGGGTGCTTGATAGAATTTCAGCAGCTAAATGTTCTGATACCCTTATATCTAATGTACGTGTGGTTTTACCCACATAGAAATGTTGGCAATCATTGCATTGTAATTTATAAATACCAGATTTGTTCTTAAAGTTTACTCTATCTTTAGCGTAAAAACATGGGGGATCATAAATTATTTTATCAAGAAATTTTGGAAATTAATAGAGCCCAGTTAAATTCCTTGCCAATTTTGAATGAGCAGCTGAACCTTCCTAATTCTCCGCTATTATATCCGATACGTTGAAACACCTAACAGATGTCACTAAATTTGGAATGATTGTATATATTTACCCATTCGTCGAATTACATCCCGTCAAAACCCACAATACTATTATAATTGTAAAATCACTGGTATTTCTAAAAGAAGTTGAAAAGCGGCAATTCGCCACTCTGTTAATATGGTGTTTACAAAATAAGGATTAGGGAGATTCCTGAAATTTTAACTCAGGTATCAGTGTGGCTCTCAGACGTATAATATCTTACCTCGTAAATAATATTTGTCGCATTTGTATCTTCTATATAAACGTTAGACACTGTTTACTGTCTCTCAGTTCGAGTCCATTCGTGTGCTCGAATGCCTGAAGATGCTGAAAGGCGAAACCCGGGTCGTTAGTGACAAAATACATGGAAGTGTACAAATTCTCAATAATCCAAATTTGAGAATGAAGTAATTATGTTTAAAGACATTCTGTTTTCCTTCTCACAGTTATCACATAAAATTGAAATTTTTAAAGCAGTGTTATTCTATATTGTGTAGACTTACGAAAAGATTAATTTATATCTTCTTTTTCTCTCCTCAATGATGTTGGCTTTCTTTTCCATGACTGTTGCCAAACTGAACAGGAATGGATCGTAACGGCAAAACTTAAAAACATTTCAAGCTGTCTTTCTGTCAAGGTTCGGCTTATGGAAATTCTTCCTTGCCTGTTATGGTTTAAAAATTGATACTTTTTTTCGATAGATATTCTGATGATTGAAATAAATTTGCGCAAAAGTAATATGGATAAAAGACAAATTATACATATTCCTCTACTTTTGTTAAATAAAATAGTACTCTTTGTTAGAATAATATCTACATGTGTATATAAAAATAAAATTGACACCTTAGTGAAAGGTGTGAATACTGTGAATGAATTTAAATTTCACATTGAGGAAAAAAGAAATTTCGGGGATTCGAGTCCATGTTTCAACTATGTATTTGGCTTGATTTATCTAAAACACAGCACACATATACGCACACATCTACACTCTCTCTCTCTCTGTCTTCACATGGTTTACACCAAGCGTGTTGAGAAATACCTGCAGTTGGCTCTAGTACAAGGTAAAAAATTGTATATTAAATGATTCATCGACATTATTTTGAAATTAGATAGTTTATTACAAATGTAATATATATTAATGATTATATAATATGAATGTTGTCGGCGTCCGTGGAACAATTAGTAATGTCGTTGGCTACTGTTACGGATGTCTCGGGTTCAATTACCGGTGCAGACGTTTTTCATAAATTGATCTTTCAATCGATTTATGGATTTATGTTCGTAGTCGTAGTGTTTGTGATGACTTAAACTCCCTCCCACCCATCTGACCCTCAAGGGGCGTAGCGAGAGCGATTTGTTTACCAGTATTCTTGTCCTAGCCCTATCCTTCTATCCGTACTCTCTTCGAAAAAAGAGGGGTTGAGCAACTGAGTAATAAGCCGTTCTCATAGAAATATTCTGTTAATATACCTTCATTAGAAAGACTATTTGCTCAACGTTGAGAGCGGACATGAGAAAAAAAATATAGTATGAATGGTCACATTGTTAACCACTGACTTAACGTATTAAAGTTATCCACCCGTTCGTACCAGCTTCTGGAACTTTATTTTCCTTTATTCCCATGGCGGTGGTCCCCTAACCCGTCTTTTGCCAGTACTTTATAATAAACTAATGCTATCAGTCAAACTTTAGGGATTTTGAAAATTTACGGCAAGTCCACTGACAAGAAGTAAGATTCAATCTTTGGGCTTAGGTAAGTGTTTTCAGCTCAAAAGTGTATGAAGATATTTCTTAATGCCAGAGTAACTGCCAAAAATGTTCAAAAAAGTTTAGTAATATATAATGAGATTTCAATACCTTCTTGGTCAATGAATACTTTTGTTGTTACCATATTCGATCTAAATGTGGGGCATAAATATTCATAATAATTTTTATCTCGACAGAAGTTTACCTACGACTACTGATTGTTACTCAGTTTCTCAACCTCTTTTTTCCGGAAAGAGTCAGAGGAATGGGGCTACAGCAGAACTTGTGGTTTACTAATATTTCTCGCTAGAACTCTTTTTTAGGATCGGCGTAGGGGGGAGTGCATTTAGACACAACAGACATTCATGCTTTGAACACAAATGCAAAAAATTATTTGAATAATCAATGTATTAATAGGTCCGTACTAGGATTCAAACTCTTAAACACTGTTACCGAAGACAATGACGTTCACCATTCAGCTTCAGGCCTTGCGGTATATATGTACATACAAAAATTAAGTATAAATTGTCAAGGAAGTCTATCGAGGTTCCGGCAAAACCTGCTTTAGTATTTATTTAGAAAATGTTATTCATCTGAACTCAATCATGTCCATCTGAAACAATAAAACAATATTAAAGCTATAATAGGATAAAATAACAAAGTATTTAGTTCTACAACTTTTTTATACCAGGTAGTTGATAGCTATTTTGGCTTTAAGCCATCGTCATTGATAGTTCTGACGATGGCGTAAATAGCTATCAACTATCTAAATACTTTGTTATTTTATCCTATTATAATGGAGTTATACCTCTCTTAAACTCTTTCAAGTATCACCAACATTGACAGGCTGGTTGTCAACTTAGGGAAGAGAAACAATTCATATCTACGCTTGCTACTCACGAATGTCAGAATTCTTATTTCGGTATCGCATGAGCCGAGATATATATGTGATAAGATAAATTTCTCTTCCATTACATTCATACTATTTCTTCTCTTAGAACCTCTTTTTTCGATGGTTAACATCTTATTCTGCATGGTCGTTTTCCTCATTGGCGACGGTCGCGACTTCCGCTTATCGCCGAAACTGAATGTCCTTCGACGATCCTTCGCCACTCGGTAATGCACTCTGCTGTTCTGAGGGCCATCGGTAAGAAGAGTCCCATGGTGTCCTCTCCAGTGCGTCGAGAGTGTATCCTAGATATGTACTTATTCAAAATAGCGTTTCTTAGATATGTCACAGGCCAATTGGAAGAAAAAATATTAACATTAAAGTGATTTATAGCCAGCAGGATTTTTTCAGGATTAGATTTCAGTGTGTGACGGAAACGAAAAGTTACAGACATTCATGTCTTTATATTAACACATCGATGGAGAAATCGATCTGTGAAAGTGTTTATTTGGGGATTCGAACAGCAAATTCTACTAAGCAAACTAATAAGACAAAACTAGCTCACACCATTTTTTTGTAATATGCATATTGAAATTGTCGCAGTATAAGATGTCTTGCCAAGTGTAAATACTTTAGATGAACAAATGTACAAACTTAACTGAGCGGTAGCATTGTGGAACTGTGAGGGTTATTCATAGAGTAGCTTCTACTAAGGTCTAATATAAAATCGGAATTCGTGAATTGAGCGGGTTAAATCTGATACCGTTAATCTAATTCTACATCAGGGTTCAGAAATGGGATACAGGCAAAACTTACAAATAATAAATGCGGATGTAGAAATTCTAGTAACACAGTCCGAATTTGCTATATTTTCGAAACACGAGTGAGAGAATGATAAATTGTGTTGGAAAATAAGGTCAAAGAACTACAAATCACGTATCAAATACATTAAAACCCCAAAATGAAGTATCTGTCACGCAGATCGTCCCACCATTTGCGTTTGATTTTTGCAGTTCAGGTACATTTAAAACACGTTTTACATTATATTTTCCACAATTTACTTCAGATATTTATGTATTTATGCTTTTGTTCGATATCGTTATTCTGTGTAAGTCAGTATTTAGTTTTCAAATGACTGATTGAAAACAAAAAGATTTTCTTAAAAATAGGCCTTAGAAATATTTCCGAATGATCGAATGCACCCCACCCCGTAAAGCTCCGGGGCGTTTTCACATATAATAATAAAATCATTTTAACATGGGTGGGTGGACCAAGGTACGATAAGCCTGTTTCAGTTTTTTGTTTGTTCAGACAACCCTTATTTCGGTCATTCAATATTTATGAAGGGAGGGTTTTTATCAAACGGTCTTATATCAATTCCGGTTACGGGTTTTTTTTGGAAACAGATAATAACATAAATCGAAGAGGAGTTTGCGAATACTATCGAGGTGTTTGTGTACACATTTTTGGAAGTGAATATTGGGCAAATAATGAAGAACGGGGATGGTATTTGCCCTTTTCCATACAAACTGAATGGTTTTATAAATATAGTATTATTACCTTTAGAAGTTAACTGTCATTTCTTGGTGGAAAGGCATTGTATTTAAAAAAATACACACAATTTGATTCTTTCTTTTTCCACATGTTTATAATGGTCAGGATCGGTTTCATTATTGAGCATATATTGATCAGTTGATAATGCTTGCGATGAACGAAGCAGTAATCCTAATATTTTCAAATCAAAAGACGATATTGTTTTCAACAATATCCACTCCCATAAGAAGTATCTCGATAAAAGTTAATAGGATAAAATAACAGAGTATTTAGTTCTACAAAATTTTTATCAGGTAGTTGATAGCTATTTCGGCTTTACGCCATCGTCAGAACTACACTTAAACTTATGTTTGCTTAGCTATATATACTTCGTAGAAGAGATTCACGTATTCAAACATCATAATGTTTATTTTAAAATTAAATCATTCAAGGTACTAATTGTGTTTTTAGAAAAGGAGTTTACGTGGTGTTATAATTAGTCGTTAAAATAAGTGTATTAAAATTTTACTGATTATGCGTAATTACTTGGGCTTCTTGTAATGGTTTTGGTAAGGGTTAATATTTGTTTGGTCATCAAGGAGATTATTGTCATGATTGTATCTATTAATTTAGAGTTGCTCCAAAAGATTAAGTCTAAGGCTTTTTTCACACAAATGTAAGCATATCGGAGTTGATTTAGCGACTAATTTGTGGGCTTCTTCCAAGAGGTGGTTAGCAAATTGAGAATCTGTTTTATTATTTTTAAATGATTTAAATGGTTTTTTTAAATGCAACATCAAATACATCCATGCCGTTGAACACAAATCCATTAACCGATTGCAAAATCATTTTTATGAAATTGTCCGTACAGGGATCGTATAAGACGAACGCCTGAGACGGTTGAATATTCAGCTACTGTTTTTCTATAATCCAGTGTCTAAAAATTGCAGTAATCTGATCTGTCACGCAAAATAATGGTGTCAAACAATTTTTGATATTATAATTTTTCCAATGAATTGAAATCGTATTAGGTATATTATATGTTATTATGTTTGTGAAATGCATGGCGCATTGGCGTCATCTGTAATGTCATGCTTTTAAATTTACAATAAATAAATAAATTACTTACTTTTTAATAGGTAAAAAATATTTCATTAAGTAATATAGCTGGTTTCTATATCGTACTTATTTTTTGGTTATTTTCATTTTATTCTAATAAAAATTAACATTGTTTAATCAATTAACGATTTTCGGGAGATCAGGTGTAAAATGAGCTTTCTCTTGCTACACTCAAGTCAATATCTAAATACGTTAATTGCTTTACTCAACACCTGCCTCTATTTGACTGCTTCCTAAAATTGAATTTTAATTAAAACAGAAGGCAAAGAGTTCCCAGTTTGCTTGAAAGCGTTTTTTAGGGCATTTTGATGTTTTATGTTAGGTTTTATTGCCTCTCCTCCCGAATGAGACGTTAAAATTTAAAGCGTTTGCTTAAATATTGAATTTTATCTTCGCTCTAGCTGAGAAATTTGCCTTATTGTAGCATAAAAATACACCATTCGACAAATTTGTTTTTCACAACGTAACATTGTAAAAGTAATATTTCATTTCATTGTTTATTTTTGTTTTATTTTTACTTTATGTTAAAGATTCATTCCATATTGCATTTGATTTGAATTGCAGTAAAGACAGAACCTTAAATTTCTTCAATTTTATGAATCGGAGACAGTTACACAGAAGTAAATTTGTAACCTTAAAATTGGGCAGCCGAGATGGTATAAATTCGTACAACTTTTATTTATGGAAATTTGATTATTTTGAACGGCTCAATTGACACTCCTTTTCTTGTCTATGGCTCTTGATAACCCGTGAAGATTAAATTCGGTTTTTGATTAATTTGATATTCATGAAATGAGACGGATAGAAACTATAATATTTTAAGAACAAAGTTGACTTGTCCTGATGTTATACATTTAAAAAAACCATAGCACTAGACTGCTATTTTTCTGTTTTAATTGCAATACAAATAATTTAAACAAAGAAATAATGATAAAAACAAGACAGAATAAAAAACATTTATTTGTATAGGATTACGATTATTTAAAAAAAGCATCGAAAGACTACGTCGAAACAACGAATCTTCGTAACTCATAAAATATATTCTGCTCCAATGCTTTTTATGATAAATATTATAAAAGTGAGGCAGAAGAATAACCTCGAAAAAACTTACTTGAAATTTTAGCTTCTTAGGTTTTGCTGTATCGATATAACAGAAACTTCTTTTGCAATATTTTGACTGCCTTGAAAAATTTACACTTAGTCACGAAGACTTGTATCTCTAGCCTTAGAAGAAGCTGTTCATGGAATAGAATACATGAATAATAAATAATAAAAAATGCTTCTCTCGAGAAAAAGCTGTCTCGAAATTATGGCAAAAGAAACAAATGTGCTATCGCAATAATCTAATATGTATACATAAGATGTAATCCGGTGTTTTATTTGACTTAAGCCTACAGACTTACACCCCTACCTTTTTTTCTCACTTTGGATATTGAGATTCGACGATTTCAATCGCAGGACCAGTGTTAGAGCAAGTTGGTTTTCTAAGAAAACCCAGACGGTATTTTACTGCCACTTTCTACACCAATATGGAAAAGAAAAATAGCTCAAGCAGAACTGCATGAGATTGACTTGGAATATGCAATGGCTTGCTCAAACAAAAAAAAAAATAAACACAACACAAAAGTACAAAACAGTTGTTTTAATTTAAGACATCGACTGAGGGTGCTTGATGGAATTTCAATATCAAATTTGAGTTATTGAGATTTTGTACACTTCCATGTGTTTTGTCACTCGGGTTTCAAGTCAGTTCGAGTCCATTCGTACGCTCGAATGCCTGAAGATGCCGAAAGGCGAAACCCGGGTCGTTAGTGATAAAATACATGGAAGTGTACAAAATCTCAATAATTAAAATTTGATAGTTGTTTTATTTTTATAGATATAATTTTCCCTTTCCATCAAGAACTTCACCAAGATTCCATCAAGAATATTTTTTTTATATATATAATATATATTTAAATAACATGCGATAAGCTAAATGAGATTTTTTCAGGTCACTCTTTATCAACTCGAACAGAAACGATATGAAATTCATTTCCAAGATCTCAAAGAAATCTCAATTTGATATTGACCTAACAGGGACTTGAATCCAAACCTATATTATCGCTAGATTTAAGCTCTTACCAATAGAACACAGAGGTCGATATAATATGTACAACTTGGTTACCCCACCTCCACCCGTTATGTGTATGCAGCCGCTGTTTCATGGCCGCCTTCAATAATGCAATACCGATCAAGAAAAGAAACGCATATAATATAAGAGTATATCCAGCCCCGATTTTTTTGTAAGTAGGCATTCAATATTACTTAACAAATTAAGATACGTAGTAAATACGTAGTGGTATTTAATTCATGCAAGTAGTTAGTAAAGTTTTTACGATACCTGGTGGATGATTCCATCATTGACAAAAGAAGAAAACATATAACTTTGAGAACTTATCTCTGTACGACAGTGCCATAGCTGTTCAATCAATCAAAATTGATTTCGAACAATGGAATGGTTGTGTTACGAGAGTCAAACGATGGCTAAGGATGACTTAAAGGTGCCGATCAAAAAAAGTCAGAATTCACCCCACCCCAGCATGTCGTGCCCGTGATTATGGTAGTTATTACGTTTCATAAATTGTAAGAAAATTGAACTTGGCATTAATTAATTATATAAATGATAACGTTTCTGATAAATTATTATACTTCTTATAATATGTAAAGGAAATTTACAGTGACGTACATCACGCCATTCAGGTGGTAATTTTCATAATTTTGAAACATTTTCTTTATTTAAATATTGAATGAAACAAGCAATATTCATTAACTTGATTGTTTTAATACAAAACAATGGCATCAAAAAAGGCTTCGAAAGTAAAGCAGCAAATTAAGCAAAGTTTCAACATTACTTTATTATTTGTAAAGATTCCCACAATGTTTTCATTTGAATAAAACTTTAGCAGATTTCGTTTGTTTTTATTTTATACTTTTTCTCTCGTTTATTTGCCATGAAAATTCATTATATAACATTTTTAATAAAAACAACTGACTACTTATCAAAACCCCATTTTATGCATTTTTCAATACTAAATACGTGGTTAAATATTAAAATATTACCTTTCAGTACAAACTAAAAATTAAATAATTTAATATCAAAATTAATTACAAAACCTTAATGGCATAAAATGTTGTACCCATCAGCCACTTTTCTGTTCAGTGTTGTGACGTTAACCTTTTTTGATTTTTTCCAGGAATGTTTAATAGAAAATCCTCAAAACTGGGTTATAGTATGGATAGTGAAAAAGGAGATATGTTGGTATAATGGAAGTGCTTTTTCTAGTAAGTATCTACTCGTTGACAAGCGAGAGAACACAATTATCAATCTCAATCTCTATCTTTGAAAAGGTTCAAATTAATATCAAGTCCACTTAAGATATAAATTTTGTGATGTTGTGAGGTCTTTTTAATTTTCGATTTAAATTTTTTTAATTTCTCTTTTATATTTTAGTTGATATAGAGAAGTTTTTTCGTTCATTACAAGTGATTTAAAACTTTAAAATATCTTACTTAAATTGTTTAGAATTTCATTATTAGTGCAAAATGTAAAAGCTGGTTTACTACTTATGAGGTGCATTTTTCTAGAATCTTTGTTTGATAAAATGATTTTAAAACTTCCATTTATGAATTTAATATCGTTTGCTTTTTATCCGAGGGAGAATGATATTATAATTTTAAATACAATTAAAACACATGTCTAATCCATATCCTACAACCAATGTGATATTTTTTATTAGGTTTTTGTCATAAGTTGTCTCATAAAACTTTGTTTGAGCATGATGGAATAATCCGTTGGAATAAAATTTGTTTTTTCTAATGACATTTGTGTATTGGTGGCATATAAGCGATATAATCAGATATGTGATTTGAATATATTTTTTTTATAGTTTGATTCACTCAGAGAATATTATATGTATATTAAAATTAGTTTATTGGTCTTTTGATAATTTGATTACTCATAATTGAGTTTAATAAGAATTGTCAAATATCGTTGATCACTATTTTGGCATCAGGGTATCATCAGATCTATGGATATTATAAATTTGCGTAATACCGAAATACCTATCAATAATATTTGATAAATCTTGTAGAAATAAATATATTTTGATTTTTAATCGTAACATAATGATGTTTATCAATTCAATCAAAACATTTTATATGCTGAATTTATCAGAAAGATTATCTTTATTATAAACACATAGAACATTTATTTTCTACTGTATATTTGAAATTAAATAAATTGACATTTTTAAACAGTGGAGTAAGTAAATAGATGCAGGTTGGCATGCTGAAATAGCTGAAAAATTGTCAATTTTCGTAGAGCTGAATGAATTTATTGCTTTTTTAATCTAATAATAATGGGATTGTATACAAAAGAATCGATATATTATATAAAAAGTTATAAGCTGTATCTCCAATATCGAAGATTATGTAAGTATTGATATTGTGTCTCGGGCTCTGGCTGGGCCGAGCCTGAAGATGTTTGGCTCGGACCAGGTAATTTCATAAAATTTCAGCCAGTGCAGACCTCTACAGTACGGATGGTTTCATATGTTCATACATTTCTGTTTGAAGGCTGTTCGGTGACTAAAATTCCTTCTCACCCATCCGATCCTAAAAATTGAGTGTAGCGGAGCGATTAGCTAACCCAGTGGTTATTAATCTTTTCGAAGTCAGAGAGCACTTTTGATTATAAGAAATATTTGCTGGGCACGAAAATAAAATGGTCAGAAAATAAACAAAAATACGCAAACACAACTTTCATTACAAATAAAACAGATTACATAAAAGTTAAAGAAAAACTAATTCAATTAAGATATAAACCTAAACTGTATTTAAAATTAATCTTATCGGAATGGAATTTTTGAGATGAAAAAATCAATTAATGTGAGCTTGTCGGCTTTTGCAGATTTCAGAATTATTTATTTGGTACAGCTACTCTCAATTCATCGTCGAAATTCTAAAGTCTTTCGGATTTTTTAGATTGTATATCAGTTAATGTTAAGAAACTGTGCTCACACTAATAGGGTGTTAAAAAGTGCCTTCACCGAGGGAGCTGGATATTCGTCTTTCACAAAAATCCAAAATCTCGCGGAGTCCCTGTGTTCCGCTAAACACCGGTCAGTAGCCTCTAGTCCTGTCTTAGTCCTATCCTTGTATCTCTACTCTCTTCGAAAACTAGACGTCGAGAAACTGAGTTTCAAAAATTAATTACACTGAATTATAATTAACATCAATTTTTTTAACATATCCTCTCCCAATGTTGAGCACATGGACTTGTAATGGAGGTATCTACTATTTGTTATTTAGTTGCTCAACCTCTCTGTTACTAAGACAGTAGGGATAGACGCTAGGGCGGGACTAGTGGTTGGCTAATAGATCTCGCTAAGTCTCATTTTTAGGATCAGATTGGTGGGAGAGAATTCTAGACATTACAATATCCATGCCTACGAACAGACATCGGTAAATCGATTAAAAAACAAGTTTATGAAACTGTCCTTACCGGGATTTGAACCGGAGACATCCATAACCGAAAGCAACGAGGTTGACCACTGCACCACGGACCTGACAAAATTATGCATAATCGAAATTCAATTCAGTGGTTTCAATTTAATAAAGTTTTGTAAACAGACCTTTACTTCAACTGTCTGATTTGTACATAAATGTTGTGGATAATTTCATTGCATTATCGTTTTACGTAAAACGTAATATAATTATATTTTCTCGCATAAACCTATTGCGGCCTTCCTCATAGGGAACCATATTCTCAAGTTTGAAAGTCCGTCAGGTGGTGTAGAGAAAATATAAAGTTTTGTGTAATATAATACATCATAAAACTTGGATAGAACAATAGCGGTTAACTTTAGATCGCTTCTCTGTAACATTTGTAAACTTCGGATAGTATAATACTGTCGCATATTATCCGGTAATATATTTTTTGATTTAACATTATTTTAAAGTGTCTTTTTAACGATATTGTAGTTAAAACGAAATATATTTTGTACAGAATTGTGGAAAGGGGACGGAAAAAGAAATTCCTTGTCTATCTAAAATTTTGAGTGATTTGGAAGAATTTTTAAAGCGAATTATTCTGCTAAATCTTGTTAATCGAATAAAACGAGAACGATTGGCTAAATATTATTGATTAGTCACAGATTCAATTAACTTTATTTCTGAGTATTATACAAAGCAATAAGAAATTAATTCATGGAATTCTGCATACTATGCAAAACAAAGAAACTTTGTATTACTTACTGTTGGCATAGGAAAACATAGCTTTTTTATATAACGCTGATTTAACGTGAGGTTTTCATTTACGTCTCAAGGATAGCAATGAATTCTGTGAAAAGTGATTTACTTAACTTTAGTGAACGTTAATTGACGCCAGTGTAAGTAGAATTTGATATGAAAATTTACGATATTTAATTTAAATTACAAGCAGGCGAGTAGGCAAAAGCGAGTGGCAAAATTTGGTGACCGCTAAACGCTAAAAAATTAAAACAATTGCGATTGTTAACATTGTTCAAATAGGAATGAAACTATGAAGCCTTTGTTTTAAATAAATGAATAACGTTTAACTTAGACGTTGTCAACATTAGATTCTATCAAATACACTGTGTATGTATTCATACATATATGTCTTTTGTCGGGGATATGTTTTTATTACGTTCCATTGCGATTAAGTCGGGTTATGTCACGGCGTAAAGCAAATAAAAGCATTTCTGAAAAACAGTTGTCAATTCTTTGCTAAGACAGGCTTGAAAACTTTACTATTTATATTTAAATAAAAGTATAAGGGTGTAAAAAAATACTTTGAGAGTGCAATTATTAAAAAAAAATATTTCGACGTTTCATATTTTTTCGGTGACGGAAAACGAGTAACGATTTTTGCGAAATGAGAGAAAAACCTACTCCTTCCTCTTAACCCCAAAAGTTTTTATTGGTGACATTTATATTATAACATATTTATAGTTGCTATGCAAATTCAAACCATGATGATTTGTTATGACGACATGACGGAATATTTTAGTATGGATGCGGTTACTAAGCGACTATTTGTAATTATTTTTTCTATTGATTTTCATTGAGACACCGAGAAAGTTGAGAGTTGAAAGTTAAAAATAGCAGTCAAATTAGAAATGACAGAAAAAATCACATTTGCAAATTTCATGTCGCTACTGTACACCGTTTGGGAGGAGTTTTCGTGATCGACAGATGTATGCAGATGTATGCATTTATTTTCTGCTATGTATTAGCGATCTAAAAATAATGATAAATTACTAAAATCTTTCGTTCATTTTTAAAAATCTTGCTCAGACAACAAATATAAATTTGTACGAAAAATATGATGCCATTGCATGCGTCTTGCAACGAAAAAACAGAAATATACTACACAAAATACTAAATACATATTTTGTTCAACTTATATGAGCATTAATCAACTTCCCTCCTGTAAGATGGTAATTGATGAAAGAGTGACATGGTTAGAAGAGTAATAGTTAGTTATTAGTCCTTTCTGCGTCACGTTTTCATGATCGCATTGGAAGCGAGTCAAAAAGAATGAACAGTGACGACATCAATTTATTTTCATAGAATTAAATAAATCGACAAAAAAAAGTATGTAGAAAAAAATCCTTCCAGGGATTTTAACTACGGCCGTGCGATCTAGTAATCTCATATAAATTAGACTTATATTATTGTTAATACTTAAATTATTAATAAAGTTATGTTTTTATGTGAAAATCATGACAATTAAATTTATCAACAGAGACATGTTGAGCTATAAGGCTCAGGTGTCCTAATAGCAAACCGGCGGAATAGAAAATGACTTTCGTAGCCACAGGGAAACCCCTAATGGACTGCATGATCCACTCGTCATTAGTTAACACGCTGAGAGTAGAGAGCTATGTATTAACGAATCCAGAAACAGCGGTGAGTAAATAATGTCACTTCACATATTCAATACGAATGGGGAAAATATTTTTCGAGTTTTAATTGGAGCGGTTCATTTTGAATGGAAATAATAAAGAAATTGAAAATTTGTTATGTTTTCATTTACAGCTTAAACGTGAAGGGAACGATCCGTAGAATCATCGTGAGCAATCCTTTGCTGGACGATTTAATGGAGGGGTAATATCTTACTCGGGCTATACCAAAACCTCAATTCCATGGGTGTAAACATTTTGAACTTATGCTAATTAATTCATGTCATTACCATCACTGATAAGATAGATTAATCGACTGACTTACCGCTAGTTCTTTTTAAAACGAGCTACTGTTAAGATGTTTCATTACAAATATAAATACTTGTGTATATGGAATAAAATTTTTTTAAACAGTTGCAAATGACTAAAGAGATGTTTCAGTTAATTTATTTAAAGTTGTTTAATTATCATTCAAAATAAAATATAACTATAATATCAAAATCGAATTGATTTTATCAAATGCTCATTGAAAGGTCTGGGTAGCTTCATGTGGAAAAAAATTAAAATAAACTCTTACAAATATTGACTGTGAAAATTAATCAAACAAGTGACTAATTCTTATTAAAATTGACTCAATCGTTTGTAGAGTTTACTTTGACTTCCTCGAATCTTTTTAAAAGAATGTTTTGTATGTAAATTTTACTCAGACCGCCTTTGTACTCAAGTCGTTTTAGCAGCACACGTGTCCAATTATTTCGACACCTGCATCAAAATAGACTACCTGGTGCGGCCTGCTCCATTTACGGTGTAAATAATTTGCATCGGTATATCTATGCCCCCCTTGGGACATTTGAGAGCTCTGCAGGAATTGATGCGCCGCAAATTTATTAACACGTGATATACGGATCGGCTGACAACACGTGTGACGTTGCTAGCAATTTTACATCGGGTCAAGAGTTCAAACTAGTATCGGAATATATGATATTTTCATATATTCGTTCGATGAAAAATGCATGTTTAAAGTACGTTATTCTAAATCGAAAATCAATCGCATACCAAATTTTAACACGAAAAGTTGTTCGTAAATTTATTTACATTCACAAAAAGGTAAACCTACAATTTTCTTCGATCGAATTAAAGTTGATTAACAAACAAATTTAATAGCTCTAACGCCCGAAGAGATATTTTGTAATCCAACCAATAGTGATGATGCCGGGAAAGGAGTTAACCATACTCGTCATTTATTATAGTCCACGAATTCTTTCATGACTCTTTCCAAAAAAGAAGCCGCTGAATAACGACCAGTTTTACTTTACTTTCGACGGTCTATTAGGAGTCCACATGGAATATGTAACGGTTGAAAAAGTATATAATTGTACACTGTACACACATATTATTGCTCTGGGAAGATTATCGCGCCAGCTTTATTGCATATTGACCTGCTGGGTCCTATTATGTTTAGGCTGACATATTTATTGGACGCATGATGTTGAGTTATATTTCTTTCAGGAAACAGCAATTGAGCGTGAGAGGCGATCATTAAAATTGTAACAGTTCGCTGTAATGTTGCTGAGTTTAAGTAGCAACATGAATAAATAAATTAAAAATTATATCAAGTTTACGTTGGAGATGTTTAAACGTTATTTTTTTATGAATTAAACGTATTTCAGCTCGCCTTTTTGAAAAACTGCACGTTTTAAAAAAGTTTTGACGTGGCTAACAGGCAACTTAAAATCAACCCCGTAGTGACAGCAACCGTATAACGCAGAACACCAATAATTACAAATTGCATATTAATTTTGTCCAGAGTTGTATAATCTAATTTTTAGTAAGTGAAGAGCCGCATATTTTCAATGTTAAAAAATGAACCAAACAAACATGCTTTTTAAAATCAAAAATATTTAAAATTTATTTAAAAATGTACAAATTATAATATATAGACAAAAAACTTGATTATAATTAATATTGTGTATCATTTTTTCATCGCACTTGACAACGCTTTTAACAAAGAAAATAAATATAATTATATTGAATATTTTAACAATAATTTACGATAATTATGCTGATAAATAAATCTATAACTTATAAAATAGTACACGATTAAAAAATGTCCGAGAAGTCTCTTTGGGACGCGTGCTTGGCCTGATAAACATACACATTTCAGTGTTAAATGAAGCATTATAAATCGCATATTAATTAAAAATTATTTTTGACATTAAACAATGGTTAAACAATATTTGTGTATTAACATGGCGTGGGAGTAAAACGATGTAGCAATATTCGTTACTAAGGATTGCAATATCGTACGAATATAAACATATTTTCAATACCAGTATTTTGATATTTAATTTCAATACCGGTAATGCAAGTATTAATACCACTATTATAAAAAATAGATCAAAATGAGTTAAAATAATAACGGCTAATTGGGAACGCAATACCGGTCGTTTGAGCACTAAAATTATTTAATATGCGATACCTTTCACAAACTAAATTATCAACTACTCCATCAATTAAATGACCACTGTAATTACGAATTCGATAATAAGTACAACATGCAAAAACCAATGCGACACTGGGCGCCAAGTGTAAATTAAAATGTTTTTAGCATAAAAAAATATTATAAATTATTATCTCACAAAACTTTTGATAATTCAATGCTCTAAATATCTTCTTATATTCATAAAAAATAATATAATATGTCTGTATATACTTTAATTTTGTAATGCATGTCAAGAATGAAGGTATTCGATAAGTAAAATAAACACTTAATTACATGTTGTTTATATCAATAAACAAGATTATCTGAAAATTGAAAATGCCTCTCGATATCTTCTGCATTTATAATATTTGTCAGAAGGAATGCACATTCTGCGAGATTCACAGAGCTCACGACTTTTACGACGTTCGCAAATAAATATCTGAGCATAGAAATTAAATCATTTTTACAAGCTGATACTGTATTATTTCATCTCTTTTCCACCAGAATAGAGAGGGTAAAATGAATTCATAGATAGAGGGTGTACCATTACTTGAAATGCCAGAATTGTAAGGGCCACTCGCTTATAAGCAGATTAACCTTTATAGTTTGCATTTGGTACGCTGGGAAAGCTTCACATTTTACTCAAAGCGCTTCAAAATATTACGACCTCAGTATTCTGCATCTTGAATAACATTAAAACCTTAATTGCATAATAAACGAAGTAGAAGGCTTCTGTAAAATCTGTGGGTTTTATTTAATAACTAGTGAGTACCCGGCATGCGTTGCAATGCCACTCAATGAAAGAAAGGGTTTGTGTTTTAATTCTGTTTATTGAACTGCTTTTGGATTAAAGGTCTGCACAGGCTGAAATTTCATAGACTTACCCGGTTCGAGCCCATCATCTTCAGGTCTGGCCCAACCCGAACCCGAGTTTCAATATCACACTTGTTATAACACAATATTTTTGTTTTTCATCTGGTGCGTACACGAATAAATCAGAAGGTTTTTCCTAGATGTCACTGTATGTACGTATTTGATTCTTTTTTCAATTTTCGATTTTCAATTTTTTTCTTCAGAACCCTTCACGGGTGTGTGCACAACAACTCACCGAAGTTTCATCAAAATCGTATGAATGGTAAAGGAACGCGTAAAGGACAAACAAACATTTATTTTATATAATATTTCCCGGCATGATCACAATAAGTCCTTCCTGAAAGTTTCGTCGCGATCGGTTGAGTAGTTTAGGAGCCTATAAGATCCGGACAAACCAACAAACCAACAAACCAACAAACAGACATTCATTTTTATATATATAGATTAATGATATTTTAATTTAGTTATTGCATTTTAAAAAACATCTGAATTAAAATATTATAAGCAAATAAAGCTTTAATCGCTGTCACAAGAGCGTACGTAGCTCGATTCATTCGTGGAGAAGAAAAGATAGTCAACTGTAAGAAAGTTCCGGAGAAAATCGAAATGCTGGGAAAGGGAAAAAGTCAACACTAGTACAGTTAGATACTTAAGAGTGGGCAATGCAAGTATATAAACTATATTTGATCAAAGCCCCGTATAGTTACACTTCACTCTGTACGGTGTCAGTGGATATTTTTGCAGGTGAGTGGTCCGTTACATTTACTTTGAAATCGAGATGAGACAATGTATTTCTGTTATTATGTAAGAAATACTTAAATAAAAAAATGTCTTTCACGTTCAGTTAAATTTTGTCTATACAATGAAGGAACTATCCTTTTCAAATGTATTTCAAAAATAAAAAAAGTCATAGAAAAAGATAAATATGTAGACCACTCATTTTATCAAATTTTATTTCATTTCAGTTAAGGTATTAGGTTCGATACTTTATCAAAAAATTTTCCAAATTGATTCATGATTATCATAATAATTGAGATTATAACCATTGGATATTAAAGCAAAATTGTCTCATAATTTCCTACAGATTTCTGCAATCTATCTAATAATTGAAATTCAACACAATTGCAACTATCATAAATATTTGAAAGAGGGGGACACTTAGGAAAAATCGTTACATTTTATATACCTAATAAATCGAAACGTTACTACTCAGGTGCTTTGAATATACCTTCCTAATTCCTTACGCCAATTGAAAATTACAAGTTATTAAATTTCGGAACCGTACATGTCAAAAATAGAATATTTAAATTTCCAATGATCTATTTGACATGTCGGCTTTGAAATGGTCAGAGGATGTGGCGGGAAAATTTCATTTACTATGAGGTGCGGAA
The DNA here is from genome assembly GCA_022494535.1 of Himalopsyche phryganea. NCBI lineage: Eukaryota > Metazoa > Arthropoda > Insecta > Trichoptera > Rhyacophilidae > Himalopsyche > Himalopsyche phryganea. Next base: position 3,164,483 of record JAGVSL010000044.1, on the reverse strand, counting down.
AATACTGTAACATGGTAAAAAAAAAAAAAGTCGCTCTGCAGTAGGTATTTGCTCATCCAGAATAATTCCAGTAGGCAATATGTCACGACAGTAATATGACATATGAAAGGAGGACCTGCGCCCGCGGCTCGGTGATATTGAGAATGTCAAAATGTTTGTAATATTAAAATAATAAAGTATTTGGTTCCACAAGAATTATTTTTAAAATAACGGATTTATGGTCAAATCTCGTTAATGAGGCTGAAGAACAACTTGTTGAAAGTTTATTACTCTTTACGCTGTTTTCCGAATTTAAAAACATCCATGGATGATTGATGATAACTAACTATAAATTATTTTATAGACTATTCGTAGTGCATTTATATTATCTTGTTGCTCAATATTGCATTCCCTACCCTACTAATAGAAGTTTTAATTTAAAAAAAATGAGATTCTCAGTAGAAGCCAATTGCAATGATAAAGATAAAAAGTAGCTTCCAACCTCAAAAAGGTTGGTTCCGATTGATATAAATATGGCATTACAGCTGACGTCGATTCACCAAGCTTTAAAAAATAAAATAGTTTAGCAGATATTAGAATAGAATTGACAAAAAACAGGAAGTTAACAGAGATTCAAGTAAGAAAAAAGCTCATCGCTGACGATAACCACCTAAATAATATGATCAGCTGGAAAGGTCCTTGCAACTTTTTTCTTATATAACCAGCAGCCAGTAACTTTTTTGAGAAAAAAATATTAAAATTACGTCTAAGGTTACGTAGATAAAAATGTGAGCTTGTGAGTTTAAAATCTTACAATCTTTATAATTTAAAGCTCGATTAAATAAATATGTTAACATTGCAATCTATTAAGTTACACAAGAATAAGCGTAGTTCTGACGATAGTGATATACCAAAATAGTTATCAATGAGCAATTTATCATAATTCCTGTGAAACTGAATACACTGCTTTAGTTAATAAGATTATAATTAGTTTAGTTCAATCAATAATTATGAAATTAAATTGATGGCTATTTTGGAACAATGTTATCAAACTATAACAGTAAGCAATTTTTTTGTTTAGCCTTGAAGTTTCTTATCGGTAAAAAATCCCTTAGTTCTGACGATGGTCTTATGCCAAAATAGCATTCTACAACATTTCATAATTCTGTGGAAATGAATACAATGCTGTTTTTTTACTTTGAATAAAATGAAGATCTACAAAGTAAACGGTACTTCAATATTTACAATATTTTTGAAACCCCATCTCCATTTTATGGTACTTTTTAATTTAAAAATGTCCACTCCCAGTGTGAACCTTATGGACTAGCATGGAGTGTATCTCAACAGTAATTATCCAACGAAAACTGCCTGTAAATCGACCACTTTAACTCTCTTAATAGAATGTTTTTTTTTTCGAGTAGATAACAAAAGTAAAATTTTGAGAAACGCTTTGATAATCCACCATTATGAGACACGACCCTATTTGTCAAGACAGACATATGGAGAGATGTAGAGCGAATGGAAAAGATATATTATTAGTTCTTAGAACAGAATGAAACGGAGATATGCCGTTGTGTCCTTCGTAAAGTTCGCACACCTGAGATAAATTAGCAACGAACGTTCAAATTGATTTGGTCTTTCAAAGATTAAATCAGTAAATTGTTTTTTACTATGTCCGCTTCCAATGTGAAGCAAATGAACCCATGGAACATCTCGATATAAGTTGTTTTACGAAATCTGGTTGTAATTCAATCATCCAATCTCTCAATATCGGAGTGAAAGAATAAAAAGATTTCATCAAGAAAAAAACAACTCTTTATGCCTCGTTTTTAAGATCAGAAAAGAAGTGGCGTGAAAGAATTTATACTTTTAAGGTGTTAACTGTCAATTCTTGGTGAAAAGACATTATATTTTAAAAGAATAAAACACAATTCATTTGTACTACTTCCACATATTTATAATGATCAGGACCGGTTTCGCTCCTCGCGAGCATTACATTATCAACTGATTCAGTTGATAATGCTCGTGAGGAGCGAAACCGGTCCTGATCATTATAAATATGTGGAAGTAGTACAAATGAATTCTGTTTTATTCTTTAAAAAAAAAAAGAATTTATACATTACAGTCATATATATATATGTCTTTAGCGTAAATCCATATATCGATTGAAAATCAATATACAAATATTTCTATCAGTTTTTTAAAACACGCGTCGTCGTAACCGAGTGGAACGAACGCCTGAGAGCGTTGAATACTCTGCTATAAGACCTGGTGGTAATATAAAGCTACACTCTAATAGTATTTCAAAATTAATGAAAGTACATACAGCATATAACAATGTATGCTGTGTCATTTTACCTGTTTTCCCATATATTGGTTTTGTTTTATAGTCTATAGATTGGAAATAGCATAAATATCTCATTGGTATTTTAATTTATTTCAATCCTTTGTCATATTTGGAAGCATAGTATAACGTAGAAAAAATAAATATTTAACAATGCAATGATAACCGTCTTTTAAATGGTAAGTTCACCTGTTCATTCATATCAAATTTTATTAAACTATTTAATACATCATCGACAGTTGATTTATTTGAAATTTGAAGTGAAAATCTTTATATTACTTAATATTATTTCTTAAAACTGGGATGAGTGTGAGTAAAATATACCGGACATCATTGTTTTGATTTGGTCGATGTAAAATATGTATATGCCAGTAAAAAACAATTATGTTGAACATTAAATGCGTGCAAATTTAATTATGTTTTTTTTTATTCCTTTGATTTCAAACACGTTTGCAAAATTACAAGAAAAATAGCTTAGAATCAATAACACTTACTAGATGCAACATGATGTTTTTTGTCAGAATACAGACAATATGATTATGATTTAATGAAATATTGTAGTAAACTGTAACTGGAAATTACTAACTATTTCGATGATTTACTATGATGGTAACTGTTCAAAGAAAACTATGCTAGTAAGTGAATGTGTAAAGCTCGATTCTCATTCCCCAGTGTCCGATTCACCACTAAAACAACATTCCACGAGAAAGCAAATATTGGTTGATAATACCTAGTACAACCGCCACAATAGATATTATAAAACAATTTTCAAACGTAACTTTATTTTGCATTCACTTTAAAAGGAAATATTAACATGAACAAGCAGGTGTTTAATTTACTTATTTTTTTTTATATATAAGCAAATATATTATTAGTATTATAAATTATAATACATATTCGCTTCCATAGTTTCTGTCCATAGCATTCCGGTTTCTCCAGGTCTTAGAATATTGATGAACTTGAACTGACTTAATAACTGAAGATATCGCAACGCGCAATATAATATATAGACGCAACGTGAATCTCTAGTGACAGTACACCTGATTTTCTTTTTGCATTGGATTATTTTTACCTGGTGTCGGAATAACACGTTCCAATGAAATAGAACCTATCTTCTAATCTAAATCTCTATCCTCAACTTTTTTTATTATTACACAGTTATTTTGTATGGAGCGTATCCGCGGTATAACAATAAAATCGATTATATTATTTATAGAAAACGGGCCTTTAGCCAAGTGGTTAACGTTGTTGGCTTCGTTTGCACAGTTCACTGCTTCGAATTACGGATGAACAATTTCATAAATCGATTTTTTAATTCAATTTATGGATTTGTGTGTTAATGAAACTTATCTCAAAAGATTTTTTTCTTCAAGAACTACTTGTTACTCAATCACTCAAGCTCTTCTTTTTGGAGATGGTTCAATTAAGAGACTGGGGTTAGGAAGAAACTAGTAGTTAGATAACCACTCTCCCTACGTCTCATGTTTAGTGTGTATGAGGGAATGTAAGTAAAACATACATCCATGATACTGAATATATGAAAGTGTCCACTCCGAGATTCCAACCCGTGGACATCGCAACCGTATACTACAAACGTCCAAGAGTGTTGAGCACTCAGCTATAAAATCGGCAGATTAATTATTACATCTAACATGAAAAACAAGCCATGTTATATTAAATAAAAAAAATCTTGTTCTGAAAGCAATAAAATTCTATCTAGGAATGAAAAAATCTCCAAGAATAAAAAAAAGAAATTGAATTCGAATCAACAGGTGAAACAGGATGAACAAGTCTGGAAGTAAGTTTACGAGTGGATTCCCTTTAAGGCGGATATCCTACTTTTAATACAAATTCGATTTACAGCTTATACAATCTGTATATCGTATTTTTTTAGCTCTACTTTTTAAATTAGATTGAAAATTAATTGCTTGAGCCTTACGCCCGTCAAAATTCAATTGATGAGACAGTCATAATGTTAAAATAGGAAAATAATTAATCAAATAGACAAATATGTATTTCACTTCTACTGTCGATTTTACTTTCAATTCTTGATGGAAAGACATTGTATTCAAAAAAATAAAACATAAATTGTTTGTAATACTTTCACGTTTTTATACAGATCAGGATGCCTTATCATCCGATAACGCTCGCGATTAAAGAAACTGGTCCTGATCTTAATAATAAACATGGAAGTAGCAACAAACAAATATTAGTTTATTGGCTGTTTTTAAAATACATTTTTTTTTACAATAAATTATGTTTTATTTTTATAAAATATGTAATTTTTTAAGTCACATTGATATCCGCTTCTAATTGGATCATTTCAAAATGAGGTGTTTTTACAAAAACTGTGTAAGTAGATCAACTCATATTTATGGAGGGGGTAAAGTGAGAATGATTGGGTTAAGAGAGAGCTAATTGCTCTCTTCATAACTCCCACCTTAGCTTCATCTGGATATCCCTACTTCCTACGAAAAAGAGAGTTTGGCTAACTGAATAACAAGCAGTTCTCATTAAAAAAGTTAATACACTAATGAGTAGTGACACGTATTTTGTGTATTCATTTTTTTCAATTTTAGCATTTTGCATTTTAGCGTTTTAGGGCATTAAAAATGTTCAATTTCAGCGTCAATTTAACAAATTTTAATAAAATTTATATACATATATACAAATTAAAGACAACACAACAATTAAAAATTATAGAAAAATACAAAAATGTTTTTTAATTAAAAGCATATTTCTGCATATTCTTTTTTGAGATTCGTGCAACTATCGGTAACAATTATATAATATTTACTAAAATACCTTTAAGCGGATACAATATTGACGGGATACCATATTGATTTTAGAGCTGTAAAACTAAATTCTTCATATTTATTTTAGGCACAGTGGTGTTGCCAACGCAATAATATGGACATAACCCTAAACAGATTGACAAAAAAATATTTTAAAAATAATTAATTTTACATTTATTTGCTATTCACATATTTTACGAATTTCGCATGCATTCAGAATTTATGGTAAGATAGACAAAGTACGTGTTTCCAGTTATAATGTAGATATTGATTATAATCATTTGACTATACAGAGTGTGTAAACAAAACGAAGGGTATTTTTTTGTAAAGTGAAGCAGTCTTATATTGAAGTGCATTTGAACTGTTTGATTTTGCCAAGATTTCACGTCAAACCTTTTCAGTAAAACAAGCGATATGCAACAACAAGATAAATCTTGTCTTTTATAGGAGGGTTTCCAAAACAGCACAAATATCTGGCATAATTCGACCGAATAGCTCCTTACTGGCAGTCGTTACGACGAATTTATAGTCCTATCCCTCGGGATGGATGCTGGAACAGAGTAGGTAGTATAACGCGAAGTCATGGTCCACAGAGTGGAAAGTAGTGGGCCTGCGGCATTTCCGGGATCTGGTTGCGAAAGCTCCCGTGGGAAGGCTGGCGACATAGCCTTACGATCAGTGACGCGATCGACAACTGCAATCACTGGGTATTACTTAATGTCCTATAATATTACATACAACACCATATCGTCCTGAATACGTCACTCAATATCAAAGATTAACTAAAATTGATGTTGGTGAGTTTTATTTTTACGTATCAGGTTGTAAGCTGTACAGAAATAAGTAAAATAATTTAATATAAAGAAAATATTGCGTTTCGCTCCTTACGGGAATGGATATATTATGTAAATCGATGTTATTTGGTTTTTAGTGTTACGTTATTAGCATTATTCTCTGTCATAACTGCGTCGCTTTGCAATGTGTTAAAAAACGATGTCTAGAACTATATTTCATTTGTCGGATCCGTGGTCTCAAGCAAGCATCCTTATATTCCTACTCTCTTGGCAAAAGAAAGGTTTAGTGATCGAGTAAAAGTTTCTATTGAGATAAGCTCCATTAGGAGTTCATACAAATGAAATATCAGGAAATGTTACAAGTAAATATATGACATAAAATACCGATTATGTTCTTATTTAATGTATGACATCGACTCAAACAACAAATATTTAATCGGTTACTGGTTTCCAGCAAGTGTAACTAGTCAACAGTCTTACAATATGATTAGACAGACAACAATTCAAGAGAATTAATTTCCTAGTTTGACCTGCTCATCAATTAGTCAGCTAACTACGTCTTAAGCTATAATACGCATGTGAATTAATGCTAAGCCTAACGACTCTATTTGGGTGTAACAAGTAGGCTGCGTATATTAATTACATGATTAAAATTGCATAATAATATTATCCTTCGGGCTCGTAGTTAGGAAGGAGTAGATTTTTCTTTCATTTTGCGAAAATCGTTACTCATTTTCCGTCGCCTAAAAAATATGAAACGTCGAAATATTTTTTTTTCTTTTAATAATATTGCAATCTCAAAGTACTTGTTTACAGTATTGCACTTTTATTTTAAATGGAAATAGTAAAATTTTCAAACCTGTCTAGCAAAGAGTTGACACCTGTTTTTCAAAAATGCTTTTATTTGCTTTACGCCGTGACTAGATAAGGGTTTATTGAAGGTTATCGAGATTTGATGTCTGAGACAAAATCGTAAAAAAAGTATTTTTAAAAAAGTAATGCTACCGGAATTTGAAATTTATTGAATATAACGATTCTATAAAGATTTTTGAAATGTACAAAATAGTTCGCACTTTTTCTGACGGAAAATTTATTTCGACGTTTCAAATTTTTTAGGCGATGGAAAACGAGTAACGATTTTCGTGAAATGAGAATAAAACCTACTTATTCGCCTTAAAAGTTAGTTTTGTGCTGTGATAAGTTAAAAAACAAAAAAGTACATTTCGCTCGTACTGAATTTAAAATATCAAAAGTTTTTTATTGTTTAAAAATAATTATTTAAATCATATTTTTATTAATAAAATCCATTTGTCTATTTTTTGTTTTGAAAATGGGTCTATTACTTTTTCATTAAATTTTGGTTGTCATATTCTATATAGATAGCGTTGAGAGAGTTTTCAATCTTTACTGATTCATCGTATTTCTTTTTCTCGTTATCAAAGTTTGAAGACGAAAGACGACCGATAGCGCTGCTCAGAGAGACCCCCCGCCGCACTCTGTCACATTTTATCAGAGCGTTGGTGCGAGCTCGGAGCAGAAGATCGGAGCAGTGGAGCAATGGGTTTTTAACCGGAGCAACTAATTTTGTAAAGCTTCACTGCTCCGAAAGTGGTTTATTATTATCAAAATATTATATGTGACATTTCATATAATTGGAAATATCTGACATACTATCATCAAGTATGCCTAAAGGCACTGTTGCACTAGGAGACAAAATGAGCAACAATGCGGGAATAGCGGAACAATGCGGCTTAACATTTTCCCTGTACACATCGGGGCCCACGTCAGTTGTCGCAGAAATGTTTCCCGAATAGGTTATGTTGGCTAATTTCTAATTAAAATGGCTTCTGAATGTAGTTTAGTAGGATATAAAATTTATGTTAAGCCTATGAAGTCATAACATTACATATTCTTGTGAATTTGAAGCATTTTGAATTGAAAGAAAATAATTAGTATAAAATCGCCACTTTGACGGTTCACACACCAGTTGTCAGAAACCTCGCTCGAGGAGGTTATGTTTGCCAATGAGTTCTAGATAAAATGAGTTATGAATGAAGTTTTGTAGAATATGTTAAGCCTATGAAATCATAAAATTACATATTCTTATGAATTTGAAGCATTTTGAATTGAAAAAAAATAATTAGTATGCAAATCACTTTGGCAGTTCGCACACCAGAGTCACGTAAGTTAAAAATATCACCCGAGAAGTCATCACTCGTTAAAGGCATACATAGTGCCGCCATATTAAGTTGATTTGTAATTTTAAGTGCACGTTATTAAATTTATGATATGAATATAATTCCAACGCGTATTGCGCTCGCCGGTATACAGTAATTGAGTAAAGTATCGGAGGAGTGACGCAGCGTGTTTGCGTAGCGGCGTTTATTCGATAGAATGAAGATAAGTGAAGCGGACTCCGTTCTATGTTCCGCTCCGTGCTCCGAGTCAAAAATCTTGAATATGTATGTAGATATACAAAATTTTGAAAAAAAATATATAACTATATATACGGAGCACCGAGAGGAACATAGAGCAGAGCTGGAGCGGAGTATTTCAAAAAATGGTTAGCCCCAATCATTTGCATTCTATCGAATAAGCGCCGCTGTACAAATACGCGCGTCAAAAAAAAATAGGTAATATTCTTCTCTCTTGGTCATCTCCTACCCATGAATTACACGCTTTTCTGAGAGAGCAAGGGTATGTTAACTTAGCTAAATACTCTCTTTCTAAGCCACAATTTAATGATCAGATAGAGAAGGGATCAATCCCTATCCTAGCTTGAAAACGAGGCGTAGAGAGAGCAATAAGTAAGCTACTACTTCTTAGCATTTCTCAAAATTCTTTTCTCAAACTATTCGAAGGTAGGTTGACTAGCCTAGGAACCATCAACTTATATTAAACTACTTTTGTGAAAATGGACTGTTGGGAGACTATATTGTAATCATACTTTGAGACTTGATTAAAAAAATGGTGCAGTGTTTTTACCGCTAGATTCAGAGCCGATTTCTGAACATATGGACATCAGAACTACCTTCAAAATATGATTTAAAGAAAAATTATGTTGGCCCATAGTCACGGTGGCCATGGTCTTTATTTTAACTGTCATTTATTTCATTGATGTTTGCTGAAGTTCTATTGACTTAAAAAATGTCATTTTATCTTTTATTTTGTGAATTTTAATAATTGACGTCCATATAAACATAATACTGACATTCACTTGCGAAACGGCGCCGGTGCCGTTAATGTATGTGTAAATGTTCTCCACTGTGTGTCTAGTTTAAAAGTTGAAGAAGTAAGTGCACGTCTTGAAATTGTGATCTTGGATTGTCAGAAAGTTATTCTTAATGTAATGTATATAAAAAACGAAACATTTTCAGATGTCCTTTATATCATTATAATGTATATAGTCACAGTACCTAATGTGCAAAAGGTCAGTAGTCCTTAAATACTAAAAGTGACATATAGATGTCAGCATAAATAAAGTTAATAAAAAATTGTCATCTGAAAAATGCAAAAACGATACAAAAATACACAAACAATGTCTTATACTTTTGGTTTGCTGAAATAAATTCAAAAACATTATACATTTTGAAAAGTAATTTTTACGTTGTATCGATTAACAATGTTTTTTTTAAATATGTTTATGATATTATTATTCTTTTATAAGTAAACAATAATTCAATCAATATAATATCAGTGTATTCTTTTAGATCATAAATGTGATATAAATATTATTAGTTGAAATGTTAGAAGTTAGTATCTGTATACATTTGTCGGATAAACGTAGCAAAGTGAAACCATTACGTGAAGTTTTCATATCCCGAGGCTACAAAATTTTTTCAGTTCGCAGAAAAGTCTATACCGAGTTATGAATACGAAAATAAAAAAGGTCCTAAGTATTCCTTCGGGTCACCTTAACAACAAACTTTCATTTTTCTTTTATTTCATGAATGTTTAAGATATTTGGTATCGGAGTAAATATTTGTTTTTATTATGTATCCCTTGGAAAATGGCGTCCATTTCTTTTTTTATTTTGCGATAAAGGAGTATCATTATTATTTATTTTTTATTAAAAATGCTGGTTAGATTATCATAGGAGATATTTATTTAATTCAATGATGATGCCATAAAAATATGTACATTATAATGTACGATATAATAAAAGGTAAAGTTTTAGTTTCTGTGGCAATGATACATAATAATGAGAAAAATGGTCAACAGATTTTTTTAAAAACGTCCAAAATTTTTCAAGTATATTTGATTCAATCAATTTTACATTTTTTCATTGTAATTGTGGTGCGCATTGGTGTGCCGTGAGATTGGCCCGAAAAAGTTTATTTTGGGTATGATCTCACGACACATATGGTGAGTGCATATGTAGGATCTTGTTGTACAATAATAATATTATCTCCGACATTTGAAACAAACGAATTGATTTAACAGTATGCCGCAACTTATTGATCAACGCTCTTCGACTTTCGTCCTACTGTCCTGCTCAATCGAGGGTTCGGATCAGAATGGAAATATCAGAAATTGATATTCCACTCGATTTAGGTAGGGGTCAATGATATTTTCATCTCTCCTCTATAACGTTCCATCCGATACTTAAAATCAAAATATATATATAGAAGATATTTAGTACTATAAAATATAAATCATGCAATAACTGTGTAAATTTATTTCATAATCATAAGTTCATTATTTATATCTTCTGATTTGCCGTTATTGATTTAAATAACTTTTTTTAGGTCAGTGGTATTTTTTCATCAACCTGTTCAGATCGTAATATTAAATAGTGAAATGTACATTGATCCGAACTAACAATGTTTAAAAAGTGGCTGACTTATAGCCCTCATAAAAATATCTTCTGTTGAAACATTCAATTAATGCTTATATTCCAATATATAAGCAAATTTATTGATTTTTTAAAAATAAATTTATTATGAATTGGCCTTTACTGGTTTTCTACCACTGCTTGCTTTGTTGAAAATTGTTCAGAATACAAATATCTATGTAAGTTTTATGAAAATCTGTCAGAAATTATTTCGAATAACACAAGTTACCAACTTGTAAAATTATTTCGTTTATAAGAAGGAATGACGGTCTGCCCCCCTCGTTTCAAACCGGCACCCCCAGTCGCTTTTGTGGTATATGGCCCGCGGGCCTCTGACCCTCTGTCCCGATTCAGTCGTAAATCATTGTCACCGCGAGTCGCTCCATTCTGCTGTCATGCTCGACGCATGTTGCCCGAATGCCTACACAAACGAACGGTCACATTACTCTAAACGCCTAACGTCATAATCGTTTATTTCAATTTCTGCACATATCTAACACAAGTGTTAATATTTATTAAGTTCCCGTTGTATCATCTTCCAAGAGTGAAGGAAAATCATTAATTTTGAGTAAACAATAAAAACAAAAATTATACTCGGTTGAAAATTAAAATTGATATAACTCAACATCGATTTTGTTTGCATAAAGTTTTGAAATGACCATTCCATCTTAAGATAAGTGAAATGCTGAAACTATAATAATAAATTGAAACATCGACTGATGGCTTACTATGTTTAACCATTTCGCTATCAAAATAGTAACCCAACAAAAGTTGTTTTAAATGAGTGATTCAAATGAAAAGATTGGAGTTAGTCAAAAATTAAAAACAGCTAGAAAGCTCTATAAATCGAAACCCAAGACCGATTATCATTCAGGTAGGGGGAAGGGAAAATATATATAATTACTTTTAAGGTGTTAACTGTCAATTCTTGGTGGAAAGACATTATATTTTAAAAAATAAAACACAATTCATTTGTACTACTTCCACATATTTATAATGTAAAATATATATAATTATTGAAGTGATTAAAAAACGAAGATTATCTATAATCTAGATTTATAAAAAAGGAAGAATAGCTCTACCTTATATTTTAATACATACAAATATTTTAAATGATATAGTATCAGAATATTTTAATATATTGCACATATTAAAGTGGCCTTATCTATGTCACATATTAAAATTGCACGGAATCCCAACAAAGATTATTGCCATCGTCGAATGCATGCACGAGGGCAGTGAACGCTGCATCCTGCCTGTCTCTTTTAACAATCGAATAGATTCCGTAGCCCTGGAAGGCCGCTGATGATCATCCAAAAGATATACTTTGTTGGGCTACGGGACGCTGGGAAAGGAAGCTAATCTTTAAAGCACCGTTTGGTTGACATATGCTCCGAGTGGGGAGCGGATACAGTTAAAATAAATGAATATATTTATATTATATAATGAGTAAAAAAGCTATAAATAAATGAAAATTGATTGATGTAAATAAGAAATATATAAAGTGAAAAGACTATAGGGAAATAAAAAGGGATAAGTAAGTGGTTATTTGTTTCTGAAACTACCACGTGGAGACATTCTTTGATAGACATGTTACTAAAAAATATTTGACAGCCCATGACGAATACATAGGAAAAGACTTTTGGGACCATAACGTTTTGTGCTGTGAAATGTTGGATGGTGGTAAAATATTACTTTAGAACTGCATATAAAAACTGCTAACAATTGTCATGGCATGGCATTAAAGTGAGTATACATCGGGTTTTTTTTTATCAGAGTTTATATCATTTTAAAACGTTGAATTTTTTTTTATATCAGAGAAATTTGTGAGCAAGTGAATGGTTAGAGGAAGGCGTTTCCATAAGCATATAATATTACGATCTCTCGTTATACATATTCTTTGGATAGTAAAGGCAATAGATCTACCTCACAAAATGAGTTTTTCTTGCTGCAAATACACATTTTCTGGCCTAATATAGTAATGAATGGCAGGATACGGCAGTGCTGTACGTAATAAAAATATGAGTTAAGAGTATTAAATAAAAATATGAAAAATAACAAATCAGTATGAAAGCAATATTTGTGTATGTAATATATATTCCCAATCCATATCGTTCTAGAAGGATCAAAGTTTGATTTAAACATTTATGCTGAAACATATGTTCGCGTTGTTGTTATTTACAACATATATACGTTTAGTATTTTTACAATAGGTAAATTTTAAACTATCTCTTGTTAAAAATATATGAATAAAACGACTTTCAAAAGAGTTTCAAGTAAATCATTATCTATACATACCGCTTGCAGAATTTTTGAGAAGGATTGCAAAATCACTGATGAATCGTCCGGTTAATAATGAATGATTGATAATTTATAGTCTTGTATTAAACAAGACAAATTTTTTTCACTAAATGACGAACGTATTGTAATTAAAAGGCGATTTTAAACAAATAAATGTCTTAAGTTGGTCGCAGAAAAATAATTGTTGAATTTGAATCATTAAAATTTTGTACACATATATATATAATTATAATGAGATTACCACAAACGGCCGGGTTTCGCTTGTCGCCATTTTCAGGGATTCAAGTGCACGGGTGAACTCAAGTTCACAGTAAGTATAACACGTCGTCTTACGTGGACGAAGTCTTCGAGAACGTGAGGCGGTGCGACGTAGCTCTAAAATATCAATCACTCTCCGCCAATGAGAGTGTTTTAGGTGTGAGATGACGAAGAGATACGGGGCACCGCTTCGACAGCGCGATTAGTTGGTTTGATAATTTCCCGCAAAGCTTTGCCGTTTCGCCTCTTTTCGTTATATATCGATTCAAATCGCACCGACATCGTCCACGTAAGACACAGAGTAAGGGTTTATATCGCGTATGTATAAAAATAGTTTGGTCTAGGAAGTTTATTTACGCTGATACGAATTTATTTTAATACTGATAATATCAAATCACCGGTCGTTAGTCACACAAATTATATGAATTGAAGTTCAACCGAACAAACAGTCAATATATATGGTGAATTTATGATATTTTGAATTAATTTTTAAAATATTTATTGATTAATAAAAACTGGCATTTGCAAGTCAAATGCCTGTAATGCGTAAATAAGTCTATTCATATTGTTTTTGAAATTATGACTTTAACAAACTGTAACAATAAGATGACGAAAATGAAGACAAATCGATTTAACTTTTTAAATTGCTAAAATCGAATCCAGAACAGGAGTTTTTTTAAACGATTTTATAGTCCAAGTTGCTTCTTTATTTTGATGAACTTCACATTAATATTTACACTGATTTGACTATTATTCAAAGTATATCTATATCGATTTTATGAGACACCTGTAGTAGTTAACGTTTGATTTTAACAAAAGTGTTCCGAAATAGCTCAGACTATGGGAATAAGAAAAATGTTTCTGGGACTGGAATCAGTGCGCCAATGTAGTGGATAGAGTATCCCATGGAGGTAAGGATACTTTATTACGGCCATAAAAATATATCGAGCTGGCCTGGATTATAAATCGGCGCGTCCGAAACGACACAAAAATAATATAATGACACCACTGTACAAAGATTTTTTTTGGTTAATGTATTTCATATACTGACTGCTTAAGCTATATACGACTCTACATACAGAACTATTTCTACCACTACCCTATTATTATATTATTTAACACAATATTGATTAATAAAATCAAAAGAATAAAATCAAAACGATGCAGAGATAAAAGGTACAATTGACTCATATTAAGTATCCAGTGTATCCGTATATGTATTAGAAAAAGCTTAGAATATCAAAAAAGAAATACATGTTGATAATAAAATGTTGCAATTTAAAAAATACGAAGGGGACATAAAAAATTGAACCCAATCAAAGAACAATAATATTGTAAAATTATTCATGTTTTTTGTTATTACAAAGAATTATTGGGGGAAATTTTCCATTTCTTTCAATATTCTTTATAGGTATTCGAAACCGATAATTGCGATCGAAATTTCTGTTGAATCAAAAGCAGTTTTTATCGCACTATATCGTTTTAAATGATTCTGTGAGAAAAAATAGTTCTACATTCTTAAGAAATTCTGTTTAAAAAAGAATTAATTGGTAAACTTACGAATGTTTTTGATGTCCTAATAGTCATAATATTTGATTTTTTTTCTATTCGAGTAAATATTTTGTTACATTTTAAAAAATATAATAATGCATATATTTAAAAAAATACTGCTTTCTATTAGGTAGTCCTATCAATAACAATCGACTGAAGTTCTATCAATTTTTAAATTAAAATCTGATGAAGGTGTCGCATCTAGCATATTTTTGTCGTAGTTTTGAGATAAATATTTTCGGTTTCCATGTCTACTTATTTTCGCGGTGAAATATTTCATATTAAACGGTTAATTTTTGTGACTATCACATACTGTATATTTAATTGGTTAAAAATCTAATTAGACAAAAAATTAAATGGTATACAATAAATGCATATCAAGATTAGTGAAAAAACGTGTTACAACAGATAGTCAAAAAAATGGCTTCAGTTATTTATAACAAAACGTCCAAAAAAATACTCTGAAAAATATAATACCATTATATGAGCAAAACATAATTATACAAAATACTTACATCATATTTATTATTTTCTATTTATACACATATTTTCAGGAAAGCATTTTATTTTTCGTTTGTCAATAATGGTTCTCTGGAAAACTCTACTCATCACAAGGAATTCCCGCGGGTTGACCGTAGCTGTTATACGAAAAAAGGTTTTTATATCATGATCTGCAAAAAATATTTATTGCTGGTGCTTTTGATATGATATGAGAATATTTATAGAGGTCGTTATTCACTAATCGAGTTTCAAATGTTTTATTTTATTTATCTGTGACTTACCAATCAGGATTTTTATCAGAATTTTTTTCATGAAATTTTTTTACCTTCGCAACAGATTTTATGACGTCTTTCGTATCTCTACTTTTTGCTTAGGTTGAGTACAGTGTCATCATATTTTACACCAAGAAAAACCTATATCGACATAAGCGATTCAGATATTGGGATTTGCTAGTACCAGAAGTGTCTATGTTTAGCTCTAGCACAAAAAATCACCACATCATTTGGCAACACTAATGTGAAAGATAATGATATATTGATTGAATTGGCATTTACTTGGTAGAACTTCATTATAATAGGATAGTTCTGACGATGGCCTAAAGCCGAAATAGCTATCAATTACCTGATAAAAAATTTGTAGAACTAAATACTTTGTTTTTTTATCCTATGATAATGATATACATTTTTTTTGAGATATACACAATCTCCTATACTACACAATTGATAAATTTGACACAGGCACGTATAGCATTACCATTCATGTGCTCGAATGCCTGAAGATGCTGAAAGGCGAAACCCGGGTCGTTAGTGACAAAATACATGGAAGTGTACAAAATCTCAATAATCAAAAAAAGGGCTATTTATGTTAAATTGAATGTGAATATTTGTGATAATTAATTATTGTCAAAAGAAAATAAGACGGCTCCAATTAAAGGTGTTTTTTGTAAGTGTCAATAAAGGTTATTATTTTCATGGTTAAAAATTTTGGTAACCTTTTTAAAACCATACGTTTTTTGAAGAAATCAATAGAAAGAAGCTAAGTATTATAGAATTACTTTCAACATTATTACCAGGAAAGTGTTTTAATCTGCTATGTGACGAGAAAAACTCAGTGTCACCGGCTGTCAAACCGAAGCGGGTGGTGGTAGTACGTTGTATAGACTAGAAATTTTATTCACGAATTATAATTAAATTACATTATTATTACTGCAGTCAGCGCACAGTTGTGAAATAATACTTAGATATGTGAAAAATATTTTCTAAGCTAACCGATGAACCCATTATTCCCCACTTTGGTCAAAGTAGATTTTACGTATCACTGCTTTCAATATAGTAGAGAGTGGAATCTAACGTGGTCTGAATTTAAAAATTGAAGTATTTTTTGACAATATGTCGCAGCGGTGTTTCTCAAATAGTTTTGTAAGACAGTTAATTTTAATCTGATTTGTTTGCTTCGTTTAAATGTACTGCTACCTTTTAAATTGTATACAAATTTTGTTTATACCTACCAAACCTACACCGGCTAGTTTACTATATTATTGTAAGAGCAATGCATGAACAATGTCGACCAATTTACATACATATAATAATATTAAACTGGCAGAAAAAACTAATGTGTATGGTTTGGTAACACATAACGACACTTTTATTTAATCACTGTGTTACAACATTCTCTTTTTAACAAACAGAAATAAATCCTTAATCATCGACAAACATTAAAAATATTTTTGAAAACTTATTATCGGTGGGGGTACTAAAAAAATTCACAAAGAGCCGGCCTTTTTAAATTCGTCATCTCCCTGGGCGGACGCGTGCGGGCAAGTTTTTTTTTGTCCGACGCAGCGACTGGAGTTAACCTTTTTTTGCCGCGTAACAGCTTTACGCGGGTTTGCTATATTTTTGTTGTGTAAATTGTAAGTGTATGTTTTCAAAAATTGTTAATTCCTTATGTTTATAAATTAAGCTAACTGCAATAAAGATAACTTTAACTGAATTAGCGTGTTTTGACTGAAGCTGAACACCTTAGGAACGTTATTATCAGCACCGCTGATATATGTCCGAGATTATCACCTCATTTGAATGACTTTCAAAGATGTGCGATATGTGAAAAAACGTGTAGAATATCTGTTACCAAGAATCTGTTGGCAAACAGATGAAAAAATTAGCTTCTATATAGTGTAATTGATGGTCGTGTCATGAAGACATAGAGAGCGAGTGAGCCTAACTAACTTTATTCTTCTTTTTTTGAGTTCTCCGAACAAAAAGTGACAGGTTTCGTTAGAACAATGTTTCGTTTTAAATATAAATCAATTAAAAATGATAGACATACAAAAATATTTACAATCACATTGTTCCAGCGTCTTACATGTAACGTGACTGGCTATGTCCCAACTCTAAGCTGAAGGCAGCGTGCTCTTTCGTCTTTCCTTGTTTTGCTCTGATTGGCCGTAAGGTTGTTTCAGTTTGCATTCACTTACAAATTATTTTAAAACTTTATTGATAAAAATACAATAAAACTTTACTGTACTTGAAGAAGTTTCTTTATCTTCCAATAAGCGTGCTTTATACGCTTGTTGCAATAAAGATTCAACAGACACTTTTTTCAATAACCATTTTTGTAGTCTCAATGGATACACATAAAAATAATACCATTCGTAGTCGCTTTAGAGATTAACGGCACTCAAGCCTACACGATTCGTTTTAAGCTGTGGCGCAATGATGATGAGTGATATTTTCAATTAAACGTTTTGTGATAGCGGTCATGTCATTCTCAATAAACGTACGCCAACCCGTCATTCATCTGATATGCGGTAGCAATTTCCGCCCGGATATTACAGACGAGTTCGAGTAAGGTAGTAAGTACCAAATCTTTGATATTAACTCCAAATGATAAAGGTAAAATTCATGTTGTTTACTCACACGGCAAAAATATTATGCTTAAATACAATATATTCTTTAAATGCTTTTAACATATTAAAGGCAATACAAACACTTATTTTATTTATATAACGTTGTCCCCCTGTACGTCTTCGAATGAGTTTTTTTAGCCAAGTGTTCAATGTCGTTGGCTTCTGTTACGGGGCTTACGGGTTTGAATCACAGTACGGAAAGTTTCATAAATTTATTTTCAATCAATTTGTGTTGGAAGCCATGGATGTCTGTGAACTGTAATATCCTTTTCCTTCCCATCCGATCAAAACAATGGAGTGTAGTGGTAGTGATTAACTTATCTTTAGCCCTGTCCGAGCAATATCCTAATTCTTGTCGAAAAAATGAAGGTTGAGTAACAAGCAGTTCTTGAAAAGAAAAAGAAATTGGTTGAGTGGATATTAAAGCACCCTCGGAGGCTGTCTAGTCAAGAGAATTTTTTCTATTTGCTCACCTGCTTTCTTGTAAAATATTTTATTTGTGCAATGAGTTGTAATTCATTCTTAAAATTGTGTATTCTATTTGCGTACATTTTCTTATCTGATCTTCCGATTGGTCAAAACTGTAAAGCAAATCTCATACGAACATTTAGAATGATATTTCAAATGAATCATTCAGAATGACAATGCTGAACGTGGTATAGAGGAACCCTACATACTATACCCTACTGATATTCTAAATGATTCAGTATAAACAAGCTGTCATGTAGAGTGGTAGTCTTGATGTGAACAATGAAGATTAAAGAATGAAATGAAAAAAGTGAGTGTAGCTTTAATGCTAGCCATAGGCTACCACAAAAAACGTGAAACGAAAATGCTTGGTAAAGAAATGGATATAGAAACGGAAAAAAAATCACTCATTTTAACTTGGTGTTAGGATTGTAAGAACTTTTGTCGATGATAACTACAAGAATTACCTTTTTTTTATTCTTTCAGCCGTTTGACCTATGAGTATTAATTTTTTTATTGACGTCCCCAATGATAGAGTTGGATATTAACTTATAAATATTGAGAAAATTTGCAACCCTTCATTTTTTCATTTAAACCAATTTATTTGCTAATAATTTCCATTTTCACCATTTAAAAACAAAAACTAAAAAATGCGTTTGTTAAGTTCCTTCATTATAATTTACCCAAATATTTTTATAAAGGGAATGCCGTTATTAATCATAAATATTATTCCACATGACCAAACCGACATTTTAATACAACGTTCTAATTTATTAGGCAATTCAAGACCTAAGAATTTTTTTCTTAACAAACGCGTCTGCTATTAATCTTTTGAAAAAGTCTAGAAGTTTATATTTCCATTGCTATAATAAATTCATCTCATACCAATGCTTTATACCGTGTACAGTAAAAGCCCATTCTGAAATAACAAACTTTAAATAATTTCTCCAGCATTCAAATGAATAAAGCTTTAAGCCAAGTAGTTATTTTGAAGTTTTTTTAATGATTACAAGTGGGATAAATATCTTTAAATAATACTGAATTTCCAATGAGTATTCGCGATCACTTACTTATCCAGGTCTAAGCAACATGATCGAACAATCGTGATGGTAAAACCAGAAGAATCTATAGAGTAATCTAAAAAGTATTTCATGCAGGTTATTTAATAAACAAAGTGTCATTTTATCATTTTGTATGCTGAATAATCTATTTATTGTGTAGTTTGGCAAATGATTTCAACTTGAACAAAACAATTTTTTTTCGTATGTCTCTATAAATTAATACATTTCACGTTTTTATAATAAGTCAAATAAACGAATAATTTCTTTAAAACTAAATTGATACACATTTGTGTAGAAGAGAAAATTTCCTATGAAATATGAACAATTTTTAATGTTTCTTCAGACAAACAATAATCAATAAACATAAAACTGAAGATTTGTTTGTTTGTCCTAAATGCATTCTTTTACCATTCATCAGATTTCGATTAAACTTTGGTGAGTTGTTGCGCGCACACCCGTGAAGGTTTCTAAAGAAAATTAATTTAAATATAAAGTCTAAAAAAAAGAATTAATTACGTATAACAAGCGACATATTTAAACCAGACGGAAAAACAAAAAAATTGTTTACCCAAAAATTCCAAAAGCACTACAATAAAAAGAATTGAAGCACAAACCCTTTCTTTCTTTGAATGGCATTGCAACGCATGCCGAGTACTCACTAGTTATTAATAAATTTCAAGCATTCACTTTTTTCAGTTATAATCTGTCTATTGTAAATCAAAAAGTAGAATGTCGAAAAGATAATAAAGAGCTACATCATGAAAATAATATAATACTTAGTGGTAATGTGCTGTTTAATTAGTTATTTGAAATTTAATGTTGAATGATTAAGAATAATCATGATAAATTAATTTAATTGAGCATAAATTTTATTTTTATTTGATACACTGCTCTTGTACACGACGATAGAATTACTTAATTATACAATACAGTGCATATTTAATGATAAAAGTTGTAATAAAAACCTTCCAGTTAAAGCAACGCAAATTTTAAATCTAAATTAGAGTTCATTTCTATAAGCTATTTTGGTTTTATTACTGGTTTTAATAACACACGTTAAATTATACTAAATAAGATTAAAACAACGTAGTAGAATGGGTAAATGTCAAATTATTTGAAAAATCTGGGCAGCTGTAAAATTACGAGTTCACATTCATTTTGAGTCCAAAATGTTTCAATTATTCTATCATTTGTAAAATCATTTTTTCTATTCAATTAAATTGGTAGAACCTCAATCAAATCTATGATGATAATGTCAAAATTGCTGAATCATTTTTCCTCGATTATAAAAAGTACGCTTATTTCTAAGCACCCCGAACTCTGGGACACCAAAATATTCCTATTCCTAAAAGGCGTTTCATAATTGATGTAATAGGTGTATCAAGTAAGCATGCGTAAGAGATGCAAAACGCCTCACATATTTTAAAGCTGAGAGAAAACGGAGCGTTTTAACATTGTGACTTTTCTGATTGGATGGGGTACAAGACCTGTAATTGCCGGGAGTCAGAAGAGATTAATAAAATAGGAAGGTGGAGGACCAAGCAGAGGAAATTGATTTAGGCGACTAAGGTTCACCCCGGACTGTAGGGCACCGAGAAGAAGAAAATGAAGATTAGCTTTTGATATTAGTAAACCAAATTTTTTTCGTAAATATTTGTATTCACTATTGGTAGACCCATAAGTCTATTATGAAACTGTATATACAGTTTCAAAAATATTCTAATTAATTAATACCAGGAACGGTTTCATAAATTTAGTGACGATTCATTAGTTATTATTAGACGATAGAAAATGAAAGTGAATGTTGAGGAAGCAATATTCAAGTAAAATTATTAACCATTTTCTGTCAGATTTAATAATTCAGACAATTAAATTTTGTTATTTTCAAAGAGATTGTAAAACAGTTAAGTTTTTTAATCTACTTTTACGATATTATCTTTAAGATTTACATAAATTCATTTATTAACGGCGTTTCATATTGTCAGTTTTAGTATTACTCTAATTTATAATCACCACCACCCGATCCAAATCGAATTTTCGAGGGTTAGGTTAAAGGATGGGGTTTCATTTCAAGTTGAAAGGCTACAAACAGCAAGCTCTTCCATGTTGGTGGGGAACTTTTGATCGTCTAGATTACCAAGTGCGGCCTTTAGACTGAGTTCTAATTTTTCATTTTATTGTTTTTATTTTATTTTACAGTTTTAAATACATTGAATTAAAGTGTATTAAATGCGAATTTTCAACGTGCTACATCAAAGAATCTTCAATTAGATACTTACGATAGTTTTTCTCACTTACTAATTTTATTGGTAGCCAAAAATCACAGCTTATTCTTTTACATTATATCTTTGATGAATCTCTTTAGCTAATGAAATTACCAAGGGTTGAAATAGTGGCATGCGAGGACCACGATACTGTTTAAGGAAATATTAGATAGTTGAAATAATCAAAACTGGTCTAATTCAATGTTAGCGTCTGACGCAAAGTGTGGAATGAGGTTGAGAAGACTTTTTATCAAGAAGTACTGATGATGATAACTTGTCGTGGCTTTCGTTTTTTTTAATTAAAAATAAAAGTTTAATATTCATTCGGAAAAACTTTGAATTAATCCACATTCAATCACTTAATACGAATAAAAAAAAACCCGAATCTGGCAAACAGATCAATTAGCGACATAACTTTTCGGAATAATAATTAATTTTTATCTATTTTCAAAGCGAGCGCCTGGCTTAAAAGAGTCGATTAAATCGTTCTCGGATTCATTTGTACGTAAGGTATTTGGAAATGCGAAAAGTTCAAGTCTTAGCAAACTTTTTCAGATAAGCTTAATCTGAAAACTTGAAACGAACCTGCAGCCCAGCTCATTTTAGACGAGGAACTTAATATATACCAGCCTATGTTTAAAAATAACTTAAAACATATTTCAATCGACTGGCATAACTTCAAGAAGCACGTTTTATGGTATGAATTCCAGCATTATTACTTATATTTAGCTAAGATGAAAACATATATTTAGCATTATTTTATATTCCACACATTTTTTCAACTAAATATTGAAATTATTTCAACATTTATATTACATTCTGGTGATTTTGTTACACTTTTTTCAAATGTGCTTGTATTCTGTTTACATTGAAGGATCAATTATTTTCTGTATTTTTGGAAATATCTATGATTGAATGCTCTGAGCTAGAAACCATTACAAGCTAAACATAACTGGATTCGATGTAAAACACGTAGGAGACCGCATTTTGAATACTTCGTTTTCGTTCTATTTCTACAAGATATGTTTTTTTATAACAAAACCCATACATTGAAAACGAGCGCATTTCTGGTATATGAAATATTTTAATTTTAAAGAAATATATAATTTTGAATTATAAATATTTTTCCTTATTAGTTTTTACTGTTCCTTTTTTAACTTTGTTTAATATACCACGGGGAGTTGCTTCACCTTATAAAGCAGGCGTCTCCAAACTAAGGCCTGCGGGCCAACACCAGCTTGTGAGCACCACTAATAAGGCCCACGTTAGTCCACCCCCGCACCCTGCGTCATAGATATCTCACTCGCCGGCTAGCCCGAATACGAAAATTTGGCCGTAATTCAAAACTAGAGAATGTTGGTATGGTGTGTTAGCTAGGTCTTGGCCTTTGGGACTTAGTGGAAGAGTCAGTGTGGCCCCTAGGCTAAACAATTTGGATACCCCTGTTCTAAAGCGAAGATCTTAGCCAAAAATGACGATACCACTGAAAGGAAGTTTTGATAAATACTGTTGTATGTTATTGAAACTTGGTCTTTCTAAACTCTTTCTTCCCGGTCGTCTTTGCTTCCTTGATATTTTTATTTTTGACATATAGCCAAGTGGTTACGCTTTTGGGCTTTCGTCCTACATGGTTGTGCTGTCAAATGTTCGAAACCAAGAATGGACGATTTTATAAAAAGATTTTTCAACCGATTTTTGTTTTCAAATACATATTTATCTGTAGTATTTTCTTCCACCTCTTATCCGAGCATTAAAAACTGTGCAGAAGGAGTGAATAGCTAACTACTTTTCCTTTACTATTCTTATCCCTCTACCCACACTCTCTCTAAAGACAGAGCTTGAATGACCGACTTATGGCCGGTTATTAACAAAACGATACTTGTTGAATGACCGATTGATAGTTTACTTGTCCACAGTTCAGCCGGGCATTTAAGCAAGAATTTTTATTTTAGAAATAAATTAAATTGAAATTACCCTTAAAGGATTTAATTTAGTAGATCGTAAGTAAGGTTTCCTTATCAAAAGTACATCACTATATTATACAGACCCGTTTTACCTTACTTATGCTAACATTTATCAACAATGAATTAACTATTGTATGGCTGGTAGATTTGTGAAACTCTTGTTAGATATCCAAGGAGGTACCCGAGCCGAGCTAAAATGCCAAAGTTTTCAATTGCAATTACTACGTGACTTGTAAGTTTCTTTTGTCGTTTTATACATACAGCATTTTCCCTACACATTTTCTCCTATGCAATAATCCCCAGACGCTACAACGGCAACACTTTTTGAATTTAAATCAAAATTATTTAAGTTGTTGGTGCATTTTTAAAAATACGACAGCGAAAGAATTTACATTTTACTAGTACACTTAAACCAGTTTCAATAAGTATGGAATCTCAACCATCCAATATTTTATTCTGAATCACCCTCGAAAGCCAACAAGGTACTGGACAAGTTAAAGTAAACTTTTCATACTTAAAATCAAATTTAAACGTTTCCTAATTACTTTATGGCAATTTTTTATGTTCAATAATCAGTATTCGTAGAGTTTTTTTTATTTGTTATTCTCTTCACTCAAAAAACAACAGCTGATTGAATCTTTAATTAGACTTTACTTAAAGGGATATAATTATTAAGAGTGTACTCATCCTGGCAATAAGTTAGTCAGGAAAGTGAACTTACACTCGCAGGCTCCTTACAGTTTGAGTAAGAAAATTATTTTTATTACTGTGAGTATATAGTTTTTTTTAATCGAAATCCGAGCGTAAAGAAGCCGGTTCAACAATGCTGGAATTTATTAATTTAAAAACATTCAACTAAGCTCTCAGATTCAACGTTTGTCATTAAACAAAATTGTACCATAAAATATTATAATACCGATATACGAGAATCTGGTTACGGTAATACTGGTTTCGCAATTTGTACTCATATGCAAAGGTTTTCGGTTGAGAGTTACTTTAAAAAGGCACATTAAAAAAAAGTAGCGCATTCACAGATATTCTGATAATACCAATATATATGTAGTATAGTTTTGCATATATTTAAAAAAAAAGAATGAGAACTGTGTGTTGCTCAATCTCTCTTTATCGAAGAGAGTAGGAATAGAAGGATAGGGCTAGGACAGGACTAGCGGTTAGCTAATCGCTCTCACTACGCCCCGTGAGGATGGGATGGGTGGGTGAGGAGAGAGTTTTAGACAACACAAACACTCAGACTACGAATAGAAATCCATAAATCGATTGAAATATCATTTTATGAAAACTGCCCGCACCGGGAATTGAACCCGAGACATTCGTAGCCGTAGCCCACGACGCTACCAACTACGCCACGGACGCCGACTAATATAATATATTTCGTCATTAATAATTGAGAATACACCATCTACAGAATATTAATTCAACGCTTCATAAAAATTCAATATAAATCGCTACTACGTAATACCAATTCAGATTTCTCGATTTTAAGTATGCTTTGGAAAAAAAGATAAAATAAAATAAACGAAAACGAAAAATATTGACTGAAGCGTATAGGACGAAAAAGTCTTCCCCGTTTTCACGAGAGTAATTTCCGAGTTATAATTCAAAATGACGCGACTCTAGTATCTCTTTTATCATCTCTGCGGTTCAGTGATGCTCGTTCGCTGGCATCTGAACAAATATTTAATAAATTTATGGCAAGAAGACTAATACGAATATTTAATACATATACTGCTGTATAAAATCTAAGCCGAATTAAAATGTATTCTGTTGCTTTATTTTTTTACTTTTGTGATACAATGAAACCTCAAAATAGGTTTTTAAAAGAGAAAATAAACTGTAGGTAACGAAAATGAACTATTTTTTTTACTTTTGACATTATTGCCTTTAAGTCGGACATGTTTCTAATCAATGTCAGCAAAACACGTGTTGAAGATGTATAAAAAGCATGCTTAAAAACTTTATTATAAATATACATATTTGTACTGATAGGTTCAAGGTGGAAATATTATTGAATTTGTGTATGTATTTTTTAAAAAAAAATATTTGAATTTGTAATATTTTAAAATAATTAAAAAAAATATATGAAATTACAGCTGACAGCCAACGCGCCCAATATTTTTGAAAATTGGATAATTATATGACATAAACTCGATGAGAATTAAATTGAAAAAATCTAAATTTCATATTGACCTTGCTGTGACTTCTGTAAAACTAAAACTATTCGAATAGTTTGAATAAAAGTATTAAAATAATGTATAAAAATCGATTTGAATAATTAATAAGATAACATTATATACATACAGAAATCCATAAATCGATTGAGAGGTCAATCTATGAAAACCGTCCGCACCAGGAATTGAGCCCGAGACATCCGTAACCGTACCCAGCGACGCTACCAACTACGCCACGGACGCCAACGAATCGATTTATGGATTTCTGTTCGTAGTTTGAGTCCACCCTCCCACCAACCCTATCCTCACGGGGCGTAGCGAGAGAGATTAGCCAACCACTTGTCCTGTCCTAGTCTTATCCTTCTATCCCTACTCTCTTCGATAAAGAGAGGTTGAGCAACTGAGCAACGAACAGTTCTCATAGAAAAAATCTGTTGAGATACCTCCGTTAGGAGACCATATGCTGCACATTGGAAGCGGACACGGTAAAAATAAAAAAGTAATATAAATACACATTCCAATACCGTCCCAATGTTTAATATTTGCAGCGTTGTCGGATTACTAAAACGATATTTCTTCAATAACTGAAATTACGGTATGCTCAAATGGTTTTTTTCGCCCTGAGTCATTTGTCAAACTCAAGTATTATATTGCGATAAGATATTGAAAGCACCCGAGTTGGATAAAGGCAAAAAACACTATCTGGCGTATTTATTATTGTTTTTGAAATCTGGAGAAATTGTGACGCGATCTTTCGTCGATTTTGTAAAATATTTCATTAAAATTATTACGAATGCTATTCGAATAGTTGCCCAAATATTTGAATATCGAATAGTTGTCGATTGAATATTGAATATAGAAATGCCACAGACGTCTAAAGCGATTGGCGAGTGAGTGGATATGGTCCAAGAAGAAGATTTTTGGATTTTCGCTTTCGAAGTCTTATGTTTTGGAAAAAAGCGCTCTTACGCTCGTTTTTATATTAGTAATTTACATTGAGTTACAAGGTTTGCTCTCATAATTTAAGGCAAAATATTATATTTATATGTCAGAGACGCGTACACTATTCGTTCAATATTGAAGATTAAAAGCCGTTGGATGTGCACTCGTTTTACTAAATCTATTATTGTATTCTTAATCAAGGGATTTAAGGACTTTTTTTATTAACAGTGTGTTTACAGTGTGAAATAGCAGAGCATTTTAATAAAACGTGATCAGAACTGGTAATAATTATGGATTGGGCTGGAAAAGAATTAGTGGTTTACTAATTGTGTTCTCTGCGCCATATAGAAGATGGATAACATAATATCATAAAGACGATGTTTGGATGGGTCCACGGGGACTCGAGTCCTTCACCGCACACACGAGTAGGATGAAAGCCCAAGAGCGTTACAACTCGGCTTCGGTAAGGGATAGACTATTAATCAATGAACGCTAGATAAAAAGTCATGTTATATTTCTCTAAAAGGTTTGCCCAAACTGATGTAGAATATTTTGTCCATACCATTTTCTTTATTATTTTATACATTTAGAAGTAGATCTAATGCTTCATTCTATTCATACAAAATTAGAGAAATGTCTCATTAGTGCTTTGAAAGGTATTTTGTGTGATTGTTTTAATATTGTGAATTATATGGTTAGTAGGAAGTAAACAGGCTTTTCTAATAAATAGATACTTATCACAATTTCATAAGATGGTCTGCCAAAAATCGTAAAAATACACTTTTATTTTGCTAAATAATTTTTCCTTGCCAAGGTATTGCTCGACATAAAATATTTACGATATTCTTATTTTTTCATTTATTTTCCTTTTTCTTACTAAACCTCTCTATAATATTTATATCTGATATATATATAGTGTAATAACTCGATGGCCAAGTGTGTGAGCTTGAGAAGTGATTAGAGGGAGGGGAATCCAACCCGACCCCCTTTCACATTAACTTCTGGGCAAGAAAACAATAGCCACTATACGCTGTCTTGATTTACTTCCCACAATAAGAAGCTAAACTTCAAATTTATTTAAGATACTGGTTAAGGCATCAAATTTTAAAGTTCTGCATTAGGTCTGAAGACCAAAGTCAATTACTCTGTTTTTTATTCATCGCTAATTAGTTATAGGCGGTAGCCGTGAATTATCGACTGTATTTACTTTACGAGTGGTGGTGAGACTGGAGAACGGAGAAATCTATCGATTATAAACATGGTAAGATAAGTACTCACACACTTTCCATTTACAATCTTTAATGGTGTAAACTTTATGAATACGTTTAAAAATCAATTATGCATACTTTTCTTTTGGTGCGAGATATTTATAATTATTCAAATCACTCGAGATCAACTCGATGACGAAAGACATACCCATAAACAGAATCTAAAATGCCTAGACCACATAATTATGTTAACAATTGCCAGTCATACCTATCCAATGTTTTAAGTTGATTCAAGTTTATGGAACGTGAGCTTGTAATATTTCTTCAAATATCTGTATTGTCTTTTTTTAAAGAATATATGGCACTACAGCTGATAAAATTTGAAAATCATAAGAGACAAACTGATGAGAATTTTTAGAAGTCACTCATGTCCAACCAAGATCACAAATTTAAATGGAGAAAATCTAAATTTCATATTAACCTTGCTGGAATTTGAACCAGGATCCACGTGAACGCTGGGCATAGCCAACTCGTCACGTTATGTCCAAAAATTCGTGTATTTTGGCACGGGAACTAACTTTTGGTAAAACAAGCAGACTGTTTAGAATAAAAAGTGTCTTTTAAAATATACGCATAAATAATAAATGTTGAGTGATATATAATTTCAATCCAATATTCGTCTAAGGTTGTAATATTAACTAGAAATACAATTATACAGCTAATATTCCAGACATACTGCCAAAAATGTCATATAAATATGTGGTGTATCATTAAACCGGCCGAGCTGGACGAGTTGCGTTTGATTTGAAGCCATTTTTCGTCTACTCTTGAATCTGGGCATTGGTTAAAAGTATATGATATAGCCTATTATAGAAACATGGTTAATTAATCATTTTTATTTATTTATTTATTTGTATCTTTAAAAAATAGTTTATTAATAGTTCTTATTCCACAATATCATAAGCGGCGGTTTTGTTTAGTAGTTGTGTAGACATTTTCAACTGACGATTCCTTGATATGCGTCTTTTAAATGTAAAGTTTACTTTCATAGCTTTGAATTGAAAGTTACCACCGCTAATGTATATGTATTTTTTATTAAAGCGACTAACAAGTAGCGCAAGTCAACTATTGGAATATTGATAAACCTAGTAATTATGCACATCATTAACATGCTTCATAAATAATGTTCAAAATTTCACTAAATGTGTAATTCGATCGGAGATTGATCGCTTATATTTCCTCAATCGTATTTAATTAGCTAGTACCTATAATTCTTAGCTGCAATCGATTCGCAAACTCTCCCGAGAGATACGAACCCGAAATGTTTGAATTATTTATTAGGTAATCCTTTTCCTTATCCCCCTGAATTGGGTTAATAAGGCTTATATGATCACGTGATAGACGAAAAACCTTCATGTTGGACTTTTATCGTAAATTTTATAAGCCCAGCATATAAAATTTATCGATATTTTCCGGCGATTTTTCTCAATACGATTTCCTACGAAGTTTGGTATAGTTTTCGGTACACATTTATTCGGTTAAAAACATGAACAAAGTAAATAGAACACATGCTTAATTTATAATTTTGAGTCTTGTATCCAATAATAATCCAATAACATTAATGAGTTGTACTACCTAAAGAGGTAAAGACATTTTACAGTAATTTTAAATATTATTATTACTCTTGGGCCTTGTCATATTAAAAAAATGGAAAACATATTCAATACATAGTCTATATTTATAGAGTATGTATTAATTAATATAAACAACAAATTATTGAAATCAGAGTTGCGGCATTGTTTACAATGTTACGATTTCGTCGCAACATTACAATCGTCACCTATCGGCGATACGCACCTCGCTGCGTCGTTGGTAGGAGACGAAGGGGAATCCTCGCCAAGATATGCGTTAAAACTGGCTTACGCGCCAGGATGTGGAACAAGTAGGACGTGCCGGTAACGCGCTGGAGATTGGCCTCGGACATCCGAGTTCGCCGCCAAGATGGTTTATCATCCAAGGTAGTAATTTTATATTTATATATTATAATAGTTTTTCTGTTTTAGTGTAACCATCTGTTCATAAATATTGTTTCGTCGTGTAATTTCTGCTTTATTTGTTCGTAATGTAAATTCTGTGCATCTACGGTTTCCGCATCTCTATTAAATGTGTTTTTAACGGTAACCGTATTTTAATTATGATTATTTTTTCATTTGGCGTGTATCTTCACGCCTGGCGCCCAAAATTTAATTACCCCATGTATTTCTCCTTACAGAACAAAGTAAAGTGTACCGAGATTGGCAAACCTTATCCACTTCCCTGTGAAAACTTAATCCTAGTTTCTCCGCTGAGCTTCCCATTTTTTCCATATTTTGTGACTCCTCCCCTTCCCGCTGATAAGTCCCATCACTTCATTTAATTTCATTGCATTACACATTTTAACCGTATTTTAATTTTTTTTTTAAACACAACAACAAACTTACAGAATTCATTCATATGATATTTTGACTCTATCTCAAAAGTAAAGACTCATATACTATAATCACTTTTAAAGTGTTAACTGTCAATTCTTGGTGGAAAGGCATTATATTTAAAAATAAAATAAAACCCAATTCATTTGTACTATTCCCACATGTTTATAATGACCAGGGACTGTTTCGCTCATTCGCGCATTATCAACTGATAAAAATAAAAACAAAACAGGACTATTTATATAAAATTGAATGTTAAAAATGAATGTATATAAAACAGTTGGTTCATGAACTAAGATAATATACTATAAAGTATAATATATAAATACGTTTTCTAATAATTGCCATCAAGTATGTGCTGTTAAAAGTACAATATCTATTAATTAAGAAAAACTTATGTTTACGAAGAGTATTTGAAACTATTTTGACGATACAGTGATGTGACATTTTCATATTTATTCGGGCTGTGTAGTTGACAGAATATTCTATCAAAAATCCTACAAGAAATCGTCAAACACATTTGCCTGATAAATGATTATAATGAGTAATAAAGAAATATACTTTTTAGTGAAATTTTTATAAAAGGCCATTATATATTGTTTAGAAAATATTGAACATTTACATAAAAAATAATAACTAAAAGCTATCGTTTTTTTTATTGTCAAAATTGCAACTGTTGATGGTGGCTTTAAGCTGCTTTTTTCAATATAGTTTTCAATATATAATTTATCGATTTAGTTGATATGAACTAAAAATAGATCACTGATTAAGGATGCTACTGGTGCCATATGCACCCTATACAATTGATAAGATGGTTAATGTTATTGTATTATATTACAAGGAATACATAGATTTTATCAATTACAAGATTTTTTGTAAAAAAAAATTGTTTAATAATTTTTTTTCTTTATAGATGTCGTCGTCACAGAAATTGATGCTTTCCTTCACTCCCAAGCCTTTAAAATCATTTTCAGAACAATAAAAAAATCTACTTAAAAAATACGTAAAATGAATTTTATAAATTCTTTGTGTGTATCGAAAGCACGCGGCAGTATACGGCGACCGTTTCGAAATTGTTCGCATGGACATTGTTATACATTATGAAGAAGCTTATTTACGATTGAGCTATATTTTATTCAGTGTCGTTTGGTATTCGGATCAATACGCGAGAAAATATTCAACTGAAACAGTAAAAAGTTTGCTACAAAAATTAATTCTTGACAATACAAAATTTGAAGGAAAATGTAATTCTGCAACATTTGTATTATTAATTATTAATTCATTTGCCATAAATTATTGGCAAATCAGCAGAGTTATCCAAACCTATTGTAGACCATGTAAAGAATTAATATTGGATTTTATAGTTTTAATTAAACCCATGTAAAATATTTGACTGTGAATTAATAGGATTAAAGTAAAGATGTTTTCAAAGTAACATGCATTATTATTACTGTTTAGCAATGAATGTGTTTAATAAAAAATGTTATTTCTATAGTTTCATTTTATTTTGCTAACAATGTTTTTTTATATAGTACATATATCGACTGTGGAAAGGAAAAAGGACGTATCCCTCAGTTTTATCAAAATAGCTTTTTTTCGATAATCACTATGTATACTATATCTTAAATTATAGATCAATGATCACTTGTTCATATTAGATGAGGAAGTTAACACAATTTTTGCTATATTTACAAAAAACATCACCGTGCGGTTTTTAGGTTGCAATAAATAAATAGTAGAATAGCAATAGGCACTATCATGCATTGTTTTTTAAAAAATTGTTGCAGCGTGCTGTATTGATATAATTATAGCCAACATTTTTGCTATGCTACATACTCTATGTGATTTATTAAATATAGTAATCAAATTCCCAGTTAATTAATTATGATGCATTCCTAAGAAAGCTATTTTAAGTATATGTAGAAGTGTACTACCTGCCATAATTCTATACGTTTACTCAAAAAGTCATTTTAAATTGGTGAGGAATACGGCTGTAAGCTGCTTAACTACAATGGTATTGATAATTTTTGTCGGGGAAAAAAGACGTAACCATCAATTTTATTGGGCTTTTTAAATAACTTATTAAATTTATATCAGATTGGGTAAATAAAACACCAGATTATTCTTCATGCAATTCAAGATTGTGTATATTTAATATTTTGATTTTGTGAATGACAGAAAATCATTAAAAAAACGTTTTTCGTGGCTACTGTAAAATTTGTTATTTCCTTTCCACAGTTGATATTCAATTGTTTTAAAACGAAAGAACTTAAAATAAAAATATAAACAAATCAGTGCACAACTTTTACGACAACGGCTGGTTTGATGTTTCCCTATATGACGGTGACGTTTTAAGTTGTAAGCATGTAAAGTAAAACAAATCTAATAAGAAATTGTACGCATTTAGTATCTATAAATAACTATGTAATATTACTCAGGGAAGAAAATATCCCGTAATGGTACAAATTAATAGAATCTTTATGTCAACATTGACAAATGAGTCGATCTCTGTGGTCTAGCGGTAAGAGCTTCAGACTAACGATCAAGTAGGGAAAGTCTCGGCAACGTCAATTTCAAGTTTATTTGAAATCTTGGACATAGATATTTTTGGTTTGTTAGACATAAATGTTTATTTGAAAAAATCGTTGAAATGGCGTTGTATAATAATAAACATGTGTTGCCTCGTGCTTGTTCTTGTCTAAACGTTTTTTTTAATATAATAACTGTGCTTTAAACAATGGTGTGAAAGACATTAATTCCTATTGGATTTAGACTTTACTGAAACTACATCCGACTATATTATCAAAGTCCAACTGAGGCAATAATTGTGTTGGCACAGATCGAACGTGGTTTTGTCACATTGATTTTAAATCACCATAAATGCGATCAAAGTATTAACAGTGGCGATCTCCTAGGCACATAGCTAACGAATCTATTTAAAATGTATAATATAAGAACGATATCATTTAACTAGTTTTATATAAACAAGGATATTGTTTTTATTCACATCAAAAATTAATATTTCAGACATAGCTACATTTGATCTGAAACGACTCATGGTATGGTTGAAACGTTAATTATTATTATAAAAAATAATATAAACGCAATTTAAATACATTATTTGAAACTTGATAATAATTAAGTCATTTAGCAAGGTTTAATCTTTCCAGTATCGAAGGGATAAAATTAATAATAACTAACCGCTCAACTGAAGTTCAGTAAGCGCTGCAAGTGACGGGCCAGAGTTGAGAGTTGAGGGAAGGTTTCATCATAGCTTTTACATCATGTTGTAAGGTTTTATTCAAGAAACCTTCAGAAAAATGATTGCAGTTCATCTTAAACTAACGCAATATTTAATAACGATTCAAGATTACATTAACTAAAGAATTTAATGTGAATGTAAAACTCTTTTTATAAGAATAGGCTGTTGTATGTCTGTGCATCTTTTTTCTGTATTAAAATGTGATGAGCTTGGAAGGACTGCCTTTAGTAAAATATTTTTATTTCTGATAAGGGAGCGGCTAGAATCAAATTGTATTTTATGTTAAAAGTGAAAGTTATTTTAATTATATATAAGCATTATTTTAGTTTAAAAATAAACAAAAAGAATTCCACATTAGCATTGTTTGAAACCAATAAATTGTATACGTTGTCCTGTATTAGACAGGGCTAACTTTTTAAAAAATTTTTTAATAGAGTAAAAATTTGTGAGGTGATAAAAAATGAAGGCACATAATTACAAAAAAATACAAAGACGAATGAGTTTCGAAAACTTTATTTAACAAAAACACAAGACAAATAAACGATGTTGACCTATTGTTATAGAATAAACTTAAAAACGCTAATAAACATTATTTTGACAACCACAATCAAATTGATAGAGAAAATATCATAGTTTATTCAGCTTTGTATTGTCGGTTTAGTACCAAAAGTTGGTAAATAATGAAAACAGTTGAATGAAGTAATCTGATTTTTTTTGGAATTATTGTTTGTA
Organism: Himalopsyche phryganea; assembly: GCA_022494535.1. NCBI lineage: Eukaryota > Metazoa > Arthropoda > Insecta > Trichoptera > Rhyacophilidae > Himalopsyche > Himalopsyche phryganea. The sequence continues at coordinate 3,129,660 of JAGVSL010000044.1, read as the reverse complement.
GAATGTTAGTCGTTGATAATTTTTCAATCATTTTCGATCCCAATGTGGAACATCTCGACAAAAGTTATTTTTTCTAGAATTTTACGTTATTCAGTAACTCAACCTTTGCTTTTGGAGTGGGGTAAGTGTAGAAGGATGAAGAAAAAAACGGCTTCAGTTCAATTTTAAGGATTAAAAATATGCTAAAATATAATCTCTACAAATAGTTGAATGATTTCATTATGAAAGATTTTGGTGACGGATTTACAAATTAATTTTAAGACGGCTTATATTTATTTGGTCAGCCAGTCATTCATTGACATTATTTCTAAGTTAACTTAAGCCAACAGTGATACTGAAGAAATTGAAATTACATGTTAAAGATTTTTACTGACCGCTTTCATCGTTAAGCCAATTAATCCGTTGCTATGAAAACATATTAGAAATTGTCGAAAAAGTCTTTTTTTCAGTACAAAAATAATTGAATAATGAGATCCTAACTAAGAAAACGATCAAGTCATTTGAAGAAGATTTCTTATTTGATAAATAATAAGTATTTTTTAGAGTGGCAAGTAGTGTTGATTTTTCGGTAACACATGATTTTACTTTTAAAATGAAAAATTCATTGGAAATCATTATAAACTATGGACTAATCACTTTTAAGGTGTTAACTGTCAATTCTTGGTGGAAAGACATTATATTTTAAAAAATAAAACACAATTCATTTGTACTACTTCCACATATTTATAATGATCAGGACCGGTTTCGCACGAGCATTATCAACTGATGATGCTAACTGATGATATCAGTTGATAATGCTCTTGATGAGCGAAACCGGTCCTGATCATTATAAATATGTGGAAGTAGTACAAATGAATTGTGTTTTATTTAAAAAAAAAAAAACTATGGACTACTTTTTTTCAAATTATTTAAAACATTTTTTTCTATCATTTATTTTTTTATAATTATATTAATATTTTATCTTCTAAATTGTTGTCTTCTAATTTAAGCTGAAGCATTATGACAAACTATAAACTATAAAAGCAGTCGCGAGAAAATGTTATAATACGAAGAAAAGTAGATTACTTGATAGTGAATAATAATTGTTACAACCATGATTTGAAGCATTTTCTTTTCGAAAGTGTTGACGGGAAGGCCCATCGTAAAATTTCCCAAACAGCCTCCGAGGCCGGTAAATAAGGGCGGAATTGGAACTAAGTCAAATAAAACTTTCGCATATATTCGTGGACATGAAAATAAGTAGGTATAAAGAGAAAGGAAATGAATTTGGAACGACAACTTTTACAGCCATCTTTGTCTGATGAAAGGCTTCGCAATAGCCTACTGGAGCTTTTATATAAGGTTTAATAAGACTTTCGTTATGGAAAGTAGCTGCGATATTGTTTTACTAAGTGAATTTTTGTTTTGTTTTTGTTTTAAAACAAAAATAGTAATATGAAATCGGCATAAAACCGAATTTTTATTGGCAGTTTTATATACTATTTTTTATTATTACTGTTATATATTATAATACATAAATATATCGACAGCCAATTTTGAAAGCTCGTAATTTCACGAAAAATGCTTGAGATGAGCGTATTAAAATTGTATTTAATTATTATAACTTTCCAGTAAAATAAATATGCATTAAGGCTATTTATTTTTTGTCGGTTAATAATTGGATCCATTAAATATATATCTATGTGTACATATATATTTAAGATAATTGAAGAATACAGTTTCAAGCCCGTGAATATCGAAACTGAAGCTAACGGTGCTGACCACTCAGCTACAAACCCGAAAATATAGTTCAGCCGTAGAGAATAACACTGCATATTTTATTATAATTTAAAATTCAAAAGAGCATGTGAAAAAATGTTATGTTTTGATTATGGCACTTGTATGAAATGCAAATGCGATAACCGTAGTTATAAAACTTTGTATTGAAAGATAATCATATTAAATACGACATAATAAAGATTCATACCAACATAGAGGAAGAAAAATACATTGCTTTTTTTCCTTTTTCAGAATTTCTCCGGTAAACTTTTATTCAGCCATGCCTGTTTTTATAAATGTATTTAAATTTCTTTGCGAGCGGAAAAAAGCGTGAAAATGAAAATTTTGTTTGCCAAAATGATGACATGAAAGCTATCAAGTATATGATAATATCAGATAGAATTTGAATGATTATATTTCCTGCAACGTTTTTCTGTTTGACACGGCGTACAATATGATAATATGACCTATCTAACAAGATCTAATAACCGTAACAACATTCTACTCTATTTAGCTCGAACGATGTGATCTATATTCATGATAAGATAGATAATTAATGTTTTATACTTCTCTACAAAATATAACTGAAAGTTTGATGTGTGATGGTCATATGCTTCGAGTAGGGAGAAGATATCGTTAAAAAAATTTGACGAAAACTGTAGATTGGCTTAGACTGATTTATCACTAAGATTCACAAAATCATTAGACAAGGTTTGATGATCATAGACTCAGAAATAAACTTATAGCATCTTCCTTGCCAAGACTATGACCACATAATACGCAAGATAGCCATGTTTTTACATAAAACACCGAGGATCTAGACTGGATAGTCAGTGAATATCACCAGTGACGGGTGGATTTTTTAGTGCTGACTTGACGACCAAAATAAAAGATTTTTAATGCGCTCCGGAAAATTTAGATGCATGCCGAGTTGAATAAAAACATGATTGCTGTATTTTTGATAGAATACAATGGGAGACTATTGCCATATAATCCAATGTGGAGTATAAGGACTTCTGGTGGAGCTCATCTCAACAGACGTTAGCCTAAGCGATTTGATGGTTTGATCTAGAACAGGACTAACAGTTAAGTAATCACTCTCACTTCGCCCCGTTTTTAGGATTTGATGAGTGCGTGGGAATTCCGAGAGCACCGAAATCCATATCTTCGAAAACAAATAATTTATGAAATAAGATCTCGACGTTGAGCACTCAGCTACAGTTCTACTTTTTTTGTTTTGAAGCATATGGCATTGAATTACGTCTAAGCAAGAGGCGGCGGACGTTTTTCTGTCGGAAAGCCGCATTCATTTATTTTAAACCAAATATGGTCGCAGTTAAGAAGCTTACACAAAAATGTTTGTACATGTGTGTATAATATTATTACTAGTTAAAAATAATATTTGCCATAAAACTATGAGAAAGTCTTGAATGTTTTAGATTAACAAGATGAACTATGTTGGATGTTAATTGAAATGAGTTGCTTGAAAATAGTGTACATTTTTTTTTCTACAACTTTTATTAAAATTTCTCTTAAAGATATTTTTCACTTTTTACATTTCTTTTTCTCTCGTGACTTGGCCATTTCCATTCTGACAATGATGTACTTAAGCGATTATAAAAAGAGACTGTATCGTGGAATGAATGTTTTAATTATACAAATAAGTCTAAAATGGTGTTGTGAGCGAGTCTCATGAAGATTTTTACACAAACGGCAGGTCCGTAGTGCTTTCCCCCTTAAAAGCCTCCTTTACATAAAAATGCAGTTACGCACAAAGCTTTCGTAGGCGTTCGGAAAGTTTCCATCGGAGCTTTTGCTAGAGTGATACTCGTTTTACGACACTCTGCTGGATTTAGTATTTACTTATCATTATTTGACTAGCACTTTACTTGATACTTAGATTTTATTGAAGAAATTATAATTGAAACATTGTAAAGTTTACGATTACCAAGTATTTTTTTATAAATTAATTTGAACTTTTGTGACAAATTAACTGGTAATAAGAATAACTATGATCTACGCGACTATTCTCAGATGAACTCTGGCCGACCAGAATTGTTCACTACAGTCCGTCTTTACATTGGTTCAATAAGCTACAGCAATGGCGGTAAACGTATTTATGTTGGAAGGCCGTATGAAATTAGTTGTTACCTCATAAGGCTGCATTCAAGAAGACATAGACCCGGGATTCGCCTTTTGGCTTCTTCAGGCATTCGGGTACATGAATGTTGAAACCCGGATCGGTAGTGACAAAACTTATGGAAATTTTCAAAATTTACCAAATAAATTCAAAGTGACTTCAAAAAATCGATAGTAAATACTCTCAAGTACCTTATTTGTGATCATTTTATGATAAGAACGTTCAAAGACAAAAAATAAACATATCATTAGTTCAAGGACTCGTTCTAAAATTAAATTTTCTTCAAAAGGTCGCTCTTAATGGTGTGTGCGATCTTAAGTTGAAAATTCCCCATCCTTAAGATAAGTTGTCTTCATTAATAGCTTCACGAAATTTGAAAGATTTACTTATATACTTGACGATCCACGATGAGCTCACATTGTGTACAAGATATTTAATATCAACTTAATAACAAATTGCAAATATCGAATTTAATGGCAGAGCTTACAATTTTTGTAACACTATTTATTTTCTATTTCAGCACACTAGTGCACAATTCACAGTCAGTCCTATATAGGGCCCACTAGTGTCCCACTCAGGCCATGAATTTTAGAGCTATTCTATCGATAGCAACTTGGAAGGTGATCGTTGTATTCGGAAAAACATGTTATTGAAAAATAAAACGACAAAAATTACATTTTTTCGTTTCTTCTAGGTATAAGTCATTTTTCAGATAATTAATAAACAACAATACATTCATAATTAGTGAGAATTCAATCAATAATACTAAAGTCATTCTCAATTATTTATATCCAATTGAAAGATTTATCATGTTTTCGTTTTAGCATTAAAAAATAAAATCAATTTGTACGTACTGTAAAATTCGAGAGAGAAAAGAAACGATCAAGTTATTGATGTCAATCTTCTAAAAGAGAATCTTAATCAGATTATTTTCTCTCTGGCCATAAATTTGTTAGTAGGTACCGTAAGTTGTCATAAATTGGCATCTTTTTTATATATCTAATATAAAAAAACTAACAATTTTCGAGGTATCTTAAAAGCATATTAAATTTAACTATTACTCTAACGAAAAAAAAGCAATGGACCGTTTTTTGTTGTTGATTACTATACACAATGCGCAACCGAAAAATTGTTGGTTAATACACATTGATATTATATATTATAAAGGATCCATATTGCGGTTAAAATGTCTTAAAACGACAAGCACTAGGTTGCCCCATTCTCCTCGGCACACTGCAACAGTAAGAGAAAATAGTTCATAGAAAATAGTTAATAGTTTTCTCAGTCGGTATTCTTATGCTTAAGACATTTTTTAAAAATTAAAAACAAAAATAATAAGTTTATTGATTTTGTAATGTATCAAATGTTACAGTAAAAATTGGTCAGAAGTTCTACCGATAAGTTGCGATAAAAACGTTGAAAATATTATTCTTCTGAACTCGCTCTGATGGACTCTACTTTAATATTCAAAGGAACATCGTCAAACAATGTTAAAGTTCTCTCCAGTTACATTCAGCATTAGCAGGTTGTTCTACACTTTGGAGGAAGATAATTCATTTCTACGATCAACAATCACGAGCATAAAGTTTGACTATATCAAAAATTGCTGGATTTTCATTTTGACCTCGTAAAAACCGAAGAAATGTTGCTAGGAATATTTTGTAGATTTTTCTTGTTTCCATAATTAATGTTTGATTTTAATATTTAATTCCTATTCCACGGTTAAAGATATTGGGTTTTGATAAAACAAATTATGTCATCATCTGTACTCATTATAATTAATTTAAGGATAAAAATATTAATTCATGTTAACAATCTTTGATTACAAATCAGTGTGGCTCTCAGACGTATAATATTTTACCTCGTAAATAATATTTGTCGTATTTGTATCTTCTATATAAACGTTAGACACTGTTTACTGTCTGTCGGTTCGATTCCATTCGTGTGCTCGAATGCCTGAAGATACCGAAAGGCGAAACTCGGGTCGTTAGTGACAAAATACATGGAAGTGTACAAAATCTCAATAATCCAAGTTTAATGTTACTTTGGAGTGTGAATTATTTAGGACTCAATCTAAAAGTAATAATTATTTCACTAAATCACACCACTATTAGTAACGCTTGAAGTTTCGCTTTTTAACAGTCAGATTTATTCGTCAAGTTAATACAATCAAGTGTCATTCAGAAATACATTGTTGAATGTAAATATGAACGGTTACCGGCTTTGACGTCCGACATAACTAAAAAACAAAACAAAAAATGATGAATTAGGAAGGCTGTATTTAATTAAATTATAGACTCTATTTGGCTGAGGAGAATGAGTTTTCATTATCAAAGCCTACCTTTTAATTATTTGTGGAACAGGTATAATGTATAATGAATTGCTGTTTTATATAATTACTAATAGTGATATAGGAGAAGTAAGTGCGGCGCGATTGCGATGCGAAGCGGCACCGCTATTCACCAGATAATCACCAGTCAGCATCTTACACTCATTATGAACGGACCCAAGGCTTTTTTTATTAGCATATGTATACATTCAAATTTTTTTTTACATATATCTTCAATTTCTGTTACAATATCATGTTCTTTAAACATTTATTTTTAAATTTTGCAATGCATCCTTCAGTACATATTTATAATTTAATGATATTAAATATAAATAAATAAATATCGGCTCGGTTTCGGTTTTCATTCCAGCAAAAATAAAGGTTGTTTCCAGTTTTCAGTTCGGTTCCGGTTCGGGTGCCTGAATATTTTACCTTTTTAATCTGACTGTTGGAGAAATTATATGTAACATTTAAATCTACTGACACGTTCCAACATTCTAGCCAACTAGATGTTATCAATTAAATTATTACAGTGTAAATGTACAGGCCTGTAGCCAAGCGGTCAGAATACTTCAATATATAAATTGTGTTTGACATGTATTGTAGGATCACCTGTTTCGTAAATTCATATTGACAATACTCCCATATTATAAATATAATGAATCCAAAAAATATGTTGCACAACGTACTCCTAAAATAATGTGTAAAAAGGTGAGGGTGAACATTATATTTGTTGTGATTACACAAAAGGCGAGAAAATTATTCCATTATTCCGCTTTTTCTGTATAGCATTTATTTTGTCAGAGAAAAATCTGTTTATTAACGCTTGCACATTACGAGCTGTCAGATTTTAAATATTTATATAAAATACGACTCTGAAAGAAATTACTACGTACGCCGTTCAGTCTTTTTTTACCATGCTATCAACGTAGAAAAAATATTATCATAGGTATTTTTGAGTTAAATTTATATGACAATTCATAATTTCGTATATATGTCATAAACATTTATATATATGTCATATATAAATGAAGTGAATTAAGAAAAAGAAATGGAGTTTAATTTATTGATTAAAGTTAATTACAAAAAAGTTATCATTTTTAAAGAAAATTTGAATGATTAATTTTGTAATTGAGATGAATAAACATAAAATATAATAATTGCTGAAACTATGTACCACATAAAGTGCACAAAACTGAATATTTAAAATTGAAAAATATAGTATAAATACCTCCAAAACAGTGGAAATTCTGATTACAAATAACTATTAGTGCTCATTTAATGTAATGATGTAGGATCAATTGAATTAAATATATGTTTGATATTTTATTATTTTCAAGCGGAATTACACCAATAAAACATAGTATTGATCGAATGGCTAACAACTAATAGCTGTCTGCTTAAACCTTAAGATATATATAGATTAGGGATCACACGATGCAGCAGAGGAGAGAAACTGGGAGGAACAAAGGTTACAGATGCTTAAGAAGAACCTTTTCTTTTGGCCGGTAGAATTCAGGCCGAAATAGCTATCAACAATATTTTGGAATAATTATTTAAGTAAATATATTGCTATTAAAGTTATACTTATTGGATGTCTATTCAATCAATAACATATGGTGGAAGAAAATCGTGGACTACCCGTGGAATCTAAGGCAAGCTTAGACGAAAAAAACTTGTGTCAAGCAGGAGAAGGAGAACATTAACTAAGTAGAAGAAAATTTCGAATTGATTTTTAGACCCTGAAAAACTTTAGGTTCCGAATCAATTGGAAGTATTTATTAAAAAGCTTAAACTGTAATTTTTCTATTATGACGAAATGCTTCATCGTTTATCATCTTTCTCTCGCAAAGCGTAGGGGTAGTGAATTTTCGGAATCAAAAGTTCATGAGTGAAGCCATTTGACCGAAATTTTTCATTTCATTTTTGTTTTATATTTTACATGCATTTAAATAATAATTGTAGCTTGAAACGCATATTTCAGTTTGTAATAGATAAATAAATGCAACTTTTACATATAGAAAGGTTTACGATCTCTAACTTAGTATGTTTGAATTAGCTTTTATTAAAATATGTAATTTAAAATAGAGCAAATTAATGGTATGGGTAGAAAATGTCGACTCAGCATGCCATTTCTAATGAGATGCGGTTACCTCGCTCTCTTCTTGCAGTTTCTGACTCGATGAAGTATGTACGTACGTATACGCGAAGATTTATGATCGCTGTGTTCCCTTCCTTCATTACAAAAATAATAATGTAAATAAATTAACCATAATATATATGTCTACGACAATAGGGTTATCAGCGCTAATTTTTTGACGTTTTCCTGATTCTTTTTTAGCTCCGATTTTTTAAAAACATTTTAGAATAATAAAACACACTCTTTTGTACCATTATAATTCCAAAATTTCATACAATGATCAAAAACAAATGTTTATCGCGAGCATTATCAAACTGATGAAGAATAAGTAAGAACAGAGTTGTTTATATAATATTACTGAAATTACGTACTCTGTTCTAATTTATTTTTCATCAATGAAATGCTGGCGATGAGAAGAACTGATCATGATCATTATGTAAAATTGTTTCATTGATAGAAAAAAACGTGCATAATTTTTCTAAATATAATGCCTTTCCACCTAGAATCAACAATTAGCAACATAAAAGATTTTTTTTCGAAATAATATTGCATAAGAAAAAGTAGCAATTACTTTTTAGAGCATATTTTTTGAACGATTATAAAAATATTTGTATATATTTTTTATTTATTAGTTTAAAACCCATGCATTTTTCTTACTTATGTAATATATGTGTACACACTGGTTTTTTTAACATGTCCGCTCCCAACGTGGAGTATATGACCTTCTAATGGAGGTATCTCAACATAAGTTTTCTATGAGAACTGCTTGTTACTCAGTTGCTCAACCTCTGTTTTTTCGAAGAGAGTAGAATAGGATAGAAGGATAGGACTAGGACAGGACTAGTGGTTAGCTAATCGCTCTGGCTACGTTTCGTTTTGGAGGATCGAATGGGTGGGAGGGAGGAGTATTAGATATCACAAACATGCATGATTACAAACAGAAAGCCATAAATCGATTGAAAGATCAATTTATGAAACTGTCCTCAACGGGAATTGAACCCGAGACATCTGTAACTGTAGTCAACGACGCTACCAACTACGCCACGGACGCCGAATACTGTAACTAATGAAAATATTATATTCACAATAAGTGTATATTTATATTTCACATAAATGAAAAAAAATGTATTTTTTCTTGGAAAACTAGATTAAAGTAATGTAAACTACCTTTCATTCGATGTAAACTTTATTATTTTTTACCTGTTTTTTTGGACTGCGGCCCCTGAAATGTTTTATATGTGGAAAAAATAGAATATAGTGTTTTTCTTGTAAGTCTAATCTAACTAAGAAAAAGTAATTGATTTATTTTGGACCGCTTGTGATTTTGAATGACCTATTTTGTTACCAGTTTACCGTTTATACAGAAACTGTTAAATAATTAGTTAAAACATATTCAAATCAAATACGAGATTCATGAAGCTGAAGTTTGATTTAAAAGAAATTATAACAAATTCTTGGTAGAGAGATTTTGTTGTTATTCACTTAATATCAAATTAAATTCAGGAGCCCACTAGGCACAACAGGTGTTGAAGTATGTATCACTTTTCTTTTATTTATTTGCACAGCGCTCGGCTTCACTCGCGTAAGATGGATGACTCTTGTCGGAGTTGAGAATGAACCACCTGTATCTATTTTCCAACAACAGGATGATGTGAAAATAGAAACCATTTATTATCCAGTACTGTCTGTCACTTTTTGTATCCAACAACAACGGGTGGCTTTGACTAAGCAAATAAACGCTTTTGGTGGAATTTGAAATTTACCATAAGATTCTCGCTATTTTTAAAAAGCTACATGGTTAAATAGTCATAATAGTGTAAGAACTTAAAAGATTACAAACTTTCATAAAAAAAAATGTAATTTCAACAGAACTACACAGCTCGCTTCAAACTGTGTGTAATTATCGTAACAACTGTAAATAAATCATACAGAAAGATCCAAGATTTTGGAACATATAATATTTTTATGTGAGATCATTATTGAATTATTAGTAATATTATAAAACAAGAGGTAGTGCCACCTGTCAACATTCAGCCAGCTTCAGTGTCACTCAAAGTGCGCAAGTAAACCATGTGCTTTGCAGTTCGTTACAATCATTCAGACAGATAAATAAACCCAAATATGTACCTAAATTCAAGTTTCGTGTAGTATTTTAATGTTAGGTAATTATTCTGTTTTTTTATACTGAGGATATTAGAAATTTCCAGTAAATATATCTTTGAACTTACTAAAGAAGATGAATAGCTACTATTATTATATTGTAAGGTTATTAAGTTACTAGCTGCCTGGTACGGCTCCACGGGACAACTCCTCGGGTATAACCTGTAGCTATAATCCTATGTCCAAAAGTTACGTAACGACACAATAGCGCAAAATATGTTAAAGTCACATAGCAATCGAAATACGTAATGATATAATTTTCATAAATAATAATACAACATCATTAATATTGTAAGCAACTTTGCGTCAAATTAGTGGGTTTCTTGACTCAAAAAATACAAATATTGAAACGTGCGTGAAGAGTACAAATACTTTTATTCAACTCTTCTGGTATTCCATTTTAATGAATTGCTTTCATTTGAGCATACGCATTTTTCTCTAACGTAGATAAGCATTCTGGAAGTTGATCTGACGATATGAATGACATTGGAAACGGACGTTGTATTAAAAATAAATATTGATTATATTTGATACTAGGGTTTCATTAAGACATTCTAAGGCCTACGTTTTGTGTATCAACTAAATTATTTCACTAGAGAAATTCTTTCATTAAAGCTTCCGCAGAGAAGAACACAATAATCATCTTCGGAGCTTTTAAGCCAGTACAATGCTAGCTTATAATAATGTGCCCCTAGCATTGAAAGCTCGAGTCATTCAGCGTTTGCATTATAATATCTCATTATTATATATTTACATTATACGAGCAAATGATTGCACAGCTCAAAAGTTATCGGCTGAAATAACTCAGCAGTTGCAATTCGCTAGAAGACTGACGCCATTTTATCCAGTGACTTGGGGTGACCAGATAAAAGCTTCTAATTGAAAGTGAAGTCAAAAGAAAATTCCATAAATCAATACGAAAACATGAAATAAATACTATCTGTTCCATTCGGAAAGAAATTTCATTTATGAAAATCAAACAGCTCAATTTTCTATTATAATGAGTTTAGCTTTCTTTTTACTCGCAAACATCGTGCTCGAAGATCAGCAAAGTATATTTATGTTTACATCAAAATCTTTGCAATATAATTGCTACATAACACCGTACGATTTACCAATACCTGTACTTAGTGAAAATTGATGTTTTTGTTATTCATGACAAATGGAAAAACAATGTTACAACATACTGAGATCAAATTTAGTGGTTCAAGTCAAGTATTTCAGACAAGTCTTACATGAAAGTTTAACAGCCCAAATATAAAGTAAAAAGCTAATGATATTACAAAGTAACGAATTTTCACCTGCGTAACTATTATGACGATGCGATCCATTCAAATAATATTAGACGGTGATTCATTCATCTTGTAAGTTGAAACGTGAGACGACATTAACTCTTACAAACAACATTTTCTTAATGTTCGCAGTGAGTTTTCCCCTTTCTACGTCAAGAAAAACCCTCATATTTTTATGTTAAATTACGTTCTATAAGCGAGATATTACAATCAATGCCTTTGATATAGATTCATTTTTACGATACATCTAGTCAGAGTGCTCTTCTCGAATACGTAAAACGTCTACAGACTTACATGTGATCAATTTTGTTTATATGGCATTTTGTGAGTGGTGAAAATAAGGTTATAATTGCAATAAATTCGGTTCCACAAGAATTATGAAATACAGTTGATAGCCATTTTGGTATCACAAGATCTACAGAACTATCCTAAGATGCATTATTGTATTAATGATTTAATATTTTTTGGGCATTGCAATTGTTTTTTTTTGTTGATTTAAAATCACACAGTCATTTACAAAAAAAGAGTAAAAAAAAACGTAATGGGCAAAATATTTATCTATTTTATTTTATTTATTGCAATATTATGGTAGGTTTTAGCAAATGGTATGTAAAAAGAGGACTTGTCGTTTAATTCGACTTTAAAATATTCCCCTCCATCCATTTAAGAAGCTTTCCTAATTTGTTCTCCATTTCAAATAAGTTAAGAACGGTTGTGTCGGCGTCCGTGGCGCAGTTGGTAGCGTCGTGGGCTACGGCTATGGATGTCTCGGATTCAATTCCCGGTGTGGACAGTTTTTATAAATTGACATTTCAATCGATTTATGGATTTCTGTTCGTAGTCTGAGTGTTTGTGCTGCCTAAAACTCCCTCCTCACCCACCCATCCCATCCTCACGGAGCGTAGCGAGAGCGATTAGCTAACCACTAGTCTTGTCCTAGCCCTATCCTTTTATCCCGACTCTCTTCGATAAAGACAGGTTGAGCAACTGAGTAACAAACAGTTATCATTGAAAAAAATCTGTTGAGATAACTCCATTAGAAGACCATATGCTCCACATTGGGAGCGGACATGAAAAAAAAAGAAATTTGAGAAGGAGTGAGAACAAAATATATTTATATTAATTATAGAAAAATACGTACATGAACATGTAAACGGGTACAGGTGTAGTTAATCTATAAGTTTTAATTTGACATATGAATTATTTTTTAGCATTTACAATGAATCCTGCGATTGTATAAATATCATTCCCTGAATTGGTCGGGATTTCGGGATATCGGATCCCAGGATTGGAAGCCCTAGCGGTAATGTTTAAATAGCTATCAAACAAAATTGACTAACGAGCCACACTTAGTAACACAAGCAGTGTAATGACAATGTTATCAATTTTAACTTTATATCAAAAATAAATTGCCATAAAATTACCGCCAATATCATCTAATTTGTATAACAATTCTTCCGGAACTAAATACGTTGCCAAGTAATGTCAATTCAATCAATAAAGGTTGCGAATAGTTTAATTTCCTGAACGTTTGGTCACCGAGGTACAAGGTAATGTAAATATCAAATTGCTAACCGAATTTCAGTCTGGGCTCATAACGGTTCCATGCTTTCATTGCTCGACTCCAGCAGGTAAATCCGATGTACAAATTCATTTACGGAATTCATATTTCAGAATAGTCCTGCATTTCTAATTTGGTGAAAGCAAAATGCCGATACGGAGATGCAACTCAATCTTTGTAGTTGCTTTGGTCGCAATATTAAATGGAGTTGTTTAGAAACATTTATAGAGTTTCTGGTGTTTCTGATTCTAAAACGTAGTATTCAGATGCTTAAAGATGAGCATATAACAGCATAAACACTTCTTTTTTTTAAATTATGAAGTTTATACGACAGGAAAAGAAATATTTACTAGTGCAACAACCAAAATGACAACAAGCCGATTTACCACAGCCTAATTTGATGGAAAATATGGAATTTGTATAGAATAGAGGGTTTCCTCTATGTTTCTATACATTGTCTAAATTGGCTCGGATATAATTTTTTGAGATATCGACTCTAGATGGAATACCAAAATCAAATTTGAATTGTTCAAATTGTACAAATCTTCATAAATTTTGTCATTTACAATCCGGGATTCTGCTTTCGGCATTTTCAGGCATTAAAGTACATGAATGAACTTGAACTGACAGTAAATAGTTTGTAAACAAGAAAAAATTAAGAATCTGATCTAATATAATGAGCATTAAGTCTAAGATCTATAATGATATTGATCTAAAATTGATAAACTTTGAGAGATTAAGTCCAGCTACTTCTCGGGGAGGAGGTTGAGGTGCGTCAACACACTTCGACTACCCCAAGTCCGGCGTGGCGACAATGATAATTCACAGGTTCCTTCGCTTCCATGAAAACCCGGTAGTATTCAGTATACTTTCTCTTTAATTGCAGTTAGTTTATACTTATAAATTCCTCGAAGACAGTTACACAAATACAAACAGATTTAAAATACACAATTTCAATTTAAAAACAAAGCAAGTCGTTTTATGATAGAGCCATCCCTTTGACCAAACCGCCGCGGGGCTGTGTCAGCCCCTAAACGCCAACCCCTAGGCCGAAGGACGAGTAATCCTTCCCCTAAGCATCGCCCGCTTTTTATTTACTTCTAACGGTAAACAAATAACGATAAACAAATAAATATGACAAATTATTTTTGAATGCCTTAGTAGAGATATTACATATTAAATTTGCATGAATGAAAATAGTCTGCAGACGGGTTTTGAAGACGCCTGTCCACCCCGTAAGTATGGGTCGGTGTCACCTTTTGTAATTGGAAGTAGTAATGCCAATTAATTATCATTAAATTGTTATTGGGTTCATACCACAAAAATACTGATTGAAAGTGGTGGTTTTTATTGAATGATAAATATCAAGGGTACCCTTATGTGAGAAATGTTGTCAATAGGTATTGGTAAATAATCATAAATTTTTGCAACACTTCAAATTATAAAATTTTCGAAAATGTACAAAATTTCATGATTCAAATTCATTCACATATGTAATTTTTTCAATCACATACTCTAATATAAAATGCAATACTCATAGGGTGAACTAATAATTACACCTACACAATTTGTATGAATGTGGTACATCAACAGTTCAGCACTACACCGGGACGTCAGTAAATAAAAATGTTTTTAATTAACACAGCGTTATCATTATAATAAAAACAATATCATTTATGATAATTTTAATAGTATTGAGTGATTATTAATGCGCTACGACATTCTTTTCAGATTTTCAAGATTAAACATTACAATTTTTTAAGTTTAATGCACAAAATATTATGAACAAAAATTTACGTAAATTATAAATAGTTTAAATTCTGCCAAAATGATATTATGAGGCCGTTCTATATATTCTATTCTTTTGTGATATCTGTACGTGATTAGAAAAAGAGTTCTGTTAAAAATTTGTAATGCGCGATAAGCCAAGTATTATGTTTAAAAATATGTACTATGTTTTTTAATCTCATTTATTATATTTTCATAAAAAAAATTATTGTCTAAGCAAGCTCCTGGAAGTGTTTGATTAAAAAAATTACGATGAATAAAACAAACAAAACATATCAATACAACCTGGTTGTTTAAATATATAGATATCAAACGCCGATAGTAAAGTTAAAATAAATAATATCAAGCAAAAAATATTTTTAGAGCACTAAAAAAATTCACTATATAATTAAAGCGATATGAATATGAATTTTTTTAATTATTTTCGTTTGAAACTTTATAATATTATGCAGTTTTAATTTCAATAAAAATTGTAACTACACAAATTTACCTGTAAATTTTATTAACTTTTTGATTCAACATACACTTAAGTTAATTGACAAGCTCGTGATTGACTTTTACTGATAGTGAAACGTTGGAAAGACATTTTTCAGGTATTTTACATTTCCCCCTCTTCTTTAGTGGTAAAAATATCGTGTGACTTGTGAGTACAGCATACGTGAATTTCACCTGGAAATTTTCCATTAAAGTAAAATTCTTTTGACGGAGAAAAATGATCGTCGAACTTTTGTGTTCGAATGTAAAACGTTGTAGCACAATACTTAATCGAAACTCTACTTAGATACGGTGATCAACGATTTTTATTTGAATAACATAGTTTTTTTTTGATCCAATTAATGTTGGGGAACAATGGATGTTTATTATGATTTCGTTGTAGTTCTGATGATAAATGTTACATCGAAAATAGTCGTTATGAATGAGGTCGCATACAAGTTTACAATGTGTTAAATATTAATTTAAAAAGTATCGTAAAAATAATAAATGAGTGTTAAAATTGTTTGCGCATGAAACACACTTTTTTTATTGCACTTTATACATATTATTCAGGATTCAAAAAAAATATGCGTGTGCTTCAAACGGATGTGATTGAAAAATAGGAGAATACATGTCTCAAAGCAATACTTTTTCATCTCAAGCAATGGTCATAAATTTTATTCCAATATTGTTACACCGAGGTTCATTTTTTAAATAAAGAGTTATGAGATTATAGCAAACTCAAAATATATTAATTTAAATTGCGCTAAGAATTAAATAACTGAAATCAATTTGAAAGCGTTTGACGCTGCTGTGTTACATATGATAAATACATAGAGTTGGTAGTAGATCCAATGTTGAGTAGATAGGAGACGATATATATACGTATGAAACATTTATATGGTAGAATAAACAAGGGATTCGAACCGGAACTGAAAACCGGAAATACAGTTATTTTTGTCAGAACCAAAACCGAAAAGATTTCTTTGCGCGTGTTCGAACATGTGTCAAACTGAAAAACCGATATTTTTTCGAATCGGTACACGTTCAAACACGCGCTCAAAGAAATCATTCACGATCGTGTGACACAACTCGAGATAATTTTCATAATTGATAATACATTACACATTTTAAAAACTAATAGCTTTGACCGGAACCTAACCGATATGTATTTTTTTCAATTGAGCCGGAAGAAAAACCGCAACGAAAAGAAATAGCGGTTCGAAGCCCTGGATTAAGTACATTCGTCGTTCGCAAACAAACGAGTCCAAACGACATCATCTTTTTAATGAACCGTAGTTACTCGTTCGTTCCTACAGAAAAATAAAATCATCGCATTGTTTTCTCACTATAACACTTCTTTGTAAGCAGCAGGTAGAGTGAGAAAACATCCGACTCGTGAAGAATCTAATTAAAATTGATCCGAAAGTATTTTTTCCCCCAATCTAACACTGGTTTGTGAATATCATGAAGAGTGAGAAAACCAATGAGTCGCGAAGATTTCAAATAGAATTGAATTGCTAGTCATTTGCTTTCGTTATGCAGTCATACGAATCAAATGAACAATTGGACAGGAAAATTGATAAGCGCCTAAGTGATTCACTTTTCATGTGTAGTAGCTAACATTAACAAGAAACATAGCTCACGACTCCAGAAAAAGCACTCATCAAAAGCTCTAGTTTGCCATTAATAATTAACGAGCCTTAGAATGAGGAAAAGCAAAGTGCTTTAGAGATGTGTCTATGCACGTGGAACAATTTATTTATGAGAATGTTATATTTTTATCTACCCCTAACATCCCTTCACAGTGTTTTCGTTGGTTCATCAAATTGATTTTGTATTATTAGGAGGATCACATCTATTTTTAAAGAACGACTCAAATTATATGAGAAATTATATCGGTTCAGTTTTTTTTTTCATACCTGTATATTTATTATAATAATTTTAACTGGTAAGTGTTAACTGTCAATTTGTGATGCTAAGACATTTTATTTATAAAAATTAAACAGAATTTGCAGTAGGCACTTAATTGGATTTGCCTGCAGTGTTTTCTCCCAGCCATCCGATCTTAAAAATGGTGCAATGTGAGAGCAATAAGCCAATTACTAGTCTTAACCCAATAGCATCCTTCTATCAACACCCACACTAAAAATGAGTGATTGGGTTACTGAAAAAAATCCATACCTCGCAAAAAACAACATCTGTTGAGATGTTCCTTAAGAATTCCAAACACTCCACATTGGAAGTGGACATGGTTAAAAAAAAGCTTTTTCCAATTTTTTTAAATATGATCAGTACTGGATAAGCTCAAGTGTTTTAATTCAATGGAGCTCAACTTTTCGTATTTCAAGAGATACTAAAAAAGCGATAAATGTGGAAGGAAAGGAAAAAAAATGAAAGGTAATAAAAACATATCCCCGATAAATGATTACTATTTATTACTCTTATTAATTTTTAAAAAAAAAATTTGTGTTAAAATACGTATATAATAAAATTTACTGTTGTCATATTTAAAAAAAATATATTCAGTATAGTTTTAATTTAAATATCAGTCAGAAAAAGTGCGAGAAAACGATCGTGTTGATACATTTCAAAAATTGTTATATTCGATAAATTGCAAATTCCGTCGGTATTACTTAAAAATACTTTGTTGTAAGATTTTGTCTTTGACACCAAATCTCGATAGCCTACAACAAATCGTAATCTAGTCACGGCGTAATGCAAATAAAAGCATTTCTGAAAAACAGCTGTCAACTCTTTGCTAGACAGGCTAGAAAACTTTACTATTTTCATTAAAATAAAAGTGTAATAGTGTAAACAAATACTTTGAAAGTGTAATTATTAAAAGATTTTTTTTTTATTTCTACGTTTCATATTATTCAAAAACCTACTTATCCACCTTAAGTAACAATACATTTATTTAAGACTTGTTTTACTATGCATTTTTGAGTGAAAAAACTGAAAAGAAAAAAATTCATTGAATATTCCTCCCAAGAGAAAGTAAATAACTTCTTATCGTCACAATTTACTTAATTTAAGCGGATTAAATTTAGCTGAAGGAATACCAACTGACATGGTCCGTTAGGCGTATTGGATTTTTGAATAAAGAACTCAACAACCTCAATATAATAATACAAAGTCACAATAACCAGGGTTGCCCCTGAAGTCCATATTATATTTAAAAATACTTTAAAATTCTATTTTGGAAAATAATTTAAAAAAATATAGCCCGGTTATAAAAGACCATTACCTGCTCGTTGACATCATCCTCTTGTGAGATGTGTGGATTTTTTATACACGTCGTGGCTACTCTAACTCTGTTGTTCCGTACATGTTTATATTATTTTTCAATTTATATCAATAACTATTTTGACCTTTAAAATTCTGTTGTGATCTACTAAAATCATAAATTTTGTAAGCTTTCTTGCAATTATAAAAAAGTTACTCTACTGGAAAGTTACAGCCAAAAATAACCTATATCCAATTAAAAATAAAAATAATTAAAATGGTCAATACCTCACAGAGAAAATAAGAAAAAGTATGCTTGACGTTACAAATACCAGGAAATACCTCATACTATTTTAATATATTATAATATTTCGTACTCGTTGAAAAAAGATGCTCATTCTTCTATATTCTAAATTGTTTAAAAATTTACCTCACAGCAGCTGCATACAGATCTTTTCAATTCCATATATACGAGTAAACTATTATTTTTTTAATGTTGAATTTTTGTCGTGGATTGAAAAAAAGTCTTTCTGATTTTTTTTGCTTATTTGTTCGTTGATTACGATGCTGTCAAGCGTTGCAAAGAACTCCGAATTTACAAAATAAATTAGATTAGTAAATTTCTTATAATATTGAATAATTATAAAAAATATTTGCATTTAGTTATACCGTGTTTCGCTTTAATGTCTCAGTATAATCATACATATTTTTATATTACGCAAATGATAGCCCTAATAAGAAAAAGTGTATTTTATTTTACCTCAGTTGTCGAAACTTTTTGTTTTCCATTCGTTTCTGCCTTCATTAAAGCGAGTGGCAGCCTGTATTCTACATTTGAATAATTTATATGAAAGTTCTCTTTTTAAATTTGTTGGAAGGAAGAATATCTGTTGATTCTGAAAAATAAAACACAAGTATTGTATTACTTCCATAGGTTTATAATGATCAGGACCGGTGTCGCTCATCGCGAGCATTATCATCAGTTGGTAATGTTCGCGATGAGCGAAACCTCTCTTGATCATTATGAACATGTGGAAGTAGTACAAAAAAAATGTGTTCTATTTTTAAAAAATTATAATGCGTTTCCATCAAGAATTTACTGTTAACACCTTAAAAGTGATCTGTTGATTTGTTGAATAAGCTAACGATGATTGGGCGTCACGAAAAATTAGTAATATTATAAAGACAGTGTTCGGAATTTCTTTGAATTCCGTATTTGAAAATAATTTTTTTCTATCATCACATTTTTCATAGTCGAATTGTCAATGCTGTTGCGTAATTTTTCACCTGTCATGAGATCAAGGTTTGAAAAATTGAATTGAGACATTCATATATTGATTTTTTTATCCTTTTGTAGACTTTTACATACATGTTTGTGATGTACTTATCTCTCTCCAAACGCTCCCTTTCCGATCCTGAAAACGAGGTCAGGTGATAAGCTAACTACACGTTCTTCTTAACCCTATACTTTATCTTACGGTTTCCGGAGACTATTTTTGATTTTTAGATATTATTCTTTTATTCTATTTATGCTAACGAAGCCACTGGTTTAGCAAAAAATATCATTATGTTTTGTATTATATTTTGATACAGTTTGTTTTTCTTAATTTAGCATCACGATACTCCAAAGAAATATGCTGGTAACTATTATAGAAATACGAAAAAAACAATATATGACATTTCTCGAATAATTCGATTACTGTAAGGTTTCAATGCACGTTTAGAATAAAACATAACCTTGTCAGTCTGTTTAAAATGTGTGAGTCATTTTGCTCTGGGGAATGTAGTGTGATGGGGAATGTGAGTTCATTTTGCTGTTTTGTCGTATACTTTATTAGATAATGATGGTATGCCAGTCATTCTTTTATATCGTAGTAAATAGATAATCGTTGTCCCTCCGCTTCATTTTTTTAAAGATTGGATAGGTGTAAGCCAATTCAGACATCACATGCATGTATGAATTGTCACAAAAGTCCATAAATCCATTGAAGAATCAATTTTTGAAAATGTTGATGAAGAGGACTGAGCTGACCACTTAGCTATCGGCATACGAGTGGTGTTTACGGGTCGAAAATTTTAAACAGACAATTGATAGTAATTACAGTTGTATCCAACTACTCTTTGGATAATAAAGAATACTTTTTCATTGAATTCATTCGCTATTGGAGAGATATAAGAATAATTTTCATCACAGAAAAATCAACTATTTTACGGAGTTATGAAATTACAGCAATGACAACATACTCAAAAATAGTTGTTTATGCTATTGTTATTCACATTGTGAGAAGAAAAACAACCAAATACAAGTTATTTAATCCTATAACACTATTTTTGATGCCTTTTTCGAATAATTCTGTAATCAAATACAGTGGACATATTTCAAATTGATAATATTAAAAAAAGAGACAAAAATTTGAACGTCGAATAGTATTTTCGGCAATTATAAACCCGCGAAACAAAAAAATACGTGGAAATGGAATTTTATTCGCATGGCTTGTTGTCACTGAGTTCGAATTTTACAATCATATTTTACAGAAATCTGAAATAAAATATTGCCAATATGTAAAGCGGCCGTTCAACTCTCCGAAGCTTGTTGTTGCGTAGTGCTATAATAATTGCGTTTTTCATTCCGATAAAGAAAGAAAACATTTGTTTTTGTATGAATATAATATAAGCCACAAAAAGGAATTATTAGAAATGTAAATCGATACGTAAAAATAAGTGCATTATTACTTTGCTACATTACAAACAATCTGAAGTTTTATGCTGTCATGGCTTTATAAAAAAAAACGGTTGTTAAACTTTTTATGTACTAAGAATTGCGTTATTGTCAATTTCTAAACGGATTTTCTATAAAACGGAGCGTAGCGTGAGTGATTAGCTAACCACTAGTCTTATCCTAACCATATTCTTCTATCTCCACTTTCTTCGAAAAAAGAGAGGTTGAGCAACTGAGTAACACGCAGTTTTTGTAGAAAAAAACTTCTATTAAGATACTTTCACTAGGAGGCCATATGCTCCCCATTAGGAGTGGACATGTACTAAATATATGTGTATATATATATATATATTAAAACCATTTATAATTATAATAACACCATATAATTTAATCGTGAAATGTAATATTGACGTCATAGCGTAAGTCAATAAAATATTAATTTATGCTGTTCGAAAAGAATTTGTTTGTTGTTGAAAGTACTGTCTTTTTCAAAAAATTGTAATTTTCATACGACAAAGGAATGAAATAACAACAACACACAGTTTATAGGCTTTCCAAGTTATGAACTTTGCACGTGTTTTGAAATGTGTGTTTAATTGTTATGTATATAAACAAAAGAAGAAAAAAAACATTTGGTTACGACTCGATTGACATTTCAATCAAAAAAATTTAATGTTAATATTTCAAAAGAGAAACAAAATCAAAAGAATTTGTTCAGTCGGCTTTGTAAAATATTCCATACATAATTTGCAATTATTAAAGATTGGAAATTCGTAACACTTTTATTAGATACTGACGCAGAGAAGTCAGCTTTGAATTCCCCAAACTTTGTCTGTAAACTATCCTTTATAACAATGATAAAAGCAATACGTAAAACATTGTTGTGTTTTTTATAAGCTTTCCCATTGATTTAAAAAATATATTCTAGACCAAAAAGCACAATAATTTGTAAGCGAGAATCTTAAACTCATTTTTCTTTGAGAAAAGTTCTTTCAGAGTTTTGCACTTATTCCAAAATAATCCAAAACTTCAACTCTTCAATTTGGTTGCCATAACTTGCTGTATAACTCTTGTTTATTAGCCAAGTTCCTAATTAAACGCTGTTAAGAAGGCCTCTTCTAATAACTTCATGAGATTTATTTCCATTTGGGAGATTCTTATTGTTGTGTATTTTAGTTTGGAATAAGTTTCGCCTGCAAATTGAGAACTTACTCTTATTGTACTATTGAAAAGCAAACAGAAGTAAATTTAATATTATAATCCCCTGGAAACTTGATATTTTACAAATACCTTCGTAAAAACTAAAAGAAAATATTGAATTTCGTTTCGACATGTGTTGGGTAGAATATTCAATACTAAACTGTGGATGAATAATAACTATGTTAACACTCATTGTTTTCAATGATTGATTCAAATATTATAATAAAGCAAACGCCGTTTGCCTATATTGATGTTCAATAGATATAATATCACTATCTTTCTAGTAAACATAGAAAGCCGGAAAAACTGGTTTGAAGTAAATCATTTAATATTTGTTTTACGATTCATTTTGCAAACAATTTATTGGTACTGAAAAAACAAAGATTTGTTAATCTTGTATTCCATTTTTAAAAGTTTTTTTAATTTTAATGAATGTCTCATGTTAAATTGAATGCATTCGTTTTTTTTTCTCTACGATAGAGATTGAAGAAATGAACATTTCGGTACCTATGGTAACTCATGATATATCCTTTTCGATGTTTTTTACCGAGTTGGGATGATATTTTATTTGCATCAGAAAGCAAAACATGGAGAAATAAGCTAATAAATGAACAACTTAAGTTGACACTAAATAGATAAAAGTAAAACTAAATTTATTACAATGTTTATCTAGTTAATGCGTGTGAAAGCTGAACGCAAAATTTCAGCTTGTTTTTGCAGTATTAATTCTATGCTTTTCGTTTGTTCTGTTTTCTCTCTGCTAATCGTATCAGTTATTATTATTATGTGTTAGAATTAGGTTACAAGATCGGCTTCTAGTAAAGTATAGTATAAGTATCCCTCGAAACAATTCACGAAATGTACAGCGCTTGGCATAGCACGCTTTAGGTCTGACGTTTAAGGGCTAAGAGAACTATTTATAAGGCAATCTGCAAAGCCGCAGCGCAACATTATTCTGCGAAGCGCTTTTCTGTTACTTACAACATAGAAGTTCAACTCGCAGAATAACTAATTTTATCAAATAAATTATTAATTCGTTTCACGAATGTGTTACAACAGTTGAAAAGCATATTTAGTAAATATTGTATTTACAGAGTTATCAAACGGACAGTGGTGAGAGTTGTGACAAATCGTAAGAATTGCCAATTGTGTTTGATTCATATAAGCGTCATCAATAGCGAAAAACTGAAAAAAATGACACATGAAACATATCTTGAAACGAGGATTTTATGGTTGGGGTACATTATGTTCTCCGTGAATAACCAAATATATAAAATAAAAGAGGCTTTATTCGGTTTATTAAAAAACAAAAGGATTTTGCATCTAAATATAATTTGGATAGGCCAATTCAAATGTTTCTTGATGAAATTGGAAAGCACAAAAATGTAATACAGTTATTTTACTTGCAACACATAAAACTTTTCTTGTTTAAGTAAAGAATTAAAATATTTAAGGTCTTACATATTCAATAGAAACATTTTGTAAAACTACTTCCAGTTTCTTCGAAAGTAGTTCTAAAAATAATCTGTTTTAAAAATTAGAATAAAAGTAAGAATTTCAGAAATTTTATTTCTTATGTTTGATATAAAGTTGAAAGGTATTATCGTTACTGTGCAAGGAGCCAATTCATGTAATCGTATTTTAAGTACTGCACTAATCAACTGAGACGTTTACGATGTTCACGACATTCAAGTGAGCTTCTAGTAATATAAATTTAACTATTTTAATAGTAATGTTTTTATTAATTAAATTATATTTTTCATCGTTAGATGACACTTAAAATATTTGTTTGATATTGACCATTGGTTTATATTACACTTAAGTGGTAAACATTTTCGATATACTTTGCAGACTGTGCTTTTACATCCCCTATTTCGAGGCGTTAATTCAGTTAGTGGATCGTCACGGCTTACCGTATTTGTTCATTGCCGTTGAAAGTTTAACAGCTTCAAAGATATTGTTATACTAAAGTATTTACAAATATTATTGCAAGACTGATTTGTAAGATATCTGTCAAGCAAAATATCTAAGATGGCGTATTATAAACTGCTAAGTGGTGAGATTTTGGGCATATAGTCTTTCTACTTTGAAGTGGCGTTACTTAGGATTAGTTTATTTATACATAGTTTATCAGAAGATCATTTGAACTGCTAAGTTATCATCTTGACAGAAATTTTTGTTAATTCAACCTAAGTCAGTCACTTATTATATAAGCTTTTTATAAAGAGTGTGGAATGAACAATGAGGTGAGGACAGGATTAGTAGCTCATGTAAAAGTAAAATGATAATTTTTATATTCCACTGGCTTCACAATATATGGTAAGCTTTATCATATGATTTGAACTGTGACGTAAACATTGATTATTTTACTATATTACACAATGAGTGGAATACTAATGTTACACATTTTAATTTCGTATAAAAATAATTTCCAAGAGAGTCTATCGAACATATTAAAGTGACCAGTAGCGTAAAATCCTTTCTTTTCTACACCACTAAGACTATATTTTTATTTTGTTCGTATGTCACTCATTTCTTTATAATAGAAAAAAATATACCTCAATGAAAATCAAATGCAACTAAAGGCCTCGGCCAGATTCATTTCTATAGAAATGAAATGCGTCATAAAGCGGAAGGAATATTTTTCGTGAATACGAGAATTTAATAGGAATGTTCTTTTTATAAAATACTTTAACTAGTAAATATTCTAGTAGGGTAAGTTTGCATTTCGAAATGAGTATATTTTAAGTGAGAAAATCATGTTATGCTTAGGCTAGTGGGGTGAATTGGTGCTAGTTGGTGATTTCGGATTGAATCATTTACGAAATCGAAAATCAACCGCTTAGTAAGCCAACGGAAATCACACGGTTAAATTACTGCGTCGCGTGATGGCGTTCATAACCACATTATTGGGTTTACGTCGATTACGGTAAACTGTAAACACAATATTTGACATGCACCAATTTGCGATCGCCCAGAGCGATGTCCATTTGATCGAAATTTGCAATATCCTGCCGGATATGAACGGCGTATGTGCACACTTGACTGTGCGCACGGCGCAGCGGAGTTTGTACGTCGCGTATTATTTGATCTAGGGCAGCCACTATACCGACGATAAACTATATTTGAATTTTAATAAATACCGGAAAATCAAAAAACTGCCTATTGGGATCGCAATACCAGATGAATAGATCAATATCACAATGTGATATATTGGTAAATAGCTTTGCCTTCGGGATCAAGTGGGTTCTGGTTCAAGTCCCAGCAAGGTCAATGTCAAATTTAGATTTTACCAATTTAAAATTTGCAATCTTGGAGTTTATCTAGTATGATTTTTCAATTTAAAAAATATTTGTTGCATTGGTTGTCAGCTGTAATGCCAGATATATAAAAAAAATGGTAATTCAATATTTCATATAAATTTATTTTACCACATCCACTCTTAACGTGAAGCATATGGACTCCAAATGGAGCTGGAGCTTACATTAATAGATAAAGAGTAAAGAAAGAAAGATAAGGCTAGGAAAAGACTTGTGGTTAGACAATTGCTGTTGCCACGCCCCGTTTTTAGGATCGAATTATTGAGATGTAGTTTTAGAAATCAAAAACATCCATGCCTTCGAATACAAATAAATCGATTGTACAATCAATTTATGAAACCATCCATGCTGAGAGATTTGAGCCCGTGAACACCGAATCTGACGAAATTTACCATTCGACCTCAGGTTCGGCCTTGTAATTCAACTAACTGGGCGGTGCATATTAAAATTAAAATATACTGAATACCGATAAACGTCTTTGTCATATAAATAAAAGACTGATTATCATAAATATCCTAATTTATTTAGTCTGAATAATAAAATATGTTCTTAAATAGACTATTTCATCAATGTTGGATTATGCCAAGCTTAATCGGAGCTTCGTTTAAATAACGTCTGACTGCAGAAAAACCCTTTTCACATTGAACGCTTGCTGGACGAATAGTCTTTAAATAGATAAATTTACCGCAATACATATTTTCATTTAAAATCCGGTATATCGGTATTGCAGAACTGGTTTCAGTAATACCGGTATTGAAATCCCTAGATATAGGCACATCTACACAGTTTGTATCTAGAAAATAAAAAGAACATCAGAGGTAATAAAACTTGGAATAATGGTACCACTGGTTACATCCTTCGACTTCTATTATAATTAAGCTTATCATACGTCTCGGTTTGACCAAAACTGTCTCATTTTGAAGGTGTGGTCCCGGCCAGTTTGTCATTTGTTCAAAAGTTTAATAATTTAAGACATCGACTGTGGGTGCTTGATGAAATTTCAATATCAAATTTAAATTGTTGAGATTTTGTACATTTCCATGAATTTTGTCACTAATGATCCTGGTTTCCCCTTTCGGCATCTTCAGGCATTCGAGCATACAAATGGACTCGAACTGACAAAATGTTGACAATGTGAAAATGACACTGTTAGTGACATAATACATGGAAATCTACAAAATATCAACAATTAAAAAGTTTAATGTTATAATGTCAATTTAAGAAGAAATTTACTCGACTATGTCGACTATTTGCTCAATAAAAAAAGTGATTTATTATTATTTTGACTCAAAATAATATGTGATGCCATAAAACCCGATATTTAATGATAAAATACTCTTCGGAATTTTTTTTTGATCATCTATTTAAATCCAATTGTTTTTTTTTTAATTTTTAAACAAATCACATTCATCCTTTGTATTTAGCATTCTAGATAAGTATAGAAAACAACTATAAAATTTTACATAACCAAAAAAAAATGATTCCATTGTTGTGCCTGAATCTGCGTTGAGTATAAAAAAGTTTTTTTATGCCTGAATATTTCATACACACGTCATCTCAAGCTTCAACATTAAACAAGTGACTGATTAATTAAATTTGGATTATTGAGATTTTGTACACTTCCATGTATTTACAAACTCTCAATAATCCAAATTTGATATTGAAATTCCATCAAGCACCCTCAGTCGATGTCTTAAATTAGACTGATTAATTGTAAAACTCTTTACACCAAAGTTTACATAGTTCTATAAAATTTATGAAAAATAATTAATTTTCAAGAGGATATAATTACTTTCAGTCTGAGAGCATAAATGGGACTGAATTTTACTAGTTCGATTTGTTTTTTTCTGATGGTAATTTAGTCTGACGATTAGTATATTTTAAACTTTATATTCATTACACTAAAGATCAGCCATAATAATCCATTTTAGGATTCAAACTCTTGATCAAGCAGAGAAGAACAAAGACCTATAACTCGGGTTGTCGCCTAGTGGTTATTTAGTACTAAAATATTTTCATAACAAACATGAGTTTTAAAACCCTTCGAAAAAGTTGAGTTGTCAAACTAGTTATTAGAAAAGTAAGTTGCGACTCAAAAGTATATGATAGCACGTTCACTACAGCCACACCTATCGACTATGGTGACAGGCTATTTTTACACTGTTCACAGTATTAAAATTAATATAAAATACAAAATAAAATCTAACATTCACATGTAAGACTTTACGTCTTCATGCAATATCTTTTGTAAACATTAAATATTGCGCATTTACAATCATTTAGTTGAGCTTAGAGCGATAAGCGAAACCAGTCTTGGTCATAATAAAAATGTGAAAGTAGGAAAAACAAGTTATATTAAAAAAATAGAAAGCCTTTCCACTAAGAATTGTCAGTTAACACCTTAAAAGTGATAATATTTACTTGTCGAATATTCGTTTTGGGCCATTACAATCACCTACTGATATGAAGAGGTACCGAATAATTCCAAACAGTTATGCCATATATAACGCTATTAACGCTATTACTCGCCTTTTAAAAAAACAGCTATTTGGCCAAAACGATCAATCGCCATAGGGATAATTCAGGTACATTTTATTTTAAGCACACTTTAATCCCGATAAAATTGATGACGTCAGTAATCATAATTCCACGCAGATTAAATTAAGCCGTTGATACTTTTTTATAGGAAATAAAATATTACCCGCTTATTTACAAAAATAATAGCCGTCATGTTATTTTGTAGGAAGTGGATAGAAGTGATGTTCCGGCAAAGTAAGCTGCAATAGCGAAGTATTTATTTAATAATTGTTTTATAAGTTCTATAAGTTTACGTCATCACGTGAGAGAGTAGGGAGAAAAGAAACAACAAAAATCACAAATCACATCCGTCTCGCTCGCCGCTCGAGGGATGACGGTATAGGAGCGGGGAGAAGCGGGGTGCGGGCTTCAACACACTTCAAGGCCCGCGTCCTTTGGGGATAAAGACAAACAAAGGAGAAAACAACGTTTCCTTGTCTTCCATTAAAACCCCGGTCGTTTATCCGCGTACTCATCTGATTTATTTGCAATTAGCTACAGTTTCACAAGACATTAGACACAACAGAATTACATACTTTTAAGTTAAACTGTGTAAGTGGTTTTATAGTAATCGAAGGGATCAGGCCGCGACCTCTCCCCCGGAACGGTCGGAACCCCACTGACTCTCGCAGGATCGCAGGCGCTTCCCCCCCACTTCAAACTGCAAATCAACAACATCAACCAACAAATCCGACCCCCACCCTTAACGCCTCAGCAGGGGTATTACATTCTTAAATTTTCATTAATAGGAAGAGTCTGCAGATTGGTTTTGAAGACCCTGTCCGCCCCATAAGTACGGGGTGGTGTCACACGGTATAGTCCAAAACTATTATAACTGCTAACATACAAGATATTACTGACGATGGCTTGATTTCGAAATAGTAATATGGTTGAAAGTAGCAGTAGACTGTATAAAATAAATATTCTTACGAAGAACGTAGCTTTGAAAATTGGAATATTAACGAAGCTCTCGCAAGGTAGAACTGAAGGAGGCAGATAAATTTTCAACGAGTAAATTTAATTGTCCGGCCAAAATTATGGCGCCGTTAACTCTATTGTTTTCCTGAAATCCCTTCTGTTTGGTTTAATTAAAGAAAGCAAACGCCTCGGCAAGCCAGCAAGAAAGATTATCTTCATAAATGCATGGAAACAACTTATTGTTTTCTGTAAGCGTCTTGTTCTGAATGTAAATATTTTCTTCTATTTGTATATCACCAAATAATTTAAATTAAATAGCCATGATAATAACGGTTAAAAATTCATGATTATACTACTGAAGGTATTTCATATCATATAATATGCCATATCCAACTGGTCAGGAATAGGGATTCCCATCAACCAATCGAATATTCGAACAGTCAACTCCTTTTGATAGTTGGATATTGGAATATTTCATACATTATTCAAATATCATACGCTCACGGTATTAATGCATATCAAACCACTCGGTTAACAACTAAATGTCAGTCGGCGTTACAGTTTATCTTGATATAATCTTTTTATTTTCTTGAAACACCATAATACTTACTCAAAGAGTGCTGGCAACAAGTATGTGTTAAGAGGAAGGAGTAGATTATTCTCTCATTTCGAGAAAATCGTTACTCGTTTTCCGTCGCCTAAAAAATATTTAACGTCGAAATATTTTTATACTCAAAGTATTTGTTTACACTCTTGCACTTTTATTTAATTGGAAATAGTAAAGATTTCAAGCCTGTCTAGCAAAGAGTTGACACTTGCTTAAAGTAGAATTATACTGAATATACTTTAAAAAAAATAGAGCAACAGGAAATTTTATTATATCCGTCTTTTAACAAAAAAAAAATCGAAAAACTAATAAGAGTCATAAATAGTAATCATTTTTCAGGGATATGTTTTTTAAGTTCTATTCATAGGCGACGGAAAATGAGGAGCGATTTTCGCGAAATGAGAATAAAACCTACTTATTCACCTTAACAATTAATACGTTTCACCAGAAACATGAAAAAACAATAAATAATATCATCGGCTTAATTCCTACATAACGAAAGTCAATTTTATCGAAGTGCTCAAGAGGCAGCAAAAACTTGATATGCTTAACAAAGTTATTTCTGTACAATTGAGTATTGATAATAGCCAGGTACATAAAACAATTATAATCATGACAAGAATTTACTGTTCATACAGATTATACATCAATGAAATAAAATATTCTACAATTAAATGTTAGGGGCCTTTTAAAAATAGATAACAACTAAACCATTATTAAAAAAATAAAAGACAAAAGTTAATTGTGTAAGAAAGGTGAAATAATTAGTTTAAAAGCAGTTCATGTAGATTCATTAACAGAAATAGCAAATGGGAAAATTTTTTTAATAAAATGGCAAACCATAGTACAAAAAAATTGTGCTTTGCTTTTAAAATATAGTTCTTATCCACCAAGAATTGACAGCTAATATGTTAATAGTGCTTTTTCCTAATTATTGTCTAAAAAATAAATTCAGTGTTCAACCTTCACATGCAAGCAAATTTTCCCGTTGTCAAATAGCAAAATATGTATATTTTTAAATTAATTACATTTTCACGGAACCCGTGGTTTTACCTTTCCTAGGATTTTGCAAAACATCATTTAGAAAACGTTGGCTTAGAATACGATTTTTTACTTATGGCAGGAATACACTTAGTTTGTCGTTGTTACACATGTGAAAGCTTAAATAAATTCCAGCTATAATAGAAAAGTCTCTTCATAATCATACCTAGAATTTAGCTGGAAAAATTCAACAAGAGGCTTAGAAATCTTACAAACATTATCTAGCTTATTTTTCTTTTTTATATGCTTGATAAAATTTTCTCTTCCAGGAATTATCTGTGAATAACATACCATTGTTTGGTTATCGAAAAGAATGTTTTATTATCTTGTTAAAGTAGTCTTTTGATCATAGTCAAGCTCTAAGACATGCCATTCAGGACGATTAGCTAATACAATACTAGTCAAATATATAAATCCCGGTATTTGATATGAAAAACCACTATTACAAAAAAAAGAAAATTTCGGTGAATTGGGATTACAATACCGGACGAATAAATGAACATCGGCAGTTCGATGTTATATTTTATATTGATCCTTCTATCATACTTTGTATTTTAACAAGCAAATCAAATATTGCCGTGGGGATAGAACTAAAAACCGATATATAAATAATTTTAAGTCCAAATTGCTGATTATATATTTATGAAAATATGACTTTAAAAAATTTAATTTATCATTGTAATCCGTTAATCTTGGTCAAAATACGTAAAAGTGTTCCGGCTGCAGAAAACATCCTTCCAGATTCAATGTATGTTACAGGGTAATGGTATAACTAAATCACCTTTTTTTGAGTTTTCAAAATCGATATTTCGGTATTGAAAAATCAGTCAAAATATTGGATACCGTTTTCGGTAATACTGGTATTGCAAGCCCTAAGAACGATCTAAACTAGGAATGCGCATTAATTTGTAACGACTGAATTTACAATTGCATTATAAATACAAATACAAGGGCATGGATATCAGTAATGTTTTCAACCCTTACTATCCCACCCAACATCACTCGAACACAGTGTGAAAGTGTATGATATGATTGCTAAAAGTATTTTTGAAGTACCTTTCTTTTGTCCCTACGTTCTTCGAAAAGGGAGGTATCGCGACTAGCTTCTATAGATTTTTTGACATATTTTAAAAATATACCTGGAACAATGTGAATAAAAAATATAATACTCATTAATAACTCGAATTGTAGAAATACGGTATTTTTCAGGATATTATATTTTTACATACAAATGTTGCGGAATCTTCTGTTTCATAATGGTTTGTATTTTAAAAATATAGGAGTAGTTAATTAAAAAGATACTCTTAATCCAAACTATTGTAAATACTAAATCATCATTTTTGGAGGAAAAATTCGAGGGGCGACAAAACTTTGAGCGACGCCATTGGGTAGAGGGCCACAGACAAATATGATACTCAAAAAGGAGCTACGTAAAAAAACGATTGAGAAAGTATACTCAATGCTATACAGGCGCAACAGCTGAGACAATGAAACAAAGAATTGTTATCACTAGGTCGCTCTTTGTTGTTGTCTGATCTTTTAAAAACCAGCCAGCAAATGACTCATCTAAAATATAAAATATCCGCTTATGTCAGTCATCCCTTCTTTCCTTGACGGTTGTTTCAAATATCTTGTTACATCATTTATGTCAAATATCAGTAGCAGATTGTAAATTGTATTTATGCCCGCTTTTTTTCCTTGCATGGAAAATCATTAAAATACCTCATATTAGGCAATCCTGTTTTTTTGTAACCATGAGCTTATATCTACGAAAATTGCTCGTTAACGAGTTCCGAATACTCTTTTATTCGGTGAGAGTAATGATAGAAGGGTAACTAATAGCTCTTGTTACGCCTCGTTTTTTAGAATAGGATAAGTGGGAAGAAATTTAGACATCACAGACGTCCATGCCTTCAAACCAAATTTCATAAATTGATTGAAACTGTCCGCACTAAGGTTTGAGCCCGCAGCCGAAGCCAGCGACGTTGACCACTCGGCTACGGGTATGATTTATTATTTATGTGCCCACTTAAAATTGTTTGATACTTCTAGTGAATCAAAATTCACAGAAAAGTATACATAAAATATAATTGTAAAAAGTCAAATTTCAATATAAAATTAAAATTGATAACTTAGTTATGCCACTAGCTGTATTACTAAAGGTAATGCATTTTGCTTCTTTAAGAAGAATCATTCATATTTTCTATGGATTTGGCGATAACTTTGTGGAAGCTCATTTTCATCGGTTCATTAGCATCATTCATGTTGATGATCATGAAGTTATCAATTTATTAATTTTATATTAAAAATACATCTCCATTTTCATCATGCATCAACATTTCTTTTCTGAAACTGTAGATTGCAATCATTGACGTAGTAACATATATTATTCATTTTCTCCTTCGCTCCTAAGTTTCTGTTCTCATCTCTGCTAAATTTCAGAAAATTTGGCTGTTCTACTCTTCTCACTGTTGGTCTTTTCTCGCGGGGTATAAGTTCCCACTATAAATTTATGGCGTGAGTAGGTATCGCAGCTTTTGCCGAGTTCCCGCTATGCATCATCGTATTCTAAAGGTGGCCATATTAAAATCTGGCTATTTTTTGAATCCTTATCCGTAACCGAGTGTTCAATGCTATTATAGTATTATCCTACTCGGTCCGGATCTCAAGAGCTCGAATCCACAAACAGGTACTTTCGAATATTGAATATTCAATCGATTTATATATTTGAATCCAATTGCACGAACATCTGTGATATTTTATACGATATGTACACATTTATTAAGTCATGACGTAAGGTAACAGATTAGGAAACTTTCAGTCAATTTTATATAGCCTTGTCCGTTCCCAATGTGTGGTATATGCACTTCTAATAGAGCATCTCAAACGATCAACGGCTATTCAGTCACTCAATTTTATTTTAAGAGTAAAGATAGAAGGATAGAGCTCTGAAACGATTAGTAGTTTGGTAATCGCTCTCTATACGCCCCGCTTAATGATGAAATATGTGAGAGGACATTTAAGTATCACTGAAATTTATAAATCTATTGAAAAATCAACGTTTGGGCGTTTGGTCCCATGGACAACGCAATCGAATAGGACGAACGCCCAAAAGCGTTGAACATTTCAATATATGCCTTTTACTAACCCCATATTTCTAAACACTCTGAGTTTGCTTTAAATACCCTATAATACGACCCTGAGTTCACCTTATTGCTTGCAAAACGGATTACGTTGATCGGCAAAATCAGGATTTCAAAAATCAAGAGTAGAAGGGCTGGCGCATGACAACCTTTAGCCACTGGACGTTTTAAACGAATTACATTTTATAATTATAAATAATTAATAATAAATAACAAAGAAAATTGCTCTTAAAACTTTAATTATGAATCAATTTGACTCCTGAAGCTTACTGCCGATAGATGGTTTCGGGTTCAAGTACACGAAAGTAAAATATTAAATCGTGATACCTTAGGCATGGCTGATTGT
This sequence comes from Himalopsyche phryganea, assembly GCA_022494535.1. Lineage (NCBI taxonomy): Eukaryota > Metazoa > Arthropoda > Insecta > Trichoptera > Rhyacophilidae > Himalopsyche > Himalopsyche phryganea. The sequence continues at coordinate 3,094,919 of JAGVSL010000044.1, read as the reverse complement.
AAAGTTAATTTTGCGTAAATTTTCCTTGAATCTACTTCATTCTTCAATTATTTTGTTACGGGATTCCCCTCCATAAACATAAATATTCCATATCGTGATTAGTATTACTATTATTTGTATCTTTCTTCTTTCCGCGCACGGAAGTAATATTATATGAAGAACGAAAATAAATATTTAGACATTGGTTTTTATAGACTCTACATTATAGTAAAAAGTCAGTCTGACGATGATTTTTAATGAAGTGAAGCACGTGCCACACTTAGTTTTACCAGTGAAATAATAAAGCTACCTATTTCAATTTTATTTCTTAAAATAAATTCCCACACCGTTAAATCACACACCGATCCATTGAAAAAACTATGTCAACGATTTGAAAATTGTTTATTGTAGAACGAAAAAGAAAATAAATGGCAATACAGCTGACTGTAGCTATATAATAATATTTTTCTTTTAGAATTGAAAAAAAAGAATAGAGAAGAAAAGAATATTATTTACATTCAAATAAAATAAAAAAAAAACAATACGCAAGTTCGTTGCTGAAAATGTCCACCTCTCTACACAATGCATTTATCAGAAGTTATGGTTCCTGCTATTTAGATAAAAATTTTGAATAAGCTTTTCAGTGTTGAGAATTTCAGGATAATAAGCTCAGATCCGAAGAAGTAGAGAAAAATGCTTTTCATAAAAAGAACTATCTTTCATCAAAAATATAGCACTGCGAAAAGAAATTTGGTAATACTCTTTTAAGGATTTTTCAAAGGGAACATATCAGACGCTTTGGCGATAAGCTGTGTGTATTGTAAAATATTATTTTCACTCATTGGATAATTTATATAATGTAACAAGTGATGATAGCGTTATAACATATAACTTTATTAATATATAATACTTTGGTATTGCTTATCTTAACGTACTAAAAAATGAAATACTCTCGATGCTGATTGTTGCAGCAACACGACCCTTTCGAACACATTGCAACGTTTTGATGTGTGATATAAAGAGTGATGAATTTCTCAAATAAAACACTTGGATAAAGTATTCTTTACATAAATGATGATAGCATTTTTTATTGTGATACTAAATATATTATTAGCTATTTGTGTAATAAAATATCATAAAGATATATTCGAAAGAAGTTGCCGTAATAGTTAAATTACTTTTCCACTATTTCAGTGGTCTGAGAGATGTTGGAGCTGTCTTGGTCTCATGCTGTGGATGTCTCCGGAGAGCTTCAGTCGTTCTTGGCGCTTCTTCAGACTGGTGGGTTTTGGTCTTGGACGATCGTTGGATACCAGCCATAGAATGTACGCAGCGTAACTGAAGAAGATAGTGGCATATCTTGGAGTGGTCATATACATTCCAAACCAAGTTCGACCCCTTTACAAAATATGCTTTTTATTAAAAATATTGTAGTATTTCTGTATACAATAATTAATAATTACGGACATAAAATCATCGTTATCTTTCATAATGGTTATTAAAAGTAATCCTTGTGCAAATTAATGTGGACAAAACATTTTTTTATACTGCTAAAGATTTACTCCTTTTTTTTAATGGCATCACAATTATAAGTATTATGACATACTATATCCAAATCGTGCACGTGGGTGTGTTTTTGACAAAGTAATTTACAAATTTTAGAGTGTTTCGACTTTCTGATGTTACATCTGAGATTTTTGTTATTTTCTTCAATTTTTAATGACAATTTATATGTGTATAAGTAATGGATATCTCAATAGAAGTCCGTTCTAAGGTTATAAAACTATCTAAACATACTCAAATGATGATTAGGCATATATAGCAAAAAAGTTTGGCATTTTTAAAAGTGCAGTGAATAAACTGATCAAACTCCATAGAGAAACTGGCTCAATTTTACCTCATATAGAGGAACAATGTGACTGAAAAAGAAAAACCACCAAGAAAAGCGATACACTATTGTTAAGGAACGGTAAAACAAGCCCCATGAAAACCAGCAAAAGCTCACAGAAAAAACCAGCTATTACTAGAACAAGTATAGATGCCTCAACAGTTCGGTCTGCTAGAAGTTAGGCGAAAGGCTCGGAAACCCATTAAGAAACGACTCTTGACTGCTGTGATGGAGAAGAAGAGGACGATGTGGGCACAGAAATATTAATAATGGACACAACATGACTGAAAAGGGTGTTCTTTGAGGATGAAAGGCATTCCTTAGTTCACCGCATGTGTCACCGTTTGGTTTGCCGGTCCGATGGTGAACCACTTTTAAAAGCTTACATTCTGCAGTTTATCAAACACTTCATGAAGCAAATTTTTGCGGCTGCGTCTCCTTCTTTAGTTTAGGATCATTAATATATATAACAAGAATGATAAATAGCAAAAAATACGTAAAATTTTTGCAAGATGGAATGATCCCTGAACTTTCAACGATAAATTTGAAGAACACGACTTTTCAACAAGACTTTGCACCTTGCCATTCGTCCAAGATTGTGGATATGTACGTCGGTGACAATGATGTAACCGTTTGGATTGGCCTGAAAATTTACCAAACTTCAATACAATCGAGATTTTGTGATCTATCTGCAAGAAAAGACTGAAAAAAATAGATTGCATAACCAAAATCAAGATGCCTGAGTCGGTAGTTAAAGTATGGTATCCATAAAAACTTCAAATCATTTGTATAATCTATGCTAAAACGCCTTAAATTGGTGCTGCTAGCCATAGTGGATACATAAAATATAAATTCCTTCAATTTTGTAACTAATTGCATTTTTTGTATGAATAAAAAACATTAAAAAAAAATTATCTTGTTCACATTAATTTGCACAAGGGTGTTATTTATGGAAAACTAGGTTTATTAAGTTTCATATTTAAAAGCCTAGCTTTACGTTCAATACTTTGTAAAACAGCTTTCACTGCTATTTTCTAAAATATGTATATTTTAATGGAAATATGTGGGTGTAAATTTGATTTAAAAAGATACATTAAAAAAATATATATGCCACGTTTTTTCTTAGAAAGAATGTACAAATATAAAAGATCTCTAGGAACGAAAACAAAGTTTAAGATAAAGTAAACTTTGAAAGAATATTGCTTTTGCAATGTAAGCAAAATGTGTTTCTTTCAAAGTTACTCTTTCATGAATTTTAAATTTAATACGTCACAGTTTTCTCGTTTTCATACTTTTTAAGCTTCCCGAGTAAAACAACGTTACCCCAGTGAAACCGTGTGGCTGTATCTGTCAAATTGAAGCGATGCGGATTGTCAAATAGTTCTATAAAGAAACAAATATTTCTGGAAAGTTTATAAGACGTCCTTATTTTATTTATTTTCTTCAACTGCGTCTGCACCCATAGTGGATCAAATGAACTCCTATCATAGATACTAGCCTATCTGACGTAGACTCGTATCCTATTTAACGAAGATTGGTTTTAATTAAGTCCCTCGTTAATCTCAATCTAAAAAAATGGAAAGAATTATAAATTTTCATCAGAACATCAGTTTTCTAATCGCTCTCCCAACTCTTCGTTTTCATAATCGCAAGATTTTCTTTTACGCATTAGATATACGTCCACAATTTCTCTTTTTCTTCTTTTATAGGTACGATTGTTTCCAATTATATGCGTATGGCCAACACACGTCACCTCCAAAATTTGCTGTCCCCAATCAATCTCTTTGCTTCCTCCCGAAGACATGTCGGTGACCCGTAACTACGCCGAGTACACCCTATGGATGTTCATTAGTTACCTTTGAGGACTGTTTGTGAAATAGACAAGGAGTATTTAGGGTATTCAAGGGTATCCGTAGTAAAATATGTACAAGATTCATAAGGCGATTAAAAATAGATTTAAGAATTTTTCCATTCGAGAGTTCAAGGCGTTGCCCGCAAATAGACCGCGTTAACCCAAGGTATTTCTAGCGATTAGAGTAACACATGATTTATTTTGATACAAAAATGAAATGTTGTACTTTATACTAATTTGACGATTGCCGCCCTACTGACGCAGTACAAGTTATGTTTAGATCCTTCTTTTGAAATGCTTTCTAAGTGTAGAAATATTTTTTGAAAATTAATTTCCTTTTTGATCTGTAATTATATTTCATTTCAACAAAAACATTGTCCATAAAGTAGTGAAAAAGTAGCGTCATAGTTTTAATTTTAAATTAAATTTGAAACTTGTATAAAAATATTTTTCTTTACATCTAATTAACTAGAACTATCTTCAAAATCAATTTTCATAAAAGTTAGTACTTTTAGTAATACATTCTAACAAAAAAATTACAGTTTTCTATGGATTTGGACTTAAATTGAAGTTAATTAGATATAAAAATAAAATTTATGTGTTTCATTGATGTTTTCACACAGGTAGAATAAAGACATAATCAAATTTAGTAACCTTTCGTCTTTTCTTTCTGTTTCTGCTGAAAAAATATTTTATTAATTAAGTTTGTTGTTCTGTATCATATTCATATAAGTAAAAATAGTTCCTCCTTTCCAATTTTGGTAGTAAAAAAAATGTGTCTAAAGCAGTCTGTGTTTTAACGTAATGTACAAGAGATTTAATTTTTATAATTGAAAATGCTTTGCTGTTAGTATTAAGCTTAACAGATGTCACCCACCACAAAAGCTGGGTTTACAGATTTATTTTGTCACTATGTCAAAACATAATCTTTCCAGAAACTAGACGCATTCACTACACATTTTATATACGGTCAATCACTTTTTAAAAATTGAAATAAATATTATATAAAATAGTTTTACTCATCGCGAGCATTTTCATCTGATGATAAATTAATTACAACAGAGCCATTTATATAATAATACATAAGACTAATAAGAAGGTAAATTTAACAGTTGGTCAATGGATAATGAAATATATACAAATGACGAATAAATTAAATTAAATTTCGCGGTACTGATATGTACATAATACAAGAAATTAATGTGTTTTATTTATGAAAATACAATGGCTTTTCACAAAGAATTAAGAGTTGACAGATTAAAAGAGATGTAAAATTAAAATTGCTTTTGTAGTCTAATGGTGGATTTTTAAAATTAGATTCACATGCTACACATGATTCACTCTTTATTTTTTTTAAATCGACACAGACATATTTGACATTGTTTTATTAGAAAGTAGAATTTATGACTTAACTAATTGCTATTTGCTAAAACGACGCCGATTTTTTCGTACACACTAACTCGCACTAAATAAGTGAAATGGTATTTTATTTCGGATGTAAGGAAAAAAAGGTATACTGCCATGCACGGCCGAGTAACTTTATGCCGTACGTTCACTGGAAGGTATACAATTTTGCCAAGTGTAAATAAAACGAAGAGGAAAATATCGGACGAGAAAGTCCCGAGTACTTAAAACATTTTTGTCAATTTGTCCTTGTCAAAGTGGACTGTCAAAACCGCGGCAAATGAGAAGCGCCGTCTGTGGTCCTTAAAGGAAATATTTTGGTACTGATCTACGGTCTGGTTTTAGAGGTATTTATATCATTCTATAGAACATGTAGCTTTCAGAAAACACGTCCTTTGAATTAGGCATTATTTGCCACCATCATGAAATGATCCATTTGATATTCTTACATTAGACAAATTGTGGCTTTACGTTTAGTTTTTCAAATAAACCCTTTCATACAGTTTATTTTTTTTCCTTAAGTCATAACACACATAAATCATTACGAAACATATTTATTCACTGCGATGGACGTATTGTTTTTTAAACATACGACGGTACATTTGTCATTGAAAAAAGTCTTTGATAGTACATCAATATCCTAAAAATGATACACAAATTGTTAATTATTTGATATTAAATAAATATAGTATAATATTTAATAGATAGTTATCTAATTTATTGAACGGTGACTTATTTTGGGCAAACAAAAAGATCGCTAAGTATTAGAATTAATTAAAGAACATTCACTGTGTCCCAAAAAACGTCATGAATTGTTTTCATTTGGAAACCGTTGGCTTCTAAATAAACTTTCCTTTGATCTAACAATTTTTTTCATCATACTAATAAGTCTCAAAAATGAGGTAAACGAGACATATTAGAAATCAATGTATACAAATTCTTACCTACTTCAAATTTATCAAATAAACAAATTATTTTCTCGTCTTTGCCGTTGTACCCGTTTCATTAATCTATGCATATTTATTTTACTCGTAAGAATTGATTTCGGATTAATAAATTTTATTTTAGATACCTTTTAGATGTTCTTCCCCGAAACATTCTTACCTATAATTATTTATATTAACTGGTATAACTATTTCAGTTGATGAATATTTACGGATTATTTTTAAACTAATTTTATTTTTGTCACACAATTGACTCTAACTGTGGCTTAATTTTTAATGTCGGATTAGTAGTTGGATTTTTAAGACGTCATACACTTTTTAATTGTTGACAGCTTCATTTCGTTTATAGATAATTTATATGATTATCTGTAAATTATTTTCATAGTTCTTGAAACAATTGTTTGATATACATTTTGGTTATTAATTCACAGTTTCATATAAATATCCTTGTTATAAGGGTAACGCCCGTCCACCAAGAATTGACAGTTAACAAATTTAAAGTGATAAATATCAATATTATTTTGTAAAACTGAGATTTGGTGCTATTGACAAACCATTTTGAAAGTAACCAAATAAATAAATGTACGGTTTTTCTGATATTTTGATTTTGTAATCAAAATGCATAGATTCTGCTTAAGGCCTACAGAATTCCATATTTCTGCTTTTTGTTAGAAAACAACATATTCATATATAAAACAGTGTTCAATTTGATTTGAATCATTCAAATTTTGTAAATTTCGATGCGTTTCGTCACCTTTAGATATTCGAGAACACGGATGAATTCGAACTGACATCCATCCGTGAACTGTGTTAGTTCGTATACTTGAACATGCCGAAAGACGAAACCCGGGTCTATGTAGCAAAACGTATGGAAATGTACAAAATTTTAACGATTTAGATTTGACATTGAAATTCCATCACGCAACTTCATTCGGTATCTTAAGAAATGTTAAAATAGGGAATAGCTAAAATAGTTTAAGTTCTATAGGGATTGTCAGGTTTTTTCGATAGCTTTTTTTGCATTGAAATAGTTTCTCAATCATTTTTCTGAAATTTTCAAACAGATTGTACACTTTGTTTCGGTAAAATTATCAATTTCATGTTTAGTATTTAACCACTCTAAGAGAGGGTAGTCACTTTCAATTAATTGATTGAATGTATACATAAAATGAGTAGAGTTGCGTTAAAATAAGATAAAAAATAATACTTATATATTCAGAAAATACCTTTAGCTGAGCAGTTAAAGTTATTGGCTGTATTAATTCAAACAAAATCCCTTGTCAAGGTTTCCAAATGTATCTAAAAAAATGACTATACAAAATTATATATCCAGCTTAGAAAATTTGGATTTAACATGGAATTTATGACGCATGAATGCTCTGTATAATAAAATTTCAAATGCAAAGGGTTTTTATTTTGATTGTTTATTTATATCGCATGTTTTAAAAGGATTATTTATAACAAAAATCATATGTGTTGGTGATTTACTATTCTGATCTAACCCAAATCCTATGTGAAGTTAAAACAGGCATAACAAAGGAGATAATTAAAGCTGGAATAACCTCTTTAATGTTTCTGTAAGATGAATGCAAATTTTTTGTTTAGTTTACGCTGATGGTAATAAAAAATCTATTAAATTGTTAATTTACGAAGCAAAACCATTAAATTCGTTGACTTAAGCACTAGAAATGTTTACGATTTTCGTATCAAAACCTGTACCTATGGCAGGGATACCCAAATTTTTACTTCCATATGGAATTTTCCACAACTATTTTTTTATTCTCAAAAAATTAAAAACTTGATTGAGAACTATTAAATTAAAATATGTTTTGGAATACGAATTTTTTTTTCAATGTTTGCGTATGAAATTATAAGAAAAAAACTAAATTGAAAGTTATAGTTTATTAATATAATGTCAATTAAAAGAATTTGGAGATATGCAATCCACGATGTAGAATTTATTAAAGAAATACTTTTACATTTTAACCTGCTGACACTTACCACTAGTGACGAGGTGGAGGAGCGCAGTTTGACACTTATTCAAACAGCTTCAGTTAACATGTTGGATAAAACAATTTTGAATCACATGAATATGAAAAATTATGTCCATGCTATTTCTAACATACTAAATTAGCTACAATAGTTTAAAAAAATGCGAGAGAAGCAATCGGCCAGAGAAATTTCAAAGATAGTAACAAAGAATTTGACACCTTTTTTACTTACTGGAATTATGCTTTTTTAGATATTGAAACAATTTGATGCTTTTCACTAAAACTGTAAGGTGATTGGTGTATAAAATGAATTAGTTTATTCAGTCTTGTACGTCTGTAGAATGTTCTCCATTACTATCAGGATCTATCACATAACCATTCAATTTTGTTTCTGTTTTCTGTTGATTTTTAAAATCGAAATTCCTCTCATTTAATTTATTTTTGTGACTGCAAAGCAATTAATAGTGGTTTAAAGATACGCCACACATTCGGATCTACAAAATTGAAGTACACCACGAAAAACAAGAGAATACAGTTAACATTTTAATTTTCTTGTCGTTTCACTTTTTAAATTCGTAATGGTTTTCTTTTTGTACAATGTAATACTATGCGTCGAAATCGGACTCTTTAGAAATGAACCGATGACAACTGTTTTAAATTAATAATGCGCTATTCTAGCTCACATCTTTACATACTTAATATACTAGTATCAAACAATGATTTTTTATTTTTTCGGTACAAACACTTTGATACATTTTGTAAAATGACTAATTAACTTTTCTGTACCGCTAAAAAATAATCTGCATTTTTGGCTTTTAAAACGTAAAAGTTATTACATATTTATAAAATAAGACACATTTTTTTGTGGCAGTAAAAAATGATCATGGTAAGCGAAACCAGTGCTGAACATTTGATGGAATTGTGGAATATTTAAGCAACAGCATATGTTTAATATTTATAAATATAATGTGACACACCCTGGGTTTTGTTAAGTATAAGTGTCATTAGTGTCCTGAACTGAAATCAATCAGCGGCTACAGCAATATTTCGCAGAATAGGCTCTTTCTTGTTGCCAGGCGTTCAAATAGCCCCCGGTTAGATCCGCTGGACGAGTCCATTTTTACGGAAAAGGGTAGCTCCAACTTTGCAGGGAGTTTTTTTTGAATTTTTGTGAACAGTCGATTACGATCTTCCGAGGCGGACAAGCGAGGTCTCGTCGCGGCGAAGGTGACGTGACGATGTGAACTGTTTGTTTGTGTTTTTTTTTTTTTGATTTGCATTGGACTTTATTTAAATTCGTTGTGTCATTTGTATTATAACTTAAAGTAAATTCAGTTGCTAAGTAAATGTAAATGTCGAATCAATTTTATGTGTTAAGATTTATATATTTGTGTAATGTTAAACCACTGCATCTTGAATGGAAAATAAATAAGTTTTGAACCGGATTTGAAATGGTGTTTGTCTGAGATCAGCCCTTCCAGGACTCCGGATAACCAGCTGCTCGCCTCTCTTCGATCCGGGGTCTTCTCAAATGTTGTTCCACCAAATGACAGTACATAACGCTATCAAAATGATTGAAGTTGCTTAGGACGGAAACTCTGGGACCTTACAACGTAAGTATTTTTTTACAGCAGAATAATTAAAATAGCCTTTTCGTAATTGAAGTTATTAAATTAATATGTTTGCATGTAGCTTACGATGGGATTACGTAGAAGAAAATAATTGTTTGCATTTATTAAAATTGTTTATCCAAAATTCCAAAAAGATATCATTTTTAATATATATTATAATACGCGGTATACTTATTATTTCTATTTTTTATACTTAGAATTTTAGTTTTCATTTTTATCGAAATATGAAAATATTAAAAATAATTTTAGGTGATTTCCCGTATAATTATATTATGCGACCAGACATTTATATAAAAAATCCATGGAATATAATATTGTTGACCACATGTTCTCGAGAATCTAGACTACCTTTGTGTACGTTTGGACACTCAGTGGTAACATCTAGTTTATCAAAGGAGTAATCACCGCAGTTTGCAAATTTGTCTACATGTTTGTTGGCATTGGGCATTATAATGAATGAATTAATTTTGGTTCCGATTACTTAAGCCTGTGAGAGTATCCATTAATATTGCTGTGTATTTCATTGAAAATTTACTCTAAAGTTTGAATAAAATTGAACTTTATTATGGTTTTACAAATTTATATACCAGTAGTATTTTTTACCCGGCCTCGCCCAAGATAGAGGAAGCTTATATAAGGTCATTTAGGCGTTGGCTAGCTAATGTCGAAATTTTGTTCATAATTGAAAATACCACTGTGAACCGTACCTCTTGTAACACCCACGAAATATAGTCGATCAATATATTATTATGTTAAAAGTAGAATGTAATATAGAATGTAAGTAGAATGTAATGAATAGTCAATGCAAAAGATTAAAATTACCTTCATAAGTTTCTCGATGTAGATGACACCGATATAGTTCAAGGTACCGTCAGAATTTTCTGGACAGAAGATATTCAAAATAATATATTTTCAGACACACAGTCGTAATTTTTCTCTCAAAGTGCTGGAACGGGTTGTAACTTTCATAAAATGAGTAAATTACTGCAAAGAGTGTAAAATTTCTCGATGGTAAATCCTAATGTGAAGCTTCCTTCCATTGATTGTCATTGCCGAGTAGTCCCAATGCCAGGAACACTTCACGATACGTTTCACATTCAATTCCATTGATGGATCGGAGATCTTTGAAACTTGTTGGACCTTTGACTTTGTGCAACAATAGTCGTAGGTAATAACAATTAAAGTTTCTGAAATAAAAAGTGTAGTCAGTGTAGACACAGAACTCCACATTGATGTTGGCATCAGACATTTTCAGAAGAAGGTGATCGCAAGGGACCGTCCACCGATAATCAATACCGACATTATCAGATTTAATTTTCACAGTTGCTTCACCAGTTGAAGGTAAAATTACCAATTTTCCATGTTAAGCTGTATCGGTAACATTAATAATCTCATCTCTCGAATGAATATATTCATCGACACGCGAGTTCTTTTGATTCTGTTTTGATAAATAGTAATAGCTCCGTCTCAATTTTGGCATACATGTCAATCAAATATTGATGAAAAACCAAATTAGTAAGTTTTGTTAAAATCTGCGCATTGTCAATACAATATCACGTTTCTTAATTTCATTCCTAGCAATGATGATGGCAACCTCATTTACTAAAATGCGTTAAAAACGCGAAATGAGTATGACACTGATTTTCGTTTCATAATTTTAAATGATGTATAGGTTTCCAATCAATCTTTTGACTTTCAAATTTACGATTCAACCATGACCAATAATAATTTGTGACGTTTTTGCAATTATTTATAGTTACTAAGCAACACGAAGTTATGACAATGATAATCACGGAGTATTTGGTATGAAGCGGTTGCTAAGCAGTGCTTGTTGATTTTACTATCCCAAATTTGTAAACGTCAAAATATATCGTTTCCAGTTTTAGGTTAAAAGTTAAATGTTGAGAGTTGAAAGTTGAAAATACCGCAAGTCAAATAACAATTGCAGCGAAAATGACGTGTGACAATTTCACGTCACTGGTCTTCGCCGTTTGAAAGGAGGTGTTGTGACCGACAGACATACAAACATACATATTTCTACATGTATTTTGTGCTATATAGTAGAAATTGAACTTGGGACTGCAATGCCAGACGGGAAAACTGATACTGCTATTCAATTTTTTTACAAAATACCGTTATAAAAAATATTTCTATCAAAAGATTGGTTGGTTTTTGTAATAATCAAAATTCGAAAATTGATTTATTTATTTTTTGATTTTTAATTACAAAGGCATGTTAATCAATTTTGGAACCTGTCAATAATGAAACAAATATTTTTTTTATACGAATTCAATTAACATGTGTGGTGGAGTTATCATATTTCAATTTTGATATTGCATAAACTTCGTTATTGAAATACCAGTATTTTTTTCATTTAAAAATTCGTTATTTTTTCAGCAATATAATCCTATTGGTGATTAAGGGTATATCAATTAAAGTTTAGTGTAGTTTTGTTTGGCTTTTCACTTGTATTAAAGATTTAAAATACGAAAATGGCATTTGAAGTTTTTTTATTTTTTATTTGAGTGGCATTATGATGATACCTTCCTTCATTCATAATTTTAAATCTGCATTGCCGTACAGAGTTTGATGTTTTCTGGAGAAAATGTTTTCTACCTACTTACTGTTTCAACATTCCTTTTATTAAGCACATAAAATAACTCAGTCATTCCAATTTCGGCGTAAATTAGTAAGTTTTTAGTAGAGTAAATAAAGCATTTAAGTAATATTGTGCATTATAAAGAAAAATACTCAAAAAAAATAACATAGGGGAAAAATATTGAAGTGATACAGGCTCAAGTTACTGAATAATAATTGGAAAAAATGTAATTCATTTCTTACAACGCAACATCTTTCATGTTCTGACAAGTTGTATTTCTCATAAAAACATTTTTTTTCAAGCTCTATCTTGGGTTTGAAATTAAAAAGCTTTGGTCAAAAGTACATACGCAAATGTCAAGCAACATGCCAAAATACCAAAAATAATTTTACAAAAACTAATATATCGGACCTTACTGTTTTTGTAAAAACGTTGAGAAAATATTAATTTTAATATGTATCCCTGCTTTCGTTGTGTGGTAACGCTCAACGGCGTCCGACTCGGTTGCGTGGTCATGGCTTTATATCTTCTAGAGCAGTGCTTCCCAAATATTGTCATGCCACGGAACCCTACATCTGAAAAAAATAGTCCCCTGCCCCGGAAAATAAATTATTTTATTTATTAAAAGCTTTATTTTGTATTAATTTATTACATTACATATTATTTTATGCAAAAAAATAAGAACTTACTAATAAGCATTTTTTAAAATAGTGCAAGCAAATTAACTATACATACATGAAGTCTACAAAAAAAACACTAATTGGAGGCATGTGGCTTCATGTTTTGACATAAAACATCAATATCGGTTTCAATGTCAAAAATGCTATCTTTCAAAGAATCTTTCAACGTCATATTGTCTTTTTGATCCTCATTCAAGTTTGGAAAATTTTTTTTAAAAAATAAGAGTGATTCGGCCATGTCATCAAGTATAATATTTGTAAGAATCTCATTCAAACATGATAGAATACCTTTTACTATTTGGCCCAAAAGAAAGCTTTTGTTAGAAAGCTTGAAGGATTTAACCTCAATATCATATGTTGCTTTCTTTTCCTTGAAGTGAAAAACTTAATTCGTTGACTTTGTCAAAATAATATACCACATAAGAAGCAAAACATATGCACTTCTGATCACGAATGAACATTGTTTTTTGCTTTATTGGACTTTTAATATAATCTCCCATGCATTCAATTCTACTTTTCATTTTATCTACATGAATAGTTTATTACTGCTAGTGATATAAATTATTCTCCTATTGTATGAGTTGTTTTCATCTTGTAATTAATAAAACAACCTTGAAAGAAGCTTTTAATAGTTGATTATTCAGTTTGAATTCATTTAAAAACAATTCTATTTGTTGCTTTAAGGCTTCGAAGAAAGTGCTCTTCGAAATAAATCGAGTGGTTTATTTTTGTAATCTGGGTGAATGGTATCTAACTGTTTCAAAAATTTTCCTGGTTTCATACATTCGTTTGATTCATAAAAATTCAATTAACAGGTATCTCTTCATTATTTAGTAGTGAGGAAATAAACACGTCATTCAGCAAAGAAATCTATGACGAACAGGAAAATCAAACTATCCAATCGATGATAATCATTTTTCAATTTATATTTATGGTAATATTTTTTCGTAATTTCGTATAAAAACAGCATATTCTGTGCGTGTGTGGATATTCGAGAGCGCCAGGAATATGCTGCTAAACATAAGACATCGGATCTCTCGTATGGAAGGGTTTCAGAGTTTTCACCCACCCCCCCTTCAGAAAAACCCAGGTGGCCGCGACTCATGAGTTTGGGAAGAACTATTGAATATCTTTGAATGGGAACTGTTATAGATTTATTTTTCAATCAACACATGTGATGTTTGTGAAGCTGTCACTTCTTATCTTAAATGTCCAATCCTGAAAATGGAGAGTAGGAAGGGCAGTTAGCGTTAAAGTTAAGTTAAAGATATAGTGTTACAAGCAATTACCCAATCAACTGAAACGTTAACAACATTCTATAAAATACACTTACATTCATAAACATTTCAACAACATAATTCCTCATGACAAACACCTAATTAAAAAGTAAGCATTATGAAATGTTTTTACACAGTATTTATTCATTTTCAAGTATTTTCCTCATGTAAAAAAATTCTATGTGAACCTATATTTATAAAATCACTGAAAGGATAAAATGATATGGATACGAAAAATCCCCGAAAAAAGTATTGCGAGGAAATATTACATAACCAAAATCGCTTAATCGAGATATTTAATTGATTTTGAAATTCAACATTTTACAATTTTGTCTCTTCCATTTGTACGTACCATTATGTTCACACATTTTTGTACGCACTATTTGGTATATACTATTTTGTCCAGTACGTAAATTACCGTCTTTGGTAGTTTCATGTGAATGCGATATTTTTGCTTCTTCTGTATACATGAAGCATTCGTCTTAGTTGTCGAATAAAATCAGTTTCAAAGTATCTTTAAGGTCTTAGGGTTATGGAAAGAGTCCAGCAAGTGAGTGAAATCTCTTTGAATAGGTTAACCTCTTTATAGTTGAGAATCTATCTACTCATTCAAATGCCAACAGAACGGAGGGGTATGCCAAACATTGGCACCGGATAAAAGATATCGGACTTAAAATAGAAATAAAAAGTAAAAAGTCTTAATAAAAATTGTTGCAATATTCTTCTTCTGTATCCATTCAATTACTGGCATCACAAACAAAGTTAGGGGTTACTGAGACAATTACCTGTTTATAAATCTGCATTAGTGTACTTACCGATTAATTAAATTGCTGTTCATTGTCAAACTGGTGTAATAAATGCATCTTTTGAGTACTTCCAAGCAGTGAATCGATATGCTAGAATCTCGTTGTGCAATTACCTCATTTTTATCAATGCTGTTTCATACCAACGTCTACGAGTACAGTAACGATTTATTCAACATTTGCTTAAAAAATGTTAGGTGCTTATTTTTAATATCTCCTGGTTTTTCTGGTACAAACAATTAAAACGAAATACTTATTTTGAGTGAATTGGCGTTGAATTGTTGCGTGTCAATCATTTTCAATTAAACTTTGTATTGTTAAAATATCAGTAAAAATAATAACTGTTGAGCAATGAATGGAAGTGAATCTAGTTGAAATGTAAGCTGCGTTATTATTTTAATTGAAATTTATATATTTTCGCTTGCATTAATACATTTATATGTTGTAATTTCAATGAATTTGCGTGTTATTCCAGTGCAGTTAGAGCTCGAAACATGAATATTTTATTATAAATTATGATTACTATTAGTCATAGTGGATACATAAAATAACTAATTGCAGAAAAATTATCTTGTTCTCATTAATATGCATAAGGGCGTATTTATTGTTTTGTAAAGTGTCACTGACTTGATAAGGGATTTAAAAATTATTAATTTAATACTGAAAGTACCATGTTAAATATTTCAGATACAGATTATTTTTTCAAAGTACGAATTATCTGTATCAAACCGTTGTCGAGGAAAGATTTCTCTGCAGGTTTTTGAAGAGGCGGAAGGGGCGAGAGCGAAGGGGGAATAGCAGTACAAAAGTGAGCGCCGCGTCAGTAATTCAGAGAGAGCTTTCGGTAAAGCTCTGCGTGAAGAAAGCTGGCCATAAACAGCGTGGAATTAAAATTTTGCATGCGACGGAAGCTTTAAGTAAAAAAAGCTTCAAAGTTACAATAAAACACCATGAAAATGACGTATTTTTGCTGGCTGAAGAGATTTTTTGGCATTTGTTCATTTATTCTTCGTCACAATAAAGAAAATAATATTATATTGAATATAAATATGAAAACATTGATTGTACGCATGTATTGATGTCATGCATTTAATTAATTTGAGATAAGGTTACGTCAGTTTTAACAAACCAGAATGTCTTATATTATGATACTTTGTTATTCCACATTCTATCAGTAAAATAATAGTGATGTATTTTAGTTTACAATTTAAATGAATTTCCACCTAATAACCGCATAATTCATCAAAGTAAAACATAGTCATTTTCTTCAACTATTGACCAAGCTTGATAAGGATAATGTAGAGTTTTTGTTGAGTAGAATGGATGTGTTGAAAACAAGTTTTGATGTATCTATTGTAATATATAAATGAAAAACGTGGATTACGAAATATAATATTATTACTAATAATACCTTAATACATTGAGAAATTTTCTATGCAAAAGACAGCTGAATTCCTGGAATAACATTTATACACAAGTAGTTTCCAGTAACTAATAATCTTTAGTCAAGTTGTCAAATAAAGTAGAAACGGTTTCAAAAATGATCTCAAATAAACCATTTAAGCAGAACCCGACAATTACATATACCAGCGGTCACTAAGCGGTGGTCCGTGGAACACCAAAGCTCAGTGGCAAGAACATTTTGGTGGTCCGTAAAGTTATTGTGGTAAAGCGATTGGAGCCGAAAATCCAGAAACTCATTTCAAAGACGCAGCAACAAAAATCGCTCTAATCTATATATATGTTTATTAAAATGTTTGTTTGTTTTTTCTCTATGCGTTCCTTTACCATTCATCCGATAGCGATGAAACTTTGTTGAGATGTTGTGCGCACACTCGTGAAGGTTTCTGAAGAAAAAAAAATTAAAACTAAAATAAAAATAATCAAATACGTACAGAAAACGAACTGAGAGAAACCTTCAGATTTATTCGTGTATGCACCAGATGGTTCGAGCTCGGGCCGGGCCCGAGAAAGACATTCAAATTTAAGAAAAATATTTGGTACTATGTTCGGGTCATGAGTCAGCCATAAGGCAACAGTATTCATATCTTAAATAATTTATTTCACATGTGCTATGAATATTGTTGGAAATCTAGGAACAATAACATAATATATTGTTTGAAAAGTATAAATGTATCAATATATTTAAAAAATTGGGCTTTTTTCGGACTGAGAAAAATAAATCTGGGCTTCGGGTTGGGTTCGAAAAACAACTGTGATATTGAGACTCGGGCTCGGTTGGAGCCGGGCCGGAAGATGGCCGGGTAATATTAGAGATTTATTATTAAGAAGATTTCAGCCCGTGCAGACTTTTTATCCAAAAGCACTTCAATACACAGAATTAAAACACAACCCCTTTCTTCTTTCAGTGGCATTGCAACGCATGCTGGGTACTCAACAGTTAAGTATAAAACCATTTCATAATTAAATTTTTATGATCATATTTTGATATGATATTTTTTACGAACAAGACATATTAGTCGTTCGCGAGATTCAAAATTGTGAGTTTAGTAGAACGTGAGGTGAGAAAGGTTGGCGACCGCTGACTTAGACCACTTATAAATAACTACGAACAAAAATATAGAAAACTATATAGAAAAAATAAATTGACTCAGTTGTTTGTAAAAACAGCCAGCAAAGCTCCTCATTTATCACTGGCCATAATAAATATGCGACTTAATATTCGCAAGCGTTCACGGAAGCGAATGAAAAATGCTGACTTTTATAATTATTATTAAAGGTAACCTTATTTTGTGCTCAGTGATTTACTTTATTTTGAATATTACTATATCCGTATGTATCTTATGTTCTGTTAATTTATTGAAATATTTTTTGATTCACGATGATATCAGTCAGAAAAAATATAAAGCATTTTTATAAATATATTATAGAATTACCATGAGTTGATAAAATTATATCACGATAACGATATATTTTAAAAAATAAAACACAATTTGTTTGTACTACTTCCTCATATTTATAATGATC
This sequence comes from Himalopsyche phryganea, assembly GCA_022494535.1. Lineage (NCBI taxonomy): Eukaryota > Metazoa > Arthropoda > Insecta > Trichoptera > Rhyacophilidae > Himalopsyche > Himalopsyche phryganea. Next base: position 3,076,883 of record JAGVSL010000044.1, on the reverse strand, counting down.
AGGACCGGTTCCGCTCAACACGAGCATTATCAACTGATAAAAATACAAACATAACAGGCGTATTTATATAAAATTGAGTGAAAAAATGAAGGTATATAAAACTAATGGTTCATGAACTGAGACAAGAAAATATTGATTAACAAACAAATTATACATGAATCAAATGAAGGAGTCTACAATTAAAATGTTATGGACCTCTTGCAAATCATTAAATACTAATCTACAATCACAAATATACGGTAGTGATTTGCAAGAGGTCCATAACATTTTAATTGTAGACTCTTTCATTTGATTTATGTATAATTTGTTTGTTAATCAATATTTTCTTGTCTCAGTTCATGAACCATCAGTTTTATATACCTTCATTTTTTAACTCAATTTTATATAAATACGCCTGTTATGTTTGTATTTTTATCAGTTGATAATGCTCGTGATGAGCGAAACCGGTCCTGATCATTATAAATATGTGGAAGTAGTACAAACAAATTGTGTTTTATTTTTTAAAAGATAATCATCTTATTAAAAAAAAAACCAAAAAAAATCATTTTTAACATTAACAAATAGGTACGTTTATAATAAAATGAATGAGGTCAGAGACCAATTTACTCTGATAAGACTAAAAACTTGATTTGAGTTTTTTCCCATAATTCCATGAACTACTTACTATATTTTATTTAGACTGTTAAATCTAAAATAGGCTAAGTAGAGTATAAACCAGATAAATTTACATCGGTTGTTTTGATAAATATTGTCATTTAAATTCTCGAAATAATATAGCAAAGGCTTTCGCCTCCCCCACAGGAGAGAAAAGGCCTCCAAAGCGTCCTCGTTTTCCCGCGCTTTCCCACACTACTGTGAAACTTGTCCGCGCCAACGGCTATATACGCTCTGCCACTCTAATGAACGAACCTGAGCGGAAGTACGACAAATACTAACGACCTAGTCACGCGTAAGTATGTCTGCGATTGTACTTCCGACATCCAACGTACCTGACTCCCGCAAATCTCTATTTCATTACGCTTAGTAATTATTTTCATTCCTTATAAACTGACAGTGCTAAACGAGGATAATGTAGAACATCATAACTTTAAGATGTGACACACATAACACAGTAAGTATTAAGATATCTTTGAGGAAACCAAGTTCTGTTTTTCTTGAAATCAACGTTTTTACTCAATATCACATCACAGATATGTCAGTCCTATAGCCAAGTTGTAAACGCTGTACGGCAATCATCCATTCGGTTGTGGAGTCACTGTTTCGAATCCTAGAATGAAATACGTGGATATTTTATTCTTCGCACAGTTCATAATAATTTTAAGCCTATACAAAGACTTCTAGATATTATCTTCACTGCGAAAAACTTAAAATATATTGTGGTGTATAGTCATGCTCGAAGTGTTATTTGTCAATTGATGATGGAAAGGATTTAGTTTAAAAAAACACACATGAACAGACGTGAATCAGAGCTAAAACGGTCCTGGTCATTATAAATAATGTGTTTTATTTTTTTAAACATAAAATCATTGATAAAAAAGTAAGTTTTTTGTAGACAAAGGTTTTTGGTTAATACAAAATCCAACTGAGACATTTGTGACATACAAGTGGTTTGCAACGCAATACACTTTATCAATTACACTAATGTTAACACTTCTTGAGCGGGTGCCCGGAACAATAGACTCTATCCTGTGGCGGGCGTTTTTCGTGATTAGCGCAAAAATATATTGCTTTTTAAAATTGACACAACTTATAAACGAAACAATATTTTCGATTGAAATTTTCAAGAACTCTCTGGACATCGTTTTAGCAAAATAAGAAGTTTCAGTTGTTGGTTCTGTAGACCAATACTCGCCCCTTATACCCTTGCGAACTTGTCCTATCAAAAGAATAAGTCCCAGAAACTTTTTCATTTCTTTCAAAGTAATATTTTTCCACTTTGCCGATTTTTTACATAATTTATAATTATGGGAGTTTTGGTGGTAATATCTATTAGATTCGTTTACAAAAAATTCAAACAAATCATCACCGATATATAAATTTACCGCATCACTTACAGTTTGAGGACAATCGAAATTTGAATTCAAACCGCGGCGGCCTAAAAATGATTCCAAAACTGGAGGATTATCTAACGATGACCACTCATCCACATACTCGTCTGAGCTCGTCTCCGAATCAGAATCACTTGGAATAGTGCGACGGTGAAACGTTCTAGGTCTTGGTATTTGCTTATCATCACTTGATTCGTTGTCTGACAACTCTTCAATATCATTATTCCACGAGCAATCAGATAAATTGTCGACATACACTTCATCGTCACTATCATTGGCTTGTGAAGACATTTTTGTAGGGATAACGTCTTATACAATGGTAATATTATATTCGAATAATAAAATACGAAACAGTATGTAAACAAAACAGCGCGAGCGATATGAAAAATAGTCCGACACTTGAAACGACTCAAACTGAACTAGAGATTGAGATATCGAAACAAATCTATACGACTGTTGATTTTCACCCCTTATAATCTAGCAAAGAAGTAGAACTAATGATAATTAGTTGCGGCGTTTTATTTCACGCCGATATACAAACCCGTGAAATGCCGTCTCCCGCCAACAACCGATAGTCAACAAAAACGACTTTTGCCGTGTCCCGCCTTCGACCGATAATCCGCGAAAAACGGCATTTGCCGTTTCCCGCTGTCAATGTGTTAATATTAATTCATTTTAATAGTTTTTAAGTACTATGATGTCTCCATAAAAGAAAGTTCAGCTGTGTTCTTTTCTTTAAGAAAACAAGGCATTTGAAAAAAATATCTATATTAAAAAAATACTCATAGTGCTAAAATTGAAAATAATTCTTTTAAAATATCTGGTGTAATTTCTGTTGGAGTTTGTAGATTGTATAGTGTACAAAAATATGTAAAAGAAATTTTAAAACTGTCACAAACTGTAAAACTTTTGTACATTCTTGTTCTATTTTCAATCTCGAGAAAAATTGAAAATGACTCTTTATTCAAATAAATCGATCGTCTTTTCAATTTCAGTTCGTTTTCAATAGAACCAGGGCTGCAAGACCATTATTCATGTATCAATTTCAATTGAGGGAAACGGTGGATACATATTTTTTTTTCAGTTTATGCGAGCGTTAGTTTTCTTGCATTTTCCAATTTGAAAAGATATTCTCTGCTGGCTGGTTTATTTTACTTTATACATATTTTTTCTTAAATTGTGTTTGTTGTTAGCACAGTTAACGTAAGATATCAAACAATGTTTGACATATTATTAGTGTAAATATACAAAAGTTTTCACACATTTACGGTTTGTATTTGTTAGTTAATAAGTTAATAGTATTGGCAAACCACTCATTTTTGATTGGAGCTTATCGTCCAATGTTTTGAAACTCATTCTTAATGCTTTTGATTTACTTTCAACTGTTAAATTTATTTTCTCTTTGTTTTTTAAATTCTTGAGAATAATGCCTCTAGTTGTTTTGTAATTTCTGGGCCTTTTCAAATAATATATATTTTTATTAGAAGGATTCGTCGGTGATATTGTGGAAATTCAATTTTTATATTTAATTAATGTTGATAACTTTGTTATTCCACTGGCTGTGTTACTAAGTGAGTCTGAAGATGCTTCTTAAAAAAGCGAAAGGCGTGTAAGATTTAGCAGAGTATACGCTGTACAATTTTACTTTCCAGCTCTAGGGTGGCCATGATCTAATATTTTTTTTATAAATATAAACTATTTTAAGACATCGACTGAGGGTGCTTGATGGAATTTCAATATCAAATTTGGATTATTGAGATTTTGTACACTTCCATGTATTTTGTCACTAACGACCCGGGTTTCGCCTTTCGGCATCTTCAGGCATTCGAGCTCACGAATGGACTCGAACTGACGGACAGTAAACAGTGTCTAACGTTTATATAGAAGATACAAATACGACAAATATTATTTACGAGGTAAGTTATTATACGTCTGAGATCCACACTGATACCTGAGTTAAAATTTTGAGAATCGCCTTAATCCTTATTTTGTAAACACCACATTAACAGAGTAGCGAATTGCCGCTTTCCAACTTCTTTTGGAATTACCAGTGATTTTACAATTATAATAGCATTGTGGGTTTCGACGGGATGCAATTCGACGAAAGGGTAAATATATACAATCATTCCACGTTTCTCCCAGAGAAAATAATACTCTTTTCAACGGAATTATTTTACGACAGCTGTATTATTTATGTTTTAATTTTATTCTTATACTTGAAAGCTTCCGTGTTTGAAAGTACGTTTTTGCTGGAAATCCTCATTTGCGATTCGAACCTCTATCAATAAATATAACACATCTGGTATAGGTTCCATTGTAACCGCTCTAACTGTCTGTAGTGATTAAGCATTCCAATTTATAAATATACGTATGACCGTATAATACATTATTTGATTCATGAAATGCATTGAACCATGATTTCCATTCGGGCAATCATTCAGCGTGTGTATGTGTGTAATGTCTATGTATGTGTCTGACTCCACCAAGGGCTAAAAGCGAATAAGCTCCTATTAAATAATCGAATCATTGTACGGAATTAATTGGCACAGGGCAGGTGACATGAAAGGATTTGTGCCCGTTACCTCTGGCGACTACAGCCAGAGCAATTAGTTCTGTCCTCACGTAACTAGCGAACCTTTCAGCTCGTTCATTTGGCTGACATTGTTTGACAGAACAGGTAAATGCGTAATTTAAAGTAAAAAGTATATTACCAAATTTGATATTATTGTTGCTTGAAAAGCAACCTTAATATGCGATCAGTACTATAAGAAAATTCGTAATATAGGTGTAGTCTTAGAATTCCTAATCTCTACCAAGAAATTGTATGGCAGTTGTACGTAGATTGACTCTCAACTCCATTTTTCGCGTAATATACCGTATATTTGAAAAGATTTCTTTAAGTTTATTCAGTGATTCTTTATTATAATCATTACATATTTCACAATTCATCGAAAACTGCCATATAGCTGTCATTATATTTTTTTTTTTTAATAAAACACAATTCATTTGTACTACTTCCACATATTTATAATGATCAGGACAGGTTTCGCTCATCACGAGCATTATCAACTGATCCATCATTCATCAGTTGATAATGCTTGTGATGAGCGAAACCAGTCCTGATCATTATAAATATGTGGAAGTAGTACAAATGAATTGTGTTTTATTTTTTAAAATATAATGTCTTTCCACCAAGAACTGACAGTTAACACCTTAAAAGTGATTATATTTTTAAGTAAAAAATCTATTTAATGAATGTTTTAAATATCTTTTTACGTATTCACACCTATTTATTGCATATGACTATAATTTAAGACATCGACTGAGGGTGCTTGATGGAATTTCAATATCAAATTTGAGTTGTTGAGATTTTGTACACTTCCATGAATTTTGTCAATAACGACCCGGGTTTCGCCTTTCGGTATATTCGCTCGAATGCCTGAAGATACCGAAAGGCGAAACCCGGGTCGTTAGTGACAAAATACATGGAAATGTACAAAATCTCAATAACTCAAATTTGCATATGACTATATTTATTCATATTTTTTTTTTTTTTTTTTTAATCCATGTCCGCTCCCAATGCGGAGCATATGGTCTCTTAATGGAGGTATCTTAACAGAATTTTTTCAACGAGAACTGCTCGTTACTCAGTTGCTCAACCTCTCTTTTTTCGAAGAGAGTAGGGATAGAAGGATATGGCTAGGACAGGACTAGTGGTTAGCTAATCGCTCTCGCTACGCCCCGTTTTTTTTTTTTTATTCATAAATTAAAAGTAGAAAATTATACGTTTAAGGGTTAAGTGTCCATATATTTTATGTCCCATTCAATCTAAATATTCTACTAATAACTAGGAGCCATTTTCTCTTCCAGAGTACTTACTTTTGAGTGTTTCCCATTTGCACTTTTGAATTTCCCATTCGTGTGGATATCTTCTTCATGGAGTTGTTTGAAGATACTTTCAAGAGTATCCGTACATAATTTAGGTGATATTTTATCACCCTAAAGAGACAGTTTATGAAGATTGACGGTTATCTTTCTGTGAACGTATATATTGCTGAGAAGTTGTCTATAACATATCGTTCAGGTATACTACATTTGTTTAGCTATTCAAATTGATCAGTGAATAAAATTTATTTTTTTCATTTAAAGAAATAAAAAAAAGCAATAATCCTTATAGTATGTATTCCTCAATGCATTTCTTTGTTGGGTTAATATATTTTGGAGTTCTGTGAGTGGAATACTTATTTATTCTTGGCGGTTTCCACTTTAGAACTGTAACTCACGATTATATGTTTTTCATACTCCATTCTTGTTAATTTTTCTGGAACTTACTTATATCGTTATTTTTAATGTAGGTATATGACGACATTTTTTAGTCTATTGAAGATTATTCTAATATAACTATGTATTTAAGAAAACCAAAGGAAGTGCTCTAATCTTAACGCTGAAATATTGTAGAAATCTTCTTGATCTATTTGCATTTAAAAAAGGTTTTATTATTTTTGACACTAATTTAAACATTTTTAAAAGTTTTCAACTAATGCCTGGTTTGAATACATAGTATGTTCATCACAAAGATAGCTTGTTGGGAACAATATAGGTTTGTTAGAAGGGATTAATTTAATAATGTTTTATATCGTCGGTGGAAGGCGATAAGTCAAAAATCGACTGTTTTGAGTTATGAATGCAGTACGATAGAGCTTAAGACGGTCTATCGTCAGCTCAGCTAACAAGCTCAGCAATATTCTACGTTTTTTTTTACATAATTTGAAGAAATCAATATGAGTTAAGTCAATTTCATCACAGTTATTAGTGGCAAAAAGCTGTTATTAATATGATTATAAAAAAAAATTACTAATAAAGAAATCGAATTTGAAGAAAGCTTTTTGACTTATCGCTTTCTGCCACTATAGCAACGATATAATCCATAATAATTCACTACCAATAAGATAAACGCAAATACCTGAAGTTGCTAATATGAGAATATGGGTAATTTTCTGATAGCCGGTCAATCTTATTTGAAAAAAATTGATTGACCTATAATGAAGGTTTATTGTCAGTTGGTTGGGAATTTCGAGATACTGATAATGAGAAGAAAACATGTATTTTCTGCATTCCCTAAGGTACTCAATATTTTAACCATCACACCTCAGGTCTTTGTTACAGGGCGTGCTATGCAGAGTAATAATGTTGATCGTGTTCAAATTTAAACAATTCTTTAAGACTAACTTGAATGCACTATAGCGTAAACTGTCGAGGTGACAGTTTACGCTCTTATACTATTATATGTTTTTTTACAAAACGAATAATTACTTATGAGAATTGAACACCTTTGTCTATTGAACAATCAATAACAGTACTCGTATGGTGCCTTTCGGATTACGGTGGTCTTCGACTAAAAAAAAATTACGATGCATCCGATTAGCGGATATGTACAGCTTGTACCCACTCTAGAAATAAATTACACCGGTAGTGAAATTGCCCCAGGCCCTTCACCAAACTCCAATTACTTAAAAATTTGAAGAAAGTATTTTGAAAATTTGGTTTTTATAGATTAATTTGATGTTGTTATCTCCGGACTATAGCGTTTATGAATAGATTTTCTGAAAATTAAGATTAAGTTTTCATAAAATATTTTAATTATCAATTGCGGTATTTCCTACTTGCCGAAAGTTTTGTTGAAGAAATTTTAGTAGGTACGTACTCGCTTGCTGAAATATTTTCAACATTTTGTTCATATTTCAGAATTCTAGAAGACGACAAAAGTTATCAATAAGCCTTAATAACGTTAAAAATAAGTATACATATAAATTAATTGAGCTTTTTCAGTAAATTCAAATTCTTGATATCTTAATGTGAACCGGTGACTAGATACTTTGTAAGCCCAAACACGACATGGTTTACAAAAAGCTTATCATTCTTGCTACGCTCGTTTTAAAGATCAAATGGGTAGAATGGAATGTTGGAATCACAAATATCTATGCCATTGAACATCCATCCATTATCCGATTGAAAAGTTTATGTGCCTGTACAGGGGTTCAAGCCCGTGAATACGTTAATCGAATAAAATACTATAAAAATAATGTTTTTTATTCCTGTGTTGGTGGTCCGCAAAATACTTCTTTCGCATGAGTAAAAATGTCGTTGGCTACGGCTACGGATGTCTCGGGTTCGATTCCCAGTGCGGACAGTTTCATAAATTGATCTTTCAATCGATTTATCCCTCCCACCCATTCCATCCTCACGGGATGTAGCAAGAGCGATAAGTTAACCACTAGCCCTGTCATAACACTATCCTTCTATTTCTACTCTCTTCTAAAAAAAAAAGAAATTGAGCAACTGAGTAACAATCGGTTCTCATAGAGAAATTTTGTTGAGATACCTCAATTAGAAGACCATATGCTCCACCATGAGAGCGGATATGGAAAAAACGGTTGAGAAACACTGATATGAAATATTGATTTTACTTCAAGATTCATTTCTTTGGGTAGTACGAGATTTCACATAATTAATTCTTTATTTTTGAGTCTATTTAAATAATAGCTTGCGTTACTGGTGATTTGTTTTACCTAGTAAACTGTAAATAGAGCAACCAAACCGCTGCAATGTTGGTTTACAAAATAATGAACATAATCAGATCTGTGGCAGCTTTACTACACTAATTCAGTTTTGTTTTCATTTCGGCCAGTTGTTATTTGTAAAAATATTGGAAATGCGGTATTTCCTTTTAACCTTTCGAAGCATAAATTGAAAATAATGTTTGATTATTTATATAAAAGCTTCAAACATTCACTATCGCATCAGTAAAGTTTATTGTTATTTGAAATAATAGCATTAATTTCGTGGTACAGAATTGAAAGCAATATTATTTGGTAATTTTTTTCAAAGTTATCCTTCATAAAGTTCGGCGTCCGTGGCGCAGTTGGTTTCGTCGCTGGCTACGGTTACGGATGTCTCGGGTTCAATTCCCGGTGCGGACGGTTTTCATAGATTGATCTTTCAATCGATTTATGGATTTCTGTTCGTAGTCTGAGTCCTCCCTCCCACCAATCCCATCCTCACGGGGCGTAACGAGAGCGATTAGCTAACCACTAGTCCTGTCATAGCCCTATCCTTCTATCCCTACTCTCTTCGAAAAAGAAAAGAGAGGTTGAGCAACTGAGTGACAAGCAGTTCACGTAGAAAAAATCTGTCAAGATACCTCCATTAGGAGACCATATGCTCCACATTGGGAGCGGACATGGAAAAAAAAAATTTTCATACCAAAGACACTCGTTGTTAATGATTTAATTTTGTGAGAGCAATATCAGAAACATTTATTTCTATATATAAAATAACTTGTGTATTAATCATATAGGAAGTTAGCATTTTAGTATTGAGAGTACTTTGTTATTGATAAATCTTAAATGAGGCATGGAAACATAAAAAGGGGTATTGCAGCTAATAGCTATCAATGTCAATGCTTCGTATGAGATCTTACGTACTATAGAAAAATACGTTGAGTTACCTACGATATGAAGCAATATGGTAGACATTGAGAGTGGACATAAGTTAACAGAAATAATATGAATAAAAAGAATCGTACTGTAGCTAACAAAACATAATATTGTTTATCGAGCTGGTAAAAAACTAACTAGTGAGAGGATGCAATTGATTTTTAAAAAGAATTATATTATTGACAAACACGTAACTCTTCATCTACCTCATTTTTGGTTTCATTTCTATGAGTGCTTAAAACTTAATTCATAAAAATATAACGATCTAATCTAGAATATTGATTACAAAGCGAAATTCAAAATCCTAGACTTTGTGTACAGTTCCGTTTTTTTTCTGTCTTTTAACATTTCCTCTTCTGTTACAATCAGGCTTGTACGTACCGCCATATCTTGCGAAAAGGTTAAGAAGGTACATTTGTTAATCAAGTAATGGAAAATACTTCAAAAATTATGCAAACAGGATTTCTTAGGTCAGAATTTTTTCTAGGAAACGTCTACGCCTGGGAAGCAATCAAGCTGTGCGTTTTTGGCTGGTCTACAAATCTAAATTGTCTTCTTCTTTCGCGACACACATGAGACTTCTTGCGGCACACAGCTTGGCGAACACTGCTTTAAGAGTTCTAGTACTCAAAATAAAGTTTTACTCTAAATTAGAAGTCGTAGACTCATTTTTTTATATTGATTAATAGTCCATATTTTTTAATAAAGGTACTGGCAGAATTTTGCCCAACAATATGAGTTTATTATCAATTCTAAGTAATCAGTGATAATTGAATTCATTCAAAAAATGGTAGTGAGTTGACAATTTTGGGGTTCAATCTACAATTTTCATTTAATTTTAAAAAGAAAACGTGATTTTGATAATTTTGAAAATGTTCACATTTAAGAAAACAAAGTTAAACACCTTTTTCTTATTTTCTCTTACATTATTATCATAAAAGATAATTAAAGTACGAAAGAATATATATTTAGATGACCATATTATATTTCCAGCTATCATAAAAAGATCACGACATTATGTGCCAGGTGGTCTGCGAAAAAAATTTAGTGGTTCTCAAATTTTTTTAGGAACCTAAATGGAGCCAAGAACCCTTAAAGTGATAATATTTACACTTTTTTCATAATGAATAATGAAACTTTTGTGACTATACTACAATACAATTATGTTTAAATAAATTCTTAAAAAGTCATTCAATCAAAAAAAAAAACAATGTAAGTAGTTTACAAAAGTAACTATTCATATGTCAAAAAGGTAAATTGAAGTTATTTAACTATCTGAAGTGTAATTTGTGTAACCGGCACTATTTAATTGTATAACCAAACGTTTCTAAGTGAGTAACTATACAATCTCGAATAATGTCATTAAATGTGATACAATTGTTTAAATTGGCACTACGCGAGCAGTTTAACCCTTTGTTCAAACACGCTATTTGTAATTGTATCCATGCTGTTTGGTTAACTAGACAATGTGGACATTCCACAGAAGCTAAAGGCTACATTTCATTACACACTTAGGGACGTAAATTTATTATCGCCATCGATATCACACTCGTACATGCATAATGTTATTGACATCGTTTATGGGAAAACAACATTTAGTCGAAAATACTTGTAGAAAGCAAATCGATGTTGAATATTTTATTGAAAACGTTTCTGAATCTTTATTTATAAATTACTAGTAAGTACCCGGCATTAGTTGCAATGCCATTCAACGAAAGAAAGTGTCTGTGTTTTAATTCTGTTTATTGCAGCGCTTTTGCAGCAGCGCAGACACACAATATTTTTTGTTTCCTGTCTGGTGCGTACTCGAATAAATCAGAAGATTTTCCGAGATGTCGCTATTTGTACGAATCTGATTCTTTATTTTAGATTTTTTTAGATTCTAGTTATATCTGGATTGTGAGATTGATTTTTATATATAATACCTATTGTAGGTTAAAAATTAAAACTTTGAGAGTCGGGCTCGGGCCGGATCAGGCCTGATTGTACTATGTCTATAGTCATCGCGTAAGTGAAAGCAATAACTTCAAATAACAAAGTTCTATCAGAATCGGATGAATGGTATGGTAGTGCATAAGATACGAGAAAGCACACATTGATTTTTATATATTAAATAAGACCTACTGTAAGTTAAAAATTAAAACATTGAAAGTTGGGCTCAGGCCGGGCCGGGCCTGATTGTACTATACCTATAGTTATTGCACAAATATCAAAGCATCTAGGGTTACAAGATTTATAAGATATAAATAGATATCTATTTTGGCTTTATGAAATCATGTACATGTTGTACATTTCTATTCGTTTGTCACTAACGACCCGGACTTCGCCTTTTGACATCTTCAGGCATTCGGGTACACGGATGAACTCGAAGTGACAGTAAATAGTTTATATATAAGACAAATTAAGAAGAAATATTAGCACAAGTTTATGAACTTCACAGATATCTGAATTAATTTTAATACTGATTAAATAATAATGACTTTCAACCTAAGTTTGGAAAATAGTCGCATAAACAATAGTAAAAAACTCATACGATTTTGCAATTGCAAGTGTTTATAAAAAAAATCGTTTATTTTTTGTACTGTTTGCAATTTTATTTCACAATGAAAAAATTTTTTACTATGGGTCACCGTTCAAAAAGGCCAAAGACTTGCTATTCACAGTATAAAGTAGACAGTTAGACAAATATCGTAATAAGGAATACCTTAAGCAACTGAGATTTTTCGAAATTCTAGATTTTATCAGTTAGCTGAATTTTAGTAAAAATATTATTTATTAAGTTTCCTCATTACATGCAAAAGATTTAATTACATATTCCATAAAATAGTACTGTGGTGTAAAAGAATATCATAAGTGAGCTGAAACCCCGCTGAAAAAAATCGATGCTCATCATATAATAAGATTGTGGTGAAACTACTGCAAAAAGCTTTTTATTTTTGTAAACATAATAGTTTCCACGAATCGCCTAAATTTATTGACACTATTAAAGTGATTGCATAATTTGTATTGAAATTCATTGTAATTCACATTTCACATATTAATATTTCTAAAAATATTACGCGGATTAGAATAAAATAAAAAACATCAAAACATTTGGCTGACGTCAATAATTGAACTTTTATCACTATTACACAATTCATCAATATATATTATATTTGCAGCATTCATCTCCATTGCAATGTCTCTTATCAAGCCAAAAGACACTTTGCCAATATATTTACTCGCGTTGCTGTAATGTAATTTTCGGTGAGTCAATCTTTTGATTTACAATGATAACGAAGATAATTAATAATTATTTAGGTATATACTATCATTCTTGCAGTCAGTAGCGATAAGTAATGATTGTACCTGTAAATTTATTTATGTTTCTCTATATACAGGTATATAATATCTCAAGTTATTTTATTCGCTAAATTTCATCAGTAGCAATATTGAATTTTTAAGGCCCACTCTTGAAATGAAATCAAAGCTTATAATAATATTATTATAGAATCACATTTTTTGTGTACAATTCCATATTTGTGTTCATTGAAGGTTGTTCAATACTTTGGCATATTCACGCATAAACAACACGGATACGCTCAGAATGACAGACAATAAAAAGATAAGTGTTTTATTGCAAAGTACGCTCGGTACCAGAAATAAAACTAAGTCATCTGTAAACGAATCCTTCAATATCATTGGATAAATTTGCTATTACAATAAAATTGATATTATGATTACTTTATATTGGTAACCCAATTTTACAAAATCCAATTTCAAATTGATTCAATAACTAAACATTTAAAGTGTAAAATTCCAAGAAAAATGTAAAGTAATGACGTTGTGATTGCGATTTGTATTTACTCCTTCAATAAAATTTCTCGAACGTAAATGAATATTTTTCAATTTGCGCTACTTGAAATATTACGTTTACATCCCAGGTATTATAATATCCCATCCGTTTATTCAGTTTTTCATTTAAAAGTATTCATTACACAATGAATTTTAGTCATGTTCTGAGGCGCGGAACATAGTAATTCGATACTTATAACTACAACAAAAAATAAATTCAAACGAATATCAATTAATTCAAATATTAATAATATAATGATCTATGCACCTTCAATTACGAGTTTAAAAAAAAAATACCATTTCTACACCCAATGTGGAGCATATGGCCTGCTAATGAAGGTATCTCAACAGAAGTTTTCTACGAGAACTGCTTGCTACTCAGTTGCTCAACCTCTATTTTTCGAAGAGAGTAGGAATTGAACTTTAGGGCTAGGACAACACCAGTGGTTAGCTAATCGCTCTTGCTACGACATGTTTCTGGGATAGGATGGGAGGGAGGGAATTTAGGACATCACAAACTTTTACATAATTTAAGACATCGACTGAGGGTGCTTGATGGAATTTCAAAATCAAATTTGGATTATTGAGATTTTGTACACTTCCATGTATTTTGTCACTAAAGACCCGGGTTTCACCTTCCGGCATCTTCAGGTATTCGAGCGCACGAATGGATTCGAACTGACAGACAGTAAACAGTGTCCAACGTTTATATAGAAGATACAACTACGACAGATATTAAACCATAAATTTTGACAAACAACACGATATCTTAACACTAATTTACTGTAGAGTTCATTCAGTCAATCTTGCTGTACTAGCAATATTGATATAATTTAAGACATCGACTGAGGGTGCTTGATGGAATTTCAATATCAAATTTGGATTATTGAGATTTTGTACGCTTCCATGTATTTTGTCACATTTACGTCTACTAAAAGAAACCTATAAATCGATTGAAAAATAAATTAATGAAATGGTCTTCACTGGGACTCGATCCCGAGACATCCGTAACTGTAGCCAACTACGATAACCACTACACCACGGAGCTGACAGATTATGAGTTTACTTAAGATATTAAAATGTGAAATATTGATAACTTTTGTTTCAGGCTTGAAGGCTACTATTTAGATTTAAATAAAAATTCAAACAAATACTTTGAGAGTGCAATTATTAAAAGAAAAATAATATTTCAACATTTCATATTTTTTGGGCGACGGAAAACGACTAAAGATTTTCGCTAAATGAGAGAAAAACGTGCTCCTTACTCTTAAAGGTAATACAAATGATGTTCCTCGTGGCTTAATTTATATGGATCATTCTCCAGTTAAATGGCAATGATCTTTTGTACGAGGTGATGTCCCGTTATCTGTACTGGGTAGCTAGTATTGTATTTTAAATCATTATTTTTTTATTAAAAACAATAAAAATAGTTTAGTGTGTATTTTTACCTAAATAATTTCCAATCAATAAAATACCCGGGGGTTGTGATATGTAATAAATAAATTCCATTGAGTCTCATTGAATTAAACATTCAATTTGATGAAATTGTGTGCAAGGTACTTAAGACACGAATAATATTTATACTTGATTATAATTTGACTGTTATTGAAAAACACTCCATACAATAATAAATTATTGAAAGTCAATAAAAAGTATGAATTTCAACAAATTTATTTTTTGTTTAAGTTATATGAAACGGTTACATTTATTTACTATAAGTCTAATGCGAAATGGTCTGGTTTCGATCTTTTTCGCACGCCTGTTTGTTTAAATTTATGGAATTCGTAATGGAGATGTTTCTCGTTATTTTACTTAAAAAACACAAAAAAAATAGCAAATAATAATGAAAAGGTATTTTTTTGTTCACACCCTTGTCGTTCTGAGAAGAAAATTCTTGAAAACTTTTCGCATAACAATTTGCTTGCGCTTAAATTTCCACACAATAAATCATCTAATTCGTGGAATATTGTAAAACTTGTAGTGAAACACGTTGGAATTAATAAGTTTCACGTGATAGACGAATCTTCCACAACAAATATTGCGTCATGAGAATAGTATTACTGGAAAATATGATATTTTAAATATTACTTTTAGATATTCATACTTATTAGACAGGCGTTGGGAGAAAGAAAGAAAACACATTGGACATTATAAAGAGCTTTTAAATTGATTACCAATGAATAAGCTTAATATCTATTCTGCAAAAAAGAGGTTGAGACTGGATGAGCAAATGAATTAAAACAAGTTCTCGTAAAACTACTTCTGTTGATATACTTATTCAAAAGTAAGAAAAGGGTCATTTGCAAAGTCTGCGTGTTCATTTTTATGAAAGTTTCCATTGAAAAATAAATTATTTCATATATTATTTTATTACTGGTAATTTATTCTAGGATTAAACACAAAAAGTTAACAGATCATTGGTTATTTGTCTCGCAAAGTTACCCTGCGGAATTTTAATGCCGCCCTACTCCTAACTGAATGTTAAAAAACTGCCTATCAAAGAATTTTAGAGAGAGATAATAAAAGAGTCGATTGATGTCTACCTCATGAATGCGATTTTAATTTATACTTATTGCGTACCAAAAACGTAATGAAATTTTAAATCCTTTTTGGCATCTGATATGTAACGGGTTTTTTTTATGTTAACCAAAAAAAAAATCCATTTACTTTATATTTTAATAATAAAAAGAATGTGGTACAAGAATGTCTTCCGATAAATACAAATAACAATTCCATGATAATTAATCTCATATTTAATCAGTACATTGCTTGCTTTAAAATAAAGAGAGACACCCACCCTGTCCTACTTAAAACACTAGTATACTTACTTAAAAATGAATTTCGCACCAATAAGACTAATTCATATTTTTAAAACATCGAAATTGTCGTTCGTTTTACGTGGCTACAGCTCTACCGCATGAATGTGACGTTTTCAAAAATGTTTTTATTAAACAAAATTGTACGTTCGTAATTAATTACGAAGGGGTAAGTCATTAGCGGTCAAAACCAGAAATTTTACCACCTAAACTTTTTTTAAACGCACGTCCTCAATATTGAAAATTAATCCTGCGCTTTGAGACCAAAGATAAAAGGGAAAATAATAATGATTTTAAAAATTCCGGCATATTTTTGAAAAGGATTTTTAATAATATTCTAGAATCGTTTACATGCGGCTGTTATGTTAACATCATTATAAGCTTTGCTATCTCAAACATAGTCATCGCTAGTTGCCAAAGTTGAATGTTTTATGTATGCAAAATAAAAAAATAATTCTAACATGCCTTCAAAAGAATTATCGTAAATGATGGTTTTCAATAAGGCAAAACACGTGTAACTAGTAACATAACCAGAGATATTTTTTTCTCAGTGTACTATTCAAAAATAAAAATGTCAACCCGCGAAACCATGCAAGATGGAAGATTAATGTGAAATTTAAATTTAACAATTATCGATAATATTTATTTAATGCACGTCCACTCACTTGAAGTGGTCGTTAGTCTAAAGCTAGATCTCACTTTTCATACAGAGCTTGCATATAAGAATCCTAGAACTCAATTTAGTGAGAAACAAATAATTCTTAAACATATTAAAAATCGATATATTATCTCTACTTTATAGTAGAAATTACTACTATAAATCTGTATGTCTGTCAGGCAAAGATCTCCTCCCAAATACACTGTTCGGGCGTGAATAACGATGCGATATTTGCAAATGTCATTCAAGCTGCCATTTCTAAGTCAATTGTGCTAGTTTCAACTTTTGGCCTCAAACTGGAAAACCATATATATTCTACGTCTCAATGTGGAATAAAAAAATGAACAAAAAATTATAGCAAAACAATGTCGTCCAGCAACCATTCCAGACTAAAATATTTCATAAATCACAGATGAAATAATAACGCAAATGAAAATGTTTGTCAAATTTGAATTGTTGAGATGTTGTACATTTCCATGTATTTTGTCACTAGTGACCCGGGTTTCGACTTTGGGTATCTTCAGGCATTCGAGTACACGAATGGAAATGTACAAAATCTCAACAATTCAAATTTGATATTGAAATTCCAAATGTTTGTATTGAATATTAAGAATTTCATTTTGTGACATGGTAGAAAGTGAGCTTTCTACCGAGTAAATTTCTCCATCTTGACGTGCGTCTGAAACCATCTTGCCAATTCACCAAACACGACATAGACAGAATTCTTCAAGCTCTGCGAAAATCATAGCTTTGCAAATACAGTATTATATTGTGATGTTCCACAAATTTTTACAATAAATAGTAAAAGTCAAAAAGTTTCGATCTCGAAACGCTCTTGGTCGTGTTCACACCAGTTATCTGAAACCTTTTCTCACCAACGGCACACCACAAAATATGTAAACTTCATTAAAAAAAAACGTTGTTTTTTATTAACGAGGCTTAACTACTAAAAATTAGCTAAGCTAAGTTGCGTGTATAAAAGTATTGCCTATTTTTTTGTTTGGATAAATTAAAAATAATCTTTCTGTATTCAATAATAGTCTCGTTGGTTCACCGGAAAATTTTCAATGATCCTAATCGTAACACCCTTTGAAAATGTTCGAGTTTCTGTTTGTAGCTGTTAAGACTTTACAACGAAATGAATCTCTACTTAGGCGGCTGATTCCTTTATTTCTTCCATTACTTTCATTACGTGGCTTGATGGAAAGAGCTATACTCTAGTGATCAGGTGGGTCTGGGCTCAACTCACAACTAGGTCAAATAAAATCTCGTACAATTTTTACATTGGAAATTTTAATCTTTAATTTCGAACAATTTTCTTTTAATTAGTTAATTAAAAAACTAGAACAAACTAAAACATAGAAATAATTACTGAAGATCTAAGAGGTTACTAAAATTGTCTCTATCTTCACATTTTAAAAAGATTAGACATTTCCTAACAGCCTAGTAAAATAAAATTACTACGTAATTAATATAAACAAGTTCTTTTAAATGTAATCAAATCAATGCACGTTTAGATAAGAGAACTTATATTAAATATGTTGACGTATTGTCTTATAACATACTTTTATTTCAATAACGGAGAAGGCCCATCGTAAACTTATTCTTTGTAAAGAAGGGAGAAAAAGTTTTTTTTAATATTCAAGCGGGCGAGTAGTCAAATGAAAAACTTTACGTGAAAAAAATGAGAATTTTTGGAGGCGAATTTGCATACATTTCCTTTAGAGGATATTGCAGGTATCAATGAACTAGAAGTCTCGAAAAGTGAATGTATGTACCTGTAGATGCTGTGGTATAAAACTGTATATATTATATTACAATATTTACAAAATGTATTATTATATTGACGCACGTGAAAATATGACTCATAGAATAATGAATATTGGACATTGAATAATTTAATTATAAATGTTTTTTTCCATGTCCGCTCCCAACGTGGAGCATATGGTCTCCTGATGGAGGTATCTTAACAGTATTTTTTCTATGACAACTGCTTGTTACTCAGTTGCTCAGTTGATTTTTTTCGAAGAGAGTAGGGATAGAAGGATAGGGCTAGGAAAGCACTAGTGGTTACCTAATCGCTTTCACTACGCCTCGTGAGGATCGGATGGGTGATAGGGAGGTTTTAGACATCACAAATCCTTAGACTACGAACAGAAATCCATAAATCGATTGAAATATCAATTTATGAAAACCGTCCGCACCGGGAATTGAACCCGAGACATCCGTAACCGTAGACAACGACGCTATCAACCGTGCCACGGACGCCGACTTTATTTATAAGTTTGAGAAATACAATCGCAATCAAGATTTTATTTATAAAGTGACAAAGTAATATATATATGTTACAACCAATAGATGTTTTGACAAAATACAACCCCATTAAATATCAAGCCACAACGTTTCTTCGAAAAATAATAAAATGTCATGTTAAAAGAGAAAAAAATGTGACATTCGCTTTTGCCGAATAAGCATAGCTAATTTCGTATTTTGATTCATGTCAAAACACTGCATTCCAAAAAGTTTGTCGTCAGGTTCTATTCTCAGAGAGTCATTGAAATTAAAAGACTCTGTCTATTTCATATCCAAATGCTCCACATTGGAGGCGGACATGCTCGTTAAAAGTATATGCATAGTGGTATTAAATTTAATAAATTACATTAGAAGACAATAATATTCCAAACTTTTTTTATGCATAAATAAATACATAACACATATTTTGTCACTAACGACCCGGGTTTCGCCTTTCGGCATCTTCATTCGGTTCGAGTCCATTCGTGTGCTCGAATGCCGAAAGGCGAAACCCGGGTCGTTAGTGACAAAATACATGGAAGTGTACAAAATCTCAATAATCCAAATTTGAAATTGAAATTCCATCAAGCACCCTCAGTCGATGTCTTAAATTACATAACACATAATTGAAATAATACTATAGCAGTATTGGTTTGGGAACAGCTTATAAGTATTTCCGAAGAGAATAATCCGAGAAAACCTATCGCACTCCAGTATAGTTTACAGCGAGAATTTTAGAAGACTATTTGGTTTGCCAATAGATTTATTAGTTATGCAAAAAAATGGGTAATCATTGTTAACCATTCATATTTTGCGAAATCATTATATTCACAAGTTATTTGACAAAATGAATAACAAAATATGATTACATCAGTTGACTATTATTATTGTTATTAGTATTATGAGGCTTTACAGAGTTTTAAATTCCAATTGAATAGATTATAAAAAATACGTTTACTGAAAAATCAGCTTCATAGCTGTGTGATATGAGTGATACCAATAAAACAGCAAAGAAGCAGTTTAAAAAATATTTGGACCATTTTCTTGTACTGTGCAAAAAGAGAAATTTATTTCTCTATCCATTTTGGTAAAAGTCTACATTAATTCTCTATTGTAGCCGATATGACGCTTTTTATGTCACCCATAAAAGAAGCCCCAAATTTCACTCACATCGATTTCAGAACTACATTATTCGCGCAGAAGCCATACAAGTTTGATCGCTGGAGTTTCTTGTGTGGAAGCTTTACTCGGACAAGCTTTCGCTGACCCGTTGAAGCCTTCAATCTGTAGAGTGCAACCCTATTGTATGAGATTTCCACTTAACCGTGCATTTTTAATGCTTTGCGGTGTTTTTAATGTAAGGCAAATATCGCATACATCACTATAAACAGAAGATTTTCAACTCAGTAACATATTCTTTATTGTGGTGCCTGTGTCGTAAAAAAAAAATATATTCACACTTTTTTCTGAAGACAAATGAAAACCATGCTTTCAAATCAGTTTGAAGTATAGCATGTTTTAACAGAATTCAAATACCTTCCAGAAATTAACTCGTTTTTACGCCAAAAGGTTTAGTACAAAAATCATACATAATACTGTTAGATTTTTTTATTCAAAACTGTGTCGACTTCGCTCAGATTTAATGAAAATGCATGCTAACTGAGTGAAACCGGATTTATTTTTCATGAATATTCAAGCCTAATTCGCCCATGAAAGTAATTCAATATAGATTAATTATTCAGCTGGGAGTGAAAAATAATCGGAATTCATAGAACACTCGAAAAAATGTCAAAATTTATGTTTAATAATAATAAAACAAATTTAAAAAAATAAAATAAAACACAATTCATTTGTACTACTTTCACATGTTTATAATGACCAGGACCGGTTTCGCTCATCTCAAGCATTATCAACTGATCAGTACAAATGAATTGTGTTTTATTTTAATTTTTTAAATATAATGTCTTTCCATCAAGAATTGACAATTAAAAGTGAATAACATAAATGTTTATTTACTCAGCTGTTGTATATGATTTATACAGCATAAATATTTGAAAGAATTTCCAGTGCACATGTAGATAAAGATCCTAATGATGATTTACTAGGAAGGAATTAAATAAAGCGCGATGCTTACTAAACCAGTTTAATGTGTTTATCAATAGTTTTTGTATTGTTTTACGAAATGTAAGCGAATCAAAAAAACTGCTATTAGTTGTATTATAGTTTGAAAAGACAAATATACTGTAAAAATACCGGCCATTGAATCTTACGTCCGAGAAAGCAATCCGTATAAAAATATGCCAAACTTTAATTGTCCGAAATCATAAATAATCAGTATGAACAAAATACTATCGTTGAGTAGAGAGATAATTCGACTAAAGTTAATCAAAACTAATTTATAATATAATAAAACAAAACAAATATCTTTCAACACCGATTAGTGCCTCATGGTTAATTAATAATGAAAACTTTTCATGCCCAATACACTTAAAATGCTTGATTATTTATGGCCAAAGTTGAGAGCTAATTATTTTATCATCGCGTTAGGGGGGAGAGCAAACCAGAACGGGGTAAGGCATTATTTATTATTGGGATTACCCCAGTCAAACGTAGGCCTACGTTCACCTCCATGCCGTATAAATATTAAACTAGCCCTTAAGGTTTATTTACCATTGCGCTGAATAAAACACATTTCTTCATGAAAAAATAAATACCCTTAAATTAAGAGAGCTGTTTTAAAGTGGTTTGATACAAAATTTCCTAGCATGTTCCTGATTCAATTTAGCAAGTTCTGACAAATATTTTCCAAAACATAAAAAATAGTACTCGCTTGAACTCACTCACATTCTCACGGAATATGTTAATATCCAAAGCAACACCGTTGAACACTATAAAAAAAAAACTTTTCAGTGGCGGGCTGGGTCTACAGTGTATAAACCTTGGAAGTAAAAACAATTAATGTCCACGATTCCCAAAAGGAGTATCAGGTTTGAAAGTTTGACATTATCAAAAAAGACAAGAATTTCATTTTTACCTCGTATAAGCCAAAAGAAATGTGTGGCCAGGTACATTCATGTAATATGTTCAAAATATTATTCGTGAGCATGCTTAACCATTGGTACATCAGTTGTTATAAATGTAAAGTTCGGTTGGATAAAGCAAAAACCATTTTTTTGAAAGAAAGTTTTGTATGTTATATTGCTTAATGTATAGCATTCAGACGGTTTGTGTGGCCTATTAAGTAAAACGAGTGGGAGATGCCTGGTGTAAGGGGTCAACAAAACTGATTTGGATTTCACTATTCCACAGTCACTTGCAGAATATTAGGAGAACCCGTGGACTTGACGGTAGACCGTAATGCTTACTAAACTGATTTTAATCAATTCTCCATTTATACGGCACTGGTGGTACCATGCGAATTGATTCCACTAACTAAGTTTTGCGTGAGTACTCACCAATACTTACCAGGCAGCAACAGATTGGTCTGCAGATAGCACCAGGACTGTGACGTCATTAGCACTTTAGATTCTCACAGGGAGATTCCTGTTAAGTAGAAGTATTTTTGGGAAATTTGTAATTAGTTCTGCAATGTATAATAAGATCTTATCGTTTGAAAT
Organism: Himalopsyche phryganea; assembly: GCA_022494535.1. Lineage (NCBI taxonomy): Eukaryota > Metazoa > Arthropoda > Insecta > Trichoptera > Rhyacophilidae > Himalopsyche > Himalopsyche phryganea. Next base: position 3,054,122 of record JAGVSL010000044.1, on the reverse strand, counting down.
ACTGTAATTGAAAGATAACTTAATTAAGAATTAGATACTTAATTTTATCGATCGCATGGAAATTGTATTTTTGAAAGAATAGTACATGTAAGAACTTGATTGATGCTCGAATAAATTTACTCTTCGGACAGACTAGAAATGTATTTGTAGTCATTTAACCGATTTAAATTGAATTTTCCTATACATATTTATAAATCTTTCGCTATGTATTTAGAACAAATGAAGCTAGTTTAGAGAGTTTTGTTTTGAAACTTACATTATTTTTTTCTGTCAATACAAAATGAGCTCATGATTTGTATTTAACAAAGATATTTTACTGTTTTATACCCAAATCACCGAAGATACGTTCCATGCAATGCTGCATGCATATTATATGCCTTGCAAAAACCCGTGTAAAAAAGACGGGGTGAACGTAAATAAATAAAATATAGTCTCATTTACTTTGGAACGTGAAATTTCTAACTGTGCAAAAATGGGATCACGTGTGTATTATTGCCATTATTTTGTGCACAACTTTTTATGATATCATGTAATATTAGAATACATAGGATGATATAACATATTAGAATATGTTTAGTTACACAAACACCACCGTGGTGTGCTTTTGTCACATCTGTATGTCTGGTAATGATAAACCTTTTATTTATTGATACCGCAAACATAAAACAGACGTAAGTATTATTCATCAACTCAGTATATGCAGCGCATAGTCAGCAATCATTAAATAGGATTGGATTGATGCGACGATGGTTGTTGTCCAAACAAACAAGAAGGTAAACGAAGTCACAACGAGAGACCTCTTAACTATATTGTATCATATTATACATTAATTTACTTATACGGTGGAAAAAATCTTTTTTTTTTGCCAAATTGAATGCTTTAGAACACTTTTAATGAATAATTGAATAATAATTTGAAAGAGCGACAATTAGCCGTCTCACTAAGGACATAACTAGTACAATAATTTACAGGGCCAACGCGTTATTCCTTGTAAAATTTATACTGCTCGTATTAAATGCGACCACCTCAAAAAGTAAATATACAGTTTTTTATGAATGCGTCCTTAGAACATTATTAATTCTAACGTAGGGTGACTGCTTTTTTCAAATCGCTTATTCGGCAAACAATAAAATCTTATAGAATATTTTGTAGAAAAGAGCAGTGGCCAATTTATAAAGAAGGTAGAACCAACATGTCAGATTATGTCAAATACGATTACTATTTATTTTTAAAAATGTGGACTGGTCCTTTCCGCATATCTACGTATTAAAAAAAAATCATAATTTAAAAGTGTCTGATTATTTTGCCAGACAACAAAACTTACGAATTGAATTTTTTTATAAGTAACACGAAATACAACCTTCTAGCTTTAAGAACATGTATCATTAAAATTTCATGATTTTTACCAAGACTTTTTTACTTGATTTTTTTTATTTGTGAAAATGCTTACAGAAAACCCATAATTGATTCTGATATTAATATATATCGTCGTTGTAGTTAGCAAACAGCGTATCTACAATTCAGTAAAATGTTCAGGAGAGTTTTAAAACTCAATAAATTCAATTTTCACCAATTCGAAGAATTTTATATATATTATATGAATAATGTTAAATCGTTATTCTTATAAAATTTATGTTAAGATCAAAAATAACGTAAGTGAAAAGTGAATTTATTGAGTTTTTAAACTCAATTTTGTTAAAATGTAGATAAGCAGTTTGCTAGTTAAGAACACGATTTTTGATAATATATTGAAATATCCAATATTTTTTCTATTGTATCGATTGCGAAAATGAATACACCATCAACTTTTGTTAATTACATTTGGTCACGATTGCATCTATAATTATCGTCATATAATAGCATGAATTCATTAATTATTCGAGTTCTGTTTCATTGTTGCAATAATTGGATGTATTGTTGATTGTTTAATTACGTTACAATGGTGAATAAAACACATTTTTACCAGTCATTAAATATATATTTCACATGTAAAACCGTGTTTGAAAGTTTTTACGCCATAATCATAGAATTACGAAGTTCAACAGTGTCCAGTCCAAAGTGTAAGTTAATTTTTTAATTTGAACTATTCGGACATCTTCACTTTTATGCTAATAATATTTCGGAACAATTTTTTTGTCGAAAAAATTATTATCATCATCATCAGCAGTGAGATTGTCAATTTACTGCTTGACAAAGACTTTCTCAATTTACTTACACGCTTTTCAGTTCTAAATCTTACGCTGCCACAGTTTTCCGCCAATCGACTTCTTCTGAAAGAGAAACTATCTGATAATATGATTAATATTTACTCATAAAAACTCATAACAAATATTTTTAAAAAAGTTATATCATAGACTTTGAATAGGCAAGGATATTTTAATTTGATGTATATTATTCAACTATAAAATAACATTTTATTAAAAATAGTTGAACACATTGATTATGTTAATATTCCTAATAAATCATAAATTTATATCAAAGTGACATTTTTGCCTCGATAACCTTGTATGTATTTATACGTTTTCCGTAACAATGTTACGTGCGGTACCTCCATCTTGTTACGATATGTACAAGATATATTATTATAATATGACAAGATACTGTAAAATCACGTCCTGGGGGGTTAATTTAATTGTAAATGGGGACATAAGTTATTATTCTCAATTATAATGTCAGGTCGCAAGATATGTACTTCTCCCAAGGGTTGCTAATGCCAAAAGGCTTTGACAAGACTTGTGTAAAAGTACGATACATATTAATTCACCGTCATCAGTATGCCCCGTTGAGTACAAAAATGGTATATGACAATATGATTGTGTAACTATTACACTAATTTTTTTGATAATGAATATAACGTAATCAACTTACGAGGAATAAATATTTTTTTCTTTTTTATAAGGAGATAAACTCTATATAATTGTTATCTGACAAATGTATTATATTTGCTATCGTGTTAACAGAAGAGGCCAAGGTACGATTTGTGCTGCACCACCATTGAAAAAGAAGAAGAATCGTACCAATGTCATATTTTAATTAAAATCATTTTTAAAAAATCAATCTACGCAAGTATTCTTATCAAATTTGAATAGTTTATTTTGTTTTACATTTGTATACGTTTTGACACTACGCCTCGGGTTTCGCCTTTCGGCATCTTCAGGCATTAAAGTAAGCGGGTGAACAGTTAGTAAGTAGTTTATATATAAAATTTGAGTAATTGAGATTTTGTACACTTCCATGTATTTTGTCACTAACGACCCGGGTTTCACCTTTTGGCATCTTCAGGCATTTGTGCGCTCGAATGCCTGAAGATACCGAAAAACGAAACCCGGGTCGTTAGTGACAAATTACATGGAATTGTACAAAATCTCAATAGCTCAAATTTGATATTGAAGTTCCATCAAGCACCCTTAGTCGATGTCTTAAATTATATCAAAAAAGTTTATATATATAAGACGTATTAATTACAGTCTAATGATAATTGATCCTTATTTCCACCTGCAATTGCAAAACTCTACGCCTTTTTTATTCTTTATTCGATTATTTTCCAAATTAAGTTAAATAGCATTTTTTTTCAAATCAGTTATAAAATTAATTCTGATACCAATGTATATAAACGACAAACTATTTACTAAATGTCAGTTCGAGTTCATCCGTGTAGCTGATCGCATGAAAATTCTGAAAGGCGAAACCTGGGTAGTAAGTCAAGAAACGGAATGGAAATGTACGAGATTAGAACAATATTGTCATAATATTACACTAAGCAGTTTACATTGTATTTGTTTGCATATTAAAATTTTCGGTAAGATGTGAATATGTTTTGTGAGGTTCCAGCATACCCTGTAATGCAATATAATAATGCTTCTAATTTCTGACGCAAGTATTCATAAAGCGTCTGCGAGAGGTCGCACCTGTTCTCTAAAGCTCGATGCCAGGAAAGCCGATGCAGAGCTTTCCTCGAAACTCTCCCTTTAAGGACGTTCTTTGGCATTTGGGCCAAAGTTTATATTGATGAAAACAGTTCATTGCTGAGCGGAAATTTCTCAAGTTGGATAATTGCTTGTTTGTTCGCTGCATGTTATGATATGGAGGAGCACGGTTAACGCCGGAACAGCGTAAGCTTATTTCGAAAATCGGGATATTAGTTAATGTCTTGACCGCTGGAGTAGAATGAAATAATAATTATATAGAAAACTTACGGTCTAATAAAGTTATCCAATGAGATAAATTCTGTTGTTGGAGGGTAGTAGGTTAGGTTTCTGGATTAGAAATAGGTTGCCTCTATCGCCAATGTTTTAAGTTAAGCCATCATATGAAGGATCGTAATGAAATATGTGTAGACATATTTACAAACGATGTGAATGCATGATTTGATACGTTGCAATGTTATTGATGTACATTATCATTTTTTTATAAAAATAAAACAGTTTTTCATAAGTGGAAGATACTCGCGATGATTCTGGAGTCGGAGCAAAAAAAGTTTTCGATTTTTATAAAGGTAATGGGTTTTCACCAATAATTGACAGTCATATATTATACTATCATTTCTTTATAATTATCTATTACTTTTTTTTTGTTTATAAAATATTTTTTATTAAATTGTTATTTTTAATTCTTAAAAGCCTTGTGAAAATATTTCTTTATTGATGCCTTATTTTAAAAAAAAGAACGACATAAAAATGATGAATGTAAATACCAATTTCTTTTGATACCTCAAGATGAAAATGTTAAAAATAATAAGGATTTTTTAATATGTTTTTTGTTATAAAGGTAATGTTGATGAGTTTTAACTATTTTTCTTAGTACATGTACAAGCTTTATGCTATTTTTTTGCGAAATTCTATGATCAAAGAAATTATTTCAAGTTTAAATAGAGTGATTAACATAATCGACTTTTCTTTTCAGCTTCTTTGAGCAGAAGTATTTTCCGAAAGCTCATTTTGTCTGATAATCTTACAATTATTCTTCTATTTGCAAAATTCCCGAATTTTAATTGAATGATCTTACTTTGTGGGAATAAACCCAATCTAATTTGATCAAAAGCAATGAAACTTTTCATTACATGCAATGCAGACGACCCAGTGTCCGCTCATAAATCTCATCTTAATTGAAAATCTTCGCTTTATATATTTTTGATGCCTCTCAAAGTGAAAACCGTTAATGTATTACTCATTCCGTCAAAACGAAATCTACTAAAAGCTCTCTTGTCTTTAAATAATAATTATATCTTAGTAGAGATTCTCTCATTGCTTAGGCTTTATTATATAAATGATTTCTTGGTAACTAACGTGCGTTTATTGGGTTAGCAAAATAAAGCATAAGTGATGCTCCAAATTCTATTCTAAGTAGGTCTTTGATTTGATTGATTTACATTTACAAGAATATTATTGATTTAATTGAAATTTATTGGGACAACTTGATTCTTATAGGGCAAAACATGGCTGAGTATTTAGTTGTACAAGAATAGTTTTATTTTTATAATTTGCGATATTGACGTACAATGCTAGATGAAACTTTAATTATGAAAGTGTACAACATTTGAACGATTCGATTATATTGAATTACTACCATCTCACATCAAAAACAAATAATGATTTCATATAGCCCATATTGGTAATAGGTATAGGATCAAAATTAGTATTTAATATCAAAGCAGGTGAAAACATTCGACAATCGTTGCGCAATCACCGTTAGTGGAAAACAGAGTTGCAAATGAACACATCGTTAGTTATTCATAAGACTTATTGTGTACCACACTATGACCTAAATTGAACTTAAGTACAGTGCGGTTCGAAACAATGTGCATCGTTGCAGAGGAAACTTTATAAAAGCCGCTAGCTTCACAAAGGCTTCATACAAATGCACCCGTTACTTGAATTGGTACCTGTAAACAAAGGCTCGGTTGCATGATCCTATGAATGCATTATCACTGCGCTAAGCTGTCATGAAAAATATTTCTATTGAGACATTCGTTTCCTATTTTTTTCGATAGACTATTTTAGTTATGACGGCAAATATAAGACATCCTCACTGATGCCCTCAGGGTGAATTACAGCAGCAATATAATTTACGGAATAATCATATATTTATGAAATTAATGATTACTTTTAACATACAATAAAAATTATTACCAGGCAACAATGCCACCTGTCAACATTCACTCATTACGCTTGATGTGATCGATGCCTAGACAGACAGAGTGAGAGTATTATTTGTGTGTGTTGGTAGGTCAATATTTCTCTACGCTTTCGCTGACAAAGAAAGAGTGTGTGAGCGTTCTTCGTTAAAAATACATAAATAAATCAAGAAAGATAAATATAAAGTGTAATTAACATAAAATAAAAACTTTATTACATATAGCATGGTGAATGTCAGACAAGGTATTTTTTATCCAAAAGAGGTCATATTTTTATAAAGTAGAGGAAATAGTAGCCATCTTGAATTTTTCTACAGGACAAAAAAAGATGTCTCACAGAATATACTCGGAATCTTGCTATCAGGGATTCTTGCAATTCGTCATTATCAACTATTCGAATATCAAATAGAAAAACTGAAAATATTTTTGAATAGTTTCTGAAGCATGAAAATAATATTAAAAATTCGATTTGAATAGTTAATAACATAACATTATAATATATCATACTTAAATAGTACATTTAGTCTTTTCCCACTTCTGTCAAATTCTACATAAATACAATATAAATACTCATTCTAAAATTGTTACATTTTATTACAATATTTAAAATTTTCAGGTGCGTCGGATTACTCCAACTGTATTTCTTCAATTAATGGAATAATGGCATGTAAAGGCATTCGTCAAATTCAGGTATTACGAAGTCATTGAAAGCGCCCGAGTTGGGTGAACCGAAGGCGAAAAAAACCTCTACCTAGGGTGGGAGTATTCATTGTTGTTCTTGAAATCTGGAAAAATTTTCTTTTTGTAAAATATTTCATTAAAAATTATTGAGAATATTTTTCGAATAGTTGCCCAATTATTCGAATAAGGAATAGTTAAAAAAGAGATGAATATATTTAGATATTGAATATTCGAATATTTGTGTTGAAATCCCTACTTGCTATCTGTTACCACAAGTACAATTTGGAGCTGACTGAGTTTTCAACTCATATAACTTGGCATTAAAAGCACAGCGCCCTGTGATAAATAATTTCTAAGACCAGTAATCTGAAAGCAATCGAGTTGTATTTTAACGAAACAGAATATCTGGAAAATATAGATGCACAATTTTTCCTCGAGGAAACACTGACGGCAGTGTTTTCCAAACTGTAAGAACGCTTTAATAATGAGAAAAAAATCTGTTTAGTGTTAAATTAAAAAAGTTAAGTATAGTTTATGTAATATTATTTTATATGTAAAAATATATGTAATCCTGGAAAAGACAGAGGCATCAATTGATTATTCAATTACTTTATGAATCGGTGCCCGCATAGCTAGGTTTTAATGTTTACATTTCGTAAAATCGTATACAATTATGGGAGTAAGAGTGGGAGATAATATAATGATTAGGTAACAACTCATCTTTTCGTGACCCAATTCATATTATATATTTATTTTCTCCGAAAAGATCCTTACCGTTTTAGATCAGAATCGGACATGGCTAAATATATATACTGAAGTTTCATTATATTTTTTGTTGTATGATTAAAAAGTAAGCATAAGCAAATTCATGTTTTTATATTGTAATTTAAAAGCTTTTTAATATGCTTGGTAGAATTCATTCAATTTTGTGTTGATTTCCCGAACAATAGCAAAAATTTCACACTTTAGCGGTGTGTACATTATTCCTATTAAATCTCATTAAAGTCAATCCCGTATAGAAATGACCGCAATGTAAGCTGATGAAACATATTTCATGCTTCGTGCAACACATATGGGAAATATTTATTATTATCTCACTGACCGAATCAATTTCAGAGCGGTCATAAAATATGGGTTTATTCCAAGTAATTCAGAGATGAAGTAGAAATTTATTTTGATAGAATGGCATTTATTGAGGTATTTTTCATAGAGAAACAATTTTCCTTTATCAAATATATTATATTACGGATAGCGAAACATTTATTGTGTCGGTTCTCCAACGAAAACATCGCTTTGAAAAATATATCAGTATGTTCTCTATTACTATCTCATTCAGCTTTTTCTAATATTTAAAGATGAAAGATAATGCTTAAATAAAACAGGATATATATATTTTTTTAAACCATATTCACCCTCACTGTGGAAAATATCGTCGTCCTAGAACCAGACTGCAATAATATGTTGAAAATCATTGAGATTACTCAATGTAAAGATTTTAACCTCACTAAACTATGCTATAAATTAATGAAAATAATTTGGATTATCGAGATTTTGTACACTTCCATGTATTTTGTCACTAACGACCCGGGTTTCGCCTTTCGGCATCTTCAGGCATTCGAGCACACGAATGGACTCGAACTGACAGACAGTAAACAGTGTCTAACGTTTATATAGATGATACAAATACGACAAATATTATTTACGAGGTAAGATATTATACGTCTGAGAGCCACACTGATACCTGAGTTAAAATTTAGAGAATTGCTTTAATCCTTATTTTGTAAACACCACATTTACAGAGTGGCGAATTGTCGCTTTCCAACTTCTTATGGAATTACCAGTGATTTTACAATTATAATAGTATTGTAGGTTTCGACGGGATGCAATTCGACGAAAGGGTAAATATATACAATCATTCCACGTTTAGTGACATCTGTTAGGTGTTCAACGTATAGGATATAATAACGGAGAATTAGGAAGGTTCAGCTGCTCATTCAGAATTGGCAAGGAATTTAACTGGGCTCTATTGATTTCTTTAACTCAGGTATCAGTGTGGCTCTCAGACGTATAATATCTTACCTCGTAAATAATATTTGTCGTATTTGTATCTTCTATATAAACGTTAGACACTGTTTACTGTCTGTCAGTTCGAGTCCATTCGTGTGCTCGAATGCCTGAAGATGCCGAAAGGCGAAACCCGGGTCGTTAGTGACAAAATACATGGAAGTGTACAAAATCTCAATAATCCAAATTTGATATTGAAATTCCATCAAGCACCCTCAGTCGATGTCTTAAATTATAAATTAATGAAACTATTATTATTGTTCTGTCTGATTGTTTCCCCCTTGTTCTCACTTCTTAAACCTTCTCATGAGTATTTTTGCTTTTTTTTTCTTTTAACAGAGCATACATGCAGTGCCTACGCAGAATTTTATAAATATTAAACTGTATTTTTGCGAATAGCTTCAAATTGAAATACGGAGTTAATACTATTGGATAGAGAATTTGAAAAAATTAATAATATTTTCGAGCTACTACAGCCTGGTTCTAGGACGGCGATATGGATTACTAGTGCACTGTTGTGATACTATATCGAGGTTATACTAACAAAAGGCAATAACCCAGAAAAAAACTGTTCTGAGATAATTGCATGAAAAGCATTATTTTTTTTTCAAAGTACTGTCTCCCATGTTTGTTTTCTAAAAAGTTTTTTGTAGAAAACGAAGAATTTTATTTTGTCAGAATAAAAAAGTAACAATACGACTTAATCATTTTTTTCAAAGGCATTATATCCTATGATTTCATGCGTTCTAAAGCATGAAATAATAACCAGTACATAAAGCGTTAAATTTAAAACATTTTGAAATTTAACAGAAAATCACTTTTAAGGTGTTAACTGTCACTTCTTGGTGGAAAGACATTATATTTAAAAAAATAAAACACAATTCATTTGTACTACTTCCACATATTTATAATGATCAGGACCGGTTTCGCTCATCACGAGCATTATCAACTGATAAAAATACAAACATAACAGGCTTATTTATATAAAATTGAGTGTAAAAATGAAGGTATATAAAACTGATGGTTCATGAACTAAGACAAGAAAATACTGATTAGCAAACAAATTATACGTAAATCAAATAAAAGAGTCTGCAATTAAAATGTTATGGACCTCTTGCAAATCATTAAATACTAATCTGAAATCACAAATATAGCTACATTAAAAGTTCATTTAGCTGAACAAAATTTTTAATGACATTACTAATGTAATATACAATAATGAATCAGGAAAATTATAAGAAAAAATTAGTGAACCATTTAAAAATAATCAAATATTAAGTATGTAATTAATATGAACAATAAACAGCCATCTTAAGTGGAGAAAGCAGAGCAGCTATGAGTATCCATTAAATTTTTAATATCTGAAAAACAAAAATTACAGAGACAGAATCAATTCTTACTACAAAATAATGAATCGGATATAACAAAGGAGAAGATGTAAAGACGGTTTGCTCATTCAATAAATTTGAATTGGGCAACAATTTATATCAATCTATTTCTAAAATCTCTTGTTTATCTAATTTTAAAGATTTGTTATTTAAGTGCAGGATTTTGAAATTTTGTGTTATGTCAAACTTATGTTTGTTTAGAAACAAATGGTTACCAAATGTAGACAAATCATCTCCTTTTTTAGCACAAGCTAGATGTTCCTTGATTCTAATATTAAAATACCTTCCTGTTTGTCCGATATATCTAGATTCGCAGGAATTACAATTTAATAGATAAATACCTTTGGTTCAAACTATTAACTTTATCTTTAGTATTTACTAACAGAAAATCATTGAAGTTTATCTTAATTTATTCTCACTTTTAAGGTGCTAACTGTCAATTCTTAGTGGAAATGTACAATATTCTAAAAATAAAACATATCTTGTTTGCACTATTTCCACATGTTTATAATGATCAGGACCGGTTTCACTCATCACGATCATAATAAACTGATAAAAATAAAATTTTAACAGGGCTATTTTTATAAAATTTATTGTTAAAAATTACAAGGTATAATCTAATTTGTTCTGTCAGTATACACTCGATATACTTAATAAGTATTGAATTTTAAATACACTTGTCACTTTTAGCTTTATCGTTTTACTTTTAATAATTTTGAATCATTACGAAGCATTACGACTCTTAATATTTAAATAGTGGGTACTGGTTCTAAATTTGTCACTCACGAAGGATTAGGTTAGAAAAGATCTTAACTAATGTTTTTGCTATATTCCGTTTTTAAAGATTGGGTACAAAAGAATGAGACGAAAGTATAACACAAACATATGTATCCACACTTTTGGATACAAATTCATTAATCGATTTAAAATCAATAAATGAAAATGTCTATCACGGAAGTCGAAAACAATGGAAATATTTACTCATGTAATTCTAAATCGGGCCAACTACTACAAAGTGTAAAAATATATTTACTGCCCATAAGGCTATATTGGGCGGCTGAATAACTATAACAGGTGTTGGAGGATCATCCGACTTGTCCCTAATAAAAAGTTTATTTACAAATGTTCCCATGGAGATTCGTGTTAAAGCTCAACCTAATACGATTTCTATACATTTCTTAATACGAAATAAACTGTCAGCCCTGTCCAATCTATTTGTGAAAGTCCCAGAAATAGCAACTGGCAGAATGAAACGAATTTACAAAATATAGATGACAACTTCCACAAAAGGGAGGCGTTTGTCAAAGTAATACGTATCTAGACCCTTGCTCAGCAAAAAATGGACTGGCTTCGACTTCTCTCGTGCTTTGTCCACCATACGAGATTTTTCAATCGCCTCCAACCCTTCTTATTCTTTGAAGCTTCTAAGAGACCCTTCAGCGCATCCCAAATGGATATTTTTTTCTATTTTAGTTGTAAATTAAAAGTACCAAAAACATGTTCTGTTACAATTTCAGTAATGTTTTTGTATAAATTTGGTGATTTGACGTAAAATGGCATGCCGGGTATACCTACATCATGTCGATGGCTTAGTGCAAAGATATTGTATGTCCAGTTTTTTACCGAAATTGAGTTAAAATTCACAAAACGTTTTTCTGCATAATATCTTTATGCTGCAAAAATATTCTACATACAAATAGGGTATTTAAGGGGTAATTGTAGTTAGTCCATTTCGTTTACACTTTTCATACAACTCGAATCTTTAAATTTGATTGTCTCAAACAAGCAAAACTGGACAAATAGTAACTTTGCACTAAGTCATCGATCTATGAAAAATATGCATCCTTTAAAATAGTGTGCAAATAAAACAAAACCGCAAAAGGGAACCTTTCAAAACCTAACGAAAATGATTATTAATATTTTCAAGTATAATATTTTTTTCGTTAAATTTAATTTTTATGACTTAAAAGAAACATTTATTCAATATTCACTAAGTAAACAAATATTTTAATATACGATTAACCAATTAGAATTTAATATACGACTAAAATAAACAACGACGATGAAATTTAAAAATTCTCATAGCAAACTATTAATAAATTGATTTCGTTTCTACACTTTTCTTAGAAGTTGTTTGTTACGAGGTTTACATTTAACTAAATGTACCAGTTCAAAAACTTTATGCACAAATGATAAAACATTATTATATTTTTATTGATTTAAATTAATGTAGCGTATGATGATATTATGGCTTTCCATTATGAAATTGAAATTTGAACGATTATCTTTTATATTTCCAAAGAGGTTTGACATACAATTCTATAGTGAAGTAATTTCATGATAAAATTAATTATTCAACGATACTTAACTAAAAAAATTCTAGATTGGTAAATAGTACATTTATATTTATGAACTTTTCCTGTGAATTATATTTCTGATTAATGCACGTAATCGAATTACGTGAAATTTAACATAATCACTTATGAAATTTTAATGGAATGTTAAATGAGAGCTATAAAGTTGGGAAACATTATTCGTATGTAGTAGCTTTTCTTTGACCCCTACGCCCGAGGGATGCTCTAAGGGTATACGATGCATTCTGAAAAGGTGTGCGTGGAGGTGGTTCATATAGTTCAATCTTCTATCCCGCGGGAGAATCAGCTTTTTTAATTGAAAAAAGTTTCCTGTTCTACTCATTTTTGAATCGTATAAAGATCGCAATTCTCCAAAATAAACGACTTTTTTCAATTATTAAAAAGTGACATTCAAAAATCTAGTACCCGAAAATGTGATTTTGAGATAATCACACAATTGAATGAATTCCAAACAGCCTATTTCAGTAGAAACATATAATTAAAATAGCACTTTTAAGTTGTTAACTGTCAATTGTTGTTGGAAAGGCGTTATATTTAAAATATAATTAATATAACTGAATGTTTTGAATTTGTTTATGTAAATGCCAATTCGATCAATCATTCTATACTTTTAAAAATCCCATGAAATGAGAATGTGTTTTATTTAAGTACGTTTTGAAAAGCATGTATTTAATATTTTTTTATAATTTTGAAATTAACATCCTCCACTATCAGTTGGTATATGCATCTCGTGTTACACGGCCGTCTTTCACAACGTTATCGACAAAAGAAAAAAGAATCTAGTCCATGCATTTATTGCCCAGAACTTATTTTCAACCCGCTAATCGCTCTCGCTATGTTTTGAATGATCTAATGTACAGGAGGTAATTTTCAGATATCACATAAATTCATGCCTTCGAACATAAATCCATAAATCGATTGAACAATGAAAGTGTGCGTACTGGACACTGGGATTGGAGCGCATGTAAAAGGCATCTGAAAAGGATTAAATATCGTAGTTTTGGAACACTTTAAAGCTGAAAAATATTTGTGATATTCATTTAACTTCAAATACAATCTAACCTGACGTCCAAAACTTTAAATAATACATGTTGAGCAAAACACAGCTCACTCTTTTCATGCTTTTTTAAAGTCTGTATTTGTTTAAAATTAGGAATCAAGATATTACATAATGTAATATTACTCAATCGAAAAAATTACATAATGAGTTAGTTATACGGAAATATTTCTTATTTCGAACTGTTCCGTATGGAAGAACACACTTATTTTTATAAATTATACTTATACTTAAAAACAGTTTTGTACAAACAGACTAAATGAAAAAGTCTAATTACTCAAAACTAGTATTATTCAGTTTGTGTCTTCTTCCAGAACACCGAAGTTATTTAAACCGCAGTACTAATACATAAATAAATTAAAATATACAATTGTTCAAGTCAATGACTTGATTCTTTTGTACTTTTACAGTTTAAAACATGCTCAATGATCACAATCACTTTTAAAGTTGTAGACACAAGTGAAAATATTACGGAAGGTTTTTTTATGTGACACATTTTTTCCCTACGTTTTAAATTCAATATACGACAATAAAGAGATGAATTTCTCTGGCGTTGTATACACTTGGTTCAATTTAGCTGACTAAATGTATATTTTTCACTCCGAGCTCCAGCAACTTTGTGCTTGACGAAAAATATCTCTGTGTAGGCAATAAATATTTAGTACAGAAATATTAAAGTTTTTTTCGTTATATAATATAACCCAAATGCTATAGTAGTTAATTGATTGTAAAGCAGTATAAATAGTATCAACATTAACGACAGATATAATTGAGAGTTAAACAATAGATGAAATGAATAAAATGGAAATTACTAAAAAGTACTGTTTTATTTTAATTGTCTCCTACCTTTATTTATTCAATGAAACTATGTGGAGGTCGCGGACTTTTAGTTTCTTTCCTATTTTGTTTGTATGGTGGATAAAGACTCGATCTTTGTAAGCTAACTACTTTTATACTAAAATTATATCAACCGGAGAATTTTATCGAGAAAAACCTGTAATCGAAATATTTTACGAATATTGCGTGTTTTCAGTAAAAAAGTGTGTATTGTGATTTTAATTTAAAATTTATTGTGATCAATTGTATGACACACCCTGTTTTTTTTGTTAAATTAAAGTTTCATTAGGGTCCATAACTGAAATCGCCCAGCGCTAACATTAATTCGGAGAATCGGCCCGACTCTTGTTGCGAAGGACGCTCGTTCAATAGCCGGCGGGCACGTCCGCTGGACGAGTCCATTTTTGACGGAAAGGGGTAGCTCCGACGATGCAGGGAGTCCTTTTAATTGTATGTGTGAACAGTCGATTACCATCTGTCAAGCCGGGCTAACGGCCTCGTGGCCCCACCGGTGACGATGTGAATTGTTTGTGTTTGTTTTGAATTGGACGTAATTTAAACGTAATTTGGACGTCATTTGCATTATAACTTAAAGTAAATTCAGTTGTTAAGTAAATGTAAATGTAGAGTCAATTTTATGTATTAGGAACAGTATTTTTGCGTATTGTAAACCATTGTCTCTTCGATTAAAAATAAATCAGTGTTGAACCGATTTGAAATGGTGTTTGTTTGAGATCCCAGCCCTTCCAGGACATTCTCTTCTCTTCGATCCGGGTTTCTCATTTATTTTTATGCAAAATAAGCATGATTAAAAATTATTTGAGATCCAATTGCTGGATAAAAACGTGTTGCATATACATGGCTTGAAACTTAATTAATTGAGAGTGAATGTTTGCTTTGCAAAAAGAGTTTACCATTTTGGAAGTAAAAACTTGATGCTGTTATAAAATCGAGGATACGAAATCGCTCTTTAAACTGTTTTTTGCAGAAAAATATGAGAAATTTTTGAATATTATGAAGTTGTATAAAAGATGACAAAAAATTAATTGAAAAAAATATGCAATATTTTATTTAATAAAATATTGTTTCTCTGTGGAAAATTTACCTCTCGCTTACATTCTGATTTCATGAACTTTAAAGACGCCAAGCGTTGTTTTTTTCATTATTTAACCGTTTTAGCAATAAAGGAGAATACTTAAGAAGCAACCGATTCCTTAGATTTTTGTACTTCTAAGTATCAATAAAATAATTTAATCATAACAGATAACTTCTGTCCAGTAACTGCATTCAGTCTGTGGTTTGGTTGCGTGACCAAGAGTTTATATCTACCAATGGAAACTATCATGCATTAATTTTTATAATTGATTTTTAACAGAAAGTATTTATTTCTGTGATATTGTCTCTACAGACCCTATCTAAATGGGAAATGTAATCATTCCAACATCATACCTATTTACGCAGCCAGTGGAATAACAAGTTTGTATAGAAAATGATATTTCATAAAATCGCCAAAAAGGGATGCATTGAAAAATTCCTTCCTTCTTACCTTGGCCTCTGGAGGGAGATGCTAAGCAACTGATGAACAACCAGTTGTTATTTTTTTTGAAAAAATCCGTTGAAATTTTATATAAGCTACATACTATTACCAAGGGTGGCGAACCTTTTCCTGTCAGAAGGCCGCATTTAAGAAACGTTCATAAGAATGTTTATGCAAATAATTTTTTAAATGAAGGAAAACAATTAAATCTATTTATGTATGTATTTGTTTATTTCAGTCAAAAGGGCGTACTAAAAACCTTAAAAAACCGCATGTGGAAGTAAGGCTGCAAGTTTGTCACTCCTGCTCTATACTTTAAAATATATATTTTAGGCGTTTTTTTCGATAATCGAAATTCTTCACGGCAGAGGTACAATAAAATCAGGAGCCGGTTTTGCTTCTTGACGACTGAATTGTTGCTTTTATAATTCAATCAAAGAGATAGAGTTCTTAAGCTCGATTCGATTATTCCGCGCTTACACTTAGCGAAGGAATTGGAAAAGCCCCGAGTGGCGAGCAGTGAAAAGTCCCACTGGCATGTTGAAGTATTTGCCGGCTGCAAACAGTTGTAACTCAATGAAGAAAGTAAACATTTCAAAATCTTTAGACGCCCATTTTCAGTCAGGCCGTGTCTTCATCACCGTGTTATTTGTGTTAGGGAATAAAAAAGAGTCACCGTTGATTAAACAAGTTAGCAGTGCTTGTTTTCGTGACCTGTAACTTTGATATATTTGACTATAATTTAGTTTTATTTTCAATTTATTCAACTGATATTTTTCGTTCATTCATTTTCATTATTCAATAAAAAAAAGTTTTATAACATTAAATGTATCACCTCATAATATATAAAGAGCAGGGAGCTGTTTGTCCTATTTTTCTGAACAGATCTATTTAAGGGAAAGCCGATAACTGAATGACAAATTTTTGGAATCTGCATGCATATGGTATAGCTCCATAACAAGTCGAGGGAAAAACCTACTTATTGACGGATGTCGACAATTATGGATCAATAAGTTGTACGTAAATTACTATTTATATTTGTTGGGAACGAACAATAGCGATAGAAATCCTGACGACATGGTAATACCAGAACAGTAGGATAGACACGGGCAGTGGCAGCAATAGCATCAGACAAGCCGGACTACCTCACACATGGACGGAAATCAATAATTTCTCACTGATTGTCAAACGCGGAAGGTCGGTGCCAGATCTATACATAAAGTAAATCTCGGTAATAATACAGTTACATAATAAACAATTCCTAAATATGTATATACATATTAACTGGCCACGGCAAGTTCAACGGTAAACTATTTGGGCTGGACAAGTCGGTTGAAAGGCTGGATTGCACTTGTGGATACAAGCATCAGGACTCTAATCACGTTCTGTGGGACTGCCCCGAGATGAATGCCAAACGAACAGAGCTGTTTGGTGTGGTCCGTCCTCATACGGGCCCAATAAGCCACGCTGACTTGAAATTTGCAACATCATATGGGAAGTGGAATATTCTCGATTCCTCCTAAGATTCAACGCGGAGTAGATTAAACTCTAGCGCTACGGCGGATTCTCAGTATACGGATACAAAAGATACTTAATATCGCTTAAACTAAGTGGCTGAGCAAGTCACATTTTTTTTTTCTTTCAATCTTTTATTTTCTTAAGCACAATAGTGAGTGGTTAAAAGATCAGTCCCGTGCAACTCTGCATCAGGCCAAGAATATGAGGAGTAAATTCGTTTCTTTTCTTGATCGTTATTGCGTTATGGAAGGCGGCCTTGAAACAGCGACTGCATATACATAATGAGTGGAAGTGGGGCAACCAACTTGCATTTATATACATATTAACAATTGAATCCAAAGTCATCAAATTAGCTAAATTGTAGTATAAATTAAATATAATAGAGTGAGTAAGTTTATATACCTATGTAAATAAATATATATAATGCAAATAAAATAAGGTTTGCTATTGATGCAAACGATACGCTGACAAAGAGAGATTTTGTGTGCTGCGTTACATTAAGACAAATGTATAATATATTCTTATATTTTAATGTACATATTTAGCAATTATATATAAACGAAATTGTTGAACTAATTATAACAATATTTTTTACTCTGTAATGATGGACGTATGCTTTATAACTATTAGGCGTATGTTATATTAAATGTTTTTAGAGGTAAAAAGGTTAAATGTTTTTTTCTTTTTAAATAAAACACAATTTGTTTGTGCTACTTCCACATGTTTATAATGATCAAGACCGGTTTCACTCTTCGCGAGTATTATCAACTGATGCATGCAAAGGGTGAAACCGGTCCTGATCATAAACACGTGAAAGTGGTACAAACAAATTGTATTTTATTTTTCAAATATAATGACTTTCCACCAAGAAAATTTTCGTTTACGCTTGTTATGTTTATATAATTATGTTGATATCGAACATAAGAATAAAAAAATACTTCAATGTTACATTGTCATTTATTTATTTTTTACACTAGTCCGACGGAATGTTATCATGTTATCATGGATTACGTATTTAAGGTCAATCTGTTCCCATCCAAAAAAATGAGTTGAGGAAGCTAAAAACTTCACACAAAACATCTTCCAAAAAATTCTACTCACCCAATACTTTCTGTTTCCAATAAAAAAGCAATGATGCCTAAAAGAGTAACACATTGGCCGAGATAATCGACAGTGCTGCCTTTCTAGCAACTGGTGACGAAATCGAATTCCACTGGCCCATTGTCCATTGATTGGCTGGCGATCTTGTTCAATCGTCATTTTCTTTTCTTTTCCGTTTTCATCTCTAGATTATTTCTTTTATTTTCTCGTTGTCGACAGGAGCGTCCAACAATCTGCCTCTAATTTGTTTTATTTTTTTCCCGATATTACTTTGCAAAAGTACACGAAAAAGTAACTTTTAGTGAACATATTTTAATTCATATTCTTCTCGCGATGATAAGAATCAACTGTAAAGATTTTTCAAACTTAATTGCAGTAAAATAAAATTTTACACCATTTAAAGGAAACTGTTAGACAAAAGCTTATACTTATCTGAAATAGATTGTAAATGAGGGTGCAGCGATCTTAGCGCGCCGACTTTAGAGCGCGGTAGAGATCTTATAAAAAAATATTGGAAAGTAAAAAACATTTATTTTAAAAACTTTAAACATTATACATAAAAAAGAATCATAAAAAACGATTAAAACAAATAGTAAAAACACAATGGCCTTAAATTTACATTGAATAAAATATAAGAAAATGAAAAACGTTTATTTTAAAAACTTTAAGCAAACACATAAAATCAACCAATCAAGAACCATATGAAACCATTTAAAAAGTATAGAGTGGGTATACTGCGGAGAAGCATTATGTCAAAAATACTAGTTTTGAGATAATTGAGATTGAAAGTTTTTTGGATATAACTTTTTTTAAATTTATGAAAAGTCATGAAGTTATGGATATCAAATTACCGATTGCTTTATTGACTATAAATTTTTTTATGTGTCACCAAAAAGTTCATACAATTTCGTTACTTTTTGAATAAAAATAAAGGTCGTAAATAGCTTGCTATTTCGCTGACGAATTAAATTAAAAACATGATATAAAACCGTACATGGTGAATATGATCATAACTATTTTTAATATTATTTATACAATGACAAAATAATAATGTTAAATAATAATTATGTTACGATTTCGTCGCAACATGACAATCGTCACCTATCGGCGATACGCATCTCGCTGCGTCGTCGGTAGGAGACGAAGGCGAAGCCTCGCCAAGAATTGTGTTAAAACTTTTTCTTACGCGCCGGGATGTGGAACGAGTAGGACGTGCCGGTAACGCGCTGGAGATTGGCCTCGGACATCCGAGTTCGCCGCCGAGATGGTTTATCATCCAAAGTCGTAATTATATATATATATATATATTATAAAAGTTTTTCTGTTTTAGTGTAACCATCTGTTCATAAATATTGTTACGTCGTATAATTTCTGTTTTATTTGTTCATAATGTAAATTCTGTGCATCTACGGTTTCCGCATCTCTAATTAAATGTGTTTTTAACGGTAACCGTATTTTAATTATTATTATTATCTTTTATTTGGCGTGTATCTTCACGCCTGGCGCCCAAAATTTAATTACCACATATATTTCTCCGTACAGAACAAAATAAAGTGTACCGAGATTGGCAAACCTTATCCACTTCCCTGTGATAACTTAATCCTAGTTCTCCGCTGAGCTTTACATTTTCCATATTTTCTTATATTGATTCCCCCCCATCCCGCGGATAAGTCTCATCATTTAATTTAATTACATTTCATTACACATTTTAATAAGGTAAAGTTTACTGAGATTTTCAAACATCATTACTCATTATAATTAAATTTTTTTTTTATCTAAAACACAACAATTAACAGAAAAAATATATTTGTCTCTAAAATGTTGAGCACAACATGTTTTTACTACTTTCACATGTGTATAAAAAAAAACATAGTGCAAGTCAAAATTAACTATAAATTATCATTTAACGTCAACAATTCATTTTAATTTTGTTTTCAATATGTTTTCAGTCGTTGAAATTATTTTGGAATACATTTCAATAACAGTAACACACTTATACTTTCAGTGATATAATATGAGGTGTGACTTAATCTGCATTCGCACGATTTTTTCAATAAAAATGTTCCATGAAAATGCACTACTACTAAATACTAGAAATGTATGTGCATTTGACTTAAAACAGAATTTATCTTAGTCATGTTCTCATTAAAAAGTATTAATTCGCTTTATATCAATAGCGAAATTGAAAAAATAAAAAATTGACATTTCAATCATAATCCTTGTACATATAATGTTCCCCACCCTATTAAGGCAATTTCTTTCATTGAAGTGAAACTTATAAGCTTGAAATCTGTCAAAAAACGTTATCACATGAATTAAACCTTTCTGATATCACCATTATAAATTATAACATATTTTGGACATTCATTGTTCGTCATTAGCTTTATCACGTAAATAGTAAGATTATGAATATTCAATTCCTTTGATTGAAGTAAAACTTTTAAGCTTCATGTCGGCTGGATGCAGATTCATTATTATGGCTATAAATTCTACAAACACGCAGTCGATAAAGTATTTTTTTCCTTCTCCGCTTCCAATGTGGAGCATATGTTCTCTTAATGTAGGTATCTTACCAGAATTTTTCTATGAAAACTGCTAGTCACTCAGTTCTCAAACTCTCTTTTTTCAAAAAGAGTAGAGATATAAGGATAGGGCTAGGACAGGACTAGTGGTTAGCTAATCACTCTCGCTACGTGATTTTTGGGTAAGAGGGAGTTCTGGACATCACGAACATTCATGAATACGAATAGAAATTCATAAATCGATTGAAAGATCAATTTATGAAACTGTTCGCACCGGGATTTGAGCCCGAGTCATCCGTAATCGCAGCCAATGACGTTCTGCGCCACAGAGTCGATAACAGTAACACACTTATAATTTCAGTAATATAGTATTAAGTGTGACTCGCACAATTTTGTAAATGAAAATGGTCTACAAAAATGCATTGAGTCAGCAGTAAGTCAGGAGTGCAAATACATTAATTGTAGAAATGTAAGTGCTGTTACCTTTGAACATCACTTTGGCGGTGTTAACTGTCAATTCTTGGTGTAAAGGCATTATATTTAAAAAATTAAAACACAATTCATTTGTACAACATCAGTTGATAATGCTCGTCATGAGCGAAACCGGCCCTGATCATTATAAACACGTGGAAGTAGTACAAAAAAATTGTGTTTTATTTAAAAAAAATTAAAAAAGAATGTATCTTGGCCATTTGAATAGATATGACCTTGGGTGTTTTGGTAAATTATGAAGCGTACACCGAGCAACATTACCTCATCACAAAGTCGAAACAGTCAAATTTTGACTTAATTTTTTCCATGTCCGCTCCCAATGTGGAGCATATGGTCTCCTAATGGAGGTATCTCAACAGAATTTTTCTATAACAACTGCTTGTTACTCAGTTGGTCAACATCTCTTTTTTTCGAAGGTTGGCATGGTGTCCTTCAAGATAACATTCACGTAAAATTAGTCAGGAAATGCTGGGAGAATTAACGTATGACTTATCTGATTTTATGGTGTAGCTGTAGCCATTGTTAATTGCAGATCAACGAGCTTTCTATCGAGAAGTTCTACGGCGCCATAACAAGAGTTTTTATTGATGCACTGAAAGGAAGCGAAAAAACCTTCTTCATCAATGTGTTAGTTGCTAGAATTAGAGGAGAAAATAATATTGCACTCGCTGTAGCAACTTCAGGTATTGCTGCAACACTGATTGATGGCTGGTAAACTAACAGCACTCTCAATGCTACCAATCTAGATTGACTTAATTTATTACTAAATGTCTGTTTGCATCATCAAGAAAGGAAGTGCAAAAGCCAAAGAGCTGCAGGAGGCTATAGTATTATTCTGGGATTAAATTTCACAAGAAATCTTCCCAAACGATAAACAGTAGTGACGTAAATTTTCATACGTTATTATGGCTGCCATTTCTAGTTCAACTGTGTTTTCAACAATTAACATTCTTAAATTTGATGGACTATATTTTGTAGGTGTTACAAGAGGTACGGTCTACGGAGGTATTTTCAACATTCAGTCAAATTTATACATTAGTTAGCCAACGTTTTACTGAGATAAGCGCTCTCTATATTGGGCGAAACGAGTAAAAATAGCAGTACTTGATATTTTCTTCCCACAAGTCGTTTCCAGTAACACTCTATTATATTGTATGAGAAAAACTCACGAAAGAAATTCTGAGAAGAGTCTTTGTTCAGATATGATCTTATATCCCATAAATATTTGTCAATATGTGCTAAATCGTTGTCTTATTTGAAAAAAATAACTGATCTGAAACAAAATCGTTTTAATTATATGCATATTTGTGTGTAGAAGTTTGTGAGCTAATAATATTAATATATATTTTTTTAAATATAGAGTTTTTGATATTCAGTGTCGTTTACGTTATAAAATAAAAATCACTTGTCTGATGACGTGTTTTGTATTGACTTCACTGAACAAGTTGGATCCGTGGTCAAGTGGTTAACTTTTTTGACTTCGGTTGCGGTATTCACAAATTGATTTTTCAATCGATTTATGGATTTCTGTACGAAGACATGGATCTTTGTTTTGTCTGAAATTCCCTCTCGCCTTTCCAAACCTATTATTTAACCACTAGTCCTTTCCTAGCCATATTATTCTATCCTTACTGTCTTTGAAAAAAGAGAGGTTGAGCAACTGAGTAAAAAGCAATTATCGTAAAACGACTTCTGTTGAAGTACATTAGTAGTATATATATTCCAAATTTGAGAGTGGACATGGTAAAAAAACAATATGAACCACGTAAAATGTGGCTGTGAACCTGATCATTTAAAAATAATTGCGTTACAGAATTAAACAAAATATCTTTACAACTCGAAAAGAAGACATTTTGCTACGTGAACCATTCTTAGAAAAATGTCACCATCAAAATATCTATGAATTTGTGAAATTGACTCCTGAGTATTTCATAGAAATAGAGACTACTTTTAAACTCATATCAGCGGGATTTTGATAATAATTGATAAATGGAATTTCTTTCCAATGCGGAATGAAAAAAATGTTAGAGTTTAGTCTGAGTGATATAAAATTACAAATTCCTGTTTTACCGCATTTTCAATGATACAGATGTGACAAATATATTTGAAACACTTTTTAAGATAATATTGTCAAAATGAACATAATTTTTTTAAAATTATAATACACTCAAAAATTAATATTCGGCTATTGATGGTATAGAAAAAAATGTTAATCTAGAAGCATTTTTTCATTTAGAGGGCTGGTCGCACCTCAGATATTGCCTGAATAGTCAGACTTGCTAAGGGGTGAGGCCGCTGAGGGTGAATAAGAAACAAGGCGGAAATTCATTTGAACCAGTGACCCTTCACATAAAAAACCGTGCTCTGCAAATGGTGCCCTGTTCGGGTTGGTAAGGTTACAGTAATAAAATGGATTTTAATGGTGCATTAAGAATAAACGCTCCCATCTTGTAACAAGTTCTGAAGTGGTACATTAAAGCCAGTGCATTACGCATATATTTACAGCGAGGGTTTAAAAGTTTGAGAAAGTAGGGAAAACAAAACAATTTCGTAGATAATTTTAACATTTCACTAAATCAATGTCGAAAATGGCACAATAAGTACATATTAAAAACTTTATTGACAAATAGTACAAGCTTATGCTACAAAGTAAAACAAATCGTTTGTAATTCACTATTACTACATTGAAATGTCGTTAATTTGAAAGCATTTTCACGGTTTCATTATGAAAGCATTTTTTTATATAACGGTTCAAGTAAAATTCCATTAAATTTGAGCAGTAACTCAAATTAAATCACTAACATTATGGTACATTGAAATTAATAGAATTTCGGTTTTTATTTTCTCTTCCTTCAACATAATGGAAAATTATTATAATGTAAGTGTGTATACTTCCCCACTCAAACAGAAGAGCAATCCACTCACTGCAAGCTAATTCTTATACCATAGTTCAATCCTTACCTTCCACGGAAAGAATTTTGAGTGACTGACTTATTACAATATGTTGTCGTTCTGTTGAAGTGTCTTTTAGGACTGTTAGGAGTATATAATATGCTTTAAAGTGGGGGTAGAAATGGTTTTAAACAAATAATGATTCTTCTGTAGTAGATATAATAAATAGTCATTGCACCCATGTATGAATTTCATTGGAGGCTCAAGATCATAACAGTATTTCCGCTTCTTTATATAAAGATAAAACGTATGTTTTAGTACTAATTCAATAATTTTAAGAAATGATCAGAACCATGACTAATTTCAAATGATCTTACTTCTTACTGATCAAATTTGAATTTTTGAGATTGTGTACACCTGGGTATGGCCTTTCGGTGAAATTTGGAAATGTACGAAATCTCAACAATTAAAATTTGATATTGCAATTCCATCAAACACCATCAGTCGATATCTTAAAATATTCTTAGTTATCAATTAAATAGTTTTATAAAAGCAATGGCTTTCCAGCAAGAATCGACAGTTTACAGCCAAAAAACTGTCAATATTTTAAGTTATGTTATATTTATTGGATAAGTTTACAGTAATTTCTGTAATAAATGTATATTATGCTCATCCATTAAGCCTAGAAGTAAATCTTATTCCCCATATGAAACAGCTGGTTCCCGGTCATTAAAATGAAAAAGGGAATCATTCTTATTTATTTATTGTTACAAGGCTTATTGCAATCAAATTTGAATTGGAATCGAATGGAAAGTAGATATTATGCATTTGATTAGCATAAAATGATATTTTAGTCTAAATTTTCTAAATAAAATGCCACAGCTCTCGAGTGATTGCTATTTGCTGTTACGAAATCTCATATCCAATATATCTGCTCCCTCCTTAAGGACGCCTAGGGCTATTCTCAGGATAACAGTAATGTAAGAAACCCTATAAAATATTTACAACGGTGTCCTTTTAGTGTCGGCAATATTCTGGTGTAGGAGTCTGGAGAAAACGATGGTAATAATGACATGTGGGCGATAGTTTCACAATTACTTAATTAATTATTCAGTTATGGGGAAACAAAGGTTTTATCATTGAAAATGGCGATTTTGAAACGATTAATTTTTAAAATATTCTAAATAATTAGCCAACTATTGTATACTATGGAAGCAGGGCTTAGGCTATTAATTAAAACCTACTGACAATATAGCTTTGTGATTCTAAATGATTAGAAATGGATTTTGAGATGTTTTCAGGCTCAGTATAAAGAGCTGTTTGGTCTCTATGCTTTTAGTGGTAAACAGCTCAGTTGTAATCTATATTTATCTTTCTTCTCGGAATTTGTGTTTAGGGTGATTTTTAAATATCATTTATTTTAAATATTTGATATCACATTAGGACAAACAGATACCAAGTGAAAAACATCCTATGTCGCCAATATGTATACTAAGACTTTCAAGGATAAATTGTACATAATATTTTCAGATCGTGTATTTGAATTCAAAATTTAGCTACTTTTGACCTTAATGAATATGTTATGAAAGCTTGAAGATAAAATTCTAATATTTTTTTGGTAATTCAATTATTTTTTTAAATTGCAATATTTGCTTGTTTTTAAATGATACAATAAAGTTTTTCATTTAATTTATTGCTCAATAATTAATTCCTTTTTTTTCACTTGAGAAGTAACTATGTAATTCCTCAAATACACTTTAAATTCATTTCATAATCACAAACCAAATTGTGAACCCTTTGATTACTTTTATAAACAGCCCAAATAAATCGTTTTTTTTATCATAATTATGGAAAATCTCTCTTTCTCACTGAGCGAATCCAATGATTATATAAAATTCTCGTAAAATATAAATGACAGTGATTTAATGATTTACAAATTTTATAATTTTCACAGCAATGTTTTATTATTTAAGCCGAAGATGTATTCGACATTTGACCTCTCTTTCTGCCGGAAAATGTATCAGGGACACATACCTCATTGCAAGTAAACAGGTAGCAATAAACCACCTGACGGTGTGAGACGGCCCATAGCTCGTTTGTAACTAATTCCGCGTTGGCTGACACCCGCCGGCTCAAATGAGAAAATACCTTCCCGTCGCTTCTGGTATCCGGCGGTAGTAATTTTGCGAGGCCGCCATATATTTCATAAGAGAATTAAACGTTACTTACTTTAAACCCTTCCCTGCGTGATTTTCGGAATGATATTTTATATTTTACCTGCTTTGCTGGATGGTAGTTGTGTAAAAGGTTGACTTTTATGGATACTTTTTGTAGTAATCATAAAATAATGGTGATTTACTACATACGGCATGAATATAACTGTAGAAAAAACATAACGAGGCCATGTTTTCATTAATTTTTATTGAAACGCATGTATATGAATTCGTAATAAGATAATAATTTTTATTTTTGTCATAAAAGCATAAAAAGGTATGAGATAATTTTTCCAAATACTTTTTCTTTAAAATGATATGAAGTATTGAGTATCATGAATATGGTTCTAATATAATTCGTTAACATATATGCCATAAACACTAAGCTTTACATTACAAAAAAATAATAGAAAGCTTATAATGAAATATAAACTTTGGGTCTATTGATCTACACTATATACATCACTTTTTTTGTACCAAGTCTATAATTTTATCAGGACCGTTTTCGCAAGAAAAGTATTTTATTTTATTTACTCCATTATGGTAATTTAAAAATAGGACACATGAGATTCCGTCAAAACATCATTATGTACTGTGAATATTTTTTTATTTACTGCTTAAACAAAAAATATCTATTGTCTATGAAATATTCATAAAGTTACCGACCGTTTACGCATTTAGTTAGTAACCAAATAATTATTTGACATACATTGAGAAATAATCATAGTGCTCGAATCCATGATCGTTTCTGCACGGAATCCATTTAAATGCGTTTAAACTGAAAAACTACTTTAAAGAAAAGCTTTAGTGAAATTTTCTTTCAATGTGACATCAAAAGTAAGTGACGCGCTTGGGAGTTGTAACATTCACATATAAAGTGGAGATCCGTGAGAGAACGTATAATACTTAAGACATCTTAGTATTTTATCGTTAACTTTTTAATACTACACAGGGAAATGATGCTCTCTAATAGACATTTTAGTTCTGTCTTTATTCAGTATAAATTAAGAACGAGAAAACAGTTTTCTTCACATCTTTTTTACATGGCAATTTAAGTTTTTATTTCACTTTGAAATTTTAAAAAGTAATATCTAATGGCAATATTTTTTTGTATCTTCTTCTCACGGGTATCGTATATTTTTATTTAAGTGATGACAAAGACGGTTTTGCAATATGTAATATATCCTTTATTTTCACATGGAGATTTTAAAAACATGAAGAAATACAATAAACAAAAAACTGTTCAGTGTTTCGAGTAAAAACTTTAATATATTCTTCAGATATATTATAGTTATTTTTTTTAAATCTTAATTAACTATACCAACATAAGCACGTGAAAATTTTCATTTTTCAATAACTGTATTTTTAATCTTTTTTACATCTTTTATCATATTTTAACATACAAACACATATACATTAAAACAACATAGAGTATATAAAACTGTATTAAAAAGTTTTATATAATTAAAGAAGTAGTGAGTTTACATAGACTAAAAGAAACATTTCAAGCTATTTTTATTTCGTATTTTTATATCTTGATAATAAGGGAACATTTGTCTTCGTTGTAACCACATGTTTATATTTTTTTCCCATGTCCGCTCCCAATGTGGAGCATATGGTCTCCTAATGGAGGTATATAAACAGAATTTTTCTACGAGAACTGCTTGTTACTCAGTTGCTCAACCTCTTTTTTTTTCGAAGAGAGTAGGGATAGAAGGATAGAGCCAGGACACGACTAGTGGTTAGTTAATCGTTTTCGCTACGCCCCGTGAGGATGGGATGGGTGGAAGGGAGGACTCAGACTACGAACAGAAATTCATAAATCGATTGATAGGTCAATCTATGAAAACCATCCACACCGGGAAATGAACCCGAGATATCCGTAACCGTAGCCAGCGACGCTACCAACTGCGCCACGGACGCCGACAAATTATGATTATAATTAATGTATATTTATTAAAAATCCTATTAAACGGATTTTTTACGTGCAAATGCAGCAGAAATACTGTAAGTCGACTGCTAATATCGAGGAAGAGATTTATATTCATTATTGCATTTTTAATCTACTTCAATTAATGTTTTCAATATTTATGATTAAAATACCATATTTATGACACATCTGCGAATAAAGCTACAGGTTTCTTCCAAACTAGCCTGGAATTTTTCTTTATTGACAAAAAAATCATAAAATATATTTTTTCATTAAAATCTCATTCAAAATTACTCGTGTACAGAGGCTCAAAAATCTTGCTGATAACAATCCCTCTTGCCTCTGGATTCTCGGTGAAAAGAATTTGGCCTGAAGTAGGTACAGGTGATTATTTTGTCTTAAGTGGGTGGCACGTTGGGTTGACAGTTGACAATGGACTTCCCCAAGAGTGATGGATGACCCTGTATTATATTCTAGTAATTAGCTTCACCTACAAGCTAAGCACAAGCAGGTTTAGTGAACTACCGTAAAGTAAATTTTATACAATATAATAAAATGATTTTGGGACATTCTATTTATGTATTCATTTTCAATACAACATTTTACGTTTACTATTTATATAATTTAAGACATCGACTGAGGGTGCTTGATGAAATTTCAATATTAAATTTGTATTGTTTAGATTTGTATGAGTCAGTTTGAGTTCATTCGTGTGCTCAAATGCCTGAAGATGCTGAAAAGCGAAACCCGGGTCGTTATTAACAAAATGCACGGAAATGTACAAAATCTCAATACTACAAATTAGTTCAATATTTAAGTGAAACTGATGTGTAAAAATGATGTGGAATGTAAACTAAGGATGTGTTCGAATTATACCTGAGTATATAGAGGGCTTACAAAAAGATACAGTGCCAATAGAAATAATTAAAACATGACATATCGTAACTCCAAAAGCGAAATGGCTTTTGTGCAAAAATTGAGTCCATGTGACATATTTTAAATTGCTATAAAACTTGTGTAATCAAATTTACTCAACAACTCGTTTAAAAATATATTCTAGAAACAAAATTTACGGTATAAGCTTCGACTCCGAGGTGCAAGCTCTGGAGGAATATGATTCTCTTATTTAAATGCTGAGGAAGGTCAAAATTAAGTTAATTAAGCACAAATATTTTCGTCCTGTGTCCGAAAAATTTAATAAAACATGGTGGTGGATGTGGTGGGAAAGAGATTCCAATTTGTTCTTGGCGAGTTGAAAAACTCGTCAGAAAAATCAACTAAATTAATTATGCGATTTAGTTAGATTAACAAATTGTTTTTTAGGCAAAGGGAGGGTGGCGGGCCGCTGTGTAATTATCTTCCCTGTCACATGGCGCCACTTTTAAAGGAAGGGAATGTCAATTTTGAATCTATAGATAGACATAAGAACTGTAATTTTCTTCATTTTTTTGAAAAGGCTTATTCAATTAAAAATCAACTAAATCGATTCATTTCACAGATAAACGTATCGTAAAGGAATGTTTGTAATGATGGTTGAAATAACTGTCATAATTGAATTAAATTTGTTTTACTCAGACAATTTTAAACGTGTTATTATACAAATTAAAAAAAAAAGTACATTTAACTGCGACACAAAATTTAAATAATTTTCATTAAGTGTAAAAAACGGTAACTGTATTTTCAATTATCAGTACGCATTATAAATATTGAATGAATTTAAATCTTTCACATCATAACCAATCCAACATTACAAATGTTGAGTACGGTGCAATAAAAATATAAAAAAGATTGAGAAAAACGTAAGAAAGCATTGGATTATAAATCAGTTATTCAAGAAACAATGAACGTTGAAATCCCTTATGGGTAGTAATTTTAGGTTTGTATTAATTAACTAATACGTCTAAGAAGCGAATAAGGCGGTGGAAGAAACATAGTTAAAAATTGGTTAGAAGTAAAAAAAAAATATCTGACAATGATTTCATTCATGATGGTCAACAATGTTTGAGAGGAAATAAGCGGTTTTAATCTAAACGTGGACGGAAAGTGTCAGACAATCACTTATAGAATAAATTTACCTTCTTCAAACTATTTTCGAAATTTATAATATAATGCTTGATATTCACTGCCAAAGAAAATACAATTTTCCTCCTGATGCCATTTTCACTTTTCTCTTCGTTATCTCAGACCCCATCCCACGGACGCTATCCTAAGAAAACTTGTGTAGAGTATTTTAAAATGTGGAATTCTTAGTCATTAGGAGCGCTTTTTTAATAACGCCGAGCGTTTTCTTTGAAGCTTTCCTTAAAAAGAAAACGAATCAAGTAAATATGGCATTTATTTCGATAATTTAATTATTAATTAACACACGATCCACAAAATATATTTGCGCCTCAGCTATTAAAACAATATGAGTTATGACGATTACGGTATAATTTAAAGAAGAAATTTAGGTTAAGTACCATTCTGATCGCTAATCTTGCAATATTGGCATATTTAAGGTATGTATTCCCGAATATTTAATGTGTTCCAAAAAATACGTTTCATGAACTTATGTTGGTTATTAGAGATATGTTAGTTTGTTTTTGTTAAGATTTCAAAGATAAAAAAACTTATTAGGCAACTTCACAATACGCCAGTGGTGATGGAACAATGTTGTCAGATTTCCAAAATCAGAGATCCAAAGATAAAGCAATGTAAAATTTGTCTTTTTATATTTAAATTTATATATATGTCATCTTACTTTACAGAAGACAACATGTATAAATCACAGAATATTAATTTGCAGGAATAACACATCAATTAAAAAAAAACAGAAAATCCATAACGCTGAGAGAGAAATTGAGGGAGATATTTTGGTCATATGTTCTACATAACGGATGGATTTTGTTAAAATGAAGAAGGTGGCGTTTTCTTCAAAAAGAAGAATGAAAACATAGCTAATGTGGTATCAACAAAACTATCAATAATTATTGTACAGCAAACTATCTTATCTAGGTCTCTATATCTAATAGAAGAGGGGTGTGTTACACAGATAAGATATTATGGCATATTTCTCGCACTTTATCAAATGACCATAAAAACTGATTTAAATCAAATAATTCCTTCTTCTGAAAATATTTATGAAAGATTTCATTCTTTCAAGATTAAGTAAGCACTCATACATACACTTATAACATAGAAATCAATACAACTAACAATTCTTATAAACATAAAAAAAAATATTTTATTTCTGTACTGATTTAATGTGTTTTTTATAATTTTCATAACTGGTTTCACTCATCGCAAACATAATCAAATGATGTTTGTAATGTGTTGAAAAAATAGTGATTATTTTTATAATTATAATGCACATGCGTCACGAATTGGTAGTTGACACCCTAATCTAACCACTAACTATGCTGACACATTTAATGACAAGAGTCAAGGAAAGGATTTTGTATTTATTGCTTTATTTGGCATAATTTTGGTAGACAATCTATAAGTGCTAATCTATAATGGCATAAATAGTAATCTATAAGTGCAATATTTTATTAGTGCCAGCAAACTTTTAGGGCTTAGAGTAAGGCAAAGTAAACCATTCGAAAACCCAACTGCGCTTCGAACTTTATATATTTGCTTCGTTGGTATGTTTGAATTTGGATATATTATCTGGAGTCCATATTAAAATTCCTACAAGTTGAAATACTTTTATTTCCAAAAATTTTAATATTGTCCTATAGTAATTCCCTAAAAGAGTACTAATCAACCAAATTTCTTTTAGTAATGCTCTCATTTCACTTACTTGAAGCTCGAAGATCGTTTTCGATTCTAAAGCCTTTTTCCCTTTTTTATTCTTAAAACTTGTTCTTCGCGTTGGTCATATGAGTCACCAGTTGCAAGGGCCGTTAGGATGATCAGTGCATTACCTAGAGCGGTGGACTTCAACAACGAAATCTGGGTTTTTATTTCTAGTTTTGAAAAAGTTTGTATTAATATAATTGTTGTTATATTATTAACATTGTACTTTATGGATGCATGGCGCATTAGCGTCAGCTGTAATGCCACGTATGGTTTTTTTTTAATTTACAAATAAAACAAAATATTAAGATAAATTATATGAGTGTTTTAGTTCTACAAGATATCTATATATAATAATTTTTATTTCTTCATCACGCCATCGCATGCTTACACCGATTTATGTTCACATAGTTAATTAAATTAATCAACCAAATTGCTAGCTCTAAGATTAGTATTTAATATATGAGACATTAAAATGCATTGTTTTTAATATGATAATTGCAGTTAATTCTATTCTAGGAAAAAAAAAATGTTTTTCATTAAAAACAAAAACAGGTAAACATCTGTAATAATAGTCGTTATCTTATGATAGTTTAAGGAGAGGTGATACTTTTAAAGTGTTAAATTGTAACGCTCAATTTTTGGTGGAGTGGTATTATATTTAAAAAAAATAAAGCATTATTTGATTTGTACTACGTATTATAATGTGGAAGTGGTACAAACAAATGGTGTTATGTTCAAAAAAATTGAGATGATACTATGATGTTTGTTTGGTTATTAAATAGGTTATTCCCGTAAATGTATATTTTCTCTATAACTGCTCCATGGCACTTAATCAGGGCATTTTCATTCAAAAATGTCAACACTTGGTTGCTGAATTAGGTTGAAAATGTGATATTAAATGATACGCAAAATGAGAGTCTGGTTATAAAATGATGATGATGTAATATTGAATATTTGAACTATGTATCGAATTATTAAACTTGAAAAACAGACCGTTTTATTCTAGAATAGCATAGCATCAAACTATATTCTTAAATAATAAGTATTTTGTAATATGTACAATAGTATGCGGCCCCTGTGGAGTAGTAATTCAGGATTCAAGTCTCGGAGATGTAGATATTAAAATCTTGGACGTAGGTGTTCGTTATGACGTATTCGATAAAAAAGCGACGATGGACCTGGCTTGAACATGTACTGTGGATGCCCTAGAGGAGCCTGAATCTTGCCCGTCTCTTTTACGAACCGGGTGGATCCCGTCGCCCTGTGCAGACCGCTGATGACAATCCCTAGGATGTACTCGATGGAACTACGAGACGCTGGGATAACCTAGGAGGAAGCAAGAAGACTAGCGGAGACAGATTAGAGGAACCGTGTGATGGCCATATGCTCCGTGTAGGAAGCGAATATGCTTAAAAGCTGTAATGCCAAATATTTTTTTAAATCTTGTACCTTAAAGTATCCAATTATGATAGTTCGTTTAATAATTATGTGATTTACCTCTCTTTAAAATACCTTTCACTGTAGGTATCTGTTCAAATAAATAATAAATATACTAAATAGTAAGTTTTATGCTTATATATGATATAATATAAATTATGTTGAATATGCGTTACTTCTTCACCCTCTTCGAATTACGAGATCAAAAATGTTTAAAAACCACAAGTGCAATAGAATGTTTGATTTATTTCTTGCGCTTTTCAATGCAAGTGAAATTAAAATGAATCGCATAACGCTATTTAACCCAGCGCTTCAATTTCTAGGAAATTATCATGCAATTTAAGCTAGTTATTGGTACGAAGAAATTGTAATATTTTTGAACTAAAGGAAATTTCTCTGCTATTTTAAAATAATTGTAGTGGTGCTTTATCAAATAAAAAACCACTGAAAATATCTTGAAATGTACATATCCTCACTGTTCTAGAAGAAAAAACTTAAACGAAAACATGACATTTTGAATTAATTATACCAAAATCTTATTTTGAACTCTACCGTATGAAAGAACACACTTATGTTTATAAACTACACTTTTACTTAAAAAGAAACTTAACTTTTTTGTACAAACAAACTTAATGAAAAAGGTATAGCATTTCAAATATTTGAAAAACTTCAAAGTCCAATTACTCAAAGTGGTTCCTTCGGACCCCCAAGGGTCCGTGTGACCACTGAGGGGGTCTGTGGTAAATATGAAATAATTTGGGGATGTGTGGACAGTGTCAGGGGGACCGCGAAAAGTTTTATATAAAAACATTATTTATAACACATTTTCATTATTATGAAAATTAATAATAATTAATAGCAATAAATATTTTGGTAGCGATTTTTACGTCCAGAGTAAAATATAAATATAGGACATAAAAAAAACAAGTAATTACAACCATTCCGTACATCCCGCACAATATTGTCATATACTTTATACTGTATGCTTATTATTTAAACGCTGCATCATTCAAATGACTGTCTTTCAAAGCAAAATAATAATGTATTGTAGATACTCTGACCACGGTTTGAGATTCCTAATGACTTTACTTAAAAGCAGTCTTGCCGTAAATTTAAGATACATACGCTTAAGAATTTTTTGCATAGTAAGCAATGCAAAAACTTTGAAAAATCTTGACAACACGACCTACTATCCTGGAGAGAACTTTTATGTGCATATAAAATATATTTAAAATTAACTTATTTATACAAAAATTCTTCACGGTACTACGAATTCTTAGAAAGAAGCTTGAGCGGTGTGTAACATATATTTTCCGTTATCAATGTGGAGTATATTTAATTTCATCATGTAAAAATATGAGAATGATTCCCAACATTAAAAACGAAAAGAATAAACAGACTCAAAAGAAACCATTTCACGAGAACAGATTGTTTTTCAATCGTTTTTTGAAGAGAGTATGCTAAGAAATGATTAGTAGTAAGCTTATCTTTCTTTCTCACTACACCTTCTTTTGTTAAGATCGGATCGTATAGGTGGGAGGTGGGAGGGATAGTTTTTCTAATAACTGGCAGCAGTAAAATCCTAATAATTCATTTAAAGTTTAATCAGTTGAGTAAAATACCACAATTTCTCAATAGATATTTGGCTAAGTATTTTATTACACGTAAATCAGAGACAAATCGCCCTTGATTAAATTGTCTGTCAACAAAACTCAATAGCATGGCAGCAAATGAATAACGAAGTGCTTCGGTTTAAAAACTCACTTTTAAACGTCGAAAAATTTGACAATGTCGCCGAATAATAATGAAAAATAGCTACGTCTCTTTTTAAGCCCCTCTGCCTCGACATTAACCATAATTATGAAAAAGTTGGGAGAATTTTTTAAAATATTTTTTATAACCAGCATAGAGAAAAGTTTGCCTTCGCTTGTATTTAAGCAGTAGTAAACTTTGTGTTTTTAATTTCAGTTTTTCCAGGAACAACTAAATTCAACAGCAAACGAGTTATATAAGAAACCTAATTATTTTTGTTAGTTTTATTACTTTTCTACGATATTTCTTATGGACATAATAAATGAGTCTACAGTATTGAAAATAGATAAAAAAAACTCATAGACATGACTTTTTTACAAAAAATGGCAATACATCCGATTCTATTTCTGCACAGCGTATAAATCTTTCTAAAACCAATCATACAAATATACATATATTTATTCTGTGTCTGTCAATAATTGGACATAACAGTGGCGTCAGTAATATTTATCGTCGGGTCCGTAATCGAGTAGTTGATTGGAGTTGGTTTCGGTTACGGTGCTCACGGGTTCAAATCACAGTGGAGACAGTTTCATAAATTTATGTAAAATCAATTTATAGATCTCACTTAAAAACATGAATATTTGTGATGTCTAAAATTCCCCTACACTCATCCGATACTCTAAATGGGACGTAATGTAGGTGATTAGCTAGCCTGTCGAGACACCTCCATCAGAAAGCAACATGCTCCACTTTGTGAGCGAACTTGGTTTAAAAATAATATCATTGTAAAGCAAAAAAAAAGGTTTTAACATATAAACATAATAATGATAAAATAAAAACAATGACGGATCACGACATTCGATTATAATTTATACATGCATTGAAATACTAGATAATCTAATATATAAAAATCAGTGTGGTTTTGTTCGTATCTTATGCACTGCCATACCGTTCATCCGATTCCGATAAGACTTTGTCAAGTGTCAGTTTCTACATATACCATAATAGGATTATATCGAATACGTACCTGCTACATGTAAATTTGATTATGCATAATATTTGTTATTACAATAGATATCGAGTATTTCTGAAGGAAAGGAAATGCTCTGTGAAAACATTGCAAAACACTCTTAATGCGTATTGTATAGTTTTGTATAGTTTGTTTCTTTTTTTATTAATCTTTTTTTCATTTCGGAAAACGTTGAAATGTCCTCCTAGGACTCGCAAATAAAATGTGAGGCCTGTAGTACGCGATTTAATGAATACTCCCATTTTAAAATAAAACTACAATGAATAAAATATTACACTAATAAATAAATTACAATTAACTCAAAATAATTTACAATAAATAAATAAAAACAATCTGTAAATCAGAAAATATTTAATAAAAAAGTTTGTGAGCACCCCCTTAAAGTGCCCCCCCCCTCTGTTTCGGTCTGTGTGTAAGTACCCAAAAAACTTTTATATAATATCAAGTTACACAACAAACTTCAAAGAAAATAACCAAATATATTTTGTTCGATATGTCGCACTTGTTTTCAATGAAGATACAATAACTCAAGATAAAATTGGCCCCCGGTTATTTCATAAATTTATTTATTGTTAATATAAAAATTGAAATGCATGGCATTACAGCTGACGCCAATGCACCATGTATTACACAAACATAACAACAGTAATAATTATAATAATGAAAGCAATAATACTATATAATAAAAACAATAATGAACATAAAAACATATTTTTAAATTATAAAATACAACAAAAAATTAAGACATTATTAATTTACAAGGAACAAATATTTGTTGAACAATACCCAGAGCTAAGTGCTGAAAATATCCAGCTCTCTAGGCCAGTGTTCCCCAACCGGTGGTCCGCGGCCCAGTGCTGGGCTGCAGAGACTTTCCGCTGGGCTGCGAACAGTATGCCAAATTTCAAGAAATTTGTCATGCAAAAATATTAAATATGGAATCTTTTCGCCTGCACGTTTACTTGTATTTTTAGTTATTGTTAAATAATAATATTTGGTAGGATGATGCGACACGACGGTGGCTAGTTTTCTCAGAATCAACAGTCCGCAGGTGTAAAAAGGTTGGGGAACACTGCTCTAGGTAATGCGTTGATCAGCCGAACGGCTCTTACAACTGGTGACTCGAATGACCGACGCGAAGAACAAGTTTTAAGAATAAAAATTGCTTGGTTATGGTTTTGGTCATGTAGATAAAAATTGGGAACATATAAGTTAATAGTCGTGAGAATTTCAGGATTATAAACTCGTCCCCGAAGAGAATCGAAAACGATCTTCGTGCTTCAAGAGAGTAAATAAACGACATTTTGACCATTGTAAAGACGAACGTTTTGTTTTTATTTGCATTTTGATATACCATTTCCGCTCACAAACTACCAATGAACCATCTCATTAAAAGTTTTTTTAACGAGAAATGGTTGTAATTCAGAGGCTCAACTTATGTTTTATATAACGGTTAGTATGAAATGACGAGAATATGAAACGACTAGAAAAAAGTAGGGAGAGAATGAGAAGGACTTAAAAATCAAAAACATTCATGTCTTTGGACACTAATTGATAAATGGATTGAAAAATGTATACATGAAATTTTCCGTTCGGGGCATTGACACTACAACGAAAATTTGTTTTTTCATTGTAAAAAGAAAAGTATAGTGGAACCTTGATCTTTCGTTCTCACATTTATCCTTTTCCCGCATATACGTTCATTTTTCCTGGTTCCGATCAAACACCCATCAGAACAATAATCCTGCACTCACGGTTTCCCCATTTATCGTTTGAATGTTGTGGTCTCGTCACAAATATTACCGAGATACCGGTGTACAATAAATGGCATTACAGACTTGAGAAAAAGAGAACAGAAGAAGAAAAAAATCTAAAAAGCAACACACAAAGTTCCTTGCTGAATATGTTCATCTCTCTAGCATTTTTTATGAGTAAAACAAACAATTTTTTTAAGAAAAAAACACATTATGGTTTCGACCACGTGCATAAAATTCCAGAGTGTGTATATTTATACTGACGAGAACTTTCGGAGTATAAGCTTGGTCTCACCGAAAAAGATAAAAATGCTTAAAACAAACTGTCTTCGAGCATAAAGTTAATAAAATGATAGCACCCCTAAAAGTTATACGCTTGTAATGAATCATGAAAAGGAAAAATTATTGTCAATATAATAGTTACTGTAAATTCAACTTGTTTGTATAATTTTGAATATACTCTACGGAAAGTTGGCTTTTCTCATGAAATGTTTAATCAAAACAAAGTGAACCTTTATTCGCTGGTTTGATTCCAATAATGAAATGCCGTTTGAAAAGGATTCCTGGCAAAGATCTCCCAAACTATTTCAAATTACTCTCATAAGTTAAAAGCAAGCTCATTATAGTTGGTTGTCGAAGAAAACCGCGTAACCATTCTCTTCTGTTCACTGGAATTCACAGTGCGATGGCAAATTATTTTCCAGCACAAAGAAACTCGTGTTTCTTGGCAATTTATTAAACATAGCGGACAAGAAGGGTAGTAATTAATGGAAAGCTAAATTATTTTACTAATATTTAATGTGACTTGCGTTGAGTTTCAAATTTAAAGTAATGAAAACACGTGGATAGAACTACATTTTTTTAGGAAAAACTTCATTATAAGTATAAAATTAAAGAAAATATTATCTGAAAACGTTTTTAAAGCTTTAAAGTTTTTTTAAATCTATTGATTGAATTGACATTTACTTTATACGATTCCATTATAATAGGACAAAATATCAAAATATTTAGTTCTACAATATTATTTATAAGGAAGGATTGGGCAAGAAAATATCTAGCCGTTTGATAATAACTCTTCGTTTTTAAGATAGGATAGATGACAAAGAAATGTCATATTGTTATTATAATTAATAAATATTGATGATGATACAGACGTATATTGCCAAAACATCACCAAGTCAAAATAAGATTCAGTAAAATCTCCCACTGAATCTGAAGACTCTGATTTGAATACATACTAGAAATGAAAAAACATATATATAATATAAATGCGTTGTAATGTCATTGTGAAAATTATTTCCTTATCATGAAATTTATCGTCTTTCTGATTGCTATTTGAAAATAAAGATACATCTTTTATTGATCAAATCGTATTTTTTTTGTTAGTATGTTTCGTCTTACGTATTGTTGAAAATGGCACCTAGATCATTGTTAAACATATTTTTCACACTTCATAATAGTTGAAATCAAATCATCCATCAAGCGAGAGCTTTCCTTTCTTGTAATAAAGTCACAAAGATACACAAGTTGTACGAAAAAATGATATCAAATATTATATGTTAAATATGGATAAGAATAATAAACAAATGAGATGATAAGATGTAAAATATATTTTTGCTGTAAAGCGTTTATTAATATTAATTAGTTTTGTTTAAAGATAAATCACTATTAAATAAATTAACGCTTGCCAGTTAACTAAGCTTAAGCACTCAAATATTACTTTAAGGAAAGTTCCATCATTTATGAACTATGTCTGATGTGAGAACGTTGTTTGTTGTTTGGACGATAATTATTAAGCATTCATCGAATCACCATAGGTGGTATGGTCAATATTGTTTCTACGCCAATTCGGGATTCTGTCAATTATGGAGTTGCTTTCCCAACAGGTGGTAAACATACTGGCCGGTTAATGTAAATTGGACATGTCCTTTGACCATAAAAGCAATCGTTAGTAACCGGGTTCTCAACCGGTGGTTCACAATTTCAACAACCACATTTCCACTTGGAAATAAACTGAAAAAAATTACATTACCTAGAGCACTCGAGATTATCAACCACTGCAAAGGCTAAGTTAGCAATGTATTTAGTTCTTTCATTTAATGTTGAAAACTATTTGATATTAAATGCAAAACTAATTATTCAATTACATCTAACTTCAAATTTTTGCGATAAGTGTTAAAGGGAAATAAGTTTAAACGCAGAAAAAAATTGTGAAGTCAAGTTTTCATCATATTTATAAGTTTTTTTATACTGATCGAGAGAAATCTGACTGAAAAGAATAGTTTTTCCCATGATTTTTTAACAACTGGTGATATTTTTGAAATCCAATAGAAAAATTTGCGCTTTTTTCTCAGCGTAACAGTAGATTGCAAAATGGGATTAGAAAGAAAATCTTGGACTGTTTTATCATTGCAATTCAAAAAAATTGTTGTGCGATAGTTGAGTGAATCGGAAAAGAATATACAAATGAAGATTGCTAGACACCTAGAATCACTTGTAAATGTATTTGTTCCTGGGTGTATAGAAGAAGCAGCTGTAGCGGTACGAAACCCGTGCCGCACTACATTGGATGTGGCCAGCATTCCCTCAGATCTCCATTACAACGTTTAGGTATCTGTCTTGGTTCTTATATCGGGAATATTCAAGTATCGGCCATATTGAAATCATACATTACTAACATTTGTAGTTTTGTTTCAATTTGACTTCACATTTATCTATGATTGTGCTTTTTCGACTCACAATAATGACGAGACAACCATTTGTGTTTGTTTGAAATGTTTTTTTCAACAAACTTCATGCGCAAATCATTAATGTTGATAAGACCTTATCAGACGTATATCGCATTTAATATGTATAATAATTATTAGGTTATAATTTTTCGGAAAACCTGCTTTTTAACATAAATTTGTTACTCTTTTATTTAGCTATTGAGAAAAAAAGGATTGTCTTGAAAATTTTTAGGAGCCCTTGGGCTAGGCGTCCGAGAGCATCGTGACGCCTCTAAAGGCACCTTCACTCTATTGCGCTCAAATGAATATGACACCGGGGGGTATATTTAGAGCGATTATTCGCGTAATGAGTTCCACTAGTTTGCGGTTGCACTTTGTTGATTGAAATACGAATATAATTTAGTTATTAATTATAATATAGTCAGTCCTCGACATACGACCACCTAGACTCAAGACCATTCGCACTTACGACGAAATGAAAAAATGCTTATTAAAAAAAAATGTCAAATATTCTCTATGGTTGTGGTGAAAATGATAAAAGAATTTAAATTGCAGGTATAAGCATTAAGTGCCTACACTTAAATAATAAATCTTTAAAATTAGATAAACAAGAGGTATTAGAAATAAATAGATATAAATTTTTGCCCAATTCAAATTTATTGAATGAGCAGACCGTCTTTGCATCTTCTCCTTTGTTATCCGATTAATTAATTTGTATAATACCTATAATGTTATTTTTCACAATTTAACTTGTAAGAATTCATTCTGGTCTCTTTAATTTTTGTTTTTTCAGATACAAAAGTTTGTTGGATGCTCCTGGCTACTGTACGTTCTCCATTTACCATGGCTGTTTATTGTTAATATTAATTACATAATATTTAATATTTCATTGTTTTTAAAAGGTTCACTAATTTCTTCCTAAAATTTTCCCAATCTGCTACTTGGTTTATGAATATTTAAGCGTCTGTAAGGTCATTAATTTTTTTTGCTCAGTTAATGAACTTTTTTAATGTAGTTATATTTGTGATTTCAGATTAGTATTTGTAAGAGTTCTTTACATTTTAAATGTAGACTATTTTATTTGGTTTATGTTTAATTTGTTTGATGATTAATAATTTCTTGTCTTAGTTCATGAACCAACTGTTTTATATATCTTAATTTTTAACATTCAATTGTATACAAATAGTCCTGTTTTGTTTTTATTTTTATCAGCTGATAATACTCGTGATGAGCAAAACATGCCCTGATGGTTATAAACATGTGGGAATAGTACAAATGTATTGTGTTTTATATTTTTTAAATATAATGCTTTTCCTCCAAGAATTGACAGTTAACACTTTAAAAGTGATTATAGTATATGAGTCTATACCTCTATACATTTACGTTTGAATCGGTACGAGCTTGCCAACTTAGATGTTCGCTATAGGTAACAGACTCTTGAAAGCGTAATCATTTACTTACTTCTGAGATGGAGTCAAAATATCATATGAATGAATTCTGCAGATGTACCAATCTAATAAACATGTATTGAGGAATAGTCAAAATCATTAATTTCAACATAAAAATGTTGATCATTACTAACCGGGCCATAAAAACATTACAAATAGGACCGCAGGAGTCAGTAGGTTTACAGCATAGTAGAGAAGTTCAAATTTATTTCATTAAGACTTAATCTTTTAGATTTGGTTAATGCTAAATAACGCAGACGAATGAGAGGCCGTTTTTCATAGGTAACTATAATATGTAGTATCTCTCCAAGTTAATACACCAAAAACTATAAGAATAAATAAACTAAATTAAATAATTTACAAAAGAATCATAATAATTTTTAAATTGCATTTCGGATTCAGATAAAATCAGTTTCTATCATGTAATAGAATGAAAAAATGCGTGTATTTTTAAATCTTATTAATTCCTGGATTGCGTTGTCTTGTACAATTAATGCTATATAGTACAATTAATTTCGGCGTCCGTGGCGCGGTTGGTAGCATCATTGGCTATGGTTACGGATGTCTCGGGTTCAATTCCCGGTGCGTCGAGTTTCGTAAATTGATCTCTCAATCGATTTATTGATTTCTGTTCGTAGTCTGAGTGTTTGTGATGTGTCTAAAACTCTTCCCTCCTACCCATCAGATCCCCACGGGGAGTAGCGAGAGCGATTAGTCGTGTCCTAGCCCTATCCTTCTATCCCTAATCACTTCGAAAAAAAGTGGTTGAGAAACTGAGTAAAAAGCAGTTCTCATAGAAAAATTCTGTTAAGATAACTCCATTAGGAGACCATATGCTCCACAGTGGGAGCGGACATGGAAAAAAAGTACTTCAAGCTTTCGGTAGCTAGACTATGTAATTACGCGGAAGTTTTTCTTTAATATTACTCATCTGCATAATTTTAAAATGTGCTAGATAAATTTTGCTCCCTTATAATTTGGGCAGTAAAGATTACTGTTAACACAATCCGAGTAAATTGCGATCGTAAAACTTGTCCCATGTAAATAATAAAACGAATTATTTTTCCACTCAGAGGCGGTGGGTTAAATAAAAAAAAACTCTAGCGATAAAAAGTGTAAATTGTGGAGAAAATTGTCGCAGTCCAAAAGTGTTTGGCCTTATCTCAGCCAGTTTGCTGTCCAGGGGTGACCAATGAAATCTTTTTCGCATTTAAAACCTTGATTTAATACATATTGTAGTAAATATTTTGAAATCATGAATGTGTTCTGTTTCACTTAAGAATTCCACTAGAAAAACCTTGTATTGTTGATAACTATTTCAGTATGCCACTAGAGGCTAATCATATAGGGAGGGAATTAAAATGTATTTGTAGAAAAATAAGGTAAAAAATGTTAATTTTTTTTCTGTGGAACAAAAAGCACAAATATAGTAACAGAATTGTTGTAGAAATTGGCAAGGAACCATTAAAGATAGATACAAAGTATTAAGTAACAAAATAGTTTCAAAGTATTGCCGAGGTGTCAGTAATAAAAACATATTTTTATTAATTATGGTACCTTTGCATTAGCTGAGTGATACCTGGACTCCACCAAATCACACGAAAGGGTAAAGTAGTCGTTAGATCACAAAGACTGTTGGCAGGATTTCCAGATGCTACATATGGTGACCCTTTTTATGCATCTCACTAACGATCTAGACTAGCGAAGGTTACAAACATCTCTGGTGACGGGTTATAGCATCATTAGCAGCGGCTTGAAGCTGAACAAAAATTATATTGTCTAGACTCAGAACTAGATGGATACAGGCGGAATTAGTTTAAAAAAACAGCTGCAATCCGGTCGCGAACCTTCGTCAGAAGGCGGTATCAAGAAGAAAGTATATAAAATCCGTCTCATTTTTCAAATTTATCTTCTCTTAATGTGTACCATAAAGACTCCTAAAGAATCATCGCACTATAATTCGTTTAACCGATAATTAGTTGCAATTAAGACGTTTATTCTCTCATTTTGAAGAGGTTAATAATTGAAGGATAGAGCTACAAAATGTATTGGAGTGGTTTCTTGATCTGTCTGTTCCAGTCTTTGTGTAAAAAAGAAGGTCATTGAAATAAATACTTTTAATAAGAACCCATAAATTGATTGAAAAATCAATGCATGAAATTGTCACCGAATCCGAATAGGATGAAGGTTGATTGGC
This sequence comes from Himalopsyche phryganea, assembly GCA_022494535.1. NCBI lineage: Eukaryota > Metazoa > Arthropoda > Insecta > Trichoptera > Rhyacophilidae > Himalopsyche > Himalopsyche phryganea. The sequence continues at coordinate 3,009,252 of JAGVSL010000044.1, read as the reverse complement.
TATATAGTTTTTAAAATCTTCAATATAAATGAAATCTTTTTTACCATGTCCGCTCCTAATGGAGAAATCTCAACTGCTGCTTAAGTCTGCTTGATACTCAGTTGCTCAAAATTACGAAGAGAGTAATCTAATCGCTCTCGCTACGCCCTGTTTTTAGGATCAGATGAATGGGAGTGAATTATAGACAAAACAAACATCCCTGCATGTGAACAGAAATCCATAAATAAATTTATGAAACTGTCCGTACCAGGATTTGAATCTCAGACATTCGTAACCAAAGCTAATGACGTTGACCACTGCACCACGGCCCCGACACTTTGATTTCATATACTCGACATTGGCTGCTGATTCGGGTTAAAAATATACACGTACATATATATAAACAAAACAATTTTAAATTGTAAAACAACATTATAACTCCTCTGAAACGCGAGAAAAAGGGAGTGCAAAATAGCTTAACCATCTTCTCGTACGAGCATCAGTGGCGGCACACTTTCCTTCCTGTCTTCTACCCGCGAACATATTTATTTATTAGGCAATTTTCCGGCGCCGCACTCTTTTACCACTGGGTAGACACTAATTCCGTTAGTACCTCGTCACATCACTATCTTCTATTTACAATCTCTTCCACAGATATAATAATGCTATTTTTCCCGCGCTTATAAAAAAATAAGATTTTTCTCATTTTTGCAGCACCGCGGGACCGGGTCTGGTGCTATAAATTTGCGGATTTCTTTATGTATTTTTGAAACTTGATACAAAATCATTATTATAATAGTCTTAAAGATACTCAATGTTATACCTACTACTGCTTCACAACCACTTTTTAAAGAGAGCATTCCGTTCAAAAATAACAGTAAGCGTGTTATAAAAAAACACGTGAAGTAAACTGTGCCGAAAAGAATATGTTAGAATATTATTTAATTATGGAAGAAAATTCATGGGTTGAGATTCGCTACTCGCTCTGCTTATGATAACAATTTTTTGGAATGCCTTGTAATTTTCCTTAGGTGAAACCAATGTGGCGTGTATGATGTGCCAAAGTTTTGAAGCATCTCCACATTTCAAGAATATAACAGCGTCCTGAATCATATTGTCAAATTTGAATTCGGGTCATTGTTATATCCATAACTTCAAAATAAAAATTCGATGAGTTAAAATTGATTTCGTGCTTTAGAGCTTTTTCGCTTTATTTATTACATACAAATTAAAAAGCTTGTAGCCTACATGATTCATAAATGTAATTTTCAATAAAGTGATAAATTATACGTATTGAGTAATGAATTATTCACATCGCTTCTCTATTACATAATATAAATTAATATACATAATTATAAACATATAGACATGTTAATGTTTAGTTCGCGGTTTCTCTATAAGGTTTTAAAACAGTGCTTCTAACTGTGATCAATCGAATAATATGAATCACTATTTAGACATCTAATTTCAAGTTGATGCAATTGATATAAATAATTTTAAAAGCCTTCGACCGTAACGATCAAGATGTTTTAATTCTCAAGTTTGCCAGGAGGCTCAACTAAGTTTGTTGAAATCTTGTTAGATGAAACAGATTTAATATCAAGCAACTATGTAAATTTAATGCCAAAATATAATTTAAGATTTTTTATATAATTTAATTTAAGATAATAAATTTAAGACATCGACTGAGGGTGCTTGATGGAATTTCAATATTAATTTTTTTTTTTTTTTTTCACAATTTAATAATTCATGTAATTAATTTCCATAAAATTGATAGTTGGTGTTAACCAATATATTGTAAGAATATAGAAACTGACAATAAATACTGAGGAAATTTCAAGATTTGAATTTATATTTCTATTCTGAAATAGTCGAAATATTTTAAACTACATTATCACAATATTTTCATAAATATGTAGAATGAATAAGTAATTTCCAACAACCATTTCTAATTTATTTATCATGTACATTTATGTTAGTAAAAATTTTATCTACTTTTTACATTATAGTTTTTCTAACGTTAATATGCCTGTTGGAACAAAAATGCGTTACATAATTCAAAAATAAAATAAATTGTTTTTGTTGTTAACAAATAAAACAATGGCACTATAGTTAACTTATTAAGCTGATATTTAATAGCTAAGAGTTAGATTGTATTAGTTACTCGATGTTTTGAAAAATTGCGATTAGATTTCAAATATAGATGTCACCGTCATGGTCATAGCTTATCTCTTTCTGTCAAATATAACGGTTAAATGGAGAAAGTTTATACATAATCAAATAAAACAGAGATGACTTTTGTGCAACGCAATTAGGCAAAGCAAAGCGACCAATGAAATAAAGTGGTGTTTTGTTCAAAATTTCTTTTCGTAATGAGATAAGCGGTGCAAAAAAACTGTCGCGACTGAAAAGTGCTTCTCCAAGAATGCTTTTAACACAATTAAATGCTTTACGTCCAAATAATTGAAAAGAATTGCGGCTCAAGTCTTTTACTTCCTGTTCTAATTGCAATGTGGAGTAAATTGCGTGTAGTGATAAAAATTATTCTACTGAGATAGAAAATAGTGCATCGTGTGATGAGTCCATTCATGGAAATAGAATAAAAATTTACTTATTTTTTAAATTGATCATCCCTGAGGTATAGTATAAGACAGCATATTCAACATACAGTGTTCAAAAAACGAGAGTGGCAGATCGCAGTAGCCAATTATTGCAGCTGAAAGCTAGTCCTAGTCGATTATGCTACTTAATTATTTAATACATGGAAATCTTAAATTAAATTTTAAAACAACTTCCATAACGCCTAGGTTCTTTCAAGATACAATGCATCGATAAAAATGTACATGCCTCAATAATATTTAACAATCTATTTGCAAATAGGGATTACAAATATTCATTGAATACAAATATCGAATAATAAAACCCTATATTATTCAAATAATTTGTGAATTTCATAATGTATATTCATTGTTATTTCATTTTTTTTGCGAGACTTATTGATTGCTGGAACTTATTATGGTGATTAAACAAACAAAATAGTTTTAAAAATAAAACACAATTTATTTTGTACTTCTTCCACATGTTTATAATGATCAGGACTGGCTTTGCTTATTGCAAGCATTGTCAATTATTGATAGTCCTCAACTGATAATGCTCGCGATGATCATTTAAACATGTGGAAGAAATACAAAATAAACCGTTTTTTATTTTCAAAATATAATACCTTATCACCATGAAATGACAGTCAACACCTTAAGAGTGATAATCAAAATATATTGTATCATATCATATAATACGACGTCAAATGATATTTTACATCAACCCAGTGGTTTAATATACAGACCAATGTGAACGAATAATATTGGAATAATAATAATATAGGTCCCTATTTGTAATTTAACACGGATCCGCCGCAGTACGTTGCTTAATGATGTTTTCCTCATAGATACTATAAAATTTTAGGGTAGTTGACAGCTCAGAGTAAATTATTGTATGTTTAGACTTTGATTTAATCGAAGTTTCTTCATCTACCAAACTAACCATTTAAAAATAATCATAGAATATCGGCATTTCAGCAACAACAGAAAAAACATGTTGCTAATTTCCAAATGACAGTTTAAAACGTAAACCATGAATTTTTGTTCACTGAATAACTCAAAAAAGTCATTGTGTGTTGTTTGATCAATAAATTAAGACGTTTATATGTGTAATGAAGCAGATAAATTATTTTGGCAGTGAACTACAGCTATTATTCTGTACAAACTTTATGATCAAGATAAATCTAGATAGATTTCACACAGCGGAGTGATTCTGTAATATTTAATTACCAAACAATTCGTCGCTGTAGTTCAGTGACTTCCGCTAAACGATCGGAAGATAGTGGCAAGATAACTATCAAATATATTTTTTTTAAATTTGACAAAGAACTGCGGGCATATTTGTTTTGTTAAACTCAAGTGATTAAATTTCAAATGATATCTATTTTCAAAAAATAATGGCGTTGAATTTGCAATAACGATGTGATGGCAAATATATATATTTTTTTTTTTTTCCTACCTCTTCTTTCCTACTGAAACTATTTTGTGGAGTCCGCGAAGCGGGCTCCTAGTTTCCTGGCTAAAGTCAGTGCTAGGGTGGGTACAGACTAAGTCTTTATATCCCTTTCCCGCATGTAAGCTAGCTACGTACTGCTGTCTAAAAGATTCTGTCAGGTGAAGGCTTTGTGTGGGGAAAACATTTAAGAAAAAACCCCATACGAGAATGATTGTCTTTGAATCATTAACAAAAAGGTTCAATTCTTAACCAGAATTGCTCGTAATGTTGGCGTAAGTTTGAAGAACTTACTTAGCTTATTTAAGACTTGCCCAGTCCCTAATTAAAATGTTCGAACCTGGCTCGTTACTTTAAGATTTATCTCTTAGGGCGACTTATTGAAGACCGGCGTGGCCGTCGGCCTCTTCCGCATCCACCTCCGCTATAGAAGAATTTCCTGTAAGAGAGGGGGAGGGGGAGCATAAGGAGTTGGACATCGTCTTGACGAGGTTCTTGGAGGCTTTGAGTTGAAGCTTAAATTTTTGGATTTTCTCAGCTTTGAGAGTTGGAGTGAGGTGAGGCCCCTGCTTCAATCTCTGCATGAAGCTGGCGCGGTGTAGACCTAGGGTCTCTAGAACGTCGGGGCCTTTGTACCAAGCACGTAGATACCGCGTGTTGGAATTTTTCCTCAAGCCTGCGATTATTTCAAATATTTTCCCCGTGAAATTATCAATAATTATGAAAACTTTGGAAGTAATAAAATTACATCATAATGAAAATGTATCACAAAATGATCACTATTATGAATAATTTGATTCAATATTTGTAATTTGTAGATACCAATTGACTTAATTATTGTATAAAAAATATTATATCTCCCAATGTAAAACATGATGGAGTCGAGGACGGGTTGTTACACGCTTGTTTTTTTGAAATCATAGACGAGGTGAATGAAAATATTTGACTAATGACTATAAAATCATCAAGATTATTTATATCAATTAAATAATAAATATTTTTGTATTTAAAATATGTATTATTTTAATTAATTTTTCTACTTTTCATTATATTTTCGTAAAGATTTATCATCACAAATTATGTGATAACTCATGTTTAGTGAAGCAACACATAGGATGTTTTATAATATATATAGCAGGTACTATTCATGGAAAGTGATCGATAGTCAATATCTCTTACTTTGAAAACAAAGGTGCTTTGTCTAGGCGAACACAATCAATCATTCGTAATTAGTTCATTGTCGGGTAGAGGGGCCCATTTCTGTGAATGCATTGTTATTAACAATTACCAAAATGGTTGGTCAATACAGGTATTCGCACTAAAAACACAAAGCATCACAGCGCCATTTTTCAGCAATGTAATTTAACTTAATTGGTTTGCGTAACATATTTCGAGCACAACATAAAATTTTAACGTCTTTTACTATCTAATATTTGTCATTTTGTATTTGTCGCATTCACGAATCAATTTTCCATTGAAATGGTGAAAATAATATTCTTCCGTCTAATTTATGGGTTTCCAACCAGTAATTAGACTAGGGAATGTTTCCAGTGGTTCGCTAATAACAATATTATATACATATTAATGTCTTGATTTCTCTGCTCACAGCAATGCGTTTGGGCACGATGCACATATGTAGTGTGAGAAAAAGCATGGATTTTGGCATGTGTTTAATATGACTTGTTAATAAATAAAATGTGTAATAATCCATTCTGGTTATCAAAAAATTATCAAGAAATATTAAAAAACTTGATTTAAATATTATAGGCACTATTCATTAAAAATAGTATCAATATTTTTCAAGAAATATCTAGCAGCTTTTCCAACTGGTAAAATTTTCCGTTTCGAGCGCTAATTTAATATTGTAAGCCTGCCCAAAGTTAACTATTGCACATAAAAACACCTAATCGTCTTTTTTAAAGGATTATTTTTACACGGTTTTACAAAATGCATGTTCCAATGTAATGGGGTTTATTTTTCACTGCATTTTTACATGATTTTTCTTTTGCACGTCTGTTTTTCAAGAAACCAATCCGCTTTGGAAAAAGAAGACTGAGTACAAAGTTTACATTGAAGTGAATAAGTATTTGGGTAAATTTTACGTGGTAGCTAACAATGTTTGCGATAATAATCATGAAACAACAACAATTTTGTATAAAATCCGTTACCAGCTTTATAAAATAAAGATAATAAAAGCTAATGTAGACGCTCAAAAGTTTGTGCAAATATTATATAATTTAAGTTTCTGCACCGTTTTGCTGACAAGCTTTCGAGGAAATAACTTTCATCTTTCACAAGCGGAAAACCAAAATCGACCTCTGGAAAAACAATCGAATGATCAACTTGCTGCCAAGGATTGCAGAGGTCGTTAACTGATTTGGAAACAATTTATTATGTCCATAAAATCTACGAAATAGGTTACATTTCTAAGTGTTTTATGTTTTTGATTTACCCAGTAGTAATTGATTATTTTCAGTTTAAAATCAAAATAAACGATATTTTTTCAAATAACTACAACTAATTGTGTCGCTAAATCACTATTTCACTCTTTTGATAAGCATATTCATATTAAATAGAACTATATGTTTAAACAAACACGTAAACGTCTTTTTCAAATGTGTTTTCTGTCAAAATTATCAATTGCTGATAAACAAAGAATTAATTTATTCGTAAACCATTTGCAACAATAAGATTCAAGATATTAAAACAAAATTATCAATTATAAATTAAGATATACATGCCACAGATTTTCCTTACCTTCATGAATTATATACCTGTCACACAGCAGCGTTTCAAACTACCTACAGGCACAGTTAAACTACAGGCACAGTTAATCAATAATCGGTTGCTTTTCACTAAGTTGTGCAGTTTTCAATTATAAAATTCTATGACAGGATATGTAACCACTCTCCTTGTGACGACGCAATTATTAAATGCGTCTTTGTTGCAACCAATAAGAGTGAAATTTCAAATCGAATTTTATAACATCTCACCCTGCAAATCTATGAGAACTTGGTAACAAAGTCATCACACCCAGTTTTGAATTGGTTGGTGCGAAAATTTTGATACTCTCGTTCACTATTTGTCTCTGGGTATCTGGACAAAATAAAAATATGTCAACCTGCCTTTATCTGACACTGTTTATATAACCTACAATACATTTGCTGCAGCATCCATCGATTCATAACGCGTGACATGGCATCCCTTTACTACAAGAGACGTCGGAACACCAGTATTGAATCGCCACAGATTTTTAAGCTCATGTAGAATAACGCCACGCCCTCTATGACAGTCAACGCATCTGTCGACGTAGTGATCAATTCACTGCGTTATTCACTATGAAGAGTCTTGCGAATAAGCTAGCGTCTGTGGCACCACAAGGTTGTGTCATGCATATCGATGCAAAGGAATGGTTTTATCGATGTCGTCGGTCGGTATGCAATACCGCCATTTCAACCTAAATCTGATTTTCTGTCTTTCCGGGTATTAGTTTTAATCAATTTTTTCGTAGAACTTTTCAAACCAATTTAATAGTATTTCGTAATTTAAGACATCGACTGAGGGTGCTTGATGGAATTTAAATGTCAAATTTGAATTGCTGAGATTTTCTACATTTCCATGTATTTTGTCACGAATTGACAATTCCTGAATGCCTGAAGGTGCCGAAAAGCAAACCCCTATTCGTTAGTGACAAAATACATGAAAATGTACAAAATCTCCACAATTCAAATTTAATAGTATTTCATTCTCTAATTTAAAAAAATATCATAAACGCGGTGTTGCAAGCGATCGACGATAAAATAAACGTTTTATTATTACTGTTATATAATACATGATAAAATATACACTTTTTTAGAGATATAGACTTCATTCTGTGGATGTAGGGATCCATATATCTTCAGTAGATATAAGAATTTGCGTTACATTTAAATGACCGGAAGTAAGACATAACGGCACCCTAGGAATATAGCAATTGGTGATACTTCCTATTCGACCCCTGCCTTAAGAATACGATTCCATTCTGCAAAAGCAGGAAAAAAGCACATTTCAATAAAGCCGTTTGGGAAAAGTTTTTTCCGCGCCACCGCGTTTCGCTTATAGACGAATTGAAATTCCAATGAAAGTTTTTGCAGGTGGGCACAGAAAAGACTCACGACAGAGCAACTAAACTTTGTTTGCATAAAAGCAGAGCTTTCAGAAATTTATCGAAATAGGTTACATTTAAAATTTCAACTAATTATTCAATCAGTAACTAACCCAATAAATGGTATGGGTATTTTTTTTATAAATCAAGTCGGAAAAGTAGTAAGCGGTGAGTAAATATTTTTTTGGTGGTATCTTTGTAAAGTAATGTATGTTGATAAAAATTCAGGTTACTGTCAAATTTAAATGCTGACCGTTTTGAATGATTTGCTTGCTTTATTGAGTAGCTGATCACATAAATATATCTACTGACCATATTGATATATAACTTATGTAATTTTCTGACCAAACTGCAAGCAGAAATTACTAAAATCTTGTGATATAATTATGTAAATCGAGATACGTAGTAAGTCTCTAGACAAAAATAATTGAGTTGAACATTTTTCACAACAGTTTGTCGATAAAAAAAGCCAATTATTTCAATGTTAGATGGTCGTTAGCATATTGTATAGCATAAAGAACTCCTTGTTTACTCATTTGATCAACTTCTCTTTTTTTGAAAAGAGTGAGGATGTAAAAATAATGTTACATCAGGACTAGTGGTAAGTTAGTCGTTCTCGATATGCCAGATTTTTGGATAGGATAGAATTATAGACATCGTATACATTATGCCTTTGTCCTGAGATTCGAGCCCGTGAGCACCGCAACCGAAGCTAACGACGTTGACCACTCGGTCACGGGAACCGGAATATTATACAGACACGAATATTTTTCTTATTGGCTCCTCGTAAAAAACACTTCATTGATGAAATCACGGAATTTAAAAAAAATAGTTTTACCCCGATTTCCATGTACCTAATATATTCTTTATATGAATACTTACGTCTTGTTTTCACTTAGAGCCCGGCATATGTATTATATTGCTTTGTTGATTCAATGAATGGGTTAAAGTATTTCGGATCTTATGTTCAACTGATGATTATAATATTAAAATTATTTAAAAAAAAAAATACAAAACACACCAAACTAACTTTTTCATTTTTTCGAGTCATTATTAAGGAAAATGTATGTTAATATATTATAATAAAGATATCGTAAATATGTGTATTTTTAAGTACAATTTTGATATTCGATATACAATTTCAACCAAAAAGCGAGTGTGCGTATTTATATTTGAAGAGTTGTTTACGTCCAATAAATATTACTTACCATTATAGCTCACAGCTTCTTACACCTAAGCTTACCTTACGCTTCCTTATTATAACTAATAGTAGCCTTGAATCTTTGAAAGTTTTCATAAAATACACAAACATTTCCCATAAATAAAAATCGTGTATTTATTTCAAATCTCAGGACACGAATCAAGCAGTGACTCAATTTGGATTTTTATTTTGCAGAAGAGCGAAATAAAAAGTGTTGTCAATGGATTTGGCGGCAAATTTTGTGGAAACTATTTTCATTGATTTTTATCAAGACTTCTATCAAAATTTTCATGATTCAAAAGAAATTTTTTTAAACTCATGTTTGGGTCTTCTACAGAACGACCAATCGTGAATCTCTGCTTTTTTCGTTGAGGGTGTCGATATATTATGTGAAACCACTATGTGTCTTAACTCAAAAGGAATAATTTACCAAATGATTATTGGTTAGAATATTTTTATGCTCTTGCACTTAAAATTATGATAAGGCATTTTTTTGTAGTGTAGAAAGAGCAGGAAAGTAGAGAGAAAATAAAAAGTCAGAGATAAAAAAATAATTAAGAACAAATTATTTATTAATTAACCTTCACTTGCCGAATTTAATGCGTTACGGAATTTTATACAAGCCTAATTTGTTAGGAACAAATTAGTTATCAAAATGTTTGATAAAAGTTATAATCACATATAGGTTATTAAGATAATGGGTTTTATAAGAATTTGTCAAAAATTATTGTATTTTTTCCGAAATATTTTAAATCGTAAATGTTAAAGAGAAATACAAAAAAAAAAAAATTAACATGTTTAAAATATGTATAATATGTCACACAAAGAAAACAAATTTTGATATAAATGACAAGACGGTTTCAATGATAACATAAACAGTTCACCTGGCCAGGTTATTTTATTTTGTAAAACAAATTCTCACAATGGTTTTGGGAAGAAGAAAAAAATTCAAACTAAAACTAATACGTTTCTAAAAACTAAAGTAACTACATATCATTGGTTACATAGGAATCAAATTTATTCACAACTCTTTATAATTGTATAATAATATATATATATATATGGTTAACTCATTATCACTATGAGACTATACACAAATATATCTTTAATTACCTAACAATGAAGAGATGGTATTTGTACTGCAATAACAAAGAAATATCGTATTGAAAAAATAATCATTCAAAACGTTCTCAAAACAAAATAAATATATGGAAAATCGGTGGTCCACAATTGAAGCGAAACAAAGTATTTAATTCTAAATACAAAAAAACGATCACTTGAAGTATGTTTAAATTAAGATGAAGATATAGTTCTGTGACTTTATGGTACAAGTTGATAAATCAGTTTGACCTTACTTTACATGAGAAGAAATATGAAAATTCAATAAATCAAAATAAATTGACAATTCTTCTGCGTTTTTATTAAACGGATCTTTCTAATGGATAATGATTGTCACACCAAATTCAAGCTGATATATAATGAATAGAAATTATACGAACAAACCCAATAAAACAAAAATCTCAGCTTGTGCAATATCTCGCACAGATTTATGAAAATAAAACACAAAGTATGTCAACTTAAAGACGATATACTTATTTATCAAAATAAAATTGAGAAGTGTGTAAAAAAGTGTTCTTTTTTTGAAATGTAAGACAAATGTGAAATGATATTCATTCAACAAAAATGAAACAAAATCGAAACTGTAAATGTTTATGAACTTTAAACCTTATCTGTATTGTGACAATATTATTATAAAAACAAATATAATTTCAATTTATAAAAAAAATCGTTAATTTATTGGGCAGGTCGAATGTAATCATATTTAACATTTAAATTTCGTAGATATGAGAAATAAAATATGCAAATAATATTTTATTTCTAGGGTTGGTACAGTCCTACAGACTAAATCTTTTATTCCTTACTCGCATGTATTATTGTCAAGTTCGCACGCGAAAATCTATGGGTCGAGAAAACAATTACATAACCCATTGCGGATACTGATTGTAAATAATTTCTGTCGAAAAACCAGAAAGTAAAAAATGAATAATTACACGTCGAAATCACAACGTAATCTAAATTAACCGAATATTTTTACTACATAGGAGATTGATCTGACAATTTTAAATTTCAATATTTCAATTCAATGTATTTCATGGCGTTTTTATTGATATTAGCATACCACGACAAGTTTTGTTTTGAAAGTGGTCTAAATGAGCTATAACGTTTCCAATAATGGTAGAGAAAGTTTTTGGTTATCATTCATTACTGAACTATATTATTAATCACACGTAAAAACAGCATTTTCCAAATAAAGGTAAAATTAATGCTTTCAGACGGAAGATTTAAGATATTAATTTCATCTTAAAACTAAAATTTCTATTTTTAGTGTGTCACGCTACAATAGTTTATGAGTTTCATTCTGTTTTACGAACCACATAAGGGCCCTGCAATTAAATATAATAGAGTATAATGTGTTGTATCTTTGTCGTAATCAGGATTTTTTTAAGAAGGCCGGTGATCAACCCTGCGCTTCCGAGCCCTGAGTCACAAGAACTCACAGGTTGTCTCAACCTGGTTTTTCTCTACTCCGTGACGGTGCGGTCACTACTTTCAGAAGACGCAAGGCAAGGCATCAAGAGAGCCGATGGCTTTAGATACTTGGGGGTATACATAACGGGAGATGGTAATCCTCGAAAAGAGCTCGCGATCCGTTTAGAGATAGCTCTAGCCTTTTTTAACTCAATCAGCAAGTCCTGGAACTAACGGTTGTACTCGGTCAGAGCCAAGTGCCACCTATTCAACACATGCATTTTGATGGTGACGCTTTAGGTTTGCGAGTCATGGCATCTCAATAAAGCACAGGTTAACAGTAAACTGCGCTTTGAAAACAGATTCTTGGGCCAAATACTAGGGGTACGGTGGTTTGACCTTGTCAGGAACTCGGAAGTAAGAGTCCGGATGGACCAGCCCCTTATAACGTAAAAAAATTAAAAAAAGCGATGATGTGCTTGGACATGTGCTGCGGATGCCCTAGGGCACTTTCCACCATAATCCTGCATGTCTCTTCTGCTAACCGAATGGATTCCGTCGTCCTGGAAAGCTGCTAATGACCATCCATAGGATGAACTCGCGCGAAGCTACGCTAAGATGACCTGGGAGGGAGCAAGAAGACTGACGGGGGACAGAGAATCTTGGAGGAACCGTGTAGTGGCCACATGCTCCGATTAGGGAGCGGATATGGTTTAAAAAATATATGTTGTGTGTTTTACCAAGATTATTTGCGGAAAGTTACTAATATTTCTAATATTGAAACAATTTGTTATTTTATTTCTTCCTAACACAAACACAAAACGATTAAAGATATAAAAATACCTTCCATAGCGAAAGTTTTTATATTAAAGAATTAAATACCTTGCAGAATATAACATTATTTTTAAAACATAAATAAATAAATTTCGGTGTTAATTGTGTTAAATAAGAGATTCATTGATAAAATGAACAAATTTTGTTTTTGCAGTAAAAATTCATCTCTTTCAACACATACAAACCTGCTAGAAATATTATGCATCACTATGATGCGCTCATTTTTTTGAATTCTCTTTTATAATTATTTTAATTAAATTGACTAACCTTGCAAGTTTGTATTTGTTGTATTTTAAATTGGCCACTGTTTATGGGATGTATTTAGAGGATTCATTTACATTGGTTCTTAGATTAAATATTATTTAAACAAATAATCTACAATACATCAATAGAATTGTTACTGGTTACATATTTCATTCACTGTCATGATATGATAATTAAAAAAAGTTAAATTGAAATTAAATAAGTAGGTACTCGAAAATTTTGAGCCACTTAATAAAAAATAATAATAAATATGTTTTTATTGAAAACCAACTAATGTTTTATACTATGATTGAGAATAACTGGTCTTGAAAATATTTTCATAAATACTGGTCAACAATATTGATAACTGGGTATACGAAAAAAGGAATAGTATTTTTGATCTAAAAATAAGCATTCATAAATCTTGTAAATAAGTAATGACATCTAGAAATTAAGTTTTTTTTTTACGTGAGTTTACAAGACTTACACTTTCAGAAACACTATTTTAACTGAAAATTATTCAGTAAAAATACATTAAGTATGACTTATATTCCCACTGAAATAAGGTTTCAGAAGGATTCAACATATAAATACAGCTCTCATCATAAATTTACAAACAAAAATATATTTGTTGACAAAAATACAAAAATATGTGAAAATTTTAACGAAATCTTCTGAGAGTTGAATTTTAAGTAACAAAAACAACAATAAAAATCACTCTTTAATTCCAATAAATTCGAGTATAAGTATTTTATTAATAAGTATTTTTTACTTCTAATTTTTTGATATATTTATTTAACATTCAAGAAGTTACAATAATTATTTCTAATATGATTTCTGGCATTTTTTTTAATTAACATTCAAATGTTACTTTAGCATATAATATGACAACACAGTGTCGCACTATTTAGGTATTAAAAATAGACATGATATTTACAATGATGAAGGATTCTATAGGCACATTACTAAGAAGAATTGAAGTGATTTATTTTTTTTTAAATAAAAAAAAATATCAAAACATGTTTAAACGGAATACAATTTGAGAAAGAATTAAGTATTTTAAGTACTTGGAAAGTTATGAACTCGAATTTATTTTTACAACCATTGATTTATATCTACTTTTTTGCCGTAATTTGTATGTAGGTACTAATTATATAACATTTATTGTAGTATATCTATACAATGTTCAATATTATTTATCTAACATTTAAGGGGAATGGGTTAATGAAATCTTCTATATGTTTAGTGACTGCTTCCATTGCAGATGCTAAGTTAAAGACTTTTAATAAAACTCATATGAAATTATCTTAAGCGGTAATAAAATATTTTTCATATTACTGTTATAGTTTGTAGCAGATATGTAGTATATTCGTTTTTAAAAATATATCATTGAACCGGAACGTGTAAAAAAGGGAAAATTTCTTAGATATACTTAGGTATCATTTTATTCTTCGAGACGTTTTAATATTAGAGATTACTATAGTTTTGCAACCAACCGTAAAAAAATCTACCATCTTAGGGATATTAAGCCCGCGTAAATAATGAAAATTCGCGCCTAGTTTCATATAAAATACAAGCTCGTAATATTGATTGATACATTAAAGATACATTTATTTATGTAGTATTATATTAAACAGAATATGTCATGTTATGTTACATACTTCTATCATAGGATATCTGTTTAACTGACGTTTTAAACATGGACAAAGATTAACCAAGCAAAATACTATTGTTTCAAATACAAGTGTGTAAAATACATATTCTCTTTACTATCCGTTTGCTTAAAGATAAAAGTGCTATTTCTTGTTTTGTTTGTTTGAATCGTACTTCTTTCAACCTTATCGAGCCCTTCATTCAGTTTACTGGATTAAGGAGTGTCGGAAAATGACTATAAGGTGAGTTTTTTTGCATAAATACTAGACGCTGATTGGCATGAATAAAGTGGCGATGATACAAATGGAAAAATAGAGTCTTTTTGACCACAGTAGTAACACGAATAGCTTTATGCCCCAAGAGATTACACTGAACCAAAACAAAAAAGATTTTTTACGATTCATTTTATAGGTATCATCTACGACTTTAATTCCTGTGTTAAAAGCTTGAACAATTTGAAGTCGCTTTTAGGTCCCTAAAACGCTATAAAAGTAAATAAATACTTAATAATACTTAATGGAAATGGCTATTTTAAGTAAAAATTTTATGGGCGATAAAATTATGTTTAACGTTGGATTTACCAAAAAGAAGCTCAACTGAGCTGTATAAACGACTTTTCACCATAAATTCTATTTTAAACAGTTAAACCGTTGTTTGAATACCACAGGTAGGTAACATTCAAAAATTGAAACAATCAACTTGCAAACATAATTGAAATTTAATATATACATTATAATAGTTGCATCAGCATCTTATCGGTTTTAAGATAAACTCACCTTAATATCAAGAGGTAATACTATTTAAAACAAAATATAGTGACACATCCAAAATTAGAGCTTGCCATGTCAATTATATTATAGTTCGTCGTTTTTGAAAGATGAAAATGTAAATTTTGGGGGAATTGTTGTTGAGGATCGTTTGTATTTAATCCAATGTCGTCTAAATAATATTTTTGAGCAAAACTTATTAATGTAGTAATAGTATTCAAATTGTCATTTTTTATTTAATTTTTTTTTTGCATCTCTTTGTTTTTTCAAATTTATTTTCACGTGTGTCTTTTGATGGACGGTAGAACGTGAAAAAATAATTTTGAAATAATTCTCAATACGCGACGTCGTATGCCAGAATGGGTACGTTTAGGTTAAGTCAGTTTTATCGTTATCGTATAATTTATGAGAATTCCGAAATAATCGTGTTTATTGATGTTTCCATAAAAACTTATGTGGAAATATTGATTTTTTTAAAGGTGAAACGATTACGCAATAAAGTCGTCATTATTTAATGGTTGGTCTATGGATAAGGTTTAACTCTATTTTGTTGAGTAACATTGCGAATATGTACTCAATAAATAATATTGATAAGTTGCCAACTTCAATCTGTGCTTCAACATAAAACCTATATTAATTTATGTATATTAAATCTAATCCAAATTTAACAGATATATTATGAGCCACTTGCGCGAAAGGTTCTGGAATTCTATAGCTTGAATATTAACATTATCTTTTGATAAAAGGATAATCTAGATAGAGCTGACATACTAGGTAAATAAAGACTCACCCTGATGTTGAATAAAGCAAAACAAAACATTGTATTAATCATTAGAGTCCTATGATATAATATAATTGAACATTTTCGAAGCACCTTGAGCATTGTCAAATTTAATTCAAAAGCTTTCCATATGAATAATTCATTTATTTCAATAGGGATTAAGGTTAGATTAGAACAGTTAATATAATTTAACCGAAAAGGTTCTACGTCTATTATCGTTTTATATCCTTAAGAGCTTTTATTTGTCATCGCGACTGAAGGTATAATTAACACATGAGAATTTATACGTTTATGTATTTTTTTAATTAATATACGCTATAATGAGAACACAACATTTTTTCAAATTCTTTACTAGATTTTATTAAATAGAATTTAGAATTGAAAACGCTCGAACAAGGTTAGTACATTTTTACATAACGATACGAATATATTTTGAAATTAAAAGTCAGGTAAGTAACGTAGAATATAATTATAATAACACACGACGTAATAAGAACATTATTTAATTGCTCTTATTAAAAAAAGAATTTTTAAATTTAAAAAATCAGTCATTGTCAAAGTGTCAATAGTTTATTTCCTGTGTCTCTTGGAAAAATTACCACGTCATTCATATGAAGTGAACAATATAACATGACGTCGGTTCAACTGTTTGAAACAGTGATTTAATTTAACTAAATTCGAACTGAAATACGGTATTTTGTTAACTTATGAATACTTTTTCATATCGTCACCAGTAAAAATAATAAATATTTTCATATCACACGGCAGTTGTCTTATCAATCAGTACTTTGAAATTGCACGCTCTTGTGCTAGGTGCTCAACGTAACAAACGTATTGCCGTATCAAATAATAGTATTTATATCTTAATTTTGAAAAAATCTTTCAATATAGTCTGGTTTCCGTAAATATGGTTTCAGTTTATTCTTGGGACTCCGTGACTTTTATCTGACTTACAGAGGGGTTCATATAACAAAAAATAATAAGAAACCCTGTTTTTTTATAAAAAAATCTATAACCGTATATTTTTGAATTTATTGTCACTTACCTGCTGTTTATTTAAAAAATAAATTCAGTCAAATAAATTCCCTAATAGTATGGCTGAAGTAACCAATCAAAATTCTTTCCTAGAAAGGTCGCACGTAGCATAAATTTAGAAGAATGACTTATCTGATATATTTAGCATATACGTTTATTATTATGATTCTGTTTCATGAAACTGACTATCATTATAATATGGTTTATCTTCTAAATCTGACAGGTTTTAAATAGTATTATGTTAAAACACTACTAAACAATTTTTTTTTTGAGAAAAACTGGTAAGGCGTATATTATTGATTTTTAATTTAAGTATAGAAGTCAAATATTTCCTTTCTTCAGCTTCAAATGAATGTGAATTTCAAAAGTTGTTATAAATATAGCGCAATATTGTCAGATTATTTTACAACCTGACTCATTTATATTTGAAAAATTGCAAGGCATGGAATCAATTTTGTTAAACTCGTCTAAATGATCAAAAACGATGCTCTAAGGCATTCCATCAATTTGTCATAAATAAACATATTGAAAACGAGATATCCCTAATCCCCATTTAGTTTCAACGGGGAGTAATAACAGATATACGGGATACTTAAGTGGCTGAGCAAGTACAAACATATATTTTTTATTTATTTCAAGCATAGCTGTGAACATTCCCACGCAGGTCTGCATTCGACCAATAGTGTAAACTCGGCCAATAAGTAACATCCAATCAAATGCATTAGAATCAATTACACCCAATTTTCTCTTTTTACACGGTTTTGAAATAGCACAGTCCAATTCAATGGAACTTTGTTTTATTTTTTCTATTTACACGGTATCTTTTTTTACATGATTTTTTAGCTTGCATGGAGCGTATCTCCCGAGTAAAAGGAGAATCAAATTTATGTTCAGTTAACTTACTGCCGTTACTGACGTAATGCCTGAAGATGCCGAAAGGCGAAACCCGGGTCGCTCATAACGAAATACGTAAAAATGTACAAAATTTCAACAATTCAAATTTGATATTGAAATTCCATCAAGCACCCTCAGGCGATATCTTAAATTATAAAATGTAACTTACTTCCATTAATATCATTGTCGTAAAATCATTCTCAAACATTTTTAAATGATATATCACAACTTTTACCGAATACACTGAAAAAATATGACTTTATAACAATTGTCGTCGAGAAAAATACGAGTTTTGAGAAAACATTTTATGTATATTTAATTTAAGACATCAACTGAGGGTGCTTGATGGAATTTCAATATCAAATTTGGATTATTGAGATTTTGTACACTTCATGTATTTGTCACTAACGACGGGTTTCGCCTGGCATCTTCAGTTGAGCACACGAATGGACTCGAACTGAGTTCAGTTGGAGTCCATTCGTGTGCTCGAATGCCTGAAGATGCCGAAAGGCGAAACCCGGGTCGTTAGTGACAAAATACATGGAAGTGTACAAAATCTCAATAATCCAAATTTAAATTATGTATATTTATATGAGTGTAACATATAATTATAGGAATTTTTGTTCAAATATCGTTAAAATAACATCGTTTGAAGAATACAAGAAAGTGAATTTGGTTGTACCATTTATCCGATACACTTTTGCAAATTTTTATGACACAAATGTTTTAAAAAAAAACCTTAATTCAAATGAATTTCTGTGTACTCTACGATATATCGTGAAAAGGAACATTTATATTGCCAAAACCATGACGATATAATCCGCACTGAAAAAAAAAACATGAATAATCGTAATAAACTTAATTGAAATTTGGAACAGAAAATTCTAGTTTTTTCGTCCTAGCTTTCGGCCACATTAATAACAATATTTACCTAAATTAGATTAAGTATACTCATATTTAAATTCGAATAATAACAAACTCTGGTTGTTCCAAAAAGACTTAACTACATATTCTTATCAATATAGTCTGTTCGCTCATTCTCCAACCGCAATCATAAGTTATATATTTCTTTCTTAGAACAAAGTCTGTTATGTACACAATCCAACGAATCTGTAGCTATACTTAATCAAGTCCACACAAACGCTAGTGTTTCGATCATTTCAGTCTATATAGTTTAAAAGTAACAAATGATTATTTATTGGCAACACACATTAATATTATCATTTTATGATTTCCTAAGAAGATCCTTATCTATGTATTCATCTTTTTAATGAAATATATATATATATTGTGTAATAGATTTATTACTTATAACTAATTGGCAACGAATGCATATATGTACAATCAAAGAAATATTACAAATAATAAGATTTGATCAACAAATTCTTATTTACAATTAATATGTACAAAAATTTAACGTATACGAGAAAAAAATGCATTTATTTTATAATTAATTATACCGAAAATGAGAAATGATATAAAATAGTGTAGATATAAAAAAAATAATTTTGTACAACAGATATAGGTAGTGAAGAAATAAAAAATTGTGGAGATTTTTTCATTGAACAATACATTTATATGAGTCCGTGCAAATGATGGCAACCTCCAAAGACTGTCAAATTTAATAACTGAGGAAAAATCATTTTAATGGCAATTTTGAAAAAACACCCAACGTATACTAACTCATATCGGTTGTTCAATGTTGCTACTGTATCTAAGACGAGAGTAGACTTGAAAGTGTTATAATTAGAGTGATTTAATACCCTTCTGCATAAATGACATTATTAATATGTATTCATTTCCAATGTAAGGTATACAAAAAAAAATGATTCATGAACGATTTGATTGTCATCAATGTTACAAATTTTTGTTAGAATCATCTTAAAAGTGTACTTGTGTATTAATAGGGAATAAATAACTATTTTGTTTTTGGGATATGGGCACAATTGATTTGCACCGACTCACATACCTTATTATCTAAAACGTAAATAATAAATTAAATATCTTTTTCTTTTCTGATTTGTATTCGAATCAGTGTCAAATCATTTTTGGAAAATTATTTAAAATCACAGAACAGAAAAAGAATATTTAGGTTCAGGAAAACCAAAAAAAAAAATTGCAACACAAAAATATATAAAACATATATTCCATATTCATTTTGGTGAATGAAAAATCACTTATTGGTTGAATGACTATAATAGTGAATGTTTTTACAGATACTAACGCTCACTTATAAAAATTAATTGCTATTTTTAGGCAAGTTATTATTTGCTCAGTAAATTATTTGAAGAGTGTTCAGTAAAAATATTATGTAGTTGATAGATAAAAAAAAACAGTAACTTGGTTATTGTATGTTGTGACGGTTATGGATGATACATTTCTGATCAATTTATTAAGAAACTTATCGAATACTGAACATTTATTGGACTTAACATTTGTTATTTATATAAGCTGAAGATGGGGGTGTTTCACTGAAAATTTGTTTAATTTGCCGATCAAATATAGAATTCAATACTAGCTGAACAAACTAAAACAAGCCTTATTCATAGATAAATATATATATTTATGTTTTTGCGTATGAAACTGTGTTGATTGAATTAGTTGTTTACTGGTAGAACTTCATAATGATATAGAAAAAATATCAATATTTACATGTTTTAATTTAAATTTTTGATAGCTATTTCGTCAATACGCCATCGTCAGAGATACACATAGACGAGTTTTTGTTCCTCTATATGCACATAGCAACTCAGATAGAGAGTATTTTAACTTATTTTCTCTAATATATTTTTAATTTTATATGAAGTAAATTGAGACCTTGATTATCTTTTCTAACTAAGTGTATATTATAATTATATTGATAGTTGAACAAATAACCATTTCAGCATAGTATTGACGATGACGTGGTGCGTAAATAACGGCCAACAATATTAAATAATTATAGTGTTGGTATGTCTTTTTTATTTTGATTATTATTATAAACAACTTCAGTTTATCATATTACACATGACAGGAGAATGGACATGAGAGTGTTTTATTTTTCCCTTCTGCGATCAACCTATACTATATTTCATTACTTTTGTATGAATACAAGCAAATCGCTTTAATAGTCGATAGAAGTATCAAAAAGTAAAATGAGATCATTTTATTTTCACCCGAATGGGATTGTATTTTCTGGTTTGGTGTTGCCGGGGACAATAAAGAAGCTTCAACCGCCTTTCAATATTTCTTTAATTTTCTTTAGTATTTTTTATTAAATTGAGTGTCAAACAGATTGTTATATACATCAATAATAATGTTGCTTTTAAAACAACTCAACATAAAACATATAATAAATCGTTGCAAATAAAGGTGTCAGATCACGTAAGTACGAACTGTTTAAATGTAATTGTATCGAATACATTCAATAATATTACATTTTAACAGTTCATGAACATTAATAGTTTAAAAAAGCTTAATTAATGATCAATCATTTACTTATTTCTGCACGAACAAAATTGTGTGACGAAATTCACTGTTTGATACAAATGTAAAAAAAAGACGTTTTCAAAATCAAACAAGACCAGCTTGGATACATATTTATATATCTTGATAAATTTAACCATTTAAAAAAACGAATCGGATATTATTTATGACACCGATGCCAATGTTGATACAATATTTAAAAATATTATAAATTATTATAAGTATAATTAATAAAAATGACGATAATTCCCCTAAACAGTGTACATATGTTGCATATCAAAATTTTAGATATTGAGTACATTGACAACTAGGTATTTATGCTGATGGTAAAATAAAAATAAAATAACCATAAGCATTTTGACATCCCTATTCGCAGTTAAAATTTCAAATTCAAATTAGAGTAAATGATTGTGGAAATAAACTCAATAATGATATTTATTTTGTGCGCTCATTCTTTAGTAATATCTTTGATTTCTGGAAGATTTTGCGCCTTTAGAGACAAATCCGATTTTTTTTGTTTGGATGTTGTTGCAGTGGCATGCTGACGCTGGCTAGAGCCTGCGTCGGGCTTACTCCGCTAGGGGCTGTTCAAGGCTTCGTCTGACATCTGATCGTCGTTGGAGGACGTGACGCTTGGCGATTTGTTCGGGGGGCGCCGCTGCCTGAGAACTGACGGGTCAAAGTTTGGGTGCCTTCGGGCATGTTTACTGAAACAAAATTGAAAAATGGAGGTTGTTAAAATGTCAGTAATTACCAGTAAAGTTAAAATTTACCATAGTAATCTACGTTGGGCGAGGAAAGATTATAAAATATAAATTCATTAAGCCATAAGTTTTTCATTTATTTACTGGTGTCAGTAAAAATGTGATTTTTCGAGAGTAAAATTTTTCCAATAGTTACCAATGAATATGCGCTTGAAAGACAATGAGAAATCGACTGATGCCTATACATCATATGTTTCTCTCCAATATATAATTATAAAAAACATAAATATTGATATTTCCAAAAATTAAATAATTAGTAAAGTCGCATGACTTTGCTGACCCTAAAATGAAAATCTTACATACTGCCAACCATATTGATATTTCTTTAAACTTCATTTTTTGTATTCATTGGTATTTTTTCAATTTCTGTAGATTTGGGAATAAATAAGCTGACTGTTCTATAAAATCTACTAATCGTGTTAGAGTGAATTTATTGTTTTTTGTTAAATACATTATTTTTTTAAGTTTATAACTCTGTAGAAATTTCAGTATATCGACAGTGAACATGCAATACCTCGGAACCCAAAAAACTAGGAAATACAAAAAAAATTACCTTTAGTCTTTATATACGAAAAATGTATTCACTTTTCATTTCATTTCTTTAAATTCTTCTAAAAACATTGTTGTTAAATAGGTGAAGTAAGTTGTTTTGACACTTGATTTGCTGACGTGAAATACGATACAACGTTCCCAGTTTTAAACATATTGGGGTAACGAGAAATATGTTTTAGTTATTTAGTTGTGTGATACATAGACATAGCATACGACAAATTTACCAAACAACGTGGCAGAAGATATGGCATCAGGATTCATCATAACCCACAAAACACAAAAAACGTGGGTTCCGAGATATTGCATGTTCACTGTCGATTTGACATAAAATGTCTATCAATCGATTTTTTTTTCCATTTCCGCCCCTAATGTGGAACATATGGTCTCCTAATGGAGGTATCTTAACAGAAATTTTCTGCGAGAACTGCTAGTTACTCAGTTGCTCTACCTCTGTTTTTTCGATGAGAGTAGGGATAGAAGGATAGGGCTATGGCAGGACTAGTGGTTAGCTAATCGCTCTCGCTACGCCCCGTGAGGATGGGATGGGTGGGAGGGAGGACTCAGACTACGAGCAGAAATCCATAAATCGATTAAAAGATCAATCTATGAAAACCGTCCGCACCGGGAATTGAATCCGAAAGATCCGTAGCCAGTGACGCTACCAATTGCGCCACGGACGCCGACAATCGATTTAGAAATAGGATGTTACATCGAAGTGAATAATTTTAGTCAAAAAAATATTTCCCAATTCCATATTTATCAATTTCATCGCTGCCCACCAAGACTGAAGTATTACATATTTTTGTTTTCGCACCGATTACGCGGAGTCGTAGACGTTGGAATTCAGAAATTTAGAAAAAAAACCTTAAATTCCTGAAATATGCGATTTCAACATTTTGAAAATATTTTCAATATTACTCAAACTGTTTTAAGAATCGATTTCGAATTACTCTGTTTTATCAAATTAACTAAACAGGTTCATTTTTATCGACATTTCTACCCATAATGTCGCAGACTAAAACGAAATGTAGGCAATATAGCGTTGATTATTTGAAGTTTGGTTTCATTCCATCCCTGTCGGATAAAAATCTGCCCATGCGATTTTTGTGCAACATAGTTTTAAGCAATGAGGATTATCTGAAAAAGTGTCACCCTAATAAAACAGTTTGACATACTTTTAAACACTAAAAGAAAAAATTCAGTAGAGAGCCACCGTGGATAATATTTTCGCTTCAACGTTAAAAAGTGACGAAGTAGATTACCTCTTGAACATAGATAGTTATTTGAAAGTAATTCCTTTCCAAATTAACCCATAACAAAAAAAATATTTTTGTGTGAAGTAATAGTAAACATAATCAACATATACAAAAAAATCTAATTTAACAAAAAAAAAATGACTCACTTATAAAATCGCTAGATCCCTAATATAAGATATAGTGTCCCTTGTCATATGTAAGCTATTCGGGGTGCCTGTCTTAGTAATAAGGTTGCAGACCACTGCTTTAATGAATAATGAAAAAAAATAATGAAGTTTTATTTCTTTTAGCTGTTGATAAAATAAAAAAAGCCTGCAGTATATACAAATTTTGTTTCATGTGGAGTGGGTATTAAACGGTAGCTGGATCTATTATTTGACTAATTCGATGAGATTTGAAAGACTCTATATATAAGAATATATACACTATAATCGTAGATATATCTACAGTTTGAAAGCCACTGCATTAGTTTTTACAGTGGCTAAAATATTTGAAAAGTTAATATTAAAATCAATCTTACTCGATCAACAAAATAATTTAGCGAGTTAATCATCGGATGAGTGTAATTTAATAATTGATTCATTCACAATCTTGATATCATTTTATATTTCTTACCTTAAATGGTCACTCCGCATAAATTTTTTAGAGCAAACGGGGCATGTAAAATTTTTCTCGCCGGTATGTGTCCTTAGATGGCGGGCAAGTTCGTCGGAACGAGCGAATCGCTTTCCGCAACCGCTCCAGCCGCATGGAAATGGCCGCTCTCCTAAAAAAATAAAAGAAAAAGTATTTTATAAACTTGTTCTAATGTATTCATATATAAGAAATTAGTGTGCCTGGCAAGCTTATTTTAAAAAATTACCCATCGATTTTATCAACTATTTAAATGCATATTTTATCAGTTGATAATGCTCACTATGTGCGAAACCTGTCCTCTTACTAGTGATAATTATATATGTGGAGGTAGTAAAAAACTAATTGTGTTTTATTTTAAAAAAAGTTACGCCTTTCCAGTAAGATTTGACAGTTAACACACTAAAAGTGATCCGAAATTTTATTTAAAAATAAAGTATTCAATCTAACATGGCGCTTTGAGTTATTCTAGAAAAACAAACAGTAATATTGATTAATTTATAAAGCAAATACGTTGATATTTTAATGATTATTCGTAATAACGAGAAGGAAGAAGAGAAGATTACGTAATTACTTTTTCGTATTGTTATCTTCTTATTATGGAGTTCTACCAAGTAAGTGCCAATTCAATCACTACACGCCACGTTGATTGAAGATATTTTTTTAGGCCACATACAGCATATGTCATAGAAAGTTTTCGTATGTAGGCATACAAGTTAATAAGATATTTGACCCTGAATATTTGTTTCGATATTAGTTTAGTTAGCATTTCTTAGTGAATTCTTTGTTTCTAATTGTACATTTTGTGTACTTCTTTTTATAAAATAATTGCTGTTAAATACAGAGAATAGCAGGATATTTCGCCCTGTGAAGATAAGTCTTACAAATAACGTTTAATGTTTCATTGGAAATATATAGACAAATTAAATTTCTAAATATGGGGTTAATGAAGTTATATCGGAATCGAAAATACACCAATAAATTTAAGATGATTTGTTACGCAACATTACTTTCTGTTTTGGGTAGCAGATTGGACACTCCTGCTCTAAAAATAATAATGTCGTAATATTAAGTTATTGTATACATTCAATTATAAAATAATAGTTTCTTTAAATAATGATTTCCTGCAATTATAGAGTAAAGAAATGAAAAGCTACAATCCCAGGAAACTGTCAATAATTACGTTCAATGGATGATATCATTGACGGCTCATATTATATTTCACATTATTTAAGTTTTGAGGTAAGGTAACATGGCAAAGCAAGGTTTTCGACAAGACAATTTTAGCATTGTGTAATCGAGAATATATAACGTGTACATGTAACCATGCAAAAACCACATTAACCGTGACAACTTCGATATACCAGGTTTTTTTTATATTATTAATTGAATGGGCATTTACTTGAAAGAATTCCATTACAATAGGATAAAATAACAAAGTACCAAGTTAAACTTATTTTTGCTTAGCTACATATATATATATATTATTAATTTGTCGTTAAAATAAATGCAATGAAATTTTCCTGATTATGCGTAATTACATGGGCTTCTTGTAATGATTTAAGTAAGGGTGATGGATTAATATTTTTTTGGTCATTAGGGAGATTATTGTCATGATTATATCTATTAATTTCGAGTTGTTTCAAAGATTAAACCTGAGGCTTTTATCACACAAATGTACGCATTTCGAAGCTGTGTGTACTTCTTCCAAGAGCATCCAAAGAAATATCTGTTAAAATAAATTAAAGAGACCAGAATAAATTCTTACAAGTTAAATTACAATAATAATTTTTTTGATATACCTAATACAAATTGTGCATAGATTAATGAATCGGATATATAAGTGGAGGCGATGACAGTTTGATCATTCAATAAATTTGAATTAAATTAGGATTATTGAGAAATTTGAATTAGGCAAAAAAGCATGTTTATTTAGAAACAAATGGTTTCCAAATGTAGGCAATTAAAAACGAATTGTGTTTTATATAATTTAAGACATCGACTGAGGGTGCTTGATGGAATTTCAGTATCAAATTAGAATTATTGACATTTTGTACACTTCCATGTATTTTGTCATTAACGATTTACTTGTCTTATTTGTATCTTCTATATAAACGTTAGACACTGTTTACTGTCTGTCAATTCAAGTCCATCGTGCGCTCGAATGCCTGAAGATACCGAAAGGCGAAACTCGGGTCGTTAGTGACAAAATTCATGGAAGTGTACAAAATCTCAATAAGTCTAATTTGAAATTGTTTTTTATTTAGAAAATATAATGCCTTTCCACCAAGAATCTACAGAGAGCACCTTAAAAAGTTTTTTAACTTAATGTAGATCATGGACCGCATGCAGTCGAGTGCACAATGCTTTTGAACTTTCCTCCGACTCCACTCCATAGTTTATTTAGGGTTCGAAACGCAGAATGGAAACATTCATTATGTATTCAAAAGGCGAAGATGTGTGTGATATTGACTTAATAGACTAGTTAAAGAAAGTCAATCCAAATAACGGGGAGTAGATAGATCGATTAGTTAACTGATAATTCTTTTTTGTTTTCGAGATTTATAATGAGGCATTGAGAAATTGATTTACAAACAGTTATAATTAATAAAAATATGTTGAATATCTCTACTAGAAGTTTGAATGCTTCACATTGGAAGCGGACGAATATGATCATAAAATACGTGAAGAATTTCAAAGAAAGACGATGAAGTTAATTGATCATTCTTTTTGGTCCCAATTTTTATGATTGTAGAATAAATGGAAGTAAATAAAACACTAAAGCATCCATTTCGTGGGTTCAAATCCATACATTGACTGGAAAAACTGTATGAAGGGGTACATTCAGGGTTTCGAATCATAAGCCGTGTAAAAAAGTAGCTGCGGTGAATGACTTGAACGTGACGTTAAAATGCATTTTTTGATTGAAATACTTGTTTTAGATTTGAGTTTAGTTTGAAAAATTGTAGTATAACAGATTTAGAGCCATTGAAATATTGTAACATTTTATTTAAATAATTGAACTATGCATATTTAAGCTTTGATGTTCGTGACTTAGAAGTAGTAGAATTTTTTGATAAAGTATCCTTTTGGTAAATGGCGATTCCAGTTGCCCGATCATCTGTGATTTCAAACCGTTTACAAGGTATTTACTCAGAAGTCAACTTCATGACAAGAATTCTTGAATGCATGAAATGAAAGGAAATATTCATGATATTAAATGAGTCGGCGTAGGTGTGATATTATACACAAAGAATTTCAATAATCAACCAACTATGAATTTAGTATGGAAGATCGTATTTCAGCAGTAAATTGATGGAAACTTGTGTTTAATTAATGTAAAATAGGGAGCGAAGACTTACATATTAAAGAAAATAAAGTGTAAGTATTTAATACTAATTTTCTGAAAATATACATATATATATAGATTTTTACATTAATACCTCGATAAAAACTGCTAAAGCTGTCAATGAGGTGTCGGAAATTCTATACAATAATAGATTAAAGTATATTTTTAGAATATCGAATCAATCCATCTCATTATTTGAATGGTTAGTTTTTTATCATTTGTTTAGATTATTACACTAGATTTTAAATCAACTGATCGTTATGGAATCCCACAAAAAAGAGTGTGTTTACCATTTCAAACGCTCCTTCAAATAAAGTTTACCAGGTTGATTTTATCACATATTAACGGCAATATATTAATATATTTATCGAGTAATAGTATTAAAAAAAAATAAAGGATATTTATATAGAAAAACTAACCACTTATCTTGTTAAAGTGTTAGATAAAAATTATTACTCAGTACCTAAGTATCCCATAAAATATAATATGTTTATCACGTGCTTTGCAAAAGATTTATTATTTCAATAACATCTTGTATAAGGTTGAAATTCTTTTAGCAAGGAAAACTTTCACAAATTACTTGAGTTGATAATATTCGTCTCCTTAAAACGTTGAATGGAGACACTGATCGCTTGTTATCTCTTTTCATCCAAAGGAAACGTTATCTGTTTATAAATAAATGAATTTCGACATCAGATAAAGACTCATACAAAAAGTCCACTAAGAATAATATAATCTCACTGGCAGTGCAATGTAAGGTTCAGTTTTGGAATATGGCCATGATTAATCGTGATATTTATCGAATGTTGTAGCTTCAAATAAAAAAGACGAATTTTTAACGATATAACTCGATCAAAAGGCCGAATTGTTTTTCTCTGAACATGGTTCATAATACATCGAGCAAATGAGGTGGCATTGACAAGAAAACACAGATTTTCCATTCGATTATTTTACAGAGAGGAAAATGAAAGGTTCATTGTACCATAATGCTTCGTTCAAATTAGGACAGCGTTCAATATATGATTATATAGATAAAAAATGAAGTGATAATAAATTCTACTTTTCATATATTGTGAAAATAAATGATTTAACATATACACTGAGGGTGCCTGATGGAATTCCAATATCAAATTTGAACGATTCAAATTTAAAATATAATAAAAGTTTACATATTTAATCAATGGTAACTATCGGATAGTATTTCAATCTATATTTAATGAACCACTTGAAAAGAATATAAAGGATATAAAGAAAAATTATAAGGGCATGTGTACTTTAGAAATAATACGTAAACAAACATAACACCGATGTGAGAAAATAATTGATCGAGAAACAGTAGAGGAAGATATTACTGTGAAACGAAAACAATTCCCGTACTGAAAAACTGCGAACTTTCAAAATAGCAAAAGTGGCAAAGCTTCTCGCAGCCCTGCTGTATGAAGTTAGATAAGCCGTGAATGCAATTTATCTTCAAAGGAAACCAGGACAGTCTTCGGGGAAACGCAACCAATATGCGAGATGCATCGGAAGTATTGCGGTATTCTTGAATATATAATATAAAGCGATATCTTGTGTGAGTGAATGATTTTGATACAATTTGCATTATTGGTTTAGGGGTAGTGTTTCTAGATATAGTTACTTTATTCGTTAAGTGATATACATGGTTCAATGAGCAGAAAATACTTACTTTATTGAACTGAATATAACCATGAGATGGACTTCAGAAGTAGCTAAAAAGCTTAGCAAAACTTAAACAGAAATTCAGTTCAAAGAAGGGTTTCAGTCCCTACTTTTAAGCAGGAGAAAATATGTTATAAGCTATTAA
The DNA here is from genome assembly GCA_022494535.1 of Himalopsyche phryganea. Classification (NCBI taxonomy): domain Eukaryota; kingdom Metazoa; phylum Arthropoda; class Insecta; order Trichoptera; family Rhyacophilidae; genus Himalopsyche; species Himalopsyche phryganea. Next base: position 2,979,298 of record JAGVSL010000044.1, on the reverse strand, counting down.
AAAAAGCTATAATAATTAGTGCAAAACGTTATCTAACCGATTTCGGTAGATACTATTAGTGAAAAAATACATTATTACGATTGTTTCGTTGATATAAAAATCAAAAAAATCTCTTTGGAAGTCATTATGAAATTGTCTTTTAATTAATTCCTCAATCAATATAGCGCTGTTTCCATGGCAAAATTGTATATCAGAAATATTTAAATGTTCAGAAACATAAAAACAAAGAAATAACTTTATTGAATTAAAACAATAATAAAAAACGGAATTAATAGAATATATATATATATATATATCTATACTAATTACGTGCTTTTAAGCATTGTTTTAATTCGATAAAGCTATTTTTCAAACTGTTTTTATGCTCTACTAAAAAAATTATATTTTGCAGATGTACCATTTTACAATGGAAACGACGATAGTGATTTGATTTCTAAGTTTCTATGATTGTAAAGTATGTATAAGTATTTCTTTTTCAATATTTGATACGTTTGTCAAAATTTTAAGTGGTATATTTATTATTAAATATAGTGCGTGTTTCCTATATTGCTTGGGAATTCGAAGGTGTTTTCGATGCAATTTTAATCTCAAAAATTGCAGAACATTATGATGTTATTCTAGAAAATTTTTGAACTAAAAAAATTATCATCGATTGCGGTTGATAAATTAAAAACTACACACTCAAAATAATGAAACTGATAACCGTAAATGATCAAAACTACCCATCCTTTGCATATATTTAATATAAAACTATTTTGCTCGTTAAGATCGTTGAGATCGTTATAATTAACCTAGTTTCATACATGGATCATAATTATCTAATGAATAGTTCATTACTTTGGTAGGGAATTCGCTGGGGTAGATTTCTTTGACGGAAATTTATATGAGACAGATAAAATGAACGCAAATATTGCGCTGAGTTTCTAGCTTTATTTTCTCTCTCATGTTTGTTTTGTTTCCGCAATCTTTTACAGAACAAAAGTAAGAATTTATAGCCACGGTATATGAAAATGGCGACAAGTAAAGGAATGATTGAGTTTTTCAACTATTTGCATTTATACGTGGCTATATTTTAATTATATACAAAACTCAATTGGTGCAATCTGAAACTGTCTATTTAAGTATCAAGAGATAAAATAAGCGATAATAGTATAATTATACATTTATTTTTAAAGAAGTATGAATTATTTAATTTATTTTTCGTCACTTCGTTATCAAAAACCAGAGGTTCCCATTTTTTAATACATTTAGATTTGCCACGATTCTTGAAATCAAACATTGAAGTGGTGCGGGAATCTTAATTGGTCATAAACAATTGCACTTTGTGTTTGGTAGTATTCAATTGGTACAGTTGAACTTTCATTTCAATAGTTTGCACTTTGGATTAGATAGTATTAACTTAGTAGACTCAAACTTTGATATTAATAGTTTCCACTTAGTCACGGATTCTTTAAGCAAAGTGAGTTAAGTTGTAGTGGGTTATGTTAGGGTTGGTCTGGTTTGGTTTGTGTAATGTATTTTAATGCGTGGAGCAAAAACAATATAGGCGGCCTAGTATAGGGTAGAAGAATAAGTGAAATTTCATTACAGCTACGTGCAACTATCGATTTCAAAGTTTGAGTATTTATATTGAGTGAAAAATATTTTATTTATGTGAAAATATTATTCTTCAACGCTAAAATATATTGCATTATGTGGGAACACTATATTTTTAGTGAAAGAAATTTGTTTTTGTGGAATGTAATTGTTATAAGTGAAAACTATTTTTATGAAAGTGAATATGATCTTGATGAATATGAACAAAAGTGCATTTAATTGTAAGCCTTATTTAAAATAACGTTGTTCAGGAGAGTATCTTTGACGAATACTGGTTTTAATTCTGTTGCTAAACGTGCATTTTCCCAATGAGACGCGTAATTAAACAATGTGGATTCAATATTGTAATTGCTGCACAGCCTCTAATGTAAATCTACAATAAGTACTCCATGATGTCTTTGCTTATCCATAATTTGATCTCAAAATGCTGATTATATACGAGTTTCACTTTATAATACGAAATGACTTCTATCAATTACTTACTGACCTGCCTTGAAAATTGAATGAATTTCGCATATTTTGAATGTTCTTTTATAGGAAATGATTGAATCCAATCTTTCTATAGATGTAGGACATTGATTACTCATCTGATAAAATCTTCCCCAATTTCATCGGAGATTTTGTGACAACCCTTTGATAAAATTAATCTCTTCTAATATGTCCTCTCGCTGTCGGAAGGGACGGTTGCTTTGTAGTGATTGTTATACGTATTTTTATCATAGAAACAAGAAGAAAAAAAAAACAAATCAAAGACATATACTAACTCGTTATCCAATTTTAATATAATGTCACAATTTTTTAAACGAATTGACAAATACAGTGAAGAGATGTTTTTCATTCGAAAAATAGTTTGTGGTTAATCATTTTCAATAGAAGAGTTAAAACTAACGTTATATGTATTTACAATGGACCTAATGAAATGGTAAACTTAACAAATGCAAATAAAAATAGCCGAAGCGCGATAAAATATATCGTGTGGCTTGCGGAATTGTTGTACAGTGTTTGTATGGAGTAAACTCCAATCAGTCATTGATTGAGAATCCATAACTTTTTATTGATGTTTGAATACTATAATATAATGATCGATAATCCTTGACGTTGTATCTTGTATCACTCTTGAATAAATGAAGGATCTGTTTAAAACAATTTTATATGCGTCATCAAAAGTACAAAGATTAAAACGGTTAAGAAATTTTGAACGCGGGACTACTATGAATTTTTTTTATATTTTTCTACCCTATAAGCAATTAATCACTTTATATAAAAATCGAGATAACTGAAATGTTAATGCTAGGAATCAAACATAAGCCTGTCTGACTAATATAATACATGAAAATATTATGGCGAGACTACTTTCATAGATTCAAAAATTTGCTGCATCCAGATTTAAGACTTAAAAATCGAATATTTTATTGAAGGAATAGAAATAATAAGTACTTCTGATAGAACGGTTTTCTTCTTAAATTGTCAATATTTCTTTGTTAAGAAAATATTTTTCCTTGGCTTGTTATTGTGAAAAGAAATATTTGCGTAACTAAACGTCTGTGTTGTCATTTTCTTTAAGAAAATTAAAAAAAAAATACGTGTGTAAGGCTTACATACGCACTCGCACCTTGAGCCAAACTAAAAAGGTCGTTAAGTGAAATGAGCAGTGCTTTAGAAACAATCTACCTGCGAATTTTCTCGTCTCAAATAAAGGTAAATAGATTCTACGTAATGAGATACGGTGGACATTTATGTAATTTATGTTTATGAAATTACTTCTCTGACTCTTTTACAGTTATTTTTGTATGAATTTTTATTATCATTTATAATAATACATCGGTAAATGATACATTCATTAAAGAATAAATGTGGCAGCCTGTTTTTATTTCCGAAGCTTTTTTAAAATAAACTAAGGAAGGTCTTGGAAAAAAATAACCATAAACTTGTAGCTTTATTTATTTCCCTGGATCGAATAGATTGTTATACCATGACGTTTGTTATAAATGTATAAATCATTTTACTGCACATTCTACTTGGGGATTGAACCCCTTAGCTAGCTGACACTATAGGGAAGAGAAACCCTATTAATTTAAAATTAAATGATGAATTAAATGATTGATTATATTGCAATCATTTAGTTCATTAAGGAAACGGAAAAAACATGCTTCTTTGGCACTACAGTTTCATAAAAATTTTCACAATCGAAATTTTATTTAGAGCAGTGCTTCCGGAACATTTTCTTTACACGTCCCACAAAATTTGCAAAGAATAAACCACGGAATATTACCACGAAAATTAAATTAATTTATTTATCAAAACATTTCATTGACATTATAATTATAAATGATGTATATGCATGCTCCTGCATTCTAAAATCTGTATTAAAATCAAACACCTGTGTATCCATGAAGATGGTTCATTTTTTTATTTTCCACTTAATGTCATTTGATGTTGCTAGAAAGCGAAAAACTTTTTGTTTTCTGAACCACTTAAAACATCCGATAATCATCGGCGACTCTTCTATGCTGTGAGTCACTGACATAAGCTGTAAAGCTCTTAGCAGAGAGGGACGCCTCCGATAATAAAATGAAATAACGAATGGACGCTGATAAAAAAACGAGATTAAAAATTCCTAAGAACGTAGCGACGGATGGAAAGGGAGGAAAAGCGAATAAGACACCTGCATAGGGGCTCAAAAAGCCTGGTGGGATTTAATAAAAAAAAGGGTAACCCATTTAGGAATGACAAGATCAGAATTATACCTTCTCCACGCTGACAGTAATGGCGCATATATTTTAAAAGTAACGGCCAATAGCAGGAAAAAGTTTATTACTCCACCAGTGGGAACTTGCGTTTTTTTGAAAGCGTAAAAAATTAACACGACGGATTTCGTTAATGTTATTTGACGCCGTTAAATGTTCTGCTCGTTTGAAAAGCTTTTTCTACGGAAACAGCGTTGCTATTTAGCTATATGCCTAAAGTAGTAAATTCAAGCTATTTCTTTTTACCCTCGATTCAATTTGTTTAATTGAATACAAACATTTAGCATTTGTTTCTTTACAATTGATGTACTAAATCTGTAGAAAACTATAGCGCTCGGTGGCCTTTACAAACTTTATTTTCAAATACGTTTAAATCAGTTTCATTTTGTTCATGATATAATCATTTTATATTCAAAATTTGCAATACATAAATTAACAAACGAAACTGAATTCTGTCGAAAGATCGTAAAGTATTATATAAAATACCTCAGGGTAAAAATAATTTTTACGAAATAAAAAAAATGCAGTTTGATATATATTATGCAGGTAAAAAAACCAACGGCCATACTGACCTTTGAGTTTCAGGCGTGCAGGTTTAGTATTAGACACACGCCGTCATCTAAAACTAGCAAATTGCTTATCTACATTTCAGCAAAATTTTCAGCAGAGTTTTAAAACTCATTGATATCAGTTTTAACGAATGCTATTTTTGAATTTCACATATATTATATGAAAAATGAATGAACACTATTCATATAACATTTGTAAAATTCTTAGAATAACATTGGTTAAAACTGTCGCTGAAACATAGATACGCAGTTTGCTAGTTAAGAAGACGATATTTATGTCTTAGACAACTGCCTCTGAATATTGACGCTGCTGTGGGTGTGTAGGTAGATATTTAACGCAGAATAAAATTATACCACTTCTTCAAACCAGTAGAAACATAAGTATAAGAAGAAGGGTAAATGAATTTGTATGATTGATAATAACAAAAGCCCAAAGATGATGAATTTAGTTCCAAGACACTCCAAGAAGCAATGAAAAGCATGTTATGAGGGATAAAAATCATATATATAAACTGGTGCATAAAAGAATTATGAAATATTAATATAAATTACAGTAAATTGACGTTCAAATGGTGTAAATAGTTCAAATGTCAATCATATTATTACAGTTGTATTTGTTGTTTTTAAATTTAAATGCTTCCATTTAATCTAAAAAAAAATCAGATGTAGGTTATCTCTGGAATATATTAATTTGAAAATATTTTTCTCCGCGCAATATTATACAATCAAATTAAATAAAAACACAACGAGGTTCGGCTGATTGCATTTTTGTTATATGTTAGTTTTCTCACTTTTTTTGCTTTTTTGCGAAAGCTTTTATTCATCTGATTGAAATAATTGTCCTAGTGATCGTTCTATTTTTTGCTCTCAAATTAAAAATTAAAGTTTAAAACAATAAACTTGGGTGTGCTTTATATCAATACTAGAGTAAAATTTGAATTGTTGAATTTTTTACACTTCCATGTATTTCGTCACTAACGACCCGGGTTTTGCCTTTAGGCATCTTCAGGCATTCGAGCATATGAATGAATTCGAACTGACAAACGGTCAGTAGTTTATATCTAAATTCTGTTAACATATCTCAATTGGAGACAATATGCTCCACGTTGGTTTGGACATGGAAAAAAATAGAGTAATATTGCAGTTGACTATTTAATTATTCCAAAAAATGTTAAATAATGATAATGCAAAGATAAAATATATTGTATATATATTTTTTTAAATAAGATCAATAATAAATGTACCTCCTTTTTCTATGGATTCGGCGGTAACTTTTTGGAAGTTCATTTTTAATATAAAATTAAAATTGATAACTTAGTTATTCCACTTGGTTTATCACTGACGTGACGCGTTTCGCCTCTTTAAGAAACATCTTCAAACCCAAAGGAAACAAATTTAATAATGAGAAGCCGCCTATTCTGTTTAACATGTTATTTACTAATCCCCCATTACCAATGGTTTTGTTGATTTCTAGAAACTCTAAGCTATTCATTTTAATACCTTTTTTATTAACACGATGGAGATAACTAAGTTATCAATTTTAATTTTATATTATAAATGTACGTCATAAAGAATATTTACCTTAGATGTTATTTCATGTTATAACTGTAATTTTATTGTACTAATTATCAACTTTGAAATTTTGCATACGGAATTGGTTTGACGAAAAGGGGTCAAGTGAAATTTCTGGCTAAAAGAAAACGTTCCAAAAAAGATCTAAAAATATTTGACAAAAATAAAAAGATAGGTAATGTATGGGCCGGTTTGTGTTTTTTTATCGACTGTGACGGGAAATAGATTTGTAGCGGGACGTTGGCGCAGGAAATAATTTTCGAATAAAAAAACGATTCGTTTCCGTTTGTTAGGGGTGCGTTCATTGCCTCAGTACTTACCTGCAAAAAATGAAGCCTTCATGTTTCAGGACTTCTAGGCGTGGCAAAGGTAAAATATTTAAAGCTGATTGCAAGTTTTATTTTTAATGTAAACTAAAAACCGAAAAATCGTTAAAAAAATTTGCAGGATAGAAAATATTACTTATTTTTCTACTAAAAGCATTTAAAGCCAGCAAATCACAATATATTTACTTCATGTATTAGAGTTAAATAAGACAATAGGATAAAATAGCAAAGTATTTATTTGTACAATTTTTTTTTATCAGGTAGTTGATAACTATTTCGGCTTTACTCCATCGTCAGAACTATCTATAACTAAATACTTTGTTATTTTATCCTACTATCTATCAGGTAAATGCCAATTAAATCAAGTAAATAAGACATTGTGACAATTTTACAATTATTATTTTTTTTAGCAATGTAAGCAATCAATATAATGTTGGGTCAATTATATTATGATTTATAGGAAATGAGGGAACGGTAACCATCCATTCTATTAAGAGAGTATTTACTGCTTTCAATGCTCTTACTGATTTTTAAGAAAATTATATCACGTTTTTTGAAAACTGTGGAAATTCATTTTAAATATAAAATTTTAATTGGTGACTAATTATTTTTTAATTAGTAGTATTATGGTAATTAGTACTATCGTTGTTTATGTCTTATCCACTCCCCAGTAGAATGAAACAAACCTACTCGATCTTTCATTTTTAATATAAGAATTAGAATCATTGTTTTCCTTAGAGATAAATAATCTTGTGATACAGTTAGTCTGAAGATGCTTCTTAAAGAAGCGAAACGCGTCACGTTGGTGACAAAGCAATTACAATTACCAAGTTACCAATTTTGATTTTAATTATCATGGTTTATTGGGTTTTCGTACTAAAGTGTATTTTCTTAGGGATTTGAGTGCGCGAGTTGAATTCCCTTTTATACGCCCGTTCAAATATAAAATCCTGCCTGACCGTAGCTTCTGGTAAAATCAATATGTCAGAACTTATAATATAGATACAAAGAAACGACTTTTTTCTGATAATGCCAAAAATTAATAAACATAAAACCTAAACATTTACATTCAATCTTTTGATTCTAATCAAATCCATTTTATCTTGAATTTGAGTCAAATGTAGCGTTCAAAAATTAAGCGACTCTTTTCCTTTGCCAAATATGAAATATAAAAAAGAAGCTTCCAATTTTTTTTAAACATATTTGTGCTCACACGAAAATTATAACAAAACAATATAGAATCAATCAATCAAATATTTTAGGATAGGAAACCAATTATTTCCGGTTGGGCATGATTGAATTGCTTGATACAATAAAATAATAATTCTGAATAACCCTTGAAACAATATTTATCCCATATTGGTGTTTATTGAGAATTCAACAAGAGGAACGAATATTTATCGGGAAATAAAAGGAATTGTATATTTTAAGCTCCAAAGAAGACGTTGATAAAATCACAAGAATGAAAACTGGAAATAAAAACATTCACTTGTCAATGAACAAAATACAATATTCAATTATTAATGGTACCGTTTTTTTGTACTTTTTAATGGTACTGCTCGATGTTTCTGATTATTAAGTAATTAAAAATGGCTTACAATTAAATGAACCTTTGTTTAGATCATATTCACTTTCAGAAAAATAGTTTTCATTTATAACAAATACATTCGACTAAAAAACTATTTTTTTCACTAAAAATAAAGTGATCCCACATAATAAAATATATTTCAACATTAAAGAAATATGTTACACTTACGAAAAAATATTTTCACATATATTTAAAATCGATAGTTGCACGAAGCTGTAATGAAATGAAAATACTTGTCGCAACTCTACCCTATATTAGGCGGCAGATATATTCCTTGCTCCACGCATTAGAATACATTACACAAACCAAACTAGACCAACCCTAACATAACCTATTACAACTTAACTCACTATGTTTAAAGAATGCGTGACAAAGTGGAAACTTTTAAAATCAATGTTTTAGTGTACTAAGTTAATACTATCTCATCCAAAGCGCAAAATATTGAAATAAAAGTTAAAGTGAATACTATCTAACACAAAATACAATTATAATCTAAGACATCGACTGAGGGTGCTTGGTGGAATTTCAATATCAAATTTGGATTATTGAGATTTTGTACACTTCCATGTATTTTGTCACTAACGACCCGGGTTTCGTCTTTCGGCATCTTTATCGGCATCTTTATCGCATTTCGGCATCTTTATCAATAAAAGATGCCGAAAAGCGAAACCCGGGTCGTTAGTGACAAAATACATGGAAGTGTAGAAAATCTCAATAATCCAAATTCGATATTGAAATTCCATCAAGCACCCTCAGTCGATGTCTTAAATTATATCAATATTGCTAGTACAGCAAGATTGACTGAACTCTACAGTAAATTAGTGTTAAAATATCGTGTTGTTTGTCAAAATTTATGGTTTAATATCAGTTGTTTTAAAAATAAAGTGACTCCCAAGTTCATCATTCGTGTGCTCGAATGCCTGAAGATGCCGAAAGGCGAAACCCGGGTCGTTAGTGACAAAATACATGGAAGTGTACAAAATCTCAATATTCCAAATTCAATATACAATTATTTATAACCCATTAAAAATTAAGTACTATAAAATCAGCTTGTATAAACAGTGCAGTACTATCGGCGCATACATCATGTACCTAAATCATGTTAAAAAATCTTAAGCAACATCATAATTAAATATATATACCACTAAGTGAACTAAATGTACTTGGATACTTTATGAAAATTTTAGTATGATTTGAATGTATTGATTAGAAACATGGCCAAACAAAGAGAATAGATTAGTGTCGACCGCGTTCTATGTTTGGTAGTATCTGAGAGTTAGACCACCTGAATACACTGAGGTACGACCTTGTCTCAAGTATATGGAACCACGTGTTATGTGTGTGTAAGTTTGCGCTTTTCAAACTGTTTGCCGGTAAACAATAAATAAATAATTATACACATATTGTCGCTCGATAGTAATCCATTTAATAGTACATCACAACGCAGCTAACAAACAAACTATCTCTATTTGAGCATTGTAGGCATCAAGAGCATTATGTGAATGTTGACAAATGGCACTGTCGTATGGCAATTTCTATTACATTTACATAGTATAAAACGAAAATTTATCCAAAAAAAGTATCAAAAAAAAAAACGAAAAAGCACATCATATAAAATAAGTCGCAAGATCTTGATACCACATTCGTCGCCAAGTAAATCAATCCATTAATAAGGATAAAGATTCGTTTTATTTCTATGCTGTATGGGAAAATCTTAATTGTCATGCTAATAAAATAACTTCATATATTCATTATTTAGTGGTTTATTGCTAGAAGATTTTGCAATCCACGATTAAGGGATTTGCTATGCGTGATCTAGAACGGCGGTCATCAATCGGTGGTTGGTGAGAAAATTTTGATAGTCCACGAAGTTGTTGCAGTAACGAAATTAGGAGCCAATAATCCATTCATTATTTCAAATATGCAGCAAAAATATGACACTAATTTTAATCGTTCATATGTTGCGCATTATCATACGTTTTGTCGCTAACGACATCTTCAGGCATTCGAGTTCACGAATGAACTCGAACTGACGGTAAATAGTTTATATCGGTTATATATAACAAAAAAGTAAAATTATTAACACTCAAAATAGGGAATGCATTGATATCTGAATTAAATTGAATACTGATTTGATAATAATAAATTTTAACCTTAATTGGGAGAATAATCCAATGAAAAATTATACACTTATAGGACTTAGCAATTGCAAGTGACCAAGAACAAATTATCTTTAAAATTAAATTCGCAAAAAATATAGCATAGACAGCTACTGATTTTAAATTGGTGGGTTTTGTTATTATGAATATCAGATGACGTATTATTGAATGAATTTCATTATTTTGATTGCCGGAAAAAATTCTGGAGCTTATTCATTCTGCAGTTTCCCTTGTTCACTTTTCATACATTAAGTGGGTCGCGATGGGAAAAAGTTTTAGGAAGTCTGATCAGAGAAACAGAATGACGCGACATCACGTGACTGTTATAGTACTTAGACAATGCATCCAACGCGCTCTCATTGGAGTAGGAATCTATCTGCATACTATTTCAATAACCTATCAACCGCAGATAACACTTTTTAATGCGTGTTTTGGATAATGTAACATGCCAATTTTGGTACGCGAGAGATTATCGACGACACCTTAAATAATTCTATGAATCCTTTTTTAATACGGATGACTTGGTTTCAATTCCATGTGCGGACAGTTTTCATAAATTGATATTTCAATCGATTTATGGATTTCTGTTCGTAGTCTGAGTTTTTGTGTTTTTTAAGACTCGCTCTCCACCCACCCGACCTATCCCCACGGGGCGTAGCGAGAGCGATTAGCTAGCCACTAGTCCTGTCATAGCCATATCCTTCTATCCCTACTCTCTACCCTATAAAGAGAGGTTGAGTAACTGAGCAACAAACAGTGTTCATAAAAAAGAATCTATTGATATACCTCCATTAGGCGACCATATTCTCCACGTTGGGAGCGGACATGGAAAAAAAATATATATATAAAGGAAATACCAGAGAATAATAAATCATTCACTAATAAAGTGAAATTCATTTAAAATAATTTTACACGTCGTACACACTAGGGACTCCAGCTATTCGACATTATCGACTATTTTGAATATCGAATACTAAAACTGGAACTATTAGAATATCCGATTAGTTTCTAAACTATGAAAATACTTTTAAATATTCGATTTGAATAATTAATAACATAAGATTTGAAAATAGCCGGTCGAAGAGGGGCGAATGCATGGTTATCACTACCCAGGATGTATAGGATCTCAATCAAAACGCCACTTCAGTCTGGTTAATCACTTTTTTTATTGAAAATACAGTGGTTTAATACACAAAAATTACAGGTTCTAGGTGAAAACCATACAGGAAAAAAACGATACGGATACGTAAAAAAGTGGACATTGAAAAAAAAGCGGACACGGAAAAAAACCGCACACAGAAATCCGACGACGAAAGATTCATTTTTGCGTTCTATCTTTGTTTGTAAGTGTTGAGCTGTGGATAAATTGTATTGAGACATTTATATAGGTTATTATTAGTACGCGATAAGACATGACCATTAAGTGGTAGGATAAGCAAAGTAGCAAAGCACGATTAACTCAACACAATTAATTCAATCTGGTATTATTATTACAAGGTAAGCAAGGCTAAAAGATATAATTGGTATCTCTCTCACTGCACATGCGCTGAAATAGAGAGTATGTACAAATAAGCCAACACAATAGCTGGATGTGTTTACATGATAATATTTTTACACTTACAATTTACAGTGAATACTTTCTTCATAATTATGTTTGTGAAATTTTATTGCTTAGTTACAATTGTATTGACGTTAAGGGGTTATATACAAAGGTCAAATGTGCACCCATTTTGATTAAGCATTAATTTAGCAAGGAAGGTAGGCATCTGCCGAATACGGCAATTGTGTTACACACCTTCCAGATGTTCGCATATTATTTGCGCTAGTACCTTGGCAATAAATCTACAGAAATATATTATATATGTAAAAAGGCTGCTTTTTTAAAATTTTATGAAATTATCGTCAGTTGACTGAAGTCTTGATCATTTAATAAAGTTGTGAAATTTAGTGCAAACAAACTGTTTTTTTCTTTTATATATATAATGTCTTAAATTGACATTTAAAACATTACAAGTGAAAAAATAACTGCTATTTATTTTTATATGCTGGTAAACGTGTTGCTTTGGTTTCAGAAAAACCTAACACTATGCATGACTTTATTTGTTAATAAATAATACTGAAATGAAATCTTGAGCTGGGACATACACGTATAATGATATTATTTTGAAACAATATGCGACAAGGGAATGATTAACCCACTTTAGTTGCCATCTCTCGAAAACGGAGCGAAGATTGATCGCTTTATATCTTTTCATTTTTCTTTCTATCAAATATCAATGCACAGTTATCCCTTCCATAACATGGAGATGGGTGACATGCTATAGAAGTTCAGAGTTCCATACAAAATTTCAGATTAGGTTTATTTTTGTATTATTCAAATTACACAAAATCAAGAAACTAACATTTTCTCGTCAAAAAAACATACATAAATATTGTTAATTTTGTCTAAAAATATCATTTATAAAATGTTTCTGTTGAAGACGTTGTTACATATATTTCTTTTTCCATGCACGTATATTTTGTATTCGGGTTACTTACTTCTCCTATATTGCTAAAAACGTTTAAATAAATTTGTACTGTGGAAGTTTCTACAATATTATATTTCTGAACGTATAGAGACAATGTATAATTCTAAATCCACAAACCTGATCAATATCACGCAGGGAACTGAACAGAGTAAACGTGGAGATATACTTTAGATTAAAAATATAATAGAATATCCCTGAATGATTTTGAGTGGAAGCTGGTCATGAATAACATTGATAGCTTTTCAAAGGTATAATTTTGCAAAAAGTGCTAAACGAACTTTTCAACGCTAAATTAAAGCGATAACGTTATTTATCGATGTAAGTTTAAATGGTATTGAAAGCTTATGTCTGTAACAGTCTTAGCAACGAAATTAATTTCCAGAGAAACATTCACAGAAACCAACTTAATATGAAGTTAACCTGTTCATCTGAAAGACTTTTAGAGCGAAGGCAACCAAAACTATATGAATTTGATTTCATTTCATGTAAATAAAACGAAATTGAAACAAATCTTTTGGTAAAAAATAAAACAAATAAATTATTTTGCTACTTATATTTGACTCGACGGGTTGCGACCCCTGTTCTAAAATAAAGCGATAATTCACATTGATCGTATCTTAGATGCGTTATATTTTCCTTGAAATGTAAGTAATTTTTTGAGTGTTTTTGTAAACGAAAATATTTGTATTGGTGTAAAGAATTGAACAAAATTGTAATTTTATTATGGCAGGATGCTTGCAATCGTCAAATGAATAATGCGTTGGATGTTTTAATGAAACCAAAACAATTATATTACTTTCAACACAATATCGGTTTGATAAGAAATGCACAATTATTACTGAGTATCAGATTGCAAGATACTCCGTGCAAGACTTCTGGAACGGTCACGTAATACATGAGAAGCTATTATAACATATATTTGATATAACTTGTTGGACAGCTGTGTATGACAGTTGCGATATAGATGCGGGTTGGTAATATATAATACTAAGTATAAATGTAACATGGGAAACGACTTGCTACTGGAACAAAGATACTAGAAACAAGGCGTTTTCCTTGACCGATTCAACAACTGCGATCTACCTCAGTATTTTTATTTTATGCTGATTTTAAAACATTTAAATATGCTAAGTGAACGCACAAGATGTAGTTATTTAAAATATTTAAAAAAACTGAATAATTTATTTTTAAGGTATTCGCAAATCGCTTCAGCCAATAAAAATTCAAGTTGAACCGTTTCCTATACTTTCGGTATCCTTTCTTCAAATTGTATGGTAATTTTAACATTATTTTGGCCACTTGCAATCGTTATTGTCCTTTTACTCTGTAAATGAGTTTGTTTTTTCAACAAAGATTAAGGTATAATTTAAGACATCGACTGAGGGTGCTTGATGGAATTTCAATATCAAATTTAGATTATTGAGATTTTGTACACTTCCATGTATTTTGTTTACATTTACAAAATGTTTGTTTTGTCACATTTAAAAAAAAGGATTAAGGCGATTCTCGAAATTTTAACTCAGGTATCATTGCGGATCCTAGACGTATAATATTTTATCTTGTAAATAATATTTGTCGTATTTGTATCTTCTATATAAAAGTTGAGTTCTATAACTGAGTTCGAGTCCATTCGTGTGCTCGAATGCCTGAAGATGCCGAAAGGCGAAACCCGGGTCGTTAGTGACAAAATACATGGAAGTGTACAAAATCTCAATAATCCAAATTAAAGATTAAGGTTATTCTCGGAAACTTGTTTTTTCGATTACTTTCAGGTAACAGGGTGGGTCCTAGTCATATTTTGTCGTATTTGCATCTTATATATAAACGTTAGTCACTGTTTACTGTCTGTCAGTTCGAGTCCATTCGTGAACTCGAATGCCTGAAGATGCCAAAAGGCGAAACTTGGGTCGTTAGTGACGAAATACATGGGAATGTATAAAATCTCAACAATTCAAATTCAAGCTGAACCGTTCAAATTTGGAAAACTTCCATAAGTTTTCTCACTAACGACAAGAGTTTCATTTTTCGGCATATTCAGGCATTCAAGTGCACGGATGAACTCTAAATTACATTTATTATAATATGACAGTTTGCATCGTATATTATATATAAATAAATAGAGTCCATTCGTGTGTTTGAATGCCTGAAGATGCCGAAAGGCAAAACCCGGGTCGTTAGTGACAAAATACATGGAAGTGTACAAAATCTCAATAATCCAAATTTGATATTGAAATTCCATCAAGCACCCTCAGTCGATGTCTTAAATTATATCAAATTTAATTATATTAATATTGACACTGGGCAGACCATTTGTGGGTATAAAGCGATTAAACGCGTAATCACTTTAGGTTTTGAAGAAAAAGAAGCTCAAACGAGTAGAATATAGTTATATGCAACAAGCATACCGAAATGCATCCGGTTACGAAGAAAACCCTCGTCTGCTGAAAACATTTGTGTGGAAATGGCTTCTAACGAGTAGAAACTCATTTGGGAAGTTACGCCAGATTGCCGCGGCGTGGCGACGTTCTAATGCAGCAGTACATAGAAGTGCACCAATTACCACGACATTTTTATACCAATGGTTGATGTAAATATAATAGGTATTATCTTAGCATTGTTTGATCATTTGGCGCGGGAAACTTAGTGGCATTTCGTTACTCCAGGTCCTAATTGAAATTTTTTTTTGCTGTCAAGCATTATACAAGCCCCCAAATATCGTTTTAATGGGACTGTCAAAATTTTAATGGTAGAAAATTGAACATGACAGAATTGTGTAATATTTATTTCACGTGTTGGCCAATGATTATTTATTTTACAATATATTTCATGAAAAATTAAAAAAAAATATGTTCGATATCAAGTTAACTTAGTCTAGTAATCGGTAAACGAGCAGCATAGAGGACTGAAATAGCACATTCATCCGTCTTTTCACAGATATGGGTATTTGGCGTTTTATAGTCAAGATAAATATTTTTTGGGCTTTGGTAACTTAGCGGGGGCATATCATCATCTACGTTCTGTATTGCTTTTACTGACAATTTCCTTGTTTTCAATCATCAAAGTTGAATAAAAAAGAATTATATACAAATTATAAAAGAATGTTAAAGCAACATAACAATTATATTACCAAAGACGACGATATTTGAAAATCAGTTATGAAAACTTTACTATGAAGATATAACATATTATGTATATATATAATTAATAAAGTACCAAAATTTCCAGTTTAGTAAAGTTTAATATTGTTAAATTTAACAGTATATAAAACAAAAAAATAAATATAGATGTACAAAACAATTCCATATTCAACATAGCCATTACCAAACGAGAACGATTTTGAAAAAAAATGTTTTTAAGATTCTGATGGTGGTATAAAATTTATTTGTTTATTGAAAGGTAAATTAAGATTGAAGTTTCAAAGCTTAAAACGGGTTTGACAGCTTGGTTTTCGTCCTCAGTTCGCCTATGATTGGAAAGGAAAAAGTTTATCCAGGAAATCAACAGAAGACTTACAGCAGCGAACAAATGCTACTTCGCACTTTTGAGGTTTTATAAGTCCCACCAACTCTCGAGCCAAGTGCTTCCTTTAGAGCAGTGATCGCCAAGCGCTCGCGGGGGCGGCATTTTTGGTAGCTCGCGTAGGATTTTTTATCATGTTTATAAATTTTCCTGTCAAATTTTGTTTTTGGACTCTGAAATGTAATATTTCTAGTTGCCGTTATAATATGAATTTCAGAAAAGTATCCAATTTTATTTCGACTTGCACTCAAAATGAAGGCATTGTTCTACCTACTAATGTAAATCAAGGTTTTCCACTATGAAGGTAGTTAAAAGTAAATATAAAAACAGACTCGGACAAGATGTAAATCTTGATAATTGCATTCGGATGTGGTTTACAAGGTACTCACCGAAAATAGAAAAAATCACCGAGGAAAGTGAAAGCTATTCTTTTCACTAATTAAATTTGGATTATTGAGATTTTGTACACTTCCATGTATTAATATTGAAATTCCATCAAGCACCCTCGATCGATGTCTTAAATTATTTTCACTAATTATTTTTATTTTACTCACATTTATTTTAAGATATTTTCCAACTTTTACATTGTTTATTAATACATAATTAAAGTACGCATTTTAAGTTATATTGGAAATTTAATGTCCTGATTTATTGTAAGCAATATAATAATATTATGTATGGTACGATAAACAACGATGATAACAAAATTATAAAGAAGGAATATGTATAAGTAGCACTCTAGACAATTTAAATTTCTGAAGGTAGTTCACGTCCTTATTGAGTTTGGAGACCGCTGCTTTAGACTTTAGAAGACACTTACAAAGCCAGCGCTCGCAAACGCCTCGGATACCTGGACACTGAACATTGAAGAACTGAATGGGTAATAAATTTTTCTTAAATAACGCTAATTAAAAATAATAATACGTTGGTCAAAATAAATTTTATTTTTGCCTTCTCCAATGTCAGATTCAAATCAAATTGATAATATATGATTAAAAAAGAATCTCCACAAAGATTTCGCAGAATCCATCAAAATATTATCAGGTTTAATATACAATAATATGGTATTTTTTCGTGTTTGGTTTAATTTTTAAACAGTATATCTCCATGATGAACAAAATTTTAGTGGAGATAAATAATTTCTTATTGAAACACTATCGAACACTTGCAATAAATTGAAGTATATTGCTTTAAATTGATGAATTTTGAATGTAATTGAAATTGCAGCATATGAATATATTCTATATAAAACTGTACACAATAATTATTTTTTAATTGAAATAAATCTTTACTTAAGTTTAATGGTACGATTTTAAGTGTAATCGGGGGTCAATAAAACATCATAAATTTTTGACACAGTTTTGAGCAGTCTTAAGTGGTAAAAAACTTGGAGCGGGACTCCCGTGAATTATAAATGTTCGGTTTAAGTATTTTTGTATTTATTATAAATGGGCGATATGAAAAATGCTTTCCTAGGAATGTTTAATTTAGAAATAATATAAATAAAACGAAACGTTTATCTGTGAAAGATATTTCTGCATCAGATATTCAAAAACTTTAAGCCGGAACGCAGAATGACGGTACGAATTTGGATTAGTTTTTTAAAAATATAATGTCTTTCCACCATGAATTGACAGTTAACACCTTAAAAGTGATAAGTTAAGAACATTAGGCAGCCAGTAAGAATTTAATTGTTTTTTCTGGATATTTAAAATTATTTTGAATTAACAAAACTTAATAATATGTAAATTTTAAATTGTTGAGATTTTGTACATTTTCATGTATTTTGTCATTAATGACCCGGGTTTCGACTTTTGGCATCTTCAGGCATTCGAGCACACGAAGTGACAAAATATATGGAAATGTACAAAATCTCAACAATTCGAATTTGATATTGAAATTCCATCAAGCACCCTCAGTTGATGTCTTAAATTAATAATATATATCATAAAATCTTGTTTGAAAAATACTTAAATGTAACGTAACTGCAAAAATATCGTAATACTAGAATGGCGATACAATATTTTACAAGTGATTGTGTGAGTTAGCCCCTTTCACATTTAACTATCACAATACAAATTTCAGATAAATGTTTTATCCATATATAATTCGCGATATTGCCCACAAGAGATCTATAGATCCACTAGAATCAGCATATATCAGAGATCTTTGCAGTAGCGAGTGGTCATTTGAATATTTGTGTGACAGACCCCTAAGTTTACTCCGGTTAGTTACCGTCGGTAAACTTCTCGGACAGAAACATTCCGACATCGGCAACGATGGAATTGAAAGGGTTAACGAGTATTATTCAGGTGCTAGGTATGCATCGCAAATGTACATGTATTCTGTCTATTATACAAAGATACATAAATATAATTTAAAAGTAACGGTGAAAATTTTTGACTGATTCAGTTCGCATAATGTTACTGCTACATTGGTTCATGCAGTGTAGCCATGCGTACAAATTATATGATGCTTTGAGCATTATTTATTTTAATGCACATTTTCAATGTAACACAAATCTACCCATAATCGAGCATTTCATTGGAAGGTTTAATTTAGACAAGATTGGAAGATGGGGCTAGGAAAAGAGTTACAGTAGTAAACCAGTACCTCTGACTTGGTATGGGAATGGCGGTGTATGGGATTTTATCAAAACATCACAAATACCTATGCGTCTGGATACAAATCCTTAAATCGATGGAAAAATAAATTTACTCAAGTTTCAAGAGCGTTTATAACTAAATGATTTTTTCCAGATTTCTAAAAAAATAGAATATTGTTATTTTTCAAAATCATAATCTTCAATAATGCTATAACATATGGAAGGGTTAATAATATTTTTAAAAAGTACAGATTCCCCATACCCCATACCGTATAGGCGTATAAGATGTTCTTATATATATTCATTTATATGCTACCAATTTTTTGTCAATACTATTTAATTTTTTTGAGCCGTGAAAAATCACCCTTATTATCCTCGAAGCACTCTTTTTTGTCTCAATTACATACAAAACTTATATTTACTCTTTGCACCCTTTTGTTTAAAAAAAGTTTTTCAAACTCCTTGTTTCTTTTATTGTTAGTCCTTTTAGTTGAAAACTATAGTACCTTTACTAAATCCATCAATGTATTAGAACCAAACTAGAAAGTTTTTTCGATTGAAAAAAAAAATATACCAGTTCGGAGTGGAAAAAATTCTCAAACAAAAGTCAAAAAAACTGTAAGCGAAAGTTATTTTACAATGATTTTAACGTAAATAAAAAGTAACGCTTTTTCAAATAGTTCAAGATAACGTGTACAATAGTGATAAATAAAAAATGTTTTTTAAATGTTAATAATAACTAAAAAGACATAACCAAATATAATTAGTAAAATCAAGAAACAAGGAATATTGTTATCTTTTATTTCTGCAATATTTTTAGACAAGCTGTCAAAATTTATGTGCGTAGAAAAATGCATTACCCGATCTAAACACCTTTATATACCCGCCTCACTCTCTTATACCTAAATAAATATAAAGTATATAGTTCTAAAGAATTGTATTATTTAGGGTTATATATAATTGCACTTTGTATTAGATAGTATTCACTTGGTATACTCAAATTTCGATTTTAATAGTTTCCACTTATAGACGGATACCTTAAGCTAAGTACCACACACTTAAATTTTTATAGCTTAGGTTTGAAAAAGTACTATATTAATTTTAATTTGTATGCTTTGAACAGTGAAATAAATTATATTTACATATTTCATGTCCACTTGGAACCTTGCTTTTTCATAAATACTACTTACAAGCGCATGTGTTGTCAAATTTATTATCGATAGGTTTTCTTTTTACCCCTTAAATGCGTTAATTTCAATTTTTATCAGTTAATAATGCTCGCGATGAGCGATACTGGTATTCGTCATTATAAACATGTGGAATTAGTACAAACAAATAATGTTTTATTAAAAAAAATTTTAACATATTTGTAAAATAATCGCATTTAATCCTACAAACAGTTTGCATTAAACAAATTTTGTTGGGATAAGTTATTCGCATGCTCCACATTGACATAAGTATATAACGTTTTGTTAATTGCTATTCCTGACAGAGTCCCATACTGTTATCTTTACTTTCTCCATAAAGTCGTCGAGCGTCTGAATAAAAGTCAGTTATTGTAGAACAACTTCAGTTGAGATACTCTATTAGGAGTCCACATGGTTCACATTGGTAACGGAGATGGTTGAATATAATATACAAGTATAGATGACGACTAATCTTCTTAAGACACATAAAAACGACGCAAATAACCAATTCAAATGGAAAGACAAATTTCAACAGAGCATGTGAAAGTCTAGATAGATTGTTATGACTCTAGGTAGATTACGAAAACTTAGGTCTGCAAAGTTCGAACGTAGCATACTTGTGATTTCGTGGACTCAATGGCGGTACACGACCACGAAATCATCTATTGGAGAAGATATTGCCTGCAATAACAGGCTGTGGTCGGTACGTGCCACAGGTATATATATAGTACTATATAATACATAATACTTGAACAAGAGCTTTCCTCTTGGATGTAACTACTATAATCGCAATTTAATTCACTGAACTGTGAAGATCTCCTCGCTGAATAGATAAAACTTTTCAGGTGGAAATTTAATCTCGGCTACCTAACAAGCAATATTTTTACATTTTGTTTTAAAGTATTTTATATAAGAAACCTGTCGCATGTACCACCTCATCCGCCGTTTTATTACCATATGTTTTGACCAATGAAATCTATAACTTGAGTAGAGACAGTAAATCATTTGTTATGTTTATATATAAGAAAGAATTAAGACAATTATTAGCACTATTTTTAGGGACTAAATTGGTTATAAATCAGTCAAATCTTTCAATCCTTATATGACGGTCACTTTTATTTTTTGTTTTAGAGTATCCGAATTTTTCCGTATCGAATTTTATAATGATAAAGTTACTTAGATTTAAAAATAACTGCCAATAAATAAATAATGTCAACGCAAATCTAATATTACGATTTATTTGTATTTTTTATTTCATACATATAGATGGCCTAGTTCCATTGTGATACAATTAGAAATTGGTAGTTTTGAGATATGACCAATCAAAGTTTTTACTCATCTAAACTGACTCGTAAACAGTGATTGCTTATTATTTGTATTGCTTTTTTATTCAAATAGGTGGTCAATAGTTAATAGTTTTAGGATTAAAAGTTGTTTCTTTATGGAACGCCACGATTCACAAAAATATATTTTCACAATACGATACTTCGATATGTATGTATATGGAACTGTGATATTATTTAATTTTGCTGATTTCCATATGCAAATATCTACCTTTTGAGAAAAAACCTTTACATTTTACAAGCTGTACTTTTGCGGAATTGTAGAAGAGCGGTGTTCGAATATAATAGCTAACTTAACTCAAAACATACATTTTTTGACTTATCGTCTTATGGAACCGGGCCATCGATGTAAACATAAGTGTTATTTGGAAATTCGGTTTTTACTTAGAGGGAAAGTTGAGTTTCATTGAGGTGGGAAGTTTGCTCTAATAAGGTTAAAAACACTGCTCTACAATAAAACACCAAGTTTAAATAATAATAGTTGAGCATTGTATTTACTTTCACGTATACAATATTCTCAAATCTGAATAATTCCGGGACGTTATATCACATGACACAGAACAATAAAAAGGCGCAGTGCTATATCGTATATGGATATAATTCAAAATACAGACACACACTTTTTCTTATATATAAACGTCCACATGTTCAATGAAATTATACATTACTTAAGTAAACTTATTCGCTTAAACGAATTATAAAGTCAAACCAACATGCATTAGACGCTGCTCTTGAAGATTAAGATATACATATAATAATTATTTAAATATTTTAAAAGAATAGTTTGCCTTGATAACAAAGTTATTTATTTCCTGGACTGGAGTTTTGCTTAATATAATGAGCATTCCAAACAAATCACTTAACTAAATGACTTTACATAACATGAAGCTTTTATTCCTTAATATACTAAGTAGATACATCAATAATTTATAATTAAAATTCAAATTTGAAGCTAATCCTTTATCCTGAGCAAATATTAAATGGAAAATATATTCTACATTTAATTTACCTGCAAAGTTACATACAACTTGTAGGTTAATGCAATTATGTCGAATTCTCAGGAAGCTTTTAACGTTTTTAATGTTTTTTTGGTTCAGTGGACAAGCGATACCGCTCTCAAGTATAGGGCTTGATTGCTTAGCCATGGGTTTGAATCTCCAAATGGACACTTCCGTACATTGATGAATGGATTTGTCCCCAAAGGCATTCATTACTGTAATAATTTAATATCCTCCCAGTCTTCTCATCCAAATAACCGAAACGATATCTTTTAGGGTATTGTACTTAGAACTTGCCTGCGATTAAAAAATATACGACGGTATCCAGTGAGGTTTTGTTATCGTTACTGAGAGTTTTCACGATGGCGGGAATCCAGAAGAACTATTATAAATATATTTTTTTGACCATGTCCGCTTCCAATGTGGAGCATATATTATGGCCTCCTAACGGAGGCATCTCAATAAAAATTTTCTACGAGAACTGAAGTTTCTCAACCTTTCTTTTTCGAAGAGAGTATGCATAGAAGGATAGAGCTAGGACAGGACTAGTGGTTAACTAATCGTTCTCGATAAGCTCCGTTTTTGGATCGGATGGGTGGGAGGAAATTATAGACATCACAAACATCCATGCCTACGAACAGAAATTCATAAATCGATTGACAAATCAATTTTTCAAACTGCCCGTACCGAAGCTTGAACCCGAGATATCAGTTACTGTAGACAACAACGTTGACCACTGCACCACAGACCGCACATATAAAATTGTATATATTAAAATTTTAATTCTTGGTGATAAAGCATTACATTAAAAAAACACAATTTGTTTTGTACTACTTCCACATTTCTGAAAATATTTTAGATGTATACTTATATATGCCTGAAAATCTTCATTCACAATTTACCATGTGCCTTTAAGTGTCAATGTTAATTACCTGTTTTTATATTCAATTAATTTTTATTAAATTACTTAAGCGGTTACTGTAAAATTTTCCTATTTGCTATTTCTGGCAATGAATAATTTTTAAACTCATTATATTTTCAACACATGGTTAAATTTTGGATTTCAGATTTGTAAGAGGTCATATATAACATTTGTTTTATTTTTAAAATACTCTATAATTTTTGCAGAATTAAATAATTCGCTATTTTGAATTTATTACAATCGAGGTCTACCAACTAAGGGTCAAATAAATCAATAATGTTACTGAGACAATAACCAATGAGTGCTTTTTTATTCTAAATACTTCTAGGTACTATACCAAATATCCTGTGTATTATACATATTGTAATAAAATCATCATGTTAAAAACATCTTCTTTTTTAACAGTCTATACCTAAGACTCGGTTGCTAAAATTAGAGTTAGAATTTGTTGATTCGATCAATATTTTAAGTCACATGAAATAAAGTCAATGAGGCTTTTTTAAAGTTACTTGAGAAAAATTCAAAAAAAGAAATAACATCACAAACACCCAAGTCCAAGATTTGATTTGAACTTCAATTTCATATTAACCTTGCTGGGACTTGAGCCCAGACCCATTTGATGGCTAAGTTAAAGCTTTTACTTTCGAAAACGCCTTAAATGCTGATATCAATCCCATATCAATTTACGTCAGTCCATTTCTCCATATTATTATCTGTTTCGATGAGTCTTTTGTTATATTCAATTTAATAACGTAGCATGTCAGTCCAAATAGTGATCCTTTACAATCGAATCTGTCAAACGTTAAATCTTTCAAAGTCTCTCTGGGATGAAATCTTCCTCTTGAGTTTCCCACCATACCGTATTGCCATACCCAAAAGAACCCTAGGGTTGGATAAATGTACAGTGTGGTTTTGCTAAATATTATCAAAAATAAGACGGCAACCATTATTTCTTGTAGAAACTTGTAGTTTGGTAAGGAACAAAATATTATACATAAACGATTAGTAAAAAAACTTAATAAATTACCAGTTACCATTTACAAAAGTGATTATCCTACCTCCACCATGTGTATGCAGCCGTTATTTCACGGCCGCAATAGTAATCAAAAAACGAAACGAATTGACTCTCTATGTTCTTCTCCCGATACAGAGAAGCACTGGACCGACCTTTTAACCATGTTGTATTGTGCTTAAAAAGGGAGAAAAGAAAATGTTACTTGCTCCGCCACTTAGTATACGCCATATGATATTGCAAATGTATCGAATGTCTCAAAGTTGGTCTTGGTAGAAATTAAGTCTGATCGTGATCTGTTAGGCCCGTATGATGCCTCCAGATAAAGTTCGGGAAGAAAAAAAATGTTTGGTGCCTTGGTGGATGCAGACTACTTAATCTGCCAGGCTGCTAGAACTGTACGCCAACTCATACACGAGTGAACGGAGAACGAAAAATAAACGATATTTCTTGTCAGTTGTTCTTTTTGACCATTTAGTTTTAATAACTGACCAATGAACACAATTCTAAGCATATGCATACAGGCCGTGTATTATTCGTTCCATTGACAATGATACACATTTGCCTTATCTCTTTTATTTCTCTGAAAAAAAAAATGGGTCTTAAATCTGTGGAATATAAATAATAGTGACTTTTCAAGATGTGATGCTTCACTACTAAATTCCCGAATCACAATAATTACCACTAACAGTGATAATACCATGCAGTTAGAAAAAAAAACATTAAAATATACAATACATTTGAAGGAAAATGTCCAAATATTTTAAGGTCAGTTTCTAGAACACCGCAAAGCGTGATTGTCTTAATAAATCTTAACCAACGGTGAACAAAAAAATTGCTGAATCAAACATAAAATTACGATTTTTGTCCATTTTTATTCAAATTTGTAAAACGAAAATATGTTTTACGATAAATTGGAATGGTTACACGTTTTATTTCAGACTGTTTTACACAGCAAATATGATATGTAGGTACAATATTTTTGTGACATTACCCAGCTTATGATCTAAGTTTTTTTTTCATTTTAAATAAAGCACAACTAGTATTGTACTAACTCCATATGTTTATTAATGTGGAGTTGTCATGTTTATACACACTTGATGAACTAAGGCGTTCTTGATCATTTTAAACTTGTGAAAGTAGTACAACACAAATTGTGTCTTATTTTTAAAATATAATGCCTTTCTACCAAGAATTGACTGTTAACATCATAAAAGTATTGATGTGAGAAAGTAGGGAACGAAACAACAACATCTGTCTCGCCGCTCGATGGAGGAAGGTGGAGAGCGGGGAGAAGCGGGGTGCGGGCTTCAACACACTTCAAGGCCCGCGTCCTGGGACAAGGACAAACAAAGGACAAAACAACGGCTCCTTCGTCTTCCATTAAAACCCGGTCGTTTATCCGTATACTCTTCTCGTTTATTTGCAATTAGTTTCAGTTAGTTAAGACAGTTACACAACAGATTTACACACTTTAATTTAAACTCTGTAAGTGGTTTTACTAGTAAGCGATGGAATAAATCGCCGCTTCGCCAGCCGACGACTTTCCCCGGGAAAGGTCGAGACCCGACCGGCTGGCAGGATCGCAGGCCCTTCGCCCACTTCTCACTGTAAACCAACAACAGCAACCAAACAAATATGACACTACTCTTAAACGCCTCAGGAGGGGTATTACATTTTAAATTTTCATTAATAGAAAGAGTCTGCAGACTGGTTTTGAAGACCCTGTCCGCCCCATAAGTACGGGGCGGTGTCAGATGATTCTTAGAAATATTTTTTTTTAATTTTTTTTTGTTTTCTATGGATTCGGTGGTAACTTTGTGGACATTCTTAGAACACTTAGCGGTAATTCATTTCATATACATAAATGGTCTAGTTTCGCACTCGCACGAAGGAACGGTTTCGTTCACAAATGCCTTTCGACAAAAATCCATAATAGATTTTTATTCTAAGGAATGGGTGATTGCGATTTTTTCGTACTCTGCCCGATAATGAAGACTTGAATGACTTACAACTAATTTTAGCAAAAATAAATTTTGTTGAAATGATGCATTAGGAGCTCATATGATAAACATACGGAGCGAACGTGGCTTGAAAGAAGTAAAACTTTTTGATCATTTGATAATGCTAGCGAAATCCATTCAATTGTATATCTATATCTAACTACTAGTAGCGTAATCTCTTACACACCCTCTCTAAATATATATATTATATATCCAATAATACTTTATCCCGAGATGAAAGAGTTAATAATATGATAAGTTTTAATTTTGTCATTGAAAAAAGAACAAACGCCTCGCGTCCGTCGCGCACCGTCGGCGTCCGTGGTGCAGTTGGTAGCGTCGCTGGCTACGGTTGCGGATGGCTCGGGTTCAATTCCCGGTGCGGACGGTTTCCATAGATTGATCTTTCAATCGATTTATGGATTTCTGTTCGTAGTCTGAGTCCTCCCTCCCACCCATCCCATCCTCACGGGGCGTAGCGAGAGCGATTAGCTAACCACTAGTCCTGTCACAACCCTATCCTTCTATTACTACTCTAATCGAAAAAAAAGAGGTTGAGCAACTGAGTAACAAGCAGTTCTCGTAGAAAAATTCTGTTACGATACATTCATTAGGAGACCATATGCTCCACATTGGGAGCGGACATGGAATAAAAAAAAAAAAAAAACAAAAAATTAAATATGAACCACACACAGCTGAAAGTAAAAACTCACCCTGTAATACCTCCAGTTCATTTTTCTGATGTTAGGGTGGCTACAAGTAATTCAGATCTCTTCTCGTATATTTTTCTCTGAAAGTTTGGGAGTATAATGATTGGGGAATAATGACGTCAGACAAAAGTATGAGACTTATATTATGCCTTTGATCGCGCATACGAATTCCCCTTTTCATATTCAATTTAATATGAAAGTTTGCATAAAACATTGGTTATATGTATTTGCTAAAATTTCAAGACTATATAATATGTTGCATGCTATTAAATAAAGATCAGATGAATCACGATGTTTAAGAACGGTATAAACATACACAGTATGTATTAATATAAAATTAAAATTGATATCTTTGTTATTCTACCGACTGTCAACTTTAATTTATATTAAAAATAAATTTCCACTAAGTTAACGACGAATCCATTGAAAACAGTTTATATTATCGAAATTTGATAGAAAAATCGTAATATGGGGAGCAATAATTGATATAACTTGAAAATGAATTTTATTTAAAAATAATTAACAAATATGTTTGATAAATAAATCGACATTTTTAACTATATAGAACATTTCATAATTCTTATAGAATTGCTTGCATTTTTTACCCAACGTTTCTTGGCAAATTTTAATCGACGAACTCTTTCGTGTGTTATTTATTTCAAATTCTCTTTTTCAACAAGAATATCATTTAAATAGACAGTGTACACAGAAATTGGTAGTGGAAACTGTATTTGTTATGCGACAACCTTTTTGTAATGATAGTAAATGAAATGTGCTTCCGAAATTATCAATCAATATTGAAGTTTATATGCCTGATCTGTATGTAATCTTTCAAATAATATTTGATGAAACGCGGAGGTAATATTTAAAAGAAGAATTGTTGTTTTTATTGTGATATATGAAATATTTTAAGATAGGATAAAACATTCGAATCGTGTTGTAGTTGTTCAATGTTCGTTCTAGCACGCAAGGCAATGAGATGGAAAAATCTTCAGTGGAAAAAACCGCTGACCGTCAGCACTGCGACATCTTCTGAATGGGGCCTCATTAAAGATAATGAGAAGGTGGAGGGCCACACCTTGTTCGCTGTAATATGTGTTTGTTCTCGGCGATACCACCCGCCCTGCCGACGCTCGCGACGCCGAAAGGAGAGTTAGTCGTTGGTTTTTCCAGCCCCCTACAATAGTACTTAGACAACGACTACGAATAAGCAGTGGTGGAATGAAGCACAAAAAATAATAATCGTAATGTATACATTTATGGCTCAAGATAAAGTTTTATAAAACTCAAAAAACATTTAAATTATCAAATCGATATGCGTGATCAATGTCCAGGTTAAGAACAAGCCAGCAAGCATTTAAGCTATAATGGAAGTATACTTCTAGATATTGATTGAATTAAAATTTATTTGGTCGAACTTTATTCTATTATATCCTATTATAATTCTAGACTCGAAGAAATATGTTTATATCCGAGTTACGTTTTTTCCTATCATCCATTTCTCAATTTCGAAATATATTATTATGTTATCTATTTTTGTACAATCACACTAGAAATGAAAATTTTACGAATAAATGAGTTTATAAAAAAACGATACATATCCACAAAATTATGACCTAATTTTAAAGTTAGTAGCAATAAAAAATCTATTTTTTAATGTAAAGATTTCACAAATACTCCAGAACTTTGCTGAGAGCTTATTGAATAAACTGTTCATTTATTGAGAATTCTAAAAATTGTTTTGTTATGAAGTGTTTGCTTAGTAAACAATATAATTCTTATAAATTACCCTGTCAAATGTTTTCGATTCATCGGTTAAAATTTTCAACCGTTCCTGATCGTATTTTAAAAGTGGAATTTATTTTAGTAAAAATGGACAAAACTTATCTTCACTTTTACATTGACAATTTTAAGCATGTCAAAAATTTTTCAATATCAAAGCCATAATTTCAATATCAAAGGATGGCTAAGTCTTTTTTAAATTCAAAGCGAGTATTATCCACCCCTTTAAACGCCCCTTCTATTTTACTTTTTCCTCCCTGCAGTAAACGAATGAGATTTCCCCATAAGACGAATTCTAGCGACACATAAACATACCCGTGCATCATCTTTCTATTGTACCTATATTGTATATAGCATACTGTTTTAATATAAAAGGACCACACCTTAGAAAGCAACCCTGATGATACATGTTTATATTACCAATGTTTCAGTATTGATGAATTTCATTCTTATATATTGATTCAAGGATGGCCATTTAAAGACACATGGAGTGCTGCTAAAACTACAAATAAAATTTCAGTATTTTAAAAGATAAAACTCTGAGGGTTTAATTAAATAAAACATGCAAACTTTTTGCTGTTTTATACATCGTCTATACTTACTTAAAAATAATTTTAGGTATCTCTCAAGTTCAAGATTCATTTTGTAAAACTTATCATCGTTGTTGCATCTAGTCGATTCCCAAGTATTCGATTCTAAGCATAAGGAAAAAAATACCACTATTGTCCTATATGTTAATTTTCTATTTCAAATTAAAATACCATAACATATTGTACAACTGAGAATATTGATTTTTCTTTGCTTATTATCTTTCAACGAATTTATGAGAGGTTTCATATCATCATATTCGATTTCTCATTTATATATCCCAATAAAATGTATAAGAAATTCAGTGCCGTGGTGTAAATAGAAGAATTCGTTTTCACTTTTGTCCTCAGCATCTAAATGCAACTCTGTAACACATTAACTGTATTCTAAGCACTCTTCAGTGTTTCTTTATCAATAATTTCAAATTAATTGTAATTTTAAAATTATAATATTTTCCAATTCGAGATATTTCACTTGCCTCATGAATCGCGGATAAGCCACAGGTATACAATTGAGATTTAATGCAAATATTAATTTTAATATTAAATATTATAATTAAATTGATAAAAATAAAACACATTTTTTATTAATCACACGATAAAATGAAATTGTTTCAATGCTGTGACAATTTTTAACTAAAGTTTTCCTTGTCACCAAGACTTGACAACTTACTACTTTTAACATTAATATTTTGGGATTTTATATAAAACGAAGGATTGAATTATATTTAGAACGAAGTTAAAACGGAAACACAAAGCGCTAATTTGGTCACTAAAAATGTACATATATATCTGGAGTGAATCGCGAAGTCCCTATGCTCTCGAAATAGGCGCCATTAAAAATTATTTCAATGTTTCATTTATTATACTGAAAAGTAAAGGTGCACTTAATTAGTTTTAATATTTGTCGAAAATTATCTGTACCAATCTTTCGAGTATGCTGATTAATTTAAGAAACGTTCGTTAAAGAGTGCAGCGCATATTTGATAGTGACGAAATTTATACGATCAAAAATCCTAACGGGCTTGTTAAGTAGATGCGACATTACCCAAAATATTCTCTAGGGATATGCACAAAGAAGTAATTAATGCCTTTAATGGAGGGATGGAAGTAGGGGAGGACGGTATACGAGCCTTCAAAATCCCAAAGAGCCTTCGAGAGACGAAAACTTTTGCCAAAGTATAAGTCTCTTTAATGTTTTCAATTTTATGATATTATTAAATAAAATTTATTTATTCGGAAAGTGAAATGAATATAAGTTTTCTATCAAGTTTTTTTGTACTAATTTAGTTCTCACAAGTTGGTAATAAATTTGTACCAGACGATATTAATAATCACAGAATTTTTTAAATACCTTAGAATTTGATCGGTGTATTTTAAATTTTAATCTTCTTTAAATCAAGGGATATTTTCAATTTTCAAATCACATGGTGCTGATGATTTTAAATTCATGAAACTATCAAACGCAATGAAGGCAACATGGAGAGACGTTTAAAAATACAAATAAGATTAATTCATATTTTCGATGGATTCGGCGGAAACTTCGTGGAATTTTAGTTTGTGGTCATGTATGGTATAATGTTTATCGCAAGCGGATCATTGGATTATATTTATTTAAGAAGCATGCCATGTTTTTTCCTGCTTTTCGGGTATTAAACAAATTAAAATGCAAAATATTTCGCACTTGGAAGGCGAAATCGTTTTTAAATATTTTTGGTGGTTCGGTGGAAATGTTGTAGAAATGCATTTAACTATGCGTGGTAAGTTTTTATAATTAATATGTTGTAGATTTAAAATCCTACGGTAAAGAAAGTCTGCGAATGCTTCTTAAGAGGGTGAAGACGTCACACTTACTTATTCCACCAGTGGAATAACTAAGTAATCAATTTCAATTTAATATTAATTTGTCAAAGAACATTAAATATCAACAAAAAAATTGGCCAACAGAATTAATTAAAAAGATTGAAAGTCTTTATGATGCGTATAGCGATAATGGCACTGCGCTCCAAATTTTTAGCCGATGTGAATGATCCTTCAATATATAATAATTAATAGGTTTATGTTATATTTGTCTACTGTAAAGCAGAAGGGTTGGATTTGACCATAAGTGTTTAGTAAGTTTTGAAACGTGCACTGATAAAAACACAATTTCAATAGAAGTGTATGACCGATTAATAACATATATAATTGTGGAAGAGACGGAAATTCTAAAAAAAAGTAATTTCTAGGTTTTAAAATTGGGCAACTGATCAGGTAATAATTTTTTGTTATGATTTTTTATAAATATACTAGAGAGTACCCAGCATGCGTTGCAATACCACTCAAAGAAAGAAAGGGTTTGTGTTTTAATTCAGTTTATTGAAGTGCTTTTGGATTAGAGGAATGTATGGGCTGAGATTTCAAAAAATGCCGCTGAGCAGTAACTTTATACGGTGTCCGTCCTTGAGGGTTAAAGGATATCAGGCGGAGTTTGTATGGTGATAAAAAATGGCTGGTTGGTTATGTAAATA
Source organism: Himalopsyche phryganea (assembly GCA_022494535.1). NCBI lineage: Eukaryota > Metazoa > Arthropoda > Insecta > Trichoptera > Rhyacophilidae > Himalopsyche > Himalopsyche phryganea. The sequence goes on along the minus strand of JAGVSL010000044.1, from coordinate 2,947,035 downwards.
ACTTTAAAGTAAAGCTTTACGACGTCACATCGCAAGTTTATAAACTTGTAAACACTCGTTTAAACGAGTATTATAAAAGGCCGCGAAGTATTTCAGGTCAACGCGCTCGCTGAATAAGGTGTGTGCCTACTTTGATAGCAAAGAAAAATAAATATTATTGCTCGGCGTGGGCGTAAATACATTAAAGACGTTATGCAAGGTTACGAAGCGTCGAGACTGAACAGGTGACATCTAATTATCGCTGGAGATACTTTTTTTATGTATTATATAAGCCAACGCCCACCATTTGTACACAGCTGAAATTCTTTATGGTCATTCCGAAATGCAAACTAAAATAACGAGTTCGGAAAAATATCAATCAAGAGTCGTGACAAAACTATCTCAATGTAGACTGAGACAGATTATCACTTACACGTCATAGTATTTGATATTTCCTTGAACTAAGTTGCTAGATAAGTAACGATACTATTTTTTCCCTTGTCTTTTAAGCAAAATAGAACAGTTAAATTGATTTGATTTTCTTAATCTTTATTGCTATATGAATGTTGCGTAGATAACATAATATTATAACGAAGAACACGTTTTAAGAAAAAAAAAATTAAGTTGTCGTTTCGGCCACGTAGATAAAATATATACAACATACAGATTTGATCTTAACTTCGTAACACTCGCCAATGAATTTGCGTTGGTGTCGTTGTTCTTTCATTCCGTTAACCGTTAACGAATTAAGCCAACGCTCTCAACAGTGATAATATTATTAAGAGTAAATAAAAATAAATTTGATCTCCGAAAAAGATATTTTACCCAATTATAAAAGGATTTAGGCAGGGAAGCTTTAATCCAATTTTGGAATAATGAAAAAGAAACAGGACAGTGTTATTAGCTTGCCGTTTTAAGGCGGAATTAAAATTTAGCATGCAAATATTTTTATGATCTTTAAAAATAATTGGGTCGTTGACTGGCTATCTTTCAAGGTCATCATTCAATGAGAACTCACTCAATTTCAACGTTGTAAGTAATTTTCAATTCACTGCTAAATTGTTTCAACATACGTTCTATGCGTCTTATTTCATTACACAATGAATCATAGCTGTTGTATCCGACCCGAGTTTTGATCGGTACAAAAAACTACATCAAAGAGCGTCATATGACGAGCGAGTCAAGCTCATATCGGTAGCTCATATCAGTTTTTAGAACACACAGTGCATAGTAACCAAATCGGAAATTACTCTTAAGAAACACCTGACAATCATGTAAAAGTGCTTAACGTTGTTGTGATATGAAATACGGCCTAATATAACGAAGAGATATTTTTTTGTGAAGTTGTATAATGCAACAGATAAAGAACAAAAGCAGCACAAAGTATAAAACTTTAATTAATAAAATCAGTTTATTTCTAGTTATTCATTTGTAATATAAAAATACAAGCACTTCGTAAACACCTGTTTCATGAAGGCATTATAATCCTATTTGAGTGTGATTTCAATTAACTAACCAGATTTTAGTATTTATTCAAGTGAACCATAGAAATAATGCTACAGGTATTTGTTCGTACTACTTATCTGTTTTCGGGACCATTTTTATCCTTTACCTTCCTCGAGTTCTGAGATCCTCCATTGTGCTTCTCGAAAAGAGTTTTACTGCTGTTAATTTCCCAAAATAAAAAAACTATTATTTTTGAAATAATTTATTGAAAAATCTATTTGAATTGATCCATATATATTAAAATGCCATACAATTTTTTATTAAGATGTATTATTTCAAATTAGCTCGAGAAAATAATTAATAAATTCAACTTCTTTCGTAATTCAGTTTATGCAATTTTTAATTCTATTTCTATACCGTGTGAATAAACAGGTAGGGCTTAAGGCCTAAAGTACATTTGCACGACTTTTATTTGACCTTTAGAATAAATCTTAAAGTGGCCGAAATAGATACTCATGCCTAGTACGCATACGGATGTCGAGGATATTTAGGAAACAATGGACAGGCTGCAGATCAACTCGTATCGGATTGATCTCAAGCCAATGCGAGTAAAACTAATGTGTTTTGCAACGGTTTCTGTCCGGAACCCGAATACCCTCTAACGAGCATGAGGTAAGACACCGAGAGGGCCGATGGTTTCAGGTACTTGGGAGTACACGTCAAGATCTAGCAATCCAATTAGGGATAGCTGGAGCAACCTTAAACTCAATGCGAAAAGTCTTAGGTTCACGGTTGTACTTGGTCAGAACCAAGTGCCACCTATTCAACGCATGCATTCTGAAATTGCTGCTTTACGGTTGCGAGTCATGGCACCTCACTAACAATCACATAGTAACCGAATACTGTGCATTGAAAACAGATTCTTGCGTCGAATACAAGGGGTGCGGTGGTTTGACTTTGTCAGGAACTCGGAGGTAAAAGTGCGGACGGACCAGCCCCTTATTACGTCCAAAATAATAAAAAAACGACGATGGACTTGACTTGGACATGTCCTGCAGATGCCACAAGGTAGCCTGAATCCTGCCTGTTACTTCTACTAATCGGATGGATTCTATCGCCCTAGGAATAGTAATTCCATCGCATAGGGTGTACTCAGCGTAGCTACGTGACTCTGGAATGACCTAGTAGAAAGAAAGAAGACTGGCGGGAACAGAGATTCTTGAAAAAACCATGTGATAGCCATATGCTCCGAGTATGGATCGAATATGGTTGAAAAATATACAGAGAAGCCGCTGGCGATATGTGAATCTCAAGTTGTGGGTACATTATATATTATTTTATTTTAATTACAATAATTGGACGCACGCAATCTCGAATATCATCAAAATGATAGTTAGATCCTGTTATGTTGATTCGGTTTACATAAATTATACAGCATACAGTAAGAGTCTGCTCTCGATTTGTAATATTGGCACCGTGAAAAAATATCTTATATAATATATGTGTGCCAAAAAACCATCCACAATAGGTGTCATGCGAAGAAGGAAGTATGCGGTCTTATCAACAAAGAAAGAGTTTAAGTCATTTATGAAATAATTTTTGGTATTGTGAATGACCAATGTACTAAATCACAAGAAAAATGTAACCCTTTGCATTTGAATAAAAAACTATTTGTCATCAACATTAGAGTAAAAGAAATAAATCACAAAACATATTAATACGATAAAATAACAAAGTATTTAGTTCTACAACATTTTCATTAGGTAGTTGATAGCTGTTTCGGCTTTACGCCATCGTCAGAATTATAGTTCATAAGTTTCGGCGTAAAGCCGAAATAGCCATCAACTACCGAATGAAAATTTTGTAGAACTGAACACTTTGTTATTTTATCCAATTACAATGGAGTTCTACCAAGTAAATGCCAATTCAATCAACAAAACATATTCAATTGAATTATTTTGTTACCACGATTATGTACATTTTGCATAATTATTTAGAAATGTAAAATTATTTTATTTCTTCATGAAATCTGACAAGCTACATACTGATTTCGATTTGGCGATTATGGGCTTGAAATATGATTTACTATAGAAAAACATTGATATAATATTAGTACGAAAGTAGATTTTTCAAAATAAAACATACCTTAGTATTATTGAATTAATTAAGCTTTTATTTTAAGCTTGAATATTCCACAATTATAATATTCATACCAGAATACGGCAAAATACGGCAAACTTCGCATTCTTTTATTGTTGGATGAATATAGTATAATACAGAAAAAAAACTTAATCAATCATGCATCTATGATAAAAATCGCACTATATTTCGAAGCCCACTTGTGTTTGTGATAAAAACTATAATATTTCGCAAAGTTATTGTACAAAAACGCACAGTACTTAGGAAATATAAAACTAAATTTTATTTACTATAGTAATTATTTTACTATGGTACGTAAAAAGAATCAGTTTTTATTGTGATAAACTCAAACAAATTATTTTTTCAGAAAATATTCATTTTTTGACCACCCTATTGCAAATAAAGATAATTTATATTGTAGTGGATAGGATTGTATGCAGAATTTATATGAATACAGATAAGCATGCATAGTTAAAATATTTTGACACGCCTTCGTCGATCAAATGTCATTGGTCTTCTGAAACAATTTAATATATTGTAAGTAAGTAGTCCTCCGAAAGCTGCTTCAATTCATATCGCAATCTGTTTTGCTTTATTATTAAAATGTAAGTAATATGTTAAATACTGATTTTAATCTGATAATATACCGTTTAAGCTTCATCAACTATAAAAAATAATAGAATAAAGCCCAATTATTTTTATTCACCATAATAAATGATGATTATAAGAAAGATAATATCTTAATATACTTAATAAATATTATCATATGTAAATCCAATTTTTATGAGATAGTATTGATGTAAATCTCCACATTTTTTATTGCACAATTAACAAGCGTATATTCACAATTTGTCGGATCAGTGGTCCAATGGTCAACGTCATTGGGTACGGTTACAGATGTCTCGGGTTGAAGTTCGTACTTCATAGATTGACTTTTCAATCGAATTATGGATTTCTGTTCGTAGGGATAGATGTTTGTGATGTCTAAAATTTCCTAGCACCCACCCGATCCAAAAACGGATTGCAGCGAGAGCGATTAGCTAAACACTAGTCCTGTTCTGACCCTATTCTTCTATCCTTATTCTCTACGAAAACGATAGGTTGCGCAACTGAGTATCAAGCAGTTCTCGTAGAAAATTTCTGTCGAGACACCTTCAAATTTCAAGAGTTTGAATACGATCTTTTGTTTGCACAAATGTGATAAATATATTCTTGTGTTTCAATAAAACTCCGGTTAAAAATAAGTGTTGAATAAATTCAAATAAAATTATACCCTTCTCTTATGTCGCAGAAGGTTTTCAGTTGATAATACAAACTTATATCATTCGACAAATAATTCTTCGGTGTGATATATCAGTTGTGAAAATTCCTCTAAAGCTGAATTTTTTATATATTGAAACCTATTCTTGTTTCACTTTTCACTCCTTCTTAGAGAGCTTTAAGTATTTGTTAAACGCAGAAAAAAATAAATAACACAATCTTTTGTGCCAGGATAGATTTATTCGGCATGGGTAGGTCGGGATCTCTTTATCCGTAAAAGCCTCCTTTGCATAAAGCTGCAGTTATGCTCGGTACTTTTCCCGTATGCTTTGAAGCCTTGATGGCGATGGTGTTTTCGCGAAATTTCCATGACATTATATGGGGATTTTGTTGCGAGCTTCGAAATAAAAAAACTCTCTCTAACTGCGGAAAGCAACGCGTTTCTATTCTAATAAAGTCTGGAATAATATTACCGTTGCGACTTAAAATGTATATGTACATGGAAAATTCAACCTAAAACATTTATTCGATATATTTTCTTCACATTTCTAGTTCTAACCAGAATATCAACGAGAGAATGAATTGTTTACGAAACAACACTTTTTTATTAAACAATTTAGCAGGTTTATTTATTTGTATGACTAGATATCTTTTTGACGTATATTTATTTGATAACTGATAGCGACTGATTGAAAAAAGAAGAATTTTAATCGCTATACACATATTTTTGGTGGATGCCATGTATCAAAAGTTGAAATTTATTAATTTATTTATAAAATACACTTTTTTTAAATGTTTACTTTGTGAAAACACGTTATATTTTTAAAAATAAAGCAGAATTCGTTTCTATTACTTTTATTATATTAGCATTATCAATTGTGGTCATCAGTTAATAATAATCTTGATGAGTGTAACCAGTCCTTATCATTATAAAAATGTGGAAGTAGTAGAAAACAAACTGTGTTTTATTATTTCATGCAGTGAAATTTTATGATGAAATGAGTTGGTATGTCGAAATTTTTGATTCTAATATTCAAAATGAATGACAACAGGAAATGTTTGTTACAAATTTTTAGAACAGCATAACACAGATAAAAGAATCAATGGTTTACACCACAATGTTTTGAGATAAGTTTTATAACAAGTAAAATAATAAGATATGTTATCTGAGAAATTGCAGGATTTTGGTACACAAAAATTGAAAACAACTTTTTTCCTAACTGCCTGATTGAAAACTTTTTCTTTAAAAAAATAGCTTTTCGAATTTTTTATAACGGGGAGAAAAAAATCGCCTTCGAATCCTATTGATAACACAAACAGCGTTTTCAAATAAAAGAGTTTTGGTGATATAGAATAGCTTGGAACTTGGAACGTTTCTTAACTATTGAAGAAGTTTATTACAATGGCTACATTTTTTATGGTTTAATCTGCTGTACCTTAAATCATTTTAATATAAAATGATTCATGGGACGTCTTAAATGTAGCAGGTAAAAGAAATAAAGCAGTTGGTTCAGTGTAATTAAAATAATAAAGGGTTCCAATCTCCGTACGACGAAAACTTTCGGTGGATATATGAAAAAAAAAAAAACAAAAAATATCGGATGACTGCAATTTTCCATTTCTCCCTACCCACCTTAGCTTATCCTGAGCACAAGGGGATGAGAGAACAATTAGCTAACTGAACGTCTTCTAATCCTAACATCAGGGTTCGGATTCGACAGGAGCGCACCAGAGTGGCGCACCGCCTCGTAAAATCCGGTTCGTTCCATTTCAGTTTGTAAATTTTCTAAAAAAACTTAACATTATATTCAATAATATCGGGCGTTGCGGTTAGTGAAATTTACTTATTCGATCTCCGACTATATTTCAGTTTTATTTAAAGAACCTAAGCTTAAATAACTTTTAAGGTATTGACTGCCCATTTTTGGTGGAAAGACATTACATTCGTTTTACTTCCACATGTTTAAAATGATCAAGACCAGTTTCACTATTCACGAGCATTATCAACTTTAGATAATATCGATTGATGATGCTCGTGATGAGCCAAATTGGTCGTAATCATTGCAAGCATGTGGAAATAGTAGAAACAAATCGTATTTTCTTGTTAAAACTAAGCTTAAATGACTAATTTATACCAACTCTCGTTTAATACTATCAAAATATTAATTCATTAGGAAATGGATGCGTAATTATTTTTAGCTGTTACATTAAAAAATCTTTATAATATATTTAGCTTACCATAAATCCTACATGAATCGAGTGAATTACCTGAATGAAAATACATATATTGTTCAAATTTGAATTTGAGTTATTGAGATTTCGTACACTTCCATGAATTTTGTCACCCGGGATTCGCCTTTCGGCATCTTCAGGCATTCGAGCGCACGAATGAACTCGAACTGATTCGTGTGCTCGAATGCCTGAAGATGCCGAAAGGCGAAACCCGGGTCGTTAGTGATAAAATACATGGAAGTGTACAAAATCTCAATAACTCAAATTCGATATTGAAGTTCCATCAAGCACCGTCAGTCGATGTCTCATAATTGAATTGCACACGAATGAACTCGAATTGACACATTTAAATACATGTAGATGTACAAAATCTCGACAATTCAAATTTGATATTGAAATTCCATCAACCACCCTCAGTCGATGTCTTAAATTATATATATTATTAATTTATAATGACATGCGATTCAGGATTAATATTTTTAAACAACCGAAAATTCACTATTAACCCATTATGAGATCACATTTGAATTGAACCTATGTCTACTCTCGTTATAGACTCCAGTGTTACAAAATTATCCAGAAGGGATAACATCAAGATTGAGAAATAGTAACAATGGAACTCAGTAGAAATCTATTTGAAATCACGAAACCGAACCGACAGCGTGTTCAAAGGTAAATTTGTCGACACTCAGTTGCTCAGCATCGGTTTATAGAGGACACTTCACGTGATCTAATTACGGGATGGCGTTGCGTTTTAGTGCACCCGGCCACCAAACACTTGCCAGCCAGACAGAGATATAAATACAGTGAAGGTTGCGGAATTCGGGGGATCCTGAAATAAGATATTTTGCAAGCATATTGAAAGTTTATTTGATCACTGAGTAATAAATTCAACTAATGTAAGCAGCATGCATACTAACAAAAGATGTACGTATTTTTTTAAAATTCTCTCCCAATGTAGAGGAAATAGACTCATTTTAAAAGAATTTGTTTTTATTAATTTGAGTTTGTCAAATTAAAATTTTTATACCACTGGCTGTGTTACTAAATTTGTCTCTACCCACATCCCCAACCCGCGGCCAGTAGAAAGCAAAAATTCAATTTGTCGCACAACTTCTCCTTTTTGGATACAGTAAGGAAATAACGATGGAGTGAGGGAACAAGTTTTTTATAGGGAACAATGGAAGGGATGTAAATTGTACAGATACAATATCGATGAACACGAATCCATAAATCGATGGAATTTTTAATAAAATAAAAGAGCGTTGATTACTCGGCTACAGGCCCGTTCAATCTAGAGAGGTAGTAACGGTAGAAAAATAGTGGCAGAAGGCAAACAAAAAAATAATTGAAAAGCACGCCTTAATTTGATTAAGAATTATCCAGACCGATGTGTACATCAAAATAACTAATTTAAATCGTCAAGTGGCGTAACGAATTTGCGAGTGATGTTAAAACGGAATTTTGCGAATTTCTCGCTTCCACAGGTGTATTACGGCGGCGCTAGGAAAACTTTGGGTTATTTTAATTCAGAACGAGTGAGAAACAGGCGAACACCTGACAGAACGATAAGCTTTGAAAATGGCCAATGGAATAATTGAATAAATTTATTATTATTCGTAGCAAAAGTTTTTGATAAATAACATCGGATAAACTTTTGGTATTCATTGCCATGAAAGCTTAAGTCAAGCTTATATTGATGACGTCAAATAGTTATGTTAGAATAAAATTTATAAAATCAAAAAATACTTAATAAAGATTTTCATTTAACTAAAAAATATATTTCATGATGACTATGTATTGTGTATTTAAGTTAATTGATAACGTGTAATAAAGTAGATAATTTTTCCAAAATTAAAAAATATTCATTGATGAAAATGTTAATAATTCTAAAAAAAAAAATAATGCAGAGCCCTGGGTTATTTGAATTCTCAACATGATTTTTGCTTGCACATGATATTAATATTTGCACATTAAAATAATATGAAATGGTCACAAGCGGATACCCTAATAGCCGTGGTTTGGCGACCATCAAAAGTTGACCAATATTCTTCAGATGCTTCAAATAAAAATGATTTTCATTCGTCTCACAATAATAATTTATACTAGGAACAGGTATCACAATTAAATGATCAATAATTATTAATTAAAGTTTACTGATCCGTCAACCTGTCACCCATTTTTTTGAATTTGTTTTTTAAAACAACAACCGATAATATTTTTTGGGTGTACGACATTTTTATTTGTAGTAAATCCATTGTTTTTTTGCACAACACAATTTGCTTTGTCTTAACACACGACGATTATTATTTATTAATTGAACAAAAGCTCAAACTCAGTAATAAATATTATTAATTGAAATAAATGTTGCTCATTACTGACTAATATTTTGTTAATCGGATGAAGAAACAAAACGATATCGTTGATAAACAAAACAAGTTAGTCTAGATATAACGCTATATTGCAACACTAAGTGTAGTATGTTAAAACTCTAGCATTGAATCGAATGTAAGCCAGCTTATCTTTCCGTAATGTCCGCATAACGTCCCAATGTACAGAAATATAATTAACCGTAAGTAACTAGAGCTTATTTGTTCCAACGGTGGCATCGTTAGAGCCACAATGCAACCTACCAGCGGAAGTAACGATTTCATTTGTGTTCGGAGTGTCGGCCATGGATCCGGGTCGTAGAGATCGCACAGGAACGGGAAGGGGGTATTGGATCTACGGCGTAGCTTGCCAGTACGTGTCGTTAATCAGATGGGATTATATGGGAAAAATACATGGAAGAAAGAATGATATGTATATTTACGTAACATACTGATATTTTTATTTATATCACACACATGCATCGCTTGACATTTCAGTAGATGCCAATGTTCCATATTATCAAAAATTTTACATAGAAAGTACATTACAAAAACACAATCGAACAGAATTGAGTTAAAATAGAAAAAATGATAATACTATAATTAACACTGATTCAAATATGAAAAAAAAAATACGCAAAGCTCATCGCGAAATATATGTTTCGAATCAAGCGTAATTTATGATGTGAGTTTACCGAATCTTAACAAAATGTTTTTTTTTTTTTTAAATGTTTATTTATTTGAAAGCTACCACATGTAAAATATATTTGGAACTGTTTAGAAGTCAGGTGGCTGATTCTTTTGAGCTTTATAGATTATTATGTTTTAATTGCTGAATTAAGACTTTCATATGTTGATTTATATATTTGCGTCGAAAGACATGGGTGTTTTTGATGATTCGATCGCTTCCACTCTGATTATAAAAATATGGCAAAGTGAGAGTGAGTAGTGAACTACTTAAAATGTTCATCAAATGTTCCGCATTAGGAGCGGACATGGTAATAAATATATATGTTTCTAAATATCTAAAAAATACATTCGAATTGTCATCGAATTATTTTGAAACATTCATGCCTCAACATAAATGCCGACCTAGTATCTCTTACGGGTGGAGTACATTTTAACATATATTATTATATTCGGATATAGTTTCTTAAAAGCTTCGCAGCTTACATGAGAATCCGATAACCCAAACGAGTAAGGACCCATCTAGCCTCACCTCCGAAACCTTACAGCAGGCCCTTTGATATACGTGAGAAACGATTATCTTCGCAAGACGTAGGCAGATATAAGGTTGTCCCTCAATTTGGCTTATGTGGGCTCGGCAAAGATCCAAGTAACATTTTGAAAGGCTGGTAAGGACTCTTTGATCTACTATTTATTACAATATCGAATTCACATTCAAAAGCGATTGAGCTCTTAACGAAACATGTCCGTTACTTTGTTATAGTGAACGGTATTAAAGTAAGACTACTTATAGTTGAACGTATTATTTTGACTGCCGTAGGGTTTTTGGGTTTATCGTTATATATAAATCACGCAATCAAGGTTAAACAATATACGTTACGTATCCATAATGGAAAACTTAAAAGGTTATCAAAGATTACAAGAATGCGTGTTATTCGAAAAAATAGTTTTGAAATTCGTTATCACATCGAATAAAAAATAATAAGAAATATAGTCAACATTGATGACAATCAATAAATATTATAGACACATAATATCAAGATGGCGTGGCGTGATGGGTGGTATAGCTGTGATCAATTTCGTATAATAAAGATAAACTATTGCATGACATATTGACAGCTACCAAATCGGATCAAAATATCGGAAGCATGCATGTCTTCTCGAAGTTCAATATGCAAGCATTGAACAAATGGAATTTGGTTTTAACCGCGTACAGCTGCGTGTCCCAAACAATATGCAATAGATTAAATATAGCCTCAGCTATTCGTTAGCGAATAACAAGCTCCTCCTCTATATTACCAACTATTTATGTAATCAGGAATATCTCTACCAAATAATATTATTGTGAACTCGAAATAGTTAAAAGGTAATATTTCGTATTCTAATGGTACTCAACGTTGTAGCTTTCCTATTTGAATTTCGTGTCACATGTGCCACTAATGGGAGCGAAAACTGATAGTTACTTATTTGTTAAAATAGTAGCTTTACATATGCTTAAACCGCGAATTACTTGATATAAACTTACGAAGAATTAAATTAGGTTATTACAGATACACTTAAAATCAATATGCATATTTTAACATGCTAGCTGAACTGAGGAATCTTCCAATTGCAAATATTTAACTATTTTCCTAAAATTCTGTATAAAAATGGATCTGTACTTTTTTAGATAATCATAAAAATTGTTCTACTTATAAAACACGTTTGTGATATCTAAATGTATCAAATTAATTTCTTAACACTGTGACTTAATTGCAAAAAGTAAAGCACGTCTGTTTCGTGGAAATGAAATATTGATCTAAATGTTTTCTTGGATTGTGGTGCTATACATTAAATTTACTGTACGTAAGAGCTTTACTTTCACCCCTTTACGTAAGCGCCTGGTGGAGATTATTAATAATAATAATCTTAATTAATTAAAGTTATCATGCAGCCGCCCCTTTAAGCCGAGGATTAAACGGAGAATTAAACCGCCTTATATGTTAATATAGCCCAGTGATACATCGCGGAATTTCATTCAAGCTTTATATAGTTAATTAATAATAAAACTGGTTAAGTAAATCTCTTTTGTATATGTTTATGATAGAAATTTGAATAGATTATATATGATATTAAATCTGTTTTTTTTTATTATGTATTTATGTATGCATTTTATCTTCAAGTGACGCCATCAGTACTAACTTAATAATTATATATTTATTCAGGGAAATACATGCGAATTGTGATAGCAAAGAAAACTACCAAGGAAATTACTGTGACGAAAAGAATACAATACATTATAACATAATCGACATTTTGCTGCAACAATTTGCGTGTTTTGTCTATAAAAAAATAATGTACACCAAATTCTCGATTTACGCGCTAGACAGACATACATGCCTAATTGGAGAATAGGTTATAGAACAGTGGTGCACAACCTATTTGAAAGAAGGGCCAGTTTATCTATTTTCTAATCTTCCACTGGCCGCAGAGAGTAAAAGTGTTGGAAAATAATGATATACTATACTAGACATGTTATGCATTTCATTATTTTTAATTTAATAGGAACATCATTTTACTGCTTATCACTTATTATTTTGGGCCGCTACAAGATGAAAATATATATAAGTATCATTAATAATTTTTAAAATTAAAAAAAAAACGATTAAGGACTATTTTATTCATTGAGGGAGCATTCTGGGCTCACGATTAAATCAAAACCTCTCCTAATCATATATACATGTAAATATATTATAAACCTTCAATTAAGAAAAACAAAGATGAAAAATTAAGACTTACAATAAAACAGAAAAAACTCAAATAATAATATTAGTTTAAATTTTTCACAAGTATTTAATTTCTTTTAGATTCGAAAGAATAGTTTGTATTTCATCGAAATGACGCGAGATTGTGTGTTTTCATTAGCTCATTTCAGCAAATATAATATTGTATAACTAGTCAACGTCGTTTTTTTCGGTTCCGGTGCTTGTACGGATATTTTCTTAAATTGATTTTTCAATCGATGTGTGGATTACTGATTAAAAGAAAACGGTAGCAAGAGCGATTAACTAACTACTTATAATTCCATAGTGACATCCATCTATCCCTACTCTCTGCGAAAAAGAAGTTAAGCTACTTAGTAACATTAGATGATTCATTAAGAGTCAATATGCTTCACATTGAAAACTGAAATTGTATACAAAAAATCTAACAAACCAATAAGTTTTTGAAAAAATCATAAGATCAACAGAGATATGAAGATTCGAATTTCAAATAGTCATACTCGAGATCAAGACTTCTTTGACCTAGCAAAATTTTTTTCTTGATTATAATATTTCTTTCATTACATTACCTAACGAATTTGATTCTTAAGTAGTAAAGAGTATTCTGGCTATATTATATATTTAGTACTCTAAGTTAAGGTCGATAATGGCCGGTGATATTGGAACCCAACCCCATGTCTAAGGCAGGCCTCGCTCATTACAGCAACCCCTACCGAGTAACGAGTAACGACCACCCCTTACCCTTTCATATATTCTTCACGTGAAAGGCTGTTTTTGTGTTAAAGACGCCCAAGAAATTGACACTTAAAAGGTGAACGTGTGTGTGTACTTGTCCTTAACTCTAAATATAGATGTCTTTATACTCTGGTCATAAGGTTACAACGTTACATTGCTCGTTAATTGTTAATTAATCTATCTTTTCATGGAAGACTTTAATTTTTAATTCTTTAAGCTTCCCATTATTCAACGTGTTAATGTACCCTTTATGAATGATTTCTACGCATTATTGTTAGAACTAGCCTAGACAGTAAATAATTTATATCGTTCATACAGACAACAAATTAAAAAATATATAATCACTAAATCGAGGAACTACATTGATATCTGAATTAATTTTAATACTGATTTGATAATTTAACCTCTAAATTTTTCTAGGGATTCAGTGGTAACTTTGTGGAAGTTCATTTTTAATATAAAATTAATTTAAAAATTGATAACTTAGTTTTTCCACTTGGTTTATCACTAACGTGACACGTTTCGACTTTTTAAGAAGCATCTTCTGACTAACCGTATCGCAAGGTTATTTATTTCTAAGGTAAACAATGATTTTAATTCTTAAAAGGGTGGGGGTGGGTTTTATTACATTCTACTGGACGTGTGGAGGGGGTATACAAATCAATTACTGGCACCTGGATGTGAAAAACCCAAGAGGAATAAATTTAATAATGGCGAGCCGTCTGTTCTGTTTGAAATGTTATTTACTAATCCTCCATTACTGTTAACGGTTTTATTGATTTCTAAAAATTCTAAGCTATTCATTTTAATACCTTTTTTATTTACACGATGGAGTATTTTTTCCTTTTTTATTTTTTATTAAAAGTATGATCATTTTCAATAATTTTCGGTTAAAAAATACAAACTCAATGATTTTGAAATTACAGCATACTAGTCAGAATTTTTTTTCCCATGTCCGCTCCCAATGTGGAGCATATGGTCTCCTAATGGAGGTTTCTTGACAGATTTTTTTCTACGAGAACTGCTTGTCACTCAGTTGCTCAACCTCTCTTTTTCTTTTTCGGAGAGAGTAGGGATAGAAGGATACGGCTATGACAGGGCTAGTGGTTAGCTAATCGCTCTTGTTACGCCCCGTGAGGATGGGATTGGTGGGAGGGAGGACTCAGACTACGAACAGGAATCCATAAATCGATTGAAAGAACAATCTATGAAAAACGTCCGCACCGGGAATTGAACCCGAGACATCCGTAACCGTAGCCAGCGACGAAACCAACTGAGCCACGGACGCCAATACTAGTCAGAATACCTATAAGTAAAGTAAATTTTAAAATCGAACTAGGTATACATTTTTGTTTTCACATTTCAATTACTAGCTTTTTCTGATAATGAATGACTTTTCTAAGGAAAATATTTGTCACTGTATATATAATATAAGTTATACTAAGCCGCAATTTGTACTTATAAGCAACTTGAGACATGATTCTATAGTTTATGCCATACTTAATTTTACATTCCTTATATTATTGTCAAGCTATTTTGATCCTTTGTCTCTGAAATCTTAGATACTTAGCCAAAAGCTTTGTGACAATAATACAAACAACCAAGCAATCCGCACTATGAGTGAATATATCATTGATACACACAATGTACAGTGTCGTGTTGCTCGTTTCCCTGAAACAATTTACGTAATTAATAATTTAACGCCTCAAAGATACGCGACGCGCAGTTGGAAACATATTTCTTTGACACGTGAAAAATGAACTGCGACAAAGGCTTACGCTTAAAAATGTAAGAGATTGAAGGCTTTCACGGAATTCAGTGGTGTGTGTGTGTAATTACAGAATGCTTTCTCAGCCCTTTGTTTTAAACGTAAAATGGATTTTGTTCTCAGTGTGTATAAACAATAATATCGTTTTTCAACGGTATACAGTAACATTAATTTCATTGAAAATTTCACTTATTTTGGTGTTGTTTTCCTAAATTTATTGCAGTATATAGGAATCTCGGTTGTACTACAATATTATTGTTTTACAGTTTTAATGCATACTGATATTTTTTAATTTCCCAGTCTATAATGAACTTTTTCTTCACCTATTATAAATTAAAAGTGAAAGAAATCGTGTGAACTGTATATTTTCGATAGATTCGGCGGTAACTTTGTGAAATTTATTTTTGATATAAAATTAAATTGATAATTTAGTCACTCCACTGGCGAGTGAACTGTGCTTAGAAAGATTATATTAAGTTGATATTCCTAGTTTGGGTTGCATAAAATGCAGATTATTAGTTGTATTAGTTGCTGTCAGTTCGAGTCCATTCGTGTGCTCGAATGCCTGAAGATGCCGAAAGGCGAATCCCGGGTCGTTAGTGACAAAATACATGGAAGTGTACAAAATCTCAATAATCCAAATTTGATAGAAGTATATGTTTTGATTTTTTTAATACCGCACCACATAAATTAATAAAATTGCAGTAGTCAATCTGGGTAAGTTTGGCCCAGTTCTAAAGGTTTTTGTATTTTTATGGTTCGCCATTGCAATTATGTGTGGTATTGTCCTGCATATAAATGAACTGTCTTAAGATGAAATTTAATATACATAAATAATTTTTTTGTTATAATTCATGTATAAAACAAAGTGGACAAAATTTTCATCAAAATCAGGTAACTTTGGCACACTATATATATAGTAACTGTTTTTACTACAAATTTAGTGATTTTAAATTCTTGGCAACTTTTTTTTATGCTTTCATATATTCTTTACATAATTGAGATGGGAAAAATATACAGCATTTGGTTTACAGCTTAGTAATACAAATTGAAAATATGGCAAATCCAATTTATTTCAAAAATAGTTTTAAAATTGTGTTTTATCATTCCATGCTGACAGCTTACAAATTCAACAATAAAACAAATTATTTTGTACATTAATTCATATTTTTACCCTCAGGGGCTACTCTATACCTTTGCTTGCCTAAAAAATTTTCATATGGTATAAGTATTATGATGGTATTATAACAGCAGCCTTTTTCATGTAGTGGGCCAATCTGAGACTAATGGGCAAACTTACCCAAATTGATGGCAGTGAAATGAAATTTCAAGCAGAGTCAAAATTCATGTGTGTTTGATAAGTCGGTATTTTGTTGTTTTAAGCAAATATACAGCTAACAGTGCGCGACAAATTCGAAAATATTATGCGTCAACCGTGATTTGAAATGTATTAATTAAATCAACTTCTTTATTTTATGAAAACATCGTTAACAAAATCCATCAACATTTATAAAACTGTTACATTTTCGGTAATTGTTTCAACGTTATTATTTATATCACCATTACACACTCGACGGGATATAATTAGATTTCAGGATCTTGTGAATATAATATTGCATAAGTTTACATATATAAAATATTGCTGATCGGTGTACTGTCACTCGCTGCGGTCTCACAAACTGCACAATATATCGTCGTTGTTCCTACAATGTCCTCTATGTGTAAAATTTTCCAAAGAAATCCAATAACTTCGTTGTTATATTCTAGAGAGATTGAATATTACCTTAGTAGTTCAATAACATAAAATAAAAAATGATAACTTTGTGTATTCCACTTGTTTTATCACTCGTGACGCGTTTTGCCTCTTTAAGAACTATCTTCAGACTCACCATATCGCAAGGTTTTTTATTGTAAAGGTAAACAATGATGGAATAGCAAATTAATCAATTTTAATTTTATATTAAATATGAATTTCCACAAAGTTACCGCCGAAACCACGAAAAGATTGTTCGATATCGTTTATTCTTTTAGAAATGTTTGTTTTTCGTGTAGTAAGTATTGCAGAATTTCGGTCGTAAAATAAAATGGATCTGTCTATTTCATTTGGTTGCTTTAAATATTTAAGCACCATTTTGATTTACCTACTCGCTTTATATTATGTAAGTTAGCATTAATTCAAAATTATATTTTTAAATAGGTTTCTTAACAGACCATATAATATATTGTATAGGGGTTATTTATTTATTTTCAACAACTTCTGAAAATTCTTACTCCCTAAGCGACTTAAACCAAATAGTAGCGTATTATTTTTTTTTCTTTAATGTTGTTTATAATTTACAAAATAAAATATGGCGTTTGAGTTGAGAATTGATCTATTAAAGAAGTAAAAAGTCAATACATACAAGGTTTTCAATTGCATATCGTCATCTAAATTAAATAGCAATTTGCCAGGTATTGCTGTAATAGTAAATTGGTCACGTGTAAAAGGCGCATACTTGCTTAGAACACGTGTCCACGGAGCCAGTCAACAAAGCATCACGTCTTATTGGAAGTTGTCCTTTGAAGGAGTGAATGTGTATATAGAGGGTCGGTGTGTAGTAAGAGACGCCGGGGTGCGGGGTCCAAGCATAATATTTGCATAGAAAGCTTCTTGAGAAAGCTCCAGGCTTATGCGGGCGATGCCGAACGGTAAGCACTGCGCAACAGTGATTCTTCAAATTTAAACATTTGTTAAGCTGCTAAAATTGTTAGGCTGAGAAAGTAATAATCAGTTGATAATGCTCGTAATGAGCGAAACCGGTCCTGATCATTATAAATATGTGGAAGCAGTACAAATGAATTGTGTTTTATTTTTTTAAATATAATGTCTTTCCACCAAGAATTGACAGTTAACACATTAAAAGTGATTAATAGAAAGCTTCATAAGAAATTATAAGTTGGTTGTTTCAGCACCAGCTTTTATGGTATGTAGCCATTAATTTACGACCGCCATCCATAACGCAATAACGATCAAGCGATTTGTTCCTTACACTCTTGTCTCTATACGTGGTTTACCAAATCAATATTGTCATGCAATTTTGTACTTAAAAAATTAAAGCAAAAAAAAAACAACAAATTTGAACGTGACTTGTTAAGCCGGTAAGTTTAAGTGATACGAAATATCCTGTGTTTCTATATACTGAGCCGTGGGTGTGGAATTCAATCTACTCCACGATGAATTTCAAGAAGAAACAAGGATACCCGGTTCTTCATGTAGAGTTGCAAAATTTATCGAATGCCAAGTTATCTAAAGTCAGTGTGGCCTGTACAAGAACAGGGCAGACCCATAGTGCGTGGTGTGCAATCGGTCCATTCAATCAATTTGTCCAGCCGATACCCCAACAAAACCACCGGGACACTGCTGCCGAGACAGTGCCGGCAAAACAAAACCGCCTTGACAATTCCGCCTACAAAAAACCACCGGTAAAAAATAAAAAATATATGAAACAAGTGCTCTTTTGGTTTTTAGAATTGCTTAGTCAGCATAATTGACTATTTTTTTCTGATTTTTGACTTTCAATAAAATCTTTTTGAAGAATTTACAGCTTAGCTGAGTAGATGATAATGACTAATCAACAACGAAAACAAATAGGTGTCTAAAAAATGAACCACCGACTGACCCATCGGGAAAATGAAGCTACAATCTAAAATCCGACTGTCAACGGGTTAGATTGATAGAATCAATCATTTTCATATCATAAACCTGATACTGATCGACACGAAATATATATATAATACAAAGAAACTTAAATATTGTCGCTATTCGTATTAAGTAAATTGTTTTTTTTTTTTTAAATATGTGTGGATATTAAACTAAAAGATTGTAATTTCACTAAAAAATAAATGATATTTTCGTTTGATGAATGATTCTTGTCCCAATTTTTTTCGTAAAGCATGAGTATATCGATCAGATAACATAAAAAAATAATTGTTGAAAAAACAAATTCTTGCGAATTTTTCGATGCATTCAGCGGTAGCTGTGGAAATTCATTTTTAATATAAAATTAAAGTTGATAACTATGTTATTCCACTGGCTGTGTTACTAAATGTGACATGTGTTTTGCTTCTTTAAATCGCCAGGTTATTTATTTCTAAGGTAAGCAATGATTCTAATTGTCAATATAAAAATGAAGGGTAGGGTGGGTTGGGTTTAATTCTTTCTACTGGAAGTGGGGACGGGTTAAGACACCAGCGGTAATACAGGTGGCTCACCGCTATTAATCACCGTCATAGATTACGGAATTGAAATTGAAATACTGAATGTCTAAAGTAGCTAGTACGTCGGAACCGTGTGTGAACTGTATAAAATTTTATTCTATATACACCGCGAACTAGAAAATTTCATATCTACATATTATATGTGATAATAACAAAACGTGTACAGAGTTGTCTGGGCTATTACATATATGTAAGATTTATAATTTTTTGATCTGCGAAGTTTGAGCTCCACTGTTTGAGTAACATAGGAACATGTCGTAAATGTGAGTGATTTCAGATTTGACGCTTAGAAAACCACTGTAGGCTTTGAGCTTTATTGGACTTTCTTGGAGAAACATCGATGGAAACTTTGGATGTGCGTCTAATGTCAACTGGATGATATATATCTATATTATTAAAGTAAAATTCTGGTATTGGTAGTGAGTTGTGGTAAAATACCTCATGTGCGACTGCAATAATATCCCGCATGATAAGTTATCTTATCTTTACAGGAATGAAATAAATTGACAAATAGGAGAAGCTTTATATTATTTCCTGTTAAAATAATAAAACAGTAATTATTATTGTAATGCAATATTTTGTATGCAGAACACCATGTTCCACAAGAGTTTAATTTATTCATATAAAAAAGATTGTTTACAATTAATTTGTAATTGCAAAAAGGTATCTACTTGCTAGGTGCACTTTTTTAAGGTACTTTTTACCTTTTTACAAAATTCTTTTGCTTATTGGACAAAATAATAAAAATAATGTGACAGTCAAAAATCATTGATATATGTGTAGAATCCATATATGAAGAAATAATAATAATTCAATAATATTATTAGAATGGCAATAGATGATACAATACTTCGCACTAAATGTACAACCTGAGAGAGTAAGGAAGAAACACGTCTTTCTCGCCGCTCGCTCGAGGGTAGGTTGGAGAGCGGGGAGAAGAGGGGCGCGTCAACACAGTTCACAGCCCGCGTCCGGAAACAAGACAAAGGATGAGTCACAGCTTCCTTCGTCTCCCATTAAAACCCGGTCGTGTTCCGTATACTCTTTCTCGTTTATTGCAATTAGTTTATATAATTTTCTTGAAGACAGTTACCCAAACAGATTTCCCCTTTTTTAATTTAAAACTCTGTAAGTGGTTTTACTAGCAAGCGGTGAACTAAGTCGCCGCTTCGCCGGCGGACGACTGCCGCTAGGAAAGGCCAAGAGGCGACTCCTTCTTTTTTTAAGCAGCGCACGCTTTTTGTTCACTTCCAACTGTAAACAAACAGCGGCAACCAAACAAATATGACAAACTTTTAAACGTCTCAGGAGGGGTATTACATTTTAAATTTGCATTAATAGAAATAGTCTGCAGATTGGTTTTGATGACCCTGTCCGCCCCATAAGTACGGGGCGGTAATCGAAGGGTGACAGGAGGTTAAGAAAAACAAATATTGAGAACGTGTCAGTAAAGCGATGATAATAATTATTAAAAAAATAAATTAATTTAAAAAAATTCACTCAGTTAATGGATTTTTAATGTAGTTTAATTTTTGGTTTCAGTATTTATTGGTTTGTAAGAGGTCTTTAACATTTTAATTGTAGATTACCTGTATATTCTTGTTTTAGTTCATGAATCAACTGTTTTATATACCTTGTAACTGTAAACATACAATTTTATATAAATAGCACTGTGAAAATTGTACAATTATGAGTTGATAATCCTCGTGATGAGTGAAACCGGTCCTGATCATTATTAACATGTGGAAGTAGTACAAAAAATTGTGTTTTATTTTAAAAATATAATACCTTTCCACTAAGAATTTACAGTTAAAAGTGAATAATAATTATTATTTTAACGGAAATCATAATTTTGAATAAGATAAATTAGATTTTTATTTGCCACAGAAATAATTTAATTTGATGACTTTCGCTTTTCATTTAATTGTGAAGCTACGTATAAAATTACTTCATGGCGCAGTAAACAGGTTGAAACAACATTTAAACCAATTAAAACAGGTAAATGCGACTAACCTACTCAATAATATTTCTCAGGGACACTTTTAGGGAATAATTAGAAATCGCATGCTACTTCACTGACAAAACTTATTCAATAAATATTTCGATATATCGTAGATGAGAGCTAACCCAGTCCTTATGGGGAAATTTATCTCACAGAACGCTGATTGAAATTTGGCATATCGTACATACATATAATATAATAAAGGGTAAGCAACGTTTGCAGTTCTTGTGACGATTACATCTTTTAATGAGAAAATTCTCCAAATGTTTTTTATATAAAAAATTATGCACTAGTTAAAAACTAGCTGATATAACTTTGAAAATATCTCAGTTAATTCAAGTATTCCTTATTTTACAAGTCCACTAACCGTCTTCGATATAAAGCGTCAGTAGAGTTTTTCAATATTGATTGTTTTAATAGTCTATCTCAGCTGGATTTAAAGAAAAAGCCACTTTTACAAAATGGATTTGTTCTGTAGTTTCTGCTTAATAAGTTCAATAGTATTGACATTTTAACCAGTAATTCACCATGTCTAGTTTACTCAAGTCAAATAAATAATAATTATCATAGTTATTACCCAAAGCCTCACAAAATTCCTGCCATCTTACATTTAGATAAATTGAATTGAAGATTGAAATGTCAGCGAAGTTATTCAGTTAGAAAAAAAATGTAAAATACAGTTCTAATCTAGTCAAAATTGATTTCAATGTTAAAGATCTTTAAAAATTCAAGATAAAAATTATTATTCAAAAAAAAATATACTGAAATTCGTTTTATAATTCTACATATCTTAATGATCAGGACCGGTTTCGTTTATCGCGAGCATTATAAATTGAAAAAATTGTGTATATATATATCTTAACAAGGTTTTTTATATGATATTGAGTGTAAATAAGTGAATCAAAAAATAGCTGGTCCAAGAATTAGCAGATAATTATACAAATTTGAATTGTTGAGATTTTATACATGTATTTTGTCACTAACGACCCGGGTTTCGTCTTTCGGCATCTTCAGGCTTTCGATCACATGAATGGACTCAAATATACCTTTTTTTAGCTATGTCCGATCCGAAGTTTTTTTTATTAGAACTGCTTGTTACTCAGTTGCTCAACCTAACTTTTACCTACTAAACTAGACCTTACATTTAACAATTCTATTTTTTTTTGTAAATAAATGCTGATCCAGATCATTATAAAAATAGGGAAGTAGTACAAAACAAATTGTGTTTTATTTTTTAAGATATAATGCTTCGTTAATTGTCAAAAGTGACTAAAAATAAAAGGTTAACTTAAGTTACAGTTTTTTTTTAATTCTAGTAGTCAGGGTGTAGCATTCACAAAATGAACTAAAACTATTGAGTTTGATAATAAAGATAAAGAATCTTTGAACCATTAATTGGAAAAAAAAACAGTTTTCTTGACAACTAACTACTCCGAATAAAAAAAAATTTTTTTTGTGTATTCTACAGTTTGTATGAGTTCCATTTCCCTTTTAAGGTGTATTTTTATTCCCTAAATATATTCCATGAATTTGTACGAGATTAATATCTTTTAATATTGTTTTAATTTACACGGGTTTTAAGAAATGCACCTATCGCATAAATCAAGGGGCGGGTGTAAAATTACATCGTTACGCGATCGACCGATTAATTGGACACTTCGGGAATTCGAACCGCTTTCGGTGATTCTGTATAGGTGTGAAAACTATGGCAGGATTTCAAAGTTTATAAATTATGTTTATTTATTATTAAAGCTTTCATCTTAACAGAATTTTCATATATCTGACATTGTTTTGAATTGAAATATAGAATTATTATTGTTCGTACGTTTGACGCTGGAAGCGTTTCGCGTCGAATATTTCTCCACATTTTGCTCACCCTTTTTTACAAATTTATCGCCCAATTTGAGAAGTGCTATGAATTTAAATAAGTTAAACGTATTATGAAAAAGTGTATAAATGAATACAAAAGGACAATAACAGAATCATTGACATATGAATATCGCCTTTTCAGGAAATGGGAACAATATTTTTGATAAATGAAAATATTTTTATTTACGTAGGGTGACTGCTATAGAAGTTGGTCGACGATAGTTATTGGACACTTCAACTTTAAACGTCCAAAATAAGGGAAGCTAAGCATTCTTGTTAGTGAGAACGAGACACATATATGTAGTCTTTCTATCTCTATGTAACTGCAGCTTTAATTATCCACTACTAGGTGACAATACTGAGAACACGTCATTCATGTGATGTCAGGTCAAAATCGCAAAAAAACGTGTTTGTGTTAACAGATCCGTTAATAAACAGTGATATTTTAGTAACATTTGCTTTATAACAGTTTCGTGAATTTAGTAACGAAACGTCTCAGGAAAGCGTGAGAGACTACAAGGTGTCAATATTCATTGAGATTTAAATAGTGGTACAACTAACTTAAAAAGTAAGTGTATCCAATTTCTATTTTTTTCCATATGTTTCAGTCTAATACAAATATCTCAAAAAACATCATTTGAGAAAACAATGAAACAACAAAGTCCATTGCTGAAATACATCGATAGACAGAGCAATCCTTGCAACCGACTTCTCATATGACCAACGAGAAAAACAACACTTCGGCTTCAGCCACAAATAAAGAGAGATAATTTGATCACTTTTACGGTGTTAACTGTCAATTCTTGGTGGAAAGACATTATATTTTAAAAAATAAAACACAATTCATTTGTACTACTTCCACATATTTATAATGATCATAACTAATCAGTTGATAATGCTCGTGATGAGCGAAACCGGTCCTGATCATTATAAACATGTGGAAGTAGTACAAATGAATTGTGTTTAATTTTTTAAAAGATAATTTGATGATAACTCAGTATTGAATAAAGTCATTTCTACTCGGAGAAACATTACAAGTACGCAATAATCTAATTTTTAAATAAAAAAAACATTGATATTGGCCCTGCCATGACTTGAACACGGAATGCTCTAATTGGTAACAGGGGCAATGTGATTATCTAAAAATATTAATATTCTTTTTTAATGTCACTGTTGCATAATTCAGTTTAGGTCCGTCGTCGAGGGGTCAACGTCACTGGCTTCGGGTGCGGTACTCACGGACTCGAGCCCCAATATAGAGTGTTTCATTAGGCTATTTTTCAATCAGTGGCATGGATGTCCATCATGTCTAAAATTCCCTCCCAAATTCCACTAATCCGATCTTAAAAACAGGCAGTAACGAGAGCAATTACTTAACCACGATTTCTGTCTTAGCCCTATCCTTCACTTTCTACTCTCTTCGAAAATGAGAGGCTGAGCAACTGAGTATCCAGCAGTTCTCTTAGAAAAATATCTGTGGATATAAATTTGTTTTTGGATTTGTTTAGGAGGAGCATATGATATGCCATGTGTTTACATTGGAATTGGGAGTGGACATATTAAAAAGCTGTTCAATAATATTATATGCTACCGCATGTTTTCAAAATTGAAGTATTTGTATATTTATTATAGTATTGTAAAGCTTTGATTAAAAATTACTTGATAAACGGTAACGCATTTCGAACATTGTTATTTATTGGTTAATATTTTGCGCTGTGAAATATATTGCAGCATTTTCGAAAGCTATAAATATAAAACAAATCCTATTTAGAGCATTATAAGAAAAAAAATCAATTTTTTTCTTAACACCGATAAACTCAATCGTATTTTTAACTTTATTATGTATTATATTATATATCGGTGGCATATGTATGCAAAGGATCTTTCAGAAATGTATCTTAATCAAAAATAATGACTTTTTTTAAGGTTTCGTTCGGGAAGATTTCAACTATTGAAAAATATAATTTTGCGGCCATCATAACATTTATTAAGCATATATCTGCAGATACATGAGGGTTGAAATTGGAATTATCGTACTGAACACATACAAAAACAATTATTTATTCAGGAAATAGAGTTAAATTAAAAACAAAATCAGTGCTTTGCAATCTTTTCTCACCCACGGCACACTAAAGTACATGCAAATAGAATTTATTTTTGTTTTTATTTGATGAATTAGAAATAGGTTCTAATATGTGTTTTGATGAAAGCTAATAAAACACTTTTACTTTTTCAAAGTGATGAAACCGACCTACCACAGTCGACGGCCAGTGGAAAAGTATTGTCGTCCGTTTCTGCTGACGGTATAGCGCGTTTTGCCCGTTAATGTATTACCATCGGCAATGTGATGGTGTTGCCATCCGTATTTATTAGTCCCTCACACATTTATATCATTCAGGTATGTAGTGTTTGGTTTTAATATTCGAGTATTTGTTCCTAACGAATATGTAAAATCCCTAATCCCATACCACGAAGCTCACTTTTCATGAATATAACTCAAATCGAATTTAAATAGTAGCATATATTATTTCGTAGTGAAATGGCATTATACATTGTGGTATTATATTATATCGTCATTGAAGGAAACATGAAGTCATGGATATAGCGCACAACCTATGTCACTGTTCTGTGGAACTGTTCACCCAAGTGGAAAAGAAGATATTCCACATCAGAAGATTGAGAGGCACATACTATGAACATGTAGAGAAACAACAATAAGTATTGTTCTGTAATGAAAACTTATGTTAATTTATGTATATATCTGCGTACAGTTATAATACTTCGATGATGAACCTTTTTTTAGAAGTTTGGACATATGAATGGGGCTAGTATTTAGTAATTCACTGCTAATTTTGCCCCGTTTTAAAGTTCCGATAAGTGAAGAAAATTTAAATAGCCATGTTTTAAATAAAAATCCATTAATAGACTGAAAAATCAATTGTACCGGGAATAGAGCCCGTGAGCACTGTAACCGAAACTAACGACGTTGGCCGCACGAAAAAGGGTTTGGCAAAGTTTTATTACGGAATAATAATGTTGGGAAAACGTCTGCTGAAGTCAACATTAATTTGAACAGATATATAAATCAAATTTTATATAAATCAAATTTTATCTAAAAAAATCTAAACATATTGTCATGTCAATTATTTGTTAACCAATGAAATGAGGTCAAGGGTAAAAACATTTTTTTCATGGATCTAAATACCACGTTAATTCTTTGAAAATGAATGACTCTAATTCCATCAATAAAACAAACGATTATTTATTTATCCATCACGGTAACTTACATTTACTGAGGTAATGCTATCGAATCGGTGTAAAGGCTCCACTCTCGCAACAAAAATATTTCGAGATCATGTTATGGCATGGTCAAAATAAATTTTTGATTGGAAAATTCACATCAAGTAAATCCAAGTGATTAAAAATTTTCTGGCGCATTGGCAATTAAATGTTATCACAAATTTTCCCGTAATTATGAAAGTGTAAGTCATGTTTCATTCGTTTTGAGATATTTAAAGGTTTGCGTTTTAATTTTTTAAAAAATATTTTTCCGTTAAACAAGTGTTTCAAAACTTCTATAGTCTTCTCGAGTAATTCTTTATAGGTTTTGACAGATTAAAAGTTTTTTTAACACTACAGATATTTTTTTTTTGAAAATAATTATTTATTAAGCTAACATTAACTTTTTTAGTAATTAATGCTTTTAATTGATTTTAATTTTACTTTAATTTTCGATTTTAAGAGATTTAAAATATTCCTGGTAAATTGGTGGAATATAAGGCTACTAAAACGGTCATATCTTTACATTTTTCTTTTGTTATTGTTCTGCTGGTGGAGTATAATGTAAAAAAGTTGATTTTTTCGTAAATCTTTTGTCTTCCTCTTTTGACCACAAGGTCTAAAACATGGAAGTTGAAGTCATCATCTAATGAAGTATTATATAGCATCTTGTATGATGCATTTCTTAAAAATCGTATCCATTGAATTATTGGCCATGGTGCTGATTCACCGGCGGTAATTTTGGCTCTTCATATAATTGAAACTTCTAACGGTTTTGTTGAAATAAAATCCCTCTAAGTTTTTTTTTTTTACCAAAAAAGTTGCATCAATTCATTATAGTGTTCAGGGATGTGTAAATTATTAGTTTTTATTATTTCCATTTCTATCAAACAAAAATCATGATCATGATTTGACAAAAACGAATGTCCCGATATTTCTCGATTTGGATTTTCATTATAAATATTAAGCTCTAATTCTTGGTGAGATTTATATGAAGATGATAATTGTCTTATTGGTTTCCATTTTTTGAAATATTATGCAGATATCGTGATCGTATGTAATGAACATTTTTTTTTATTATTACCTCAAATAAACATGTGTATAATAATTACGTGAACCACTATCTGATGATGACATAATGGTAATGAAATCAAATTCAAGATTGCAAATAACACAGAGTAAAAAATAATGATGTAACAAGTATCGCGGCAGCCCTATAACTGACTTAGTCTGTTATCAAAATTAACGAAAGTGGCATACCGTTAAAGTGACAATATACGCTGCATATAATGCTATAAATTCAGCATATTTTTTCATGTTTTCAAAGATTATAATATTTTACAACAATGTGAAAGGAAATATATGAATAAATCATTTTTTTCAATTTATTGCCTTACATAATTATATAAGTATTCTTTATTTATAAATTATTTTAATCCTCAGTTTAATATAATAAACTGTAATGTCAAATATTTGTTGTTAATCTATATAAATCCCTAGGTAAATATTAATATTTATTGAGAGATTATCCTTTCATATTCTACAGTCAAATTTACATAGTATAATGTTAATACTAAATTTGTACGGTTAAATAAGCTCTGCCAAAATCGGTCTCTAAAGCATATTTTAATCTACATTGTATTAATAAAACCCAGCTACGAAACTGTATATTATACCTCTAAATAAAAGTGTGTAGTAGTTTGTGGAATTGAATGTCTGAACAAAACGAAAATCTCACTAAAATTTTATTTCAAAGCTATCCCTCGGTAATACGTATAGGTCAATGGAGGTGGTATCTAGCATTGTCCGAAAAATTTACGAGTGTAGGCATCTCTAAGTGAAATACATATAAACTTCTTTTCCCAAGGATATAGTGAAGAATATTTTATAAAATCAATAGAATCTTGCCTCATAACATGACTGAATAAATCCTCATTCAGCAGAGGCAGACAACTATCGAAAAAATAATATTCTCGTAGATATGGGTAAATAAACACCCACGTTAATAATGTCTTGAACTAAGTGGTGAAATCGTTGACATTAATTTTTAAATTGAATTAAAAAAAAAACACATTCTCTGTGATGCAGACGATATAGTACGAATCAAAGTAGGCTAATTCCATAGCCGCAATTCAGGGCGTAAAAGTAGCTTACAAAAGAGCATAATTAGTTATATTTATGGATGTTTTAATATAACTATGGAGAAAAATCGAATGCAAAAGAATGATTTATATAAAAATTATTTGCCGACTTCAATTCAAATACTATTGCAATAAACTTAACTACGATTAAAAAATTAGAATGATAGTTTGTTTAGTTTTTTATTTATTTTAAAGATCAGTAATAAGCCCCTCACATATTAAATAAATAATACTTTTTTAAGATGCTTTTTCCATCCTGTCTAAAAAATGTTACATATTATTATTCAAAAGAAAATATAGCTTTTTATTGGAAAAGAACTAATACATTGTCAAAAAAATGTGAACTGTTTCCAATGGCACTGGAGTGGAATAAAAAATCATTAATTTTGTGAGCTTTTATAATAGCAGTTAGCTGAATTTTATCAATTTCACAAATTTAAAAAAAATGCAATTTTTTGTCAATTATCAATGATACTATACAATAACTGAAGCCTTTGTCTCACTCTTAAGTACAATTGTAGACTCTTGATACAAGCACAATAATTTCACCTGCATAACCGTTTCTACGTGATACAGTGCTTCTTAAACATTAATAAAAGGTACAAATTTGAGCGCTTCTGAACTGTAGAATTGGTGTAGAATTTATTTTATTGTCCGCATGGGCCGAACTTAGCGCCAGCTGCCCCATCGCTCTCACGACTGCTGACGCCGGGAAGCGTTGCTGGGTCACGAACGAACCATAAATATTACTTTACTTATATACAAATAGGGTATTAGAAAAAAACAGTGTGGAAGTAAGTAGACAAAAGCAACCACAAATCAGGCCGGGGCTTAGATTTATTTATGGATTAAACAAAACGCACGCAAAAGTGTTAAAAAGTATAGAAAACAACGCGTTGTTATATCCTTATTAAAAGCTAAAAGTTCTTTTTCAGTAAGTGAATTATATAATCGTCACCATGACGGTCCTGGCTAACTTCAAAAACAATCAACCTGTTTTTTTCATCAATAACCAATCACATATCCGATCAGCCAACGAATCTTCGGCCCCGTCTCTTCTTCTTTGCCGAATCGGACAACTGGACGTCACTCTTATAGAGCGGCGCATTGGAAATCAAAATTCAATTAATTTCTTAACGAAAAAGTTGAAAAAATGTATCGTTTATTGCTTTTGCAATCGTATGACAAAGTTGCTCTATCGTAAGTTGCTGAAGATGCTTGTCAATGATGCAAAACATTCTGTCAGCTACACATCCAGTAGAATAAAAACCTCGTAGAATTTAATTTCATATTAAAAATTAATGCCCACAGAATTACCGCCAAACCCACGTAAGAGTTAAATAGTTGATGTATTCAATTTTAAGTGGGATAGTTAGATAAAAAATCAAAGTTTTTAGTTGCGCAAGAAAAAGATATTTATTTTACAATCATTTCGGCATCATGCTATAGCAAGAAATATCAGATAAGTTTTAATTATTCTTTATGACTGAATTGCTATCGACCATATATTACATTTATTTATTTTATGATTATTGAGGAAATCAATACTTTGCAATATTTACCTTAAATACTGGAGATCTACCAAGAAAGTGCCAATTCAATCAATTTATTCTGGGATATCTGAGCATTACCAGAACTAATCTAGGGATCTTTATCTATTATATCATTTTCATCAATTGATATTCCGACCATGCACGCTTAACGAAATCGGACCCGATGAAACCGTAAATAATTATATTTTGATAGTTATGTTCATCATTTCAGATTCACTCAAAAGAAGAGATAACTAGGAGAATTAAGCAAAATTTATCACACACTTTATGTAAACTATGGTCCAATAAAATAATAAAAACAACATTTGCATTTAAGTCAATATATTAAACTATCATTAATTATTGATGATTTGTGACTACTCAGATTGCTTAAGTCTTCGGCGTTATCATTTTATTGCTGATTTTATGCTGAATGATTGATGGATAAAAAAAAGATATTTTTAAGAAGCTATGGCCACTATTCGAAGAATTAAACGGCGAAATTTTGAAAGGCCTTAATATAAAATAATCATCTTTCATCTTCAATTGCCAAAGAATGTTTTTAATAGCTTTGGCGACAAAAGGGAAGCGTGCGCCGATGATAAGAAATTTAACACTTGTTTTTTATCGGCTTTTAAGTGTTCAGTTTCAATGGCATCATCAATATTGGGATTAAACAATCTACTGCTAAATGTATAGCAACCAGTTCTAAATGTAGAGTTGTCGCAGTTTGTGACACCAAAAATAATTATTAACAGTTCAATTGTGGAATTGTTCCATTTGCTATATCGGTTAGTGAATATGTATGTATTATTTTTAAACTCATATTTTTTTCACATATTTGACTTTAAATGCGGTTTAATTTTTGATTTTAGATTTTTAAGATGCTATAACATTTTTATTGTAGACTATTTAATTTCGTTTATGTATTCTTTGTATGACTAGGTGTCTGTAAATTCTTGTCATAGTTCTTGTATAAATTGTTTTGTAAGCCCTGTAATTTTTAGCACTCATTTTCATATGAATTGACTTGTTAAGATTTATATTTGAATGCTTGTAATGAGAAAAACGAGTCATAAAAATGTAGAAGTAGTAAAGTAGCAAAAAAAATGTATTTTCTATAAATTCAGCGGTAACTTTGTTGAAGTTCTTTTTTAATACAAAATTAAAATTGATAACTTAGCTATTCGACCGGGTTATTATAGTCACTTAGTGATTATAACCAAAGTGGAATAACTAAGTTATCAATTTTAATTTTATAGTGAAAGAAATTGCGTTTTATTTTTAAAATATGCATTTCCACAAAGAATTGACAGTAAACACATTAAAAGTGATCAATAAGAATTTGTTATTGTAGATGGCGCAATCCAGCTGTCACATTTTTAATTTACATTCGGCTGATGTATTTCAGATTCAAAACATCTACTTTCAATAAATTTTAAGTGAATTCTTCAGGTGTTAATAAAACGTAGTAAATTTGTATGTAAGAAAAAGTAATATGAGTGGGTGAATAATTTGTCGAGTCTGAGGTGCAGTGGTCAACGTCGTTGGCTTTGGCTACGTATATCTCGAGTACCGGTACGGTTGAGTCCCGAATCTTGGACTTTAATATCCACAGTAGTGGAATTAAGCGAAATGAATTAAAAACATGGTAGTCATTACAGCGCATACTCAAATCATTTTAAAATACTAGTTTAATTATCGTTTTCGTCACAAATTTCATTTGGTTTACCTTACAATTTCCGGTTATGGCACTTTTAGTAATCCCTTAGAGAAATAAATTAATTTCTCCAAAAATGAGCCGACCAAAGAGATGCGTTCCATCGATTTGAGCCGGGGCTTAAAGTGTAGCTCATGGACATTGCTACTCTTCGTCTTCGTAGCGTATCAAGTACTGTAACATCCAAAGTATACTTTTCCAAATAGGTACCTAGTCATTATAACAGGCAAACTGTCAAAGCTTACGTCCAAATTATCGCAACTTGCCGAGCAGGAACCAAATCCACTTGGCATTATTAAAAAACTTTTTATTATAATTGTTACAGAAAACAACAGGGATGGACAGAAGCGGTCTGCGCGATCCAAAAATTTGTAAAATTTTCAGGCCTAGCACGGTGCGATTAGAATATTAAAATATTGCACAATACACCCAAACCTGACGCAAAGCCCAGATATATTGTTCTCATCCCCGAAAAAGGCCAATTTTTTAAAATCTTAAAACTAATCAATTTTATTCATTGATAATGAACTTTCTGACATAACAAATGTACAATATTTTTTTCAAATAATTAACGTTTTATTATAAATAATATTGCGGTTCTGGCCCGAGCCCGAATCTGAATAGTCTTTACCCACCTGAACACGGCCCACGGGCCGGATCTGTGCAGACCAATGGACAGTAAAATTTTTGCAACACACACTGACTTGAAAAGTGTCACAGTATTTTGAAATTTTTATTTAAATTGTCCTTTTTTGCTTTCAGCTCAATGGATTTTACCTTTTAAATCCCCGAAAAGACATGAATTAATATATGTTTCAAAAATATGACGTTGTCAAAGCACGTCACATTAATTGATATTATATTATGTGCATATTTATTCATGTAAACTTAAAATTTCTTTTCTCTATATAAAGTAATAACATGGCTTTTTCTTCTATTTCTTAGGTGGTATGAAAATAATATGTTGTTGTAATTTCAGTAAATTGCTTTGTCGATCTAAAAGACCTAGCAAAATTGCACGAACGGATAATATTTACAAGATTCTAAATTGAATCATTTGACGTATAATTCCTACATCAATTTCATGGCTTACTCCTCGGATATGCAAAAGCCACACCACTTCTTTGAATACAGCATAGAAAGTAGTGTTTAAGTGGTTCTCGGAAGACATGGTACAAATAGCATGGTTAAGAAATGTGGCGCAAACATAGGGCATTACGAATTCACAAAGGATAAATTAAATGTTGTATTAGATTGAGCACATAGCATTTTTAATAATATAATAATATAATAAATTATATTCATTTTAAAACCTTTAGCTAAATGAGTTTTAAAAATAATTTAAAATATCGAATGAGTGTGCTTGATGGAATTTCAATATTAAATTTGAATAGTTGAAATTTTGTACACTTCCATGTATTTAGTTCAAGTTTACTAGTGTGATCGAATGCCTGAAGATGCCGAAAGGCGAAACCCGGGTTGTTAGTGACGAAATACATGGAAAAATATTATATTGAAATTTAGGAACCGATGAAAACGTAGGCGGTTATTGAAGTTTAAATTGCATTCGTGTATTTTATATTTGTCTTATTATAGCGTGAATGTAAATCAGCATTATTTTGGGAGAGGTATTGATCCTGACTTATCACGCGAATGTGTGAAGTAGAATTATATACTGTCATAATATCTTACGCCTGAAGCACAATGGTGGATCATTTTTATGACCTTGACTATGGTCACCCATCCAAATGCAAAATATTACATAAAATTGAACAATATTTTTATAAATAAAATGCCTATCCAACAAGAATTGAAAGTAAACTAATAAAAATATTGTTATGATAATAAATTAACTACATTAAATGCTTCCTTGCTTATCCAAATCTTTTGCGTATCATTAAAACAAAAGATAAATTTATTATTTATAGCATTTTCTAACACTGAACTTATTTGTTTTTTTTTTTTTAAATTTTTAATAAATATGCTTATGTGTATTAAGTAAGATATATTTCATTAAAAAATCATAAATACCATAAACCTTAAAACACAGTCGTAGAATGTTTAATGATAAATATTATTTATAAATGAATATAGTTAACTGAACCACCCTCTCAGGTTGCAGTAATTGGGAGAAGACGGCCACGCTGCGCTGCATTTTCTTAATCCCAACTAAATAACGCAAGCATGAGTCGTTCTTTATACTAATAATAAAACTACCACGAAGAGTCTAGAAGAGAAAATGTAATTTTCATTTATCAAAAACCACATTTTTTATGCTTTATGAATATCGCAGTTTTTTGTCAATTATTTATTTGATTGGTAACTGAAACACAATACAGTTGATTCCACTTCACTGAGAGGATTAGGATATTTTGACCCGAAACCATCTGCCACAATTGAACATAATCAAAATAAAATTATAAGGTGAATATTTTTTATTCATTCATTTTTACACAAGAACAAGGATAATCGTCGGCCTCTGTGGTCTAGTAGTAAGTGTTTGCCCTAGCAATCAGGTGGGTCCTGGTTCGATTCCCAGCAAGGTCAATATCAAATTTAGATTTTTTCAATGTGAATTTGTGATCTTGGACATGAATGACTTCTAAAAATTCTCATCAAGTTTATCTCGTATGATTTTCTAATTTTCAAAATATTCGACGCATTGGCTTTCAGCTGTAATGCCAGATTTGTTTTTTTTAATATAAAATTAATAATAAGTTCTGAAGTTCAATTTTGCAGAAATACATGAAATCTATCTTGTTTTTGTAAGTTTTGCACTAGGGCTAGAGTACGCAACCGGTCGATCGCGAAGCAGAATTTGGATGAGCCCAACTATTTTATTTTACGGATATTGAACGATATTTGTTCTTTTAAAAGTCGATCACCATGAAAATTAATATTAAAAGTAGAGGTCTTTTTGCACTTTTCTTTTCATTCACATTTTTTCCACCTTTCTCGCTTATACCTATCCGAATAAAACAAAAGGTTTGCGTTGTTCTGGCCTAGCGGTCAACTTTCGACTTGTTGGTTTGTAAACACAGTACCTTCTTAGATTTGAGAGTGTCATGTATTAAATAAATTGTGTAAAAATGTTCCCCATGTCTCAAAAGAAGAAATACTTGTCTAGTTTTGTAGCATTATATAACAGTGTTATACAGTTTTTGGAGGAACATAATGAGGTTGATATTTGTTAACAATTAAAAACGGTAAACAAAGATGCCTTTTATTTGGCAGATAGATCTGCAGCTAAAAAGTACCACTAAAAGTCTTAAGGTACTGCAAAAAATATTGTTTTTATTTATTGAGAGACCTTCGTATGTTCTTAACGTATAACAAAGTTCATGTTTTTCAATTCACAGTACTTCTTTAATATGTTAATTTTCTCTATCTACAGCATAAATAAAAACTTTTTTTCCGAATCTTCCATCTCCTAAAAAGTATTGCATACTGACACTGGATTGCATTACTGTGAAGGAAATTTTATTATAAAAACATATGCAAAAATGGGCGGTAGGTATAAAAAGGTTGACAACCACTGCACTACGGCATCCAATACTGGACCGTTTTTATGATTCCGAGATTTCAGGATTCATAATTTATCAAGTTCCGGGATCCCGGGATTGGTCATTAAGCGTAGTTTCATGTCTTTAATTGCATTTTAAGGTGTTACATGTCAATTCATGGTCGAGAGGCAAAAGAAAGAAAATTGTATTTTAGAAATAAAATACAAAGAACGGATTCGCTCATCGTGATCATTATCAACTGATGATAATGGTCGAAATGGACGAAACCAGTTGTGATCATTATAAAAAAATGGAAGTAGTAAAAAGTAGTAGTGTTTTTATTTTTAAAATATTTTTGATTTCCCATTTAAAATTCAATTAATTCTCATTATTGCTTCAATTGAAATGATTTTTTTAGTGTTTGTCTTTTTTGTGCGTTGGAATGGTTTTTCTATTTATTGAGAATCTAACAGTTTTTTTGAGCTATTTATTGTAATTAATAATATATTAAAATATTTCTTAGGTATATTCTGATGATTGTCATTTTATTACAAAGTGTTCAACCTGTTGGGATTTGAGCGATTATTCATCATTAAAAGGGTTATAAATAATTGCCCTTTGTGTTAGATAGTACTCACTTGGTACACTTGAACTTTTGTATCGATAGCGTGCGCTTCGGATTAGATGCACTCAAACTTTGATTTTAATAGTTTCCACTTAGTCACGGATTCTTTTTACAAAGTGAGTTAAGTTAACTGGTTATGTTAGGGTTGGTCTGATTTGGTTTGTGTAATGTATTCTAATGCGTGGAGCAAAGACAATATAGGCGGTCTAATATAAAGTAAAAATAAGTGACATTTCATTACAGCTTTGTGCAACTATCGATTTCAAAATGTGAGTATTTATATTGAGCGAAAACTATTTTATCTATGTGAAAATATTTTTTCGTAAGTGTAATTTATTTCTTCAATTTTAAAATATATTTTAGTATGTGGGATCACTTTATTTTTAGTGAAAGAATTTGCTTTTGGTGCAAAGTATTTGTCATAAGTGAAAGCTATTTTTATGAAAGTTAATATAATTGAATCAAAAGTGCATTTAATTGTAAGCCTTATTAAAATAGCAAAAAAATTTAATTTATGGTATCGACTAGTGATTCCAACAATTCGTCATTTTCAACTATTCGAATATCGAATAGTAAAACTGAATTAAAACTGATTGGTTTCTGAACTATGAAAATACTATTAAAAATTTAATTTGAAGAATTTCCAACATAACATTATATAAATACACATTCCAGTACCGTTCCATTGTAATGCAAAATTTAAAATTTGCAGCAGCGTCGGATTACTACAGCGGTATTTCTTCAATTACTGAAATTACGGCATGTTTACATTTGTCTTATTATTATCAAAAAAAAAATATCACTTATTCTAGGAACTATATTTATAAAAATATTAACAATTAAAAGTATTTTTTACATCGTTGGTCATCCACAAAATACCAATAAATATCTAAAAGGAACACAATATCGTTACTATTAATGGCCTGTGGATTCCCCATTGAAATGTAACGTTAATTTAATGTTAATAAAATCCGATATTTAACATAATGTTAGAAAACTTATAACAGCTATTTCGAAGTTCATTAAAAAAACAATACAATATAACAATGTAAGTATTTTGATTGCAACGCAATGTTATGTTGTATTTCGCGAAGGGGTGTTTTTCTTAAGATTTTATTAAGTACCTGCATAGTACATTCCAATTTCAATGTGAGGTTTTTTTTCTTTGTTTTTTTTTCGAAAACTTTTCGAGTAAAGTTTAATTAAACTTTGAAAACAAAGTACAAGAACATAATTACAAAAAATGTTGTTTTCCCGAAAAAGGGAACAAATAAAAATGGTTTCGCAGTAGGTAGATTTGTTTGATATTACTTATTTCAAAGATTTTTTTTTGCATATGGGTAGATTACGTAAGTTTCAATATTTAGATACAGCCTGTTTAGTTTTTGACGTCGAAACATTTGATTAAACCATTTTATATACAGTATATACGTATTTTTATAATACGCGTCAAAGAAAATTTTTCGATTCAATAAAATCGAATTAATTAATTTCAGTACAGATATTTATTTGATCTAATTTAAATATATAAATATATATATAAGGTCAATATCATAATTCTATTATCACTTAATGTGGAAGAACAAATGAGTAAGAAATTTTGATCATTGAGCATTGTATCATTGACAGAATTTGATAAATTAAATCTACACAATATAATGATTGAATTGGAATTCACTTGTTAAAAATCCATCATAATAAGGTACGTACTTTCGAAAAAATTTTGAGCAATTAATCATAATCAACAAATGAAAAACATAGATCTTTGGGCGACACAGAACATTAAATAAAGCCATATTAATTCAAGCTACGTAATTTTACAGTGTCGTCAAGAAGTAAAACTTTGATTGAAAAAATAAAAGTTTTAATAGTTGGTTAGAGAATTTAATGGGATGATTAATTGTCATTTCATTTGAAGAATTAAAACATCAGCTACTGCGTACTTATTCAGAATTAAAATGCCAGTATTAATATATTCCGATAATAAATTAGTATACATAAGAAACAATGAACTCTCATAAGAAAATTAAAATATCTTGGTGGGTTTCAAAGTTGATTTTATCTGTTATAAGCCATAAATGTTTACCACGCTAAATTGAAGTCTGTATAGCTTATTAAAAATAAATCATTGAGCGAAATATGTAACTCTCTGTAGTGTGGTACGGTATTATTATAGCGAAAAGATCCCTGTGAATTGCATTGAATTGAAATAATTTCTAATTACTGCGATAGAAAAAAAAAATACTATATTTTTCAAAACTGGATATTAATGAATGGCTGTTTGACTTAAGCGAGCAATAGGACATATTGCCTAATCAAGAGAGTAATAAAAACAAGTTAATAAAATATTTGCAACCTCTGGCACAAAAAAATGTACCTATTTATTTGAAATTCGTGAGGCCTTATTAGATTTATCGGTGCGAACAACCGAGGCTTTATTTCTCGTTCTCAAAAAAGGAAAAAAAGGAGAGAGAAAAGGTTTTCACGTATGACAGGGCGGTAACATTGACGAATTTGTGTCTAACCTCACCTAACAGCTTTCAGGGATCAGAGAGTAATGTTGAACGAGTAAAATCGGGAGCTTTCATTTTAAAAACTGATTTTTTGCAACATAAGATACAAAGTATCAATTACTTTGTTTGCAATTTATGGTGAAATTATCGATTTTTTGGCATTTTTGAGAAAGAATGCGAACTAAAAAATAGAGAAATAAAGACTTGATAAATAGTTAAAAAAATTTGTAATGTGTTTATATTTGAGCTATTTCGACACTCCATCGTTCTTATCGTTGCTATATTCTACATTAATTTTAACCATTATTTTGTTGTTTATGTTTTGTATAATTATTACTTTTTATATTTTAAGACATCGACTGAGGGTGCTTGATGGAATTTCAATATCAAATTTGAATTATTGAGATTTTGTACACTTCCGTGTATTTTGTTTACATTTACAAAATGTTTGTTTTGTCACATTTAAAAAAAAGGATTAAGACGATTCTCGAAATTTTAACTCAGGTATCATTGTGGATCCTAGACGTATAATATTTTATCTTGTAAATAATATTTTTCGTATTTGTATCTTCTATATAAACGTTAGACAGTGTTTACTGTCTGTCAGTGCGAGTCCATTCGTGAGTTCAAATTCCTAAAGATGGCAAAAGGCGAAACCCGGGTCGTTAGTGACAAAATACATGGAAGTGTACAAAATCTCAATAATTCAAATTATTAGTTTATTTATTTATAGTGCATTTCCGTCAATTGGTGATTATAAATATATTTTTTATAATGATCATTTTTCCTAAATAATGAATCAAATCTTTGTACTTAAATATTTAAAGAATATGTTCAATCAGAAAGGTCAATCGATGACTATTGCTGCTATTCGCATCATTTTGTTTCATATATATTACCAAGTTAATTACGATTAGCTTGAAAATCTACCAACTGGATGAAACCGGTCTTGATGTTTAAATAACGATTTCGATGTGTGCGTTTTTCATTAAGTCAATTGTGTCCATAATTATGAAAGTGACGTAAGTCAATAAAACACTGCCTTGCTTTATAAATTAACTTTTGTAAATTTTTACTGTCAAATTTAAATAGTTTAAATTTTGTACATTTAGTACTACACGTGCAATGTTGGAGACATGGACCGCCGATGGATTATTTAGTGAGGACTGTTTGTAAAATTTGTTGTATGTGTTGTTTATATTTCTTTTACATACATTTGATCCTTAAAACGGGGATTATCATGGTGGATTGCAATGACGTAGTAGCTGGAATATGTTTAAAAAGATATTTGTTCGTCATTGCTCGTCGTAGTAATTGACAAAATCTTACATATACATTTACGATGCATATATTTATCTAGATATTTTGGATACCACTTGTGAATACTTTCAATGCTACCGTTGCCGATTTCGGAAACTTTCTGTCCGAGATTTTTTCCAACGGAAACTAGCTTGAGTAAACATATGGCCTGTCATCAAATATTGAAACGACCATCCGCTGTTGCAAAGATATGTGTTGCATGCGGATCCAAGTGAGTCATAGATATCTTGTACGGAGTTGTGCTAGTTCAAAACAAAACAAAACGTTTTAAGAGAATTAAAGAACTAATCTTGACTGCTTGTAGGACATAGTTCAGTACAGGATTCGAAACGCAGGACACAGAATGATTAACTTAATTAAATGGGCCACGATGGTCAGCATGAGATAATTACAGAAGATATGAATAACTAAAATAGATTTGATGTCAAGATATCACAATAAGAAAATCTCTATTTAATACTATTCACAGTAAGAACATTTACGTTATATTACCGTTTAAAACAAAAGATTTATTTGATTTTGATAAATTGAAAACAATGCTCCGGAAGCTTTTATGGGGTTAGCTTGGATGAACTTTAAACTTTAAACTTTAGGCACTGGTACGATGAGTATTATTAAGTTGTTGATTTCAGTGAAAATTAATTTTAGTTTTAGACATTAGATTCGAAAACATTTAAATTCCAACAAAATACCTGTGGAAATTTGTCAATTTGAACAACGTATTTTTTTATTGCCTATCATTTTGGTTTAAAGTTGCGTTGCCGTTATTGCGGAAACAATGGCCCCCATATTTCGGCTGTTTTGTCGATACCAAAATTATAACATATTACGATTTCATTATTAAATGACTATTCGCCCAATAAGCGTCAAATCTGTGGAGAGGTTTTCCTGCATCGGATTTATTTTCATGCTCATAATTTAATTCAAAGAAACAATAAATTTAAGGAATTTATGAAAATTATTGTTTTATAGTTATGACAGAAATATTTGTTTTTATATTAACTGTCGAAATAGCGGTATTGCGATACCAATAGGCCGTTTTTTTTATGATTATTTTTTGGAGAAAAGATGGGGGTAGCGCTCTGGGGGGCACAAACCGTAACTACGCCGCTGGTCCTAGACCTATCCTTCTGTCCATACTCTCTTCGAAAAAGAGAGGTTGAGTAACTGAGTAACAAGCGGTTCTTTTGTTGATGTATTTCCATTGGGAGTGGACACGGTAAAAAAAGACATTTTTTTATAAAGAAGATTAGGACCGATTTTGCTTATCGCAAGCATTATCAACCGATGTGAAAGTAGTACAAAACAAAATGTGTTTTATTTCCTTTCAGTATGTTTTGTAAGACAAATCTTAAAAAAGCATTGTATTCGGAATACATAAATATTTTTTCATTAAACATGACGTATCTTTAAGCATACTTAAAAATTCTTGTATTGTATTAGTATAGTTTACAATCTAACTTTAGAACGCCTGTTAAACTAAGTAAGTCTGTACCTAACATTGAAAACTTGAAGGAACGTCTGAAAAAAGTTTTGTGCAATAAGCACTCAAAAAAGAGTTTTCTTAATATCTACCTAAGTAACGATTTATTCCCACTTCTTTGTCTACTTGTTTTTGAGCACACACATTTGCATAAAAGCTAACATTTCAAGAATTTATCGCGGGCACTTTATTTGTGTTTTATAATACTTAAAGCGAAGGAAAGTGTGAGTAAAACGAAAATACAACGACTGAACTGAAACTTATTCAGAAAAAGTACTCAGATGAAACTTTTACTTTATAACAGTGAGTACACAAAACAATACTTAAAAACACCCAGCGGAATAAAAATAAACTGTTATATTTAATTATCAATCAAAACGTATGGTTCTATAAGGTCCGTCCACCCCGACGCAAATGATCTGCCTCTATCGAAGGATCTGACTTTCTTTTTCAATGGTAAGTTGAATATTCAATCATTATAAACGTTATAAACTAATAAATATGTAGTGTTAATAGACATAAAAAACTATTAGCAAAATAGTAATATTCTACCTCTTTGAAATAGTAAATTATCAGTAATTGATAAAGTATGTAGTATTCCAATTAAATTGAAGCTCTCACCAGCTCAGCTGCATACCTGTAAAATAAAAACAATCATTAGTAAACAAAGCAATTTATGCGAGCCACTATTTTAAAATAACTGTTTTAACTTCTTGCTTCAAAATATTTACGACCCTAATAATTCAAAGAATACGTCCGTGCATCTAAAATATATGTGGCAAAGCCTGCCTGTCTACCTTTAAAATCAAGAACGAAAGGACATAATTGGCAGCGAGATTCATGAGTCAAGTAAACATTTTACTTTCCAAAGTATAATTAAAAATGAGGTGAATCACTATCAATCAGTCAATAATTTAATCATAATATAAACAATTGAATAATAAAGTCCGTACCATATGACATCCGTTAAATGGTATCCGAATATATTATACCGAACCCATTTTTAACGAAAAGTGAGTTCATTGAAACTTTAAACTAATTATTCAATTGGTCAATTTATACTAATGGAACTCTACGTAAATATAGATGGATTCAGATAAATTTACGCAAATAAATGATCGAAACCATCTCAAAAAAATTGTATTGATAATGATTCAGACGTCAATTTGCATATATAAATCCTTGATTGATTGAATTGGCATTTACTTGGTAGAACTACAAGATAAAATATCAAAGTATTCAATTCTACAAAATTGTGTTATGTAGTTGATAGCTATTTCGACTTAACACCATCGTCAGAACTATAGTTAAACTTATTTTAGCTTAACTATATATACTGTTTAGAAGAGAAAGATAATAATATGTCATCTTATTTATATATTCCAACATCATAACATTTATTTAAAATTAAAATATTTACCGTACTAATTTTGTTTTGTTTAATAGCGTTAAGCCGAAATAGCTATCAAATACATAATATAATTTTGAAGAAATAAATACATTTTATCATATTAAATCGTTGATATTCAAATGTTATATCGGCCCTGTTAAGAAACACTAATTAAAAAGAAACATTAATAAAAAGGAAATGATTACACAATAGATTGAACACTCCAGAAAATTTAATAAGCTAATTACTACGGACTTGGTAAAAAGCCCTGCGAAGTTGAAAAGCGATTTCATAAATACGAAATAAATCCGACAACATCAAAGGAAAAAGACAATTCTTTTAAAGCCATTCTTGGTTTGGTTATGCAGAGTGAGCCACAAGTGTCCGACAACCCTTTAGGGTCTGCAATTCCTTTTTCACGTGATCCGCCCTTTATGAGATTTTGCATAAACATTCATGACTAACCGCATACCGAAGTAACATTCTATTCGCGATCCCGGCGGGACCAAAAATACTTTAATAAAATATCTACTGACATAAGTATTATACTCGCGTCAGTGGATTGAAGTTAGAAAATTTGAT
The DNA here is from genome assembly GCA_022494535.1 of Himalopsyche phryganea. Taxonomy (NCBI): domain Eukaryota; kingdom Metazoa; phylum Arthropoda; class Insecta; order Trichoptera; family Rhyacophilidae; genus Himalopsyche; species Himalopsyche phryganea. Next base: position 2,903,442 of record JAGVSL010000044.1, on the reverse strand, counting down.
ACGTTAAATGAATTTCACAGCTACTTAGATAATAAATTTTCAATATTAAACAAAAATTGATCATACTGTATCTATACCACCTCGATGTTCGATAAATTCGGCGGTAATTATGTGGAAATTTATTCTAAGTTTATATTAAAATTGATAGCTTTATCATTTCACTTGATATGTCACTAGATGTTAAACGTACTTCACCTTTTTGAGAAACCTCTTTCGACAAATTTTATTACAACTACTTCTTGTGTTTAGCAAAACGCTTTAATAAAAAAGGCACCTCCCTATCATTGATGATTTTATATAAGAACACCATATTCTCTTTTAGCACGGATTTATTTTAGACAGTTTTTTAATAACGGCGTCCAATGGAATGGAAATTATATGTTTCTGTGTTCATTGTATCTTATAAAATGATTTTTTTTGCACAACTGTTTGTATGGAACGTATTCTCTGGGTAAAATGAGATTCGAGTGTATGCATCTACTCTTCCAAACTAAGCACAATTGTCGTATCTACATTTTAAAGATAGTCTAGTTGTACCGCGATATGTTCTATAATACCTGTTTTCTTAGCAACAAAGTTTTCAATTTTATGTAAGCTGCACTATTCACGTTTAGTTAAATATAACTTTTGGATGTGGAGCATATACCTTACTAATGGAGGTATCTCAACAGAAGTTTTTCTACGAGAACTACTTGTTACTCAGTTGCTCGAACTTTTTCAAAGAGAGTAGGGATAGAAAGATAACGTTAGGACGGAATGAATAGTTGGCAAAACGCTCATACTGGGATTGAACTCGTGAAATACGTAACCAAAGCCAAAGACTCAAATAACTCATTTGTACATAAAAATAGTTTCTTAATAGGTATATTAATGCACTGAGGTGTAAAAAATTCGTAACATGTCAAAAAAAAAACAATATTGGAAAGAAATTTATCTATTATATTCGGTTAACAGGCATTAAAAAATTAATATGTGTAAAAACAATAACAAATATGCATGACTCATGACATGTTTAAATTCGTCAAATGGCAGAATGACGATTCTAATATTCACAAAGGGTCGAAATTTTTTTGAATATATAAATATACTGTATTTACTAATACTTTTCGTTTTTATAACGGTGCAAAAAAAAATAATTGATCGATTTTCTTAGACGGTGCAAAAAACCGTGTAAATCGGGTGTACATGCATCGTTATTTATGCATATTTGAACAAAATATTATGCAATAATAGATGTTTTTTGTTGTCAGGAAAACAACTCGTAGAATTATTGTCTATATGTTATTTTATGTAACATATAGATTATCCGTATTATATGTTTCATTAGATGAAAATGTCTTTGACAACTAAATAATGTTTGCGAGATTCAATATAACAAGAGTAAATACGGAAAGGATGCGCAATACCGGATGCAGATAACGTAACGAAACTGATCAACAACAAGTGGTTCTCAAACAACTAGAAAAAATTTTCTTTTTTTATCAACAATATCAGTACTCAATTTAAAGCATATAAACCCCTAATAGAATATATCAACAGAGGTTTTTTAACGAGAACACTTATTATTCAGTCACTCAAAATTGCTTGCATTCAGAAAGGGTGAGAATAGAAGAAAAAGGATAAGTAGAAAAATAATCGCTCTCGTTACGTCTCATTTTTTAGTTGTGGAAAGAAATAGTTCCATTCCTCGTTTCCTCATCGACAAATCGAGAATTAAAACCGATGTCTACGCTATAGTCAAAAATCTTACGACAAAGTTGGTCTGAAGATTCTTCTCAAACATATGAAACATGATTCATGCTTACTAACTAAACCAGTACAATAAAAAGTCATCGATTTTCATTTTATATGAAGTACATTTTTCTATATTTTCATCATAACGATGTAACGATAAGTTAAAATTCTTAACGACCTGACGGTGCCACTCAGGCATCGTAAAATTTTTATGCAACAAATGATCTATATTACATGCCATTGCTTGCACATAATGTAGATCCATTGAATATTTAAATAATCCATCAAATATACTGAATTCATAATACGTATTGGAGAAAAATATTTCACTATATTTTTTTTTTACATATTATATAAAGGTTTCTTCAATCGACGTTTAACGACGCCTGTTTGAGACAGCACCTGACCTCGAAGCCAGCCATTCTTATTGGCAATCAAAACAAACGGCGTGCGCCACGCATACAAAGCATCTAGCTTGTAACTGTAAGCTGTATCTTGCCCACATCTGGTGACATTGAAGCGTTCAACTTTTATTCTATTGTATTTATATTCTGTCAATAAAGTAAGGTTTTATTATTCGAATATACTTTTCATTACATTTATACGAATGTAATGCGTGTATATTCAACTGTGCATTTAAGCTTTCGGTGGAATGATAAAGGTTTTCATCTGTAGCGATTAGGGTATCCAATTCCGGACCCTATTTAAGATTCTGGGATTGGTCTTAAGTGTAACTTCATGTGTACATTTAAAACTTAATTTGTGTCCATTGTTGCTTCAATTCGAATGTATATATGATTAGATTTTTTTTGTTTATTAGAATGGTTTCTTTTATTGATTTAACATGAGACAGTCATTTACAAAAAAAGAGGAAAATATTTTTAAAAAAAGCATAAAGATCAAAACAATTTTACAGTTTATTTTATTTGTTGCATTATTTGACAGGTTTTACCAAATAGTATCCAAAGAGAGGACATGTCTTTCATTTTGACTGTAGAATATTGTCCTCCATTCATTGATAAGCGGTCCTAATTTATCCTCCATTTGAAATTGGTTAAGAACGGCTGTTACGAAATATGAGAAGAAGGGTGACTATAATAGATTTATATTAATTTTAAATGTATTATAAAAAAATATGTACATGAACAAACCAAGGTACACGTTGTAGTTAATCAGGAAGTTTTAATTTGATATTTGAATTATTTTTTAGCATTTACAGCGAATCGCGAAATCTCAGAATTGTCAGAGTATCAATCCCGGGATTAGGGGATTTAACAATTGACCGGAATCCCCGATCCCAGGATTGGAAGCCCTGGTAGCGAAGCATTATGTTCCTTGATTAGTGATAAGAGGTTCCTGGTCAGATTTCTATCTGTGTTAAATGAAATGAAATAACAAAAAGACACCTGTTTTATTGTTGGTTAGGTAGGGTTAGGTTTAGGTACAAACATAATGAAGTTTTTTTCATAAAAACCCAATTGCAAAGGTTAACGTATTACAGAATGACTTAACAATAAAATGCTATCTCAATAAATAAAAAACAGTTTGCGTCTTACTATTTAAACTTTTCATAATGATCATGACCGGTGTCACTCATTTCGAGCATTATTAACTGATTTTAGTTTCCACCAAGAATTGAAAGTAGCAAGTTGAAAATTTTTATAATGATGTTGTGTCTTTTGAAGACTTTTGGGATAACAAATAACTAATTTGTTTTTTATTAAAGTAAATATTTTCTAATCATATTATCTACACGAAATTTATTTCTTGCAATTTTTTAATGAATTAATTTTCTAAAGAGCCTATGTGCTCCCAGTTGAGCATCTTAAAAGAAGTTCAATATCTCTTTTTCGGAGATCGTGGAGGTTAAAGGATAAGGCTCGGCAATGTGAAGTAGTTAGAGAATAGTTAATTAATCTTTCTCACTACGCCTCGAATCGGGGAGGGGATTTAAGCATCATAGAATTGATACAAAAATACATTAATAGATTAAACAAATAATGAATTAAGTGTCCGTAGTCGCATTCGATCCCGTGGACACTGTCTAAAACAATTCACCATTAGACTACTGGACCAGCAGATAATATATTAAATTCCTCGTGAAAACTACATATATTTAATAAAACGAATTTATTCAAAACTATCAAAGACCACGTCAGTTTCACGTTCATTTCAGTTACCCGACCGTATCACTCGAAAATGTTTTCTTCCAATTTATTCAACACTTTGGCACCCTGAAAATGTTATGAATGGAAAATTTATATCGATAAACTTATCATTTTTCCCTTGCACCGGTGAGCACACTCGCATCTCGGATAAATGGAATGATTCTTCCGGTCGTGCTTTCGCTTCGGGGTCACAAATGACAGCATACATGGAGATAACACTTGATGAAACACACGGGGGTCTACTTTACCCGGCGGAATATTTAATCATTTTAACTTTATTATTTTGGTATGTATGTATATTGTACCATCAGCCATTTTACTCTCTTTATGATATACAGTCTGGCAAAAGCTATAATAATTAATAACATTTTGAATTCAAAATCTTTATTTTGCTATCAAGTGTGTTGTATTGCGATTTTGGGATAAAATATGATGATTTGTGATTCGAAAATGATTTCATTGGAAATATTAAATTCATTATTTATTTATTAATAATAAATAGGGTGACTTATCTTTGACTTTTTAGTTGAAATGGACTAATTTCATATTGAAATACCGAGTTGTAGGAGAAAGGGTGCATCAAATTTTGATGGATAAGTGAGTCCAAAAATGTCAGTTTACAAGAGACTTTAAACTCATGAAAAGAGTTTTTCGTATCAATATTTAGATCAAGTAAACTGATATCCTCGCCCCCGACTTCTAGAGTAAATTGAATTGTATCATCTAACGAATCGAGAAAATTATGAAAGTTAGTAAATTTGTCCACCAATTCGATCAAATATACAAAGAATATCATCAACTCATTCAATGCTGAACTAATTATCTAGATATTAATGGCTGAGTCCACGCAATGCAAATCTTTATTTCTAACTAAATTGTATTCTAACGATTCTAACGAAGTCAAATAGAAGAAGGATATCAGCTTTACTTAAGGTTGAACACCAAAAGTGTCGCCGAAGTTCTTTATCAAACAATTTAGCTATAAATAATAATTAATTTATTCGATGTACTGTTTTCAAAGCTTATCGTTCTGTCAAGTATTCGCCTGTTGCTCAACACTTATATAAAAAAACTTATGTAAATCTACAAAATTTGATAATGAAATTCCATCAAGCATCATCAGTCGATTACATTAAAAAAAATATTTCTAAAAATAACAGTCACCTTTTTTCTAGTTAAAGTAACGAAAGCTTTTTTCTTTAAGCACAGTCTTAATGTTCACGAGGTTCTAAAAAAACAATTGATAGTATTTTACATGCTTTGTTAGTCTAAATAAAACGTTTTTTAGTACTCTATTACTAGTTTATATAAATTGTAATTGATATCACTTTTAAGGTGTTAACTGTCAATTCTTGGTGGAAAGACATTATATTTTAAAAAATAAAACACAATTCATTTGTACTACTTCCACATGTTTATAATGCTCGTGATGAGCGAAACCGGTCCTGATCATTATAAATATGTGTGGAAGTAGTACAAATGAATTGTGTTTTATTTTTTAAAATGTAATTTATATATTACTATTTCAATGTCTAATCCATACCTAATCAAAGTGCAAACTATTGAAATAAAAGTTCAAGTGTAGGAAGTGAATACTATCTAACACAAAGCGGAATTATTTACAACCCATTTATAAATGCTCAATTAGTCAATTACTATTTGAGATCCTTTAATCATCGCTCGTTGTATGAGGGTTATGGCTGCCCGTGCACAATTCTCAATTCTCAACGATCTCATTTCAATTTTGTGGCATCCGAGTGAAAATGGCGTGTGATTCGAAATGAAATGTGCCTTCGTTCGCGATAGGGGAACATCATGATTGAGCGGTTTGCCTTAAAGACGTCCTACTTCTTTGCAGAATCGATCTTTATAGATATCACTTTATTAAAAAATCAGGCTCTTGTGCGAAGCCGGTTCAAAGCAGTATATAAGTAATAAAAATATTTTCAATCATTGAAATAGAAAGAGTTAAAATGGATTGATCAATTAATTTAAATCAAATCACCTTTTTCTTACTAGTGCTTCGATAACGGTTTATTTGAAACAATTCATTGTAAGTATCATCATCAACAGCCAGCATTTAACGTATTTCTCTTTTATTGATAAATCTAATCCATCGCCATGGCCATGGTCATACCCTTTAACGGATAATATTGACGTATAATTGAAAAAAATTCTATCGTACAATTCTGTTGACTTTTTCCAAACTGTTTTAACGGTCAAATGATTTTCAATGCTTCTACTATAAATGGTATTTAACACAACAGTACAGACACATTTTTTTCAGTTCATAAATTAAGTTAACCGACTAATCCGATTATAAAATTACCGTTTTGTCATTGCATTTAGCCGTTGTATTAAATACGAAATACACGATAAGCCTACGGCGCATATTTTCCTGTTTTGTTAACATATTGTTACTTACGTTGCGTGCATAGCAACTGTGTCAGTATAAGAGCACCTGCCTAATTTCGTAGAATTTAAAAAACATAAACAGCCACCTTAATGGTAGGCATTACAATTTGTGGATTTGTCTGACGTTTTAAAAAAGTCATAAAATACATAATATTTGATCGGTTTATTAACAATCGAATAATTTACTGACCGTCCCTGCTAGATACAGTTATAGTTTCTGACAGTAAATTTGATTTTCTTAATTCTTGGTTGAAAAACGGGCTTTAAGAAAAACGAAGAAGAAACCGCAAATTTTTCAGCACTTTTATTTAAGGGCCAGTTTTTCTCGGTCAGTGATTTTTTAAAATTGAATCAGAAGGGTTTGGTATTTGAATTTTTCGATATCTCGTAGAATGAACAAGAAAAAATTCCGTGGTGGGACACGATTAATAATAAATAATATTCGCAGTACCTGACTCATCTCCTACAAATGGGACAGAGAAATATATGTTCAATTCATCTATAAAATATGTTCATGTTTTCCCGGCGACCGCCAGTTTCTAATTCAGAGCGGAGAATAAGCGCGTACTGCGTGTTGAAAATGGGAATGAATTTGAATGCAGTATTTTACAATTTAATTTCGTCGGCCTCCGTGGCGCAGTAGCGCAGGTAGTGTCGCTGGCTACGGTTACGAATCAATATGATCATAATCCAATATACATATCATACTTTTTTGAATTAAAAACTGTTCCTCGAATTTTTTTCATACTATTGAGAACTGTTACTCTTCTGGGATACTGCCATATTTTTTTTCCACATTAATTTACATTTTCCATTTTAATTCATGAGCGATTTATATTACATGGCTTTTCAATCTTTCATTACGTCTTTCAGCTCTATGAGTTATTTTGTAACATATTTTTTTTTAAATGCAACTGCATCGTTACCAGTTGTTACTATATTTAGTAATTTTTTTGAAAACAAATTATCACTAAGCGTTAATTCCTTGCAGATTAAAACCTCGTGTACATGAGAAAAGAAGACGCTTAAGTTTATAATTTGTTATCCATCGCAGATAAATGTATAAGCAATATGAATTCTGATCACAAAATAATGTGAACAATGATTCATTTTTTCGACCTGTGTGGGTACCATAGCATAATTAATATAAGCTCCACTAATATTTGGAAAAAAAAATAGTCGTACGTCTCTGAACGAAAACTCAGATTCGTAGGGGCGTAGAAGCTTCAGAAGTAGAGGCAACAGGTCGCTTGAGGTATCACCTCGGTTGTGTCAAATTGACCTTATAGTTGCTTCGAATATTGCAACGTACATGAGTATAGAATACGATGCGCTGCTATGTGCAGAGCATGAAAAAATTGAGATATTGTGAGAGTTTCGTTTGAATATCACAGTAAGTAAGTGCGAATGAATGCGTCAAAGAAAATCAAATTACTATGTAATATTATTCTCCTAAATTAATTATACTTAGACTCTTAGAGAGAATATTTATAATATATTCAATTCAATTCGTTAATGAAACAGCACTTTTTAAATACACACCATTATTTGTGTACCAGTGAAGATAAGTAATAATTCAGCTCCCAAGATACTCTTATTGGAGTATATCTCAAAAGATCTCTTTCTACGAGAACTTCTTGGTACTCAGTTACTCAACGTTAGCAAATCGCTCTCGCTGCACTCCGTTTAAAGGATCAGATGGGTAGGAGGAAATTTCAGACATCACAGACACCCATGCCTTCGAACAAAAACCAAAAATCAATTTATGAAACTATCTACTGCGTGAGAACCGCAACTGCAGCCAATGACGTTAATCCGTCGACCACGGACCCATTCATCTAATTCATGGCAATAAGCTTCTTTATAACTGAACTGAACAAGACTTACAACACTACTTGATGACGAAACGAAACTTTCATTTAAGTATCATTAAATATTGACCGTTATAATTTTACCAACAAGCGCAATTAGTACACTGAAAACATATTATTTGAGTATACTAAATAAGAGTGAGAGTTTCTTCAATTATTCTTAAGAGGTATCATAAATAATATGAGTTGAATTCTACAGAACGGCCAAAATGTATCATAGTATCGCCTGAGAAGAACATAAAAACTTTCTTGTTACAAGCCGCATCATATAATATTTTTTCTTCTTTTACGTTCGTCAAAAGTGGGATAAAAAAAGTTTTTTCACTAACCCTACCACTGTCGCCGAGAGGCGTTTTCTTGAACATTATTTTTTTACGTTATTAGCTCCTAACACGGAAGCGAAATTTATGTTGTTCATTTATTTGTGTTAATATTGCAAACTTTTAATCTCTTATGAATTGACGTTATCGGACACATATATTGTCGCTGTTTTGGAAGAACAAGACACTAACTGAAAAATACTAGTGTTGAGTAATTGGTTTTTGAAGTATGTCGAATGTTTTAAATGCTGTACCTTTTTCATTTCTTTTTGTACAAAACTGATTTGAAGTAAAAGTGTAATTTATAAAAATAAGTGTTTTCTGCCATACGGTTTGAAATAAGGAACATTTTGGTATAACTAACGCAATATGTATTTTTTCGAATTAACGTTTTCTGTTAGAACAGCGTTGATATGATCAATGTATCATTGTTTTGTCCCGGTGCGGACGGTTTTCATAGATTGATCTTTCAATCGATTTATGGATTTCTGTTCGTAGTCTGAGACCTCCCTCCCACCTATCCCATCCTCACGGGGCGTAACGAGAGCGATTAGCTAACCACTAGTCCTGTCATAGCCCTATCCTTCTGTCCCTACTCTCTTCGAAAAAGAAAAGAGAGGTTGAGCAACTGAGTGACAAGCAGTTCTGGTAGAAAAAATTCTGTCAAGATACCTCCATTAGGAGACCATATGCTCCACATTGGGAGCGGACATGGAAAAAAAAAAAAAAATCATTGTTTTACTGATTGTATTGAATTGGCTTTTAATTATGAAGCATATCAAACTATTTAGATCCACAAGAATAATGTAAAAGCTTTTTAGTATAACACCATCACCATACAGATGCAGACTTGGTGAGAGCTCCATTATAATCTTCTGATCAAGAATTGATGACGAACTAAATACTTGTTGACAAATCGTAATTTTACATTATCCTGTTTTTTTGCTGCTTTTACTGACCAATCGATGAATAAGTTAAATATTTGTTGTGATCAATAAAAAATATTTTTCGTGGCTACTGAGCCGTCCTTTGGAGCCCTGCCGTATTTTTGGGGAATGTAGGTAAATTTAGTACATCAGTGAATTTCACGCATAAAACAAATCCTAAAAAAAACGTTACATCATTATGTCCATTACATATTCAATGGCTTTTCTCAAACTCTTAATACGTTTAGCGAATAACTAGAAGAAAAATAGGATATATTTATTTTCAAAAGGATTTTTTCATACGTTAAAGTTCATAAATGTTCATGGATTTAAGCAGGGATTTATTTACTTTGAAATATTCAGTGGAATCATATCAGTTTCTACAAAAATTCATCGTAGAATGTGTAAGTAAACAGGAAATTTTAGTAAATTTAAACAATTTTCCTAATAATAATTTTTCAAATACTGGCATACATTTTGATGAAAAAATCAACTTCAATATATTTAAATCATAAAATTTAATTTTACACGCCATTAGGTGACCAATTTCTTAAGTCATGCTGTTTCAGAAGAATTTGTTTGTAATTGTATTTTAATTTTCCTTTTTGTATATTTATCGTTTTTCTTTTAAAAAATTACTTCGTTTTTACCTCCCTGTACAAGGATTGGCTATTTTCGCTCCCAATGTAGAGCATATGGACTCCGAATGTAGTAGTATCTAAGTACACGTTCTTCTAAGAGAATTGATTGTTTTTCTGTCGCTAAGCCTCTCTTTTTAAGAAGGATAGGAGAATGGGTCAAGGACCGAACTAGTGATTTGCTAATAACTCTCGCTTTGTCCGGTTATTACGATTGGATTAATACATCAGTGATATCACATTCATCCATACAAATACATTAATATATTGAAACAAAATGCGACAACGTTGACCATGATTCAAATAAAAAGCTTTTCAGTTCACTTAAGTGTATAATTTAGCTGACGATGTGCACGGAAAAAATATAATTCTGGTTTTAATAATTTCAGCAACGAAAAAATCCCTTTGTTCAGTTTAAGTGTTCGAATAAAAAAACATCATATAAGCCAGGTTTATCCAACTCGCGGTCCAAGATAGCTTGTAATGCTTTGTAGCTCGATCGCACGATGCTCAAGCAATCGAATGCTTTTCAAGGAAGAGGGTAGTGCACAACGCAGTAGTTAACCATTGACAAGTAAGTTTTTGATAATTGGGTTTCGATATTTAATGTTTGAGCCTACGCGTTCTCTCTGAGAATAGGTTTCAAGATTTCCATAAAAATAAGTAACACATTATATGTTCAATTATATTTTCAGTCGATATAACTGCATTACCTCCAAATTTAAAATGGAATGCAGAGTTGCAATCCGACATTGTCTTTTAAATCGAATCATAACGCTTTACCGGAAGACCTATCTCCCCGAAAGAAATAGCATCGCTTATGGCAGCACATATATTTGTAAAAAACTATTTTCAAGAATGAAGCATACAAAAAATAAAATTAGAAAATTTCTTTCTAGAGTTCTCAAATAATTGCAGCCACTTCTATCGAATCAGATTTTAATAAGTTAATCACAAATACAGGGTCAGGGTTTATTTAAAAATGTAAAAACAGATAAAGTTTAATTATTTTATAAATAACATATTTATATATGGCCCCAAAACTATTAGAGTAATGTGAAGTAGTACAAATGAATTGTGTTTTATTTTTAAATATTAGTCTTCAATTAATGCGGCCTAATATCACCAAAAGGTTGGACACCTATGGTCTAAGCTGAGTTAAATACAACGGTTTATATAACCCAGAGCGTTTCAACTCAATGAGGAAATTTAATACGATTTAAGTTATCTCTAAATCGGCATTTTCTTTTCAACAAAAAATCTTCGAGAAACTTTTACAGCGTCATTGGGATTTCCCAGAGCACTAACGGGTCACAGAATATTATAAATAGTTTTCCAGACTGCCTGTTTTACTACAGTGATTCTGTAAATATAAAATAATTCAGATAATCATTCTAGACTTAGTATGTAATTCACTTACACAAATGGCATATTGCTGCTTTTCAACAATCAATTAAACTTGTATGAACTTATTTGTTTTAAACTTACCAAACGAAAAATTGAAACAGGTTAGGAGATTTCTCTAAGCTAATAGAATCTGGAAAGGATCTTTTAAACAACCAAGACAATAGCATTTTACTTAAAAAAAACAAATAATCAATAAAATAAAATTATTTACACACAATAATGTAACAACAACACATCAAGCAATCTTTTTTTCCAACTTTTTTCTAACAGCACATACTTATAAAGTGGATAACAGTCTCGAATTTAGTTCTGAAATCCAGAATTCAAATCTCTACCTGGGACTTTGAATTGTCGTTTTCATGATGTACGCTAAACAAAACAAGTCAGCATTACATTCTCTGCCCAGGTAACTGGTTAATTGAATTATTTTCATAAATTAAGTGCCTTAATTATAACATAAACTTAACATAATGTATACATTTATGCTTCTCTTTGTGACATATTCAAAACGGATATTTTGAACTAATGACGGGCGAATAATACTGCATTCGCTTGTATTATTGAAATTAAACATGGACATTTTAAATCTTTCAAAATATATAAATAATTTTAAGTATCATTTTCAGAGCTTGGATGTGGTGAGTTGAATATATCAAAAGAACTCTCCGTGGGATATAAGATTTTTCAATAGTAGAAATTATTTGAAAAATCTTTTGAAATAGTTCGTGATGAAAGGTGTGCCAGCAAATATCTTTCACTGTTATTGGAAAAAATACGTTTTCCAGTCGAAGTCATTTTTTATAATTCAAACCAATCTGCAGTTGTGAAGTCATCATTTTATAACGTTCAATCACATTAATTCATGTTTTTTCTTATTGTATAAGCATTTATATAATACTAGTGAGTACCCGGCATGCGCTGCAATGCCACTCAAAGAAAGAAAGTGTTTGTGTTGTAATTCTGTTTATTGAAGTGGTTTTGGATACACAATATTTTCTGTTTTCTGCCTGGTGAGTACTCGTATTAGTACGAGTATTCGTGCGAATTTGATTCTTTATTTTAAATTTTGAGGGTCGGGCTCGGGCCGGACCGGGCCCGATTTTACTATGCCTATATTATATCCATTACGCAAGTACAAGCAATAACTTGACAAAGTTTTATCGGAATCGGATGAACGGTATGACAGTGCATAAGATACGAACAAACCCACATTGATTTTTATATATTAAATACAATGAAAACAATAGTATTGTAGACAATCCAAGATATTTATTTTTCAAAAGCTGGATTTGTTTCACTCAGCATTTGCACGATATATAGAAAATTAAATGTCTTAGTATTTGTGTGTATAGTTTGTTTTACCGTCAAACTCAAATCATTTATTCTCGGTAATTTTGCGGAAATTCATTTTCAATACAAAATTAAAATTGAAAGATAACATTATTAGTCCACTGATTGTGCTATTTAACACGTGTTGCAACTAGTAACACAACCAGTGAAATAGCGTTATCAATTTTAACTTTATATTGAATTACAAGATTTTAATACAGTAAGGCCTCGATAGAACAGACTAATTTGGAGGGTGTGGGTTATAAAATATATTAAACCCGTTCAAGTTTTTGTGTAATATCTGATTTTCTATTTATTTTGATAGTAAAATTTAATGCATTTCGGTTACAGAGGTAATTGAAAAATAAATGACAACCGAGAAAGAAACCAAAAAGCGTAATACTTTATGCGAAAGCTACGATTCTTCTCAACGTAATTAAAATTGCAAAAATTGTGAACTCAAAGCTCCAATAGCTCCTCATGTTACCAAACAATTTTGAAAAATCTACAAATATTCACTCATTTTCCGAGGTAATATGTGTGTTATTCTAAGAAATAACTGACATATTACTGACTGAAATTTCCACTGACGTAAGCGTGCGAAGGGGAGTTCAGCTCTCAACATGTGTATCCTTAATGTAATCTTCTAAATGCACTGACAATGCGAAAATGGAAAAGAAGGAAATGGGATTTCTAAGATTGATTTTTCTACAACGTAAACCACGTATTTATAAAAAAAATGGTTTTTGCGATCATTAAAAAAAAAGGCTTCACTATCAACGGAAAAAACCGTCTATATTGAAGAAATAAATATAAGCAAGAAAAAATATTGACTTCAGTTGGTGAGATTTACAGCCATTTATTAATACACATTATAATTTGCTTTTCCAGACCTGATGGAAGAACCGAAAATAGTTTATAATGATCAGGACCGGTTTCTCTCATCACGAGCATTATCAACTGATCATCAGTTAATAATGCTCGTGATGAGCGAAAGTGGTCCTGATCGTTACAAACATGTGGAAGTAGTACAAATGAATTGTGTTTTATTTTTTAAAATATAATGTCTTTCCACCAATAATTGACAGTTAACACCTTAAAAGTGATGTATTTTAGTATTTAAAAATATTTTTTTTTAATTATATGTATGATAGTATAAAAAGAAGAAAAATTGATGCTAGTTCAGTAACAAATTAATCGATGCAGCTCATACACGGCCATCTCCATTGGCCAACGAAATTGAGCAGCTTTGACATGTAAAATAATAACATAGAGAAAAGTGGTTTCTATTTTCAAAGTTATATAATATATTATTTTTTTACCATGTCAGCTCCCAACGTGGAGCGAATGGCCTCTTAATGGAGGTATCTCAACAGAAGTTTTCTACAAGAACTGCTTGTTGCTTAGTTGCTCAACCTCTCTTTTTTCGAAGAGAGTACAGGATAGAAAGATAGGGCTAGGACATGACTAGTGGTTAGCTAATCACTCTCACTACGCCCAGATGGGTGGGAGGGAGTTTTAAATATCACTAACATTCATGAATACGAACAGAAATCTATAAATCGATTGAAAGATCAATTTATGAAACTGGCCGCACCGGCACTTGAACCCGAGGCCAACGACAGTTGGTAACGACGTTACCAACTGTCCCACGGAGCCGATAACATAATAATATTATAACCATATTTTAGTTCAATTATTTTTAACTATTTGTTAAATTTATATACATGAATAGTACTTCAATAAAACATGGCTCGAAAACAAAAATACAGTAAGTGCTTGAATAATAAGTATCACAATAGGGACACTAATGGTGAGTTGTCCACATTCAATAATGTGGGCATGGATATGTAAAAAAAAAATCATTTGCCGAAACTCACGGAAAAATATTTTTTCATTAAGTCTTATGAAGCATTCAATGAGCGAGTGAGCGAGTGTACAATATCACTAACAAAATACAAGTTGTTAACTCCATGAAGCCTAATCAAATTGAATAGCTACTTTTTAGGTCATGTGAATTTAAAATCAACCAATTTCATAAAAATATTGCTTTAAATTGATCAATAATCCTTGGGTTGAATATGTACGATACATATTTGTTCCATCATGGCTAATTAATATTAAATCAACGATTTTCGTTCATTACCCTATAAGCTATTTGTGAATAAAAACTAGTATAATAAACTACTAATGCCTAATAATATAAAATTAAAGTTGATCACTTTTTTATCTAACTGTCTGTGTTTCTAAATGTGACATTTTTGACAACGTGACGAATTTCCACAAAGCTACCGTCAAATCCGTTGAAACTATATGCTTAATACTTCGAATTTCTAAGTATTTTCAAGACAAATAAAACAGCAAATTCTTTCAAAGTAACGTTTCGATAGCAACTTCCAGTGAGTTTGTTAGTAATGTAAATCCCAGCAAATGGGCCAAACGAGAGGCCAAGGGGGTTGAATTTTTCTCAGAATTGCATTAACGGCCCCTGCCGACCCCTGGAAACCGCCCTTGCAAGCTCTCAGGTGTGGGCGAGCTCAATATTATATTCCCTTAAATTACAAATTACTCTCCTTCAGAGTACCTGCTGCGGACAACTTTTTCAAGAAATCTTAAACTTTTATTGATTTTCTTGAAGTATTTTATATTCCGATCTATCACTTGAATTATGTTAGCAAATACATCTTGATTGAATAACGCTCAATATTTATTAATTATTGTTAAAAAATTACAACATGATTCGGAAATTTTTCACTCAGCGAGTTGTCATAATATGAAAATAATGTTTATTTGATTTGAATTATTCAAATTGTGTACATTCACATACGTATCGCCACTAACGGCACGGGTATCGCCTTTCTGAATATCCAGAGATTCGAGTACACAGATGAACTCGAACTGTCAGATTTTAATATTGAAGTTCCATCAAGCACCCTTAGTGGATTTCATCATAATAATATTTATATTCAAAAATTGTACACTCATAATAAAATATGTCGATTACCTCAAATGAAGCAGACCTTTGATGGGTTGCCATTGTCGTTTGGTTATTCCATAAAGGGATTGAATAAAGTTGAATTTTCTGTGACATAAATTGTTGAATATAATAATAATGTGCCATTAACTAAAGTGCAATTGTTTGAATCTATCAAACTATAATATTTGAAACGTTTCAGTTGATTGCACAATGTTACAATAAGTCCTGACCTCTGTAGCACAGCGATCAGAAGATTCCGAAATCAAGTCGTGGCAATAACGATAGCAATTTTTGACTTTTCAATTGAGCAATTAAGATCTTCGGCAAGGGTGGGTGTGATGTTTTGTTAAGTATCCAATCAACTGTAATGTTAATTTTTGTACTTATTTTTCTACAATAAAAAAATACTCCACATTATCCGACAAAAACATTGTAACTTACATTAACTTATAATTTTCAATAACCTACGTCACTATCACAGCAACTTAAGCATTGCACATCCCACAATACAGAATAAGAATTGGTGCCATTCCTAAAAAGATATTAAATACACGGAGATCAAGTAAAAGTTTATAGTCAAGACTGCTTAAAATTGTAACCAAATACATCAATTAGACAAAGACCAAGATTAAGTTTATGATCCTAGATCTGTCTCATGTAGATCTATAATAGCTTCAAAATAAAATTTAGAATTCAGACACACATGTTTATCTATTATTGAAGAAACGTAACGTTATGTTACAAGCAGAATACACTAAAAGGTTACTTATTTTCGATCATCAATGATAAGAAAAGCTAAATTTACAAAAAGTTATAGACGTTATATTGTTTACTGTCAACTCTTGATAATAATTATTATATAATATATCAAAGTATGCCGTTCCTGTACACGGAACTTCTTCTGTCAATGCGCTTTCGCGTTGTTTCTATTGTATTGCTGTTTTCACAAGGTTTTAGCTGTAGGGACACATTCATTTATTGATATTTATTTCAACCACTTTACGGATTTGTGTTCAAAGCCAAGGATCAATGATGTTTTGAGTATCCCTTACATCCCACTCAACTGGGGCTTAGTGAGAAAAGATAGATACGTACTCGTGATTTCCTAGACCCATCTATCCTTACTCTCTCTAGAATTTGAATTTCTGAATAACAACCAGTTCTCAACAAAAAATATAATTTTATTTGATTGTCTGTGGATTTTTTTAAATGCAAGTAATAACTGAGTTACAAAATAAACACGGAAAGTTTGAAAAGCTCTGGGCTGATAAGAAAGAAGCTTCAGCGCCCTCATTCCAGCGGAAGGTCCAGTCGGCAACCTACTTGTTCAATGGTTATGGAGAGAACCTGAATTTTTAAGAAAGCCAATTTAAAAATCAAATTGAAGGCAATCCGCACAACGCTAGCGAACGACCGGCGAAACGGTGCATGTGTTGCAAATTAGAGTAATTTCCCCAGTAAATTTTTTTCGTCGAAAGCTTCATTTAGTCATGCGGAATTAAAGTTTATTGGTTTTATACTACAGGCAAACATCCAATATAATTTAAACTAGCATCATATTTCGGGCAGATATTTTAACCACTACAGAATTTTCTCCTACGTATTTTGTTCAATGTGAAATAACGTTTTTTTTTTTAATTTAAAATATAAAGCCAATAAACAAAAATACTTATAATAGGATAAAATAACAACGTATTTAGTTTTACAAATTTTTTATCAGGTAGTTGATACGCCATCGTCAGAAATATTAACTATTAACTGATAAATATTTTGTAGAACTAAATACTTCGTTATTTTATCCTATTATAATGGAGTTTTACCAAGTAAATGCCAATTCAATCAATAAGAATATTTATATTAAAATCCTTTATAGCAACATATAATTTATTGACTCAATACAGATATTCTATTCCGTTCTTTCAATAACAGACAGGATGGAAAGGAAATTATATAAAACAGCAGTACGATGATGGGCGAGTCCCGAATAGCAAAATACTTATATTTGAAAAGCCAACAATCTAAAGATGAGCTGATCGGCCTCGTATAAGGCGATTAGACAATATCGAGTTGGATCTAAAGACTTTGGGTGTCTGAAGCTGAAGAGAGAGGATGTGTAATATACGACACAGAAGCAGGTTCTTGTGATGCCAAAGCCAAGAAAAGCTTAAGTCATTTTTGCTATAGAGACAAATTTTTTTTTAATTGACAGATAGATATGCTTCGAATATTTCAAGTAAAAATATAATTGTAAAGAGTTTTATTAAACTTTTCCAATGTGACAATGTTTTACAATACAAAACCTAAAAGGTCATAAAAACTTTCTATGGTTTATCAAATATCTATAAAGAATAAAATTGTGGTGTCTTTTTATATAATTTAAGTCATCGACTGAGGGTGCTTGATGGAATTTCTATATCAAATTTGAATTATTTAGATTGTGTACACTTCCATGTATTTTATCACTAACGACCCGGGTTTCGCCTTTTGGCATCTTCAGGCATTCGTGCGCTACACAATAAGTAAGTGTAATCTCAATAATTCAAATGTGGTGTCTTTTTTTTACGGATAGTTTAATAATCTATAAATGTATCTAATAATCATTAACAAATTGTCATTTAATTCATCAGTTGAAAATTACCGTTCGATGAGTGAAATCCAGGATTTACAAAAACGTTTTTTTTGTAACATGATGACTTCCACCAAAAATTGATAATTAAAACTATACAAGTTAATTAGCGATAACACTTTAGTACATAGAATTACACACCATTGCTATTTTTACTTTATTACGGAATGTACTGTACACGATGCGCATTTTTATACTAATTTTGCTAAGAATATAAATAAACTACGTGAAGTATCTATATGAATCGCTAATTTTACACCCAGTGAACATTTCATTTAAGCTTTTTTCCATATTACTGCAAAAACGTACACGAGTCAGTAAAAGAAGTGAGTGAAATAAGCCAGTTTTTTTTTAAAAGAAGTCTCCTCACGGGCTGATAACATACCTTAAATGTCTTAAGAGCTTTTCCTATTTTTCTTATGCTACCTTTATGAACAAGTAAGTCACATTTTGAAAGCTTTGTAAAGATATCGAGGAAATCCACTTTGTCGCTTACGCAGGGTATTTTTTAGGTAGCATAATATACTTACAACATTAAAAATATACAAAGTGAATTTCAATAGATATTTTTTTATTCAAAATATTACTATCATCATTTTCAGTTCCACAGCCCTATGCCGGTACCAGCCTTTCACATTTTTCTTACGGCGCTGTCTCATGTCTTAGACTGAAAACCCTCAACTCAGTCTAAGACAGTGTTATTTTCGCAGGAAGTGCTTAACCCGGTATTCAATTTAATACGGCCGATAAAAATGTGTCAGTTGATGTTCAAAAATAAAACAGTGGTAAAGTATGTAGCATTGTCGCCTGTCTTTGAAAATGTCATACGATTTGTCCTGATATTGCCATCTCTATACGTTTTTTAACTTAAGAAATATTGGGTGTGGAAAACTGTTTTGTTGCTTGGCAGGACAAAACTCTAGGATTCGATCCGCATGCCAAAATATATTTTTTTTAGTTTGTGGCGGGTGCCATACTTATTAAGATAGTATCGTCTTAATTATATTTGTTGTATATAAAAACATATGATTAAATAAGTATGTTGGTGCATTGGTAACTTAATTTTTTATTGAATATATAAACAAAAAGATTAGCATAAAATGAGAGAAATAACGAAATGTAAAAACAATTATAAAGTTATAACTATAATTCTGGTAGTTTTTGTCTTCTCTCAGGCAACATTATAATATGGCAACGATACGAACTTCAGTTTTCCACACACACAGTTTTCACAATTGATTTTGGTGTTAAAATGAACTACACTGTTTTATTAGAAGTAATTAACATAACTAGTAATAAAACTATACAAATCAAAAAATATT
Source organism: Himalopsyche phryganea (assembly GCA_022494535.1). Lineage (NCBI taxonomy): Eukaryota > Metazoa > Arthropoda > Insecta > Trichoptera > Rhyacophilidae > Himalopsyche > Himalopsyche phryganea. Next base: position 2,883,709 of record JAGVSL010000044.1, on the reverse strand, counting down.
TAAAACAAGATAATTGAATACATCCGACGAAAACGCGCCATTGACCACTTGGGGCATCCCCGATATCGAGTGTACTGGTGGCCTGCCGTAACACCAACTGTCGGGTGTTGTTAAAATACATACATAAACATGATTTAACACAAATTTTTTCCGATTGAAACCGATACACAATAGGTTTTTCAATTCAAGATATCGTCTGAGGGTGCTTGATGGCATTTCAATATCAAATTTGAATCTTTTCATTTTTTTACATGACTATAAGTACTGTCACTAATGAGCCGGGTCGAATTTCGGCATCTTAAGGCATTCAAGTACACGGATTAACTTGAACTAAGTCAGTTGACAAATCCTTTTTAAGATAAACTTTCTCTGAAGATACTTAATCATGACCAATCCTCGTAAAAAACAATCTTGCTGAGATGCTCTGTTAGGAATCGATAAGCTCTAAATTTTTAACGCACACGGTGTATAAGAAAACAAATAGTTAAACAAAACATGTTTAACGTGTTTATATAAATCTACCTTGAAGTATATAGAAATCCATGTATTAAGTGTAAAAATAATATGTTTGTCAAATTCAATAAATACGCCCGGTTTCCAATTTCAGATAAAAGAGGATCGCAATTGAAAAATAAATAAGTATGAAGACCTCGAGGGAAAAAATCTGAGACGTTTTCCATAAGCGTGTCGCGATTAGGAAAACTCGATTTCGCCGCCTGTCGCATTTCTAGACATTTTCAATGTTCCCATCTACATTATAAATCTCATTTGAATTATCATAGATTACGTTTTGGCAAAAGATATCACGGAGCGGTGCCGTAGGGTGCTGTGAATCTGCGGACTATAGCGTATGTAATTTTATTTATTTGACCATGATCGTCTACCGAGAGAATTAAAATCATTTTTAATTTGATAATATGAAATTACGTAAACCGACTGAGCCTGTTTTAAATTTGGAATAATATTTACAGTAAGTTTTATACTATTAAAAACTATGTTTATAAATTGAAATACTGTGCTCTTCTAGGCTGGTTAATTAGATAGTATTTAGAATGCAATAATTTTATAATCAAATGAATCAAATAGACGATTATTAAATTTTAAGACAACGTTTCATATACGCTTTCATTGGTTAGAAGTGGCCTAAAATTTACGATGATTTTTAATTGATTTTGACATAGCGTGTTAACAAAATCTGCGTGTATTTCAGTCGCTTAATGTCCCTTCACAGAAAAATAAAAAATAAAGTGAAAATATTAAATGCTACCTACCACTTCTCTGTTTCACGTTTTCAACCAGTCTCGGAGAAGAATAAAAATATCGCACACATAAATTAAAAACAGATTCTTAAATCGACTGGAAAATGAGCGACGACAAATTTCTATTCGGAGATGATTCAAATTGTGATTTTTAAGTTGCACTGCAACAACTAAAATAAACATAATTTGGTCAATATGTCCCACTATATTTTATTAACATCAAATAATTATATATAATTATTGTGAAGTACTAATGGGGGGAGCTCAACCTTAGTTTTTCTGGGAAAACTGCTTGGTACTCAGTTGCTTAACTCATCTTTCTAGAAGAGAGTATGCATAGAAGGACAGAATTAGTGGTTAGTTAATCGCGCTCACTACGCCCCATTTTTTGTATCGGATACTTTCGAACAGAACAGATTTCAGCCTGTTAGTACCGATTCGGAAGCGTACAACGTTGACCACTTGACCACGGACCCGGCAAAGATTTAATATTGGAAGTAATATACAGAATTGAGAGTTGTTGCTGATATATTATTCCTGTTCTTTGCATATTCTTTATTGGTAAATTCAATCGTTTTGTTTTCCGAATCGCGTAAGTATATTCGAATTCGCATAAAGACCATTTTACTTATCTAGCTGTATTGATTTATATGTTTGGTAACTTTTTATTACCTTCAATTTGATTTAATAGTAAAACATTTAAAGCGTATTCCTAAAACAGAAGAAATTTGATTAAATTTTCATAAATAATGTACATATTGTCAATTGCCTCTACTTTTTAAGCATTTAAGATTGTTAAAAATGTCAAAGTACGAAATCTAACTTGTGATCATTTACAGCGGACCAGTTCAGTGATTTGGTGATTCAATTCAACTTATGCGTGATATAATTAAAATTGTAACAGTAAGATATATTTATTACTTGTAGTATTAGTTTAAGTGTATTCATAAACTATAAATGTCATCCTTTGCCGTAGAAATCCAACTCTAAATAAAAGAAGAAGTTTGTAAGCCGTACGCCATTCTTAAAAGTTTTGCATATCCAAAAGGCGATCAATTTTCACAAACATTGGGCGCATCTGCAAAAAAAGTACCTACACAGAATTTGTGATAACGATAGCGTGGTAATGGAAAAAATAACGAGCTCGTTTCAAGAAATTTGATATTAGCGTAAAAAGTCATTTCGGCTCGTCACATCCTATACGACTCATAAAAAGCTTATATAAGTTAAATATTATAACTGCATATCATTATCATACTCAACATATGAAATTTATATCTTTGAAAGAAATTCTACCTGCCCGGTACCGCTTCCTACGGGATTACAGGGCATCACCTCATACAGCAATTCATAAATATGTTTTTACTATTTAGTCAAACTGAAAACTGCAACCTTTTTGAATGGACTTGGAGATCACTTTCAGATGGCTGAAGATTCATGTAACCCAGAACATATACCCTTAATTAACATATATGATGTTATCATAGCAATCCGAAATAAATGTCAAAAATAATAAAATCGTATTTTAAAAATACAGAGTAGAATATAATTTATCATTGAAAAACACTTAAAACGATCAAAAACTCACAGAGAAAATATCAAAAAACATGCGTGACGTTACATATACCAAGAAATACCCATTACTATTTTAATATATATGATGATAACATAACTACAAAATTTACACGTTATTATTGTTAAATATACTAAAAATACTGCTGCGCTGTAAGCCTAATTTATTATTTTCAACTACTTAATGCCAGAAAAAATTAGTAATGTTTTTATATTCAAATACAAAATGAACGAAATTGGTTACTATTAATCATTGATATATTAAAAATTCAAAAATACTCCGTTTATTAAATACTTTGCATGTTTTTCCTAACTTGAAGATCAAGTTCGACTAATCAGCCTAATGTTGAATATTATCTTTTTTTTAGTTTAAAACATCGCAGCTTATATGGTATTTGAAAATATTTCTTGTAAAATAACCACTAAACAAGTACAAAATGAATTAATTTTGGTCCTGATTTAGCGATCGGCAGTGTTCAAACAAAATGTGAAGCAAAAAGCAATCGGACTGTGACGGGAAACATCTGAAGTGTAAATTTGCTGAAACATTTAATTTGATTTGATGATACCTAGATGAGCAACTCATTAATAATTTTAGATACCTATTTATATACGAAAATCAATACTCAGTAATTTTGATTTAATAATTATTGAAGGGAAATAACGATCAACCATTTTAATGAGCACGTTTTCATTGTGATTTTATTAGCATCGAGCGTTAATGTACAGTTTACCTCGCATATTTCTGATTCAATTAGTCCGGTTTCCCTATAGTCCAGTTATTACAATATTTATTACATTTGTATTGATGTATCTGTGTTTAACGTCAAAGGTACGCACCGACTACAGGTCTGCACGGGCCAAAATTTCAGGCCCGGCCTGGCCCGAGCTCGAATCTCAATATCAAACTTGTTACCCGGACCCGACCCGAAGGCCAGATTTATTTTTCTCAGCCCGAAAAAGCCCGATTTTTTTTAATATAGTAATTCATTTATACTCTTCAAACAATGTATTTATTACTTTTAAGGTGTTAACTGTCAATTCTTGGTGGAAAGACATTATATTTTAAAAATAAAACACAATTTGTTTGTACTACTTCCACATATGTATAATGATCAGAACACCGGTCCTGTTCTTTATAAAAATGTAGAAAAATTGTGTTTTTTTTTCGAATTAACCTGAAATAATTATTTAACTGAAGCGTATTTTTTTATTAAAATCAAAACACATTTGATTAAATCTATAAGGCTAGTTCTCTAAATTCCTGCACAAAAAACACTCATTCGGAATTTGTTTATTGAGTTATCACTAAATGTAAAATCCGCGACATTTTTGCTAGAGTTACAGAAAAAATCGGGATAAAAGGAATAGATATTCATCAATTTGTAGGGCACGTCAAAACAGAAACGATGTGAAGGCTAAAATATTTCCATATTTTCGAAACGCAATGAAAACAAGCCCCAAAGGCTCAGACTCGTGCCATGTGAAATTTGAATGGCGATGAACTAATTTGTATAGAAATAAAAGAGACATTTACAAAACTATACTTATAATCTTTGTAAAAATAAGAAGTAGTTTATAATATTTTTTCTCCAAAAACATTCTATATCTTCACCTGGACCGGTTTCGCTGAGTGACGGATCATTTTTAACTGATCTTTGAATCAACTGTCGAATGAAATTACCCTCTCATTCGACTTCAAAATTTTTTTCATAACCGAACAAAAATCCTTCTGGCCATGGCGTAATTAATTAATAGCCAATCAAGTGATCGAGTTCTTAAAGTTCTTAGGCCTTTGTCCTATTCGGCTGGAGTATCTACAATCTCTTATATTATGAATGTGTGTTTAATAGTATGAATGTATATTATAATTTTATTCCCTCCACCTCATCCAATCCTTAGACCGGAGAGTAGTGAGAATGATAAACTCACTACTAGTCGCTTTCTAGCTCCATAATTCCATCCATAACTTCTCCGAAAAAGAGAGGTTAAGCGACTGAATTATAACCAGTTATCGTAAAACAACTTCTGTTGAGATGCTCAATCATGAGTCTACATGTTCTTAAAAAAACATAGTTATCTATAATTATAGTATAATAACTATTGTTGACCACAACACAATATATTCCTATTTTTATTAATGAATAAATGTCAAGCCAAAAAAACTATAGCAATACGAATGAATTCACTGATAATTAAAAGAGTATCTATTCATAATTATAAGAGATATCCAAATAGTTATTATTCAGCAGTAAAGGCAAAAAATGTTTTTTATATCGATGTAGTAACATAATATAAATACTATCAATTTAAGTGGCAGCCGCGGTTGGTATAATTAAAATGTATTCACATAATCGTTAAAAAACAATAGACATTAAATTTAAACAAAATCATGCAGTAAATAAAAAACAAATTTATTCAACAGTAAAATGCACAGCATAGCGCGTGCAAGAGATAGACGTCGTGCGACAGGTTTGCTGGAGTGAGACGTAAATGGTTACGGTTGGCCTTGACCTTGCTACGGTCACATCGGTAGAAAGGGCTTTGTTTATTATCTCTAACACATATTTATATCTCTGCCAGTACTTACTACTTACGTCGTATTAGTAAAAAAAAAAAGCAAAAATTTTGCAGGTAAATAATTTGTAACGTTATGTTGGTATCTCTGAAGGGATATCTATATTACAAGTTATTGCTATTTTTCTCAATCCAATTAGATTTTGGTGTCTTTGTGTTGATATGATTTGATTGCATAGTAATACAGATTTATACATCTTATAAATAATATCTGTAGACGCCTTTTTATTATCACATATCATATGTAGGTATGAAATTGTCTCATGACGTAGGCATTCGCTGTGAAACAATGCACACGCAGTTCCGACGTACTAGCTACTTTAGACATTCAGTATTTCAATGTCAATACGGTCATCTATGACGGGTACGGTTATACTAGTATATATATAAAAATTTACGTACATAAATATATACATACTTTACCAATAACAAATATTCAACAAGTAGTTCATTTATGTATATTGCCAGACATATTTAAAGGTGAGTGAAAAGTTGCAGAATTAAAGACAGTGCCATATAATAACGAGAAAGTTTGTAATTGATTACATCTAGCTCTATTAAACATTTACATTTCATTAATTAAACAATGTTTGTGAAATAAAACATTTTTTCATGACTCAAAACTATCTTACAATGTGATCTGTTAACTGTTATTACTACAGAGGCTTAAATGCACTGTTTTTCAGATAATGCCCCTGAGTCGTCCTTATTTCAAATAGCTTTATAGCGCATTGAATTTTCAAGTACCTTCTATAAAATATCTCTTCACTAAAATATAATTAGATCTATTAAAAAGGGTACTTGTTAAAAATTCAATGCGCTAGATCAATCTGGGTAACTTTAGTCCAGTTAAGAGGGTTTTTGTATTTTTATGGTTCGCCATTGCAATTATGTGTGGTATTGTTCTACATATAAATGAACTGTCTTAAGATGAAATTTAATTTACACACATATTTTTTTTGTTATAATTCATATATAAAACAAAGTGGGCAAAATTTTCATCAAAATCGGGTAACTTTGGCACACTATATAAATAATCACTGTTTTTACTATAAATTTAGTGATTTAAAATTCTTGGCAACTTTTCTTTATGCTTTCATATGTTCTGTAAATAATTGAGATGGGAAAAAATATACAGCATTTAGTTTACAGATTAGTAATGCAAATTGAAAATATGACTAATCCAATTTATTTCAAAAATAGTTTTTAAATTGTGTTTTATCATTCCATGCTGACAGCTTACAAATTCAACAATAAAAGAAATTATGTTGCACATTAATTCATATTTTTACCACCAGGGTTTACTCAATCCATTTGTTTAACTAAAAAATATCCATATGGTATAAGTATTATGCGAGTATCGGCGTCCGTGGCGCAGTTGGTAGCGTCGCTGGCTACGGTTACGGATGTCTCGGGTTCGATTCCCGGTGCGGACGGTTTTTATAGATTGATCTTTCAATCGATTTATGGATTTCTGTTCGTAGTCTGAGTCCTCCCTCCCACCCACCCACCCCATCCTCACGGGGCGTAGCGAGAGCGATTAGCGAACCACTAGTTCTCTCGTACCCCTATCCTTCTATCCCTACTCTCTTTGGAAAAAAAGAGAGGTTGAGCAACTGAGTAACAAGCAGTTCTCGAAGAAAAAGTCTGTTAAGATACCTCCATTAGGAGACCATATGCTCCACATTGGGAGCGGACATGGAAAAAAAAAGTATTATTATGGTATTATAACAGCACCCTTTTTCATGTAGTGGGCCAATCTAAGATTAATAGACAAACTTACCCAAATTGATGGCAGTTAAATGAAATTTCAAGCAGAGTCAAAATTCATGTGTGTTTGATAAGTGTTTAAATTGAGTTTTATTATTCTAAGCTGGCAGCTTACAAATTCAACAATAAAAGAAATTATGTTGCACATTAATTCATATTTTTACCACCAGGGTTTACTCAATCCATTTGTTTAACTAAAAAATATCCATATGGCATTAGTATTATCTTCCGTTGAAATTGCCTTATAAGCTTAGTGAGTGCAATCAGTAAGATCCCCTTTGCTCTAGAATGCTACGCTAGATGCGGATCCTGTTATCCACATAAAAATGTCACCATGTATGCTATTTTCAGCTCGCGAGCTTTAAGACCCCAGGTTCTGCCAACTTAGATTTGCTCGTATAATATTATTACGTTATTGGTAATGTTTTTAACCTATATATATTAGATAAAATTATTTCAAATGTGGACATTTTGTTGGCTGATAGATAATAACGAATTTACCTCGTTTTAATTTTTGCCATAACCTTGAAGCGCCACAAGGTGTTTTGACTTCACTTCCTTGTTCTACCAAACGTAAATTATATTTTTAAGGTATCGTTCACTTCTAATATCGCAAAAAATCTCGCTACGGTAGGTACACAAATAATGCGCAACAACTGAGCGGAGCGAGGCTAAGGTCAGAACTAAATGTTTTCAATTTTGTTAAGTAAGTATTGATTCAAGTTCTTATCTTCAATCCACATTTTCTGTGATAGCGACATCTATTGTAAAATATCTAATGAAATTTACAGAAATATTAGTGTAATTATTGATATCTGCTGAGCGTACTTGATGAAATTTCAAAATCAAATTTTAATTATTGAAATTTTGTACATTTCCATGTACCTCGTCACTAACGACCTGGTTTTCACCTTTTGGTATCTTTAGGCATTCGAATACACGAATGAGCTCAGACTGACCGATGGTAAAAAGTTGTCTACTACATCAGGTGGATAGAAAACCGGTGGCACCATAAAACGGTAACTAATTACTTTTTTTTAAACATATCCGCTCCCTATTCGAAGTATATGGACATCACGCGGTTCCTCCAAGCTTCTCTGTCTCCCACCAGTCTCCTCGCTTCCTCCCAGGTCATCCCAGCGTACCGTAGCTCCGCCGAATACATTCTATGGATGGTCATCAGCGGCCTTACAGGGTGACGGAATCCATCTGGTTGGTAAAAGAGACAGGCAGGATTCAGGCTCTCCTGGGGCATCCGCAGCACGTGTCCAAGCCAGGTTCATCGTCGCTTTTTTATTTTGGACGTAATAAGAGGCTGGTCCGTTCGCTCTCTTACCTCCGAGTTTCTAACAAAATTAAACCACCGTACCCCTAGTTTTCGCCGCAAACATCTGTTTTCAAAGCACAGTATACGGTTGCTCTGTGCCTTGGTGAGGTGCTATGACTCACAACCGTAAAGCGACACCGTCGGGATGCATGGGTTGAATAAGTGGCACTTGGTTGTGACTTGTGACCGAGTACAACCGTGAGTCGCAGACTTTCCGCATTGAGTTAAAGGTTGCTCCAGCTATCCCTAATCGGATTGCAAGCAATTTAAGCGGATTGCCATCTCCCGCCAAATTACATTTAACAAATCAAAAAACAGAAACATTTTAAAAAGTATGAGAAAAACAATTTTTATTTACGTTGAAAATCTTACGTAAAAATGCGAAACACAGACTAATTCAAATACATAAAAGTCAATTGATATCATTGTTCAGAAAAACTAGCTCAGATATAAATTTAAAAAAAAAGTAAAATTCTGCCGAACAGTGTCATGACTCTCAACAAAGTCTTAAATAGTTATCGAATCCATTACGAGGTGTTATTATTCTACAAAAGAAGCAATTCAATCAATAACGTAGAATGGAAACGAATTTTACTGGCGATAGTAAGATGAAAATGGCATATATATCCACATTTAAAGACCTCTAAATAATAGTTTGATTTACAGTGTACAGATACAGTGCACAGTGTACAGATGTCATTTTTCGCCTAATTTTCAATGTTAATTAATTGCGGATTAATTGTAAGGAAATGTGAAGCGACAAAGGGAGTGAAAGGGAAACAAGAGTGTTATTATTCTGAAATGGAAAGAGACGGAGGACTCAACGAGGCGCAAGTGTCTAATGACATACATAATTAATTGCTTTTTCAAGTGAAACGAAGCGGCGATATTCGCCGCAAAGCATTTAATTCGCTGCAACTAAGTAGCGTGAAATTTAAAAGCACTCTGAAGACATCGACAAACAACAGGAAATTTTTTGATACGAGCTGCAATAACACCTAATAACGAAATACAATTAATCAACGATCTATTCTTAAACCCTCAGGGACGCTAACACTTTTCGTTTTATACATATTTTTCCTATTACTAGAGACAAATATTTTCTTTAAATAAATCTGGTAACGGTAACCAAATACTTTTATAATATATAAATGAATTTCTAGAACCGTAGCCAAGTGAATGTTCAACGTTGTTGACTTTGTTTGCGGGCTACACGGGGTCGAATCTCAATATGAACCGTTTCTTGATTCAATCGACATACGGATTTGTCTTCGAAGGCATGGATGTCTGTGATCTCTCAATTCGTTTCCACTAATCCGATCCGAATACTGGGGCATAGCGAGAGCGATTATTTAACCACCAGGCCTGACTTTTCCTTTTCTTCCATTCTTACTTTGTGACAAGCAGTTTTCTTAGAAAACCTTTTGTTGATATAAACTTCATTAGGAGTCCGAATACTTCATATTGGGAGCTGACATGGTAACAGTGATACAATTTTAAAGAAGAATCTAATAAAAATAATGGTAAATATTAATAAAAAGTTTACCCATATCTCTAAAGATTGAAAAGATTTCAGTAGAATGTATTTACTAAAAATTGTTTTCAATTTATAAATACGTGAAAGTATGTTACACTTTTTTTTAAATATTTTTAGTTTAAATATTCAATACAGCTTAGGAAATGTTTTGAGAATGTAAACATGACACGAATTTGTCACTTATTCCTAGTTAGTTTTCCATTCATTCTTTTTATGTTTTCGGATTCTTACTTAAGAAACATCCGCAGGGACAATTATTGAAAAACATTTAAAATCACACATTTTGTCAAATTAATTTTTACTTTTATCAAAAAACTCCCATTAGGAAAAAGTGACTCTCTGATGGTTCAACCAGGATACAAGTGCTTAATACAACACAGTGCGTATCATTGATTGGCCGGTTCAAAAATATAGACTCTGATTAACCATACGGATTTAGCTATAATTTGAAACTCAGGGCTAGTGGATTCAAGGTAATTTTGAAATCATGGCTGATTCTCCGAACGCATTATGTGCGGAATTAGTTACTAAAATCTGTTATTCTACCGGTGCACTTAGTGTACACGTATAGAACTAAATTAATACCTCGAAAATTTCAAGAATGGCGTTTAGACAGGTTTTCATTCGCAATACTTCAAATGTAGAAAATTTGAACTATTCAACTTTGTTAATAAATACTACAAATTGTATTTCAAAACCAAGGCCGTGTTTTGTTTAGCAATTAAAGATTTTCATTAAAACGTCTGATAATATAGCTATGTTTAGTAAAGTTTAAGTGTTACAATAAGTAAAAGATTGTGTATAAAAAAAAATCATCTGGTTTTAGAAAAATTATGTGCGTGTTTATTTTTTGAAATTTGTATACTTTAAATCGAGACTTGTACGTTATTGCCGTATTTTTTTTACGATCGTTTATTTCAAAGTGTAAATAGAAACTGTCTGAAGATCTTCCCGGGATATCAGGATTCAAAACTCTTGTGAGGGCTGTAAAATGACGAGAAGTTAGCTACGTTCTGTTTTATAAGGAATCTTGACCACTCGGTTACAGGACCACCATGTGTCAGCATGTTACATCTCTTAAACACGCACCAAGTATGTTGAGGTATATCATATCAAACAGTTTGCTTTTCATGTTGCTCACAATTCACCAAGACGCAGATACTCCTCAGTGCAACTTTTGTACGACTTTCATAATTCTCTTCTGTCTTGACTATATTCAAAGATAAGGATAGCGCGATGTGTTCACCCGGGTAAATAAGTGAGCTTGACTTGTTATCAGACAATACGCGTGTAAGCTGCTGCAACTGTTTGATCACGTGTTTATGAATCGCAGAACATTCAGATTTGAAGTTCGTTGTATAGAGGGTTCACTGTATCTTTATAAGTCGTCTAAAAGTGTGTCCATTCCTAGAGTATACGATTAAATAGTTAATCATTAAAATCAAGTCGAAGGAAACAGAGTTCAGAAGGTTATCATGGAATACATTCTACGACGTAGGTACACAATGTTATCAATAAATTTATGCTGAATTTATAAAGTCGTCATCTTACTTTGAAAAGGTTCTAACTGCACTTGACCATGTTTTGAGACGATACGAGTGTTTGAAGTTTTGACTGATCATATTTTGTACTTTGAAGGAAAAAATGTATTTTTAATCAGTGAGTTAGCATATATTACTTGTTTTTCAAATAATTTATTTTAGCTAAAATCTTTATATAAGAAAATAATGAGTATCTAAAGTTTTCATTAGAGCTGACAAAAAAAATGTTTGTTTGAAAAGGTTTTATCGAGTATTTCAATGTTATCAAAGAAAATGTTCCGATTTGTGAGATATTTGTTAATAGTGTATATTTTAAAAAATAAAACACAATTCATTTGTACTACTTCCAAATATTTATAATGATCAGGACCGGTTTCGCTCATCACGAGCATTATCGACTGATGATAAAGCTCAGTTGATAATGCTCGTGATGAGCGAAACCGGTCCTGATCATTATAAATATGTGGAAGTAGTTCAAATGAATTGTGTTTTATTTTTTAAAATATAATGTCTTTCCACCAAGAATTGACAGTTAACACCTTAAAAGTGAATAGTATATATTATCATGATTTGCTGAACCATATAAGCTAACAATAATATTATAATACAACAGAATAATAATAAATATATACTTTGAATGTTTGAACGAACTCAGATGATTTTCGTCAATGACCACACCGATAGATCAATAAAAGTAAAGGGTAAAACACACACCAACCATCTAGCGAAGAATGTTTGACAGGTCGTTAAAACGTTTTCAAAAAAACTGCGATGTGTATGTTTTTTTTCTGTGAGATCAAAATAAGCAGTTCGATTCATAGAACAGTATAAAACAAATTTATAAAAAAAATGTGTGAATAGAACTCTGAAATACTGCTAATAACATTGAACAATATATGACTCTAAAATCAACGCATATGGTAGTATATGGCTAATACAGCATTTTCCAATCAAAATGTCATTTTAAGCCAAAATGTCAGTTAGAATCTTTTCAAAGTATGGTAACGAAGTGCTAAGTAAGTGTTAATTATCATATGAGTACAAAGTGTTGAGCAATTAATTCTAGATACGATATTGATTGACATATACTTCAAAAAGTCAATATAGGATCAAATGCAAAATGTAACTTGCATGTGTATCGGAATAACTAGATGGAAATTGTGTACGTATACAAAATTTTGACCCATTCCTATACTTATGACGAATGACATGCAATACCGCAAAATTCTACATCAACCGAGTTTGAAAACATACATTTATCGAATGACAGTTGTCAAAGGGAAATAAATTCACATTGCAAATTCATGAACACTTTTTTATAGATATATAAATACAAGACGAGTTATATTATGCATGCAAACTGATAGCAAATAGCGTAAATTCGTACAGGAATTCTAATGTGCTTCCGGCGTGATGGAGTAGGTATAATAATATCAGTAAAATTGCAATAATGTATGGTCAATCAAAATGTGTTAATAATGAATAATATCAGCTAAGCTTTCCTTTGCTAATGCAAATCATATTACATTTGAAAACTACGCAACACCATTTTTCATTTGAATACACGAAAAAGCCACTCCTGAAAATAAATATTATGTGAGAGAGTAGGAAAGAAGAGTCCGCTACTACTCGAGGGGTAGGTGGAGAGCGGAGAAGTGGGGCGCGGAGCATCAACACACTTCGACAGCCCCGAGTCCGGTGTGGGGACAAAGGATAATTCACAGCTTCCTTCGTCTTCCATTAAAACCCGGTCGTACTCAGTATACTTTCTCTTTAATTGCAGTTAGTTTATACTTATAAATTCCTCGAAGACAGATTTAAAATACACAATTTCAATTTAAAACTCTGTCAGTGGTTGTATGATAGGATCGTAAATCTCGGACTAAGTCGCCGCTTCGTTGGCCAACGACTCTTCCGGAGAAGACCGAGAGGCGAGTCCTTCTTTCCCTAAGCAGCGCAAGTTTTTTGTTTACTTCTAACGGTAAACAGATAACGGTAACAAAACAAATATGACAAATTATTTTTGAACGCCTTAGGAGAGATATTACATATTAAATTTGCATTAATAGAAAGAGTCTGCAGATTGGTTTTGAAGACCCCTGTCCGCCCCATAAGTACGTGGCGGTGTCATATGTTGTGATTTGTACTGTCAATCAAAATAAACAGAATTGATTGTATAATGATTGTATATATTTACCCTTTCGTCGAATTGCATCCCGTCGAAACCCACAATGCTATTATAATTGTAAAATCACTGGTAATTCCAAAAGAAGTTGAAAGCGGCAATTCGCTACTCTGTTAATGTGGTGTTTAAAAAATAAGGATTAAGGCGATTCTCGAAATTTTAACTCAGGTATCAGTGTGGCTCTCAGGCGTATAATACATTACCTCTTTGTCGTAATAATATTTGTCGTATTTGTATCTTCTATATAAACGTTAGACACTGTTTACTGTCTGTCAGTTCGAGTCCATTCGTGTGCTCGAATGCCTGAAGATGCCGAAAGGCGAAACCCGGGTCGTTAGTGACAAAATACATGGAAGTGTACAACATCTCAATAATCCAAATTTGATATTGAAATTCCATCAAGCACCCTCAGTCGATGTCTTAAATTATTAAAAATAAACAGTGTTTTCCAGTACACTTAATTAAACTGACATAAGTATGTATTATAATTTCAATTTCACAAAGTGTCGTATTACGTTTATTTCTGGCAACATTCAAACTTATAGAGAAGACTAGATATTAGGTACATTCAAACACGGTTTCTTTCTCAGCTCTTCCAATTGCTTTGCTTAGGTCAGCAGTTTTTCTTTTCAAATGAATACAGAATACATATAATAATATTATGCGCAGTACATTTTTTATAACTCTCCAAAGTCGGTTATTGAAGCCTTAATAATTTTACTCCACGACAGTTTGTATGTATCTGAACGCTTTTAGTTTTTTTGTTGCCCTTGTATTACGCTAAATATGAGATGCATATATATATAAATACAATCGATGTCATTATAACACTACATAATACGTCGACCGTCAATATCATATCAGACTTTGATGAAATTGAATTTTTTAACGTTCTACAAGAAATGTCAAATATCTATCAATGAATCGGTTAAGTTCGATCATGTATATTATCTTAGAAGTACAGTAAATAACTTCGATTACATGCCCCCACAAAAATATAAATATGTACTGCAAGAAATAACTTGAAATAATGAAGAAGTAAATATTATTTGAAATCTTTAAGAGTACATAAATAAGGTATTATATTACTGTCAATCTTCTAAGCATGCACCTTAAAGTTTCCGGCCAGAACAAATCAAAGACAAAAAGAAGAAAGTTAATTAGTCATTCTAAAAATTGTATCGAAATAAACAGTGATTACATCGAAAAATAAAAATTATCAATTGATTCCAATATCTCTTTAATACCATTAGGTGTCTTAGGCTGGAAACCATTGGACCTTACGTGTAAATATTATACAACAATAAATACAATTTGTTTTGTACTACTTCCCCTTTTTGTAAACAGTACAAAACACATGGTATTGTTATAATTTAAGACATCGACTGAGGGTGCTTGATGGAATTTCAATATCGAATTTGAGTTATTGAGATTTTGTACACTTCCATGAATTTTGTCACTAACGACCCGGGTTTCGCCTTTCGGCATCTTCAGGCATTCGAGCGCACGAATGAGCTCGAACTGACAGACAGTATTTTTTTTTTCATACCTTTACTTTCCTACTAAAATTATCATGTGGAGTCCGCGACGCGGACTCCTAGTTTCATGGCTAAAGTTAGTGCTAGACAGACAGTAAACAGTGTCTAACGTTTATATAGAAGATACAAATACGAAAAATATTATTTACAAGATAAAATATTATAAGTCTAGGATCCACACTGATACCTGAGAATTCGAGAATCACCTTAATCCTTATTTTATAAACAACGCATTAACAGGCTGGCAAATTGCCGCTTTCCAGCTGATATTAGAATTACCAGTGATTTTACAATTATAATAGCATTGTGGGTTTTGACGGGATGCAATTCGACGAAAGAATAAATATATTATGCCGAAAGGCGAAACCCGGGTCGTTAGTGACAAAATACATGGAAGTGTACAAAATCTCAATAACTCAAATTTGACATTGTATTTTATTGTAAAATAAAATGTCTCTCCACCAAGAATTGACAGTCAACACCTTACAAGTGAATATTATACAATATAAGACATAATAAAATAACTATAATATTTGGCAATTCCGTTAAAACTAAATACATCATGAGTTTTTACCCTACAATGAATTTTTACGTTAACAGTTCTAAATTATAAACAAATACGTGATTAGTATCATAAACATAAAGGGTTAACTTCCCATTTAGTGTTATAGAAGAAAATAATGACGAGATATTGTGTTCATATTATGTTAGTCTATTGTAAATAATTAAGGTTCAAGTCACAATGTATTATAATTTCTTATTGAAGAGTTAAATTTAATTAACTTTGGAATTGTGTACTGAAACGGCTTTGACGAAATTGACAAAACTAATAATTTTTGATAAAATTAATTAATCTTGGCGATATTGATAGAAAACTGGGTATTTCATTTATGGAGTATTTATTGATTAAGGGTGTTTGGTGACTTGTCAGAATACGTTAACTTAATCGAGTGACGGGAAACACTCTAAGCACCATATTTTAGATTTTTCTTTACAACTGAATACAATACGATGTACTGTCTTAAGAAGCCTTCCTTCAATGGAATTGTTTTTCATCTGCCTCACCGCGTGAAATAATTTCAAGCAATTGAAATAACCTTACGATATAGTTAGTCTGAAAATGCTTAAAGAAGCGAAACGCGTTACATTAGTAACAAAGTCGAACGAATAACTCTAAGTTATCAATTTTAATTTTGTATTAAAACTAGTCAGTACCCGGCATGCGTTGCAATGCCACTCAAAGAAAGAAAGGGTTTGTGTTTTAATTCTGTTTATTGAACTGCTTTTGGATTAGAGGTCTGCACAGGTCGAAATTACATAGACTTACCCGATTTGAGCTATCTTCAGGTCTGGCCCGACCTGAACCTGAGTTCCAATATCACACTTGTTATAACACAATATTTTTGTTTTTCGTCTGGTGCGTACACGAATAAATCAGAAGGTTTTTCCTAGATGTCGCTGTATGTACGTATTTGATTATTTTTTTCAATTTTAGATTTTCAATTTTTTTTCTTCAGAACCCTTCACGGGTGTGTGCACAACAACTCACCAAAGTTTCATCGAAATCGTATGAATGGTAAAGGAACGCGTAAAGGACAAACAAACATTTATTTTATATAATATTTCCCGGCATGATCACAATAAGTCCTTCCTGAAAGTTTCGTCGCGATCGGTTGAGTAGGTTAGGAGCCTATAAGATCCGGACAAACCAACAAACCAACAAACAGACATTCATTTTTATATATATAGATATAGATGAACTTTCACAAAGATACCGCCGAATCCATCGAAAATAGAAATTAAATTAAATTTATAGTATTGTTATTATGGTATGTTTGGGGTATTAATCATTGTGACACGTCTTTCGCCTTTACAGAAGCATCTTCAGACTAACTTTATCGTGTTATTGATTTGTGAGGCTTACGTTGATTCTCATTCGTAACTTAGACAACTACAAAAACGAAGGTTGTTATAGTGAAATGAATGATTAAGGGTACCACAAATAGTTTCAGGGACAATGAAATAACACAGATATTAATTTTAATTTTATATTAAAAATGAATTTAAAAGTTATCGCCAAATCCATCGAAAATTCTACTTTTTTAATATATAGTATATTTATACAATTATAGAAATTGTATATACAAAAAAAAACAACAATGCAAAAGTCAGACGCTTGTTTAAAAGTTATAATTTTCTTATTCTTGAGTTGAATTTGCCGAGACGGCAAAACCGAGATTTTGAATACTCAAAAATTTTGAATCATTGAAATATTACTCCATTCCCTTTTTAATACTTACTAGTGTGTAAGGGGAATATAATAATCTCAAAAAGTCGAAGATTCGTTATGAAAAGGCAATTCTTGGATTTTTCGATTTTCTTCGTCAACAGTTTTTTTTCTTTCAGGTGTTCCCAGGGTTGCCAGATCGGAAAAAGCGCCCAAAAAAAGAAGAACACAGGAAAAGAAAGTATTTCATTAAAAGTTTAATATTTAAATAAGTAAATATACATAAAAAATTATATGGAAACAATTTACGATGTCGGCTGAGGGTGGTTGATGATATTTCAATGTCAAATTTTAACTGTTGATATTTTGTACATCTCCATGTATTTCGTTACTAACATATATAGTTAGTGTACTTGAATGCCTGAAGATGCAGAAAGGCGAAACCTGGGTCGTAAATGATGAAATTCATGATGTACAAAATTTCAACAATTCAAATTTAATATAGAAACCGTTTTTAAAATTAAAAAGAGCCAAAAATTATTTTTGCCATCTTTGCTCGATATTGTTTCTTTAAAGTCATTGCAATTGTATTTAAAATGTTCTATTAGGTTTTATTAATAATTCTGCCTCGACGGTATTTAACAATAATTTCATTCACTTCTTTCTCCAGGCTGCAAAAATTAAATTTATGGTAAAATTTTGTCTTTTTCACTATTCTGTTATTGTTAAATCGCTATTTTCTTAGACAATGTAGGGCACAGTATTTGATTGCTGAACTCAGGACGGTCGAGCTCAAATCGGCTAGCAACCCTGGGTGTATACCACAACAGACTGACGAGGCACATTTCTCAACAGTTATGTCAAGTATTTCACGAATTCATCCAATTGTTTTGTAATAAGTGTGCAGAATACAAAAAATGTAGGTACTTCTACTTTAGAACAATTTGAAGACATATTGGTTTTTTCATTTAAAATTTATTTTTTACTAATTCATTTTTACTATCGAAATTAATTTTTTCAATGTGGCGTTTTGAACAGTTCGTAACGGATATAACAATGTCAGTTACGTTGATACAGACATGTTTAGATGAATTTATCAAAACTCAATGTTACTATCCTCGAGGGAAAAACGAGACTTCGCTGGATGAATCAGTTAGTTTTCCATCCACCTTACCAGGCCAGATTGCAAGTTTGATTTTGCAAGATTCATTTTGATTTTTTCGATACAACGGTAAGTTTTTGAAAGTTGTCGCTTTGTTATTTCACTTTTATAATATGAAGATGCCTTTCAAATAGACAAAACACGTGTCACATATTACAGTAATACAACTGGTGGAATAACGAAGTTATCGATTTTAATTTTATATTAAAGAAAGGTCAATCTAAGCGTTAACAATCAATTAAACGGAGCTGTATCATGATTATTTTATATGTCATTGAATCAAATCAAAAATAAAAAATCCTTTGGGACGAGAACTTTTCTACCTGCTTCACATAATATCTATTTTGTAAGGAAATGCTGTTTAATGTAACGTATTTACATCCAGATTTCATTATTTATTTAAAATACCTTTTTTAACCATGTCTGCTCCCAATGTGGAGCATATGTTCTCGTAATGAAGGTATCTCAATAGAAGTTTTTCTACGAGAACTGGTTGTTACTCAGTTGCTCAACCTTTCTTTTTCGATGAGAGTAGGGATAGAAGAATAGGGCTAGGACAAGACTGGTGGTTAGCTAATCGCTTTTGCTACGCCCTGTTTTTTAAATCAAATAGGTGGGAGGGAATTCCAGATATCACAAACATTCATGCCTAAGACAAGAAATCCATAAAGCAATTGAAAAATCAATTTATGAAACTATCCGTACCAGAATTTTGCTCCGAGACGTCCATTATCGATGCCTACGACGTTGACCACTGCACCACAGACCCGACAAATACGACTGCATACATTACTTAATTTGGTAAATATTGCCTAGTGATAGACGTTTGTGGAATTATTTTATCGTCCATGTTTTGGAAAAGAATTTAGACAAAGAAAGCATTTCATTTAATTGCATATTACATTTAATTAGAATGCCCTGTTTTCTGACTATTTACATCTAACATTTAATTAGATGCACAAGCATTCATTGTTCAACAATATTTGATCTATAGTCATCTTTACTCGTTGTGATTGTACCAAAAAAATTCAACATTATCTTCAACCTCGTTAGCCTTTAATGTGAAACATATGTACTCCGAATGAAACATCTCAACGTAAGTTATTTTGAAAAAACTGCTAAGTATTCTGTCGCTTTCTTGGGCTTGAAAAGGGCAAACAGTTCGATCTAAATATAAAGATCACACTTTTGAACACACATCCATACTTGATAAATTCAATGTTTTGAAAGTGTTTGCTCAGGGATTCAAGTCCGTGGAGAACGCAATAGAAAAAAACAAACGCCCAAAATCGTCGACTACTCGGCTATAGACTCAGTATTTATTTACACAAAAGAGCTAAGAATTTGCGAAAGAAAGCTTAAATATTTATCGGATTAAATGATCATTCATTATAAAACTGAAACTTACATAATATAATACATAATGTACGAATAGCAGAATGTCAGCAAGGCATTTTTTTATCCAGGATATAAAATAAAATAAGGTAGTTTTTCAATATTGAAAAAATCGATCATCTCTATTCAAGGAAAGAAGGAGCTTTTTTCTACATGGCTGATATTTATTCTCATTACCTTTGTTACGGAAACGGCCCACAAATCGTTTTTACTTTCTTTCCCTCATAATCGTACGTATATACAGAGTGATATGATTTTTATATCGCAGCTAAACATAGAAATAACTTGTTTCAAGAGAGATCAAAATGTAAATGGAGGAAAAATGTTGATTATGAGAAAGGAATGAAGTATTACGTAAAAAAATGAATATTTGTGTAAACCACTTTCAATGATTTAATCTAAGTATTTAGTTTTACAGAAAATGTAAGATGTAATTATTGTCGGTGGCTATTTTTGCTTCAAGCCATCGTCATACTATCATCAGACATCAGAGTTTTGGCGAAGTTGCTAAGCGCCAAAATAACAGTCAACACTATCCTACAATTTCTGTAACTTTGATATGTTTATCTTGTTACAATGGAGTTTTAACAATTAAACGACAATTTTATCGATACAAATCGACCTCAAAAATGCACGTTGTACGTCAACTATGCTAATAAAATACATTTTTACAAAACCATACCGACATATTTGAATTACTGGGAAAAAACCAGGATTTATTTAACAAGGAAATACAACATTTAAAAAATGAGAGAATGCCACATGAGAGACGAAACGAAGAATGACGAGACAGACAATTAAAAGTGAAAAACTACCCTGAGAGAAAAAAACAGTCATTGTTTCTTACTTAGGTCACGGATTACGTTTAACTTACTTCACTTAATCACAGATTATAATGGAAAAAGATTTTATGGCTATACCTTATATTGAAAAAAAATATATTAAAGTAAACCAAAAGAGTGAATTAAATAACAATTGAAATACGTAATATTACAAAGAAGTGATCAATATGTTTACAATAAAACAATTTATCCAATATTATGTTAAACCAAGTATAAATAACCAAAGAAACTTTAACATGAGAATTAAATAATCCGAGAAATCGCCAATATTTAAGCGAGCTTTTGAATTGTACTAATTACCCTTTCATTGATCACTTTTAAGGCGTTGCATTACTTTCGATTCTTAGTAGTACAAAACAAATTGAATTTCATTTTTAAAAAATGTTTCCAATCACATATAATTCTTATAACTAGCTGTTACTTGTACCGCGATTACCTGACATATTTTATTTATGGGCTTATATTGCTCTGAAACAAACGCATACATTTTCATTTCATTTATGGACAGCCTGTATTATCATTTTCAATATCGTACGCTTGGGCGGATCAATTTTGAGGAAAATAAATTTTCTATCCGATAATATTAATGCAGGACTGTCGTGCGGTGTCGACAAAAGCCTCTTTGTATATTATAAAGGGGGATTAAGGAACTTCAGTGAATAATAATTGATTAATATTGTAATAATTGTATCATCTGCCAGGACAATATTAAAATTAATTAATTATTTTCAATACGAGATAAATTTAACTATCAAGCTTTGTTTTAAATATTAATAAAATACTAAATAAGAAGAGAGCCTTAAATTCGCATTTTTTTACAATATCAATATCGATTGTTTCACACAGAAACGTCAGCTATCCCGAGGCAAAGTTTTAGAATGATTATTTGTACCTTGATATGAGGCTATTTATAATTTACTTAAGAAAAACATGTCAGAAATTTATCAACTCTTTCAGAATAATCATTGGATGAATGCGTACATGGCTGTCATCTTTGCGATTTCAAAATATAAATTTATTGGCAAAAAAAAAGGGAATCACTGGAAATTTTCCGAAGGACCAACTATTACTCAAAACAGAAAGTTTTAAGTTAAGTTACAAAAAATGGGGAAATACTTGTATTCACTCTACTTAGCTTAGTTCCTTTTTTAACTACAACTTTAACAAACTTTATTTTTATAATTTATAATTTAAGAGTTTTAAGTGTCTTTAAGTGTCCATGTCTTTGAAAAGGTAAAAGAATTGAATTAGCTATTATGAAATACATATTAGTAAAATTCATGAAATACACAAGAATTATTAACTTGGTCAACATTTTTGACGTCGGTTACGAATGTCACGGGTTTAAAGTCCCGGTACAGATCAGTCTTATAAATTGATTTTTCAATCAATTTATGGATTTATGTTAGTAGGCTTGGATTTTTGTGATTTCTAGAATTCCTTTCCACCATCCGACCCTAAAAACGAGACTTAGCGAGAGCGATTAGCTAGCCACAAGTCCTGTCCTAGCCTTATCCTTCAATCCCTACTCTAAGAAAAAGAGAGTTTGAGCAACTGAGTAACAAGCAGTTCTCGAATAAAAAAATCTGTTGAGATACCTTCATTGGCAGTCCACACGCTCGACATAAGTAGGAGATGTTTAAAAAAATGGTTTGGTATGTAATTTTTTTTAATGCAATTTTCATCTTTTGGCGTGTCGCGAAATATTAATGAGTGCTTAGGTGTGGCGTGGGTGAAAAGGTTGCGGAGTACTGCTTTATATGTTACTCTTATCACCAATAAACACTATTCCAAAGTGATCTAAACGTATTTCATTCAGCTCTGAATACCCTACAGCCGCATAGCTAAACTTTAAACGCGATTATCTATGTTCCAACTACCTGTCGGTTAAACCATTTCTGTTTTGACCGCCTGAATTTAAAAAAGCACAGAAGCAATTACAAATTTGAATTGAGAGTGAGTCTTCCTTTGCCTTCCCTATTATATCAAAACTCCCTTTGAATTTATTTTTTGTATGGTAAAATGTTAAGCGATTAAAATCAACATCAACGATGTTGGACATTTTAATGATATATTTAATCTAACGATATTTAAACAGGCGAAATACGTGCCACACTTTGTTGTACAAAGTGAAATGAAAGAATCTTAATTTAATAAATTTTATTAGTAAAAACAGTTTTACGAAAGTAATTTAAGCACATGCAAAAAAATATTCCTAGAATACAACTTATGAGTCGTATTTACTCAGAAAAGAGTAAATCGATCGATACCTTAAATTTTTGAAATAGTCAATGCGGAGAAATTTTGTATTGTCATATTGTTGATATTTTTCGAGAAATGGTTTTTTAAACCTGATAAAAGTGCTAAGAAACAGTGCCAATAATCTTTTTAGAATGTTTCTGAAAAGCATACTGAATTTATTTACTGTCAATAATTTCCATTTTATAGTATCTATGTACATTCTCAAAAAAGGATATTATTTTGATGGCATACTTAAGGAATTCCCAAGGGGGGTTGGACCCAATAAAGCCTCCCGTTGCTCATATCGGTTTCAGCTTAAGGCTATTAAAATTTCCCTGCATAAAAAATGTAATAAAAAAATAGATTTATGAAATGATAGTGCTTTATGAGAGAAAGCAAACACAAATCATTTTACAAACTCTCAGTACTAATGACATACAGAAAAAATAAACTTGATCATTATAATAAGAGACATTTTAATTTATTTTAATAAATTAGCTTATTGCAACTGTAACGTAATATTTATTTTTTGTAAAAATTCTTGTAGAAATTGAATTTTAGATTAATACTAATGGTAAAGTAACAAATTGACGTTAAATTTATCCGTAGAAAAGTATTAACAACGAACCTCAATTAACAAAATAATAAAACGATTATATATTATTATCATTTAGATAATCCTGAATTTGGAAAGGTCCTGAGCTGTAAATTAAAAAAATTAACCGTTAATAATATACAAGCATTTATAAAATTGTATGCATTTCAAATAAATTGTCTTCGTTGAATTTAACTGTTATATACATAATATTATTTTATATAATTGATCTTCCTCGCATTAAATAACACGATCATATTTCGTATCGTAGCAAACTGTGTCACACGAACATTTACACACAGTATTTGAGTAAGTTATTTGAAATAAAAAAATCTTAATATTTATTTTTTAAACACGAGGCACGATACTGAGATAGTGGATATATAACAGCTGATCGTGGAATATAACATTAAATTATTTAAATTATGGCAGAGTGAATTGATAACATAACAATAAGAGGGATAATATTGTATAAAATTTTTGTTCTCTATTTTCTCGATTCTTAAAAACGTTTTTTTTATGTGTACTATCCAAAAGCACGATGGATTGGCGTCGGCTGTAATTTAATATATTGTAATCATTTACAAATAAATAAACCTTTTTGCAAAACACTTTGCTGATTCGTTCTTTGAACTCGTTAGATAAAATAAATACATACAATACATATGAGATTAAATGTGAATAATGTGCATGCCAAGCGATATCCATATATTGTATGTATACATTTTACAATATACAAAGTAATCTTTATACTGTACAGTGGTACAAAATTTGGTGATGGAGAAGCTTATGGTATTGTTCTCGGTTTAGTATTTTATTAATAGTGCTAAGAACAAAAACAAACGGTAATCATTTTGTATCTAAATACTTATTAAGCACACAACGTTTAGAGCATAAGTGAACAACTCGTTTATAAATCTTATTTACAGTGAGAGAATTCGTAATGAAATAAGTTATTTCACTGTGAAAAAGTTTATTCCATTCATATTTAGATGGGAGCTGACAAAAATTGTTCATTCGCATTCACTGTGCCACAAAATAATTTTGGTACAGTATTTTTCCTATTGATGAGTAAATTGACTGAAATTAATTGTCTTACTTAAACGAATCTATTAATTATGGTTTTTTAATGAGTACAATAACTGTTTATTGCATTCATGAAATATTCAAAACTCTACGCTTATCCTAGTCTAATCGAATAAAAAAAACAATTCAATCGTAATTTTATAACCCAACATAACATTGAAATACTTCAAACCATAGCCGTTATAATAAATAAGAATTCCAAAGTGCTACGGCCTACGCCAATCGGTTAGCCTGGGTCAAAAATTACCATACGACAGTCGTAGAGTAGAGACACTTTCTCTGTAGTCTGGTTGCCCATCTCAAACTAAGGAGAACATTGATTTTCAAAAAAAAAACGAATACGGATATTTCAATCTAAAAATTTATTTATAAAACAACGCTTTCGATAGTAATATCGACAAGGTGCCGACTAAGAACTTTACACAGACTCCAAATCACAGGATTGGAAGCGATCGCTAATTCACAGATTGACATACCGTAGTGCTTGGTATTATTACAACATCCTACTCGAACTGGCCATATAAACTCAGAAAATTACTGATCCAGACCGGAAATTTTATAAATATTTCTGCCAATAGATGGCCGCACGATTACTAATGGCTTGAAGCTATAGATAGATTATATTGACTGTGCTCAAAGTCATCGACATTCCCTTGTACAAGCATTTTGCATAAATAACCAACGACTGAAATTTGGTCGCAAACCTTTGATATACGACATCACTTAGAGAAGAAGAATGTCAGTATTTGAATAGTAATGAAATGAAAACAAAAATATAGATAAAGCCATTACGCGATTGAATTTCCACTATTATAGGAAAAACATGAAGAGTGAAACATTGTATGTACTAGGAAACAAAATGTCACCAACACCAACTGGCAGATAAATTAGTTGCAGACGATTTTGCTGAGAGCAAAATAAAATATGTTATATTTTTTTTGCGAATAGTTAATGTTGTGTTGGTAAAATCTGCTGAATATCTTGTCCTAAATTAATTTACAATTTTAATGTACAATATATTAATGGATTGTACAACAATACTTTTGTATTTTTTATAGAAATAATAAATATTGAAATTATTTTAAATACTATGTTTTTTTGAGATGTTTCAAGAACAAGCCTGCGGAACTCTACAATATTAATATTAAATATAAAATTAGTAAATGACAAATTGTTAAAATACAGTACGTACATATTTTCAAGAAATTATATATTCTGTCGCGTGATGGTTTAAGATTTTAAATAAATACTAAGTAATTTTAAAGATACCCTATGTCCAACACAATTGTAAATATTCAATCATTTTTGAAGGAAAAATGGCGGAAGGACAGCAAAACCCCTAGCTACGCCAGAAAATCTCGTTATTATTGTTAAAATCTTGTCAATATTATGTTAATTATATTTATCAGTTTTTTTTAATAAAAATTTTATTATTTAAAACGCGTATATATTTATAATATCGCTGCAGCGTTCCCCACTGTGCCACAATGTTGCACGTGGCATAGTGCGGGATTTCTACGTGAAGCGGGAAATGTTGCTTGCACAAGGCAGCATTTCAAATGATGGCGAGTATATACGTGTGATTTCAATTCAAAATGCTTCAAATTCATAAGAATATGTAATTTTATGATTTCATAGACTTAACATAAATATTATATTCTTTAAAACCACATTCATAACTCATTTTGTGTATAAATTGGCCAACATAACTCTTCGGGCACCATTTCTGCGACAACTGACTTGAGCTATAGTGTGTTCGGCCAAATCGTTACGCGGCATTATTTCCTTGGCATCGACGTAAATGCCCCGCCGTTAGTCCTGGGGCATGTTGCTTATTTTGTTCGTTAGTGTAATCGACCCTTGATTTTATCAATCGGACATAGCTGAATGTAATAAATCTCTCGGTTTGTTAAATTTGAAAATGTAATGACTGTACATAAAGTGTGTTTTTATGGCTCAAATGAGTGAACATTTTAAATTATCTTTTCAATTGCAGAATCAAATCAAAACAACTTCTCTGACTCAGTAGCTATTTAATGTTCCTATAAAATGCTTCTCTTTCATTTCACATATATGCTGACACAATTTTTTGGCTAATACGTAAACTTTCATTTTATTTGAGAATTGGTGTGGTTTTTTAAAACCTTACAACTTCTCCGCTTAAGTTAGACAGACTTACAAGGAATCTTAATATTCAATAAAAATTATTATCCTTAAAACATGTTGGTTACTAACATCCAAACAATCATTCCACAAATACTGTAAGTGTCGAAAAAAACATATCTACATCTTTATAATGCAACAATGATGATATACTTTAGACAGTTTGAGAGACTCTTTGCCAGAATGATTTAAACATCCCGCCGAAATGGAAAGAGGGTAGAAAGCGGAAGGAAGTCGACTACGAACGAACGGGTTGCGTTCGATCAACACACTAAATTTATTCGACTTGAGATTAGTCGTAATGGAATTTGGCAGGAAATTCGATTCAATATTTTATCACCTGTCTCGACGCACGCAGCATTTAAACGGACTATTTACTAACTTCTTAATTTATACATTACGAATTTGCACAAGCTCCCACCAACTCTTCGAATTCAAGTACGTTTCGACACACTATTTCACGAATACTTGGTTTCCGTTTTTTCGATTGTTTCGTTAGTTAATTTGCGAAAATTTATCTAAATATTTAACTGGCTGACTTATCATCTTTTGTAAATAACAAATAATGAAAATATTAATTGTTCTTTAGTAATAACACGAGAAAAGTTTTGTAGGTGATACATTTTATAAAATTTCGGTTGCGTGGCGATGTTTTCACATGTTAAGTAATATTTCTACGTAAGTATTCTGCTTTATAAAGGGATGGATGTGACGATCACTTGTATTTTGTAATGTGACTCTATACCGTTATCAATTTGTAGATTTGTAGCATGTGGAAATTTAGGATGTGTGCGGTTCGAACGACGCCTTCTCTTTCAGTACATTATTATTATGTTTACATTCTAGAGGTCTATGCGGGGCGAATTTTCTTAAATTAATCTGTCCGAGCCGGGCTCGGGTTCGAGTCTCAATATCGTACTTGTTACCTGAACCCGACCCAAAGCCCAGATTTATTTTTCTCAGCCCGAAAAAAGCCTGATTTTATTCAAAAGAGAAATTCATTTATACTTTTCAAAAAATATTATGTTATTGTTTCCAGATATCAAAGGATATTCACAACACATTTGACAATTAAATAACAATTTAAGTTATGAATAGTATTGCCGTATGGCTGACTCGAACATAGTCCGACATATTTTTCTGAAAATTAAATTCTTTAACCGGGCCCAGCCCAGGTCCGAATCTGAATTGCCTTTACCTGCCCGAGCCCGACTTATTCAAATCACTATGGAAAATACCTTACCGTGGTAATTTATACATTGTAAACCAAGGCAGAGAGAGATGTGGAATGATAAACTCCAAAATTGCATTTTTATATAACAAAAAACAATTCTAATTAAAAAATATATCGCATGCGCAGAAACATAAAAATAAAACATACATTATGGATGTTAAGTTCCTGGTATATTTTTTTAATTTCATTTTTAAACTAACTTTGTTAAGTGGGTAAAAACCATTGACTCCTGCGGGTTATAAATGAAATAAGACATTCAAAAATTACGTTATCTTGAGTATTATAATTGCAGCTTATCTATTTGCGAAAGAGAAATCCTTTTTAGAAAGACAAATCGCTAAATGAAAAACTGAATTAAAATTTAATTGTTTCTTCAGTAAAAATATACATTATGAATGGGCTCGCACCTCTTTGATATTCGCAATTTGCTCGGTATTTGGTGAAACCGCTTGTCGTGCCGGGTGTTACGAAAAATATAATCTTAGTATGAAAAATTTCTACTTCAATAACTTTAACTATAGTTTGAACTAAATCACAAATTGTGTTTTATTTTTGAAATATTATTTACAGAGTTTTAAAATGTAACCATGTAACATGTTACCCATTATACTTCAATTCGTACAATTCACAATTTATTAAGCCTATATTCGGTCGGAATTCGAGTTTTACTCGATTAGAACCAAGTACCATTAATCCAAATACATTCTGGTCGTGCTTATTTGTTGATAGTGATAACTATTCATAGACAACTCATGACGTCCAGGAAATCTGAATATTGACTTTATTAATTAGATGCTTCTGCGTAATTGTCGTAGCTACGAAACACTGATGTGACATGGGACTCTTAGAAAGAAAGCAGGATCTTGAAGACACCGTATGGTGGCCCATATACGAATACCCTAAATAACTATAAATTAGCGAAGTAACTACGAGCCCTGTACGCAGACCCCACATTTAACATAAAAATATTCATCCCATTTATCATGTGCTGTTTAGTGTTAATGTTAATTACATATTTAATATTTCATTCATTGTTATGTAAAAATTATAAGCGGTTCACAACATTCTTTTACAATTTCCCGTTTGTTATTTTGATTAATGAATATTTACGAATTATTTTTAAACTCAATATATTTTTCTTAGATAATTGATTTATAATGTGGCTTTATTTTTGAATTTAGATTATTAGTATTTATCAATTTGTAAGAACTCAACATTTTAATTTTAGGTTATTTAATTTCGTTTATAATATGAAATTTGTTTGATTAAATTTAAATTCTTGTCATAGTTCTTAAACAAACGGTGTTATATACCTTGCATTGTTAAAATTTAATTTAATATAAATAGCCCTGTTATGATTTTATTTTTATCAGTTGATAATGCTTGTTATGAGCAAAATCGGTCATGATAAACATGTGGAAGAAGTACAAAAAAATACGTTCATTTTTTAAATATAGTGCCTTTCTACCAAAAATTGACAGTTAACACCTTAAAAGTGATTAAAAAATATTCATTGGAAACTATCGTTTACAGAAAATTTTGATGCATTCTGAGAGTGTGCAGCTCTCCAGTTTTCTAGTTTTTGTCATCCCTCTTCGCAAACACCTGGTAGTTTTTCATTTATAATTACTTTTTGCTTTTGCAAGTACAATTTCACTTGTATTCTAAGAAGACGAAGGCTTTAATTAAACTTTTAAATGCGGCAAAGGAATCTGATACAAGTGGACACTCTAACATCTGACAGGAATACATTTAAAAAATATATTCACTTGATTTAATACATCCGGTATATATAACATCAGGATATATCTAAAAGAATAGTTGCCTAAGACAAAAAAATAATAATTATATGTTTAAATAGCTTGTATACATAATTAACGTTTTATTCGAGAAAACAAATGAAGACTGTCTTGGTGAAAAAGAATTACTAAGTGAATACGACACTTATTAGTGATAAATATATTATATTTTAACGAAGTGTTATCAGACATAATGAAAATCTATGTCAAGGATCTACAGGAACTGTGTTAGCTTTCTATGTCGATAAGAAAAAATCATTTTTTATAATTTTTTTGATGATTATAATACCCATCTATATTGAAAATAATTTCGTTTTACTGTTCATATTCTATATATGTAATGCTTAGAGTAGCATGTGAATTCATAAAAACCATACTAAAGTGTATTATTTCGTTAGTTGAAAATGATCAATCACTGAAAGAAGACAGACACCATTCAAGAAAAAAAATAGTATGAAAAGTTAAATGACTAAATAAATATGTTGAATGGATTCGGCGGTAATTTTGTCGAAATTCATTTTCAATATAAAAAAAAAAACAATTCTCCTACTTCTACTTTCCTACTGAAACTATTATGAGGAGTTTGTGACATGGGATCTACGAAAACAATTGTCTTTGAATATCATAATACAAAAAAATAAAATTGATAACATAGTTATACCACTGGCTGTGTTACTAAACGTGACACGTGTTTCGCTTCTTTAAGAGGCATCTTCAGACAAACTATATTTATTAAGCAAACAATGATTCTAATTATCAACTTAAAAATGAAGAGTTCGGTGGGTTTATTTTCTTCTACTGGAGGACGTGGGATGGGAAACTTGAAAATTATTACTATTGAATGTTTGCGAATCATTTAAATGAAAATCATTTTAATAGAAATACTCCAACGAGTAAATAAAAACGGCAATAAATGAATATCTTAGAGTTTTTAGAAATTTAAAAGCCATCAACAGTAATCGATTGTTCGTAAATAACATTATAAATAGGGTAGGTGGTTCACCACTATTAAATTTATTTCACTTGGTATTTTCACCTAAAAACACTAGTAATTAATTTTGTAATTAGTGGTGTTATGGTAATTAGTACTATTATTATTTGTGTTATCCCCTACCCACATCCAGTAGAAGGGATTAAACCCACCTTACCCTTCAAATTTTGTACATTTCTATACGTTTTGCCACTAAAGACCCGGGTTTCGCCTTGCACTACGTAATTGTTCGGTTATATAAATAGCATAACCTTTTATAATCTATTCAAATACTGCTTTGCTTCCTTAAATACTTATTTTAGGATTATGCGGTTAAGTTTTATTAGTTGGTTACGTCATTTTTGGACGAATTATAAATTACGAGACAGATAATCGAATATTATCAGTTGGCTAACCAAAAACCACAAAATAAAGCTATTTGAAAAATTCGTTCCTGGCACTATTCACGAGAACATCTAAAAGCAAAACTTTCGTTATATTTAATAAATTAATAATTGAGGGATTGTGAAATAAAATACAATACAATACATGAAAGATAAGTTACTTTGAATGTTTGGGCATGCTTTATTAACTATTTTAGGTTTTCAATACCAATCGCCATTGTCGAATGGTACTGTACCTTTCTGGTCAAACTAATGAATATTTGTATGAAACAATTTTATGTGATCTATTACAGTGTTTCCCGACCTTTTCACAATTGCGGATCGGTAAAAATATAACAGTCGGTCTGCAAATGACCATCAGTTGCGAAACACAGTCCTGTATTCAATTCGTTGTACGCTAGCTTATTCATATTATTTTACGTTATACCTTAAATACAATCTTAAAAATAATATTACGGCCATATTTATTCAAATTTTAATGGGAAAGATTGCACACCTCTGTAATTTGAATCAAAATTGATTCTGTTCGTGTTTAAAATTGAATCGTTTATGAAGACCCCCTCGTTTTCTTAAATGCTAAAGATGAATTTATGAAGAGGTATTCAAAGATAAAATTCTATTTTATTCCAGTGACAATAAATATTCTGCTCGGCATAAAATAATAGTCACCTAGAAAGTTTGGATCTTCGATAAAGATGATTTATTGAAATTATTCTGTAGGAGCCGTAAATTAGAAAGTTTTTTTACGAAAGCGTCTTCCTCAGGTGACTAGGTATATAGGCTATGGTTGAAACAACACTTTCTTCCTAAAATTTCGAAAATTATCTATAGAGTACCTTTCTTTTGTGGAGGCCTTTTGTCTTCTAGACAAGGAACTCCGGGAAAATTTCGCTTGTGATATCAATTTACTAGTAAAGTTATTCGATGAAGGAAAAATGATTGTTTATTGACGCAGTATAATTAGGGATTGAAATATCGGACAAATATATGAAAATACCGGTTTTGTAAATATCAACACCGGTATTACAATAATAGATAAAAATAAGCAAAAGAAATTGTATTCAATTGAGATCACAATACCTGTATTTCGATATTCATATTAAATTGCGATGAAAAAAAAAACATCATAAGCCTAAACGGCTGATTTTCATAAATACCTTGGGTTTTTTAATTAAAATAATAAGAGGCTAGTACAGCAATGCTGAAATCTGTCGATCTTAATCGGTTCTTCGTGCAAAAATGTTTAGCTGCAGAAAAAACTCTCTCAGATTCAAGGATTTTTGAACGAAGAGTTATTTAATAAATGCACCGTAATATATATTATTCTTACACTGAAATGTCGCTTAGTTGCGTTTTCAAACCCGGTATTCCAGTAAATGCAATATTAGGATGCCGTAAAAGCTATACCTTAACATAATATACATGTGAAGATAATATCTGGTGAATTGGCAATTATTGGCAAATATTTTAAATAAACTTGAAAAAACATATATTGAAGGAAAATCATGATCAGTGAGCCGGAAGTTCTTTTTATACAACATTTTCCGGTTAAATCAAAATAAACCTAACTAAATACGAATCAAAACCTCCCTTGGTACACACATTGAAAAACGCTTTCGGAAGGATTTTCAGGCCTAACGAAGATCCCTTGTTTTTGTGTGCCTACACGAAGGTATACATGGTAAACAGTGTTTTTGCGGATATTGCCCATATGCTAACAAAAGCTGAGATCGGTTCGCTTTCAAATACACGTGGCGGACCAATACAATCTGAATCCACATTAGAAAATGCTACAGATAGCACTATTTTGCAAACGTAATAAAGTTAGATGATTGTGAAAGTAAGGCTGCGAAAACTTTTAGTATACTAGACACGGTAATAACGGTAAAAAGACTTAGCATTGTAAGATTTGTATATATATATATATTATTACGTAGTGATGCTAAACTTAAGGTGACCACATATTTTTTCAGAAAATAAAGGACAAATCACACTGTTTCATAATTTACCTAATCAAACATACGATACGTTATGAGGAAATTCCTATATGAATGAACGTTGAACCAAAGTACAATAGTGACTAAAGACAACGCAACGTCGCAACTTCAAGGCGTATACTCGATCGCAACACATCTGTTATACATTGCATCGCAACTTTTTCACACCCACGGCACGCCTCAACACTCATTAATATTTTGCGGCACTCTGTATAGCAAAATACGTAAATTTTACAAACAAAACTTACAATTTATTAATTTGTTTTTATTTATAATTTAAGACATCGACTGAAGGTGCTTCATGGAATTTCAATATCAAATTTGGATTATTTTGTCACTAACAACCCGGGTTTCGCCTTTCGGCATCTTCAGGCATTCGTGCGCTCGAATGCCTGTTGAATTAGTGATAAAATACATGGAAGTGTACAAAATCTCAATAATCCTAATTTGTTTTTATTTGATGATTCTTAATAGTACCTAATATATTTTTTTAATAAAAGCTAATTAAACCATTTTATTGATGGAATTGGCATTTACTTGGCAGAACTCCATTTAAAAGGATAAAATAACAAAGTATTTAGTTCTACAAATTTTTTATCAGGTAGTTGATAGCTATTTCGGCTTTACGCCATCGTCGGAACTAGTAGTAGATAGTTAGTGTGCTCAGTTTATCCTCGGATTTGATGTCTAGTTATTTTGTTTATAATACTTGAATCTGATTATTCTTTTTAGAATCTATTGGTTTTTAGGATGACATTTCAAGTTGTGTTTTCGCATGTAGAATCGTAAAATAAAAAAGTATTGAAACGTGAAAATCTGACTATCAAAATTTATATTAAATATTATATGAACCAATCAGAATATCTAACATAATTTAAAAATGATATTTTTATATCTATATCTGAGTCCAAAGTGAGTAACTCCCTCGATATTAAACTTTATGCTTCAGAGATTTAGCAAAATATTGCAAAGCGATGAAACTGTAATCGTTTCCTATCAGAACATAAATATAAAATTTTATACACTCTTTTTACGAGCATAAACATGACCTTGCATTCAGACGCGAAAACTTACAAGGCGTGTAAAATGAAAGCAGTAAACTTTATGCCAACGTATACGATATTATAAAATTATAGTAGTTCGCCACTTTTTACAACACAATCCATCAAGTATTTATTATTTTACGAGAAGTCATTTAAATGAATATTGCATTACAAAGTTTACGAAAACTGTTGAATTATTTCGAAATAGTCACGATATTTAAAAAACCATTTCGCAGTATATTCTCGACTACTAACAAATATCCGTCATACGTTGCAATGCCTCTAAAAAAATGAAGTGTTTGCGATTTAATTCTGTTTATTGTAGTGCTTCTGAATACACAATATTTTTTGCTTTCCGCCTGTTGCGTACACGAATAAATCAGAAGGTTTTCCGACACGTGAGCAGTTCACATCAAGCTGCCCATGTGAGAAGCATGGATTTTCCAAATGTAGTCCAAACACTTGAAGCGATTGTCCCTGCGCTTTGTTGATGGTCGTTACAAATGCGAGTCGCACCGGAAACTTCAGACGTTTGAATTCGACTGACATATCTGTCGGAATCATTGGCGTGAGTGGCAGCAGTACATCTTCCCATTTAAGACCGGCAATTGGAATTTAACAATTAACACCACTTGAAATGTTACTGTTTGTATATATTTGATTCTTTGTTTTTTCAGAAACCTTCGCGAGGATGGGTACAACAACTCACCAAAGTTTCATCGCAATCGGTTCAATAGTATAGGAATGCATATGGGATAAATACACAAACATTCATTTTTTATACATATATAACTAGTGAATACCCGACATGCGTTGCAATGGCACTCAAAGAAAGAAAGGGTTTGTGTTTTAATTCTGTTTATTGAAGTGCTTTTAGATTCGGATATACAATATTTTTTTTAATTTTTTCGTCTAGTTTAGAGATTTTGCTAGTTGTACGTAGATTCTTTTTTTCAGAAACCTTCACTGGTGTGCTCACAACAACTCACCAAAGTTTGATCGAAATCGGATGAATGGTAAAGAAATGCATAGAGGACAAAAAACAAACAAATCTTCATATATATACTAGTGAGTACCCGGCATGCGTTGCAATGCCACTGAAAGAAAGAAATGGTTTTTGTTTTAATTCTGTTTACTGAAGTGTTTTTGTATTAGAGGTCTGCACGGGTCGAAATTTCATAAAATTACCCGGTCCGAGTCCGTCATCTTCAGGCCCGGCCCAGCCCGGCCCGAGCACGAGTCTCAATATCACACTTGTTACCCAAACCGGACCCGAAACCCAGATTTATTTTTCTTGTCCCGAAAAAAGCCCGATTTATTTTTAATATAGAAATTTATTCATACTTTTCAAACGGTATGTTATTGTTTCCATATTTTCAACGATATTTATAGCGCATGTGAAATAAATTATTAAAGTTATGAAAACTATTGCCTTATGGCTGACCCGAACACAGTGCGAAATATTTTTCTTAAATTTGAATTCCTTATCCGGGCCCGGCCCGAGCCCGAATCTAATCTGTCCTTGCCCGCCCGAGCCCAAGCTACAGAAAAAAATACAGCAACAAGAAATTCTATTATATACATCTTTTAACAAAAAAATCTCAAAACAAATTGATAAGAATAAATAGTAATCATTTTTCAGGGATATGTTTTTATTAACTTCGATTGTGATTAAGTCAGAGTCTGTCGTCTGCCTCGACACCACACTCGTTATTTCTTTAGATTATATTTAAAAAGGGAAAAGGCGCTATTATAATCGGTCAATAATTTTATAAAATATTATTTCTTGACATGTGATACAAAATTTACTTATTCGTCTTAAGAGATCAAATTTTCTAATAAGAAAATGGTTTAGGCTTTCACGCATCTTTTCTATATACAGAAAATTTTTGAAAACTTCCGATGGCTCTACTACAACATGTCAAATTTAGGCGTCAAATTGTATTTTCCTGGAGGTGCAATAAATATGATTATATAATATTATAACCTTGCACATCAAATATGTTCCATGCCAAAGCTCATACGTTGATAAACATTCTTAGCTTTAATAAAGTTGAGTAATAAGCGATTTATAAAAAATAAGTTATAATGCTAATTGAATGCCTTAACTGATTTTAATAGTTAATAAAAAAATCAAAAACAATGGCAATTAGGTGACAAATTCATCAGTGTGAATATTTGTTGATTAGATTTGCATTTAGTTGATAGAACTCTATTAAAATAGGATCAAAATAACAAAGAATTTAGATCTATAAGAATTTCATTAGTTTTTTGATAGCTATTTCGGCTACACGCCATCTTCATAACTATTTATTAGTTCTGGCGATGGCGTGAAGTGATGACGTAAAAACTTTTGTTTTTATATATTACATACAGCATTTCAAACTATATCATTTACGATATGAAAAACAGAAACCATAAAGGAATGACAAAAGGTAACACGGGAATTTCCTAAAATTATTGTAATAGTAGGTGTTCACGCAGAACAAAGAAACTTTTTCATGTAAGATGTAATTAATTTTGAAATTGATTATTTTATTATTAAAATGAGAGTGATCACTTATGGTATGCCATCTAAACCACAGAATGATGATTTTTATTCATTGATGTTTCAATCAATTAACCGATCTGCATGCCAATGGTAAAAATATTTATGATGTTACCATGCCTCCACGCCCACCTTCTATTAGCTCTATCTGATCCTGAAAATGGCTAGCGAAGAGATATTCATTAGCTAAATACTAGCAGCACTCTCACCCTCTTCACTAAAGGAGGTTGAGCGACTGAATAAAAACAAGTTTTCATAAAATAACTTCTGTTGACAAATGTGCTTCGCATTTTCAGGTAAATTTCATTAGAAAGATTGAGGTTGTTACAGAGATTAATAACTATCTCTTCTAATTTCATACTTAACAATGTAAATAGAACATTAAGCGTTTTCAATGAGTTGCAAAGCCATGCAATGACAAAAATGTAATGGGAAAATTCCTAACAGTTGACATCTACGGCATGCAACTAGAGATCTTTTACAATAGATTGTTGAATGCTATTCGTCGAAAGAAATAAATTCCAAGCTCACGTTTTGTGCATCAAACAGCAGATCAAAATCATAGAACCATTTTACTTTTTGTATAATATTAAGAAACGTCAAAAAAATGCGAGGGAAAATCAAGTGAAATACAAGAGCGACGCTTAGTTGTCAGCTGTCTTCCATTTTGTTAGGATACATCGTTTTTATCTTATGTGTTAATTTATTTAACACGTCTAGTAAAAATCTGTTGTTTTCAAATAATTTAGATATTGAAATATTTTCATACGAGTGATGTCAACATTAGATTGGCAGTTTAGGAGCATATTTTTACTTGTATAAAATCAGACAAAAATACTATTTCGTTGATTGTTCGAACCTAAGTATTTTAACAATAATTCTTAAAAGAATTAAATAATATAAATGATTACGAGGTGACAGTGCTACTTGTTAGTTGTTTGATGCGAACGTTGCACAGAAAATGTGTGTGTGATGTGGGTTAAAAATTAACTCCTTACAATGATAGAAAGGGAGTGTGAGTGGATAATGCGTTACAGATTCATATACCAAAATAAAAATAAATTTAAAAAAATAAGTAAATAATTACCACTTACAGCAAAAGAAAAAATGAATAATTGATTGATACAAACCAATAAGTAGTCATACGTGATTTCAACCATATTTTTTTCCAAATTTTTATGGTTTTTTTTCAATTTAATTTTTTTATAAACGAAACGAAGCAATTATTTTTTACACACAGTCTATATTTCATGACTCATGAAGAAAAGGCATCATATATGTCAAAATATATATCATTTAAACGGTTTGCTAAGATTCGAACCTGCAACTTTCTGATCGCTGAGCTGAGATCATACGCCTGAGCTGCAGAGGTAGCAGTACAGCTATTCTACACAATGTGTGGTAGAGACAGAATAAAAGCCGTTATTTTGTCTCCATGCCAATTGTAATACGAAAAATAACGCTTAGTCGTATTAATATTATTATGTATTACAAACTGTTAATAGCAAATGATATGATTGCATCACAAATTGAAATAAATTATGTAAAGGTCACCCCTTCTACCAATCCGGCTGGATTTCGGTGCGGTAACGATGATAATATTATGATAGAACAGGGTTCATTATAGAAGCGAACAATATTAAAATAACAGAAGTTTAAATACAATGAGTATGTTGATCATACGATTAAGTGGTGACTGGAAGAATTGGTGTGACAAAATGGTTTGAACAAAATAGTGAAAACTAAATTCTATGAAAAAATGTTAAGAGTGAGATTTTCACTTAAGTTAACATCTTTAATTCAACATTTTGTCCACACAACAGACAAAATGTCAACGTATGTGGTCTAGTAGTAAAAGCTGTACCGTAGCGATTAGATGGATCTGGGCTATAGTCCCGGCAAGGTCAATATCAAATTCAGATTTTTCAATCTAATATTTGAGAACTTGGATATGTGGTTTGTGATGATTTTTCTCCTTGTCTTGATCTCGAGT
Organism: Himalopsyche phryganea; assembly: GCA_022494535.1. Taxonomy (NCBI): domain Eukaryota; kingdom Metazoa; phylum Arthropoda; class Insecta; order Trichoptera; family Rhyacophilidae; genus Himalopsyche; species Himalopsyche phryganea. The sequence continues at coordinate 2,844,704 of JAGVSL010000044.1, read as the reverse complement.
GATTTTAAAAATCCAGGTCGAGTTGATCACATGTGATTTACTAATATTAGCTGTAATGCTTATGTATTTATTTTAACCATATCCGCTCCCTATTCGGAGCATATGGCCATCACGTGGTTCCTCCAAGCTTCTCTGTCTTCCGCCAGTCTCCTCGTTTCCTCCCAGGTCATTCATCCCAGCGTCCCGTAGCTCCGCCGAATACATTCTATGGATGGACATCAGCGGCTTTCCAGGGCGACGGAATCCATCTGGTTGGTAAAAGAGACAGGCAAGATTCAGGCTCCCCCGGGGAATCCACAGCACGTGCCCAAGCCAGGTCCATCATCCAGGCTGATATATTTTTTATTCATATTAAATTTAACATTATTGACATGTCAAAAAATCCAACCCATGTTGTTTGTACCATTACATCCTAAGCCACATTTTTCCTTTAACCACTTTATCCATACCATTTCGTTCGAACGTTTATAAAACCGCTTTTCTATGAACAAGTAACATACAGATTTAAATATCATTTTGATTTATGTTTTCTTGAATATGTTAAAGCTACGAAATAAGTCCCTGCTGCTTAAAGTATGATCTCCGTTTAAAGATAAAAAGTTACAGAGAAGTCGTGGCAAAGCCATCATCAAAATTTCACTTAACGCGCGGGGATGTTTGCGATTTCCATTTTAAAATTGTGGCACAATGCTAAGCGTATGCTGAAGCGCAGACGACGCAAAACAGCACATCACGGAGTTGGTAGGACTGGGCAACCGAAGCAAACTGTGGGACGAGCGTATGCTGAGTAGCGCAAGTGCCCAGTCTCTAATATTCCGCTAATGTATCATTAAGTCCCCTTTCTTTTCTTTGCTGTTAATACATGTTGAGGGGAGCGACAAATTAAGCACGATTTATCTGACAATCTGAATCATAATACCAACGGTGACAAGCTAAAATCCAAGCGTACGTTTATCGAGAGGTCACGGCTGAATAGAACTCAGATAAATGCCAATCGGGACGCGCACACTTTCTGAATTTAGTGTATAAACGTGGAACTTTGAAGCATTTTTGTTTGATAATTATATAAAATTATAATTTAATAGATTTACAAAGATTATAAAAAAAGCCTTTTCATTTCTGAATTATAAGGCATGCGGCGCATCTACCGCATGTATGGACGGCACGCCACTGGTATATAAGTGTAAAAAATCTATTTGGCAAAATGATTACCTAAAAAAATGTTCTACTCATGGGGAATTTCTATTGTTGCGGGAGTTATCTGATTAAAATTTTTTAAATTATTTTCGATTAGACAGACTACAATTTGAATATGTTTACAACATAAAACATCAAGAAATTCATAAGAAAGAATGCAACTTTCTAGATTCTATTGTTACCACAGAGAAACTCGCAGTGCGTTTGTGGTAGGTTAGGTGTTTATTTTGTGATCTAAGAACAAATTAATGTCTTTTTAGAGTAATCCACATGAGTAGTATCGTATAAACAAAGCTCACTTCGCACTTACTCAATTGAATTCTCGCTCATTTTTGCGGCGAAATTAAAACGAACACATCTAGACATGCTTGCTTGACGTATGAATCTGTGCCGGCACGGCACTACAGCGAAGCACAGCACAGGTCTTACATAAACCTTATGTGTGTCATCCTTTCGCTTTCAAATTCTCTACTTAAATAACAAAGGTTTTGAAAATGAAATAAGTATAAACAATTCATAGAGAAAATCCACATTAATCTCTAAATAGGGTAGATAATAAATACTGTGTCGTAACAATATTTTGAAAATGAAACAAAGTGTTCGAATACCTGAAATTTTTCATTATGATTTTAATTATGTAAACCCATACGTAAATTATTGTGGATGAAGTAATACTTTTTATCAGCGTATTTTAAAATTAATATCGTAGGCTAGACATGGCTGCAAATTTAGTGCGTCAATAAATTATTGCGCATTAAATAATCATAACACATTAAATCACTTAAAACCGTTATATATGATCCTATAATTATATTCAATTTACATAATATATAAATATTATTATATCAGACTTTTGCATTTATATTTTAGTTGGTATATTTTATTTTAATCTCCTCGTGGTCGACTATACATAATTAAACATGTTTTCTTACACTCTAATAGATTTATACAAAAATTGGGTTAAGCCATACACTTCTACCGTTTTCAATGAGTTACATTAAAAGCTAACTTTTTTGATTTGCTGTAATAAAAGTGAACCTCAGAATTCCGTTTTAGAGAATAGTATTGGTTTGAATAATTTTCATAATAATCTGGCGATAAATCGTCTTCGGTTCAATGGTTTCAGCGGTCAATTGTCCAAGTGGTAAGTTTTCAGTCTCAATTACTATGAGTTTTTATTGGAAGCCGCTTTAGGAGGTAAAATAATACAAATATAACAAAAAAATGTTTGAGAAGAAGGATACCTTAATCATTAATGATTCAAGTGTTCATGCAGGCATCCATAGAAAAAGGCCAGCATCATTTTCCGGTGTTCTTATAAACCTACAATGCGTTCTCGGTATACGCCCTTAATGAAATTTTATGTTCACACCATTTTCAGGAAATCTACTGAGCAATTTCTACAGCTACACCAAGTACATAAATACTTGAACTAAATCTCATTTACAACATCGGAATTTGAAGACACACAAATGCTGCCTCAATGCCATGGTTATTCTACACTTCACAAGAAAAGGCAATATTGTGAGCAGTCAGCATTAATAAAATCATCTTTTGACTATTACAATTATTTCAGGCTGAACAGTGTAGTTATAACTATAAATAAAAGAATTTACAGCTACATTTTGCAGTTCTATCGAACTTAGATTTTCGGGAAGATGCCGAAAGGCGAAACCCGGGTCGTTAGTGACAAAATACATGGAAGTGTACAAAATCTCAATAATTCAAATTTGATATTGAAATTCCATCAAACACCCTCAGTCGACATCTTAAGGTATTCAGATAAAATAAAAAACTAAAATTAATAAGGCACTAAATGTCAAATAATTCAAGATCTATACTCTAAAATAGGTTCGAAATGCAACAAAAACTTCCTGTGCCATCTTTAAAAAATGGTGTTTAATATCAAAACGACTGAAAGCCGGAAGCATTGTTTGCATTTTATTTACGTATACATTTTCCAAAACTCAATTAATAATTTGTTTATTTTGATTTCACATGCTGGTACTTTGCTTTATATATTGAAATATAAATGCAAGGAGCAAACTAGAAAGGTTGCGCTTTTTACAAGTGAGTTTACAAGTGTTGCACAAATAAATAAATGAGTTCACTACGACACACATCACAATCAAAAATACTCTATACCAGCGAATAACAAATGAAATTCAGTTTGCAGCATGTCTTTTTTCGTCTATTTCAATCACAAAAATTGACAAGCTCTGAAGCAACTTATTTAACTTCAGTCGAAATAAATTTGAATATTATTTAAAAAATCTCCTGCCACAAAGTCGTGAATGTTGTTGAACGGTAATTTGTTAACAAAAAATAGCTCGGATTTATACGCCTAACTTCTAACATTCAATTTAAACGATACACGCTATCAATTTTTATTGTACAATCTCTTCAGTGTGAAAATGTGGATAATTATTGACCTACATTTGTTTTATTGAAATGTTGTGCACCTATGAAAAGAAATAACTTATACCGAATGATTTATCTTTTAACCAAATAATACAAAGGTCTAATTTGTTACTATACCCTTATGAACTAAATTTGAAAAGAAGAAACCTTAAGCGCCAGCCCAGATGATCCAATTTTATCGCAAGATCTATCGTTACTTGTTATACATACTGACGATCGCGTTAAATAGCACACAATCTTCGCTGAAAAAGAAAATAATTTATATAAATTGCAACATAAGTTTCTGTTGTCACTATGTTCACTTTCAACATGGATAATATGGAATGGTGGAGTTTTTACATTCTGTATTTTTACGAAAACCAATTTTATGTCAGTTGCTTAATCTTATTTTTCTAGATAGTGTTTAGATAGAAAGATAAGGTTAGTATTGTAGTAGCTGTGGTTTCGCTATTACTCTCTCAGCGCCATTTTTGTTTTGCCAAATTGGATAGCTTAGAATGAAAGCATAGAATCCATGTCTTTGAAAACCAATCGTTTAAAAATTAATGAACCTTTCCAATCGATGATTCAAACCATCTATAGCGAATTACATTATAACAGAGGCAGTAACCACTCGGCTACGGCCGTAGCAATTTTTCGATAAATTGATTATTTTATTGCAGTGGTCGAAAAGATAATGAAATACTTTTATTGAAGATAAAACGGAAACTGACAACTAAGATTGTGCTTATTGAATAACTTTTGTTGACGCCCGTTTGACACTAGGAATCTTACGCGCCACCGAACCAAACAAACTAAACAGGATATAAAACAACAGAACAAGTCCAAGATAATATTTCTGTTGTATCTATTTATTAATCAAACATATAATAAATATATTAGATCACTGTATAAGATTATTATAAAGATTTCTATAAATGTTGTGAGTAAAACTTTCGTCCGGCGAACTGATGATGATGAGGATGTCTCTCGGTGTACACTCAAACACGCTCGTTTACGAGTCAAATTCACTTTATTCCAGTTAGTAGTTTACAATTTAAAATACAAAAAAAATACAGTTTGAATTTAAAAAAAAATCGAGCCTGCGAAAAATTGGTACCTAGAGTGCTATGGATTAATATTTCCAGTCGCCACGGAGCGATGGCCTCTATAGGTTAGCGTGCCACGCGTACCTACGTCCTTGCCTCTTCGCTGTTCGCGGTCCACTGACAAAAAAAATCTACTCGCTCTCTGCCAAGGGTTTGGAATGTGACCTAGAAGGTCCTCGCCGCTTTCTAAAATTCATCCGACGTTGCCAAAAACTGATGCGTTTGACACATTATAACGTATTTTTTTCTTTGACTTTGCGTTGGAGAGATGATCCGATGAAACTTCTGGGCACCATTCACACTGGATAATAATAGGTCGTGTCACAGTATTTAAATTTATTTAATATTTCAAATTCCCTCTTCCAACTTATGCCCTAAATCAAAAAGTTTAAAAAAAATCCCACTGTATTAAAATATCCGCTGTAAACAATTTACTATAATGATAACCTTATCATCAACTTTTTGCACCCAAATACAAAAATATCTTGGATCAGTGATTATAAATCATCGTTTTCTTGGAATTTCGGGAGGGAAAAAACCAAGTACCAGACATTGTATGAAATAATCAGTAAGGTCATTTGCAAATTTTTGTGTTTAATATCTACATTATAATATAAAATTAAAGAGGCGAAACACGGCACGTTAGTGATAAAACCAGTGGAATAACAAAATCACCAATTTTAATTTCATATTAAAAATGAATTTCCAAAAAGTTACCATCGAATCCATTTTTTTTGTTTCTATACGTTACATCATTATTATAAATATTGTACCGTTAATTAATAAATAAATAAATACTAAAAATTTTTTTTTAACTTGTTATGTTTTTTCATATTCTGTTTAATCATGGAACCATCTTACACTCCTAATTTTCACCTAAATGTTGTTTACGTTCGATTGGAAGTTATAAAAGAATAATCATTAAAGCGATTCCACTATCAATATTTTTTATTGTTTATGTCTTAGTCACATGCCTTCAAGCAATAATTGTAACTTATAAACAATTTGAAATATCTTCACACTAAACCGAAGGCCACGAAACTTGATGCTATTAGCGAATTCACTTTTGCGCTGCAAGCATCTATTTTATACAAATTTAATGTACGAGTCAATATTAATTTATCTTCTAGGCCGCCAAGTTACACTAGACGTTGCGAAATTCGATACGTGTCCAACATATTGACTCCCTTGGGCCACATTGATTAAAGAGTAATTGGTTTGGGCCACACATAAAACATTAAAAAGGCAGAATGTGTGCATACATTTTTATTGTAAAATCAAAAGCGGACAAGGCCTAGTGGATAATTATTGACTAGAAGATTTGTTTTGGACGCTCGATACTGATGATTGTAGCACAAAGCAAATTCGCGCGAAAAGCGTCAAGTTGCGTGGCCTTCGGGTAAGACGAAATGTTGCTTAAAACTAGAGGACATATACTCCACATTAGAAGCGTAGGTGGTAAATATATATGTATGTAAACTGTCAATACTTGGTGAAAAAGCACTCAATTTTAAAAATAAAATATAATTTGTTTTTGAATACTTCCACATTTTTATAATGATCAGGACGTATTACTTAAACTCATAATATCTTTCTCATCTTGTTTATTCAAAATGCATGTAATGCATTAAAATCAATGCAGGCAATTAACTGACATCAGCTGATCGCCGCTGTTTCATGCATACTCGGGTCACTGACTCAGCAATCATCGGCATGGGATACAACATGTCGTCAATTATATTGCGATCAACGAACTTGTTACTCTTCAGTTTAATGCGAGTGGTCGCGCTTCCATTAGCGGCAGACGCACATTGTGTCACATTGATTCAGCAATCGAGGTTAGCCCGAACAAAAATGATTGAGTGTCTGATAAAATCTTTCATTGTCATGTGCGTTGCCCGTTCCCTCAGGAATATGAATTAAATTGTGCACAAGGGCAGTAAGGGGAATATTACATGATCAGAGTTGTATGGAATAGAAAATAGTATGCATTTAACCACTTTCGTGTCCACTTACAATGTAGAACAAATGGACTTCTACCGGAGCTTATGTTCACAAAAAATATTCAAACTGCTCGTTAAGTCGCTCAACGTCTCTTTTTCTGAGGCAGCAAGGATAAAAGGTTACGGCTAGGGCAAGACTAAGAGTTAACGAATCGCTTTCACTACGCCCCGCCACGTGTTGTGGATCGGATGGTTGAGGGTAATTTTAGCCACCACAAACATCCATGCCTTCAAACATAAATCCATAAATCTATTGAAAAATCTGTGTATGACACGGTCCGTATTGGGACTCGGACCCGTGACCACCGTAACAGAAACGAACAGCATGGACCACTCGGCTAAATGCATATTATATTGTCTGAGATTATTTACGTTATCGTTGACGGACAGTATCTACTGACAAAATTATGCGCTAGTCACTAGGGTCATTAATTTCTACTCGATTAATGTAAACGAAGCATTAGCGACAAGTGCAAATCCAATGTAATATTTTACAAATACTTGATTGATTCGATTGAGGAGAAACATTGGTAACTGGAAGATATTAAAACACAAAAATTCAATAATCTTTTATAGCTAACGGAAGACAGTTTTATTTATCGCATACCTATTCTTATTAAGTCTTTAATCAAATAGACAAAAACTATCCTTAAACAATAAAGCTATATTTTTCTATTGGTTGCTACTCGGTTTATATTAGGTAATCCAGTTATTTTTTGTTTACCGAATTAGTCGGCATTAAAAAGTTAGCTCCAATCGTCAAAATGTAATAAATTGACCCTTATTATGAATAACATTAAAACCATTGTATCAAAGAAAAATTTATAATAATAGTTCGTTAAACGTATAAGAATATATTAACAAAATTCAGAAGTAATATAAAAAATAACGACGCATTTAATTCCAGAAGAATTATATAATATCACTCCATCGAAAAGCGTGACAATGGAGTGATGCCGAAATAGCTATCAAAATATTATAAAATTCTTGTGGAATTAAATACCGTATAAAACCGAATATAGCGCTTGTATGTTATATGTTTTTTTACATACAATATTATTATTTTATTATTGGCGATATATTCAGGGTCTAATGAAAATTAAAATATGTAGCATATAAATGTATGTACCTAGTGAGTTTCTCCCTCAAACATTGTATTAAATTTATAGAATGTCTTGTCCGTCGCGTTTGGGAAAAGTGACGGCTCACAATTGTCTTTTTTTCGACATTTGAATTTATCGTTTTTTTCAACTTATAGAATTTGTTATAATTATATTCTTTACTTACTTTAATCTAATAATGATTTTTACTTTCAATCGGTTCCAATATTAAGGTTTCGTTATATTCGTTAATACGTTAATTTGCGTATGAGTTAAACTAAGTAAATGCCAATTCAAAGATTTGCAGTAAAATGAATTGATTGGAGTCTGAAAATAAGAGCTCTAATAAACGTGAAAGCTGGAAAAATAAAAAGTAAATTCTTACTTATTTCAGTACTCTTACATACTAGTCGGACGCCCGTAATAGATGACGGTATTGAAATGGATATACTGAATGTTCGAGCTTCTCAAGCGATGCGTTAGCGGCACGTCAGGCTTGTGCAGCTTTCGGAGATCTTTGTGATTGTTGTTGTCTGTGTGCCTCGGCATTAGTACCACGCCGGGATTTTGCAGCTTCCGGAGTTTGTCTCACTCATCTCTGCTGTCGCTCACGACGTAATTGCAAACGCCGCTATACTTTAATTTCCATACTGACGATTGTTATTGTTATTTTTGTTTGTTTGCCTCGGAATTTGCGTCACGTCGGAGCTCTGTGTATTGTTGGGGGTGTGTGTGTGTGTGCATTGCATAAAATTTTATTTTATATACACCGCGGATGTTTAGGTAATGAGAAAATTCTACACGTACATGTGATATGTGATAATAATAAAACGCTTACAGACCGGTCTGGGCTATTACATATAAGATTCCCGGTTATATTTTAAGTGAAATCCTCGAGAACAACATCAATCTGCAAGCTTTTAGTTTTTGTGAAATTATAGGAGCATGTTGCAAGATCCTTATTAACTGTATTATTGCTGTATACGTAATCTGAACAATCATTATTATTTAAAAATTCAAATGTTTAAAAAAATTGACCAATTGCATTTAAAACGGCAATTTATGTGTTCATCGGTTGGTCTACTTTTGCCGTAATTAATACCTGAAACGTGTTTTGATAATATCCTATGTTAATTTCATTATCCCGGATTTTAATTAGTCAATTCATGAAATACCGGACTAATAAAATCGGATTTAGATTGCAATACATAGTTGATACGAATAGAGTCAAAAGTTGCGACATGTTCAGTAAACGATTGCGTCAGGCGACAATCAGTGAGTGATGGGTCAATCTACGAAGCAAAGCAAGCGATGATCAACCTTGCTGGACATATAATAGTTTGTTTCTATGATATATTTACAGACTACTGATAACATCAGAATGGTTATTCAATGAATATCACGGGCATCTTCAAAGTATGTCTTAAATCGTATTGAAAAAAAATATTTTTTAAATTTTAATCTTCAAAATTGTGTTCATTTCCAAAACGTTTGTCTCTAACAAGCCGGGTTTCAACTTTGACTAGTCAATTCAAGTTCATTCTTGAACTTGAATGCATGAAAATGACTAAGGGTAAAAACCTGAAATTTGAACGATTCTAATTTTACATTTAAATTCCATCGAGCACCCTCAGTCGATATCTTTAATTAAACATTGATATTGGTAATTATTGTATAAATTTCTTATGATATTTAATATCATATAATAACAATATTTAGTTATTATATTTAGTATTAAAAATATGCATATGTAATTTTGTTTTTTGAACTACATAACTGCATATAATAGAATCGATAGCTATTGTGAAACTATGATTTCGAGTGAACTACGTCAATTTTATTTCTTTGAAATATTCCCATCAATCGATAATTTTTTATTTGAAGAGATAAATACAAACTTTCATTTATTGTAAAATATTTAGGTATCACGCTGCAAATAGCCTTCTGTGACATCAATCATGATAAGATCATTTATACCAACTACTTAAAAGCACCGTGTTACATCGAAACCGCGCTGGAGAAGATATTGTACCGTGTATTACAAGGGTCGAATGTATGCGTCAATTAAGAATAAACAAATCTTAAGCTCTAGAGTTGAGAACCATAGATTTTACAGAATCTCTGAAACAGTAAGTATATTTATAAAATTTTCATTGATTTTGTAGAACTTGACTAAAATAAGTAATGTTCTATGTTCCGCAAAATATACGTAAGTGTTTTTTTTAATTAAACACAATTTGATTTTTACTTCACACATCTACACTTTTTACATTTCCACATTTTGTAAATCGATCAGGACCGGTTTGGCTCATCGACAGCATTACCAACAATTGCAATAGATATCTTAACAGGGTTATTTATATTAAATTGAGTGCTCATAATTACAAGGCATACCAAACGATCAGTTCAAGAACTATGATAAGAATTTAGAGGTAATCAAACAAAATATAAATAAACGAAATCAAATAGTCTAGAATTAAAATGCGACAGTTAACACCCATAAAAAAGTTTTGGTATTCAATATTCAGCCCCACAAAAGTTCTGGCGATGGCTTTGTTGTTTGATGTGATACAAACACATATCTTCTTCAAATTTGGATTATTGAGATTTTGTACACTTCCATGTATTTTGTCACTAACGACCCGGGTTTCGCCTTTCGGCATCTTCAGGCATTCGAGCACACGAATGGACTCGAACTAAATTCGTGTGCTCGAATGCCTGAAGATGCCGAAAGGCGAAACCCGGGTCGTTAGTGACAAAATACATGGAAGTGTACAAAATCTCAATAATCCAAATTTGATATTGAAATTCCATCAAGCACCCTCAGTCGATGTCTTAAATTATACTTAAATTATATTACATATCTTCTTAATAGTCCACGTTTTTTTTATCAATAGTAGTTTCACGAAAAATATTATTATTTCGTAAAAAATAATTTCCAAGAATTTCGAGAAGAATAAGACCTTTTCTATATTACAGTTTTCAACAAAATTGCTGTCATTTTCTTTAAGATAATTCTCAGGTTATGAAAAATCATTAATTTTACATCGAATAAAGTGATGTATTCTTATATTAACACTGTCTGACCAACATAATTTGCTGGACAGTTATCGCATGAAAGTTTATGAATTCCTTTACTAATCAAGGCTTTAGTATCTTTAAGAATAAATAAGATGTTCCCCTTTAAATTAACTGTATAATACGGTGTTTGTATGTCATCCGATGATAATTATATATATTTTGTTTTCAACCCGAAATAAAAAAAATGTACGCCGATTTGTATTATTAAAGTAAAATATCATACAACAATTATAAGATATAGTTGAAAGATGTGTCGTTCTCACGTCAGCAGAATGAAATATATATCTAACAATTATGGCAGAGCTAAATGCTTTGACAATTATTACATCTTCTAAGTCAGTATAAAATAAAAACAGTTTAGTAGGCGATTTAATGCTTCCCATAACGTACCAAACTACCAAGCACAAAAATACGGAAACAAAAAAAAAATAATACCAGTGACATAACGCTTACAGATTATGATTTTCACGAATATGATAAATTCTATAAACCTATAAATGTAACAACAAAACATAAGTTTAAAAGCAGTAAAAAATAATTCACTCACTATAAAGCTTTCAACACAATCAACGCCGATAAATTAGGGGCATGAAATTTTTCATCGTCTTCCGTTTCCAGCATGGCGATAGCCGTTATCTTTATTCCGGATTAAAACCCGCCTGGCCGTTCATCGATTGACGTGCTGTTTGACGCCAAGCGGCTTAATTTATTCGCGATGAACGATCAACCGTCAGCCGTTGATTGATTGCCACTGCCCAGAGTAAACGGATTAATTTGAGACCAGGGTTGCAAAACTGTTGTCACAGACGTCACCGGTTTTTAACTATACTTTCTCAGCCTTTTTTAAAAAAAACTTTAATTTATAATATATGAGTAGTTATTTCTGTTTGCAATGTGGAATCCAAATAGAGCGTTTTGGCAGATGAAGTTTCACTGCTTGTAAATAGGTGGTTGTAGAAGGTAGGGTATGTAAAACTGGTTACTATATTTGAATATTGAATCATACAATTCATTTAATTTAAGACATCGACTGAGGGTGCTTGATGGAATTTCAATATCAAATTTGGATTATTGAGATTTTGTACACTTCCATGTATTTTGTCACTAACGACCCGGGTTTCGCCTTTCGGCATCTTCAGGCATTCGAGCACACGAATGGACTCGAACTGGCAGACAGTAAACAGTGTCTAACGTTTATATAGAAGATACAAATACGACAAATATTATTTACGAGCTAAGATATTATACGTCTGAGAGCCATACTGATACCTGAGTTAACATTTCGAGAATTGCTTTAATCCTTAATTATGTAAACAACCCATTAGCAGAGTGGCAAATTGCCGCTTTCCAACTTCTTTTAGAAATACCAGTGATTTTACAAACACCTAACAGATGTCACTAAACGTGGAATGATTGTATATATTTACCCTTTCGTCGAATTGCATCCCGTCGAAACCCACAATGCTATTATAATTGTAAAATCACTGGTATTTCAATTCATTACACTTAAATGGCAGAACATTATATTTAAATGTGATATTTTATCAAGAGATATTTATATTCAATCAAAACAATATTTCATAACGATAAGTAATATTTTATATATTTCAACGGATTATTTTCACATAAGATGGGAAAAGCTCCCTGTACTACAACATTCAAAATGTTAAGAGGAAATTTATTCGAAATGCATCCAAGAAGTTGTGTGTTGGAAAAAATATCCCCTTATCTTATTTACTTTATATAAAATATATAAAAAAAACTTTTTCCTAACGGGACTAATAAAAATGTTTTAAAATGCATACAAAATATTTTGAACCAAGTTTTTAAAAAGATATTCACCACCAGAACTTCTTTATAATATGTCGGGTAATTGTGGTAATTAACGAATAATTAAATCGGTAACAGACTTAAATAATTACTGCGTAAAAGGTATAAAGGTACCTTAATCACTTTTTTGAGAACTTATCATAATAAATTATATAATATTCGACTGTGATTTGATTCAAACCAATTTGCTTCATCGAAAATTTCCGTTTTGAGATATTCTCATATAGAATAGATATAGATCAAATATGTGACATAAAATATATTAACATCATAATTTGATTATAATGTAATTGATGACGGGATTTAACCGATGTCAAAATATAGAACCAACCGGTCTTAATATATAATTTATACCGGTCTGGGATCCCTACATCAGATGACTTGCTCTGGCACATTGGCTGGTGGAAAGCTATAGAACGTGGTTGATTGTGATTAAGAAAATCAACGATTTGTTCGAATAGATTTATTGTTGATTGAAGTTAGCGTTGGTGACAAAGCTATCCAATGAGCAATAAGAAAATCAGCACACTATTAGAACATTGATTGAAAATTCGATGGCAATAATTTATAAGCATAACGAATTTTGATAACTCAAAAAATAGAAGAGGTAGCTCTGTTGATATGGATTAAAAAAATAGTGTCCGCTCGAAATGTGGAATATAATATATGGAGTAGGAAAGAATCACAGTTAATACCAACCGATAGACTAATTGTAAAATAAATGTTTGAAAGATTCCTTTCCAGGTTTCGAACTCGTAACCCTCACAACCTAGTGTAGGAAAGCACAACAGTGTTGACCAATCGGCTATATGACCAAACGAAGAAAATATAATTTGTTACTTTTTAAAAATTCGTCTTCTTTTGTACATTCAATAGTACGAAGCAATCAGGTCGATACACACGAATTTTATTAGTAGTGTGAAATTTTTCAGATAAAACTTACATTTGGTTATATCGGGTGGATTTATATTTTAAGCTCGGCAATGATCATTACCTGAAAAGAAAAAAGAAATACGTTTCAAAAATAGTGCTATAAGGTGTCAAGATCTTAAAATTATAATTTGTTTTCTTTCAAATTGTTTCAATTACTTGAGTGTTGGGCAATGGAACACCTTTAAACTCATGAAATAGTTGTCGTCTAGGTAGAAAACTTTATGTCATAAATACTAGTTATGAGTACATATTATATAGAATTTTAATTAAATTTAAATCAACAAAGTGAGAGAGTAGGAAAGAAAATGTCTCGCCGCTCGAGGGAGGAAGGTGGTGGAGCGGGGAGAGCGGGGAGAAGCGGGGTGCGGTGAGTCAACAAGCTTCACAGCCCGCGTCCGGGCAAAGGACAAAGGATGATTCAACGATTCCTTCGTCTCCCATAAATTCCGGTCGTATTCAGTATACTTTCTCGTTTATTGCAGTTAGTTTATATAATTTCGTTGAAGACAGTTACACAAACAGATTTACACATTTTTAATTTAAAACTCTGTAAGTGGTTTTACTAGCAAGCGGTGGACTAAGTCGCCGCTTCGCCGGCCGACGACTCCCTCTGCGAAAGGTCGAGAGGCGACTAAAGGGCTTGCAGGATCGCAAGCCCTTTGCCCACTTCTAACTGCAAACCAACAACGGCAACCAAACAAATATGACACTACTCTTAAACGCCTCAGGAGGTATTACATTTTAAATTTGCATTAATAGAAAGAGTCTGCAGATTGGTTTTGAAGACCCTGTCCGCCCCATAAGTACGGGGCGGTGTCAAAAGTTATAAAAGTATAATACGCGTGAGACAAAGACACGAGATTGCGAGAGGCAAGCAACACTTCAGTTGCTCTCTGACACACAACACAGCCACACTAGGCTACGGTCGGGCTCCGTTCCGACTCAAAAATAACAAGACCCAGTCTCGTTCAATCGTATTTACTTTATTGCAGTTTAGGCTTGGAATTACAATGTTTTATACACGTTGAGAACAAAGGTTTACATGGATTAAAATTAGATGATCAATTACTCAACCAAACAGTTTTCTATTTCACACAATGTCAACAACCACCTCGTGATTTTTAACTTCAACCGGCTTCTCTCCCAAAATTTTTCTCCGTCCCACAGAACCTCTTTCTTCCCACCCCAAAAGATAACCCGTCCCTCGTCGAAAACTTGACTTTTAATTCTAAGATAAATTTTTATTTCAGCCCCCCCCCCTGAATTTCTCGATTTCTGACGAACCAGACCGATGCCAGTGCAGATGCACTCATAGCTGACCGTTCCTCGACCAAAGCTAGTTTTAGAATACTCCGCACGCTTGCTGACGTTAATTAGGGTAATATGTTGACGAAATTCTCAGAAAAAACAATGGGGCAGTTGAGTTTATTATCAAATGTATCGCTTCGTAAATATTATTGCCTTGTATAGAAACGCGGCAAATTTGAAACTAGCATTTTTATATTTAAATTAACACAGGATGATGAATTTGAAACTTTTAATAATTACTGCGATGTTACTATATAACTACAAAATTTTCTCAATGCTCTATTAAAAAACATCACACACCATGAAATTTGCAATAAAAGGGAGTGTTTGCAGACGGCTTTCAACCTCTTGAAGACCCACGTCCGCCCCGTAAGATCGGGATCGTGTCAAGTATTAATTAAGATATCGACTGAGGGTGCAATATTTTTTCTTAATTTGTCTTGTATATTAGCGATATCAATTATTTTCTAATTGTCAGTTCGAATTCATCCGTGTACTCGAATGCCTGAAGATACCAAAAGGCGGAACACGCGTCGTTAGTGGCAAAACATAAGGAAATGTAAAAAATTTGAACGATTCAAATTTAATAAAAAAAATCGTTAATAATAATTGTTGTTAACAATGAATAAATGTGGATCTATTTATAAGATTCAATATACAAGAAGTTTTCATAACACGCATAACTTATATTTTTGAAAAAAAGCTTGCAGTCAGAACCACTAGTTTTGAGCTAAATATTGTTGAATATTTTTATTTCGATCACATAGAACTAGGGATAGAAACAAAAATTGAATATTATAATATTCAGTATTTGAATATTTTTGGCACTTTTTTGATATTATTAGTATTTTTTATCCAGCTTCGCCAAGATGATTTACACTAATATTAGGTTATTAAATTTAGACGTTGGCTAGCTAATGCTGAAATATTAAAATACCACCGTCAACCGTACCTCTTTTGTTACACCTACAAAATATAGTCCACCAATTAATAATAATGTTAGGAGTTGAAACCAGCTAAAATAAAAGACAACAACTTTGCCACCTGTACTCTTGTTATGGAGCCGCAGAACTTCCCGATAGACAGTTTGTTGATCTGCATTTAATAATGGCACCTACATCACCGCAAATTAAACATACGATAAGAGTCATACGCTAATTCTCGATGACGATTCCAGGTGCACACCAAGTTGTACGAATTAACCACTCACTTCCTACCAAATCACAAACATGAACTTCAATATTTAATACAAATATCTACGTTCGCGTTACTATCTCAATTGTCACTTGCAGAATATATTAGTATTGAGCTGTTGCTAAGCGACTATTATGATTACTTTTTTCAGCAAGCATTGAAACCTCAAAAATATAGCGTTTTCAGTTTGAGGTTTAAAGTTAAATGTTGAGAGTTGAAAGTTGAAAATAGCGCAGTTGAACTAACAATTGCAGCTAAAATGACGTCTGAAAATTTCACGTCGTTAATGCACGTGTTTGGGAGGAGTTGTTGTGACCGACAGACATACAAACATACAGATTTCTATAAGTATTTTGTGCTATATAGTAGAGATTTGTAGAGACAGTTAGTTAACGAACAATGTCATTTGGTGTCGCATTATATCTTGATTTATAATCTATTTTGTTTATTTAAAAACTATAATACTCACTCAAGTTCCGCCCTGACTAGTGTGTGCTATTAATTAATACGTCTTGTCAGATATATGAAAACAACAATGAATATATTTATAATACACTTCATACATTATATTATTCGAATAGTTGTTTTTGACGAATATTTGGAATAAAGAACATTTACGATTTTTTCATTAATCTTTAATTCAACATCTTGGCCAAATCATTATGTCTATGTAAGAGAGACGGTACGCCTGCTGATTGAAAGTTGCGTTTCTCTAGCAATCAACTATACAGCAACCACCTCATAAATTCTTGAAGTGTATCAACACCTCGAGTGTTTCAATCCATATAACAATACAACTTTATTTTTCTTGTGAAAAAGCGTTTCCCTCAATAAGTGCCTTAAGAGATATTGAATTGGAACATGTTCAGCAAGCAAGCAAGCAGATATGTACGAATGGAACGGTTAAATAATAATGTAAAAGAGGCCGGGACAAAAACAATGAACACGAACTAAAAGCAAACATAGGGAGAGAGCTACAGCGGCGATTGAATTGGGAGTTGAGTTGTACACCGCGGTAAGCCCAAAATCCTTCCTCGCCGAAGGATTACGAAATGCACGTACCTTCAATACAAGCGAATGCACAAGATTGAGTGACATTCATACTATCATTCATTCTGTTAACATTTTTAAGACAACCATTTTAGGATCGGATAAAGTCACACATAAACATGTACAACATAAAGAGTCTTAATGGAACGAGAACTGGCTGTTACTCTGTTACTAAAAATCTCTTTTGAGAAAAGAGAAAGAGATATAAGGATGTGAATCGGGTATTAAATCGGCTTATCTATCGCTAAGGTCCTTTTAAAGGCTCGGATAGATATAAGGGAATGTAAACACTACAGACATCCATGACTTCGAACACAAACAGTAAGCCGTGTATACACCAACCAAATAAGGCCCAAGAACGTTCACCACACGGCAACAAGACGGCATCTTAGTATAGAATATTCTTAAGCAGATAAAATTGAATCTAAATAATGGGGTAATGAATAAATTAATAAACTTCTTGGCTTTCTAGATTGATCTACCCGGAATACTGAACTCATATTTTTAAGGTGATTCAGATTGCTCTCTGAGATTCATAAATCTCCACGAGGCTTATAAAATAGTCCACTATTTTATATTATGTTAAACAATGATTTAAAAAAATATTACTGAAGACAGGAGAAATCATAAAATGTACTTTTCTTTACGAATTCATCTGATATATTATATATGCTCAAATCATGGACTATCAATACAATGCTAAATAAAAAGGTGAATCAATTTGACCTGCAACGTCGGTTACACTGCGTGCGTCGCGTGCCTACACCATGTATGTATTTTCATAATACAAACCCCTGCAATCATCAGCACCGCACCATTACTATCCATTCCACAATATTGCGAAGTTTGTGTATTTAAATTATCAATATTATTCGTTTTCAACCACAAACATTAGATGCAGTTATTGCTGATATTTCAACTAAACCATACATAAAATAATTATTACTTTGATTAGGAATTTTAATTTAATGATCAATATACTGGACTTAACTATAACTAGAGTAAAAAGTAAGCAAAGCTTGATTTTTTTAGGAAATCAACGTTTTGTGAGACTACCATTCACACGTAAGCTCTTCACTCATGGAACCATAAACTTGCAGCTGACAATTCCATGATACACAGATTAGTCAGTCTACCCATGAATAAAATAAAATATAATAAAGAACTATTGAACAGATATCGCTTAGTAATGGTTACGATGTAGCGGTGATTTGTAAACTACTTTGTAAAAAATAATTGAAGCTCTATAGACAGCTTATTTAACCTAACATACACATAGAAAACCGCCTCTATAAATCGATTAACTACCTAGGAAGAATAAGTCATAAAGTTGACCAAGAAAAAGACTTCGTTAATGTAGCATTTAAAGTCAATCTTGGTACGCATCTTAAAAATAGGAAAAATTAAATTAATAAACTAGACAGAAACGAGATTTACAAAATTAACTGCGGCCTGTATGAGTCGATCTTTATTGGACTAGCAGGGAGGAGTATTTCAAGTAGATTTAAAGAACATATAAGATCATTTAATAGTAAAAAAACAGATTCTCAATTTCAAACCACCTCTTAAAAGAATCACACATCATAACACACAATAACCTCCTTATTGATCGAACAAACCGTAATTCATCACCCTTACTTAAACCATTGTAAGAAGCTCGCGTAATTACGCATTATCAATACAATTTTAATACATTTACTTTAACGAATAATTAATAATTTAAAAAAAAACACAATTAGTACGTTCAATATTTTAATTTCAAATAAAAGCTATGATGTAAAGAATAAGTGATATTGCAAAATAATTTATAGCTCTTCTAAGCAGTATATATAGCTAAACTAGCGTTAAGTTCAACTAACAAACAAAATTTTGTAAAACTAAATACTTTCATATTCTTTACTAACAGGAATTTTAATACTATTACTTTTTGAATGTTGCCCATTACAAAAATAAACCACAGATTATCCAACCGTTTAGCACAGGGCAGCGGATTCCGATCAAATTGAGTCCTGGAACCTTATCGCATTTTGTTAGAAAGCATGAAAATCCTTAGCTATTTCGACGAAGTAAAATATACGGGAAAAAATCGTATGTTTATAGAAATTGATGAAAATTTCAATTGTACCATTAATTTGAACGCTTTTCTAATGAAACATCCTCAAAGGTTAAGGCTTTGAATTCATGTCAATTGTGAGTCAAACATATATTAAAATTTGAAACATTTAAAATTAAAAACGAGTAATAATATGGGCATAACAGGGCCAATAGAATATTATGTTATATCTTTTCACCTAATTATGCACTAATTAGCAATAAATACGCGTCCAGTTAAAATAATAATTATAATTAATGATGCTTTAAAACATGAGCGTTAAATAACGCATGCTGTGAATGCGAATTGCGCTTTACCATTTAAACTAGCACGCTCGAATAACAAAATTTTAACGCGAAATATTACGTGGCGTGATATTTCTCACGTAAAAGCTACGTTCAATTGGAGCAACAAAGTACGAACCGAGTGGTAATAATATCGAACAATAAAAAAATACATTTTTTTACTTCACACCATTGGGATTTTTTGATTGAAAGGAAACAAATAAAATTCAACAAAATAGTGAATTTTATGAATCGACCACAGTTTCGTACAAATCAAAGTCCATGTGTTCTTATAAATTATAAATTCTGTGTCCGGGGTAAATAACAACATATTCCAAGAAACTCTTTTTTCATTTTACAACTGATTCTTTTAGTATGCTTGATTAATCACATTTATATGGAAGCACATAACGTCGAATAATATTGTTCAGAAAATGTTCAATTACAAATAAAAATAATCACATAAGTCCCTTAAAAACGGTATGACAATACACATAAGTTTCACTTACGTGATAATGCCAGTATTTAAGTTATTATTATTAGTGAGATTTACGTTATTAGTGAAAGTGTGAATTTAAAATAAAAGCTTTTTTAAAAAAAAACGGTATTAACAAAAACACGACTAAAATATCTTAATTTGTTACTTAAGTGGTTGTTCATCCTGGACATTGAATTCTTCTTGTTTTCCGTGTTTCACTACAATGCGGACTATAGGGCAAGACAAACTCGCTTCATCGTCTCATCCAAAGAGATTCTTAAATCAAAAGGGGAAATCGCACAGTTATGCGGCATTCAGTTTCTCTGCGTCTTAATTTCATGCCATTCGTCTCATTTATTTTATTATTTATATTATCACAATTATTTCTCGGCTAAGTTCAATATTAATTTAGGACCGTAGCTAAGTGGTAAAGCTCAAGTACTTCTGTCTTAAGTGGTCACTTGAAATGGATGCTTTCTTACATTTTTTCTATTGATTTACAGATGTGTATCCAAATTTTAAAAAAATACTAGCAAATAAATGGTGCATTCAAATTCCTTAAATAGTCATAACGAATCACTTTTAAGGTGTTAACTGTCAATTGTTGGTGGAAAGACATTATATTTTAAAAAATAAAACACAA
This sequence comes from Himalopsyche phryganea, assembly GCA_022494535.1. Taxonomy (NCBI): domain Eukaryota; kingdom Metazoa; phylum Arthropoda; class Insecta; order Trichoptera; family Rhyacophilidae; genus Himalopsyche; species Himalopsyche phryganea. The sequence goes on along the minus strand of JAGVSL010000044.1, from coordinate 2,824,002 downwards.
TTCATTGGTACTACTTCCACATATTTATAATTATAAAGACCGGTTCCACTCATCACGAGCATTATCAACTGATAAAAATACAAACATAACAGGCCTATTTATTTAAAATTGAGTGTAAAAATGAAGATATATAAAACTGCTTCATGAACTAAGACAAGAAAATATTGATTAGCAAAAAAAGTCATAAGGAACTCTACAGTAAATTAGTGTTGAAATTATCTATTACATTTTACGGAAAGTCGTTAACCCGGGTCGTTAGAGACAAAATACATGGAAGTGTACAAAATCTCAATAATCCAAATTTATTTCCTAATTATTCAGATTTGTCACTTTAAATAATAAAAATTTAAAAAGAGACGTGTACAACATTTAAATCATATTTTCACAACAGCGTAGTTTGTATTTTTAAAATAAATTACTACAAATCAACCGCTGAAACTATCGTGAAATGTGGTTATATTATGACATAACCACATCAAATATGCTTTTGTTAAATTTGAATAAATCATTTTTTTTTTTACGAAAAATTTCTTTCGTATTAAAAAATGCAGTTTAAATGCAATAGCATTATATGCGTGTAATTATTACAGTCATGCTTTAGTGCACTCTTAGAATTTCAACTTCATACAAAAGTGAACGTCTATAGATATTTTTTTTATTACAGTCATATGGAATACTTGCACTGAATATATTTTATAATTGTTTTCTTGTAATAGATGTAAGAAATACATTTTTTTCCTATTTATGAATTGCTAAAATATATTATGAACGATTTTTTTTAATTGCTTCTTTTACACTGATTAACTTAAACGTAGTGAATATTTATATTTTTACAGATTTGCTTTTCAATTTAGAGTATAGTTCATATTTGTCGTCTGGATAACAAAAGAGGTATACATTAACTGTTACAACATAAACATACGGACCAAAAATAACAGATTCCTGTTTTACTATTTGTCGTTAAAACATATTCTGTTTCAACAAAAATTATATGATTCTTATTTATTTTTACAATTGAATTGTGCAAGAAGAAAGCTTTTTAAAACCATATCTTTTCCCAATGTGGGGTATATGGATTCCTAATGCACACTATAAAGACAACAGAGGTAGTTGTTATTCTGTCAATCAAAATGTATTTTTCGAAAACGGGAAGTAAGAACGGGGCTAGGGAAGAACTGGTAGTTAGTTTATCACTCTCGCTTTGCCCTTATATGAAAATCCGATAGTTGAGAGGTGGTATAGACATCACGGATATTTATGCTTTTGAATACTTATCCATAAGTCGATTGAAAAATCAATAGAATCAACTGAATATAAAATAAAATATCAGATTTATTACATTCATTTTTCCAAATCAACAGTTTTGTTTTGTTTACTATTTTTTAGCTCAAAGCTGAAAAATAAATACGGCGTTTTATATATATGGCCAAAAATATTATTTTCATTCGAAAATTATTTTATGCGGGTCATGGACAAAGTAAATCACATTAATACAGCAATTGAATAAATATTACAGTAACAACAAGATATTTATAAAAAAGTAAACGTTTCCTTAATTGATTGAAAAACAAACAACGATAATTTAAATTAAAACGTGTTATGATGTTCGAAAGGATATTTATAAATCGATTCATTCCATTACACTGTTCACTTTTTCTATTGATTTATAGATGTGTACCCAAATTTTAAAAAAATACTAGCAAATAAATGGTGCATTCAAATTCCTTAAATAGTCATAACGAATCACTTTTAAGGTGTTAACTGTCAATTCTTGGTGGAAAGACTTTATATTTTTAAAAATAAAACACAATTCATTTGTACTACTTCCACATATTTATAATGATTAGGACCGGTTTAGCTCATCACGAGCATTAAAAAACCATTACACTGTATTGAATCTCTGATGTATTGGTAGGCGTATAAATGTAATTAATATTTTAATAGCGGCTTTCATAAGAAATAGTTTTTAGATATTAATAAAACCATTAGCAGTAATGGAGTATTAGTAAATAACAATTTAAATAGAACAGGCGGCTCACCATTATAAACATATATCCCTTGGGATTTTCACCTCCAAACACTAGTAATCGATTCGTAATTAGCATTTTTATGGTAATTAGACTATCAGTGTTTATGTCTTACTCCTCTCTCCACGTCCCCAGTAGATTGGAATAAAATAAAGAACTCTAATCATTGTCTAGCTTTTAAATAAATAACCTTGCGATATGGTGAGTCTGATGATGCTTCTTAAAGAGGCAAAACGTGTCACGTTAGTGATAAAACAAGTGGAATAACAAAGTTATCAAATTTAATTTTATATTAAAAATGAATTTTCCACAAAATATGATATTTGGAATAATGAGTATATAAAGTCTAATGAAAATTAGCATAATTTATATATGTGTATTAAAATGGCAAAGGTGTGCGTTTACAGTTTTCTATATTATAATACGATAGTTTCTCGGGAGTAGCTTTTCCATAAAGATTAAAATTTCCGAGAATTGGCTGTATTTGTTAAACAATCGCATGTTTTACATAACGCTAATTTAACAAATATGTTCGAACAAATCACAATTAAAAATAATTGCCATTATTACCATCGCATGTTTTAGAGTTTAGAGCATCGTCAGAAAACATGATATTTATTTTCCACGCTTTTCATAATACCGTAGATTGAAATAATTGGAGATATCAAGTTATCAATTATTGTTAAACATTATATCTTCAGCTTAGGGATGGAGAAGTATTGTTTTCATGTATAATAAATAATAACCAAGCATGGTATACACAATTAGTTCGGTTTTATCAAAACGTTGCCTAAGGTTATGGACATGAATACGTAGTTAATTTCTAATGACACAAAATTTTCAATAGGGGTGCTTTACTCACATGAGATCGGTGCACACAGAAGACAAACATAGGGGAGGATCGAGGCCAACCTTTCATTATTCCCTGACTCAGCAGTCCATTGATTTAAAGGGCATCATTACTACATCATTAATTATCAGATGATTTATTGAATAAGTTAAATAATAATTAATAAGAAAAAAGACTCACCAAGTAATTATTGTTCACACATAAAAATACAATTGAATGCAATTTTTAAGGATTTTGGGCCTTTGAATTGCAAATCTTAGAAAGCACATTGTTATCCGATAACTACTTTAACATTTTTAATAATGTCTCTCCTAAATAAATGATTTTACGCCAGCTGAAAGTTGTATCATATGCTTGGTCTTTGTAGATATAATTTAGCATTAATTTATTTGATTGCTTTCGTTTTAATATATTATTAACTAAATCGGGCTATAACAGTCCCCTTCCCCCCCCTGCCATACGTCCAATAGAATGAAATAAAGCCCACCCGACCCTTTATTTTTAATGTAAGAATTAGAATCATTGTTTACCTTAGAAATAAATAACCATAACAGTCTGAAGATGCCTCTTAATGATGCAGAACGCGTCACGTTAGTGATAAACCAAGTGGAATAACTAAGTTATCAATTTTATAATAAAAATTAGCTTCCACAAAGTTACCGCCGAATCAATAGAAAATATATTACTGCAAGGTTCTCCAATTATCACCTCGTTCTTCGTAAAATCATACCAACTTCGATCCGGTTATCCTTATATTACTTCTGTATCCAAATCAGTTCCATAGGTTTCACTATACTACTTTTTTGTGAACTATTATAGTTGGCTATTCTGATATTTTTTTGAATCAAGACATATATTTTTCAAAAAGTTTCTAGCTTCTCGGTGTCAATGCACATTATTGTATGATAGTTCAGTTATGAAGCTCGTGGATCTGATAGCTAATTATTTTTACATAGCGTGATAGTAAGCAATACAAACTTTCATTTTAAATAAGCCAGTAGGCAAAACTTGGTTGTTGAAAACTAACTCATTAAACTACAAACAAAATCAAGATTACTTGAAACAAAACAGTCTGATAAATTTCGTTACACAAAATTCTATTTTAATTTTGAATTCCATTTCAGTTTATTTAACTTGTGACTTATTACATCAGTTCTGCAATACGAAAATGTCAAAAATTTAAAAATGAAAAAACACAAATTGGTAAGATAGATATAATATTTTTTTCTTCTCGTACTACTCATTCATATAATGTTATACATGTCACATCCATATAAGGAAGCCAAGTTGTATGGACTCATTTTATCGTTTATAATGTTCCTAGAAAAATCTCTGATTATTTTATAAACTCATTTAAAAATACATTTTCTAATCGTTGATATCGTCGTTGATCTGGAAGAAAACACTAAATCGAAAAAATGACATATTGTGTTAGTTATATCAAAATGTTCCTTATTTCGAACTCTATCGTATTTAATCACAAACTTATTGTTATAAATTACACTTTTACTTAAAAACAGTTTTGTACAAATTAACAAAGTAAAAAAGGTATAGGATTTTAAACACTTGACAAACTTCAAAGTCCAATTACTCAAAACTAGTATTTTTCAGTTAGTGTTTTCTTTCAGAACAACGACGTTATCACAGTCTCAAAATGATAAAGAAAATACAAAGGGTGTCTTTCTAGCTATCCATAATATCGTACGAATTTTCTGTGTGGGGTTAGTTCCAACCCTCTATGAAAAGGATTTTGAGCGATTGACTATCAAAACGGTACTTTAATATAATACATTCTTTACAAATAATCTATTCAGGCCGTATGTTGGCAGCGGTTAAAAAGGAGATACTTTCTCCTTTAAAAAGTTTATATTTAAGTAGTAATCGGGCGTGCTTATGGTCGGTAGCATTGAAGGATATAAAATATTTGTATTTCATCATACATTTGTTTTAGAAAAATTGTATTATTGGTAACATCCATCTGAAAATCGATATGCAAGTTGCCATCAGTGAGTCTCGATCTGAATTAAAGTAGCTACGTTTCGCTCACTTCAATTTTTAAAACAACACATACTTTTTCGTAGAAAAATAAATATTCCATGTCAACTTTTATTTAACGAAATGTTACTTGAAAAAATTATAACTCCGTGAACCATTTGTGTTGCCTACCACTGGTTTATACGTAAAGAAGTGTTATGAAAGGATAAAATATCAAAGTATTTAGTTGTACACAGTTTTATTAGTTAGTTGGTAGCTATTTCGGCTTAACGCCTTCGTCAGAACTATATACTTTGATATGAAATCCTATTATAATGTAGTTCTACCAAGCAAATTCCAATTCAATCAATCAAACTTTGCTAATAAAGTTAGGCCAATACCGACTGTTTTCAATTCACATATATATGTTATAATGGTATAAATCATTTGAATAATATTTGCATTCTCGTTTTACAGTACCAGCTGTGAAAGTGTAAATGCAAGTGTTTTCAAGATCTGTGTCAATATTCAATTAAATATTTTATTAGACTAGAACTAAACGACGTCAAAAGACGTGACGCGGAAATTTATTACAAAACTCTTTTAAAATAATATAATTAATTAGACAGAAACTTTTTATTTCGTTTATACGTGTTGCTTTATTCATTAATTTGATATCGTCATCTTAGATTAAGTCGTTAAATAATAAGAGCGTATTTGATGCGCAACAGTAATTTTTTGACTGATTCAAAATATAATCATTGTTTTTAACAATAAGATTATTATTGTTTCATATCAGTAAATTTACTACAAGAAATCACTCCAACCAAACACATATTATATTACTGGAATAATTCTAAAGAAAGACACTTTGCATAATATACAGATTCACAAAGACCTGATCGCAGAAAATTCAAAGCAATAATATTATTTTCTGGTGATAAATTCAAAAATCATATTTAAATTCTATCAAGCAACCATACATTAAATTAATTCTTATATTAAAAGTGTTAATTATTATAAGCACCGTTGACACGGATTAGCGCAGTGGTTCTTAACCTTTTCGAAGTCACGGTGCACTTTTTGTCATAAGTAAAAATGGCGGTGCACTAAAATCAAACGGGTAAAAAACAAAGAAAAATATGCGAACATAAACTTTCGATTATTCGAAAGAGTCATTTTTTTCTGAAATGCTGTCAATTTGTCAGTGACTGTCAAAAAATGTTCGTTTCTTCCTTGAATACTTTTATTAACGATATTTAAAAATATCTGCTAAATATGCCATTTTAACATACCAATCATTATTTTTAAGTAATTAATTGTACGAAATCATCCATACCTTTATTTTGGAAAAAGATTAGCAGTTCATTCTTAAGATCTAAGAATCAGTATAATACTTTTCCTCTAGATAACCATCTCACTTCAGAATGAAAAAGCAAACATTTGTTTTTGGGTTCCATAGAAATGCAAAATTTAAAAATGCGTGTTTTTTATGAAATTAACCATATGAACAACTTGGTATAGCTTAGGTTTTAATGCTACTGGTAATGTTTTTGAAACTAGAGATTCTCTATGTAAAAAACAATGTGTAGGTATAATTTCAGGGTTTCTCCATAAATCCTTTGAGTGATCGGTACGAATTCCTACACATAACTCCCATGATATTTATATGATTAACCATTCGACGCGAGGAAACACGTGCGATCAATTAGATAAAATCGATTCGTGGGCTATAATAATTTCACGAAGCGTTTTTTCGGTTTTCAACATTTCGCGAATTTTTTAGTCTCTTACCAAATTTCTGTAGTGCATTTGCAACAAGTTCATGGTGTACCAAATGCATCGCAGTGCACCGGTTAAGAACCACTGGATTAGCGGCTGTTAAAATACATGAATAATAACCAAATTTTAAAGATATATGAAAATGTATTTGAAATTGTACGATTAAGACATGAAAACAACTTTCGAAACGGAAAATCATTCACATTCTCTACAGTCTACACGACAGTTCTACGCTTCGACGACGGTCTTCTTACGCTTGGTAGTTTTGATTTAATTAAACAGACAATATTATACTGAATCAAACTACCTATCAAGATGGAAATCTTGTTTTCCTATAATGGTAATTAAGAAATCGATTCTTTCTTAGAAAGAACTTCTCCTCGTTTGCTTTGAGGAAAACAAATATTTAGTGAGATTCTTTTTCTGAAAGAGTCGGTCACTCATTTATTATTATCTTAGTTCCTTTTCTTCGACAGTGGAATTCATTTTGATCTTACTATAAAAGCTGTATCAAGAGAGGAATCGACAGACTAAGAACATCTCTTTGAGAATCTATTTTCTACGAAACTCTTATTCTAACTTAACGTTCTTACGCCTATTTAATACAGAACAAAGGTCTTTACGCAACACTAAGTAATTGGTAGCGTAAAAATTACGCTACGAATTATTTAATTTCAACATATTATGGTTTTGTAACAAAATATGTTTGAAATTTGACTCATTTTATTACCCGGCATAATTTTGTCTGTCACATCAAATTATTTCACAAGCAAATCACCAAGGCAGTGTTTGGAGGCAGTTAAGAATCGATTGATGGATGTTTTGATAGGAAATATAATCGAAGAGAGCTCTTTTATGCCACCTGAATGCTTACACTTTTACAACGAATAAATTTTCTTAATGATAATTCTCATTCTATCACAACTACAGAGAGCATCATAAAATCGCCGTCGATGTATTTACTGCCAAAAAATATTGTTTAACAGTTTCTTTCATTTCATATAGATCCAACATCAATTGATGAATCTAAATATCAATAAAGACTTTCATTTAGATAGTTTTCATGAGAAAAATGAAATGAAGGTCATACAGATTACATCAGGGTTGTCAAAACTATTAACAAAAGATTCTATCATAAGACTCAAATAAACAATGTCAAAACTCAAAGCTCACACGAATCATTTTTTTCAAACTTAACAGCTCCAAAGTTTGAGTTTTAATTGGTGGTAGTTCGTTTGTGACTAGCGGGAAATTATTAAATAAAATCAATTCCAAAACTGTATTTTAAATTTTTTGACAATTCCATATGAGGATTTGTAAAAACGTGAATGAAGTCACATGTCACGATAATTTTACATGGCAATGATTTTTTTCAGAACCGAGAACATTTCAATCCATTAATAACGTTGGTTAACTATAAGTTTTGCTCTTTTCTGTATTTAGATAAATTGATGTGATAAAAGTCTATTCCAGAATATTGTACAAGGAAATGAGTCATGTAAGTTTTCTGGCAATAGTGTGTTAAATAAAACGGTTTGTTTTTAGTATACTGGCAACACACATTATGACTCCAACGTTTATGGAGTTGAGAAAATATTTCTAAATGACTAATCCAAACACTCATACAGTAAGTTGACTTTCCGCAATGCAGAAGTTTTCGAAAGCGCCCAAGTGTCTTAACGGCCTGGAGAGCTTTTAAAAGTTTGCGGGAAAGCTCTCTTCTGGTCGTACTACTTATTGATGTCCTCGCACTCGTCAACGTGTTCTAACATAGTGCTTTGCAATTATTATTTGAAATGTTTAATAACTTAAAAGGCATTTATTCGAAATTTCATAACATCCACAAAATATATTCCATGAGTTAATAATAATGTTAAAAATTAAAAATAGTATAAAAATAAAAATACAAATTTTACTTCGCAACTGTAAACCGTTTGTGACAGACGGACAATCAGATTGATACATGGCATTTTCTGCTATGTAATATAAAAACAATCGTGTTACGACATTCACAAGTTTTTATGACATAGTTTTTTGATAATGTTTTACATGCTGTCATAAAACTACTCACTTGAAAATGGTAATCAATAGCAATGAATTTAGTCCTACACGAATTGTCAGATAGACAATAATCTTTTTTAACTAAATGCATTGTTTAGAGTTGTTACCAATAAATATGTGTTCAATTAATACATAGATATATGGTAAAAACGTGATAATTATATTATAAGATATCTACCTACTAGCATTATTTTACCATTTTTGATGCGCACCTATAATAAATTTATAGATACCTACAAAAAAATATTATTTCCAAGAACAAAGCTGAAAGATAAAATACAGAGTAATAAATTTTATTACTCATTTAATGAGATAACTAAGAAATAAACATTTGTTGTAAATTTCTTGATTCTGGATCAATTCATACGTCATCCGCTTAAATTGCATTTGTATATAAAATTGCGATAAGTCAACAACACGGCTATAAAGTTCTATGAAATTCCCGTGGTATAGAAGGTTTAAAGTTCATAAAAAAATATAGTGTGCGTCCACTTTATTAAAAATGTTTTATTAATATCGGTCATTCATCATCACTCACGATTACAATACTATCAAATCGATTCCTTTTCAAGATTAGCTGTAGATTTTCGTCACTAGAAACCCTTCAATAGTCTTGCTACTTAATGAGTGATTGCTATTTTAAACGTGTAAATGTTTATCAGACGCTTGCCGTGAATTTCTCTCTTTCTCGCTCAATCACATGTAAAGTGAAGGATATGAGGAGATACAATGCATGCGGGCGCATTCTCTTACATCCTACTTGTTTATACACAAGTGCGGTTGTGTGATAGATAGGTACATCTACCACACGCAAGTCATTTAGTCATTTTCTTTTTAATTAAAAGTTCTTTCCGTCAATGAATAATTGTGTATAAAACGATTTTCGTATTTATCAGTCAATCTCCAAGCGTACATTTATTCTTTTTAATGTAAACCATGTAGGTATTTCGCTACAATCATTTTTTGTGTCACAAATATTGGAAGGTTTATCTAAAATTTCAACTACCACTTCTTTATTAAAGGCACGTTTTCCAAATATACTTTTTTTACTTTTAAATCATGCATGTAATATTTATAATTTAATGTTTTTTCTTAAACTGTATTATACAAGAATATTTTACAATTTTCAACCGTGGTATATCGAACCCGTGTTACACTAATTGCAGTTTGTAAGATAATACAACGACTAAAATATCGCAATTTCAAAAATATACACGCAAACCTCTATAAACCGATATCTGACCATTCCCTGTAAACGAAAAATGATGAATATTAAATGGAAACGTTGCAGAAGAATGCGTTATTAACGTAATTTATCGTATTTGTACCAATTATCTACCTTACAGATAGACTGAAAATTGGAAAGTAAGAATTGGCATTGACAATGAAAGTCAATGATTAAAAAAACTACAATCCATTGACGCAGGTAATAAGTATTGAGTTTTTAATTAGTAAAAAGTTCTTTTTCAATATAAATGATAGATTTTGGAAATTCCATGTATGTATGACATCATTTCTATGGCATATTGTAATGGAGTGATTTAGAGGGTAGCAGTCCTTGAGAGGACCCACCCGTTTTTCATTAGTTCTGTCAATACAACTTATTGTGTGCTTCGTCCTATTGTTGGCAAAAATATATTTTTAAACAGATTTTACTGAAGCAACGATGTACATACGTAGAAAACGGAGGAACCTTTAACAACGACTATCGCTTTCAGGAAATTGAAGAATCTAAGCTCTGGCCTAAGAGATCACATCAATAGGTATTTTAACGGATGACAGCATTTCTTTTTACGAAAATGCGACAAAGCAAAGGATCACAGCGTTAACATTTAAAGACACATTCAAATCAAATAAAGTCAACGTTTGACAAAATAAAGTTTACTTAAGACAAATAAGCATCGTATTAAAGTTCCGCTGTATAAATGAAAACATTTTTTCATACCCGTCACAAGTCGACACATAACTGGTTATTGGTTGTAAGTCGATCAATCACCCTTTTCGAAAATGATATGGGAAAAAAGTGGAGGGGGATATCGCTATATTATCTGCTACCTGTTTTCAGGATGAGATAAGAGACAGGGTATCTGAGAAGAAATGAAAATATCACAGAAATTAATGTCTTTGGATAAATTAACCAATAAAAGGTACGTGAACTCGAACATTTACCGTTTTTGCAACGCTTTGTTTGACAATATCGGCTTAACACGATCGACAACGGTATAAAACTGAATAATATAGAAAATTAACGAATGTATAAAGAAGCAACAGTTTTGAGATAAGAGTAGTTAGTGTGCATGGAAGTATCTTAGATATGATACTTTATAATAATGTAATCGGATCAGAGCATGCTGAGTGTAACATGCCCGTATGTAAGATTCAGATTTCGGTTAACTGGAACCTTTTGTAGAGGGGAAAGTTAAGCCACGTTCTTAGGAAGAACCTATTCAATACATCGCAGTTTGTATTCAATTCTCGATAACTCCGAAAAGCCGAAATGTTTAACGTAATTCCTTCCAATAAACAATCACAAACTTCGCATTCAGCAGAACTGCACAGCTGTAACACTTCGAAACCCAAACACAGTCTGCGAAAATGAGAAATATTTTAATATAAAATTAAAATTGATAACTTAATTTTTTCACTGGCTCTGTTTATAATGTAACGCGTTTCGCGTCTTTAAGAAGCATCTTCAAGCTAACTATATCGCAAGGTTATTTATTTCTAAGGTTAACAATGATTCTAATTCTTAAATTAAAAAACATTTTTGATTGAAGAGTCTAAGTTATCAATTTTAATTTTTTATAAAAAATGAATTTCCACAAAGTTACCGCCGAGTCTATCGAAAATTAGAAATATTTTGGTGAATTTTTAAAAAAACGGACAAAATATTAACTTCGAACACTTTAAAAATAACATTTATATATTTGAATTCTTTAAGAATTCGCTCAAAGCTTCGATACAGTAATTTTGTTTTTCCTCTGTACATATATCCAAAACAATATCTCTAGCAACATGGCGAGTTTGACTAGCTTTCTCAAGTTACTTTGAATTTCATCTCTTAACTTCACTTATATTTAGCTTGTTCTTCAACTTGTTGCTGTTAAAGGACTTTTCACTGTATTAGGCGTTGTATTGATAAGAGATAAAATCATTTATTAAATTTTAATTATCTATTTATAAACATAATATTATAAACCATAAATAAAAAATAAATTTAAGCACATACAGAATAACAAATGATTTTTTTTGTTTCTATACTGTCTGAAAACATTTTGAATATAAATTTATATATTTTTTTAAATCATTTCAAGAAACTATTACATTAAAAATGACCCGAGCATTGAAAGAGTTAAAATGACGCTCTCAATAAGAGAGGAATATAAAAATTTGAATAGAACAATTCGCGCAGTATTGCCAGATTCTTAGTAAATTACAATTAATCATATTGTTGAAATTAACACATAAATTTCTTTTAGCAGTCTAATTTTTGATTGCAACATTTGTACGAACCATTTATGTTCAATGTGAAACACTTATTAATTTGTGTGTCGCCTACACACTTTTTTGTTTATGTATTATAAATGTATAACAATGCTTTGGATTACATTCTAAGATTTAAAAGTTGGTATCAGAACAAACACAAGATAACAATTAACAAATAATGTCCTCATGAAACATTACTCAGCTGCTATAGATAGGTGGTATGCCGTCCACTCTTAATATTTGTTTTAAAGTTGCGTACATTAATTAAGATATTGATATAAAATTAAAATTGATAACTTAGTTAATCCACTGGCTTCTTAACAAGTTTTAAACTGTTTCGGTTCTTTATGAAGCATATTCAGACTAACCATTCGCAAGGTTATTTATTTATACTATTTTATTACAGTACGAAAGGTGACTTGACTGAATTTATGAAAGCTTATCATTTACCTAAGTTTTAGAGAAATTGATGGTTTGCGCTGTGGAGGATTCGCATATAAGATAACGTACTGGGTGTAAGGTACTGTTCCATCAGTGGTCCTGGAGAGAAGTTGAAAATGGCTCGACTACGTGCAGTAAAAAAAAAAATGTGAAATTTTCATATTTTCGATGGATTCGGCGGTAACTTTGTGGAAATTCATTTTTAATATAAAATTTAAATTGATAACTTCGTTATTTTACTGGCTGTGTTACTGATATAACATGTTTCACTTCTTTAAGTAGCATCTTCAGACTAACTATATCGCAAGGTTATTTATGTCTAAGGTAAACAATTATTCTAATTCTTAACGTAAAAATTAACGTTATGGTGGGTTTTTTCTTCTTCTATTGGACGTAGGGAGGGAGTAAGACACAAACAATGATAGCACTAATTACCATAACACTACTTATTACAAAATTAATAACTAGTAGTGAAAATCTGAAGAAAATAAATTTAATAGTGGAGAGCCACCTATCCTATTTAAAATGTTTTACTTAAATTTGAAGCACACGAATGAATTTCCACTTACCAGTTACCGCCAAATCTGTCGAAAAAATTAAAATGTTGTTTTGTTTTCTAATTAAATGATATGCCACATTTTTATGTAATTTGTGGAAATCCATTATTATTATAAAATCTTAACTTTGTGTATGCGAAATACACATGTTTTTGTGTGTCAAGGGTGTTAAAATAGCCCTTTAAATAACAAAATTATGAATTATAATTCTATAAATATTAATATTAATTTTGAAATATTTTTGTAGAAGTATTCAATTCAAAAGAGATTTTATTGATTCGATAAATATTTTGGCTTTATAAAGAATGCGTTTACAAAATATTGGGAAAGACAGAAGCAATGAATAATTAGTTTTGAAACGATACTAATAAGTTATTTTTAAGATGTTAACTGTTAATTCTTGGTGGAAAGGCATGGAAAGGTAAATGTACAAAATCTATTCAAATAATTGTTTGTCATTAAGCAGAATTCACTCAGAACCGTATGACCAGCATAATGTCGTAGATATCATAAATATTTCAGAGAATATTTTTTCAAATAGTTTTCCACTGCTGGCAACACTGATTTCAACCCCTCGTAGATGTGACAACGCTGTCGCTAAACAAAACATTCATCTCCATAATGCGCCCTGGGCGGTCGTTACTTCAAAAAGTGTGGCGTCACACCCCTACCGCTTCCCATTTCAACTTGGCGGCTTAGAATTTTTGAATCAAGATGCAGGCGATGTTGTAAGAACATATTTACAAACGAGGAAAAGATTAATATCTACTCTCTGGCAACAGATCATTGCATGCTGCTTATGATTATATCGTTTTTATGTTTGTTATTCATACTTAGCATAACGCTTAGTGTAAGAAAAATAAAATAATCATTAATAGGGTACGAATAAAAACATGTTTTTAAAAAATATTATTCAAAAACAGGACCGGTTACATTTAGCAAACATGTTCAACTAATTAATACAAAAACGAATTTAGTAATGTGTCAATTTCACAAAAAAAAATTTTTTATGTAAAAATAATCTTCGTTTTTTTCTGCATCTTTGACAAACATTTACATTGTGCTATCACTTTTTTTTCAAAGGCTAAACCTTTCCAAATCACCGTATAATAAATAATTAAATTGTAATATTTTTTTTAATTTTACTTGTTTACTGTTTTCTGCATATACCTGTGCTATTATCACTTATAACTAAACTGATGTTTGTCTTGTCAACACTTTTATATTATCACTTTTAAGGTGTTAACTGTCAATTCTTGGTGGAAAGACATTATATTTAAAAAAAATAAAACAATTCATTTGTACTACTTCCATTATAATTGTAGTGAGAAAACTGAAAAAAGCCATTAGTTTTTTTTTAATTTACATTTATTGGAAGAAAAACATTTATTGACTAAGACAAACAGTAGTTATAAGTGTTAAAATCTCCAATGTGTCAAAACTGTGCAGCACAAACCTCTGATGTGACAATGTAAACATATTATTTCTTTTTTTTTTAAATTTGGATTATTGAGATTTTGTACACTTCCATGTATTTTGTCACTAACGACCCGGGTTTCGCCTTTCGGCATCTTCAGGCATTCGAGCACACGAATGGACTCGAACGGACTGAAGTCAGTTCGAGTCCATTCGTGTGCTCGAATACCTGAAGATGCCGAAAGGCGAAACCCGGGTCGTTAGAGACAAAATACATGGAACTGTACAAAATCTCAATAATCCAAATTTGATATTGAAATTCTATCAAGCACCCCTATCTGTCTTAAATTATCTTAAATTATATTATTTCTTTTACTGTAAAACTGTTAAATATTATCGATCATTTTAATAACTGAAATAGTGTAATTAATATTCTTCCGATAAACTACTATTTTATTAAAAATCTTTCTCCTGATTTTTTGTGTTTATCTCAAAACAGAATTTTTGCACATTGAAGGTTTATTTTGTGCAACGAAGATGTACAATAATGAAGCAAGTAAGTTAGGCACTGGACATCTCACACAACAAGTTTACCCTCTAAGCTTATCTTCCGATTTCTGATACAATTTGAGCGTATTAATTAATTCATTCCTACGCGGTCATTTTAATATGAGATTCTTCGACAAAAATTGTAATGTTTTAATTTTTGTCTAACTTTTCACAAAGTATTCAAATTCATGGTTACCTGGTGAAATAAGGCTTTACCAGTTATTTCAGAGGATAACATTTATGTATTGTCAAATACACAACAAATGTTTTTCTCTCAATACATTACATAAAATAACTCACATTCATACGAATGTCTAACATTTCTTGCATATTTTACAGTGTGTGTGTAAACTCACAGCAGTAAGTATGTGTACACAGGGATTGCAATACTGTTATGACCGAAACCGGGATCTCGGTTGTTAAAACTCAAAATACAGGTATTTCGGTAATAAAATATAAAACGTAAAATTTTTACACGACTGTTCGTCCAGTGATTTGCACGAGTATTCGATCAAGATTGATCTAGTACAGCACTGATGAGCCAGTCTAAGTAAGGGTTTTTGAACGAATTATAATTGCAGAACAAATCCTTTTAATTTCAATAACATGTTTATTTTTCGATGTCGAATACAGTTATTATAAAATTAGCACATTTAAGGTAGCAAGGAGTAATAAGTGTCCAAAATTTGAAGTTTTGGATTAATTAATAAGATATTTACAAAATAAAGTGTATTATATTTGTATGCGGCTTTATATGATTACAATTTACAACCAAATTAATGAGGCCTTCCAACACTCCCCACTCCTGAACTGGTGTTTAAAAAAAATTGAAAATACACCTAAAGATTACTGATGGGAAAGTAGCAATGTGAGGAGAAGAGCAACTAAGTATATATGACCCTAAGAAGGGTTATGGTTTCATTCAAGAAAACGATAAATTTTATGTTTTTATGAAAATCCGCAAATTATGCTTTTATTTTTTTTAAACCATATCCGCTCCTTATTCGGACTATATGGCCATCACACGGTTCCTCCAAGCTTCTCTTTCCGCCGCCAGTTTCCTCGTTTTCTCCCAGGTCATCCCAGCGTCACGTAGCTCCGCCGAACACATCCTATGGATGGTCATCAGCAGCCTTCCAGGGCGACGGAATCCATCTGGTTGGTAGAAGGGATAGGCAGGATGCAGGCTCCTCTTGAGCATCCGCAGCACGTGTCATTTTTTTTATTTTTGACGTAATAAGAGGCTGGTCCGTCCGCTCTCTTACCTCCGAGTTCCTGACAAAATCAAACCACCGTACCCGTAGTATTTACCGCAAGGATCTGTTTTCAAAGCACAGTATACGGTTACCCTGTGCCTTGGTGAGGTGCCATGACTCGCAACCGTAAAGCAGCACCGTCAGAATTCATGCGTTGAATAAGTGGCACTTGTTTCTGACAGAGTACAACCGTGAGTCCCAGACATTCCGCATTGAGTTAAACGTTGATCCAGTTATCCCTAATCGCATTGCGAGCTCTTTAAGCGGATTGCCGTCTCCCTTGATGTGTACCCCCAGGTACCTGAAGCCGTCGAATTTTTCGATGTCTTGCCTCGCATTCATCAGAGGGTAGTCTGGGTCCAGACAGAAACTGTTGCAAATCACATTGGTTTTATTATGCTTACGGCGTGGATATATTTGTTGTATAAATGCTGTAAATAAACAATCCATAGGATGTACTCAGCGAAAATGAAGGATGCTGATGTGTCATGAGAAGAAGCAAAGCGATTAGTGGATGACAATGAATCCTGAAGATGACGTGTGGTCTTACGTGTATGTCTCATTTTCATCTATCTTTGCCGGTTTTTATATTCGCATTTTTTTAACCATACACGTTACCACTGTAGAGCATATGCTCAACCTTTATCTTATCAACTAGAGTAAGGATATAAGATATGGCTAGGACTATATAGCTATGGTAAGGAACTTTAGACATTACAGACATCCGTGCATTCAAGCACAAATCCAAAAATCGATTGAAAAATCAAATCAAGTGTTGTCTCTAACAATCCAGGTTTCGATTTTTAACATCTTTAAGCATTCAAGTGTACATTTTTTTAAATTTTATATTAAAATTCCATCCAACACTCTCAGTCGATATAATATTACATATATTTGCAATACCGTATTCAATATGAAATACAGGTTTTGATATATTCGTCCGGTATTGCAATCCCTAGGTAAACACGTGGAGTATTTTGTGCTGAATCACGTACACCCTATGTAAAGAATGTAAAAACATTTTTCCCACAAATTGTTATTCATCTTATATTCTTTTTCGTGGCTTTCTTTTACTTGCGTGGTGAAGAAAAAAAAAAGAAATGTGCTTAGTTAGACATTGCTTACAATTTAAATTGTCTGAAAACAAAAATGAATCAATTTCCTTTTTAAACTTGATAATAATAATAAAGCATGAAAGACTTTTACTTACCATAATGTAAAACAGTTTTATTACTATTTTTAATGGGTGTAAAACACTGTTGTTGAATATTCTAATGAGAATTATGGATCGAGATTATTTATACACGTTAAGTTTGAAATAAGTATGAACGATATTCATGTAATGATTAAAGTTTCATTGTACCTGAATTGGATGCAACGATATTCATGTTTTTTCGTGTAACTTGTGCTAAAACTTTGTTTCGTGTCCTATAATATTTCGACAAAACACATATGATATTTAAAAAAAACTAATTTTTAAGTCATATTTGCTTTCAATGTGGGTAATTTTTACTTCTGATGTAGCAGAACTTCTTTTAAAGATAACTATTAGTTATTCAATCGATCAACATATTTTTTTCGTAAATAATTATATGATGGGGCTAAGAGAGGACCGAATTGTTTTTGCTAGACCCGTTTTTAGAATTGCAGGGGTGGAAAGGAAATGAAAACATAAACATCCATGTCTTTGAAAACAAATTCAAATATCGATTGAAAATGAATACACGAAATTTTCCGTTGATACCGCGACCTAAAAGAACAACCAATCGGTCAAAAATTCGAATCCATTCGTGTGCTCGAATGCCTGAAGATGCCGAAAGGCGAAACCCAGGTCGTTAGTGAAAAATACATGGAAGTGTACAAAATCTCAATAATCCAAATTTGATATTGAAAATCCATCAAGCACCCTCAGTCGATGTCTTAAATTACAACGATAATCGTTAACATTGTGTACGTTTCGATATTTGTAACGTCCCTGGTTTGGCTTTTTTGGGAAAATTATGAATTTTCTTCTTAAAGAAGCGAAACGCGTTACATTTAGTAACACAGCCAATGGAATTACTAAATTATCATTTTTTGTTTTATATTAAAACACCAAAGTTACCGCTGAATCCATCGAAATTGTCTTTATTCCTGTTCATTAGTCCAAAATATCAATTTCATGACTCCGCAGTAAATGTAACGGACCACTCGTCCGCAAAAATACCTGCTGACGGGCCCTACAGCATGGCTTGTAATTATATGGGGCTTTGGATCTTCTCATCGATACGTTGGGTAATTAAAGAATGGAGTTAACTGAGTCACAAATAGTACATTTTCTGAAACGTATAATTTACTTTTACTAAATGAATGTAATTTGTTTAAGATCATACATATTATAATAATACAACATGGCCTGCCAGCTAAATTCATGTTCGATAAAAACTTATTAATATTGATAAGGAAGCAAAAAAAATTATAACTTCATTCTTAGATTGAAATTTTAATATGACATGCTTAGATGAGTCAAATGGTACCTAAATATATTGTTTCATAATTGATTACTTCGGTTTACATTTATATTTTGATAACAGTATTGCATAGAATAAATTTGATGTAATCAGGAAACGAATCGTTGATGTCAAACGCAGGTCACGTAAGGTTATCCTGTATAATATTTCGACGTATACAATATTCAACAATGTTTATAGATTAATTTTATTATCAATTATTTACTGAAATCATTAAACAGATCAAGGTTTAATAATCTAAACTTCAGATGCTGTTATTGCAGAACTTCAGATAACAGTAGAAAAAATATAATCAAAGTGCGTAGGCATAATTTTGTTTTTTTTGTAAATGTGCGAACACAAACATAATACAATTAATCATTTTACTTTGCTGTGGAATCTGATAATACTGTTTTTTACTCTTTCTATTTAAATTGATCGAGTTACGCTGGCAAAACTACATATTATACGGTCAACACTGTTGAAAACGGTAACACCTCATTTCTACTAAACTGAGAAATTCAAGACTAGCCTGGTATATAAGAACCAAAAAGTCTTCAAAAATACCTCGGAAATGAATATAATGAAAAATAATCACTCAATCTGCGAAGAAAGGATTACATTCAAGGTATTTTAAAGATTTTCATCACGTTAATGAAAATGCTTACATACTTAATGAGTTATTAACGATAAACCCCACATCGAGAACAACTGAAAACGGTGTTCTACTCGAAAGCCATTAATGTACTATTGGAATGAAATTTTAAAAAATAATAAAAATAATATAACCATTCAAATATTTTAAGGTTTCAATATTCGATATTCGAATAATTTATTTTTAAAATATTTGAAATCTAAATTGCAGTGCTCGGCTTAATTACGACTATCTACATGTATGGCAATAATATTACGCAAATGGATACAAGATCAATCGGACTACTATAATCTAATTTAATTTAATTTAATTTAAGACATCTACCGAGGGTGCTTGATAGAACTTCAATATCAAATTTGAACTCTTGATATTTTGTACATTTCCATGTTTTCATGACCAACGAACCGGGTCAGTTTGAGTTAATTCGTGTGCTTTAATGCCTGAAGATGCTGAAAGGCAAAACCCGGTTCGTTAGTCACGAAATACATAGAAATATACAAAACCTCAACAATTGAAATTTGGACTTTTATAAATTGTTAAAATCGGAATCGAAGTTAAGGTGATAAGTCGGTAAATTTCAAACGATTCCACAGCTCTGGAAATATAACCCTCAATCGCTTTTTATATTAATTATTATAATACGTAAATAAATTTAAGAGAGACATTTCAATTTAATTACGCATTGATGACGAAGTTGACAGATATACTTGATATTATCCAATTTTTTACATAATTATATTTATTTGTATACGCATAGATTGGTTGATAGTTGATATGTATAATGATATTGACGGTCATAACACAGTTGAGCTGCTTAAACTATGAATATTTTAATTTCAATTATATTTTCAATTTTTTTACAATATTTTTCTTGGCTGGTAAAATTTGTATATGAACTATAACGAAATACGTTAAGCAAAGTGAATTATAGATATATATATCCACGCGTTTCACTTCAAATCTATACTAAAAAATATGCTAAAATGTTAAGTCTATAGCTCTGTAATGATTTTATTTTTATCAGTTGATAATGCTCATGATGAATGAAACCGGTCCCGATCATCATAAACATGTGGAAGTAGTACAGATAATTTTGTTTTATTTTTAAAATATAAAACCTTTTCACTAAGAATTGACAGTTAACACCTTAAAAGTGTACTTCATATTTGCTTTTACGAAGATGAATACAGTGACCAATTAAACTAGTTAATAAATAGAAAACACTCTGATAGAATAAAAAAGAATATTTTATAACTAATAATATAAATCAATAAAAGTATTCAAAACTAGGTAGATATATTTTTTACATTAAACAGGTGCTTCCTCCATCCTCATCTTATCGCCAAAAACTCGCCTTATTTATGTAGTACAGGGGTGAAGAACCTGCGGCCTTTCACGGTTTCAAGTGCGGCCTTTTGACTGAATGCACATTTTACAAAATAAATAATTTCATTTTCATCTAACTTTTTATTTATTATGTACTAGTGAGTATCCGGCATGCGTTGCAATGCCACCCAAAGAAAAAAAGTGTTTGTGTTTTAATTCTGTTTATTGAAGTGCTTTTGGACACAATATTTTTTTGTTTTCTGTTTTCCGATATGCTGCTATTTGTACGAATTTGATTCCTTATTTTAGATTTTAAATATATCTGGATTGTGAAATTGATTTATATATATAATGAGATCTACTATAAGTTAAAAATTAAAACATTGAGAGTCGGGCTCGGGCCGGGCCGGGTCTGATTGTATTATGCCTATAGTCATCGCGCAATTGCAAGCAATAACTTGACAAAGTTTTATCGGTATCGGATGAACGGTATGGCAATGCATAAGACACGAACAAACACACATTGATTTGTGTATATTAGATTAAAATGTTGGATTTCTTTGATAATATTTTATATATTTGTATTACAATAAATCCTGTGAAAATCAAAGGAGTGAATGAGCAAGCATCGGGTAAAAAAAAAGCACAACTAAAATGAGAAAAGAAGAACATACCTAAATGCCCTCATTTCTTTTCATAGTATCTCGCATTAACAAAATCTCTGTGCTAAGGCTACTACTTTAAGTGACACTATGCAACAAGTTATAAGTATCGTCATATACATTCGTGAAAATGCAACACGGTATCGGCAGTTTCGTAAAATACTGAAGGCGAACAATAAGATATTCAATGTGGATTTTCCGTATCATTGTAAAGTGCGTTGGCTATCTCAGGGATAGGTGTAAGCCAAAACTTTGTCACTGCGAGAACAGACAGTTTTTGAAGGTAAATTTTCAAATGAATGTTGCATGTTATCATGTAAAATAAAATTGACTTGAATACTCTCTTGCAAGGTAGAACTAATTCTATATAATTATGATATGTGGAAAAAAAGCATTTCGTAAAAAATTATCTTTTTTAAAAACATTTTTTCAAACAGAAACTTTGAATGGACATTTTCCCATAAAACGAAGATCATTGATAAGCAGAATTATAAATTCGAGTCATTTACAGAATCCACAGCTGTTATAGACGTACTAATCATACAATACAATGAAAAGTTTACTGATTTTGCGACTCATGAAATCACAATGAAATTAGCGTTTCAGTCTCACTTAGTTGGTATTATCAAGACACCTAAAGAGCTACAGATGGGAGCTCTCAGTAGATGATCTTTTCAAGTCATTGTTAGATGCCTAGAAAGATCCAATTTCAATATGGAAAAATGCCGTAGAATACCACATTCGGCAACATGCTCGTGAAATGCTTTCCTGCTTTTCAATCACGTGTTTCTCTGCATCTACACACATCTTCTATCTAACCGTTCTAAGTAATCTAGACACAAAGTCACAATCAACACATACCCATTTAGAGGATCAACTAAAACTGCGGAGCTCTACACTGCAACCAAATATTTAAATATTTTTCAAGAAAAAGTAGACACAACAAAGTCATCAAAAGGTTGGCTATGTCCATATAAGTTTCAAAGGCTCAATTCATAAATTAATATCATTGCATCTTTTACAAAATAATGTACATACATTTGTATGTATGTTTCTTAAGTGCGGCCTTATTTGATTTAAGATAAATGAATACGGGTTTGCGACCCCTGTATTCAATAATAATGGGATCCTTTTTTACCTTACCCGTTGTGGACTATTTTGTAAGGAAAGAAGGATACGGCTTAGGAAAGAACTAGTAACTAGTAGCTAGCTCTCTATGCTCCGTTTTAAGTGGGTGTGTAGAATGAATATTTTTGATTCCATAGGCGGGACGAATATCTGTGACAATTAAAAACACTTCAGGTCGTACAAACCTACTCATTACATGCTTCACAGCTTAATCGAACGATAATTAATTTTCGTAAATTGCTCAAAAAACTAACAACAACACCAATTGTAATTAGTGGGTAATGGATATATTGTTGTTTGTCGACCGAAATTTGTTTTATTTGTAAATATTTTCTAAGCTTTGCTTGATTTATGATTCTTATAAATAACTCAGTTATAGCGCAGTTGGTAGCGTCGTTGGCTACGGTTACGGATGTCTCGGGTTCAATTCCTGGTGCGGACCGTTTTCATAGATTGATCATTCAATCGGTTTATGGATTTCTGTTCGTAGTCTGAGTCCTCTCTCCCACCCATCCCATCCTCACGGGGCGTAGCGAGAGCGATTAGCTAACCACACTTTTTGTCATAGCCCTATCCTTCTATCCCTACTCTCTTCGAAAAAAAGAGAGGTTGAGCAACTGAGTAACAAGCAGTTCTCATAGAAAAATTCTGTTAATATACCTCCATTAGGAGACCATATGCTCCACATTCGGAGTAGACATGGAAAAAAATAAGTCAACAAATACATAACATTAAATAAATAATATATACCAAACATCATTTGAAACATCCTTGTAATAACTATCAAATAAAATCACACTCATTCATATACATCTGCATATATGAATAAATAAACCGTTATAACGATAATTCTTAACTTAAATAATCAATAGAGAAAAAAATCAAGTGATGTATAGCTAGAGGTCAATTGTTACGGCTTATTTGAGATAATGATCGAATTTGTTTTAAATTGAGCTTATTATTAACAGGCTTAAATATTTAATAAAAGTTTAGTTGCCCCGCACTGCTTCAACGGGATCACGTGGCATGCCTCCTAAATACAGCTGACCATTTCTGAGCACATGAAAATAATTGTGTAGGTCTATTTTTGTGCCTTCTTTATTATTATTGATAATCAAAGTGAAAATGAGAATTGGACTTGGAGATCATTGTCAGTTGACAAGAGACTGAATCATACGAAGAAAACCTGATCACACAAAAGGAAACATCTGTATCATCTCTAGCCGTGTTTCATTGTAACCCTCGTACCAGTTTTACATTTTTTGAAGCGTGATCACTTCACATATTGTCAAGATCGATTAAGCTTTATTTTTAGAGGAACTTCACTGGTTTCATGTGATAAGCGTCAAGCGATATTCCTTTTTACCCTTCCACAGTCTATGTTATATAATTATTCTTCATAATCCAACGGACACGTTTTTCACTTGGTGACAAATTTCGATCATATTCTCAAAGTTTCTAAACACAATGATATTGACTCGAATAAACTAATTGGAGAGGGGCAATCGATGCTGTAAATACTCGACAAGCTTTCCTGTTACCAAAAT
This sequence comes from Himalopsyche phryganea, assembly GCA_022494535.1. Classification (NCBI taxonomy): domain Eukaryota; kingdom Metazoa; phylum Arthropoda; class Insecta; order Trichoptera; family Rhyacophilidae; genus Himalopsyche; species Himalopsyche phryganea. Next base: position 2,799,796 of record JAGVSL010000044.1, on the reverse strand, counting down.
TGTCTTCCAAAAAAAGTAGATGGAGCTGGTTAATAGATTACTCCGACCCCGCCATTAATATTATATATCACGATTTAGAAACCTCAGTCAGGAGAAAAATAGAGATATTAAAGTGAAAACGTATGTAATATATGTCTGAAGATGTTTTTCAAATAAACGAAACACGTGGCATACGGGTATTATTATCCGGTTCGAGCCCGTCATATTTAAGCCCGGCCCGGCCCGAGCTCGAGTCTCAATATCAAACTTGTTACCCGAACCCGATCCGAAGCCCAGATTTAGTTTTCTCAGTCCGAAAAAAGCACGATTTGTTTTTTAAATATAGTTATTTATTTATACTTTTCAAACAATATATGTTATTGTTTCCATATTTCCAACGATATTCATGCACATGTGAAATAAATTATTTCAATATTGAAAACTATTGCTTATGGGTGACTCATGACCCGAACATAGTATGAAATATCCTTAAATTTGAATTCCTTACCTGTGCCCAGCCTGAATATTCTTTACCCGTAATGTACAATATTTTTTTTGTTTTTCCGTCTGGTTCAGAGATTCCAGTAGTTGTACGAATTTGATCAATTTTTTAGATTATTTTTTGGGATTTTAGATTTTAATTTTTTTCTTCAGAAACCGTCACGGGTGTGCGGACAACAACTCACCAAAGTTTGATCTAAATCGGATGAATGGTAAAGGAATGCATAGAGGACAAACAAATAAACAAATCTTCATTTATATATATATATATATATATAGAAGATTGAAAAAAAGTTATTTATACACTAGCTTTCTACACTTAGATTTTACAGATTATGAGAATTAAAACTTAATTATTTTAATAAGGAACTTAGCTCTTTTTATTTTTACGATTTAATCGAAACTAAATTGAGGTAGTATGTATAACAGTTATGTGTTAGCAAGCAGAGATATCTCGTCAAACCACACCCACTCGTTTCGTCTCTAACAGTACAAGTTGAATATGTATGGCTAATAGTTGTTACTTGTTACTAAGCATCACTATTCGGGACAATTGCCAAGTAAATATCGCATGCAATTGACACACACTATCAAATGATGTGCATCTTATGGCTAATATGCTTCGAAAGATTCCATACATGCAATTTCACACCGGAACTTTGTTACCGTATATCAAATATTTTTTTTAAATAGCATAACTATCTGGACTACTAACAGCGTGTAATTCACATGAGTTATTGGTTATTAAAAAAACTCTCAAGTCATACAATACCAGAACAAAATATTATCTTTGTGACACCAGAAAATACTTCGGATGATATAATGTACTTGCTTCACCATGGATTACTCATCTTTGAAATAATTACACGTTTTAATGGAAAAATTATGGAATGGAAATGAGTTACAAATTACAAAATTAGTGGTGAAGGACACTATGAGTATAAGCTCTCACTCCAATGGAACAAGTATTTTTATAAAACGCCATGATCTCATGAACTGGTTTCACCGTGGATTACTTGTCACTATAATAACAATACAGTGGAAATCAACCAAAAGTTAAAATCTCGTAAATGAATGTGATAGGGTAGATATTTTCTGATACCAACGTGCCTTCAGGATTCTTCAAGGGAATACTAAAACAATTTGATGATGACTCTTAATCTATTTGCAAGACCAGAAAAAAAATTGTGATTTTGTGAACTAGCTTTTCCGTGGAGTATGTCATTGGAATTGAAAAAAAAAAGCAAAATGACATACACTCAACAACCGTTTTTACGAGGTTTTTAAATAACACGGTCGAAAAAAAAAAGAACGAATACACATTTTCACTATATTTTACACGAATTATTTCTGCTTACACGATTCCCAGAAACAATCATATTACATATTTTCAATTTCTAGCGATGTAAGAAATTTCTGGCGATGAAAGTCCGTCATGAATGTGCGCGTAAATTATTAAATTAAATAGCGATGGCTAGTTTATATTATATATTAATATGTTCAATGTTTTTAGAATTTATTTATTGGGTTTTTATTATTACATTTTTTACACGATTATCCATACCACAATGTTGTTATTTTTTCAAATAACACGTTTTTCCATCTTAATTTCCATCTCGACCAATCTTCGATTTTTCTATGTATTCTATCAATTTTTTTTGACATAAAATTGAATAACCACCGAATCCAACAAAGCGCATACACAACTTTGAAAATATTTCATTCAGTACACATACAGTCTTTTGTTTCCGGTGGTATATCCCTGAACAGCTATATTATTATCGAGAGAAATAGTTGTGGGCCCACAGAATTGTCGAAGAGGGGCAAAGTGCAGGAGCGTGGACAAAGAGATAAGAGCCATAACCATCAAGAAATAAGGTCACTATGAAATGCAGATTCCCTTGAAATGTTTGACTGCTTCCGTTTTACAAATGTTCCCATAGTACTAACGTTGGCTAATGAAAACAGGATTTTTTTTCAAAATTAGAACTTACTAACTGTATTCCGCCTAGGATATCCATGATCACCATGGTTTCTTCACCACATTTTTATCCACTGGTGTTCAACGTTTTGACACCAATACCATATGCCTAAAAATAGGGAAGAACATGATACGTTCACATTAGTTTGAAGGAATTATTGTGCAATTCATTTTATATTAAACACTATTCATGACTTAGATGTCACATAAGGTGGTTTCTAATATAAATTTTATCCGTTCAACTCCGCAACCCGTCGGGTTAAATTCTAAGAGCGCCATAGGCAAGATTTCTTCAATATTAGTTTTTCATTAAAAAAATCTTTAATTAATATGCAATAAGAAACGTTCTGCTATTGAAAGTTGACTCTTATGAACATATGATGAGTGATGACCCCTAGTCTGACGAATGTATGTCTTATGCCTCACCTATAATATAAATACCTACTTGATGTTTTTAAAATTGTGAAAGGTTAATCAAATGTCATAGTGAAGGTCGATTCCAATACTTCCTGAATAGGTTAAAAGTCACTGATTATTTCAATGCCTAGATACGTTCCAAAACCATTTAATATCGCTAATAATTATTATGTAATGAAAATGCGATAATAATTAAATTGATTAAATAACAAAATAGCGTGATATGTTTGCTGTCAATCTTTGACGGAAATGCATACAGTTTTTTTAGATCTGGTGTAAAATGTATTCATTTTATTCTTACGGTAGATGATAACCGTGTTGTAAAAAATACTGTGCAATATTTACCACATTAAAGTAGGGTTAAAAACAGATAGTTAATAAGTTGAACAAGAAAAAGTATTTGTAGAAAATTGTTGAAGGTTATTTCGGTATGACATTATTAGAATTGTGATTGAAAAGATTTAGGTTCTGTCAATATAAATTAAAATAGAATTAATTGTCACTATATAAGTTATTAACTGTTTCGTAATTATTTAAACGCAATTTATTAAATAATGTGATAATATATCTTCAAGTAGTTTTGTAAAATAGAATAATGATATTTAGTAAAAAATATATTAATGTTCAAAAATTAGGTGTAATTAAGTTATAGATTCAATTCAAAGGGGATAATCCATTAGTATAGGCTTTTTCGTTTATACAAACATATACAAGCAATCCCCGGCCGCTGGCCAGAACCGGCCTTGAACCATTTCAGCGAACTAGAATTGGGATTAAATGTCAGGGAGACTTAGACAGAAATCACAACATTGTTATGACGGATTTTTATAAACTATATTTGGTGGAAGAAAACTTTAAAAATTTAGACGACTTTTCAAGAAAAGTCATTTTTTTTTCTTCGAGAATGAAACACAACTGTACTACTCTTAATAAAACAGTCTTTTTATTTTTAAAATATAATACCTCTCCACCGAGAATTGACAGTTAATACCTTAAAAGTGAAAACAAAGACTTCACAGGTAACACCATTCTAGTGTTAATTGTAAAGTGCATTAATTCATCAGCCTAGAGATGTAGGATTTAAATTGTTATATAAATCACTTTTAAGGTGTTAACTGTCAATTCTTGGTGGAAAGACATATATAAAAAAAAATAAAGCACAATTCATTTTTTTAAGTAGTACAAATGAATTGTGTTTTATTTTTTTTTGTTATTTAAATACTATATCTGTAGAGGCCACCTTATTTATTTGACGATCTTTTCTTCACACTCAAAATAAGTAAAACTTTTGAGAAAACATTGTAGAGGCTAATGAATATTGATGAAATTTACAATATTTCATGCAGTTCGTTAGATTTTATTTTGACAAGTGATTCTATAATACACCAATTCAAAATGTTAGAATATTAAATTTAATTGAGTGCAATTCGTGGATTCACCTTCGTTGATTTCCATTGTCGTCCTTAATGGGATCCAGACTACGGCAAATCCGAAGGAGAAGAGTCTACGCGACGGAGGGCAGAGATTAGTCAAATATTTTATAAATCATACATGTCACTGTAGGCTATTTTCTTGTTTGACGTATATGCATGCCTTGAAATTGATTTCTGTGGCCCTAAAATGGCATTAGAAACATATATACCATCATGATAATGTGTGCCACAACAACCACACCCATATATTAATATAAATATAATTAAAAACCCTTTTTCGTTTTGACGAAACGTGCGATAAAAATACGATACAGAAAGACAAAGAAACGTCTCGCTTAAAAGACTTACTCCAATAGAAATTATCAAGCCGAAATTCATCCAATTTGACTTCTAGAGATATGAAAAATCATCATTTTTCATAAAATATAAGTCATTTCAAATTTTGACCTACAACAAAAAATGAATATTTAGTAAAACAAAACAGCATTAAGTGTTAAGACGTCAATCATAAAAAGCATCTTATGGAAAATAGGGCAAACCGTACTTCACTTCTAGCTGGAGTTTCGTATCAACAATTACAAATTATGAATTAATATCAATATTTAAAAAAATGCTGCTTTGCCAAATTGGCATCAAAATGTTTTAAAAAATAAAACACTTTTTTTTTCCAACTTCTACATGTTTATAACGATCTGGACCGGTTTCGCTCATCACAAGCATTATCAATTGAAGTTATCAAAATATTTATAGATATTTCTGGAAATATTCAATTTAGACAAAAATAATTCTCAAATAAACCCAGTAACTTTCAAACAAGTTCGAAATTTAATTGATTAAATAAGTCGGTATCACCGCAAATTTGCATAGCTTATATCTTAAGGCGAATTATTATACGTGCATATGTTTGTGGTTTACTTTGTAGCATATCGCTACGACGAGGATCGTATTTTTAACGTTAGTGCTACGCTTATTTGACAGCTACGACTTGAAATTAACGTAGCGTAGAGGTGCAGCTTCTCAAGCTGAACGTATCTCACCATATTTATCATCAACTGGTGGCAGTACCATAAACTCTGTGTTTAACAGGCTTGATACATGTGATCAATTTATTTATTTGATTACTATTATTCATTCGCGAATTTATATTTGTATGACTAGATTTATTGTGTTAGAAAAGCAATGCCAAATCGGTTACATTCAAAGTGTAACAATTTGAGTATGATATATTCAACGGCGAGCAAATTGATTGCATAACAAAGATTTGTTTATCGACGCCTGTTGAAATTTTATTGAATGAAGCTCTGTGGCAATACATTTGAATAAATCATCACTATATTTCAAACACTAACGGTTAGCTGTCTCACTCGTTGCCCACCTATTGATTAGATAGCTAATTAAAAACATTTATAGTAGTTTTTATAATATTTTTTTGTATAAAATACAGTGCACTTGAAAATATTTCTATAAGTGAAAAAGTCGTAATTCGCCAAAATCGCTAATTATGATATGCGAATTTCATACGATTATTTATTTGATGTAGTTATATATTGTGTCCGTTACATATGTTTATGTTTGTTCACGTTTATGAGGGTGGCTTTGTCACACAGTTGAGGAACCAGTGGGGCGCACTAATATGCTTCAGTCGCAAATCAGTAGTAATATAGATAGGTCAATAGAAGTGGACCGATAACGACTAAAAGGTATATTTTAATTAGAATCTATTCCGACAGTTCAGTGAAAGATTGAAACTATAAAACAATATTGATGGATTACTCGTATGTATCGCAAGAAATAAATGTTATTGATAGATATGGTAAAAATAGAGCAACATAATTTTCACTTTTATTTCTTGCCATGTGAACAATTTTTATTTTAATGTTAGATATTCGACACATTATCTAAAAAACATTTAGTACAAGAAATTTTTATAATATTAAAAAATTGATCGATAACAATTAGTGGTAAAACATATTTACTTTTCAAATATTAGTTAAGATTACATTGCACAATTTTTTTATAGAAAAATACCGGGTAGGTAATCGTTTTTACGATACAACATATAATAAATAATAAATATTTTTATTGCGAGTTTCCATGAAACAAGGGAAAATAAGTCATTAATTTTTTGAATGTTACAAATAACAAAGTAATAATAGCCAAATTATTCTATGTAACACTTTTTCTCTTTTTGAAAAATTATGTAACGGCGAAATCCTTAAAAACACATTACTTATTTGTATTAGGCCAATCAATGTGATTAAGACCTTGAAGTTGTCAAATTTTCCAAATGCTTTTCTATCGACTATCGACTGCATTGGTATTATAAAATGGTGGTAAAAATTATAAATATATTTAGGGCAACTAATTAACGGTCAGTGACAAATACATAAAACGGTCAGTAACAAATATATAAAACGGTCAGTAAAAAAATAAAAATTGTAAGTAAATATTAAAGATACAGTCAGTAAATATTTTAGGTTAGGTTATTCCATTTTATGTGTTCATTTTTCTGGTCAGTCCAAAACTGTCCAAAAAAAAATTACTGACCTCGTGATTACTGACTATTTATAAATTTAATTACTGACCATTTTGATTAATTACTGACCCAACAAATACAAGCCATTAATAATATAAAAAAAAACAATTTGTTGATCGCGCTTTCAGCAACTAGTCATTGTCCAAACAACGGGATTTTCATTCATTTATATTAAAAAACAAATATTAAACATTTGTCTTCCTTTTGTAAACAATATAAAAGTGGATAAATCTATTTCTTATTTTGCGGAAAGCATGCTGCCATAAAAGCTAAAAACAATATTTGATAATTTTTTTTTTTTTTCCTACCTCTTCTTTCCTACTTGATAATTCTTGTAGAACTATATAAATATAATTTTTAAAAAATAATATTGATCTGATGCATAATGAATTGCTTATTTACTTTGAGCGGCACAAACTAACTTCTCCTTAATTGTAATGAATAACATTTGATTGTTCAAAATAATTCTGAGTAGTTTAATGAAATTCCAGGTACACAAGTCATAATTAAAACATAAAATAGCGTCGTCACAACTCAACTTTGGTAAGCGAAACTTGACTGTGTAGACGCCGAAATATAGCGTCTAGCGGAAAGGCTGCTAAACTAACGTCATTCGCACAGTCTCCATTTTGTCAACATAATAATATAAATTATTATTTTGTGTACATAACTATCATACTGTAACGCGGCAGTAAATTCTATAGAGGCCATATTTCGTTATCGATAAATTTTGAAATATTTATAATATAGATTCGGCGGTAACTTTGTGGAAGTAAGTTAATAATTTTTCAGAATTTGCGAATGATTTAATTGAAAATGATCATAATTTTTATTAAAATAATAACGTAGAAATAAATACTCCACAGAGTAAATAAAAAAGGTATTAAAATGAATAGCTTAGTGTTTTTAGAAATTAATAAAACTATTAACAGTAATATAGTATTAGTAAATAACATTTTAAAAAGAACAGGCGGCTCACCACTATTAAATTTATTTCCCTTCAAATTTTCACCAACAAACACTAGTAATTGATTTGTAATTAGTAGTGTTATGGTTATTAGTCTATCAGTGTTTATGTATTACCCTCCTCCCCACGTCCAGTAGAATGGAATAAAACCCACCCTACCCTTTATTTTTAATGTAAGAATTAGAATCATTGTCAACCTTTGTAATAAATAACTTTGCTACATGGTTAATCTGGAGATGCTTCTTAAAGATTCGAAACGCGTCACGTTAGAGATAAACCAAGTGGAATAACTAAGTTATCAATTTTAATTTTATATTAATAAATGCATCGCTATATTGTAGCATTCGTCTTATATAAATCCTCAACATTTAATTATCGGTAAAAAGAATTTAACGGCAGTAATTAAATATGTCTATGGAGGACCTTAAGACCTTAGAGGACAGTTAATATTTTTTAAGAAAGAAGATATTCGCGTACAGTGAAAATATTTAAATTAACTGTGCGAATGTAAAGAGTACTAGTGATGCTTATGGATATAAAATCAAGAAGATATTTACATCCACAGTTACATCCACAATTTTCAGTAGGTTCAGACCACGGTATGCTGTATTTATAGTGAGTACCACTATAATACTAGTGAGTACCCGGCATGCGTTGCAATGCCACTCAAAGAAAAAAAGGGTTTGTGTTTTAATTCTGTTTATTGAACTACTTTTGGATTAGAGGTCTGCAAAGGCCGAAATTTCATAGACTTACCCGGTTCGAGCTTATCATCTTCAGGTCTGGCCCGACCCGAACCCGAGTTTCAATATCACACTTGTTATAACACAATATTTTTGTTTTTCGTCTGGTGCGTACACGAATAAATCAGAAGGTTTTTTCCTAGATGTCGCTGTGTGTACGTATTTGATTATTTTTTTCAATTTTAGATTTTCAATTTTTTTCTTCAGAACCCTTCACGGGTGTGTGCACAACAACTCGCCGAAGTTTCATCGAAATCGTATGAATGGTAAAGGAACGCGCAAAGGACAAACAAACATTTATTTTATATAATATTTCCCGGCATGATCACAATAAGTCCTTCCTGAAAGTTTCGTTGCGATCGGTTGAGTAGTTTAGGAGCCTATAAGATCCGGACAAACCAACAAACCAACAAACAGACATTCATTTTTATATATATAGATTTCAATATTTAACAATAACTACTGGTTAACTTAGTGCAGTTTCTTTTTCCACCACCAGTGGTCCGCGCACCACCGACAGATTTTTTGGTGGCCCACAAATCGTAAATGCCCATTTTAAAACGTATCTGCAAAAATTCCAAGCAATTGTCATCATTCAAAACCCGCGTAGCTGCAATAGTTCACATTGTATGTTTGTTCTTAAAATAAATCAAAGGTTTTGCATGGCAAAATCAACCGCGTTGGTGGTCCGCAAAATATGTATTGTATTTTTAGTGGTCCGCATGTGTAAAAAGGTTGAGGAACACTGTTCTAGTTTATTATAAGCATATTTAAACGCTGTACTCATACGCAAAATTGGATACAATGGAATTACATGTCGCTATCACGCAACTTACTGCTGGCAGTAGCTGTCTTCCGAATGTGTAGTGACCGAAACCTTCCTATGTTCGAGCCATTAAACAGAGACTTTGATATAACACGTTTTAGAAGTAATACGGCCTACAAGCCTCAGGAAATGAAAATTCCTCAGTGCAACAATTAGGCTTTCTCACCCGCAGAAATTCCTTAGGGAAGGAACGCCATCTTACGCCAACTTCACACCCCCTGAATGGCTTCTGGGACGCCCTTAATGAGGTAACAATGCAAAAGCGTCAACCGTCGTCATTCTGACTAGATATAACAAATTACTGCTTACTTTAGTTTCACGCGGAAATTTTGATTTATTAGAACACTTCTAAAATCTCACGGCTTCATATGTAAATATTAACAGCTCATTAATATGTTAGTGTTGGATTTATATACACAAGTTTTATATCTATAGCCGTGGTACCTAAAGTGGTATCCGTCACCACCCACTACGGATTTACAACTCTTTTTTGGCATATCCCGCTACGCAAATGATTCGTATGAGTGACTGAAGAGTAATTACAAGACTTGGTTGCTTTGCACTAAAGAGTGTACAACAAATTTATTAGTGATGAGAATCTATTTTTTCACTCAATTTAGGATTTTTTCCTGAAGGCACGTTCTTTGATATTTCAGTCCATTTCATACATCTAATCCAAAGCTAAAAATCAGCAATTATTATCAGGTTCTTCTATCTTTACTCAATCTGGAAAGGGTAGTCGAGCACCTGAAACCTCATTAAATATAATACATTACGTTGAAATTCTTCATACAGTCCACGTGTTGCACATTGGAAGCGAGATGTAAAAAAAACTACAATTTGTATTAATAATGACTTCCTTTTGAACCATGTGCACTCCCGACGTGCAGCATATATCCTCCTAATGGAGGTATTTTAACAGAAGTTTTTCTACAAGAATGGCTTGATACTAATTTGCTTTCGAAAAGAGTAGGGATAAAAGGATAGAGTTGGGACAGAACTAGTGTTTAGCTAATCACTCTCGCTACGCTACGATTTTTAGAATCGGGTGGATGGGACGGAAATTTAAGATATCAGAAACATCAACGTCTTCGAACACAAATCGATTGGATAATCAATTTATGATACTTTCCGTACTGTATTTCGAATCTGTGAACAACGTATTGTAATCTAACGACATTGACCACTAGACCACGGATCCGGCACGACTATAATATTTACTGACAAATAAAACCCTTTGTTTGCTCACCATTTTAATTGTAACATGTGTACCCAGATTGAAAAGAAATTTATCTCTCAATAAATCTAAATATTAATTAGCGGTCAGTTTATACAAACATCATTTAAGTCAACTCCAATATGACTGCGAAATTTAATTAAAAGGCATTCGGACAAACAGACATGTGACCGCGTTTGGTTAATTCTTGGAATCGCCCACGTGTCAAGGGGATAAGTCAAACAAGCCAAATGGAGAGCGGGAATTGTGAGTAAGAAAAGGAGTGAATCACCGAGGAGGTCGTTCGTCCTAAATCAACGAGAAATAGAACATTACTAAAGTCACCCAAGGAACGACTATAAATAAATCAGGGAAGAAATAATAGCTGTGGGGCTTAATAGAAGAGGAGTATTTATATGCAAACCGTAAGTAAACTAAACTTGAACTGTTGTATATAATTTTTAATGAGTTTAATTCGTATTTCTATTAAGTGTAATGACTGCTAAAAATAGTTTTACTGTGAAGTTTTATTTATGAAATTGCTATTTTTGGTCTCATTTTAATACAACTGAAAAAAAAGTTTGATTGACTTTTTTATTTGATGCAATTTTTGGCTACCTATAAAAAATCCAACCAGTTAAGCTGTCAGCTGTAATAACAGTTATTTATTTTTTATTTAAAAATTTTAACTTAAAATTATGAATGCATATGCCGAATATAATAAAACATTGCGATCGGCAAAAATGGTACGGAAAATTCTGGAATATAATAAATAAGTGTGTGACGAAATAAATACATACGTTGCAATTTTTTACCGTAATATAAATAGTGATATAAAACTCACATTTTTGTTGTACTGGGTAATATTCTTAATTTAGTAGTGGTCATTACCTGAAAAGAAAAAAAATATTTAGTTTAAAATCAAAATTGACAAGATTGTTCAGAAATCAAAAAATTAGCAGTTCCACGTATTTATCCTCCATTCAAATTGCACAACAAATTTGTTGTGATTCACAGATTTTAAACAAATAACATTTTAAAAAGGATGATGTTTGGACTGTTTTATTCAACCAGTACACATAAAATACTGGGTTGTAACAAAGTATAAAATTTAAAGTGTCAACATTTATTTGAAAAAATAAAACGCAATTCGTTTGTACTACTTCATCATTTGATAATACTCGCTATGAGCGAAACCATTCCTAATCATTATAAACAAGTGGAAATATGACAAACAAATTGTGTTCTATTTTTTTAAATATAATGCCTTACTACCAATAATTGACAGTTAACATCTTAAAAGTTTCGAAAATTATTTTGAATATAAAAAAAATTCAGCTACATTTTATAAAGCAGCCATGTTGATACTGTTTATAATAGATACATAAATCATTACAGATATCGAAGCTTAGAAATTAAATTCAAATAAAAAAGTCTATGATAAATCACTTTTAACACGTTCGCTGCCATGGTGTTCACTGGTGCCCGGCACCCAACTTTGCCAGTGCGCCATGGTGTACATCGGTGCCCGGTAAAACTTTCTAAAAAAAAAATCCGTATGTGCCATCGGCCACTTCCGCGGTAGAATTTATCCCGAAATATGCCCGACACGGCGTCTCCCAGTCGAATGCATACCATAACAACCAAGGGAAAAAATCATTTTGGTTTTAATAAATTAAATTAAATCAAAATTTCATCGTTGAATTTCTTTTTTCTTTATTATTTCTCCAAATAGTGTTTTGGTGGTATGCAAACCTCAAATTTTATCCTACTTGAGTAAATAATAAAATTATTAAAAAAATACTGATATTTTATGATATATTTGATTCACGAAAATTTAAATTAAAAGGAGTAATTTTTCAGTTTTTGCAAAACATGAAACGTTTTCTTACATATAGCACTACAAATGTGTCATTTTACAAACATATTTTTTTGACACAAAATATGCGTTAGATAAAATTATACAAAAGAAGGATAAATCAAAAATAAAATCTGTATCAGTTTAAAAAAATTAAGTTGTCATAATTTGAAAAATAAACCATTTCACATCAATTTCAAAAATATTAATTCAAAACGTACCTACATATTGGCTTAAATATTATCGATATTGCGAATACACTGTACATTTCCTTTGCTAATAAACAGGATTGGCAACGCATCCACGCAAACACCTACTCTACATTGTACTCTCCTCATATGGCAGAAGGTGATTGCACTTAGTAAAAAATAATACATTACAAATATAGCATAAACTTACATCCACAGAAATCACTTTACATTAAAGTTCGATTTTCGCAAATCAAAAATTTTAACGATTCCAGTTCAAAAAAAAACATATTCGAATTTTACGAGTGAAATGTATTCGAAATATTTGTATATATTACTATTTTATTGATGATACTAATATATTTTCATCGTAATAAACAAAAAACCAATATAAATTTCCGGTAATGCATATTTTCCCACCATTTACTTGTGATGTTTGCAGTCGCGTTCGATTTCAATACGATTGCCCTGTTTCATTTCAATGGTGTAAAGTGTAAATATTTTTTTTGTTAAAAAATATCTTTATCTCTTTTTCGATCAGTTTTGAATATTGGTACTTTGTCAACAAACTTGTTGTGTAACTAAGTGTAATACGTACTTCACTTGCTTCAAAATCAACATCCGTATAAATGTGTATTAAGTATTTATACTTCGAAGAGTCTCGCGTAGTAATCTTCTTATCATTTAGTTTCTTAAACAATTGACTCTGCTTTAAATATGAAGGGTGGAGAACCAATTAGCAAAGAATACTGGCTATAATTACTTAATTATTGTATGTGTATTATAGGATATCACATTAGTAAGAATACATTTTTAAAAAATGCTTAGACAAAACACATAGTACAATAAATACTTGTTTTTTCAATATTATCACTCATTTATCAAACTTTGCAGATGCTTCTTACGCAAATGGACATCGGTTCATGAACCGGTCATACACAAATATATTTGCTTCAAATATAATTATATTTTTTAGTAGTAATCGTGGGCAGTGTGGGTATACAGTATTAATATCTAGAAATGCTTACACACGTAGCAAATAAATTTCTATAAGACCGATGTGAGAACAATCAGTCACGTTTCATATAAGTTTTGAAAGCATGTCATTCATTTTATTTGATGACTACAGTTTTACTTTGGATTAAATGACTGATTCAATTGGAATCTGCTAAGAATATCTCCATTTAAATAAGATATAAAAGCGATGTACTTCTTTCCACGGGAAGGGAAAAAAGTTTTTGAATTGATGTTATGCTTAAACAAGAAAAATATGACCGTAAATTTAGGCATAATTTAATAATAATTTGAATTGATTATGCGTTCTTTTAGTAGAAACGTTTTTTCAGGAAGACTACTTACTTTCTTAAAATATATAAATATGCATAATAAAATAATAACAAATACTTTATAATCAATAAATAATATAATGTGCTGTTTACATTGAATCATTACAGCTGAGTCAAAGATTAAAATAAATACACAAGTAAATTTGATCGTTCATATTTACAGTGAATAGATGAGTTTAAATTTATATGATTTAATATGTTGAAAAAACAACAATATTATACATCTGGGTATAGTAGTCGAGTGCTAAACGTTATGGTACTTTTCTTTTTATTCAGTTAAGAGTTCGAATCCCCGAATCGATACTTTTACAAATTGATTTTCCATTCGATAACGGATTTGAGTCCGAAGGTATGGCTGTGTGTGACGATTTCATTCCTTTCCAACCATCCACCGATCCTATCCTGGATGACGGGGAATAAAGAGAACGACTAAAAGTTCTTTACTAACTTCATTATTTTATGCTTAAAACCTTTTGGGGGAGAAATTAAACGACTGATATGTATATATATATTATCTAAGAACTCATGAAACCACTTATGCTTCGATATTTCATTAAATGTGTATATGCCATACATAGGGAGCGGATATGGTTAAAAATATTGCTTAAAAATATATTTATCTAGACTCTAGTCACAAACAACTACAACCTGGTATATTTTACTAAATCGGTATCAGTGCGGGAAACATAAAAGAAGAAATTCGATTTATATCGGATAACACCGAACTAAACACATCAAAAACTTTGCAAAAGCACTTAAAATTGACTATAACAGTGTTCCTCAAGTAAGTAGTTCTAATGTGCAAACAAAACATTTCTATGTTAGTGGTCACTACACAATGTGTACATACACATCTATATAAGTAAATTTTGTTTTACTTTTAGTCGTCCGTTTCCTTAATACATATTTATTTTATTATTTATTTCTAAAAGGAAAATACAGTACATAGCATTACAGCTGCCGCCAATGCACCATGCGCTTAGACAGTACAAAAAAAAAACATTTTTAAGAATTGAGAAACTATAATAAAGAGAACAAAATATTTACATACAAACTCATATAACAAAAAAGATCTAAAAAAAATACACAAAGTCCGCCGAACAGCTCTTGCAACTGGCGACCCACATGACCAACTCGAAAACCAAGTTTTGAGAAAAAAAATGTTATGATATCGGCCACGCAGATAAAAATTGGGAACAAATAAGCTAATAGTCTTACGAATTGCAGAATTATAAACTCGGCCCCAAAACGGAAGAGAAA
This sequence comes from Himalopsyche phryganea, assembly GCA_022494535.1. Taxonomy (NCBI): domain Eukaryota; kingdom Metazoa; phylum Arthropoda; class Insecta; order Trichoptera; family Rhyacophilidae; genus Himalopsyche; species Himalopsyche phryganea. The sequence continues at coordinate 2,784,545 of JAGVSL010000044.1, read as the reverse complement.
AATACTTTAGAATCGAAAGCGATTTTCAAGAAAGAAAATAAATACACTTGAGTGCATATTTGTTCAATATATGAGAATGAAAGAAATGAGCATTAAGACTATTGAAGATAAGGTTAAGGCATAAGCTACAGTTTCCGCGACAGTGACATCTTTGAGAAAAAATATTAATAAACATTTTCAATTTTCAATTTTTAAACCGAATATGTTCTCAGTGGCGTATTATTTTTTGTCAATTAGTTCTTTTCAACTGAAGCGCCATATTTTATTTTGAATTCAAACATTAAGACATATTTGATATAGCTTAAAACTATCATCTACTTTTTTTATTATTAATGCCTCAATTAGACATTCATAGCTACACACTTTCGAATGCGATATTGATAATTAATCGAAACATGATCTAGCATATATTTGAAGCCCATTTTGAAGTATATTTGTTACAGTTTGGGTGTTTCTATTGCAATGTAGAAATATATTTATAAAACATGAAGTTAGTGGAGATATGTTTGAGAATCACTGGATAAAGCGCTACTTAGACTGAGTTAAAACCAATTTGGCACAGTTATATTATATTGTCAGAAAGTTCTAACCGACTTCTTCACATGATTTTACGCAAGTCAGATTTTTTTGTGCGAAGACCTTGAACTCTATAAATTGTCTTTGAAAGATTTTACTTTCGCCGACCGGAAACTGACATGCGATTCACACAGTTCGCTGCAGACTTCCGTTTCCTGCTTTACAAATAAAATCCTTCTTTTTCCGAGTATTTAATACTTGTGATATTATTTGAAACCACCTGTTGAATTATTGCATATATAATTTGAGACATCGACTGAGGGTGCTTGATGGAATTTCAATATCAAATTTGAATTGTTGTGATTTTGTACATTTGTATGTATTTTGTCACTAACGATCCGGGATTCGCCTTTCGGCAACTTCAGGCATTCGAGCAGACGAATGGACTCGAATTGACAATGTGACAATTGAATTAGTGGCAAAATACATGGAAATGTACAAAATCTCAACAATTCAAATTTGTTATTGCATATAGATTTCTTAAATAATATTGAATGCCCTAATACGAAAAAGTCATCCTAAGTGATTAGTCTATAAGCATGACTTATTAGGATCTTGAAAGAGGATATGAGAACCTGACCGGGAAACGAAAAATAATCGTGGTTTTATAATTATATAAGTCGGTACAATAGTGTTGGAAAATAATTGTTTTTCTATTCTATTTTTTAAACTTCTTCGGTTTAAAAATGATTAACTTCATTTCAAGATACGTTTATTTGTATTTTTTTAAATAAAAATGACGTATTAGTTCTTACTTTACTCTTCAAATTCAACAGACTTTTTTATTTTATGGAAACCAAACCTGATTATATCATAAAATTGTGGATTGAATACTTAAAAATTGTCTTGTTCTCAAAAATATATTTTCCCCACTTATAATTTATAAACTTCACAATTGATCACAGTGCATTCAATTATTTCAAGGAAAATTTTGATTGAATTTTCAACCCTTTTCTACAGTCACTTAATTAGATTTGATATTTGATTAAGATTAAAAAAACCAGTAAATTGGATATAAATTTTATTGATTTTTTTCAATTATGATTAATGCTTAGTACCTATCGTTTTAATCTTATATAACTGCTTATTTTTAGATTAAATGATATCATCGTATTTTGCATTATAAATTTGCTATATATCGGTATATTAATTATTAAAGTCATATTTACTTTATTTTTTCTTAGACCTTTGATATGAATTAAGCTATACTGTAACAAAATGTAAATCAACATAACAAAACTGAATGTGTAGTTATCAACATTATTATAATATTCTATTTATAATCTATCTTCGTGTATGTCTAAACATGAGTCAACCTTATAACACAAAAATAGCCGAAAGGCCTTCTATGCAGTTGTACTCTCAAATGACCGTCATTGAAATTTTAGCATAACATAATATGTTAAAACTAGTACAGTTGTACTGAAAATGTTATTTAAAAGACTTTACTTCACTTTATTATTGTTTGATCGCATGGTAAAGAGTTCGAAAGATACAGCTTATAAATATTTTGCTTTTGTAAAGGTATTGCATTCCGCTGTTTGTGAATTCTGCTTAGATTTATTTACACAAAATCTGAACAAACAGAATTCTACTGAATCCAGAAAAGGGTTCAAGGCGAGGAAATCTGGCTGCGGGAAATATGCCGTTGTTTGACAGTGAGAGAGGGCAGCAAATGGATCGAACCTATACTACGTGGAAAGTAGAAACGTCCCTAATAGAGACGTATTGCACCTGCCATCTGCGACTATGTGCCTTATCTATGTATGTAACGGAACCTATATCGCATAATATGCGACTTAGGTACAGTTCTTCAACCTTTTTTAAATATACATACAAAAATTATATTGTATATATCTTAAAGAATCATTGTAACATTGAGTGTGTGTAAAAATACCCGCTGATTTCAATGCCGCCTTCCGTAAAACAATAGAGATCAAAAGACACAGAGAAATTTAAGCGAAACTATTTGTCCGATGCTGAACTGCACGGGACTTAACATTAACGTATATATCATCAGCAAAGTGGCAGAAGGCGATAAGTCGAAAATCGGCTGATTTGATTTATGAATGCAGTAATATAGATTTTAGGACGGTTTATCACATGAAAAACAAGCCCAGCCATATTCCGAATATTTTGTTGTGTAATCTGAAGAAATCATAATGAATTAAGTCAATTCGTTCACAGAATTAGACACAAAAAACTATAAAAAAGAATCAATACTTAAATCGAATTCGTAAATGATAAATGAATCTCATAAAGTGGTTAGTTTAATAAATAATGGTTAAGGTATGTAAATAGAGAGCTTCAATTATTTTCATGGTTTTTTTAATGTCGATTATCTCAAAACAACGTTTATTGACTTCTGCCACTATAATGACGATATAATGTATGAAACAAATTTGTGTTGCGATTTGGAGTAGTGGATTTGCGTTATTTTAGGCGATGAAGTCGTCAAATATCAGCCGACTTAAAGCTGTCTAGAAAAGAAAAACAATTGTTCAAATTAGACTCGGAGTGTAAAATAGAAGAGGAATCGCTAGCTTCTTAAGTGACTTCAAAACCATAGTTTTCGTGATGTATACATAGTATTGCAAACTGAGAAACTGACATGGCGGTAGGCAGAGTTTAGTCATCTCCACGTTAAATCTAAAGAGGAATCAAGGATATCCCATTCTCCATTATGACGTAGCGAATTTATTGACTGTCCTTAAGTTGTCCTTGGTCGAGATCAAGCCAGAGCGGTGTATTGTTCTTACGTGAAGACGGACCGCAACAAATAGATTTGCTCGTTTGGCATTCATATCGAGGCAATTCCTTTGTACGCGATTAGCGTCCCGATGGTTGTACCCTCACGCGCTATTCAAATTGGAAAATATACTTCATGGAAATTAATCGATTCTTTAAGGTAAAGTTAAGATAATAGTTTTTGTAGCCGGGGTTGTGATTTGTGTTTTTCATAGTCACAATTTTGCAAAAACCAACAGATACATTCTTTGTACTGTGTTTATTTTTAAGACATTTTATACTGATATAAAAATACCGACACCTCTTGATTAAATGATGTATTACTACACCCAGTATATCGTAAAAAGAGTTACAAAATGTCCGCAACACGTGCCACGCCAAAAAATGTAATGCAAAAACTCTCAATTTTAATCGGTGTGACCGAAACCATAATCTTTTTCCTCTTACAGTTGTTTTTGTCTATCTTATGAGACGCGAATTACAAAAGCTCGAGGACGACTGATAAATGTATTGCTTAAAAATATGGATATTATATTCAGCAATGAGATTAGCTATTACACAGTTTGAAGCTCTGCTAATTTAAATAATATTGATACTTATCTTTTTTCAATATTGTTTTATAGTTTTCTATATCACTAGTTACCCCGGCTCAGCTGTATTGCCATAATTTGTTTTTTTTTTACCATGAAACATAGGTAATCTTGTATAGGCAAAGAAAATCAACAAAATAATCGCCGAACACATTTAAAATAGCTTATTTATACTATCAGTGTTATTTACAAGCCATCTATCTGTATGATCCGCCAACAACCATGTATGTGACGATATGGATTTTGTATGGACGTATTTGGTGACGTTATGTCTGTAAAAGCAATGAAATTACGCATAGAAAACTTATTTCAAAGTCGGATATTTGTGACTTTGAATGGCACATCGAGTCACTCAATTCCATTTTTTAAGTATTGTACATATATGCGTGTCCATCGGCGTGCGGTGGACTTATCACTATCTCTATCGCACAACCTTATTTGGGTATGAGCAAGAAGGATACAAGAGCATGCGCCGCATGCCTTTGCATCTCGCTTACACCTTCACTTTTCATGTGATTGAGCGAGAAAGTGATAAAACCACCGCACGCGCCTGGTCTTGTCCTATCATTCGATATTTTTTGTTTGTTATGAATGTACTATAAAGAATGAATGATTATGAAACTGACCAATCGACAATTACGCGAAAACAAGTTTGGCTGTTCTCCTAAAGGTGTTTCGTAATAAACTGATCAAATTCTTTCAATAATATTATGAATCAAACATGAATTATTAGTTATCAACGATTAATGTCACCTATATCGAATGACGCGAAAAACACGTTCCCCGCCACAATACAAAAAACTTTGCGACGCGGAAAACGCGTCCCCCGGAGCTAACATGTTAATACAATACAATAAAACCGACCCTCCCCCCCCCCCCGTCTATAATATAAAATGTATATACATTTTGAATTAGAGTTTACTCAGAATACTTACGTTAAAATAATAGCATTAGGGTGTTGTTTTAGAGGTTTGTTTTTTAAAATAGCAGTACTTTTTCCAGTGACCGCAAATTTGACAGCTGATTTGTGCTCAGTTTTGTTTGCCATTTCACACATGAACAGACCGCCTGACCATCGTATGCGTCGCAACTTCGGTGAATGGGCCAAACAAAAATTACATCTGATCCTGATTTTACCGAAAAAATTTGTTCGGCGATGAGGCTCATTTCTGGTTGAATTACTTCGTCAATAAAAAAAAATACCGGATTTGGAGCGACGAAAATCCACAAGCCATTTTTGAAACTCCGTTACATCCACAAAAATTAACAGTTTGGTGTGCTTTACGGGCTGGTGGAATCATTGGTCCATATTTTTTCAAACACGATGCCGGTCAGAACATTACTGTCAATAGATAGCACTATAGATCGGTGGTTGCTAATTTTTTCATTCCAAAATTGAATGGCCATAATGTAAATGAGTTTTGGTTTCAACAAGGTGGTGCAACATGCCATACAGCACACGCCACAATCAATTTGCTACAGGAAACTTTCAATGAGCGTACAATTTCGCGAAATGGACCTGTGAATTGGCCACCGAGATCATGTGATTTAACACCTTTGGACTTCTTTCTGTGGGTGTATGTGAAGTCGCAAGTCTACGTCGATAAACCAGCAACGCTTAATGACTTTGAAGCCAACATTCGCCGCGTTATCGCCGATATACGGCCACTGCAAGCACTGAAGTGCTTAATTGGACTTCGAGATTGCGCTTTTTTCGAGCCAGCCATGGCGCCTACATGCCGGAAAGCTAATGGCATTTAATAAACTTTTAAACAAATCCAATATAATGAGCATAACCACGATAATTAAATGTTTTATTTCATTTTATATTTATATACCTCTAAAAAAGCATCCTTAATTACAACTTTTTACTATCCACCTCTAGAATAATCATTGACCAGGTAGTTATCAACTGCACTATATGGATGTTATTTGAAGTCATGTTATGAATTATTATACTTGAATAGTTACAGTCAACCCCAAATAGCATCACTTTGATTCACGTTTCCCCGCCATTTACATCGGAGTTTGGCATTCCAGTTTCTTTTTACTGCATTTTATAATATTTCCCGTTTTATTTAAATTACGTAAACATTCAAAAAATGTCAAGAAAAAAATAAAACAACGTCGTCTGTATCATAATTCTGTAATAACTCGCAATTTTTTTTTTCCAGTTTCTTCGGGATTTGCTGTATTAAAATTGAAAATTTTTAACATTGTTACAAAGTAGACACTTATAAGAGGGTATAAATAAACATGTATTCAGTTTTACTTGTTCTCTTCATTATTTTTATCTTGTCATAATCGAGTTCCACCAATTAAATTTCAATTCAGTCAATATACCTTTTGAATTATTGAGATTTTGTACACTTCCATGTATTTTGTTCGTGCGCTCGAATGCCTGAAGATGCCGAAAGGCGAAACCGGGCCGTTAGTGACAAAATACATGAAAGTGTAAAAAATCTCAATAATCCAAATTTGATATTGAAATTCCATCAAGCACCCTCAGTCGATGTCTTAAACTATATATCAATATACCTTTATTTTCATTAAAATAAATTCACTAGTCGCTCCTAATGTACGTATTACAACGCGTTCTTTCACTACGCATATATTTATATCCTCGACCGTGAACTCTTTACTTTTAATTCATTCAAGTAAATTATATTAATAAGTCCAAGTTACAAGAGTTGGGCTCTTTGCCAAATCAACATGGGCCGTCCATACAAAGGTCAAAGTTAGTATGTATGTGACCAGACGAGTCGGACGAATGCGCAATTTAAAAAAGCAAGGCAACTTCATTATTACAATTTGAAAACATTGTGTTTTCCGTGACTAAAAATCTGTTGGTTCCCTACAAAGTCAAATTATTTTATTAAAGAAAGATCGAGGCTTATCGCCGATAGAAACAAATTGAATCATCACTACGTTAGTTTAAATGCTTTGATGGTTTGTATTATATTTTAACAAGTATTTTTCTTGGAAGACGACATATTATATTGAAGTCAATAAGTTAATTTCCGACGTTTTGAAACAAATTAAGAATTTTTAATAATTGTTTCGAAACATCGGAAGATAAAACGGTTTAATCGCAAAATAAAACTTTATGAGCTATTATTTATCCTCTTCGATGGTTTCAACTTTAACTTTGTGGAAACACATCTTTAATATAAAACAATAAAGTTGATAACTTTTTTATTTTACTGGCTGTGTACCTTAGTGGTGTCGGATACAAATGTTACAGGTTTCTAAAATTAAAACTACTTTAACACCATCTGCTTCTTTAAGACTCCATAGAGCAATAATCTTACAACAATTATCAATCAATTCGTATTATTTTTAATAAGGAAGGATTTGCAGTAAAATATTACAACACAAGAGTGGAAGGTTTCAAAATCTATTGCAACTAATTATTTTAAAGAAGAAGAGAGATGAAGATGTTATTCACAGACAGTATTCATTGCAGAGAATAGATGAATTTGAGATATGCAATAAAACCGGCAGTAAATGATATTCACTTCTAATATAGTTTTAAGTTAAACGGAACTCGATGTTCAAAGATAGCGCATCTGAGGAATTATTTCAATGTCAGAGTATGCGAAGTAATCATCTCCCTTGTTAGAATGTATAATTACATCCAACAGGCATTTCTCTAAATACCTGCTTTGTACTATATTGCACGATGCATGTTGAATATATTATTATATATGAATCAGGCTTGTCCAACCCACGTACCGGGACAGCTAATAATTATATCCTAAAACTTTAAAGTCATTATTCGACTTTTATAGGACACACATTTTTTTTAAATAATATGCTTGGATTCACGATCACAGTTTAGTGATCTTTGGCAGCACGTACATTTGTGAGCAACATTCAAGGATAATGTATACAAATGGTAAAATAGAAATAAACAATCTTATGCGTACCTTGAGATCCAGGGTTGTCAGACAGCCGATCGGGAGAGCTAATAATTCGAAAGATCAAAAATAATATTATGAAACCAATAAATTTAAAAAAAAATGTGACTTTTAATTAAATAATTTTAATAGACATACATAAGTAAATACGCAGAAGTGAACAAACCCAAAAATAGCCTAGAGTCTCGCTTTAATTCAGCTTTTACAATTTTCAACAATATTTTTTTATTATTTCTCCAGACCGCCGTCATTAGACTAAATATTCTTTCAAAAATAGCATTATAATGTGGAATTCAGAGTATTTGGGAGACATTTTTATAGAATCTACTACAAGTGGGTTGATCTGAAAAAATATTCATTTCTTATATATTGTTTTTATCGTTTAATTCGGTCATATTCAGTATTAATTTATCAATCATCGAGAATCGAGGTTAGGAACCATTTTTTAAAGTTGAACCATTTCTATAAGTTAAAATTTAAAATAAATATATGCGTCATTTTGTAAACAGGTTACTTTAATGTCGTTGTTGCATTGTTTAGCAACCATTATTAGTAACATCGTCTTTAATACGCTGAAATTACGAGGTTCAACTGCATTCATATTCTTCAAATACGATCTTTATTATGTCAAGATTTTGTCAATATTTGATTTTTGGACTCGGAAAGTTTGGCAGCCCTATTAAGGACACACCGAGAATTGCAAGTAATTCTATTAAACCTGACATTGATACATTGGTTTCACGGAAACAAGGTCAATAATCTCACTGTTATTTAATACCCCCCTCTTTTCTTCAAATATATCTATCATAAAATGTTTATAAAAAAACTTAAAATGTTTATAAAAAAAGTTTAATATCATAATTTAAAATCGGCATATATGTGAATGATTTATTATGTTTGTGGCACGCTTTACTAATTGTGCTTAAGGAATCCAAACTAATTGAATACCCATGATATATAAAACGCAGATGGCCCCAACCTTATCATGTTTAATGGTGCATTTAAACAACAACAAAAAAATCAGACAAGCCGTTGCGTTTCGAATTCTTAATTGGCATTAGTATTTCGCTAAAATGTTCAATAGTGAATATGCCATTACATAGATCATAATTAAGTCCTAAGACAGTTAATTAAAAGGTTTATATTCAAAGATATTAACAACACACTTAGCTGCAACATAAACAATTTTATTAATTTCCACTCGTAGTCAAATAACTTAATAGTTAAAACAAATACGGACTATTTGCTGTTGCGTTTAGAAGTCTTCGCAGATTTCAAAACTATTGTATGGAAAACAACATGAGATACAGCTTTGTTCAATAGCAAGGAAATATTAATAGGTTTTAAATATGAAATACCATAACTAAGAGCCAATAAACAAATAATATGTCTTATTTTCAATCTGAAACTAGTAACATGGACAATCAAATAATAAAATAGTCAAAAGAGGGCGTGTTTGCTGTAAATGTTGATACAACAAAATCTTTCCACTAGATCAGATTTACTAACAATTTCAGGTAATTATTCAAAGATAAATATTTAAATATAACCAGTGTGTTTATTTTTTATGATTTCAATTTTTTTATGTCTTTTGAAGTAGAAAGGGACATGGGAAAACGGATATGAGCTTTCTATACGGTTTCAGATTTTATAAGCGACTTGAAATAAGTAGGAACAATGACATTCTCAGGTAAAATAATGCCCACAAACCATTTTGAGAGAACGTTCTTCAATACAGGATTTCTGCCACCTACAAATAAGGTAAGTGTGTATTTATATATCTGCATGTACGAACAGTGTGCCAGTTAACCAAAACCATTGGAAGTAGTATAATAAGTTTGTTCAACAAAATACGTTATATAAATAAAAATAAATCAATACATATAATACACAAATTGCTTGCTCAATCTTACAAATCTTTATTATAGTAATTTTACACTTACATTTGAATACAACGATAAAAAGTTGTAAGATTAAATTTATTAAGACAGTTATAAATAGTAAATACATTTCTATACTTATGTTTTATTTTTAATGAAACAAGCGGTTATATTCTTAAATTTATTAGTGACTCGACACTAATTGAGTCATGGAAATAATGCTTAATACATTTACGTCAAACTTATGTATTTCCTCTTTACGTATTTTTATGTAAGCAGTCTTTTGTTTAAACGCGGTACTAATTGCGGCTTTGTTCACTGATGTAATTAAGTGACATATCAGTGGTCAATGATATCGTTAGTCAACTGTTTTAGGTGAGTGATTATCTTTATTAATTGATTATTCTTTTTGTTATGTAATTATGTTTTTGATGTCTGATTTGAAAAAACCCGTAACTGTTGGGCTTATTGTTTTCGAAGTTGCATACGTGTGTGTCAAATAATTTTAAAACGACCTCCGTATTAGTTATGACTTCAAGTGTGTAAAATAAAATATAATGTATATTTTGCGAAAACGTTTTATTACTCATTCAGTTCTTGTGACAAAGCTATGTTACCACTGACCGCCTTCTTTGTATTACGATGTTGGTTTTGTTAAATACTCATATTATAAATATGGACTAATAGTGAAAATACAAAAATTATTACGTTCGGCGTAAAGGCGTTAAGCATTACCGTTTAGGCACTATTAGTGTCTAGTAGATGTCTGCATGGGACGGTGAACCGTATTCGGGCTCGGGCCGGCCCCGGGTAAGGAATTTTCAGCCATAGTCAGCCATAAGGCAATACTATCATAACTTAAATAATTTATTTCAAATGACTATGCTATGAATACCTTCATTTTTACACTCAATTTTATATAAATAAGCCTGTTATGTTTGTATTTTTATCAGTTGATAATGCTCGTGATGAGCGAAACCGGTCTTGATCATTATAAATATGTGGAAGTAGTACAAAGGAATTGTGTTTTATTTTTTAAAATATAATGTCTTTCCACCAAGAATTGACAGTTAACACCTTAAAAGTGATTAATAATATATGTTGTAGTCAAATTTGGATTATTGAGATTTTGTACACTGTACCATGTATTTTTGTCACTAACGACCCGGGTATCGCCTTTCGGCATCTTCAGGCATTCGAGCACACGAATGGACTCGAACTGACAGTTTTGATATTGAAATTCCATCAAGCACCCTCAGTCGATATCTTAAATTATATATTATAGTCTCTAAAAACATTTGGCTTCCAATCAATAACTCAATTAATAACATCACTGACAGAAACAACTAACAGTGATGTTGGTCATTATGAGAAATACTAATCTGATGTGATATAACCTAAACTTGTTCTATGTTTTTGCCATGCCATATCCTAAGCAAAGTTTCTTCAAATGCATGGCGTATTGGCGTCGGTTGTAATGCCAAATACTGCTCATTTCTTTTACAATAAATAAATATGCATCTCAAATGTAAATGGACACGTTACGTTGGCCAAATAAAAGGTTCTTAATCCATGATGTAACACTACCTCAGCCCAGGTAATAGCAGCGTTGCCTTAAGCTTTGCGGTATAGCTACCTTCTTGCTGTACTTACCTTTGCAAGCGAAAAGGCGTAAGTACTTAAGGTATTGCTATGCAAAACTAATCTTTTTCTATCTATCTTCGCAATTTCTCACATTTGTTTATCTACGCTTACATGCGACAAACGGAAATAACACGAAATATTTCAAATATCACTAAATGGACAGTAATATGGTTGCATGTATACTTAGTAATCAAAGCAGTCAAATAGAAGCAGAACATTCACACTCTCAGCAATATGCATTTATTCGTGTATGTGTGGAATTGGCTATAATATGAATTCGATAAGCCAGAGAGTATTTGGTTTCACCAATCCAATAATTATTCGTCTCGCATATTTGTGTACTATTTTATGTAGAAAGCATGGCTATGCAGTTGGACTCATGGTTTATGATAGTTTGCGAGAGTTGAAGCCATTTAAAATTGACGACATCTTTGTTAATCAATTTGTGTTTGTTTACGAATGTACACACTGTTTTATTTTCAACTAATACGTCAAAATCTTAATTCATCAATATATTTTTTAACCATATCCGCTGCCATTGCGGGTATATGGAAACCTAATGAAGCTTTTCTCGACAGAAGTTTTTCACGAGAACAATTTGCTGCTCAGTTGCTCAGATCTTTCTTATTTCGAAGAGAATAAGGATAGAGCTAGGGCAGGATTAATGATTAAGCTGATCACTGCCGCCACGCCTCGTTTATAGGATCGAATGCTTGGAAAGGAATTATAGAAATCTCAGACATCAACATGAAAAAAAATACATTCAAAATCAAATGCTGCATACACATAATGGTCGATAGTGGGATAGCTAATATTTACCTACGTTTTATCACCTAAATACATTTATATTACATCGATTATAGTCTACATTGTGCTACTCTAATACTGAGAATGTGCCAATCATTAATGTATAGTGCTATAAATATGATAATGTGATTAAGAAGATTCGCGAGTTGTTTTACTTGGGTGAAATTTGATGTTGCACTTAATTTTCAAAGTTAAGATACGAACATAATTGTCGTGCCTTATTTGATACTAGTTAAGTATAGTTGTTGTAAATCTATGGTCTTTAACTTAATAAACGTGCATAATTTTCGTATGTCAAGGTTTATAGCTGCGTTTTGCTACAGCCAGTCAAGCCTACCTGCACTTATCGCATTGCAACTCGGAGATTGTTACGCCAGCGCGGCTTGTCGCACCGCGCTCTAAGCATCAGGCGGTGATAGATCGACCATTATAAGCTGTCCACTTAATGGCCGCCATTGTCACAGTTTTCATACTACTTTACTTGTCATGGCTGCCACTTGATCTGCAGCGTTATTGATTAGAATTGTTAATTCTTATTAAGACTTCCCGTTTTCACAGTGACACAAAGGTTAAACTATTCACGGTTTATGTTTTATTGTTCAGTTTTTTTTCCTCACGCTATATCACCCGCCAGTTGCTTTGATTCTTCCCATGACATGGCAACATCTTTCAGCTCTACCGAGTACATCGTTTGGACAGTACCCGACGGTCGTCCAGGGCGCCGAAATCCCGGTGGTCGGAAGAAAAGACAAGTAGGATTAAGGCTCTCCGGAGGCATCCGCAGCACGTGGCGCAACCAGTTTCACCGTTCATGCATGACCACTGACGTAACAGGGCGCTGTTTGGTACGTTCATTAATGTCTGAGTTCCTCACGAGTTCAAACCACCTCACCCCCAATATTCGACGCAAGTATCTATTCTCGAAGCTCTGTTTGTATTTATGCAAAGTAATTTTTCACAGCAAAAACTAAATCCAATTGTACGTTACAAGGGAAAAAATTAAAAAGCGTGAATATTTTGCAAGCCAGATAGTTTTTGAAATAAACATTTCAAAAAGCTAATCGACCTAACTCTGTACCAACGTCTGTATAAACATTGAATACGATTCTATGAAATTAATATCTCTTACGAACTTTTCCGCCGTCTGTTGCCGACACAATATTTAATCAAATAATCGATTCATCACTCACACTACAATATAACACTTATTTATATTTACCTTTGTATCAAATAACATTGACATTCATAGAAATGAAAACTACTTTTCAAAAATAGTAAGAACAGTTTTTTTATAATAATGTCCAATCCCAAAGTAGACTTCTAACCGTGCAATTGAATAGAAAAAAATAATTTACGTCAGTCGTTTAATCGCACTCTTCAGACTTCGGGGTAAAAAGTATGATCATTCATGGACTGGTAGTTATCTAGTCGCTTTCTCTGTGACTCGTTTTTATGATCGGATAGGGAGTGGTGAATTACATAAGGACATCCAATTTTTGAATGAAAATATCATGGATATCTCACATGTATAAATTTACGAAAATCGATTCAACAAATGATTTGTAAGTGTCCATTCGGGGATTATAATACATTGAAATTCATTCCTTCAAGTTAGCAATTTATATTAAATAACCAGTTGTAAATGGAAATGTACGCTTGCGCATATCTAGACAGCATCTTTCATTTAAATATTTTTATCAGAAATAATTATATTCTACAATCTAACTGTTCTGAATAGGCGAATACGTGAGGTGCGTATGGGTTTAAGTTTTGGCAAGGTCAATCTCATATTTGAGATATTGGGCTTGGGTGTTTGTGATCTATTTTCTCCTCGAGTTGATCTCGAGTGACATTTAGAATTCACATCCAGCTTATCCAGTGTGATTTAATTTTTATAAATATCCAGCGCCTTCGCAATTATTAGTTGTTATAAAAAATTAATAAGTAAAAAGTTTAATCACCCGTTGAGGATTGTATCCCACCTTTATGTTGTTTTAGGCGGAAATTTTCGAAAATGAAAACATAAAATAATATCGGTAGTTTCTATAGACGGAGAAGAAACTGGTAGAAACGACTATAGATTATTTTTTAAGTATCAACACCCGACATTGTTTTTTAATCGTCCTATGAGAGAATTTACGCTTCTAGCGATTTTTTCTTTTTTGTCATCTCGAATAGCGTTTTCGAGTTTCCTTTGGGGATTTTCTCGGCGGAGAAGGCTCGGTTGTGATTTTTCCGCTTCGGGTGGTGTTTTTGAAAAGAAAAACGGAGAAAAAGTGCGGGATGGGGCGCTGTCAAATATGAAAGACAATATTTGCCATGTTGGCAAGCCTGCTTTGCAAGAATGGAGGACGCAAAATTTTGCCCCACCTACTAGAACTCTTACCATAGGAAGCTTCAAATCCCAGCGATCCTCAAATCTATTGTATATTTTAGTCTGCAGTTGTTAGACATATCGTAATTTCATAAAAATCGTTAAGCTATAAATACTAGTTTAAATTTATCGTAGATATAATATTAATTCACTGTAATAAATTGTATATGAAACAATATAAATAGGCCTGTATTTATTGGATCAGTAATTATTCAAAAAGGTCATTAATTAGTTCGATAAATGGTCAGTATACACGTGGTCAGTTAATAAAATAAACGGTCAGTAATTTATATTAAATGGTCAATTATTAAATTAAGCCTAACCAAAACATTATTTACTTGGCAATGTTTATTGAAATCATAAATAATTAATGAAATTCGCATGCATTATAACGTAAATCAGATTTATTATTTTATCTTTTTTACTTAGTTAACTTAACCTAACCTAGCCTTCCTTTAATGACCGTATCTTTAATATTTACTTACCATTTTTATTTTCTACTGACCTTTTTAAGCATTTGTTACTGACCGTTAATTGAATTAGATACTGACCAAATAATTAGTTTCCATATAAATATCTATTAAAAAAAGCCATCATAAGAAAAATATGATTTTCCAACATGACTATAATAGACAACGCCACACTAAAAAATGGGTTAATTAAAGTATTCTAAAATTGATCTATGTTAAGGCTATCGGTGATAAACTATTCGTACAAAGCACCTAGCTATAATGGAGCTTGTAAGCGTCATCATCGTGTCATACTAAAGGCGATAGCAGATTCTGACTATAATATTGAGGTATATCTATATAATATATCTTTCCCTTCTAAATAAAAATAATTCCTGATTTTTTACACTAAATATGAGCAAGTAAATCAAGCATAAATTTAATAGCTAGTTTGCAATTTTATTTAATTAACTTTCACCCAACAAGCACTAAAAGCTCTATAACGTTTATGCGAAAGTTTTTCGTCATTGCAAAAGCTTACAAAATTGCTTCGGTCTAGTTGGGTCATTTTATTTTCGCAACTAAAGCTTTATTTAAGGTTGATACCGCAATTAAAAGTTTGCAGACCACTGCTTCGTACGATATCTTTTATGCCTACTCCTCCACATTGCAAGTAAAGAAATGAATATCTTGTTGAACATACTTTGCCGATTTTTCGAGGTTCTGGGACTTTTATAAAAGCTATTTCTCAATACTTTACACCATCAATTACAGTTGTCGAGTGGTCATTCACATTGGTATTTTTGTCATTATTGGTTGTACGGTCAAGAATTCTAATCCCGGAATGGAAACATTCATATTATATTGTTTTTCAATTGATTTGTATCTACCGACATGAATTTATGTGATATAACATACCTCCTCAACCAATCGTTATCCGATAGACTAACTGCTCGCCACTTTCTTGCTCCATTCTTCTTTTCATACCCCTCCTAAAACTAAGGTTGAGTGACTACTTACAGTCAGTTTAGTTGCTCCATTATTTTCTTCATATTAGAGATGTTAAAAACACGGTAAATAAATTAATCTAATAATGGTAATTTACATACAAGAATCGTAATTCAAAAGTACTTTTGTACAAAATTTATTTAATTCATATACTAAGCGTATGTCTAAGACGTCGCTAGAATGTGTTTTAATAAAACAGAAATTGCCGTTCCACTTATAAAACACCTCACCGACCAATGGCTTGGAGTAAATATGTTGATTGAAGATCAACAATGCCTTGTGGTAAACGTATGATTTCATTTGTATGAAAATGAACGTTATTTTATCTCTTAAAAATCGACATTTCCAAATAGCATTGCATTCATGCACAGACGAGAAAAGATCACAGGTAAATTCGATGGCGTATGGACATTGATTGGGGTGAGTGTTCATTGATGGAACGACTGCAAAGGTAACAAGTATGAATAACATACAGAGAGCTACATACTTTTAAAAATATACATAATTTTTTCGATCAGATAATGAAAAACAATTTTTATATTTTTTATACGATAGTTATTTGTAAAAAGATTTCAATATAGTCACCAGCTACTAAGGAAAAAGTTATAAAAAGTTTCTGATGATTTATAATTCAGGAGAAAACAGAAAACGAGAAATTATCACGTATATTTTCACCATTTTTACATATTCTCCATAAACCCAATTTCTCGATATAGCACTTTCTATCTTGGTTACTGTAATGTTGCACCATTTTAGATATTCTCCAAAAGCACAAAATTGCCATTGCGATTACCATTAAATTCCATAAATATATATATAATTTGTAATGTGCAACATTACATTACGGGTATTCCATTATATTTTAATGTCACATTAAATTGAATTAATTTACAACAAATTGCGTTGGAAAAGATTTTACAGCACCATAGTACATCGCCGGGCCTTTAAGCCAAGTGTCTAAAGTCGTTGGTTTGGTTACAGTGTTCACATGTTTGAGTCCCATTACGGGTAGATTCATAAATTGAATTTTCAATCGATTTATGGATTTGTGTTCGAAGGCATGGATTTATGTCTAGTCCAAAATCACCCCCTCCTTCCATCTATACGAGCCTGGTGCTAGTAACCTTCTATCTTTACTCTCTTAAAACTGAGAATGAGTACACAAACTGTTCTCGTAGAAAAGAAAATATTGGTAATTAAGTGAAAGTTTATATATCTGACGAAATTGTTGATAGTTGTTATACATATGAAAGTAGACAAAAAAATATATATATGATCGTGATTTATTTATCAAACCGCGAGGTAAATAATATAAATAAAGGAAAGGTTGAAGCAACTTATGGTAAGGTCACGGCATCAGCAGTTTCATCACGAAGGATATCAGAAGAATGAAAGTATATTTACAGGATCAAATTAATATACCACAGAAGGAGCAATAAACTAATAAACTTAAGCGTGGGCTGTCATATTTGGTATATTTTTTATATTCTTCGTCGTTTTTTCCCGTAATACCGCATAAGCTATATCGAAATATAATCACTTTGAAATTACTTCCACACAAGAAAAACATTGGTCGGTCATTTTCATTTATCCATAAATAATGTTTTCCGTGGTATAATTAAAAGTATGGATTACATTTTTAAGAAGATAAATTTTGAGTTATTGAGATTTTGTACACCTCCGTGTATTTTGTCACTAACGACCCGGGTTTCGCCTTTCGGCATCTTCAGGCATTCGTGCGTTTGAGTGCCAGAAGATGCCGGAAGGCGAAACCCAAGTCGTTAGTGACAAATACATGAAAGTGTACAAAATCTCAATAACTCAAAGTTGATATTGAAGTTCCATCAATCACCCTCAGTCGATGTCTTAAATTTAAGAAGATAGGTAAACTTCATCACAATTACCCCAATAATATTCATCCAAAACATATATAACAATGCAATATGCAATTTAAATATTTGAACAAAAATCTACGTTTCATATCATGAAAGTGATCAAACATTGAAAGAGAAAATATGAATTATATAACTAAAAAAGCTATGGATTTGGGTTATTGATGTTGTTGCGCAAATATTAAGTTTTTAAGATGACTATTCAACGAAAGTTATAACTGGCAACGATGAGCTTTTGAAAGTTAAGGTTTACAAAATGCCCTGGTTATTTAGTTCTTCTGATTCTGATTTGAAGCACGCTCGAGACGGATTCTTGTGATTTTAATTAAGAGCATTTTTTGTTAGATGTTGTTTTGAAATTTTTCAATATTATTTACTTTATGTTTTTTCTATGAATGCAAATGACAGGTTGGGGATTTTGGCATAAAGGTTATTTTTATGCAAGACTGTATTAAAATGTGATGATTTTCATCGACTTTCTTTGATCCACGAGTACGGAATGAAACATTTTTTAACACTACAAAAGGTGCTTCAAGATAGAACTCCGGACGTTTTGTATGCCATACGGTTAATCATCATTAATTGAGTAGTAAAACCTACCGCCTACCGCCAGTCTTTCCAGATTCTTTTCTGCCTAATGATTATGGTATAGCAAACGCAAAAGGTGTATATTTTTATATTTAGAAGTATAAATGATTAATCTTGATAGTATGAAATACTAAATCAACAAAGAAAACAATACATAACAGCTTATTTTATTTGTTCGCATGCTTGACGCAAACCAAATGAGAATTTAAACAAAATCACTTGAAATTCACTAAAGGAGAAAAGACATGAAAAATATACATGCCCAAGGCCTCAAATGCTTTAATATATGGCATAAGCAGAATTTCGAGTTCCTAACGCTAGATGTTACAGATACTTACTTATTTTATACAATGGGAAACCGTTTGAATAGGAAAAATATGATCTTAACGTTCAATGGGGAAAAAATCCGCAAGCTCATAAGACGTCCGTCGTCAAATTGTTTGTTATTTATCACACAACATTCTAGTGACCAGGCCAACTTAAAACAATCATTTCTAAGACATATCTACCGCTTCCTTAAACGCAATTTCAACTTTCTATCTTAACTTAACAACATCAGAAGCAGTGTTTTAGTTTTTTTTGCATTGTTTTATTTATGAAAAACGATTTCTGTACAGCAGGTTTAAAAGAAACGAATTTACTCCTCATATTCTTGGCTCGATGCAGAGCTGCACGGGACCGATCTTTTGACCACGCTAGAAAGATAGAAAGAAAAAAATGTGACTTGCTCAGCCACTTAGTTTAAGCGATATTAAGTATCCTGTGTATCCGTATACTGAGAATCCGCCGTAGCGCTAGAGTTTAATCTACTCCGCGTTGAATCTTAGGAGGAATCGAGAATATCCCGCTCCCCATACGATGTTGCAAATTTATCGAATGCCTCAAAGTTGGTCTTGGTTGAGATCAAGTCATCATGGCATACTGGTCCCGTATGAGGACCGACCACATCAAACAGCTCTGCTCGTTCGGCATTCATCTCGGGGCAGTCCCACAGAACGTGATTTGCGTCCTGATGGTTGTATCCACAAGTGCAATCCGGCCATTCAACCAACTTGCCCAGTTCAAATAGTTTTACCGTTGAACTTGCCATGGCCGGCTATAAACTGGCAAGCCCAGTATCCAGGTGAAAGACACTTTAACTCGTGTCTCCAGGCCACGTCCGGGAAAGAACAGATATGTTTGGCGCGCTGTGGTGGATGCACTTCATCTAGTCTGCCAGGCTGCTAAGGCTGTTTGTAAGCCAGCACAAATGAACGATAAGTGTTAGTTACAGGTATATTTTACGACAGAGGCGGCGTCAGAGGGACGCCTTCAATATCCGTGTTGATCCTCTTCAGAAGAAGAGTTATTGCTTTTCTTATATTATAAAATGTAAAATTCAAATTTTAATTAACAAAAAACACAAAATTTGAGTTGATATACCTATATACAGAAGCAATAATAATAGATAATCGGCCAGTATTTTTTTCGTCCTAAATGTATACGAATTCGAAGTCGTCTGTTGCTAAGGTAAACGGATCCGACAACCCCATGCGTTAGTTGAACTCGGTCTATGGAGACGTCACTCAATTTAGATGATAACAAAAAGAGCCCTTACAATTCGGTAACACAACACAAAAACAGGGAGAACGCTACGCCAGTCGGCGAGACCGGATTTTCTATACAACTGCCAGGATTCACAGGAGCCTGCAGACAATCCCCATATAATACGGCCAATTCAAACCATATTTAAATAAAATAGATTAATTAAAGTAATTAGGTTTACGCTTCTGAATCACATAATATATGATATTATATATTCATATCGTAAAGGGTATTTCGCGTTATATTATTATTTTTATATGTAACCTGACATGGCACGCTTCCTTTTTTCAGTTTTTGGCAGTCTCAAAATCAGTAACCATGAAATACAATTTAAAAAAATGGCATTTCAGCTAATAATAACAATGACGATAGATATTTGAATTTTTAAAATTACACGAGATCAACTCTATTAAACATTTTAAAATTATTCAAGATCGACACGAGGAAAAAAGAAATGACAAACACCCAAGCCTCATTCCAAATATATTGCCATAGCAGGGACCTTCACCCAGAACCATCTGACGGCTAGAGTAGAGATCTTACCATTAAGCCTCGGAAGACGATTATAGAAACTTAGATTCGTTGTCATTTGAGTCGTGGCACATTGTAATTCGATACAATTATGGCAATTCAAAAATGCCAACGGATTTTAAAACGGTATTGGAATAATTCTAATGTTTATATTTGAGTTATGTCGACAACTTACTTTTCTTCTTGACGACAATAACTGAAATTAATTATAACACATAGCCGAGAGAACGATTCTGAGTATTAATATCTATAGTTTTAAGTTAACGGTTAACAGATCGATGTAATCATAAGTTGCTTATTAAAGAAACTGTTTTATATAAATACCTTGTAATTGTTAACATTCAATATTATTTTAAATTTTATTTGTTTTTGAATTGTGTTTTTATCATTGACAGCTTACAGATAACAATTCAACAATAACACAATTTATAATATAAAAAAATTAAAATTGATGGCTTGGTTATTCCAATTGGTTTATCAATAACGTGACGAGTTTCGCCTCTTTAAGAAGCATCTTCAAACTAACCATATCGAAAAGTTATTTCTAACGTAAACAATGATTCTAATTATTACATTAAAAATAAAGGGTGGGGTGGGTTTTATTCCATTCTACTGGAAGTGGGGAGGGGGTAAGACATAAGCACTTATAGACTAATTACCATATAACTACTAAATACTTTTAAATCAATTATTAGTGTTTGGAGGTGAAAAACCCAAGGGAAATAATTTTTTATAATGTTGAGCCACCTGTACAATTTAAAATTTTATTTATTAATACTCCATTACTGTTAATAGTTTTATTAATTTATAAAAACACAAAGCTGTTCATTTTAATACCTTTTTTATTTACTCGGTGGAGTATTTCTACGTTATTATATCCATTAAAATTATGATCATTTTCAATTAAATGATTCGCAAACAAAATTATTACTTTCGAGACATCTTATATGTTCTTTAACTCTTATATTAAAGGTTCTACTTGTCTGTCCTACATAGGAAGCTTGACAGTCTTTGCAAGAGAGGCGGTATATGCCACCCTGTGACAATGATTCAATTCGATCTTTATTTTTCAATAAGATTTTACCTAAACTGTTAACTGTATAAAAGACTGCCTGCAAGTTAGATAGATAATCTAACATTAATTTATTTGACTGCTTTCGTTTTAATATATTATTAACTAAATCGGTGCTATAAGCGTTATTGAACGCAATTTGTTTGAAAAAAAAATATGTTGCACATTAATTCATATTTTTTACCACCAAGGGCTACTCAATACCTTTGCTTAACTCAAAAATATTCATATGGCATTAGTATTATCTTGGTATTATAACAGCACCATTTTCCATGTAGTGGGCCAATCTTAGACCGATAGGCAAACTTACCCAAATTGATAGTACATCAATCGTGAAAAAATAAGAACATTTTTCTCTCATGAACAAGTCATGTCTGCCAGATATGATATGTTGTATAAATGAATATATATATATGCTTAACACGGCCGTGTATCTTGCTTTCCGTTTACAAGAACCAAGAACGTTCTCAGTTAACACCCCGGTTGCCATAGCCTAATGGATTTTCTTCCTACTCGGTTACTCTGTTAAGAGTTCGAATTCGGTGATTCATACATTGTTTTTTTTTCAATTGATTTAGGTATTTTTTTCCAAAGACTTAGACGTGTATGGTCTTTTCATTTCTTCCTACTCACCCTCCCCGATCTTTGAAATTTGCGGTAGAGGGAGCGAATGGCTTACTTCTACTTCTTTACCAACACCACCCTTCTCGTAAGAAAGACGTTAAGTGAATGAATGAACAGTTATCATTAAGTACGTTCAATTGAAATACATGTGTTTCGCATTGGTGGTGGACGTGGTCTTTCCACAAAATGACTATCAGTAAAAACACTTATATAAATAAATTACCAACATTTCGTTTCAACAACTTCGTTTTTGAAAACCAATATTATTGACACTTAAATCACAAAGCAGTCAAGAAAATTACTAGTATAAACATGTTCAAAACCTGACATTTATATTTTGCATGTTTTGACTTGTCGTTTACAACGTTACATCTTCCTTATAATACAACACTGTTTGATGAGGTAAGAGAATTGCGAATTATCTTGCATCGAGTACACAAACCTGTATTGGTGTGGTTTTTCAATTTACACATTTCTATATTATATCGACTATCACAGATATACTATCACGACTGTCTAGTAAAAAAATCGTATTCTTTAAATGTATAAAATTACACACAAAGGAACGATGCCATTGTCAGATGAACTCATCAGAAATATGATTCTATTCCATTCAATATTAATATTTGACATAACAAAACGTCAATGTTTTCATCATACCTGTCGTAGGATATTTTATTTATAAACCTAGTATATAATTTTCGTCATTTTTGAGAATGAAAGACGACAATGAAAAGCCTCTAAAGTTGTAAGGTAATTTTCAATTTAGTGACAAGTATATGTATTATGGAGTCCAAGTATACCAATTATGAAGGCATATGAACTACAGAAGGATATTTGAATAACATTTTAAGGCAAATTAAAAAAAAAAAATTATCACTAAGTCTAAAAACTATATTGAGATCTTAATTAATTTTAATACTTATTTCATAATAATGACTAGTTGGGAAACCTTAGTTAGTAAAATAAACGCATGGGCAATTGTAGATGTTCGTATGAACCAATTATCGTTAAAATATAATTGGTAAAAAATATAACATAGAAATACCTACCGATTTTTAATTGGTGAGGTTTGTTAGGGTTAATTATCAGATGACGTATTAATGTTGGAACTCTTACAATGATTAATCATTACTAGTCGTTATTATCAAATCAGTATTAACATTAATTCAGATGTCAATGTAGTTCCTCAGCTTACAATAATACTTTTTCTTAATTCGTCTAATATATATAAATGATATAAACTATTTATTAACTGCCCGTTCGAGTTCATCTGTGTACTCGGATGAATGAAAATGCCGAAAGGTAAAAACTGGGTCGTTAGTGACGAAATGTATAAAATTTGAACGATTCAAATTTAAAATTTATTTGAAAAGACCGCGTCTTTTTCTCTTACAATATATTTATGCAAGGCGGTTTGTATATCAAATAAACACAGCAATTTGTTAAAAGTTGACAAATGTTGTTTATTTAAAACTAATAAATAATAGCTGCGTAAACTAAAGAAGTATGGCTTTACCTATGTCAATGATTATGGTAACGTCATATCTAAATAAATATAAAACATGCATGTTGTTTTCAATGACCTTACATACCTAGCTGTTTATTTTTATATCATACGATATAAATGAATTATTTGTAATGCAAGAGATCTCTGCTGCTTTTGCTTAGATAGTAAGACAAAAAATGAGGTGTAAAAGAGCACTTGTGCAAAAATTGAATTTTGAGAAAAATGCATTGTGTGTGTTTAAAATGAAGATAGGGTCTCATGTGACATATTACTCAAACAAAGGAATGCAATTTTATTTTTTATATTTATGTAAAAATTTCACATTAGCTTATATTTTTTCTTCTTTCACCCAGTATAGCTTATTACATAAAAATCAAATCAAATTGTTATATATGTTTCAACTGATAACATTTAAGTTAAAAAAAAATATTTTGCCATCTTACATGAGTTTTAAAATACACAAGTTACCCTTTCTCCAATGATGATTTCATGAGTTTTGTTTCGCAAATGTCCTTTTGCTTATCATGTAGAGAAAACGATTACTAACACAATTGAATTCTCAAACCCAAGCCGCCAAAATGTTTTAAGTGCACTTTTGCTTTTGAAACGACAATTTATAGTGTGGTCGTGATTGCACAAAACATGTTTTTGATACATTTTTCTTTTGAAAGTGTATTATTATCAAGTGTGATATCGCAGTTATCCACATTTGAGAAATCTAACAAAACATAATTGGGCACCCTACGCCTCCTTCACATAATTATTTTAGTTTAACGATAGTACTATAACGTAACAATTTCGCCATTAACTAAGTATGTCTAACAATTTCTACGAGAACTGCTCTTTACCCAGTTGCTCAATCTCTCTCTTTCGAAAAGATTAAGGATTTGGGGATAGGGCTAGGACAGGACTAGTGATTAACTAATAGCTCTCGCTATGCCCCGTTTTTACTATCCGATGAGTGGGAGGGAATATCTATGCTATAAATAAAAACTTCACAATAGTAATCCTGATGATGCTTCTCAAAGAGGCGCAACATGTAGCACAATAAGCAAGACAACGTTATCAATTTTAATTTTACATCACAAATAAAAATCACCGATTTCCATACTAATTATAAAAAGAGGAAATGTGGAAAAATATTCTCTCATTTTCCAAAGAATATGGATAATCTATGAATCCTCAAATACTTTTCTATTTAGTTTCGACAAAGCTATCCTTGCGGGTATATTTAACCAACAATATTTCAAACAAAAGATTCAGCCCCAAAAAAACAAATCCTATTATTCTTGTATAGCTAAATACTTTCTTACTATAGATATTTTTACCCTATGAAAATACTAGTGTAGTTGTTAGTTAGTCTCTCGATACCCCGTTCTCAAGTTTGCGTAGAATTAGAAGGGATTAAACATCGAAAATATCTCAAGGCTTTGTTTATAATTCAAATGTAAAATGGCTTTTGGAAGCTATATCACTCGAAAATGGCGACTTATTTTTCTTTATCTAAACCATATAAACCTATATATTGTAGCAAATATAGTAATTACAAAATTCGAGCAAATCAAGAAAACAAATCATCTTTTACCGTGGATACTAATACAATAAATAGGATGGCGAAATGTATTTTTGTACATTTTTTTTCAGGTAATTTTTTTCCATTTTCCTGTCCAACATCGCATAGTATGATGTCGTTCCCGCTGTGGGCCGATTTGGCTCACGTCCAAAATGAAATTCTACAATAAAAATGAGAATAGAACGAATTTACATATCGGTAAAGTTTTTTTCATGATATTTCTAGAATGAAAGTTTACTTTTTTGTCATGGGTTTTTTTCAACTGTAACAACAATTTTTTTCTTCAATCCTTAAGATGTACAATTAGGAAGCGAAAACGCGAGTAGGAACCCGCCTGTTTTATTTATCCCGAAATACTCAAAATTAAAAATATATTTAAGACTTTTCTAATTAAGCATTGAATGGAAGTTAAGGAATGTTGTTTAGTTAAAAATTATTTAAGGTTTCAACAAAAAAAAAATACACGAGGCAGTGCTCCTATATATATGTTTACTACATGCTTCTATATGCATACCTCCTAAATCTATCATGTACATTTAGTCAACCAGTCGACAAAATTGTCGATAGTGAAATGACGCACAGTTTCTATTCAATCTCCAAAACTAGAGATTGGTAGATTGCTAACTTATTTACAAATAAAAATAAATCATACTAAAGCTTACATAGCTTGGGTTTTTCTGCTCCGGATCTTCAGACTAGTTCCAAAGGTCACATTATTCAGTTTGACTGTGATTAGCAATCAAAGTTAAGGAGATATAAAATATAGACCTGCCCAACTTTCAGCAAATGCCTACAAATACGAGTTGCTATGCTCACTCATGAGCAGCTGTCATGTGCCGTGATTAGTGTTGGAAAAAAACCCGGAAAATTGGGAATTAACTGTTAAATATGATATGTTTTATCAATATTTGAGTCCAGATGCACATTTATATTTATATATATGTGTGTACAAGTTTAACTTCATACATACAAACAGGAATGTTTCTGTAAATATTTTGTGTTGGGTTCGTGTATACGCAGATGTCATAAGTGATCCGATATTAAATAAATTTCCTTAATTCCATCTATATCACCGAACTAATAACTCACCGCAACCTCAAATTTGTGGATACAATGTTGGCATACGTAAAAAATGCCACGATTTTAAAATAAGTGTTGCCGAATGCTAAAAATTATATACAGTTATCATTAATATTATATTTGTTTTTTTTTCACATGCGAGTTTATTCTCGGTTTTTTTCCTGGCTTCGTATCACTAGCTTTGATCCTTCAGGGAACAGTTACATGCAGCTAGTATCGTAAATTACGATACTCCACAGTTTGCAACTATACAACTATTGTCTATATAACTGTAATAATTGTAGAACTAGTTACTTAACCTTATTTTTTTGCATACTGTAAAAAAGTTCAAATCAAAGTTTGATCTGTCCAGTCAAATTTGAAAATTATGAATATTAATTCTTTAAGTACAAAAATCACCGCTTGTAAACAATGATCAGAGTATAATTAGCACGTGCCTACACAGCCACATCAATTTACGTGTGTCGGCTGATCACTTTTCATTCGCTAGAAGAGTGAATTTATTTTATTCTCTCTTTGTATTAAACACATTGCCGTGATTAGTCCGCTTTATCGAAGTTTGGTGTATTATTCTATTATTAGTTCTTATACTTACATTCTGACTAAAGTCAATAATTGTCTGATAGGATGGGCGTAGCAAACAATAAAAATATGTGAGTCGCGAGGGGCAGGAGGTAAAAATATCAGCTGCTGTCAGAGATATGAAAAAAGGCGCGCCATGGAGGAAAGAGGGGGAGGGAAATCAGCTGTCTAACGGGTTATGCTACTCAAGGCGTCAAACTGATATCATATAACAGCATGATAGGTTACGGCCAGACAAGTTGTATATATTTATAATAATTTATTATTACTAACCACTAAATAAGCCGACGTATTATTACCCGAAATATCATTTTCAGTTTGCAAATCTATGACACTTTGATATTTATAATTTGGTTTTTTGAAAAAGTCGTGTGGAAAATGTGTTTTTTATAATTAAAAAAAAACAATAATTTCAGACTTAAATCCATAAAACCTAAATAAATTCCTTATCACATTAAATTCTCTATAACAATGAAAAACTAACGAAACGTACTTTAGCATTATTCTGAAACAAGTAAATAAATCTACTAAGTATGGAAATACTAAAGAAACATTACGAGTATTCATGTGTCAAATAATGCAAAACAATTTGTGATATTTTTAATATTGTTGTTTCATGATGAGAAGCAATAAAAAATCGACTTCTAAATATATATTTAAATATTGTCGCTGCTCTTGAAAAAAAACACTAAAACGGAAAAAATTACATATTGAGTTAGTTATACCAAAACGTTCCTTATTTCGAACTCTGCCGTATAGAAGAACAAACTTATTTTTGTAAATTATACATTTACTTAAAAACAATTTTGTACAAAACAAACAAAATGAAAACGGTATAGCAAATATATTTCAAACGTTTGACAAACGCCCAATTACTCAAAACTAGTATTTTTCAGTTAGTGTCTTCTTCCAGAACAACGACGATATATTATGTACGTGATAAGTAAGCTTGACTTCTCGTACACTTAATTCGTGACTTAAGTCATAACTATTTCGGAATTCAATGTCAAATATTATGAGTGAAATTCGTTGCATAAGATACACTCCATGTCGGTGTCCGTGGCGCAGTTGGTAGCGTCGCTGGCTACGGTTACGGATGTCTCGTGTACAATTCCCGGTGCGGACGGTTTTCATAGATTGATCTTTCAATCGATTTATGGATTTCTGTTCATAGTCTGATTCCTCCCACCCACCCATCTCATCCTTACGGGGCGTAGCGAGAGCTATTAGCTAACTACTAGTCCTGTCTTAACCCTATCCTTCTATCCCTACTCTCTTCGAAAAAAGAGAGGTTGAGCAACTGATTAACAAGCAGAAATGTTCTGTTAAGGCACCTCCGTTAGGAGACCATATGCTCCACATTGGAAGCGGACATGGAAAAAAATACACTCATCATACAGTTTAGAGTAAAGATAATACGCTAAGTAAAACTGAACGTATATAAGTTATTGACGGATTATCGTCCCTGTCATGGCTAATAGCATTAAGTAGGGTTGTTTACGCAAATAAGTTTTTATTGAAATAAAAAAAAATAAAAAATTGTCAACTGTCATGCAGTCAGTTGGTAATGAAATAAAGATAATGCTCCAAGTAAATACTTTCTATGTGCGGTAGACGGGCAGATGCAGTAAACAGGACATTGACTGAGTTTGAATCATTATTTTAGTAACGCAGTATATCTCAATATATCGTTCTCAAATTATCAGTATAAACAATGAATGCGGGAGTACGAAAAACGGCTCATTCAAAAGACTACATTCAATTATGTACAAATAGTGAATCTATAATGATTTCATAATTTTAATATGAAAACAACATAGAGTGAACTACTACTAGAGCATCTTAGTCCCATCGATCTAATCATACCTCAATATTATACGGTAAAATTTATGTCATACATAAATTTTAGGAAGTTAAATGTAATAGGGTAATTGAACAACTGTGATAGATTCTACATAAATGCTTAAAAAATGAAAACGTTGAAAAATTAATCATAGTCATCATAAAATTTTATTTTATTTTACTACAGAAATTAATTTTTTCCATAATGATTTATGTTTATGCATTTAGACAAAAAGAAATGAACTGCATCAACGTGTTGTAAATTTTGCAAAAATGGGTATTCAAGAAACCAATCCAACAGCGACGATAAAAAAAATTGTATATATTTGAATGAAACATATTTTTTGTTACTAATCTCACGCTCTTAATTGATTTAATTCACTCATATTCCAATACAATTGCTTATTGGTACTTAGGAAACGTCGAGGACACAATTGTAGATAATATGTGGGGCTAGTAACTATACACAAGTAAAAAAGAATATAAACAGAACTTATGTTTTTCAATAAGGTGAAATTATCAAAGTATTTTATTCTACAAGAATTATAAAATGTGATTGATAGGTATTTCGGCTTCAAACGGATTGTCGTTTATTTATTATATAATATATACTTACATCATGATGTAAGAAGTACAGGTGAGATGGATAAAAGGTGACAGTCTTTATTTCACATATAATACAAAAACAACGATACAGCTACACCATGTGCTTACATAGAAGATTATGATTTAAAAAAAATATTGTGGAACGGCTGTATGTTAGATAAAAGTGGAGTGTGTCTACTTTGCCTCTCTACTTCGCCTCTTCGGCTTTATTAAGTGTTACAGAGAAAAATATTGATATAATTGTTACATTGTAATATTTGTCTTGCCACAATGAATGATGCTAAAAGCTCCAAATTGTCAGTGATATATCCTTTAATAGTCATGGAAATATTTACTTTATACAATAATTTATTATGATTTAAAACATACATCTATTTAAAAGCCCTTTATTGCAGCCGGAAAATTGCAAAAACATATCACTAAAGATTCATAGAAATAATGTGCAACCTGAACTAACTAGGGTGTGTGACAGTTGAAAGTCGTCCATACGTCATGAGACAAATAACGACAGAAGTAATAAACATTATATTAGTTCGCTTACGAAAGATTGAGGAGCCTGTCTCTTGATGCTGCACGATGTGCTTCTTGTTATTTTATAACCTTGACATTAGTAGCCAGTTGCGTCTACTGTCTACATCGAGATTCTAGAGTATCTACTATCAAAGACTTAATGCGATATACTGGAGTCAGTAACTAACTATCTTCTCTGGTTCTCTCGTGTAAGCACTTCAAAAGAGATACATCAATATAGTATCATATATACATTTCAACAGCTCTGATAACTGGTTTCGTGCACGGCAACGCGTCGTAATAATTTGTATTATGCAAAGCGCAGAACTCAAATAAAATGTTTCACTTAGACAGAGTACTTCTACCAAGCTTATCTGTTTTAAAAAGTGAATGAATAATTCGGTAATTACCAAAGCCAAATTCAAAACACTGCAGTGTCAACATCAGTTACCTTTATATTGAATTATATGTAAATGATGAAATCACCGATAGCGCGTGGAAGCGTCTTTGTAGAAAGCCGGTTTTTGTGTAGAATTTGTTCAACTAATATTACTATTACAATATGATTCGGGCAGGTTTCTCTCAGCGAATTTTCAACAAAAAATGATGTGACAACTGGACTATAAAAAATGAGCTCAGTTAAAATTACACCGTCGTTGAGATAAACCAGTTCTAGTCAAACGATAATAAAAGAAATATTTTTATTTATAAACAAGGTAAGCAGAAAATAATTGTTTCTATAGGTGTAGCGCTTAGCCTCTTACAGACCTTGTTCCCATACCAAAATACAAGTGGTACACCTAGAACACGAGTACAAAGTACGATTTATTTGATCAACTGTATATCATGTGCATGATTATTATAAACATCATGGTTTCTTCAATTAATGGCTCACTTATGTTTGTAAAGATTCAATAGGTATCTTAAGATTAATTGTACACAAGTTAACCAGCTCACAATTAATAAGTGTGCCTGATGACAAACGCCATCGAACCATATTTTCATTTTAAGTATCAAAATATTTTCCATACCACATATCCTGACTTTTAGTAAAATTTAGAATGTTTATAGCACATACGTTTTGAATTTACGTCTGAAATCAATTATCCACAAATCATAATTTATTCACTAGACACGAGCGATGAGCGATGAGTCACTTCGATTCGAATCGAACACATCAGTTCGATTGTTGATTCGTATTACTGCGTAAAGAAAACAAACGATTAGTTCAATTTTTAATGGAGTCTCCGCGAACCGAAAAAACTTACCGAAATTACAATCTCTAGCCGGTTATCATTCTCTTTATGATTGTTTTATTGTATTGTTGTAAAATAAGGAAATATCATCTATCGAATGAAATTCCGCCTTTCAGTGTCAAATTGTAATAATGTCTATATTCCCACAGGTTTATATCGATGTTTTTGTTTCTGCCATTCGCTGCGAGTCGTGACGAATTTAAATTTCATGAGAAAACTCGAAAATCTGATTTAAATGCGCCATGAATGATTAATGCAAATGACGCTTAAAAAAAGATTGATACAGAGGACGAAAATAAAAGCTTGACAAATTTAATACCAATGTCCCCAAGAGTTTCCCAGTGAATATATTGACCTAGATATGTATAAATCAATATTTTTTTTTATCGTGAGTTCCTTGATTTAAAATGGCAAGAGGTTGCTTGTATTCTTAATCATTGATTTTAAACATTGTAAGAAGTACAAAAAAGACTATGCACTGTATCATAAAGTGAACGGTTCCCCGAGGAATTGAGCATTTGACACAAAAAATTAATTGAACAATTTTATTTAAACAAAACGGTTAATCTTATGTTCATATCATACAATATATATATATATATATAGCAAGATGACATAAACTGCTAAATGTAGATGTATATCATTTCACAAATTTACTATAAGCCAGTAAAAGAAAAGATAGATAAAATTAAAATTCTACCTGTCTGTCCTACATAAGAAGCTTGACAGTCCTCACAAGAGAGGCGGTATATGTCACACTGTGACAATGATTCTATTCAATCTTTATTATTCAAAATAGGACAGGACATTTCAAATAGGACAGGTGGCTCACCACTATCAAATTTATTTTTCTTGGGATTTTCACCTCCAAACACCAGTTATTTATTTGTAATTAGTAGAGTTTGACACACCCTGGTTTTTGTTAAGTATATGTTTCATTAGTGTCCAGAACTGAAATCACCCAGCGGCAACGGCAATAATTCTCAGAATCGGCCCAAACTTGTTACCAAGCCGTTCAATAGCCGCCGGGTACGCCCGCTGGACGAGTCCATTTTTGACGGAAAGGGGTAGCTCCGACGATGCAGGCAGTTTTTTGAATTATATGTGTGGACAGTCGATTACGATCTGTCGATCCGGACGACGTGCATTGTTTGTTTTTTTGATTTGCATTGGACTTAATTTAAAATCGTTTGTTGTGTCATTTGTATTATAACTTAAAGTAAATTCAGTTGCTAAGTAAATCTAAATGTAGAATCAATTTTATGTGTTAGGAATTATATATTTGTGTAATGTAAACCACTGCATCTTTGATGGAAAATAAATAAGTTTTGAACCGGATTTGAAATGGTGTTTGTCTGAGATCACAGCCCTTCCAGGACTTTGGATAACCAGCCGTTCGCCTCTCTTCGATCCGGGGTCTTCTCAAGTTATTGTAATTAATACTATCATTGATTATGTCTTACCCCCGCTCCACGTCAAATAAAAGGAAAAAGACCCAACCTGTACCCTATGCAACAAAAAAGCAATCGTCGTCAAATATAAAGGGTTATGAAAAAAATTAAAGTGACAACACGTCTGCATTTAATTTACTGCTTTTTGATACAATTAATTAAAATAATCAAGGCTTACAAAAGTTATGATAACAACATAATTAAGGTGTTGTCTTTTTCTCAGATTTGTAAGTGTCCGAAAACTCACAGTGAGCGGTCAGTGAGGCTCAACACTACGGATTCCAACTATTCTTCAATATCAACTACTTATTCGAATATTCGATTAATTTCTGACTTATGAAAATACTATTAAAAATATTATTTGAATAATTAGAAACATAGCATTATATAGATACACATTCCAAAACCGTTTCAATGTATTACCATATTTAAAATTTGCAACTGTGTCGGTTTACTGCAACGGTATTTCTTCAATTGCTGAAATTAAGGCATGTTTAAAGGGGTTTTTAGCCCGGAGTGATATTGAAAGCGCTAGAGTTAGGTGAATCCAAAAAAACCACTACATGTGGCATTCATTATTGTTCTTGAAATATGGAGAAATTGTGATGTGATCATTCGTCAATTTTGTAAAATATTTCATTAAAAATTATTACTGATACTATTCGAATAGTTGCCAAAATATTTGAACATCGAATAGTTAAAAAATGGCCGAATATATGTGAACTTTGAATATTTGAATATTCGAAGTAGAATCTCTACTCAACACCTATGAAATTCAATTTATTTTTTAAAGATTTCTTGTTAAATATGGGCACAATGAGTTCATTTAAAATCAAGTATTTCTATAAAATTTATGTGTAGGTACGTTTATAAAATTATAAATAATAGCTTCCATAAAAAAACTCGACTAGAACCGGGTTACCGTTGTTTCACTAATAATGGTTATCACGAGCTTGAAATGAAATATAAAAAAATGCATTATTATTTGATTCCCAATTTTAATGCGAAATTATTGCGATACAAAGCAAAAAAACCTATAATATAACAATATTTATGTCAGTAATTAATTTTTTCATAGTTGGGCAATTTAGCAAAAAGATTATTGAGAACATCATATAACATTATTATGGGGATACAATTTCAAAACTAAAGAAAAAAACAAGAACCACATCAATTGACATAATATACCTACCGAATTTTTATCTTCCCAGGGTACTCGGCGTTGTCTCCACGACCACTCACTGAGAGTACTTCAACCCACACACTCGATTAAATGAAATCAAAGTATTACCAGGAGGTTTTTGAATAGAAATCCATAAATCGATTGAAAATGCAATTTAAGAAACTGTCCGTACTGTGATTCGAGCCCATGAAATTCGTTACCGAAGCCAACGATGATGACCACTGCACCACGGACCTGGCATGAAATAGTATAGAAAAGTGAATTATTTCCAACTATTTCTGACGACACCAAAATATCGTGTTTAATTGACATTTTTGAGCCACTATAGACACTTCTGTACCACCTGCTAACTGCCCTGCATCTACATGCACACTGTAAAATCATACATGTACCTTGCAAGATGTTCTCCTTTTTCAGCGTCATATAACTTAATAGCAATCGCAAATCGTAGCGTTATGGTTTTCGTAGTTTATCGCTGGAAACAGCCGATGTCTAAGGAAGAACGAAATTCCGAAGGTAGCCCACGTAAACGTATCAAAAATGAAGCCCCGATTATCGAGTATCCGGGTAGATGACATTTATTCAGAATTCGAGTTGATACTCGATTACACAGTGGGGTAAGAATATAAATATGTTGGCTTCAGTAGAACTAATAGGCAGGACAATTGCTCTATAAGTTTCGTTTTCAGAACTGGGAAATGTACGTGTAGTTGGATACGAAATCATAAATTGGTTGAATGGTCAATGTATGAAATTGTCCATTCGAACTGTTGACCTGCGGGGCGGAGGGTTTTACTTTCTGTTGTTACTTAATACAGGTATCAGATCTAACACATAGCTTACAACTTCACGAGTTTGACATTTTTAAATTTGCATTCAAGCCACTTTGCATATCATCGTTAAACTTTGAATATAATGTATATTACAATTCGTCGGACGAGGGAGTAACAAATGATTCATGATCGACGCGCGGCCGGTATTAAAAGGTTGACGACCGCTAGTGTTACTGGTTACGATATAAATCTTTTTTCCATTTCCGCTCCCAGAGCATATAAACTCCTTAATGAAGGTTTTTTTCTTTTTTTTTTAAATAAAACACAATTCATTTGTACTACTTCCACATATTGACACAAAATATGTGCAAGTAGTACAAATGAATTGTGTTTAATTTTTAAAAATATAATGTCTTCCCACCAAGAATTGACAGTTAACACCTTAAAAGTGAAGTTTTTTCTATGAGAACTCAGTTGCTCAACCTCTATTTTTAAAGACAGTAAAGATAGAAGGATAGAGCTAGGACAGGTTTAGTGATAAATTTATCCCTCTCGCTATGCCCCGTTTTTAGAATCGGATGGGTGGGGGGGAATTTAAGATATCACAAACATCCATATCTATGAACAGTAATCCATAAATCGATTGTAATATAAATTTATGAAACTGTCCGTAATAGGTCTCGACCCTATGAGGTCCGTAACCGAAGCCAAAGACTTTCACCACTGAACACGGACTCTTAGGGTTTTATATTATATTAACCGATAGATGGAATATATACGTAAATGCATACAATCGATTATTCAATAAGGAGCATCGATTACTCGGATATTAGGATAAAGAAGGAGTGACTTGACATCCCTAAATAGTAGATGCTGATGCCTACGTACCAACGATAAAATAAAGAAGATATGACAGGTTAATGATGCGCGAATCGAGATCAATGAGGATGTATAACTCCCTTTCTTCATACTTTCTAGCTTAATGCGCCTACAAGAAAACTTATCATTCATGGATTTAAGAATTTAATATCAAATCAATAATCTCTGTTGGGAGTTTAATTATCATTTTGAGACATCTTACAAGATGAAATCAGTCATTCTAAGATCGACTTATACTTTACTTTTGTGAGTGAAGTAACTTTTTTTTTTCGAAGGGGTGCTGATCTAGTTTGTTGATATGTTTCATTAGATATACTCCGAATAAATTCCAACAGTTTCATTATGCTTATAGATTAATTTAAAATTTAAGTCAAGCTGTTGCGAAAACGAAAAGGGCGTGGCACTTATTACTTTGAGCTTTGATTGTTGGAGGTGACCTAACCTAGAAAATATATTATTGTTATCGAAGAAGTGTCAAAACCCCCGGCGCTTAAAACGAGTTGTATCAATTTTTGTCGACTCATCAGCGGATTCGAAGCTCGCCATTACGTTTGATATAATCATACAAATGCGGATTTTCTGAGTTTTCGTTTGAAATATTATTTAATTTTAAATTTACAATGTCAACTGCTTACGACAAGCTGTTTGATGGAAGTTTTCCAAGTGTCTTTTTTTCTTATTTTGATACGGATTAATTATTTTTTCCTTAGCGCATAAGCATAAATAAAATAGGGTTAAAGAAAAAACTAAAACGGCAAATAATGATTTTTATTTATTTTCTAATTATTTAATCTGGTAAAAAAATTCTTTGAGTTGACGCCGTCTTATTGACAACGGAAAATTTTCAGCTTCCTACTAATTTTGGCTAACAAAAACATTTATTGTATTTAAAAATTATTACATAACTCTACCAGCAGAGCATTACTATTACAATATAACATATTTGTCTTGATTTATCTGTCTGTGTGCAACACACAGCACAACACTGCGATTGATCATGATGCACAATGCGCAAACAGACAGTGTGTGTGTGTTTGTGTGTGACTGTTGAGATAGTGTTGACAGATGGCCCTGCCATCTGGCTTATAAAATTACTAGTTGTATATATCTATAAACTGAAGTAGAAAACTGCCATAATTATTAAAATGATCAAATTATACAATCTTTATATGCATTCTAAGACACTTTCGCGGTAATGTGTTTGAAATTATTGATTTCAAAGGTCCAAGGCTTTCTAATATTCTCTCATAACCAATCATTATTTACGTTTGTATTTGAAATGGCATATCGACCTTGGCAGGTTTGTACATAGTTAGAATGTCGATGCCAGTGGAACTAACCTGGCGATCGATCAGCAAGGCCGTGACAGGCGGCCAGGTACCGCGGAGGTCTCGGCTTAAATCCTGGTTAATGTACCTGTTAATTTGTGTGGTCCATCAACGCACAAACAATAAACTCTAACATTTTTAACGAAACATTTTAGGTAAAACTAGGGTTTGGAATCTAGCGGTTTATTTTTGATCCGGCGATATACAGGATTGTAAATAATGTCAATAAATCATCAATGCAAGCTTTTCTATAAAATTGAAAATGTATGTGATTTTTTTCCAATGTAACATAACTTACCAATAAATTTTAAGCAATGCCAACTCCCAAATCGTAGCATATAGATTCCTAATGGTGCATCTAAACACTAGTTAAAAAATAAAAACAAGAATCAATACAGTCAGTCTAGCGATGCTTCTCATATAAGCGAAACACGTGTCACATCTAAACACATAATATGTGGAATAACAAAAAAATTATAAACATGTCAGTACCCAATATGTGGCAAATGAAATCCTAATGATGTAACGAACATTGGTTATTAGTTCAGTTAGACCAACGATTTCCATACTACAAGCGTTTACCGATTCAAATGAGGGCGCACAGTTTAACCTTTTAATTCTTCATTGTTTCGGATATTAAATTTACAATATACTAAATGCATTGCAGTCGATTTTAAAAAATAACATAGCTTGAAAACCTTATTTAGAATGATGGGAATGGAACTATGAAGCACTATAATTACTCGATTAGTTAGCTCTCTCCACTGTCAGTTTTTCAGGATCGGAAAACCATCGCATACACGTATTTTTTATGCAAATCCAGAAATCGATCGAAGTTTACGTTGAAACCATATGAGGGTTAATTTAAATATAAAACAGTAAATGGAGCGTGCAAAAAAATGATTTATATATCTCACACACATCATTGTTGTAGATATAATAAGACTGATATAATAATTATTAGTATGTGACAAACAAAATAAAATAATTCAGAATCAAAGCTTAATCTACCCGGTAAATTTTCTTTCTATTTAACTTCTGGTTTCTCTGCTGGGTTCTAGAATTCGTGCAGATAAACCGAATGCAAAAATATACTAATTAACATTTATAACGGGATTTGAATGCAAAAGATGTTAGTTCTTAGCCAAATTGGGCACAATCTTAAAAGCATTTGCATAGCAATTTCGTACACTTAATTACTTTGCATTGAAATAAATTAAGCTGCAAACAGCATTGCTTTAAATTTAATGAAACAATAATGCAATTTGAGAAGGAAATAAGAAACAGCAAAATACAAGGTATCTTCAATGAAGATAACATTTTAATTTTCTTTTATCATTTAAACAGTGTTTGCTCAGCTGTGATACAACTGTGTGTCCTCAAGCTTTACAATATATAATATCTAAATATATTTTTGTCGTTTTGTCTATCTATCTGTAACGCAGCAGAGTGAGAGTGTGAGCGTAAGTGTTGAACGAATTTTCAATGAACAGCACACGCACACACTCACTCTATCTGTAAATTAAAATGCGTGAAATGAAAATTAGATAAACAAGAGATTTTATAAATAAATAGATATAAATTTTTGCCCATTTCAAATTTATTGAATGAGCAAGCCGTCTTTGCATCTTCTCCTTTGTTATATCCGATTCATTATTTTGTATTATACCTGTAAGGCTATTTTTAACTTGTAAGAATTGATTCTGTCTCTGTAATTTTTGTTTTTGACTTAATATGACCTAAATGGACTTTTAATGTAGCTATATTTGTGATTTCAGATTAGTGTTTAATGATTTGCAAGATGTCCATAACATTTTCATTGTAGACTCTTTCATTTTGATTTATGTATAATTTGTTTGTTAATCAGTATTTTCTTGTCTCAGTTCATGAACCATCAGTTTTATATACCTTCATTTTTACACTCAATTTTATATAAATAAGCCTGTTATGTTTGTATTTTTATCAGATGATAATGCTCGTGATGAGCGAAACCGGTCCTGATCATTATAAATATGTAAAAGTAGTACAAATGAATTGTTTTATTTAAAAAAAAAAATGAAAATGTGTACTAGTCAAGTGAAACCGTCTCTATATAAATTGAAAGTAAAACATTTAGTTTACATAAGGATTGGATGAAAGGGACTCTTAATAAGCAAATCTATATACACTACAGTACCACAAGCACGTGGGGAGGGTATATTGGAGCGTTCAGCTATTTCATTTTGTATGAACATTTATTTTATTAGTATTACAGTCTACCTATTAAGAATTTACAGTTCCCAAGACAATAAGTGTGAACTATTACTGACGTAAGTGTATTTTCACTGCCCATAATATTATCCGACTTCCACTATTGATCTTAGCTTATCTCTTTGAATATAAATTTCGTCCTCACTGTAGCAGAAAATCGCGATTTGATATAAATTATATTAACACCAAAATATACATTTTTAAAGCTTGTCTGATAAAACATACAAATTCATCAGTATTAAATCAATCTGGTAGATTTCACAATAATTATGTTACCTATAAACCAGGGGTGACCAAAATGACCAAAAAGTCTAATTTTGTCCGGTTTTCTTCCTAGCTTTCCTATTTATGTGTAATTGGTCTTTAAAATTAAACACCAACCAAACAATCCGGCAAATACCGAAATTTGTCATATTATACAAATAATATATATGAACTGTAGAAAGGAAAAAGGACTTTACCCACACACAAAAAATATTGAGTATAACCCAAACAAAACGCGAATTAAATTTTATACATTGTGATCATCAAAAAAAAATATTTTGAAAAGACGGAGGGATAAGTCATTTTGCCTTTCTACAGTCAATATATTATATATTTGTATATACATATATTGTATTAGCACGTTTTTTGTGAGTTATACACAGTAGTTTTTGGTGTGGGTTACGTTCTTTTTCCCTTCCACAGTCGATATGTATATTGCATGACAAGTAGATGTTATAGGTATAAATAAAAATAAAACAAGTACACTAATACACGCAGCAAAGCAAAAATTGCACTTTAAGGAAAAGTAGTCAGAATCGCTGATTTTTTACAACTCCGACTCCGGCCAAAACAACGCGACTCCACGACTCCAACTCCGCAGCCCTGCTATAAACAGTAGAAACCCTATCATTCTCGCTTTCATCATTTTTCCACATGTATCGTTCATTTTTTATATTCCCGGTCAAACTTACTCATAAGAAAAATGTAATCCCGCAATCATCATTCCCCGATCTATCGTTTTCCTTGATTTATCGGGTAAATATTATAGCCCCTCAAACATTACCCCGATTGATTGTTTTTGTCAAACATTAAATTAGTCGCCCCGCTCAAAAGTACGCAAGACTCCATTTAGCAGCTTATTGCTGTTTCGCCACAAATTTTATCATGAAATATTGTTCTTGATGATCCTGTAACTGAACGGTCAACTCTGTTGGGCTTTCATCCACCTGATTGTGGGATTTTGAGTTCGAATCCAAGAAGGAAAATTTCACATATTGATTTTTATTAAAAGGCATGGGTCACATTTCACATAAGTGGCTTTGGTGTTTTCATGCCTCTCCGCTTTCAGCTGCCCTATCTGAAAAAGAGGAGTTGAGCGACTAACTTTCAACCATCTCTTGTAAATACAAGTTAGATTGATGTGCTGTCTTAGTAATCCATATGCTCCAAATTGAGAACGGAAGTGTCTAAAAATATTTCTGACTTAAGTTTTTTTCCAGACCGATGAAGACATTAATTTTAAGATATTTGAATAAGGGAACTTTGTAGCAAACAACTTTTGTAGATTTTTAATCAAAAGTTGTTCCCATTATACGGATTAATTAAACATATTTATCTAAGACACGACTCTCCAAAATGTTAATTATATTCTAAATACATACACCAGAATATGCGCACAACGAATACTTACGCAATGTTGCTCATTACTCTTACACACACTGTGGTTTCATTCTGGCTCTGAGATGATAGTACATGAAAGGTGAACTATGCTACCATATTAGAATTGTAGTTTTTAGTTTCATTTCATAGCATTCAGTCGTTCGGTGTATGTTTACTTGTGATAGCAGAGTAATCACAAGTAATACAAGATGGTCACCGAATATCATTTTTTAAACTAAAAACGTACAGATGTGTATGGTAAGGTAAGGTAATTTGGTTAAAGTTTATTCAAATTACCTTATCACTTTAGCTTGCCCTATAAACTAATGTTGTAAAATTGGTCAAATTAATTCCTAACCCATTTAACTATGACGTCTCGCCTTTATGGGGAAAGGAGATCTGCAATAAAGTGATGATTAGAAACGAGGTAAGGTAGGGGAGTGGCATAACATGTGTTGTCAGAAAAGAAGCAACAAAATATAAAGTGTTACATCACTACATATCACACAGCACTATTTCATGAAAACCTCAGTATCATATATTACAATGGAGTTGAAAGAATGTGATTTTTTACGGTTATGGAATGTGACTATCGGGTGAGGTGAGGTTAATTACAAATTATCTTTTCGTTTTTCAGTCAAGAAATCATAAACCAAAGACTCTTTGGGGGAAATAAGACTGAATAATGCAGTTTCTATGCGTTTGGTGGTAGCTAGTCTCTAATGTCTTTAAATCTTTAAGATGTGACATTTTTAAAGTATGTACAAGAAACAATTTAACGCTTCTAGCACAGATAACCAAAACGATTATGTACGAATAATAAAATATAGAAGAAAAAATTGTTTGACGCAACAGTTTTATTCTTTTCAAAAGAAGTCGTGTGAAAAACAAATGAAAAACATTGATTATATCGACGAATAACAAATATTGATTAAATCACACTATACAAAGTAAAAAACAAAGTCGTCGCTCATTATTACCGTTATACCGATCATTGCATTGACACTTCACACACCTTTTACATCAGAATTCTGTTATCTGAGCCAAGAATGATTCGAGTCATAATATGGTACGCTTAGACGGGTGAGTAACTTCGAGTAGATTGAGGAGACGCAATCGCGCAAATATATGTACGAAGAAGGATCTGAAGACGTGACTGATGGATTTTAATTATTGTTGAAAGAATGGCTTTTACAATGGTTGTACGAATTTAGAAGCTTCAGCTGACGAAAGACATTTGTCACTTTTAGGGTGTTAACTGTCAATTCTTGGTGGAAAGGCATTATATTTTAAAAATAAAACACAATTTGTTCGTACAACCTCCACATGTTAAGCATATAAAAGAAATTCACTTGGATTTTTTTCAAAGGTAGCAAAAATAAGTTAAACTAAGATTATGAAATTCCGTTTATCACAAATTAACATAATTAAAAATCGCAAAAAAATAACAAAAATGGCATGAAGATATGTAACACGATAGAAGGTGTGATAGCAGGTCGAAGATTAGTTGAGTGACGATGAATATAAAAAATCACCGGAAAATAAATTATATACGTGGCACAGATTGGAAGTGCAGTAGAAAATAGTTTTTTAAACACTGAAAGGAGATTTTAAAAGTGAACTAATTCTTCTATAGATTCTTCATTATTTTTTAGTATTTATAAAGTAGATCATCTCTCGATGATAGTTTAATACGGAGGTTTAGAGGGGGTTACTTGTTAGTTACTCGGCGAGAGTAAAACGAAAACAACAGAATGGGGTGTGTCACATAGCTACTGATTTAAAGAGAAAGAAATTCGCAATAACTATACTTCGGATAATCTATTACTATGCAAGGGGTGAAGTTATCATATTGTTTTAAATAAAATATATTAGTTACACCTGTTTTGTTTGCGATGGTCCAACTTTATGACGAGTTTTTTTGTTTATTAACTCGATGGTTAACAGCCAAAAATCTTAACCAACATTTTGTCAATATAGGAGAAGAAAAAAACGCCCTGTATTGTGAAAAATTAACATTATATTTTTATTTTTTCGTACAACAAAAAGTAATTAAAATGTTTATCGTATGACATATTTTATTTTTCTGTATTAGCAGTGAATAAAATAAAAGGTACTTCAGATGTTATGGTGGTCACAAAACTGTGATATTATATCTACTATGTGACTTAAGATAAAACTTACGTTACATAAGTAAATCGGATGGAAATAAAGTTTTATTTATGGAAATAAAGGTAATGAATATTCCATAATTATTTCAAATTATTATAAATTAAGTTTCAGTAGGTATTGTAGAAAGAAGCTTGATGTTTAATATCTAGAAGATTATGTATTTAATTGCGATTATCTTCATCTTCAGCATCCGTTCAAAGCAATGTACTGGGTACTGTAGGTTAAGATGGAATAAAAATCTCTTCTCTAACCTTTGAGATATAATGCACTTTTCACATGTTTTTAAATCATGATATTTTGGTATAGAAATGGGCGAATGGGGAAATTGAAAGAAGATTATATTTATAATTAAAAGTAAACAAATATTCATCATAACAGCTAATGCCAGATGCTT
The DNA here is from genome assembly GCA_022494535.1 of Himalopsyche phryganea. NCBI lineage: Eukaryota > Metazoa > Arthropoda > Insecta > Trichoptera > Rhyacophilidae > Himalopsyche > Himalopsyche phryganea. Next base: position 2,741,225 of record JAGVSL010000044.1, on the reverse strand, counting down.
GATAATATTTCAATTACATGAGATAAACTCGATGATAATTTAAAGTCTCTTGCAGAGTACAATTCGAATAGAAAAGACACCATGAACACAAGATTTTATGTATTAAATTGAAGAAAACTAAAATCGGAACAATCAGGGCTCGTTACTCCGTCTTTATTTAAACGAACACTCAGATTCCAACAATCTTAAAAAGGCGACTCAACTCTTAATTAACAACTCGTAATTTCTTGCAAAAAAAGCATAGGACTGTCGCAAAACAATAGCAGAAGTCGGTACCTACTACTCGTAGTCTAGCGACTCGGATTCTACCGAAAAAACCGTAAATCATTACTACTATATTTGTTATATTTGTTGGCGGCATCCGTGGCGCAGTTGGTTTCGTCGCTGGCTACGGTTACGGATGTCTCGGGTTCAATTCCCGGTGCGGACGGTTTTCATAGATTGATCTTTCAATCGATTTATGGATTTCTGTTCGTAGTCTGAGTCCTCCCTCCCACCAATCCCATCCTCACGGGGCGTAACGAGAGCGATTAGCTAACCACTATCCTTCTATCCCTACTCTCTTCGACAAAAGAGAGGTTGAGCAACTGAGTGACAAGCAGTTCTCGTAGAAAAAAATCTGTCAAGATATCTCCATTAGGAGACCATATGCTCCACATTGGGAGCGGACATGGAAAAAAAAATATTTATTATATCTTAGATAATAACTATTAGCATCGGGCATGTCAAACTGCATTTTCACCGCATGCTAATTTACATTAAGTGATGGACTATTTTCATAAAAAGGGACAAAACAAGAACGATTTTTTTTATATGTTACTATTTCTCATTATTTATTCAAAACATATTAAATATAAATAAAAAGAGCCAAGGCACAGACAGACAGACTGCATTTAATTGCCATACTTAAGGCTACTATCGCTGCTAATCACACGAATGCAAATTATTTATCATATCGAGTGCAAATAAAATCAAATTTGTTTTAATCAAAATAACAATTTAATGTTATTTTACATTTAAAAAAGTCGAATTTGAATTATTGAGATTTTGTACACTGCCATGCATCTTCAGGCATTCGAGCGCACGAATGGACTCGAACTGAGATACATGGAAGTGTACAAAATCTCAATAATTCAAATTTGATATTGAAATTCCATCAAGCACCCTCATTCGATGTCTTAAATTATTTTAAAAAAGTGTTTCGGCGGGCCGCCAACTAAGTCTGAGAAGGTCGAGTGTTTGAAACGCCTGGTTACCATAGATTTGAATTATATTTCCAATTTAAAATTTATTATTACTCGCTTTTAAAAGGCAAAAATAATTTAAAAAATAAAACATTTGTTTGTACTACTTCCACGCGTTTATAATGATCAGGACCGGTTTCGCTCATCACAAGCATTATCAACTGTTTATTATTACACCAATAAAAATTATCTTGCTCTTGCTGTAAGCACAAATATTTTTTTTTTAATTTACCTCATAAAAGTAAAACGAATTCCGTTAATTAATTCAAAGTCAAGTAAAAAAACAACAGACAGATTAATTTCAATTAGAGACATTGGTAGCGAACCGAGGGAAGTATGTATATTGGCCATTTTTGGGGTTTTATGAAACAATAGCGAAACAATAAACAGCTTAGAGGCAATTTATATCCCAATTACTTAGTCCCTGTGTGTACGCCGAAAACATACAAAAACCGAGCCCAAAAGGTAATCGACGACCTCTGAAACCCAGGTTATTCAGATGAAAAATATAATTCGCACATTCGCAATTCAAATTGATATATTCGACCAACTTTTTAATGCGTATCGTCTCTATCTGAAGCAAAATTGAGATCTGTAATTTTTTATAACAATTTATTAAAACTGAAAAAAAAAATATTACATAGACACAAGACGCATTATTTTCACATCACGGAACAGAAATACCGCAGAATCACCTACGTTGGTTTTCATTTGATTGAACCATATAGAAACATATATTTATGATTCATAATATAATATAAATACATGCTTGTATTGTAGGCACACGCTATTTTTCAAAAAAGTATAAATATATTACATACACAGAAATTTATTATAAATATTAATATTCATATTGTTTTACCATGTCTGCCAATGTGGAGCATGAGCATATAACACCCACTGCGAGATAGCCACAGATGTTATTTTTACGATAACTGGTTCCTGTTCGGTCGCTCAACCTCTAGTTTTCGGATATTTTCGGGATATAATGAAGGCCTTAAGGAAGACCTAGTAGTTGGCTAATCTCCGGCTACGCCCGTTTTTTACGGTCAAGTGATTGGAGAGGGGGGAATGGAAACATCACAGGACATCAATCACATTTCTGTTTTAGATAAGTACATATTATAGAGAGGGCGCAGTCTGGATCCTCTGGATCAATTAAATAATCAGGTTTGCTAGAATTAACTTGAAGCCCAAAACTAAAGCCAGAAAAGAACGGAGGAAGATTATTCAGTATGCATGGAAAACGAGTCGATTAGTGGCGACTCGTTCGTAAAGATTCATTCATTTGATTCGCCTTATTGGGTCAATTTGCTAACTAATATTTTGGTTTGCCGCCCCTCACTATGCCGAATGTAAGTAATATATATGCTAATGACAGGGCATCTAATATAAAAAGTAAATTGTAAATTAATGGGTGAGGGTGACGTGTTTACTGCAAAACGATTACGTGAAGATACAAAAAGGAATGCGCCGCGACTGCTCCTGTTATCGCAGGAGCATAACTCATACAGACTTTATTTCTATTGTCACGAAAATACGCTGCAAAACGTAAAAGAAGTGACATTATTTAGTATCGTTCATTTGTACGTTGATTGGCAAATGTGTGACTTTTGTTCACTTCAAATATTAGGTCGTTTGGATTTGTTCGCTCGCGAACGACGCAAGTCTTTTAGAGAGGTATAAAATCAGTAGTGAATTGAGTGAGGTTGATGATGAAATATCATGCAATCTGAGATCATTAATTACAACTTAGTTCAATACAATTCTTTTATTCATTTATTCCAAGTGCTACATATTATTTTTTAAATCATTTCATCAAGTCGTTGAGTTTAAATTTATTAGCAGTTGAGAAAATATTTGTTTATTAATAATCGAGAAATTCCATTTCAAGAAATAAAAATGACAAATAAGTAGGTAATATAGCCAAACAGTATTCGAAGATGGCGTCCTGAATTTCAATAAGCTGTATTGAGAAATCTTATTACGATTTAATAAAAATATTACTACCTACCAAATTTGCGCTTCAAACATGAAAATAATTTAATTATGTGTATCTACAGTACCATGTAATTCTTTAATAAAAAAATCAAATACAGTGGCGTAAGTAATTTTATTTATTTTGTTATAAAATGATTTCATGAAATGCTGCTAGTACAGTGAAATTATTGCATTGAATTAGACTATGTAAGAGAAGCCGACCAACTGTGGCTGGCTACTGATCATTATCATAATTTGTCATCGTTCTGGCAAAAAAAGTCTTTAACCTTTGCATGTTTAATAGTATTAGCGGGCATTACACACAGGCCCTCTCTCGCGCGATTGGGTAGTGTGTGTAACGTTTTCGTTTTAACACATTCGTGGACATGTCTTATTTATTATTGAAATAAGAAAAAAATAGGTTCTTTTCTTTTAGATGGTATCATGTGTATTTAATATTATCCAAGTGCCGTCAACTAACCAACATTGGCTTACTCACACCAATATACAATCACTACAAGCATAGCTAGAGACGCGTCAAACAGAGTAATAATATTTATATTTTAATTCATTATAGCTGGAGATTAGCGTCAAACAGAGTAAACTAAAAATGACGAATTTATATTTTAATCATTACAAAAATCCGCATCTTCGTTTCTACAAACACAAGCAATCATTACAAAAGAAATGAGTTGAAACTTTCTAGAGTTAACGGTTCCATGTATTAAATTTTATTTTCTGTTGGTCAGAAGAGATGACTTCCATATCTTTCTGTGAGAAGCATCTGTCCATTAACAGTATAATGGAACAACATTACAAAAGAAGTTTATGTATGGCGAAATGACGCGATAATTGGCGGGTAGGGCTGACATATGGAAATCGATGAAGGTGAAATTAGCGTCCAATGTTATCACTTTTAAGGTGTTAACTGTCAATTCTTGGTGGAAAGACATTATATTTTAAAAAATAAACCACAATTCATTTGTATAATTTAAGACATCGACTGAGGGTGCTTGATGGAATTTCAATATCACATTTGAATTATTGAGATTTTTTACACTTCCATGTATTTCAGTTCGAGTCCATTCGTGCGCTCGAATGCCTGAAGATGCCGAAAGGCGAAACCCGGGTCATTAGTGACAAAATACATGGAAGTGTACAAAATCTCAATAATCCAAATTTGACAATTCATTTGTACTACTTCCACATGTTTATAATGATCAGGACCGGTTTCGCTCATCACGAGCATTATCAACTGGTGAAATAAAAAAAAAGTCCAATGTTATGTATAACATCTACATGGAGTTTTGACTGAGGGGGAAGCAAGGGGAAGCAGGACGTTTTTTAATAACTTGTTTCGTTCATACACTGGGCCACTTGATTTCGGGATACCAACTGAAAGTAATAAAAAATGACAATGGTTGAGATATCACGATATGTCTTTTCAATGATAATAATAATAGGGCTCTTAGTCTCTTGGCTATATTGGTTTCCAGGGTAGAAGAGTAAGTCGTCGTTTACATCCCTATCAAGTATATATTCAAGCTATGAAGCTGTTTTAATCGTTTTACTAAAGAGTCTGTCAGCTGACGGTTTTTAATGATGAAAACATTTAAGTAAAACTCCTTACGAATACTGCCATGTTCTGAGCGCTGAGGTGGTCTCGATGTCAACGCCGTGTTAGCATCGCTCGTAACAAAACAATTCCAAACGTATAGATTGCAACATCGTATGCCTATTGAGTTGCTCGACTGGTGGCACCGCCACGCCTTCAACGCTATACTATAACTCTCCCATCTTGTCGAGCTTTATCCAATAGAGAATCTTTGTATCGTAATATATATATAGGGACTCTAAGTGTTGCGAAATATTCTGCAAGCGAAAATTCGTAAACTCCTCACAAAACAGTTTTTGAAAAGCTAACAATGGATGCCTTTAGTTGCTGCGTCATTACGTTCGCGAATAAAAATAATACGTCGGCGCGAGTTGTCTGTGAAAAATAGCACTTTTCTTTCTGTGTGTATTAGAAAACGATATTTTTGAAAGATATCGACGTCACACTGAGTCGACTCGAGTACGACTAGGGATAGCAATGCCGGATCGCTTGTTTCGATCCCGGGATTACAAAATTTACAATTAACATCATTTCTCATCGATTCGATATCTATTTTGGAATAAGTCATCAAAAATTGACCAACCGTTGCAAATTTTGATGAAATTACGGCCACGCGGGATAGGCAGTGGCGTAGCTAGGGTTTGTGACGCCCGTAGCGGTCCTTGAATTTGCCACCGCACCCACCTTTCCTCAAAAATTTTTGGAACCACTATGAGATAAACCATTGAGCCGCAGGCAGAAATGTTAAATGTTCTTTGAAAAATAAATATAATTTCTTGAAAAATATGCTATATTTTTACAATCCTGACAAATTTTATGTTTAACATTAATAATTTTTGACAATTAGTTAAGGCTATTTTTTAAATTAGCTACTGTTTTTTTATTTAATAATTTAATTAACACAACGATGCAAAAGATTGCGCCTCAAAAAATTTAAATTTTTTTACGTATTGATAAAATTTCTTGAAAAATATGTAGTATATTTTTATAATTCTGTCATTTAAAAATGTTATATTTCATATTAAATTCCCGCAGGAGTGCCGCAGATTTATTTTCCAAATATGTCAAAAAATCTATAAGTCATGTAAATAAATTTTATATTTATTATTAATATGGAAATATAAAATTATTTATGTACAACACATTAAAAGGTATATATTCTAAATAAAAATGTATTAAAAATCGTGAATTGCTTTAGAACAAGATATTCAGTAGATTTTAATAAAATAACATTTAGAAAAATTGCAACATATATATTTTTCCTCGCTTTGCTCTTAGCAAAATCGCCAGCAACATTATCAAAATCCATTTTATCTGCCAGTTGGTGTGCTATTGAAACTACTTATTTTAATCGCAACTTGCTCATTGTTGATATTGAATTGTTTTTTATTCATTTTGTTTTCGAAAAACTTTTTTCCCAACTAGTAGCACAGTTGCGAGAAAAGGCCAAAAAATCATACTTCGATTTTTCAGGTTCAGGTTTTTTTCCGTGTAATAACAGTATTTTTAGTATTTTTCGTGTTTTCAATCCCGAGTATTCCGTGATAAGAAAAACTGCCGGGATCCCGGAATCGTAATCCCTAAGTACGACGTAACAATAAAAATAAATGTAGCACAAATCTTGGCAAATTGCTACAGCAAGTGTTTCGTATTTTTTAAAATTTCGAACGGCTTACGTTAACAAGAACAGATAGCTTTGTTTTTGTTTCCAAAACACTAGTCTTGGTTTTTTCCGGTAATGCGGATATCAGAAAAATAAACGAAACCAAATCAATGACGGAAGCTTTGAGGCGAATGTTTTTTTATATGTACAGCGTAAATGAAAATAAAAAGAGCCATCTAAAGATCATATTCCACATTTTTTTATTTAAAAACCAGCAGGACCGGTTTCGCTTACCGAGTAAGCATTTCCAGATGTTTTGATTGTCATGATTAGCAAACAAATCAAAGCCGTAATATTGTATTTCTCTTAATTTTTTGAACATGTTTGGGCCTACGAAAGAATAAAATGTAACGGGAAAACATTCACGGTGAAATATTAGTTAGAATAACGCATCATTATTTAAATTATTTTATAAAAATGCAGCTAAATAATTAAGTCTTGAACTCGGAAAAAATATCATTATGGATCATCGAATTATAAAATAGACATGGGTTATAATGCATGGATATATGGAAATATAGATAATTATAAAGTTCACCAAATTGGTGAAATGGCGGTGGGCCGGACATGTCGCACGGCGAACGGACAACCGCTGGACAAATGCAGTCATTCGGTGGTACCCGAGGAGCACTCAGCGGCTTCAGGGGCGTCTCAAAACTGGCTGGATTGACGAACTTGTCAGGTTCGGTGGAAGTACGTGGCAGCATAAACCTAGGAACCGAGAAGAGTGGAGGGAGATGGGGGAGGCCTTCATCCAGCAGTGGATCGGCCCCTGTTGAAAATGATGATATGGAAATATTGGAGGTTATCAATTGTATACATTTGAGTTGATACCAGGTTTCGCTGAGACTCAACATCACTTACAAACGCGACTAATTTATGCTCGAGTATAGTGCCTAATTTCATCTGAGATTTTATTGAATTTCAATCATTCTAAATGCCAAAGCCCCCTATAGCAAGGTTGCTTTGTAACTGTCAATCATAGCAATCCAAAATAATAAATATTCTATTTTCTACAAATTAAACGCTAAATCTACACGATTTAAATATTATAGTCAGTCTATCTTATCATTACTTCGTGCGTCTCTCGCCATTCATACGTATATCGTAGTCAGATAGATAGAGAAACAAAGGAACTTCGTTTCACTTCTCATAATGGACGCCAACCTCTTTGGCGCTGTTTTGTTTAAATTTCGCGCCTAAAGGCGGCCGACAGGGCTAAACTAAGCGCTTAACCATAGGGAAGCGGGCGGGAAATCATATCATTGTTTTCCTCGCTGTTGGAAACAATGGATACTGCCTGGTTGGCTTTTCACACAGATAAACACTCTCGCATATGAGACGCACGGTAAACCACGTGAGTCAGATCTCGCTTTCGGCATTTCGTTAAATCACTGCTTGTGTTAATGTTAATGCTGTGATTGATAACCATAAGAATACTACACAGTTTTCAAATCATTTCGAGAATATTATACCGCGTGTGCTATTTTTTTTTTGTTTTGCTATAGCAATATATAATATTCAAATATATGACATTACATAAGTACAGTAAAACTGTTTTTTTATCATGTTTAAATAGAATTATATTAATGTCGATATGTCCGAGAGCGATTCTCATAAAGGCTCTGCAACTATCCACGTCCTCTGTTATTCTTTTTGCATACAATAATACATGTAACCAAGACTTTATTAATTCTCCTGAGATATTCTTCGAAATTTTTTAAACACATAAATTAATTTATTTCAATTTATTTTAAAAGTAAAATAAATTTTAACTTGAAATGAAACATGAAGCGTGATTAGGTACCACTTATTTTTACCTTATACGGCAATATTTAAGTATGCAAAGAACGAGCATGTAGACACTTCCATTGCATCGTTTAAAATATCTAATACGCCGGTTGGAAACGATGAAAAATGAATAAACAGATGTAATATCCGCTAAAATGACCGCGCAACCGAGCAGGACCAAGTCCCAAAAGTGATAAAACTCGGTTACTAAACCGAATGAATAATGAAGTTAATTGTGTACTAGAAGAATAGTAGTGAACAATTGATTGAAAATAAATCGTCAAATAGTTTCTTACAACTAGTGATTTGCAGTCAGGCCAAATTAAGTTTTATAAATATAATTCTCGCAGCTAATCGATGTTATATTGTAACACGGTGTTTAGAATTGCGATAATGCTTTACGGCCACCGAATTTTCATTCCGAAGGGCTGAGGGTTCAAAGGCGAGCTGCGCTCACTTACATTTAGGTCATTGACTCGAATGATGTAACATTAGACGTGTCTCAGGTCGATAAAGTTAAGAATAAATACCTATCATCGTTTTCGAAGTCATATTCAGGGGTTGGAACCCTGAATGCCACGTTTTTTTCTCATCCCGGAATCGAATCTCGGGATATTTGATATTACAACTGTAATGAAATACTTAAAATCCATAGAATTTCATACTCCACTTTGTTATATTATACCCAGTTTAAAATATCTTCTTAATATCTGAAATGAATAAATAATATTAAAAAAAAGGACTTGGATACCAAAAAATTTTAAAAAACTGGTTTATATATGAAATAAGTCTAATATTTTAATTTACAAATTTGTTCGTGTATTATTGTACGATAATAAATTTGCAAGATTATTTATTGTTTTATTTCAGGTATCAGATACACCCAAAAAACGGCACATTCTCCCTACTAACGCAGTCTAATGCTACCTTATTGAAATAGTTGAGATATTATCTGAAAATGATATTCTTCGAAAACCAGTTCGAGCGATCGTAATTCCATCCCCCTAACCATGGTACCCAAAGCGGACCGACCACCCATTTTACCACCTTCATATTCCGCTATTTACCATAAGGTACCGTTAACAGAATGTGCAAGATTTAGATGTTTGAAAATATTAAGACTCGACAAATTCATAAAATAATTGAAATAATGAATATGCCAAGCACCGAGCCCAAGTTTGGGATCCTAGGCTCCAGGGTACACAGCGTTGTACCCACCACTACCCGCTACGACTTCACACTTTTCTTACAAGGTGTATTCCGCAGCGTAATATTATTATGCGTGTTTCAATTTTTTGTCAGAGATGTCCGAGAAGTAATTCTTCAAGACTTTGCATGCACTTAAGTATGCAGGAAATCAAATAATAGTAATAAAGAAAAATCTAGTGAAATATTTTTTAGGCTTTGAGTTCCATTCGCTTTCCATAGGACGCCGTGAACTCTTTGTATGTCTTGTAATTTGTCAGAGATGCAACCAAGAACGACGGGCTGACAGATCCCTCTGATAATCGTATGGTCTTGAGCAATTTTTCCCATTCCTTGTCCACGTCTGGATATTCCCAGAGGATGTGATTCCACATTGGAATCCTACTCCACTGGTTATTAAGTCACATCGGTTGGCAATGTTATTTATTTGTGTCATGCAGTCATTTAAAGTTCACGCCGAGAATGGTGTGTGGGTTGATTTCACATTTATCGATTTGTTCGCAACAAAAAAGAACGTTTCTCGGGAAAATTATGACGTATCCCAACCAATTTTATCGCAAGCCCCTATAAAATATTAAGTATGAACAACATACTGGCGGGGAAACATTTCAATCGCACTTTTACGACAGAAATCTATGCGTGTATTACCCAGTACGCCCCTTTTAACAACGGAAAAAGACTGTATTGAGCATTAAGGCGAATACATAATAAATAAATAGAAAATTTCGTACATAATGTGTAGCCCAACCGCCATTGCACAGTGGTAAAGAACGTTAATATTTTAACTACGACTACATGACTAGATTTTGAATGTTTTGTGTATCTATTTAAATCACTGTGTGATGATCACACGGTGTGAAATGTAAATTCTATGAAGGAACTTGATGGAAATAGATAAGATGTTATGAAAAACATGACCGGTTTCGCTCAGTTAGTGAATTCCTTCAACTGATGCTCACTTGCTCATCTCGACAGATCACTTAAAAATACCGGTCCGTATGTTCACATTTTAATTTTTAAGTACGTGCTATGAATAAAAAAATACCAGTAACTGAAAACTTTCAACTTAGAATACAACTTAGAAATATTGTTTTGGTAAAACGCCGGACACTTTGGACAAGCTTATGTTCATTCATATCCATTTATAGATGTTAGATTTTGAATTTTAATATAACGTCACATACATATTATTTCTATTTTTTTATTTGAGAGTTTTTTTTTATGTTTTCTCAATTACGATAATTTTCATAAATGCAAGATTATCATGATTACTGCTCATTACATTTTCTCGTTGTATGTTTACAACCCCTGAAAATGAAACCGGAAACAGCTTCAAAATGAACTGATTCAAATCGTGATATCCAAAAAACTAATACGAAAACGGCCGTGTAGGATCTGCTTATTAAACTAATTAGTAAACGAAACCTCCCAATGTGGAGCATATTGTCTCCTAATGGAGGTATCTTAACAGACTTTTTCTACGAGAACTGCGTGTTACTCAGTTGCTCAACCTCTCTTTTTTTTCGAAGAGAGTAGGGATAGAATGATAGGGTTAGGACAGGACTAGTGGGTTAGTTAAGCAATCTATGAAAACCGTCGGGAATTGAACCTGAGACATCCGTAACCGTAGCCAGCGACGCTACCAACTGCGCCACGGACGCAGAACTTTTTTTGAACTGATAAAAGTTCTTTGGGGAAGAAACCCGATCTGGATGTCCAATAGGACCATCGTGATTATTTCTGCAGGACAAATACAGGATATCCTTTCAATTGACATAATTGGGCAATCCCAAAGAATATGCTCGACACCTTTCGTCAGAATGCAATCTGGTTCTATCCAGATCACTGGAACTCCCAATTTATCACTGGTCATGGTGCGTTTAATGCCAAATTATATGAGATTAAAATTAAACCAGACCCATATTCTCCGTGTAGTGATAAAAATCCAGATCAACATGGTTTACTAGCAAAATTTTACTTTCATTTACTCGAAGAAGGTAATGCATTCACTCACATACCGGACAAGTTTTGGCGTTATTGAAGCAGCATTATGAAAAAACAAATAAAAATCTTCTTACCTGTATGAGTCCTGAGATGAGCCTTAAGGTGAGAACTCTTCCCGTACAGCTTATCACACCCAGTGTACAAACACCGATGCGTCTTATGAGGAGGAACACGATCGCCATTCCTCGGAGCCAAAGCAGCCCTCGGTCCAAGAGCTGCACGTCGCTTGGCCTCTCTTCCCTGCCCCCTTTCTTTCAGCTCTTCTTTTATCTCTCGTCCTTGAGGCTCGGACTTCACATCTATATCACGATCATCTTCTCCCATTTCTTTCGTTCATTCCCCAAACCTTCTCAGCAGGTTCTTCCTTTTTTACTTCGTGAAGTTCATCTTTTTGGTAAACTATATCGTCAGTTTCTTCTTGTCCTGTGTAAACACTTTGAAGATTGACATCATTTGAAATTCTTTCGTCGATATGATAATCGTCTGGTATATCTGGTGTGAATATTCTTCCATAATGTGGCACATTGTTTTGCAACAACCTTTGACGTTCGGTTTCTGCTTCTTCTTTAATGTACACAATACCTTCATCGTGCATACTATCAATACTGTCGTCATCTCCATTCAGTTCTTCGTTGTACTCTATCAATCGCTCGTCGTCATTGTTTCCATGAACACTTCTGGCTTTCCATTGTTGCCGTTGGTGATTTACTTCGTTCCACGGTTCGTCTTCGGTATCTTTATGATTTTGCCACTCTTCTTCTTTTAATTCTTGAAAACCGGCTAGTATGCGAGCAACTGTGTAGCTGGGAGCCTCTAGGGGGGCGCTACCGCGACCTGCTGACAAAGCCAAAAGGCAGTGGGCCGCGAATCTGACTTCGTGATCCATGATCATCAGATCTCCCGCCTGGCCAAACATCAGCCCGCCACTCGATACTTCGTTCACCATCAACAATATAACACTAAGCCACTTTTATCGCTCTACCATACCCCACACTCAAATATCACCATTTGATTTACATTATACCACACACTGTCTCTATTAATCAATTTTTTATTGGGTAAAAGACCACAATGAGCACTTTAACTGTGTCTACATTCTCGTCAGTTCATAAAACACTGTTGTCAAATTGACGACACATTATAAGAAGTTAATGCTTAAGTGGATCGATTTCCACTTAGTACAGTAACGGCCCTGACGTCAGCCGCGAATCGATAACAGCTGATGCGAGAGAATAATAAAAGAAATAATAAATTAATCATCGAATCTGCGAATCGCAAAACAGGTTATTACGTTCAATGCCAAGGAGGTTTAAAAAAAATAATTGAAGCAACTATTCCTAGACTGTTTGCAAGGTTATATGTATTTTATTTTGTCTGTATACAAAAGTTTCGTAACTTTGTTTTGTATACACTATACAGCCACGCCTATTTATTTTCATATGGTTTTTGAAATTGCGAATTAAGGTGTTCAGTTCTGAAATGTTTCATTTTTTATCTGACAGTGTTGTTTAAAGACAAAAGCAATATGTACCTTATTAAACTACCAACAATATTCATTTAATGCCAAATACTTCACGCAACAACTGAATTAAAAAAAAAAAATGTAACGATAACAGCTATAACAGTATTGGTTGAATTTGCATTTACTTGATAGAACTCCATTATAATAGGATAAAATATCAAAGTATTTAATCCTACAAAATTTTATTTAGTAATCCTACAAGTTTTTATTTTTATAATATTATATTATTAGTTATAATCATATGACAATCAAATTTCCTCGAGCTTTGAAATAAGAAGTTCTAATTGCTCATCAATTCTTAGTCATTAAAATATTAAATCAAGCCCATAACATTATTTTCTACAAATAGTGGTAAAAACTGATTTCTGAACCCAGCACCTTAATCTTAAAAAAGCTACTGCCATCATCAAAATTCATTAAATAGAGATATTGCCCGAGTTCAGAAAAAAATGCGATTCTTAAGATTCCTACAATTCTAGTTTTATTTCTTCTTCTAGTTATTGAAGGGAGCAGCGGAAATCGATATACCTAGATAACTTTGACAGACTTTTAGATCAAATAATGATCAAAGTGAAATATGATGCGTATAGTTTGTATACGCGATTTTATATAATTTATTTTCGGCCACAAATTTGGGTTTTACGGTATGGACCATAAAAATGAAAACCGTACTTAAGTAACAGCACTTTTTTGGGCCTTACTAAAATTAGCTGCGAACGGAAAAAACCACTTTTCGCATTAAGTCTTCGTGAGAAAATATAACAAAAAAGCATGTTATATGGATGTAACTTTTTTGCCGAAATAAAGAAAGCTTTCACGTTCGTTCTAGGATAGATTATCAATGGCGAAACTAACGAGTGCACAATAGGGATTCCAACTATTCGTCAGTATCAACAATTCGGATATTGGATAGTAAAACGGAAACTATTCGAATATGCAAATAGTTTCTCAAGAATGAAAATAATATATAGAATTCGATTTGAATAATTAATAACGTAACAGTATATAATATAAACTAAATTAATGATTTAATAGTACATCCAAATTTGTAAGAAAACGAACCCATTTATAATGAAAATTACATTTATTTTTTTTATTTTATTTTCCATGTCCGCTCCCAATGTGGAGCATATGATTTCCTAATGGAGGTATCTTGACAGAATTTTTCTAAGAGAACTGCTTGTTACTCAGTTGCTTAATCTCTCTTTTGGAAGAGAATATGGATAGAAGGATAGGGCTAGGGCAGGACTAGTGGTTAGCTAATCGCTCTCGCTACTCCCCGTGAGGATGAGATGGGTAGAAGGGAGGACTCAGACTACGAACAGAAGTCTTGGCAACGTCCATTCAACCTCATAGATATAAATTTTCATTAATTATTTCTCTGATAAATAGATTTCACCGTTGCTTTTCCCTCAATCTAGTGGGTTATGTAAATGAAGTTGTATAGCAGCAAATAACAAATGTTTTGAGACAGATAATATCAACGGGTTCTCTTTCAGGGAATTATAATATTATGTCTTATGTATTGTAAACTATGGTTTTTTTCACTCGGACACGTACAAAAACTGTACCTACCTATTTTATGAAGAATTTGTTTAAAAAGATCGGAGAAGACAAAATTCGTACCTTGAAAAAAGCATTTTTAAGTTTTTTTTAGCATGTTTGCTGCCAATGTGAAGTACTAATGGAGGTAACTCAACCTAAGTTTTTCTGGGAAAACTGCTTGGTACTCAGTTGCTTAACTCATCTTTTTAGAAGAGAGTAGGCATAGGAGGACAGGATTAGTGGTTAGTTAATCGCGCTCACTACGCCCCATTTTTTGGATCGGATACTTTCGAACAGAACAGATTTCAGCCTGTTAGTACCGATTCGGAAGCGTACAGCGTTGACGACTTGACCACGGACCCGGCAAAGATTTTATATTGGAAGTAATATACAGAATTGAGAGTTGTTGCTGATATATTATTCCTGTTCTTTGCATATTCTTTATTGGTAAATTCAATCGTTTTGTTTTCCGAATCGCGTAAGTATATTCGAATTCGCATAAAGACCATTTTACTTATCTAGCTTTGTTGATTTATATGTTTTGTAACATTTTATTACCTTCAATTTGATTTAATAGTAAAACATTTAAAGCGTATTCCTCAAACAGAAGAAATTTGATTAAATTTTCATAAATAATGTACATATTGTCAATTGCCTTTCATACTAACGAGGCACTTGTTGGCTAGTGCACTAAGAACTCCGACTCGTATATTCAAATATTCAATATCCGTATATATTAGGTCCTTTTTCAACTATTCGATATTCGAATATTTGGGCAATTATTCGAATATTATTTAGTAATAATTTTTAATGAAATATTTTACAAAATCAACAAAAGATCACATCACAATATCTCCAGATTTTAAGAACAACAATGAATACCTCTGGTAGTGGTTTTTTTGGTTTCAACCATTTCGAGCGGTTTCAATATCAAATTTGAAGTGTTGAGATTGCTAATTTGAATTGTTGAGATAGGCGAAACCCGGGTCGTAAGTGACAAAATACATGGAAATATACAAAATCTCAACAATTCAAATTCAAAAAAAAAGCAATACTTGAGTTTGATGAATGATTAATGAGATTTTAAAAAATCCATTAAATATGCCGTAATTTAGGTGATTGAAGAAATCCGACGCAGCTGAAAATTTTAAATATTGTAATATAATGGGAAGGTACTGGAATATGAATTATAGGCGTAAATTATTATAAGAATATGGTAGGTAGGCAGTGATTTCAAATATGTATAATTGTAATTTAGCGGCGTCCGTGGCGCAGTTCATAGCGTCGCTGGCTACGGTTACTGATGTCTCGGGTTCAATTCCCGATGCGGACGGTTTTCATAGATTGACCTTTCAATCGATTTATGGATTTCTGTTCGTACTCTGAGTCCTCCCTTCTACCCATCCCATCCTCACGGGGAGTAGCGAGAGCGATTAGCTAACCACTAGTCCTGCCCTAGCCCTATCCTTCTATCCATATTCTCTTCCAAAAGAGAGATTGAGCAACTGAGTACCAAGCAGTTTTCCCAGAAAAACTTAGGTTGAGTTACCTCCATTAGTACTTCACATTGGCAGCAAACATGCTAAAAAAAACTTAAAAATGATGTTGCTTTTTTCAAGGTACGAATTTTGTCTTCTCTGATCTTTTTAAACAAATTCTTCATAAAATAGGTAGGTACAGTTTTTGTACGTGTCCGAGTGAAAAAAACCATAGTTTACAATACATAAGACATAATATTATAATTCCCTGAAAGAGAACCCGTTGATATTATCTGTCTCAAAACATTTGTTATTTGCTGCCATACAACTTCATTTACTTAACCCACTAGATTAAGGGAAAAGCAACGGTGAAATCTATTTATCAGAGAAATAATTAATGAAAATTTATATCTATGAGGTTGAATGGACGTTGCCAAGACTCGAACCAGCAACCTTGTGATCGCCAAATCGGAGCTTGCATCTCTAGGCTGCCATATGCCGTATATAGGCAGAACGTATTTGCTTATAAGACCATTCCACTAAGCGTTCGCAGTAAACAAAATTGGTCATTCTGTTCGAACAACGCAATTGCTGCTTTGGCCCTTTCATTGTAGCCGCGTACGTGTGTTTCATCATTATTGTTTCCAAATTAGTCTAAAGATTTTTTTGAAATTTTTTAGTGAATTATTCAGAACCATCGAAGTTGAAATCCTATTGATACTTATGCAGTTAAAATAAATCGACATTTCCAAAACAAATATTTATTTAATCTTACACTTTAATGTGAAAAATCATTTTTAACAAAAGAATTGAGTGCAGTGTGGTGTATATAGTAATGAAATGACAATGTGGTTTAAGCTGATAATGCAACTGATAAGAAGTTTAAGTGGTTGTATAGGGATAAAGATACCAACTGACTGATAATAAATTGTTTTTAAGCAATCACATGATCTTAATATTTTTCATCTTTCGTATTAAGGAGGTATTTTATCAACACAATAGTGAGAGTTATTTTTTTAAAATTCCGTGAAAGTATAAAGAAAATAATGTAAAGAAGGCGCTAGTTAGAAATGTGTAATGTATAAGCAATACGTATTTCAAATTTCCTTTAGAATTTACCATTATTATAAAAACATGAATAAGTCAAGAAAAATTCAAAAAGTCTTATTATAAAAAGAGTTATTATTTATACAAATTGTAGTCTCGTGTATAAAAACGAAATAATAAATGTATACACTTTTAAGGTGTTAACTGTCACTTCTTGGTGGAAAGGCTATAAAAAAAACAATTTGTTTTATCCTGTTTATAGCTGATAATACTCGCCGTGAGTAAAACCGATCCTGATCATTATACAAAATGTGGAAGTAGTACAAAACAAATTTTACTTTACATGTTGAAACAACAATGACAAATATTAATTTGTCAGCCCTTCTTTTTACTTCACCGCTGAATATTCATCATCAAAGTTCCCTTGAAAACGAAATCTGTAACACTGCCAAACCTTCGATTTAATTGAGTAATAAATCCGAACTTTTCATGTGAAAAGTTCGCATTTATTACTTTATTACTTTAGTTTATGTAAACTATCTTTTTGAGATATTTATCATTGTATATAAATTATCATTTATCTTCTACATTTGAGATATAAGGAGCAATTTCAATTATCTCTTAAGAGCCGAATGATTGAGAGCAGACTCGCCTTTCTTATACATGCAACACGTTTATTTTAATGAGGATGGCTTAGCACAATGGGTCACTGCTTCGGATACAAAAGGACACATTATGCAGGGCGTCTTTGTTTATTATTTTATATTGATTTCAACAGAAATCTATCAACTCAACTAAGCCACTGAAAAAAAAATAACTGTGCTCTATTAGTAGATAGTTTCTTTAATTTCACATTGAATTTAAACAAAATAGGTATGAAATTACGGCATTAGTATCAGCACGCGGCCAACGCCTTCCCGTATTAAAGACTCCCTTCAAGGGAGTCCATAATAATATATGAAGTATTTTTGAGATATAATAGTATTTTTGACGAAGACTGGTAATTCAATACCTATTTTCTACCTTGACAAGGGTCGACTAGAAAGCTAGTGCAGGCTGAACAAAAGTTGTCGTAGTCTAAGCAATAGATATTAAAATTTCACTAAATAAGTATATGTGAATGATGTGTCCTTTTTTATGCAAATGTTTGGGTTGTGATTTGAGAAATACTTCGTATTTAAAATCATCCACGCCCTTTTGTGTGTCCAGAAACAAATATGTAATATAGGGATATATACATATAATACACGCAATACTTTTTAGTATTTTGACCATTTAACATATATTTTGAATGATATAGTTTTATTACGATAATAAAGAAAAATAGATATGTATTCTCGTAATTTATCAAATTATAAAGACTCTCGGCTAATAGCTTTGTATACTATCAATTATACTGAAAAATAACCCGTTTTGATATTGCCTTCATTAGTGAAGTACTTCAAGGGCGTACGGTGAAATCGGGCGTTTCCGAAAAAGTTTTAAGTGACTCATAAAATCAAAAAAAGGCTGTGGACGCGATGCAACTTACAGCGTGAATAAAACGCCCTTCTTTCTGAAAACGTATGTATGATATGATCTAACGTAGTTATTAAATAAAAAATATATACACAAACTCAGTTTCAAAAAACATTACCTAGTCACTATAATTTTAGAGAATGAAATATTCATTCAACTGCTGGTCTCCTACAATATGTATAGCGAATTGATAATGAATCCTGAAAATGAAATTCTACCACAAAATGCCGAGACAATAAACATTACGAGAATTTTTTAGGTTTTATCAGAAATATGTCAATAAATATGATTTTTAGCAGTGTCAAATCATCTCTTCGTGTAATGATATTATAAAAATTGAAAGAACTTATTGTCGAGCGAAAAGAACCTTGTTGCATATTTATTATAACAGCAAATTTGCAAAGAAATACTAAGAATATCCTAATGTATTAAGTAGTACAATGAATGAATATTGTGATATCCGAACGAATATAAATCAAGGTGCATGTCATTTAATCGTCTCAAGATTGATTTTCATTCTAGCAACAGCAAATTACATTCTGAATTTAAATGCTGCGATAGCAAATTATTTTCTATGACATTCGGCCGTAAACGTATGTTTAATCACTACGTAATTAGTCTGATCATAATAAAATCAACCAGATCTTGGCATTTACTTCATCTTAAATGTCGTCTGCGTTTGCGACGCTCTTAACATAAACAAAACAAAAGGTAGCCATCGAATTTACAAATACAAGCGATGATGATCAACAGAACGCGACACAATAAAAATAAATTTCTGAAACTTTAGCAGGCATAACACGGGGTCGACGATTCACAAAATAATACAAAACGAACAGAACGAAAGATATTATTATACTGTTTTACGTTAGTAACGGTGACTATTTTTCCACTTTGAAAGAAGCAAATTTATTCTCCATACATTACAATATTCAAAATGTGTGTGTTTATTCAAACTTCGTCGAGGGAAGGGCAATATTCTTGGAGCGTAGTAAGTTAAATACCCATAAACAATTCCAAAACAATTTAAATTGGAAATAGTCCCCATATTGTGTTTCTTATTTGCACAAACTAGAACTAATCGAATCTAATTTAACCTGACGACATTAAAAGATGAAATCATTCAATTTGAGAATTCTTTTAAATTTAATTGATAACCAAGAAAATAAGTACGTGCTTTCAACTAATTTGTGAAAATTGTATTCGATTATGTATAGGTACAAGTATGTATGCACTTTATAAAAAGTAAATTGGTATAAATAAAGATTTGATGTCTACTCTTAACGTATTTTACAATATTTACATCGACAAAAACGGTAGTTAGTTTAAGAGATTATTATAGTTTGAATTTTAAGTAGCATGATAATTATGTTACATATTAAAACAAACCTATTTTAAACTTTTAAATCGGTATGCAAATAATGTATTATTTTTTGTAATGTTTATTATTTTTCAATTTTTATCACTTCCACAATTTTGAATAAGCTTTCTCACACATTGTTGTACAATACACATTACAGTCACTAACACTGTTGATATATTTTTTTTTGTATCTCTTTACTTTTAGTTCGATGGGCGTAGCACCGCGGAGGGTATTATTGACAGACGAGAAGACAATGACAACAGAGCATCGCAAAACGCGTCAGAACACGGCCGCTTCGGCGCGAACACTGACGCATCGTGAGCGATGACATGTGCTCGCCGAGTTTATAGCGCATGCGTTCGTAAATTCAAATATTTCGGGTTTTAGCTTAGTTTTTCAATAATTATTAACAATTATATATTATTATTGTTATGAATTTGGAATAGATATGATAAAATAGAAGCCAATGCACTTCAAATAACTTATATTGCACGAATGTAGCTTTTAAGCTGAAACTTCAGATATCATATCAGCAAAGTAGCGAATTAAATTTTCATATGTTTGTTATCGATTCTAAAAATACAATGATGTTCTAAAAAATCGAATTACTTCATCACAAAGACGTTCCTAATGAAATCTCAATGAATAAGTGCTTTCATTTTCTTGTTACTTACTTACATATATCTATAAAAATATTACCATTAGGTATATATATATATATTTAGTTGATCTCCGTGCCTAAATTGGTGATTATACTGATTATCATCCAACGTTTCAAAACCGTTAGGTACGCGTTTCATTCTCAGTTGTTTAACCAGAAAATGAGAAAATGATACGAAAGATCAAATATGACGAGGACCTTAATTACAATTGAACGTTGCTCCTTATATAATACATTTCTAGCTCTAGACAGAAAATCAGAAATAATCTAAGAGAACACTTCTTCGTAATGTGGAAGAAAAGATACTCTCGATCTCTCAATGGACTCTTCTGTTACTTTACTAAGAAACAAATAAAATTGACATTTATGTTTGTAATTCTGTTAGCAGCGGAACTAGGGCTATGCGTGTAGTACGGCAAAACATCGTGTCATTTTCGAGGGCGCGCAACAATTCGAACAATCTACCAGCAGTAAGCACTTTTAAAATATTGTAGTAAAAAAAATATCTTGCACACTTTAAATATGCGAATGAATGATGTTTTTCTATTGAACATATTTTTTGCACAAGGCGGTATTTTTATACACCTCGTATCGGACCAATTGAAATTGGATGATTTTAAAATGCTGTGCTACAGTTGTATCCTCAGGATTCTGCGGACTGCCAAACGGACCTGTAAATCCTTTCCATAGATGAGACAGATATAAAAAAACAATTTCTTAACTATCTGTCTTGATTAAGTTCGTGTTCTAAGAAGAACTTGACTGACTCAACTTAAAAACGGTATTTGAATTTTCAATGGGTTTAGCAATAAGCTCATTTGGGTTAAGGGCCACACAGAGAAAAATCTCCTCGGTTGCTACTAAATAAGATCCTAAGTATACTATTTACGTCTACGCAAAGATGTTGCCATAAAGTTTAAGACGAAACAGTCCTGATGAAGTAAGAAAATACTTACAAATTATGTTTAATTTTTTTCACCAAGAATCGTCATTTATCACCGTTTTTTTATTGATACTGTACACTTTTTGTCTTCTCCGGTGGCACAGCTATGTTTTGTAACCGCCATGAAAAATATCATTTAGGCGCAAGTCTTTATAAGAATTGTATACTTGAAGACGGTAAACCTCGAAGAATATTGAAAGGGTTGAGAGTGGATTAGTTTAATTTTCGAAACATGTGCATAAACTCGCGCTCGGCCGAGCACGCCCACTAACGCGATGTTCGAAATTCGAAAACACGTGGAGATACAGAAAGATATAAAAAAAAAACTGTTTCAGAAACCAGAACGCTGCTCTGTCGAATCGACACGCAAGTCGTTGTAAATATTGTTATCGCTAAAATTCGCTGACTCTCAACATTACAAAATAAAATTATAACATATTATTAACTAAATTCACATTGACACCATAAATATTTAACACATGTGTTTTTATTTGGTCTTGTTTATCACTTATATTAAAATGGTATGTTGGAAATATTAAAAAGACCCGTCCTCACGGATATTCATTTTCTTTCCAAATTGTTCTACGACATACGACTATCCGAAAGTCGCTCACTTTTTCGGAAAGAATCAATATAGAAGTATAGGACTTGGGCAGTTCTCGTAGTTATCCAATCGCTCTAGCTATCTATATCCAGTAAAAAAAATCCTGTTTTTAGGCTTCTATTGGTGGGAGAAAATATCCATCTATGAAGATTAAAAAAAGTATCCTTTCTGCGATTCGAGACCTTAGACACCGCAATCGAATCTCAAAGAACGTTAACCACCCGGCTATAGGACTGGCGGTACGAGCTTTTAGTAAATCGATATTTAATATTTGCATTTCTTTCACAGGTAATTTTACAAATATAGTATTTAATAGTTAAAATATATATTTAATATTAGTTTAGTATATGATCTAAACATTCTCCTGACGATACGTTTTTAATATACGTATGTGCTCTATCAACAGATTTATCAATTTTTTCAGTTGCAAGTCTAAAATTTCTTCCTATTTCGTCCCCTATTCGAAATTCAAAATTTTTCCAAACCTACAAATGTCGTTTTTTTTACACGATCTCGTTTTTCGTTTTACATGGTTGACATGCTCCGAAAAAACGACAGTGTAAAA
Organism: Himalopsyche phryganea; assembly: GCA_022494535.1. NCBI lineage: Eukaryota > Metazoa > Arthropoda > Insecta > Trichoptera > Rhyacophilidae > Himalopsyche > Himalopsyche phryganea. The sequence goes on along the minus strand of JAGVSL010000044.1, from coordinate 2,718,476 downwards.
TATTTTTATTTTGCTTTTACACCGGAAGACACAAAATAACCTACCTTATTATAAAACTATCGTGCTGCCTATAACAGTTTTTTGTGATTTACTAAAAACTCTAAAAACCTGACACCCCGATTCATATATTATGTGGGTTTTATTAAGTTTTTATTTAGTCCAGAGTCTAAAGTTGAGAATAAACAAAAACTCTACTGAATTTTATGGAATAATGTATTGGTTTTTGCATAATAAAAATGTTTTTTTTATTTAAAAAAAACCTTTTTTCAATCGTGACATGCGTATCTCATTTTTAAAAAATGATACTTTGGGAATTACGGGTATTGCACCATAAGACAACGATATGGAATATTTATCTTATTTCACCAATGGAGTTTCTGTGTTTTTGTAATTCAAATGTAATCCAAAAATTTTAATATTTTTCTAACATTTATTTTTTATGTATGAATTAATTATAGTTATTATCTTTGATTCGTTTGCATGTTTTTGACCTTTCTTGCGATTAGAGTTCGATCCGTACATTAGTGTATAGCAATATTAACAATACTAATGATAAATGTTCGTAATTTAAAATCAAATTTCATATCAAACTTGCATTGATTAATGAGAAATGTTATAAATCTGATTTATAAAAATTCCACTGAGTCCATCAATCAGCTTCACTTTATTCAGAGGGTTTCAATAAAATTAATGACAATTTATCCCTTTCAGAAAATAATTTAGAGAAATTACATAACAATTTAACGAACTATAAACAACGCAATGCTTTTTTAACATACATACTTACCAGGCGCGTGCGGTGGTTTTATCTCTTTCTCGCTCAATCACATGAAAAGTGAAGGTGCAAGCGAGATGCAAAGATATGCGGCGCATGTTTTTGTATCCTTCTTGCTCATACCCAAAATTAGGTTGTGCGATAGAGATAGTGATAAGTCCACCGCACGCCGATGATACTTAAATGTTATGATAAAAAACCAGAGAAGCAATGTTTCCGTGCACCAATATTTAGTTGACCAAAAACATAATATTTGAATATTTTATATTCAATTTTACAGTACAAAACAGTTTTCAATAAGAAAATATTATGTGTATTGTCTTCAATTATGAATAAATAAAAGGTAAGTCAAAAAAAACCCTGTGTTAGTCTATAACTAGGGCTGCCATATATAAATAATTATTGAAGACTGAAAAAATCATGGAAACAATTATAGCTTTTATATATATTTCATTTCTAGACGAGAATAATCATGATTGAAATACATCTTAAGAGGACATCTCGGTGAATCTTTATTGAATTATGTATATTTTTTCATTACGTCTTGTAATAAAGGAAAGTTAGCAATATTAAATGAATTTAATATATCGTGTTCAAGATTGATAATCTCTGAAACTTTTTACTCAAGATAATTGCCAGTTGACGTAATAAGTTGGCACATTGAATATAGATTGCTGATCGAAATAATTTGACATGGTAATTAATATTAATCAAAATTGTTTAAAATTTAATAAGAATGTGAAATTAAATCATTCACTAACTAAACATATAAGCTAATAGAGTTATATATAACTAAGTAAAGAAATTAGGAGACTTCCCCCATCTTATTAGCTATTATTATTTTGGTGGAGAACTGGTCTTCGTAGAAAGCAAAAAGTAGTCCTAGGTCTTTATGGACAAAATAAAATACCCATAAAAATATATCTGTATATAAGTGTATAGGTATGTAGAATATAATAATAAATCTGAGTTCGTGAATCATTGAATTGAATCTATGAACAAATTATGTTGGACGTGAATATAATAAAAATAAAAGACCACAACCCTATGACTTGCTGATATTGTTTATTGAATAAAATTAATATTGTCAATTATAAATACCTGATGGAAAGATATTAAAATATGTATAGTGAACAAACTATTCATAACAAATATTCCAAAATTTTTATTGAAGCAACGGAACCGTTTCATCCCTTGAAAAGGCTCACTAGATGAGCGAAGACAGGTCTGATTTTAACATTGTGTAATATTTAATATAGAAAGCTTTTTCATTGTTTTCAGTGATTTTCTAAGAAAAGAATAAACAATTTTACTATTCTGGCCAACGAAAAAATATTTATTTATTTATCCATATATTCATAAAAAGTTCTGAGTTAAATATTATTTTCTTTATTCAAGTTACACATAATCAAGAAACTAATATTTTTTTTGAATTTATTTATTCCTGAAGTAAAACAATATTCCAACCCGTTGTTTCAAGGCAAATAATAAAATTGTGTTCACAGCGTTTTATTCATTAAAAACAGAGGACCCGGGCCCCAATTTGTGATAATATTGTGATTGTCGTTTGACAGCTTCAATATGAGATTTGAAAAGCGCGCTATGATGTGTTAGAATATATCCGTACCATTTTTGGTTGCAGTTGCTTTATTTCCATAAATGAAATTGATGCCGCTAAAACTGACCTGAGCCGAACAATATTTAATTTAAATATTTTGTATGGAATTCGACATACGACCAAAGTTCAGGATTGTATCTTGGTCGTAAGTCGAGGACAGCCTATATTGCTAAGAACGTGTTATAGAAATATGTGTCAAGTTTTCACTGTATTGAATAACAAAACAATTTGAATAATAAAGTAAATTCTGTTGCGGTTTACGCGGGTTAATGCCACGCTTAAATTGTCATAAATAAAATAATTAACAAACTTTACATAGGAAGATATTTACGTATCTTGTTATTCCAAAATTAGCTTAGCTATTTCCGCGATGTTTGCGAGCGTTCGTCCCCAAATTCTGCGTAATATGTTTTGGCCAAAAAGCTATAAAAACATTTTGTCTCTCGCCTTTTGCTCTTTTCAATGCAAGAGTGTCCGTCGCCGATTCGTCATTAGAAAGCACTTTGGCAACGCTGCAAATATCCCAATAAAGGTATAGGTAAGCACATGGAAGATGGGTAACCAGCGATTCCACAGTGGGAATTTATTTCCTTTTAGAAATATTTTCTCAAATTAAGCCAAGTGAGTGGATACAATTATTTTTCAAAGTCACTGAGAATAATATTTATAAACCTACTCATAACAAACAAAATAAATACTACATCAATAAATGGCCTATATTCGTGGTGTGTTTTACTTCACGTGAACGCAAGAAATAATATACCTCACTTTACGCCATTAACCACTAGACCGCTATAAGCACACCGGAGTGCGGTCTTCGTATGAGCTCCATACGGCTATAAGCCCACCGGTGGGTGCGATGTTTTTTACTATGAATTTACGATATTTATCTATTTTGAATATATAACATTGGTTTGCTATCTACTGACAGCTAAATAGTAATATGTACATAACATATCCAGTTTCACAGATTTATTATTGTGGAGATGCGTCTGTCGCAAAAATGGTGAAATGGAAAAGATAAGTTTCTTTTAAATCCTCCAAAAGTATTATTTTCATGTTTGAGAATAATATAATAGCAATGATTTGATACATTTACATTTTTGAGCCTAAAGAAAACTGCTCTATGGTCGATACAATATGTTTAATTTATTCTTATGTTGTGTATTGTATAAGACTTATAGTAACCGAAATTGAACTCATAAAAAAGTAGAAAATGGTGCATTTACATCTTTTACCTATCTTAGAAAAAATGATGTGCTTGATGAAATTGGGTGGGGAGTGATTTAGATTTAAAATAGAACAGAATAATAACAGCTTCTACATAATTTATTACGTACTGCTTCCAAATTATGCTGTTTTTATAATATTTAATTCTATAACTTTGAACGATAACGATCTATTGAAATACGAACTAAAGTTGTACCCCAATGCCATCATTAACACTTATAATACTAATAGACAATATTCTTCTTTCTTCATTTTTTCACAAGTCTATTTGATGTCTTAATTGAGGATCCTAGCGTAAGTTTCAGTCGCAGCACAATAGAGGTCTGCACGGGCCGAAATTTGATGAAATTACCCTGTCCAAGCCCGTTCACCTCAGGCCCGACCCAGCCCGAGCCCGAATCTTAATACCACACTTGTTACCCGAGCCCGACTCAAAGCCTAAACTTATATATCTCGGCCCAAAGCCCGATTAAAAAAAAAACAGTAGCATAAAATTGATTATCCAACTTTTTCATATGTAGAAAAATCTATTATTTCACGGAATAATTTCCACACATCACCAAAGTCACCACTTTTCAACATTTTCTTTATGTCGTTGAAACTCATTTTTAACGAATCTTTTGTATTTTTTTTATAATGAATATTCCGGCACACGGAACAGTCGACTATCTAAAACGAATAGAAAGCAGATACTGAATAATATCACACTTTATTCATTTACAAACTTACTATCGATGATGATTAAATGAACAAAGTATTGTTTCACGGATCAATAAAAATTTTATGAGCTCAGTTTCAGGTTACCAAAATATAAAATGATGCCTCGATACTTAACAAATAAAAGACTATTGTTATAATTTAAGACATCGACTGAGGGTGCTTGATGGAATTTCAATATTAAATTTGGATTATTGAGATTTTGTAAGCACACTTCCATGCCCAGCATTTTGTCACTAACGACCCGGGTTTCGCCTTTCGGCATCTTCAGGCATTCAGTATGACACGAAATGGACTCGAACTCAGTTCGGAGGAGGAATGAAAAAATCACATGGAAGTTTTGGATACAAAATCTCAATAATCCAAATTTAAAAGACTATTGTGTCCAATGCTATTCGAAACGTAATAAATTATTTTATTTATTGCCTTTTTGTTATCAAGAGAGACAGACAGTAAACAGTGTCTAACGTTTGTCTAACAAATATTTTTTACGAGGTAAGATATTATACGTCTGAGAGCCACACTGATACCTGAGTTAAAATTTCGAGAATCGCCTTAATCCTTTTTTTGTAAACACCACATTTACAGAGTGGCGAATTGCCGCTTTCCAACTTCTTATGGAATTACCAGTGATTTTACAATTATAATAGCATTGTGGGTTTCGACGGGATGCAATTCGACGAAAGGGTAAATATATACAATCATTCCACGTTTAGTGACATCTGTTAGGTGTTTCAACGTATAGGATATAATAACGAAGAATTAGGAAGGTTCAGCTGCTCATTCAGAATTGGCAAGGAATTTAACTGGGCTCTATTGATTTCCAAAATTTCTTGATAAATTAATTTATGATCTCCCATGTTTTTATGCAACAGTTTAACCCCATCATCCGACAAAATACATGAAAGTGTACAAAATCTCAATAATCCAATTAAGTATTATCTTTATTTAATTGTTTTTAAATCCTTTTATAATATGTTTGTATTAAGCATCTTGTTTTTCACCCATACTGGTATATGTTTGAATCGCCCATAAGATTCTCCGTTCTTTCAAAAACACGGATGTACAGTTATCATTTTTCTGAAACCGTCGAAGGACGAATGAATCCTGGATACTTACTTAATAAAATAAAACAATTTGCTAAACAAAATATTAAATTATGTTATGTTGTATAAGTTTGTATGCTGGTATGCAGTTCGTTCTACCCAGTTGCGCGGTCGAAATGCTTAGCTCTCCAAATGGAAATTTTGGTATATTTAATTAAAGGTATATTAATTGATTTGTATCCAAAGTTATTTATGTCTATGTTTTCAATAAACAGCAAATATCATATTGTATCTGATTTATAAATGGCTGGTTACTCTTTTACCTTGGAGTTCCTGATAAAATCATACCACCAAACCTGTTATATATTCTCTCCCACTTGTGTTTTCGAAGCACATTATACGGTTTATCTGTGTTTTCCTAAGATGACATATCTCGCAACTGTAAAGCAGCATCGTGAGAAAATGTTCGTTAAACACCCCTAATTGCGTCTAAAATAAATTTAAAAAAACGGTTGACCTGGCTTGGACATGCGCTGCCGCACCCCGGATGAGTCTGAATTTTGCCAACCGGATGGATTCCGTCGTCTTTTAAAGATATACGGGACGATGGGATGAAGCAAAGAGACTGGCGTGGGACAGAGAATTTTGAAGGCAATTTAGGTTATTTAAATGGACAGCATATATTATATTATCCTCCACATTGAGAAAGAATATGGTTAAAAATGTTTTTAATGGACACACGACACACGTCAGGTGCGAATTTTGAATATTAAGCTGCGGTTTGTTTCTTGCATATTGGACTCGTGCATATAGAAAATGTGCTCGTACGCCATCACGCAAGCGGCTTCGAAGGATTGCATCTTCCGAATGCATTTTTTCAATAGACCATCGAGGTCAGGAATATTAAAGATACACACCGCAACCCCGCTAAATTATAGCGAAAAACATTTTTTAACTAGCTGACGGTGAAAACAGTTATAACGAAAACTGTAAATTATTGTATGGTTTAAATTATCAATAATTAAATTTATTAAAAGCAGAATTGCGTCAGATTTTGCATAATTTTTATCGTGCGGTTATGATATATTATTTCATATTAATGATAATACTTTTGCTGAGGCATTTTGATCACAATATTTTGTTATTCCTTGGGCATTTGGTGGCTTGGGGTCGATGTAATTTTGTAATCTTGTTCAATGAAAATAAACCATATAAACTGTGTTTCGTGTAAATAATTCATAAATAACGGTTTATATTGCAAATCTTTTTTATTAATAGTTATACATCTATTAACTTTTGTCCATTATGTGTACATACATGCGTATACTTATTTCTGGTCACCAAATATCGGTGGGAAAAGTCATCTGTTGATTAAAATTGAAAACTCTTATTTTGTATGCGTAAGATTTCACGACTTAATATTGAAAAATATTCATGATGAATCTGTAATAAAAAAAGTTTTCGGCTCCACTCGAATCCTTAAAAATCCCTGACGTTGAATGGTCGCCACTCGAGCGTCGGGCCTCTAGCGACGAGAGCCGTGGTGTACAGGGTGGCAACCGGTACACGGTACAAGAGAATCGTAGGGTGTCGACCAGGCACATAGAGCCCGCAGTGGCGCAACTATAGTTCCCGAAAAATTCTGAAAAAGATACAAAACAACTTTTTTTTCTCACTCATAGCAAAACAAATAGACAATGAATATGTTAAGTAAAAAATAAATTAAAATCAATAAAAATATGTTAGAGTAAGTGAACTGATTTGTTGTAGAGAGATAGAGAAAATTATTTAAACCATTATATAAATATAGACAACATCAAGTTACCCGATAGGCCGTGATTGTTTAGCGATGTATGTAAACTCAAACGAAGTTCTTATTTAGATCGCTGTAATGTAAATTCAGATTGTATTAAATATTTGATATCGCCCAATAGAGTGGTATTTTGTAGAACCGGCCTGGCGACCTCGGAGCGTGTAAACGCTTGTGGCTCATATATGGGTAAAAATGTAATAACATTTATTGTTACATAAAAATAGGAAGGAAAATTTGTATTTCATAACAAGACAACTTATTTTATTTTACCTATTTGACCCAATAAATTTGTACTGTTTTCTTTCCTTAGAAGCGTATAATTGGCGATGTTTGCTTCTTTGGTCGGTATACTTGGAAGTTAAAAGGGTTCAATCAATGTAATGTAATGTATATCCTTAACCATCAAACCCTTCATGATTCACTACTAGTTCCTTAGATTTTAATATCCAGATTCGATGGAAGTAAGCCGGCCGAAGCAGATATCGCAAAATGGATTTATGTAACCATACTAATATGCTCTGTCTGTAATATGCCTTATAGGGATTAGGATGTAATAACTTTAGGGATTAGGATGTAATTTTCCACATGGATTATACTTTGCATAAACATTGAATGTTATATTCTGGAAGATGTGACGCCAGCAAGATTTCTTTTTGACATTCATAATGTTTTATAGTTCTTTTGTTAGGCTACGTCGCTGAGTTACTAGGGTGGCAAAACACCCCTCTGCGTACTTAGAAAGCGCCTACCAAAGCCTACCAGTCGTTCTACCTGTCGATATTTGCATTTGGCGCTGCTGCTTCTGCGTACTAAATGCAAATAGATGCATTTTTGAAAATATTTTAAAAAATACATAAATATGGCTAAGCTAAAAAGCATGCTGTACCTTTTTTAGTAACTATGGAAAATAAGTTACATAGGGGTAAATTGAATACTTTGAGTAGATTTCCTTCTTCGATTCTTGCATTCGAATCGTATCACTGCGTTACGATCACAAAAAAAAATAGCGGTTCAATTCCCATTAGATTCTCTAAGATTCACTTGATTTCTCACTCTGTCCGCTATTATAAAAACCGTGTTGGAGTGGTAAAGTGTGTGATTTGCGACGATTCTAATATTTCCGTCTGAAGACGAACAGATGACTTTTGTTCGTAACAAGGACGTTAGGATTCATCTGTTCCCTAACGACGCATGTTTTCAAATAGCTTAGGTTTTTGTTGGTGTGACTGGTGTATTGCTAGACCTCCTAATTTCACTGCTGCATCTGAACATATTTTATTCTTTACAGTGTGTCATTGTAGTGTAAATTTTATATTCTGAGTGATCCACGAATTTGCACGTGTTGTCAATTACATATAAAAACACTATGATCACAATGATTTATTGGTACTATATAAGAGTGGAATCTGCAATGCAATACACTATGACTTTATTAAGGTTTACAGTCAATATAAAAAAAAGACATTTAGAATAATTTTCATTTAAATTTTATCATAAATTTAATATAAAATGTAAACATGTTTTGGATTATTATGCATTGCCGCTGCGACACAATATGGTTCCGCTCTATACAAGTACACATCATAAATTTAATGACGAAATCATTCAGTTCTTTCGACTTTAGCTATATTTGTTTGAAAGGAAAATATAATTATTTGGTTTAATTAAAATGATTTCAAAGTACGGTTTCATCTATCAACACAAAAATTACAAGGAAACATTAAAATAGTTAACAGTAAAATATTGACCATTTGTGCGGCTACAAAAGATTTTTTCAATTAAAAAACCTTATTTTGTTAAACTAAAAAATATAAAGTCCAGTTATAATTTCAAAGCATACCTCAAACTTTTTATTCAATGGTTTCTTATAAAACGCATGCGAAACAAACTTAAAAACCGAATCTCAAAAACCTTCAATAAATTAGAAATGCTTTAGATTTTAAAACTGAAAACGGGTAGCTTGGACTACTATGCGGCTGTATAGAAAGATCTTACTATAAAAAATAGTTCAATAAATCATCGTTGTAATGATTTGATATTGTTTTATTTAAAAATAATTTTGATTTGTCCAAAAAAAAATCAGATTCATTGTTTCCATGAAAGATCTTTCAAAGGACTTCCAAGACACAGTCGTAAAATAATTCTTGTTGCATAGGATGACCGCGAGTTACATGGTGAAGTTTTGTATTTTCAATAAAACCATATTTCTTTTAGTGAAAACTTTTTCAAATAAAGTTAATATCTACCTAGTTACATCCACTATGCAATTTAAATTGGTTGCAACGTAAATACTCAAAAAATATATTAAGAGGTGCATTTGAATGTTATTTTGGGAAGACACCGTATTTTCGCTGGCGGTAATCAAATCGTCACTGGCCTCATCTTCATATCAACTAAGATATGAATATCAACGTCGGAAGATAAGGACAAACCCAATCACGGTATATTCCCAATATAATATCAATACACATGAAGACTGTGAGAGCCTTATGTCATTAACATGCAGATCAATTGTATAGGTAACCCCTGCTCATCGTGACTCAGGCGAGTGGGAATTCGTTATATCGCGATCAAATTTTAATATTTTTACCGATGACATATTTGTATGATGAAGCAAGATTATTGGAAACGAATGTCAACACGTAGTTAATTTGTTTCAATTGAATAGATGACTTCTTTGGGGCTTAATGTTGCCAACAATCTCTAACGTTTAATTACTGCCAGTTTCACTTTTAAGGTGTTAACTGTCAATTCTTGGTGGAAAGGCATTATATTTTAAAAAATAAAACACAATTCATTTGTACTACTTCCACATATTTATAATGATCAGGACCGGTTTCGCTCATCACGAGCATTGTCAACTGATCAGTTGGTCATATTCAACTGGGCAGTATGCCAGTTTCCCATTAAATGTATGATTTTTTTAGACATCACATTAATCCATGTATTGAAAAATCAAATTGACGTGCTAGGATTTGATCCTGTGAGTACCGCAACCGAAGCCAACGACATTGACCACTCGGTTAAAAGGTATGAAATACCAACAATAAATCGATTGATGAAAATAAACATATAATGTATTGCATACCTAAATATATCAATAAATTATTACATTACATGTTAAGGTATGCAATATATATTAAATAAGTATATGTAATTTTATAAACAATATTTATAAATTTTAAAATAAAACAGTCCCGAATGTTATTGTACACGTTGGTGTTACCCTAATCAGGGTAACTCTTGGGAAAGTGACTTCCCCCAGCTTATTCTTTGTGCTGAAACTGAAGCATGGGAGTTACATAAAAGAGGACAAGAGGGGTAAAAACGCTCAAAATCGTCGCAAAGGGATCCCGAGTACTGACGGAAGGTTATACTTGAAGGGTCACCCTGTAGAGAAAAATCCCTATGTTTTTTTTATTCTCCCACTTTCTGGGACACTCCATAGGTCATTGTACCGAGGCAGAGTTTACAGGTGTACAGTGTATCATTGAATACGTTTGGTACGATATTGGCTGTATCTTTATTCTTTTATAATATGTTATAGTTATTAGTTATACGTCTTAAAATAAATAATATTGTGAAATTTTCGTGAAAATCATTGTCGTTCTGGCAAAAACGTTCAGACGGAAATACTAATTTAGAATTAATCGACGTTGAGTATTTGTGTGCTTGCAATAACAATTTTTCAAATATCTGTAAAAAATAACTGATAAGCAATGACGGCATGTGATTCTAATTAGGTACGTTCTTTTCTCTACTTTTTATGGTTTGTGAACGATTTTTTGGGTCAATTTTTGCTTCCCTGCGACAACCGGAGACCAGTCCACTTGAAAATTGTTTGAAGCGAATGCTTTCTTTCAAAGTCAAAACCTTTTCACACCAAAAGAATAACTCCCATTCCCTGAAAAGGTAGAGATGGTGGCGATACAGCTGATTAAAGCTATTTTTATTTAATCAAGTAGTGACCGACCTGAGAACTATAAGGTTCTAAGTGTCGGTTTTTGGCAAAACTAAAGTAACAATGTGAATTAACATTTATGGTACATACTTGGAAGACTGCCACATTGTTACTTTAGTTTTGCCAAGAATCGATACATAGAACCTTGTAGCTCCGGGTCATGAAATATATTATGTTTTAAAAGTTACAAATTATACATTGATTACAATTGAATACGGTTCACCTGTTACATTAAAAATGTCCATCATAATTTCTTAAAAAAGCAATTATATCGATGGTGTTTTGGCCAATTGATGTAGTCCACAAAAAATACAAAAATTAGTTTATAATAGATTTGATCTCATTTTAAAGACGTCACAGCAGGTCTCGGCTAAATGATGTAAATTAGAAAAAAAAATTTGAACACTTTTCGGAATGGAAACATCATTTTACATTAGTTTTAGTTTTAAAAATTCTCACCCTGTCATTTGATGTCAACCACTATTATATCAACACTCCCCACGTATAATCCCGTATCTGCAAATATGAGAACTTATAGAAGTGCACTTCAAAGATACCATATAATGTTTTCGATAAAAAAAGTTTTTACACTCTCCTGAACAATTTCAATTTTCAGGGTTACATCAATGAGCGAAAACACCATCGATATAAAGATAGCATTGAATTATTTTTACCTTTTTTAAACTACTGTGCGTCTATTTTTCACATGTAATGAAACTTTCAGAAAAGTTTCTGGGAAAACTTCGAGTGAAAAGTTTTTAAGAAATAAGCAAGCGGATATTTCGTTATGTTAATTGGGTTCGTATTTCCGGGCAGAAAATGTGACCTAAAAGAGGTTCTTTGAAGGCTTACTGTGCATTTGTAACCTTTGTGATACGTGCCGGGAACATTAACAATAATTATTTACTTTTTCCTCATATACTTGCATGATTTTTGGCAGCTAAAATTACCTTATATTTGCAAATTCTGAAGACTGGAAATCGCACACCCTAGTGATCTAAAATCAAGAAGAAAATACTTAGCAAACATTGACATTGTTCAACGCTAGCTTATATTATTAGGTATTAACTAGTTCTAGTGTTAAGTCTCTTGGCTGTGATATGTAATATGTAAAGTAAAAACCACTTACGACTTTCTTTAATTTACCATAAAATGTTGTCTTTAATATCCGGTTTGCTGAAGTAAACAAATTTTGTATCGTTACAAACAATCACGACATGCATGTGCATATAGTCAGTAAATCAATTCGTTTCAGCTTTATGGGTTCATTAATCTTACCATTTACTAAATTTAGTACGTTAACGGACATTAGATTTTTGGAGCGAAATACCGCGTGTTGGGAGACACCCAACACGGGGTATTTCATATTAAATGCAGTCGAAAAAAATATTTTTTAGAAATAAAAAAATAATAATCAATACCATCGGAATGTTTCCGTTCGTAACAAAAGAATTTACGATTCAAACTGTAAAAAGAAAAATTATATCTAGCTTCATAAATGTAATAAAATAAGCATAATGCAATAAAAAATAAAACTGTTAACGAATAACGATTTGTTTTCATGTAACATTGCACAGTTAAAGGAAGACAGCCTAACGGATTAATAAGAAAACTTTATATATATAATATATATAAAATTATATATTATGTAGATTATAATTAGACTATGTTCAAATTATGTTGTTTTGTTGGAGGTATTAAGAGAGTAAAGTGGTTCAATATTTTAAAGTTACACAATATTATTTGCACACCCTCTTCATTTCTAGTCTAATAATAAAATGTATTACAGCCTCTCAACAATATTTTTGCTTCGGCCTAAATAATCCTTCTTCCTACGGCTATGCGGGTTTAATATCGTCATCAGAGGCCGCTCACACTTAGATTCAGTGGAGTAACTATGAGATATATATTATGCTGGCAATATGTTGGGTTAGTGCTCTTTCAGTCGACGATATTTATCTCCCCCTTCTCTCTCTCTTCCAAAGTTTAACTCTACGTCTAGTTCAAATTTTAGAAACAAGTCAATTCATTTATAAACCAAGTAAAACACTTCCTTTTTTTTAACTTCATTGGTCAATTTAAATAACACTAGTTACTAACTTTTCATGTAATATAATTGACCAAAAAATATACAATTTCATTGCATCAAATTTGGTGATACATATTTTCTCGCGACAATATTATATAAATATTTAAGCTTATAATGTTATTCAGTAAAGGTGATAATTATCTATAATAACGACTGATGGACACATTAACTTTTCATCGACTAATGGGTTAATCAAATGCATCTTATTTACAGTTTGGTATCTTATTTGTCCATTATATATGTAATGATTGAATGTAGTAGGTATTTATAGGGCTGCATGCATGTGTATAGATAGATGGCTGACTAAAAGCTAGTTGAAAAATGCCGCTTTAAGCCCGAAATTCTTTCTAGTAATGAAAGAACCCGACGCATTTATCGTTGGCACGATTAAACACGTTCAAAATTTCTTACCATCTACCAATAGTTTTTAATATATATATTATTTCAATACATGACCACAAACATACAAACATTTTTCTAGTTTAAATTTAAAGAATAAATAAATATATATATATTTTTTAAAAACATTTAAATAAACTTGTCGCCCAGAATGACAAAAATTTCCTCCATCCCCCTGGATACCTCGAGCATACCTGCACTCCTTCATTGGATTTCTATGCTTATTCGCTGTCTAAGGTATTCACTTGAGTGGCACTCACCCGTCCTGTCCGTCATTCTTCGACCAATTTCCGCCACCGTCCTCAAAGCAGAGGGTTCCCAGGGACCGAACGTCTCAAAACCCAATGAACAGATAATGAATATTATGAATATATGATATATATTATTATCTACCAATAGTTTTTAATTTTGAAGGACTAAAAAAGTATCGATTATCAATATAATAAAAATAATAGGTTAGGTACGCAAGGTTTCGTAATACTACATACTATAAGCGTTGCGAGAATGCCAGGCATGAGAAACATGTAATAATTATGTTTATTGGTATAAATTCGTTCAAAAGGTTAAAATATCTCTTCCATATAATTATGAGCTGTGAATTATGTGAATGGCGGGGGAATCACGTAGGTTATTCCTGAATCACCAGGACTACGGCATCCATGTGCACCGTGTGCGATGCACGCGAGCGACTGAATCAAATTGTTCCTCCGCGCTGGCCGCCCTTTGATTCAGCGGTCGTCAACACCAACTAATTCGCTATCATTAAATTTGTTCAATTTCGAGAACTCAGTTTTGTTTTATGCTCGGTAAGAAAAATGATCTCATTATATATATTATAACGCAATGTACAGCTTTCTTTAGACTCAGAATATTCAATTCTTTGCTGGTTCAAATAACGATTATTGTTTTTTTTCTTCTCGGTTTAGGTGATTTCAAATCCACACTGCCTGGGGCATTGATAACTCGCTATAATGACAAATATTGCATATTTTTTAAAACACGACATGGCGTACACATTTTTATGAATTATGAAAATATCACTATTATTGGTTAATGAGATCATTTTTTATAACCGCGTCTAAAACAAAACAGAATTTTCGTAATTGAAGAACAATAATTATTACATGTTTCTCATGTCTGGCATTCTCGCAACGCTTATAGTATGTAGTATTACGAAACCTTGCGTACCTAACCTATTATTTTAATTATATTGATAATCGATACTCTTTTAGGCCTTCAAAATTAAAAACTATTGTTAGATAATATATGAGAGTTTATTGCATCGTTGTATTTGCAAATTTAAAAAAATCTTTTCTCGGTTAAGGATCTCATCTTAAAACTGTTAATTTGTAGCTGCTGGGTTGAAAATTAAGGCCCATAACAGGTTCTCCTCTTTCCTCCTCCCCTTTCCAGCACGGTGGCTTCTATTTACCCAGCAATCTGATCGTTCTTTAAGCATGCTTATAAATATCTGCATGCCATGTTATTGATACAAATTATTTTTAATAGATTTGCAATAGCAGTTGCTATAAATTCAAAATTGCATATAGTCTGTCAAATTCCTTGTTATCTAATAATTGATAAACAGAAAGTTTTTCATTGCAATAGCAAACTCATATAATTAAAACTTGGTATATTTAATTACTGAATTATATTGGGCATGGATCATATTTATGAATTATTACTTATTTCTTCGAATTGGCCTCTTCGTACTTTGATTATATCCCGTGCGAGTGAGAAACCATAGTATTGTACTTGTAAATGTGAGACAAAGTATTAATTCTCATTAATGAAACGGCTATCGTTGAAAACTTGCGAATATCAATTATCGCTTTTAGTCAGTTAGTACCATAAAGTAATATACTATTAGTTAGTACAATGCGTTCAGTTCGGAGTGATCGTGATTACAGAACGAACAAGAACGGTTTTAACGAAGCAGTTTTTAGAGTGATATTGTCAAAAACCGATCACTTTCTCCGATTCAATGGGTAAAAAATTGTTCAAACGACCTTATAATACCAGGCACCAATAATACTTCGGTAGCATCGTGTCGTAAACAGTTAAAATTACGTTATTCGGAAGTAAAGTGGTCGAATGATCGATTTAAAATAAAAGTGCTTACGTTTTTTGTAGTACAAAATGGCCACACTTTTATATTCAAAATGGCAGCCGTGTATTGTTTTCTATGCAATGTGTTGTACTACTTTAGTGGGTTGTGCTAACAGAGGTCGTTTCGGTGCAGGACAATTTCACGGAAGCGGTCCCGAAGTCGACTCCATGATGGGAATACAGTCGTCAGAATGCGACGATTTAGAGACGAAATTATTGGCGAATATCTTAGGCGCCGCTTATAATCCAAGATATATGAGTCTGACAACCCCATCCGACTCCGAAGACGAAGAAGTGGCACCTTCAGATTCAAAACGGAGTACACCGTCTTACCGTCCGTTTTTCGTTGATGATGGATATTCCCAAGAGTTAAATGAAGCTCCGGCTTGGAGCCTGGACCATTTCAACAGCGACTATTTTACAAATACCAAAGCAAAACGATCTGCCGGAGTTCCCCGCCCTTGGGAGTGCGAGGCCGTTGTCAAGTGGATCGATTTAGGATTGGATTATTTTCCCAGGTACATGCGTACCGTGGAATGCACCAAGAAAAATTGCTGGTACGGTAAATACACGTGTGAGCCGAGGTCATTCACTCTGAAAATATTGCGGAGGAAGAGGGGAAAATGTGTTTACTTCAATAGAACTGAAGGAAGCGTAGGACTTCCGAATGAATTGAGACAGCTTTGGGTGTGGGAGGAACGAGCTGTTAATTTTTGCTGCGACTGTGCCGTTGCTTAAGAAACACAATAACAAGATATGCCTACGTTATTATTTAATCTTACGATTTACACCTTTCACTTCAGCAAATATATCGAGAAATTGATATTTTCCTTAGTTCTAACAAACAAAACTCCCGGAAGTATGTAACACCTAATATACAAAGATATAATTAGATATGTTGACAGAGAAAATACTAGAAATAGTCCAATTTTGAAATTAGTTTCGATTATTATAAATTGGTCATCACCTTATTGTGGCGCTACAAAAGCGCATGGACTAAACAGATTTTAAAAAGGACACTTGAGAGTTTCGAGAAATTATAATGCATAATATTCGATCGTTAGTAAATAGGCAACTCCAAAAAGAAGTTGATGACTTAAACTGTTTTGTAATAATTCAAATATGACTATTTTGTCATGTGCATATATTATACATACCTACCTATACAATATATGATAGAGTACCCATTGAATCGCAAATCTTGCATTTGAAATTGGTTTTATTTATGTAAATATATCTATAATTCAGTGGTAAAATAACTTAAAGATTTCTAAGCGAAGATATCAACATAAACTGAATATTTACAATGTATGGAAATCCGATACAAGGTTTCCACAACCTTTCGGATTGCAGCATTTTGGGAATTTAACTGAAAAAAACTAACGATAAATTTATATAAAAGTAGGTGCATGATATTTTTATTTATTGAAATTTATTTGCATGACTGAAGAATATGGTATTATTTCTAACCATCTTATATCTCTTTGTTATTAGGGTTTATAGTTTTAATTGATTTTAATCAGTCCCAATTACTGTAAAGTTATACTTTTTCACCATCACAGATTTTTTCCGATCGAATTGAAATATAACGTGTTATGTCAATTGTTTTCTTTTCAAAAACTAAAGCATATTTCGGTCGTAGAAGCTTATTAACTTAAGGAGCTGATAACAATTAACGGATAATGGAATGTATTTTCATAGTGCCGTGCCATAGAAATGAATATTGGCATCAATTATGTCATGATTTTTTATTAAGTATATTTTTTAGATTACAACAAAAGTGTTCTCTTCAAACACTGCTCTAAAGTAAAGACGTAACAATGAATGACGCATTACAAACAAGGATCGTAGACGTAACACCATGACTATAAACAAATTTATACAGCATTATATTACAATTTATTAACAAAAATTACTTTTGTTGACTTTAGAAGTAGATTGACGTTGAAATTCAGTACAAATGCCAGTAAGGTGTGATTAAACATGGATGCAGTGCATCTGCCTTGTGATTATTTGATATAACAATTGTATTGTAAATATTAGTTAAGTAGTTGTAAGTTGACTGTACTCTTTAAGAAGAAGTGATAATAATTATATACATTTCCTGTCATTGTAACATGGACATATATTATATTATTTATATTCAAAAAGTATCTTGAAGACATGAGAGATTTTTTAACTTTAACAGAAATTAATATCTTGCTTATCTTGCTATCAGCTATTGATATTTTTATGAATTAGAAGATTTCTTCGATAGTATTTATTTCAGTAGCATTTTTTCACTCCCTGAACAAAAAGTAATTACTTAATAATAATGTGAAAAGCATGTGAATCTGTCATTTAAATAAAAATATTTATGACAAAAGAAGATACTTCACAAACTATAAATATAATGAATTCAACAATTTTGACCAAATTACATCTGTTTGCAAAGTTAATGTTCAAATGATTGCAAAACAGCTGTTTAGCTACGGTCATTTTTTGTGGATAGAAATTATTTGTTTAACATTGTAATAGTTGCCTAACCTGATGATTTTTGTATTATTATTTGCATTGAATAAAACATGTCAATTTCAAATGTTTTTACAATGGCGGAAATGAATTTATTAGTGGCAATAAATAATATCTATACAACCACTGTAACTGAGCACTTCTCCAATATATTGTATGGATTTTTATGGTTTCAGTGTTTTATATTTTTAATATATTTGATCTTAAATTTAAAATATTTCACTTCCCCATATTTATATAAGTAAAAGAGAGAATCTCTTTGCTTTCTCATTACCTTCATAGCAGTAAAACATATCATTTAAAATTGGAATTATTACTATCAACAATCTTGTAAAGTTTAGTGTCAAACTGCAGTGAAAATTTTGTTAAAAAAAGACAGAGCCATTTGGCATTACAAATATGAATAAAAACATTTTGTACAAAGCTTCGATATTTAAAACAATCGAAACTAATAATTTGTTCAATAACAATAATATGTAAATAAACATTATATATATCTGGCAGTTGTTCCAACAAGATATTTCTTTCAATATCTAGTAAAGCCATTTTAAAACACCAACGAAATTCTCACAATTTATTTTATATTGTATTTTTTGAAATTTCTAGTTTGAAATTAAACCACATGGGCTTAATCTTATAGTTATTTTATTTTTATACAGTTATATTATTTTTTGTCACTAATTTATGTGTAATTATTTTGGTGCACAATATTCCACTTTGAAAATAAAGTAACCTACCATTACAGCAATGACCAATTGAGAGAAATTTTATTAAATAGAAGTGCTTTTTTGCATTTCTATTGTATTAAATATATTGATAAATTGTATACATTATAACAAATATTTAACTACTGTTATGTTTCAGTTTTCAGAAACATTGTATTTTCCTTAAACTTTTTTTTTTTAATTTAAATGGAAAAATACTCAAATTACAACAATTTATTTGCCATCTTCTTACTTCATTGATATTGATTGCAATGAAAATATTCTTATCCTATTCATTATCAATCTTTACAAATTATTTTATTTAGGAAATCGAGCTATTTTTTTCATTTTTTACGAACTTCGTTTTAAAAGTACCAATAAGTATATAAATTATTAATAAACGGTAAGTTTACATACAATAAAAATTAAATAATGGTTTGCTACACTGGTATCTAATTCAAAACAAATAATTTATTTCAAAGCTTGAACATACTATTTAGCATAATAATAATCTTTTTTGGACCACATAAATATATATTATTGTATATCAGTTCCTTGTAAATATTATTAATAACAAAAATCACTAATTTTATTAAACAATAAAATTGACACCTAACAAAACTTACGGCTTGTTAATTGGTCTCCCAGTGCCCTGTAAAAAGTTTGATATTACATTCACTCAAGATGAGACTTCCCATAATATTTATGCCTGGACAGTTTCAAGAGTTTGCTTGAAAAAAAAAATGAGTGTGTTCTATGCTTTAGAAAGAGACTTTATAACTCTTAGCTGAACATAACTGATAACTGAAGTTATTAAAATTTATCACTAGGGTAAACTTTTTTAAAAATTCTTCATAATATTTATCCGCATCGAAAAATCAGTTTCTTTTGACATTTTGAGGGTTAAAAAATTTATAATGAATAGTACAAAATATTCGCAAGCAATGCGCCAAAAACAAGCAAAAGAAAAGGTTGAGTTTTATTGTTCTAAAAATGAGTACATAGGTAGCTGGTAATATATGAATAATTATAGAAGGCGTTTTTATGATATTTTTCATATTCTTATTTATGATGAGGTTTTAACACAAGTCATTTCAAACGTATTTCATTTGGTTTGGAACCTATTTGTTGCAAAGAATTGAGACGTAGTCAAAGCAAACAATGTGATCCTTGCGGAACCCGCTTTAGAAGTATGCAAAAAAAATATCGCAAATGCATATATGAAGTGATGTTTCTAGGCAAAGTGTCCATCTTCTTCTTCTTTTCGCCTCCATTCCACTCGGTCCTACCTTTTTCTACAGCAATCGTCGACCTCCAATACTCGTAAATCCAACAAGTGGCAATTGACACTGCATTAAAAATCAATAAGAAAAAAACTAAACGTCTGCTGTCACAGAGCCAATGCCGCAATTAGATGACCTCACCTTCGATAACCGAGTCAACGAAACGGTTGATGAGTTCTAGTCAATATCCAGAACAGTGTAAGCGAGGAAATCAAAAAGAGTATTGTAAACACTGAAAGATGCTTCTATGGAATGTATAAATGATTTAAATCCTCCTCCATATCACGAAATTCAAAAGTTCGCCTCTACAAAACCTTCATAGGACCAGTTCTGGCGTATGGAGCAGACGCCTGGATGCTTAAATCTGAGGAACTGACAGAAACTACAAGTGTTTGGGCAAACAGATTTTTTGTCCTGTCTGCGAGATGCCATTTGGCGACGTCAGATAAACCATGACCTTAATAACCGGTTAGGGGAGGTTGCATATTTATCAAAACCCAACGCCTACATCACATTCTCTCCTCCCGAGGGATGAGTGTCGGAAGACCACGACTTCACTGGACGGATGGGGTGTCACAGGCAATGCGTCCACCCTACTTTAATTAAAATTCATTGTAAAATTAAAATTTATAAAGTTATGTCAAATTTGAAATCTAACAAAATATTGATACATGCACCAGATTCATCAAATACCTGTATTCTCAGATGGGTACTCATATCATACCCGTATTTTTATTAAAATACTTCATTGCTTATTAACATATCGATAACTTTGTTATGTCACTGGTTGTATTAACACTTGTAACAATTCGAGTCCATTCGGGCGCACCTGAAGATGCCAAAAGGCGGAACCCGGGTCGTAAGTGACAAAATACATGGAAGTGTACAAAATCTCAATAATTCAAATTTAAAATTAACACCTGTGCCAGGAGTTACAAATCTATTTTGACAAACTCATCAGTGTTAATCGAGGGATAGATATGTTTTTATTATGATATCCATGGTAGGAAAAATAAAAAACCTTATGAAAATTTTCAATCATTTATTAATTTAATAATATATATCAATATATTTAAAACATAAAAGGGTCCTAACTTTGTACATTTACGTTGATTTTAAAATTCATAAACATTACTTAACATTATGAAATGTTGGTTTAGAAAGATAAAAATATATATTATTTTGTAATGGCAGTGTTAAACACATCTAATAAAACTTAGCGTTAAGCTTTTGCTTTCGTAGCAATGATAAATTTAAAATCATTTAAAAGCAATTATATAACATTATATAGTTTATTATAAAATCATGCATCATCACACAATTCTTATATTATTTTATGTACTGGCAATTCTTTATAAAAAGTAGCCCACCTTCTCTCTGAAAATGGCACATATGTCTTACGATGACTCAATTTTTCATTTATGAAATTAGATGGGACAAGCTATAAATTATCATTATATCGGTCATATTAATAATACCATGAAGAAGTCATTGACAATCATGAAAGTATTACAACAGAAAATTTGATCAAGGACTAGTGGTATTACCGATTGTTAATCGTTCGTTACCATTCGACCAAAGCCATCATCTAATAATGCAAGTCAAAATGTCACTAGTGAATCTGTTTATGCAGAAAAAATGAATTGATTTAAAATAAAACCTGTACACTGCATGAGTATTTCATATTCAAGTCAAGTCACACACGCACACAGTAGTTTCTTATGTAACGACAGTTCAATAGCTAATCTTGGTGGTACTATTTGATAATCTAATGATTATTTTATACTTGTGTAATATTCGAAACGAGTTGAATGTAGAAATATAAAGAGTGGTTTAGAACTAAATCTTTTTTGTTTATAATTTATTACGACAGGTAACAGTTTAATAAATGCTAAGAACACTATGGTAATGGAACAAGAAGAGAATCCTTGATGCTCAAAGATTATTTAATGAATCTAAAATGTTTTTATGCAAGTGACGAATATTATCTTGTTTAGCAAGAGATATCTTAAAAATTTTACCTCACAACATTCACACAAGGTTTATTTCTTGAATAAAAAGGTAATCTTTACTATTGTGTATCCAAAATAAGCAAGATTGAAAAAAATTTAAGATAACTTTATTGCTTATCCCACGTAACGACACAGTTGACAAAAATATGAAAGAATATTATATATAATGAACAAATTTTGAATAATAAATGAATCTTACTGAATACTGTGTATTGAAGTTTAATAAAAACTCTTAGTTACACTATCCTAACAATACGTGTTATATTACATATAGTTGCCTTTATTCTAATAGATCTATCAATTCGCCATATCAAGGCGTTATTATCTATGTTAGTGAATTATTCAATTAAACAGAAGAATTTGATTCACAGTAAAATATTTATGTTTTTTTATGCGCTGCTTTTGACATTTACTAAATATGTAGTAATATTGTATATATCGATAGGTTATCAAGCATTTAATTTTATAATAAAGCTAAAGCTGATTGCATCAATATCATTGTAATATGCCAACACTATTTCAATGGTCAATAGCCAACGACTATTACAGTTATCAAATTTGCCGAATCTGCAGTTCCATAAATGACCTCCACACATATTATAGAATTGGCACTGTGGTTAAAATTTGGTGTATACCTGCTTTTGTGACATTTTTAACTGTTTTAAGCAGTTTATTTATAAGTAGTATTTTCATTCATTCAGAATAATTTGATAAGAGATTCACTTGGCATTCGATTGATTAAAATTTGACAGCTTTATTTATATCGTTTACCTTTCACACTATGCACCATTTTGTAAATTTAAAAATAAAAAAATAATTAATTAAATTAAGTGATTTTATCTTTGCACAGCAAGCGTGGTTTTTTACAAATATATGATAGGTAATTTAAAATGCCTTATAGAATGCATAGTGCATTATAAAATGACTACCTTTTCTCTGTCTCTCCAAAATAATCAATGTCGTAACAAACCTCAACTTGTTACTATGTGTCTATATTGGTAACTTTGAACAAAAGTAATACTTTAAGACAGACATACATTAATTTCATGATTTTAACAGCAGCCGCAACAAACTGCAAAAAATTTAAAAAATGGATCATGGAAGAACTGTCGGGTAATAAAAATTATTTAAATGATATTTTTTTTCTTTCCGATGAATGATCAAAATTTTCAATATTTTTAAGGTTCGAAAGGAAAACGAAATATGTAAGTTATTTCGTTGCATGCGCTCTATCCAAATTCATAATTTAATCAAATAAGAAAATAATCGCTCTGATGTCTAAGACCTTCAAAAGAAAAGTAATGTTAATCGTGGTAGAAAGATTGCAATATTTGTTTGTATTTATTATAAGGAAAAAAAGAAAATAAAGCAAGTAAATCTAACATTTTTTATAATTAAGTGTAACAGATTTTTATTGAACTGCTTTATCTCCAGTATAATGTTAACCAAAAAAGATTTTTTGTATCGTCTATCTTTTAAATTGCCCTTTTCGGCCTATTTACGGTGTTTGATTATAAAAATCGATCAATCTTGAAATGGTTTACCCATGGGTAATAATATTAAAGTATACATTTTTTTTTGTTTGATCTTTGTAAGACTTTGTAAGTTTAGCTTTTTAAGCTAAACAAGTATATTCTTCTCAATATTTTGTTGGTCAATTTGTTAAGAATTTGGATAGATCGCGTACAGGTATTCGTATTGATTATGTACTGACACTCATCACTCCATCAGGCCTATCACATATATATTCGCATCACTGCTCTACAATTTCAAAACATTAAATGGGTGAAAATAATTTACTACCTTACAAATAAAAGGCTGACTTATTGTCTATGACGGTTGCGGCAGTTCGGTGACTTCGATGTTGACAAACAGTTTGAGAGGTTTCTCATATGTGCCGTTTGCCTGGTGAGTCTTCGGCACTTTGCCTTCCACTTCCAATTGGAACGACCCCGACGCTTTTAGTCTTCTGCGGAAGTGCAGAGCCCAGACTCCGTCCTTCTTGATCAAGCCGAATTTCTTTGTATCGTTACCTTTCGTGATGCGATATACAATTTCGTCGTTCTGAAATTAAAAAAATTCGTTTGGTAAATGACAAAACTGAAATCTTTCACTAAACCTGAACACTTTTTTGTCCAGCAACTAGAACTATAAAGCAGGCGATTTTTAATGATTTTCACGCAAATACACTACTTCAAAAAATCAAAACAACTTCTAAAACAATAAATATTTCTGATTGAATTTTCAATAGAATCACCACTAATGTTTAATATTTAAAACTAAAATACTTTGATTACATAGTAGCTTTATTATATTTTTAAACTAAATATAAATATCTGCATATTTTGCATCGGTTATCAATTTAATAAATGGACTATCTGCATGTTCTCAGTCTGAATGTATGCAAACATCTAATTGTATCATAAATAAAAAGTAGCATAAATATCTATGTCATATAGTTTATAATAAATAACTTATACATTCCAGTCCAACATTTTAAAAATAACGGAGTGTGAATTCGACGCAGTGTGACGCAGCTACAGACATCAACACTTGTAACCTAGCAGGGTGGTGGGACTCAGGAAAATCAATAATAATATTGCAGTGTGATGATTTGAATGACAATGGGTAAAAATAATTTAAAATTGTCTTTCCTACCTTTACAGATGGTCTGATTTTGATAATTTCACTTCTGTGTTTGGTTTGTGAAATGTCGACGATAACATTGACATGCTCTGAATTCACGTTGCGAGCCTTCTTCTTGCCGCCATTTTTCTTGCTCATTTTACCGTTGTGTCCTAAAAAATGTAATTTTTATTTAGGAAACCTTCTCCACTTAATAATCAGTAGTATCGATTGACTTTAATCAACCATACTTCCACAGGTCTCGAAAATATTCTCGATTGTTTTTCTTTTTTCTCTTTGACGACACGTCATTAAACAACCATTTCTAGTATTTATTAATAAGTTAAAAAGCGATGAAATACAATGTGAAATTAAAATCTCACGATTTTACTTTATAAATTACGTGGTTTAACGATAATATTAAAAGTACAAACCTCTCTTTCCTCCACGTTTTCTTCCCTTTCCTTCCACGTGTTGTTCACCCTCTTTTGCACTGTGTTGCTTGCTGATTCCTCGTTTCTTGAGCGCTCTTTCAATGAATGGTGGATACTTGCTGCTAGTTTCGGTTTCATTTAATAATGTTCTCTTATCATTTTCTAATAGATCCATTATATCAGCTGATATTTCCTCAGGACTTGTCATATTTCTGTGATGCACGTGTTTGGAGTCTCTTCTGTGCCTTCCGTTTATCTAAAAAAATCATAATAATCCTATTAACACATTCTCCTTGAATGGTACATATATACGGTGCCGATGGCTTCCTACTAAAACATTTATCAAATATTATATATCGCTAGACAAATAGCAATATGATACATGTAAAATTTAATCTTGCATTATTTTACTTTACTTTATGAAATATCAAAGTATACAGTTCTAGCAAATTTTACTAGGTAGTTGATAGTTATTTCCACTTAGAATATTTTGATATTTAGCCCATAATAATGGAGTTCTACCAAGTAAATGCCGATTCAATCAATACCTTTTCTAAAGTCAAAATATTACAGTAGAGCTTGGTTGTAATTAAGAAAGATTCAAAATAAGACATTCTGCGAAACTATGATTGACAGTAAGATGGATACATTTTTCTTTTATAGTTAATAAAATTGAAACAAGGATTGCATGCTTTCAGTTAATCAAGTTATTTAAATAAATAAATATTCGACCTTGCAAGAGAAGCATCCTTCTGTAGATATTATCTTGGGATCTCCTCTTCTGTTTTGGTTATCTGTGATTGGGTAAGTTGGGAAATTTCCAATGTCATCATGTCCATAGCCACCATCTATTGTAGACAGACAGTGTCCTTGACCTAAAAGTGACACATTTTTTTTTAATTTTTAAAAGAAATATTGAATCACTTTTAATATCAGTTGTAACAGATTTATGTATATATTTTTGAGTAGATAATAATAATAGAGATTTCATAAATATCCAGATTAAATATCCAAGTCTAAATCTATGGTAATATCACATCTTATGAATATTTTACACAATACGTGCAGGTGAGCTTGAATGAGATTGACAACTTACCGACTACTTTATAGCCCTGCGGGTATCCACAGCTAAATCCTCCGCTTCCCATTGAAGTGCAGCCGAAGAAACATGGACTTCCAGCACAGCCTGACGAATACTGTTTTATGAAAGAAAGATGAAAAGCGGGGGCTTAAAATCACTTCTCTTCATGAATGCTATTAACTTTTTAACCCTTTCCACTGAAATCCCGAGTGATAGTCGTGGCCCTATTAACCAGGCTTATTCCACAAACACGAGCTTGTTTAATAATTAGTTTATATTATGTACAAAAATGATTTGTTACTGAAGAATTTATTGGCAGTAGGAGGTGTTAAGAGCCCTGCTTCAAATACTAGATATATTGCCCACGGCACAGGAATTAAATAAAATGAAGCTAGCAACCCAAGATACAGGAACTCATCAATCGTTTCGATGACTTGATCCATCTGTTGTATCGGTTTTGTAACTAGCATGTATTTAGTTTTTTTAATATTGATCTGTAGCCCAATGTCACAAAGGCTTAAACAGCATCACTATTTAAGTGGCCGATGATATCAATGTCATTTGCACACCATAATCTGTACTGACGAGTTTTTGCATGTGTAAATTCAAATTGTCAGTTGGTAATGTTGTGTTGTTGGCTTCGGATGTCTCGAGTTCAATTTCTGGTCAAGACAGATCCATTAATTGTTCTTTCGATCGATTTATGGATTTCTGTTCGTAGTCTGAGTGTTTGTAATGTCTAAGACTCCCTCCCACTCATCCGATCCTCAAAATGGGGCATAGCCAGAGCGATTAGCTAACCACTAATCCTGTTCTAGCCCTATCCTTCTATCCCTACTCTCTTCAAAAGAAGAGAGGTTGAGCAACTGAACAAACAGTTAAAGAAAAATTCTGTTGAGATACCTCCATTAGGAAGCCATATGCTCTACCTTGGGAGCGAATATGGAAAAAAAAATTCAAAAAGATGGCAAAGCACATACCTGCAAACAAAGTTTGTTGACGCTATCGAATTGGTATCCATCTGGACAACCGCAGCGATATGTTCCTTGGACATTAAAACAGTGACCCTGTCCTTCGCAAGGGTTCGAAGCGCACTCGTTTTCATCGATGCACTTATTTTGAGTAGGATGTGGGACATAGCCTGAAGGGGCAAAATTAAATGCTAAATTTATGAAAGAATAACATGACTTACAAGCCTATCTTGTGGTCCTGATTAGAGATTGGAATACTGGCATTTAATATTAAATACAGGTTTTTCAAATATTAATACTGGTGTGACAAAAATAGATAATAATGAACAAAAACAAATACAGCCAATTGCAAAACTAAAAAATCAATACCAATAATTCAATATGTCATATCAAATAGTAACATTAAAAAAGTATAATATCTATATTATAAGCTTAAAAAAGGTTGATTTTCGTAAATATAAAAAAATATAACTAACTCTAAAAAGGCTAATCTTTGGATCTGTAAATCTTGATTCGATCTTTGTACCAATAAGTTAGACTGCAGAAAAAACCCTTTCAGATTTAGTGTGTTGGGCGAACAGTCGTTAAATAATTGTACTGTAAAATATCGTTTTACTGAAATATCGGTATTTTGCATTTTCAAAACTGGTATTTCAGTATGGTATTATTAAGGGGAAGTGAAATGCTGAAGATTTTGAGATAGTGACCTCTTTTTGAGACAGAAGTTAGTTATTAAAATTTGCATGAATATTAGTGTAATTGCTCATTTTAATGTTGGCAACATCACAAATTATTATCGTATTACTTATAATACTATTTCTCTCACCGTTTTGTAAATTACAATATTTCTGTTAAATTCTCATTTATTTTTACGTTTATAGAAATACTGAACAAAAGGTTTTGAGATGGTAGTATGCAGCGAAGGTTTTTCAAGTAATGTATCAGGAACTTGTCGATGAGCTAAATCAATTCAATGTTATGATAACATTTCAAAAGTCCCTGAATTGACCCTATTCACCGTCAAGTCGATTTAATCGTTAATCATAAGCTTCCCGTTCAAGTTTTAAGGTATTTTCAGAAAGGTTTGTGGAGTTCTACTTTAGAGGCTTTATCTTGAGTCATACTAAATTGATTTTTTAGCAATATAATGAATCTGTTAAAAAATATTTATTACCGTCTTGGCAGCCACAGCGATATCCACCGACTAGATTTAAGCAGCTTGAATCACATTTAGTGTCATCCAGACATTCATCTTGATCTGTGCAATAGGTTCCTGAAAAAATGTAAAAATGTAATCAATATTCCAGGCTTGAGAGTGGATCGATAGTTCGGTGGAGAGGGTCAGACCGGGTCGCTAGGTTTTATAAATCGCACTTTGGGACAGTCCAACAGAAAAAAAAACGAAAAGGGAGAATTTAAGTAGAAATAGGCCATTTTAATTGAATCAAAATGCATGTAAATAAGTACATCAACGCAGGAAAATCTATTTCAGTATAACTTCACTTAGACGAATTACACACTGGCCTAAGAATTCATGATGAGCACAAGGATGACAAAACGAGCAAATGAGGGACTCGGGATTTGACTGTTGAACTCGGGAAAGTCCTGCTTTTATTGGGATGTCTCGCAACCCTCCAGTCAGAAGACTTTATTAAGACCTCTCTAGTTTTTAATAGTATATTGAATTTACCCATAATTTTATCCAACTGACTTTCTCTTAGGCATGCCCACATTGAATAGTTTAAGCACCCAAAGAGAAATGTACCTGGCCAGATACTTCTTTCAGCTCACTTAACGCCAAGATGAGAATTCTACCATTCTTGAAACCAATTTCTTGAAGAATTCAATGGAAAACCTTATATCTCTGATGATTATCTGAGGATTTGTGGAAATGTAGGAAAAAAATCTCACCAAGTGTAAAATCAGCCTGAGAATGATATTTGACCTAGAAAGAACTATTTACATTGTCCAATGATATTGCTTCGAATGTCGACATATTCCACATTGATGTTAGTCCATCAATTTTAAAGATAATTTATAATATATAAATTTGACCAAAACCTGTTGAGTCGAGCTTAAAACCTCTCGGGCAGACACACTTGAAGCTTCCTAATGTGTTGACACATTTTCCAGGGCTTGGGCACAGCCCAATTTCAGCAGCACATTCATTGACATCTGCAAAAGACAGTACTTATTAGTATGATCATTTTGAATGTCTCAGAAGTAAGAAATGTACTATACATTTTAAAATGATAATACAATTGGTGTTCAGTGTTGGCAGTGGCCCTCTGCCGAAAGCTATTGCAATTATATAATTTATAATGATTATTTTGTATGTATCATAGGAAATGGAGCTCCCTCCAATGAAGTAACTCAACATTACAAACCTATGCAAGTATCACCATGTTGTTTGTACCCTTCTTTGCAGCTACATTCATAAGATCCTTCCGTATTCACGCATTCCTGATGGCAAGTATGTGTATTCAGAGCACATTCATCAATATCAGTGCAGGAAATTCCATCTAGAATATATATTATCATTTATTTTTCAGCAATATTTTCAAATAGACGATAAGCAAGAATGAAATTTAACATTGTTTAATTTTGGAGGGATTATCTGAATTTTATTATAAATTTGGATGTTCTATCAAGTCTTCTTTTCTAGGTGTCATCAACCTTTTAATACCTACTGCTCATCTTTGCTGATAACAACTATTTGATTGTAACTATCACTATTATTTGATCATGATTTCCACAATTTTAAGTAAAAAAAACCTTTGGTTACTAGGAGCAGAAAAATAAGAAAATAGTTCTGTCACTAAGAGAATAATATAGCCTTCAATAAAAACGACAAATTTTATTTTGCGGTTAGCGTTATTTGAGATTATTAAAATACAATTTCATACCTGTATTGAGACTATACCCAGTAGGGCAAGAGCAGAGATATGATCCTTCGGTATTCTGACATGAGAATTTGCAAGGAGATGGTCTCTGAGCGCATTCGTTGATATCCAAGCAGTGCGTTCCACTTGAATCGACTTTGAAACCTCTGTTGCAGGAGCATCTGTACGAGCCCATTTGATTTATGCATCTGCCGTTCATGCAGAGTTCCGGCATCATTTGACACTCGTCAATGTCTAGAAAACAATAAGAGGAAATTAAGTTATATCTGCAAGATATGAAAAAAAGTCAGCGGAGCAGTCAAATGGTGGAGATAGATATTAAAAGTTAAAATTCAATATCTTTTCATGTTTGAAAATAAATCTAGATGATTTGCTCTCAGAACGACTCTTGGCAATCTGTTAGCATTGGGGATGTGATATTGTCGCTGTATGTTGGTGCGGTTGAAATTTTGGTGGTCCGCAAAATTAATTAGAGCCAAAAATGCGTAAACATGTTGCGAACAACCAGCATCAAATATCTAATTAGATTATAAAAAAGTGTAAATATAATTTCATAGTTTTAAAAATGTAACTTCTATGATCATTTTATTTATATCGTCGACTTGACTTGAAAACTGTTTATTTACATTTTAGCAAAATGTTCAAGAGAGCATAAAAACGGAATAAATTCAGTTTGAACAATGTTATATGAATAATACTGTAATATTATTTCTAAGGCATAATATGTGAAATTCATAGAATAATGTTGTTTAAAAATGAATGAATTCAGTTTATGCTCTCTTGAACATTTTGCTAAAATTTAGATAAGCAGTTTGTAAGTTAAGCTGACGATATGTTGTATTTTTTAAGAAAAGTCATGTTAGTGATCTGCGAGATTTAAAATTGTGAGTTTAGTGGTCCGTGAGATCTGACGACCACTGGGCCTAGTAGAACTTTGTGTATTTCTTTCTATCAGTCAAACACTCAACATCCGCCTCCAGAGAGGATGGTTAAATAGGCCAGGAGATGAATTGTTGTAGTCAATTTCCCCTACCCACACGAGCATATGCTAATATGTAGTACACTTCTCATTATAGAGAAATACTATTGTATGGAAATTTGTATGAGTTTACTGTGATCATTTAAGTATTTCATTTCATATTGTCAAAGAATCAAAAATACATTTTACCTGATCCGTCAATGGTAAGTCCCTGCGACAAGCACATCTGCCTATACTGCGTAGAGTCTGGTTGAGGACACCGTTCGCAGTGCATTCCCCACGCTTCTCCCGTGGAGCAGCAGCAGGCAGCTCGAGTGGTCGGAGCCTGAGTGTGGTGAGAGAGAGGCGGAGAGACACAACGCCCTGCCGATAAATGGCGGAAGCAGATGCCGAGACGTCTATCTATTGATGGAGGGAAATTCTTAAAATTGCCTGAAAGAACCTTAACTTTCTACAACTACAACTAAGTGAAATAATCTTTTACAGCAGGGGCAGCCGACTTGTTTGCGGTTGCGATTAACTTTTTCATTTAAAAAGTTGCGGTGAGCTACCAGTTTGAAATTTAAAAATTCAACAATTTTCTACGAATCTTTTAGGCGGCAAATGTTACGGGAAAGACGCAAATATTAATGATCATTTTTAAATAAACAAATATATTACGTTATGAGAAAATGATAGCAAATAGCTAAAAGACAAAAGATTCATCGTTAGACACGCAGTAGTATTGAAAAGCCAAAAAAATTAATACTTCTAGGCATTCTACCTACTTGACAAATGTTTTGAAGTATTAATTTTCTTTTTCAACCATGTTCGCTTTCAATGTGGAGCATTCGGTTTTCTAATGGAGCTTATCTCGACAGAAGTTGTTCTATGAGAACTACATATTACTCAGTCGCTTAACCTCCATTTTTCAGTGGGAATAAGGATAGAAGGATAGGGCTAGGACAGGACTCATGGTTAGCTAATCACTCTCACTACTCTCCGCTTCTAGGATCGGAAGTAACAGACATCCTTTGAATAACAAATGCAAAAATTGATTTCAAGATCAATATATGAAGCTGTCCATACTAGGATTCGAAGCCATCTGGCGAGTATTAAATACATCATTTTTATAAGCAAATAATGTGTCACAGGTAATTATTTTCATGTTATCCATTATGTATTTTCATAATAAGAGTTTACTACGTTTTTCAATTTAGAATGCGAATTGGGAATACAACTGCGATCAAATTTAAACGGCTCCTAGATGTCTTTTAGCAGTGTTCCCAATAATGATGTACTCATATACCTGGCTGTGCACAAAAGAGTTTTATATTTTTTGAAAACTATCTGCTTCTAAATTCAGATTGCATAAGTCTATTGCTCGATTGAATAAACTTGAAAATAATGAAAACCTTACCAATACACGATTTTCCATCATAGCTCGGTTCGAACCCTGGCCCACACTTGCATATATAACTTCCTTCAGTGTTGACACATGTACCATCTGGACATAGCTCCACGTCTAAAAGGCACTCATCTACGTCTTTACACTCATCAGTTATTCCAACCTGAAAATTATGATATGTTAATTGATCGCTCTTTATAAGTGTTTTTTATTTGTAGATAATATATTTAATTCTCTCATAGGTATAAAATCACATTGAATTTGTTGAATTCCTAGATCTTTCCAACAGAGACAGTTCAGAAGAAATTTGAGACTTGTCTATGCAAGGGTGTATAGATATTACCTGTGGCTTTATCCAAATGACTTTCTCCAAATATATTCATGTTTAATCGTTTGAATGTCTAGTTTCTACATATTTCTTCTGGTGCATACTATGTCAAAATGAGAATACTGCCATTCTTGAGAATGTCAAGAATACAACTGATAATTATTTGAGGAATCATGGAGTGAAGAATCAACAATGGTGATGTCACTGAGAAGTACTTTAACACGGACAATATTGCATTGAATATCGAGCAATAAATTTTGAGTGGAAAAAAAATGAAGGCAATTTTTTAAATAAATATTATCAGAACTGGCTCGTTAGACTTCTTTGGAGATTTGTACTACTGAACTGTGTTACCTTAATAAGTATGAAATTTTTACCTGCGTAAACCCTTCAGGACATATGCACATAAACGATCCAACAAGATTCTTGCATTGGTATTTACAATTATTGGCCGGTGTCTGGCATTCGTTCACGTCTGTCAAATGAAAAAAAAAATCATAATGATACGCATTATAAGTGACTAAAAGCAACATTAAAGATTCATTATATACGCACCCTGGCAATGGATACCATCCGGGGCTAAGGCATAGCCATACGGACAAGTACACCTAAATGAGCCTGGAACATTGTGACAACGGAAAGCGCAGTGGTTTCCTAGCTCTCGGCACTCGTTAACGTCTTCGCATGACTGAAAAAACATAATTAATTATTTTATATTTAACAACAACGATGGCTTCAATCAATGTTCTTTTGTATATCTAAACATGCATATTTGACAGTCATATAGAGTTTAAATGTATAGAAAAAACATACATTTGATTTTAAGTTAGCAGAGTAAAAATATTTTTTTTCAACTCAATTCAGGACTAAGTTAAGATAAAATTGAATAATTCAGTATACCTGAAGCGGTCCAGGCGTATATCCGGTATTACATTGGCACTCAAATGAACCTTCAACATTGCTGCAAGTTCCATTTCCACAGACATTACGATTTGATATGCATTCATTATCATCAATACAATGCACTCCTGTAAAACACCAAAATCACCTGATTTAATTTGCTAAGTTAAATAATTAGCATATATAATATTCCATTATTAAAATAAAAATGTCTATGTGTTTTAAAGTTGTGTCCAATAGACCAATGTTTCTAGTGTGACCGATGTATCCGATGTATCCAGTGTGTCCAGTGTGTCCAGTGTGTTGTATGTATCCGATGAGTCCAATGTTTCAACAATATGAAAAATAAATTCATGACTTTTTTAAGCATTCTAACCCTTCAGGTTTGAATGATATAATATACCAAAAGGATTTAAACTGTCTTCTATCCAACCAACCAAACATTAATGGATCACCTATTGCTAACCATTATGATAGTTCAATTAACGCGTTGTCTGTGGGCCACACATGCGCGTCATATTGACATACTAAATCAGATGTGGCGAACCGGCGGTCTTAAGGCCACATGCGTCCTCTTAGGGTCTCAAGTGCGGCCTTTAGACTGAATCTAAATTTTCTAAATTTGAAAATTTGCAAATAAATTTCATTGTTTTCATTCATTTACAGAATAATGTACATACATTTTTATGAATGTTTTTATGAATTTTTATGTTTCTTAAATGCGGTCTTATTTGACTTAAGATAAATGAATGCGGCCTACTGACAGGAAAACGTTCGCCATCCGTGTACTAAATGATTCTGTCAGCATACGATGACTTAATTATGAAAACGTAGCTAAAATATCTCTTCATTATAAACAAACCTTTTGCCAATATTTTTCAAGTTTTCCTACAAACTTGACGCAGAGCTATTTTATTAGATAAATTTAGCCCTACAATAATAGAATTCTACCAAGTTGATGTCAATTCATTCAATAAACATAAATTAGCCAAATAAAAAATAGAAATTTAGTAGTAGGGTAGAAATAACAAAGTATTCAGTACTACAAGAATTTTATCAGTTTGTTGATAGCTATTTTGGCTTCACGTAGTCTTCAGAACTATGTTTAATCTTAATTTAGCTTAACTACATATTAGAGGTCTGCACGGGCCAAAATTTCATAAGATTACCCGGTCCGAGCCCGAGTCTCAATATCACACTTGTTACCCGAAACTGACCTGAAGCCCGATTTTTTTAAATATTATAATTCATTTAAATATGCTTTTCAAACAATATATGACATTGTTTCCATATTTCCAACGATACTCGTTAATGTTATGAATACTATTGCCTTATAGCTGACTCATGATCCGAACAAAGTACGAATATTTTTCTTAAATTTGAATTCCTTACTCGGGCCTGGCCCGAGCCGGAAACTGGATTGTCTTTAGTCTATTTGTCGGTTCAATGTATAGGCTATATATTTGTCAGCTCACATAATTTTTCATCACGAGAGCTAGTGAAAACATTTTTTTTCAAGAAATATAGATATAATTTATTTTACAAACTTGAAATTAATCAATCAAAATCATACCTTACTAACCGAGCACTAATAAATCAGAGAATAAGACTGCTTATAATATTCTTTTAACTAATTTCGAGATCACATCCAATAACTTCATGTTTTGTACAGACTAATTCAACCTAATGTTTGATGGTGTGTCAAAACGAATCAATCCATTGCGGAATATAAAAATTTTGAACATTCCGTATCTGGATGTTTATCAATTTCCATATTCGAGTTTCTGAGATCAGTCAAAAAAAGTGTCGATATTCTGAAGAAATTTATTCACAATAACTGTTAGTTTTGTTTACCTGTGGAATCCAAGACATATCCAGGTGGACATTCGCAGCGGAAAGAGCCATCAGTGTTGACACATGAACCTCCTCCTCGACAAACTCCAGGGTTAACTGTGCACTCGTTCAAGTCCTCTCCGACATCGACATGGCCAATTCCACCAGGACAGAGTTTTTCGAAATCCCCTATGAATAATTATTAGTATATCGATAAGCAGTAAGAATGTTAAATTCATTGAAAATTCTTTAAATGAGCCGATAAAACTAGTATTCAACATTATAATCACATAATCAACACTAAAAAAGGTATTTTGCCAATACCATTAACAGTTTCTAAAACTGACTCAAGTCAGATTATATTGATGTCTATAAATTATTATGTTAAAAAGTTTACATACGTGATCCTGGTCTCGGACACTGCTGGCAATAGCGACCCCAAGCAACACCCTTTGAACAACAACACTCTCGAGCTGTCAAACTCTTTGTTCGTGGATTTTTACAGTGCTTTCTGGAAATATAATCATGGGATACAAAAATAAACTCCAAATTTATACAAATATACATGGTGGAATAAAGAAAATCATTCAGTAATGCTGTAACTTCTATATAATAACTATCCAACTGAGTGCATGGTCCAAACAGCTAGAAGCTTATGATACATCTTTTAGGAAAGAACCACGATATCAGTAGATATAATGAATTGCTCCACTATTACCTCGCTTAATTTAGAGGTTAATACACTCGATATTAATATATATTTCATACCTATCTAATTCATCATAGCAGTAATCTCGTCTCTGATCAATACAGTTCATTCCATCCCGGCTGGTAATCCATCCATCTGGGCACGTGCAAGTAAATCCTCCGTCAATATTTGTACAGTCACCGTCCTCGCAGACTCCTGTTCTTTCGGAACACTCGTCAATATCTGTGCACAGCTTGAGGATCGGATCGAGTATATAGCCCGGAGGGCAAGTGCAGGAGTATGTTCCCATCGTGTTTTGGCACACACCCGGACTCGGACAAGCTCCAGGGCTCTTTTGAAATGAGAAATGAAGTTTTTAGTATAAAAGTGAACATATTTAAAGCGTATTGGATACAAGACGTGAATGCATTAAAATGAATTTACTTAGCTTTACTATAATGATGAAGATGACTATTTAAATGAGTTTTACCTCTTTGCACTCATCCACATCCCTGCAATGCTGACCATCTTCAGCAAGAATGTATCCTGCTGCACATTCGCAGTAAAAACCACCAACTGTGTTGCGGCATCGTCCATTGCGACATAAGAATGGCATAACACGGCATTCGTCCACATCTGAAAATTTGGATTTAAACACATTATGCGATGGTAAATTCAACTCATTGGTCGTATAATTGTAACTTATTCTCTTCACTTGGTAAATCATCTCCCAAATGTTGACAACTTTACTACATTAAGTCTCTATATCCTGGATCAGTCATATTCAATCGCTGATGCCTTGGACATTGGGCTACATACTGAGGTTGCGTAGGCAAGAGAATTTTTTCCTCCCTACGCCTTGATTGCCCTCTATTTTGTAATGCAAATTTAATTGAAACTATTAATACATCCCATTGCAGCAAAATTCTACCAAAGTATGCAGTATTTCTTTGATGTTGCCTATATGATCTTCCCCTAATTGGTGAAGTGATCGGCCTAGGACACCTTCGCTTTACACCAATACAACCCAGATCTAGAAAATATTCAGTCTTTTGATGGTCCATTGCTTAAACGTCAAGGCTTCACCTCTGTAGATTGATATTGACAGTATGTAGCATCAGACTTCTCTAAATTGAGTGCTCAGGCTTATGTTTCGATTGCAGAAGAGATGCTTTACTTTCTAAATCTAATTGCATGCTCATATAAGAGCATATCAGAGTATATTCAAGCATTTTTGGATCACCTCATCCCTATTGATTGAAAATATTTTTCATTTTGACTCTAACCTGTTTAAAGACCCAGTAAAATTAAAACTTACCGCTACAATCATTATTCGGGCTGAGCTTAAATCCATCGTGACAGTGGCACTTGTAACTACCGGCAGTATTGACGCAGGTACCGTTTTTACAGACATTCTGGTGTCTCTGGCACTCATTCAGGTCTAAGCAGTTGTCTTTTTGAGGTGTCAAGAAGTAGCCTGGTTTGCAGATGCACTGGAATGAACCTTGTAAGTTCCTGCAATCGCCGTTTGAACAAACTCCAGGACTGTCGACACATTCATCAATATCGACGCAGTCTGTAAAGCTAAAAACGAAATTACAAAATTTATTAACATATTAATGTGCGAGGAATCTAGAGCTATCCATGAAGTATATGAAGGAAACCCAGAAAGCATAAAGCCGATAGACATTATGAACCAATGTGAAGGCTTTGCTGCGATAATATGTATTTATTCTGTTAACTTACCTAGAACCGAGCTTGTATCCATCTGGACATCTGCATTCAAAATATCCTGGCAGGTTAATGCACTGAGCGTTTCCTTGACAAGGGTTAGGAATTCGTAAACATTCGTTGTCGTCACGGCACTGATGCGATTCAATATCATATATGTATCTGTGAAAAATACGAATTGCATGATCGTGAATTATTAATAAATTAACTGATATGTTAATTTTAACCTATATGTTAATTTTAACCTATATCAAATTTGGATTATTGAGATTTTGTACACTTCCATGTATTTTGTCACTAACGACCCGGGTTTCGCCTTTCGGCATCTTCAGGCATTCGAGCACACGAATGGACTCGAACTGAGAGACAGTAAACAGTGTCTAACGTTTATATAGAAGATTGTAAAATCACTGGTATTTCTAAAAGAAGTTGAAAAGCGGCAATTCGCTACTCTGTTAATATGGTGTTTACAAAATAAGGATTAGGGAGATTCCCGAAATTTTAACTCAGGTATCAGTGTAGCTCTCAGACGTATAATATCTTACCTCGTAAATAATATTTGTCGTATTTGTATCTTCTATATAAACGTTAGACACTGTTTACTGTCTCTCAGTTCGAGTCCATTCGTGTGCTCGAATGCCTGAAGATGCCGAAAGGCGAAACCCGGGTCGTTAGTGACAAAATACATGGAAGTGTACAAAATCTCAATAATCCAAATTTGATATTGAAATTCCATCAAGCACCCTCAGTCGATGTCTTAAATTTAACCTATATGTTAATTTATGTGGTTCAACTTAAAAGTATTTGTATAGATTTTTTCAAATAATAATATCAATTGAAAACAAATGGGTGGTGTAAGAACTAGGTAAGTTTTTAAAAGTTTGTAAAGATAAATGTGATTGCGTCTCAAAGAATGGTCACAATACAAATAATGCAATCTATGTCGTGAAACGACGAGGACTTGGAAAAAAACGTTTCTTCATAAAATAGTTTTTCCCACTTTTCCTGAAATGAATCTCCTAAAATTCTATCTATTCTCAAGTATATGCCTCGATATGTGAGTTTTCCGATAACTTGGAAATTATTCTATGATTTCATATCTATGATTTCATAAGTTCTCCATACTCAAATTATGTTTTTATTTCTATTTACGACTATTCTCTTCAAAGCTATTGTGTATAAATTCATTGTTTCATCGAGCACTTTTATACTATTTATTATTTTATACTTCATTTATTATTATGAACCATAATCTTATATATAATAGCCCAGACCGGCCTGAAGGCGTTTTATTATTATCACATATCACATGTAGGTATGTTATGCAATGCACACACACAACACACATCAATACATTTATTTATTACTAGCAACTTTAGAAATTTAGTATTTCAATTTCAATACCGTCATCTATGACTGGCTTCCACTAGTATTATATAAAAGCTTATTACCCTCTGTTGCAATGGCACTCAAAACTTCCAGGTGTATCTACACAGGTTCCGTGTTTACACATGGATCCCATTAAGGCACATTCATCAATTTCTTCTGTCTGATTTGTCATTGGGTTTATAATCTGACCAGGCTTGTTGCCACAGAGTATGGTGTATTCATCTGAAATATTGTAATTAAGCCGTTTAACAGAAATATTAAAGGAAACATTTCTGTTTGTCTTACCAGCGTTATAATAACAAAAAAAAACACTTTGAAACTATACCAGTAATAAATAATTACTTTGTTATTCAGAATTCCACATTAAAACCATCCTTGCTT
This sequence comes from Himalopsyche phryganea, assembly GCA_022494535.1. Lineage (NCBI taxonomy): Eukaryota > Metazoa > Arthropoda > Insecta > Trichoptera > Rhyacophilidae > Himalopsyche > Himalopsyche phryganea. The sequence continues at coordinate 2,678,579 of JAGVSL010000044.1, read as the reverse complement.
GGTCACACTTTTTTTTTTCTGAGAGCGATACCTTTTCAATATTACATATTTTGTAAAAACTGACTCAAGACGTTTTTGCCTCCAAGAAACCAGTACTAACAGGTTAATGTATACAAATATACTTCAATGCTCATATATAAGTATGACGCATAATTATGTTTAAATAAGCAATCCTGTACTTTAAAAAGATGATGTTATACAAATTATTTTTTTCAGACTTACGAGACGAAGAATGAGGACACGGAAGGCAAGGGTTTCCCCAAGCTTTTCCCATAGAGCAGCAACACAGCATCTGAGTCTGTTCATGAGACATAGGTGTGGTGCAGAGTCCTTGGGGCGAAAAGTTTAGATAGCACTGTTCTTTTCTCATATCGATACAATCCCCTGAAAATGAAAATTTATCTTAGAAATCCTACTACTTATTGACAGAAGGTATTGATGGATTATGTTTTTTGTTCTTTCAGGCTTAGATTTATATAGCAGCACGGTGGAGCTTGGGAGTCATGTCATCTCATGAAAGTTCAGGGTAATCGTGTACTGGCTAGGTTGGAGCACCAGACTGGAGAGCCACCGCACTGGGTAAGGTTAGATGGAAGAAGCTGGTCCTGTAGACCGAAACTTACTCTGTGATGTTGCTTCAATGCTGATGAATAGTAATAGCGAATATGATAGTGAAGGTTGTAGATAAAATGAATAATTTATAGAGAACCTCTGTTGTAAATTTAATTATTCATTATCAAATTAATGTTGTAAATGAATTTATAGCAAATTAAATTAATCGACTCACTTCCGTTGGGCAGAGCCATATATCCAGTCGGGCAGAGGCAAACATATTTTCCTTCATCGTTATGGCACACGCCAGCTCCGCATAGTTCGTAGTTTTCTTCGCATTCATTTATGTCCAAGCATTGGGTGCCTGATTCGTCTAGTCTGAAACCTTCCGTACACGAGCACATGAAGGATCCAAATGTGTTGGTGCAGTGGCCGTTAATACAGAGGTTAGGATGTTCTTCACACTCATTAATGTCTTCAAGCACAACCTGAGAATCATAAACACACACATGATATAAGATTTTGTTTACAAATTGTGCACTTAATGTAACACTTAATGTGCGGAAGATCTTGTCCACTACTAGTAGCTTAAAACGGACAATAATTTACTTCTCGGTGTATAAAAAAATACCACTTCATTAGCCACTGTAATTTTAATTATAATAAAGCTATATTTTTATATTTTTAACTAAGGTTAGCACCACCAAAATACATATTAAAATTGAATTCCTGGAACGCAATTTATGGTGACACTAATGATGGAGACAAATCCCATTAATTCAAAAGGGCCCAGAAGCTCAGTAACCATTAAAAAAAGTTAAGAATTGTAAGATGGCAATAACTTATTTGTAGTGTTAAATTATTTCGAAGTAGCACTGGTTGTAAAACACTGGAAATTAAATATTTATGGGAAGCGATTTTTTCCCTTAAAATTCCCCATAATTTATTTCTAACCATCTTGTTCCTTCAGTAGATGCTTTCTTGTGATGGTAACTTACTTTAGAGGAATTAATAGGTTTTTCTATCATTTCGCGAAAATCGTTAATCGTTTTCGGTCGCCTAAAAAATATGAAACGTCGAAATACTTTTTTTTTCTTTTAATAATTGCAATACCAAAGTATTCGGTTACACTATTGTACTTTTATTTAACTGAAAATAGTACATTTTTCAAGCCTGTCTAGAAAAGAGTTGACACATGTTTATCAGAAATGCTTTTATTTGTTTTACGCCGTGACTAGATTAGCGTTTATTGTCAGTCATCGAGATTTGATGTCTTTAAGAAGGTGATGCAGACAGAATTTCCAATTTATTGAATATAACAATTCTATAAAGATTTTTGAAATGTACCAACAAGCACTAGCACTTTTTCTGACTGATATTTAAAGTAGAATTATACTGAATATATTTTTTTTTAAAAATGGAGCAACAAGAAATTCTATTATATACGTATTTTAATAAAAAAATCCCAAAAAAGTAATAAGAGTAATAAAAAGTAATCATTTTTCGGGGATATGTTTTTATTACCTTCCATTGTGATTAAGTCAGAGTTCGTCGTTTACCTTCACACTACACACATTATTTCTTTAGAAATGACAGAAAAACCTACTTATTCCCCTTAAACCGATCCTCATAATCCGTATCATACATGACCGCCAGTAAGCGTAACAGGGAAATAATAGCTTATTTACCTTTGTATAATGTGTTAATATTAATTATTTCGCTAAAACCATCAATCATGAGAAATAATCACTCACGGTATTAACGTTGGGCTTATAGCCTGGCCCTCCTGGACAGAGTATCCGGTACTCGTCGGTGTCCGGCTTCGGACACTCTTGACAGCGGGGACCCCAAGCCTTTCCTACGGAACAACAGCATGAGGCGCGAGTGACATCGTCAGAAAGATGATTTGAGCACCGATTTCTTCCTGCGCGACGGTCAAACACGTGATCCAGATAGCAACGGGAGGTACGGCGATCTAAATAATGAAATTGGTAATTCAATAAATGCAATATATTAATGTAAAAATGGAGTGATACGATTTATAACTAGTCTACTCACCAACACAAGCATTGCCCTCTGAAACAAGTTCATAGTCTAAGGGACATTCACACTTGTATCTTCCTTGCGTGTTGACGCATGTACCGTATAGGCAAGATTGGGGACTCTGACATTCATCAATATCTGTACAATTACCGCCACTTTCTGTGAACAAATAATAAAAAAATTTCAATTTTAAAAGATTCCATTCCACCCTTTTCTCATGTGTAAACAATTCAGTTTAGGTGAGAAACGAACCTGTCTTTAAAGCAACACGAATGAAGACACATATTTGTAAATTGGTAAATTGATAACATATTATTTTTACCTTTTTTCATATTCACTCGGAAACATAAAAAACATTAATTAATAACACATATTTTGACATCACAAAAATCCATGCCTACTAGCAGGATTCCATAAACCTATTGAAAAAACAATTTATGAAACTGTCCATACCGGGATTTGTACCCGAGACATCTGTAACCAAAGTCAACGATGTTGACCACTGCAAGACAGACCCGACATCATAAAAAACATGTTGGTTCCTGAGACATTATGTCAAAATTTTATTTGGTCACCACCTGTTAAAAAAGCATTGTTCAATAAGAAATATTGATATGTAAAATATTATTCAAAGTATTACTAACCATCAATTTTGTAGCCGTCGTTACATTGGCACCGGAACATACCAAAGACGTTTTCACACCTTCCATAGACACACAAGTTGTTAAACATTTGGCATTCATTTATATCTGAAAAGAGCAAATGTATTATTAAATAAATCAGTACTACTTATCTGTGTAAAAACTATACAGAATTATTCCATGTTCTTTGTCTAAAAATCCTTTTTACAGAGCGTTATCTATATTGCAATGGTGGTCGGAGTGCATCAGAGGGTTGCAGGGAAATCCCAATGTACCAAAAGAATGTCAATTTCATAATATTTTAAGTAATGGTTTGAAGATAAGATAAATGTAATCTTTTTTTAAACAGTCGAAACGGAAATAACATAATTTATGCATTTCACAAAGAAACTGTTTTTTAAAACCATGTCGATTGCAAACAATGCCACACATTTAAACCACCAATACCTTGAACAGCAATCACAGAGAGCTTATTTAACTCTTTGATGGTATAGATTTGAATAATAAATTCTTACTGGCTGTTTCATGAAAAATTATTCGACATTTTACTCATAAGAACTAGAACAGTATTGCAATATTAATTCCACATAATTTAATTTACACTTCAACTGCATATTTATGTGATAATTTGTATGATGAGGCATAATTCATTCAAAAATATGTCAATGCTTAAGTTGTATAGCTATGTAGACGGCTGATAAATATGCAGGACTACAATGAACGGACCAATACAGAAATTATGTTGTACGCTCGGGTAATGAGTCGAAGGATTCGGCATGATCTACTGCAGCTGCGATAACACTAATCAGACGGGAAACCTGTAATAGATTAAATTAAACGATTGCTTTAAAAAATACAATACATCCTCCATCTTACCAATGCAAGACTGGAAATTTTTTTCATCAGGGTGCATGAAACCCATCTCGCAATCGCAGCTGAAAGCTCCTGGAGAATTCAAGCAATGGCCATTCTCACACAAATTTGGATCGTTTGAACATTCGTCTATGTCCACACAGGAATACCTAAAAACAGAATAATGAAATAGTACACAACCAAAGGTAAAGTAGTTACTCAATGTCTTTTAAAGTTGTGGGGGTAAGTGCTAAACTTTTATATTCAATATTAGAAATGTATGATTTATATACACTTGTGAAAAACTTTAGATCACTTGCACTTGAAATTACTACTAGCTAGCATTGTTGATGTGATATTGTTGTTGTATGTCGATGTGGCTCAATTGGGCTCCTTCATTGTGTAAATATTCAATTACACATTTGTTAATTATGTTATTTTATTCAATTTATTTAATAAATGCTTCGTAATATTATATTCCAGCTGCATTCTCAAGGGTTAGTATCTAATTATTTCAGAAGATATACCCCTTTATAATTTTTTTTAAATGACTTGTAATTTTCCCAAGATGCAACCAAGTCAGCGTTCCCTGACACATAAAACGTAAATATGATTCTCTCTACATAAGCCTATGAACAATTTGTAGAACTGTGTTCTATAAATAGACTCTATTAGTTTTGTTGACAATTTTTGCTAGAAGTTGACATAAATATTACTTTAATAAAACTAAAAATAAAAAAATTCCAGCATTTTTTACCCATTCCCTTTAAACCCCGTGTCGCAGGCGCACTTGAAAGACCCATCGTTGTTGATACATTGAGCATTTGGATGACATCCTCCATTGTTTGTCAAACATTCATTAATGTCTAAGCAGTTTACACCATTCCCCGTAAAACCGTCTTTGCACCTGCATTGGAAAGACCCCTGCAAAATAAAATAATATTTTTTCACCAACCAGCATCGTATTAGTTTCTGTGAAATTGTGAATATGAACTTGTTATATTACATATTGTGGATACACAACAATAATTGATCAAAGAGAAAATGTTTTCTTCAAAAATAGTGGCTGCTCTGCTATCATCATGGACAATTATTCAATCCTGCTTTTCAGAAACTTTTTTTTTTATTTTTTACATCTCAATATATCTCAAGTGAAAGTGTTTAACACATCTTTTTTGAAAGTGAGTCATTGATCCTGTCTTTTTACAGAGGGTAAGCATAAAAGCATGAAGTTAGGGGTGAACTGGTTCTTATTTAATTTCTCTAGCCTCGTGTTTATGATTGGTTACACCTTTGCATAAATGCATACAAATGCATAAATGAATTAAAAAGTCATTGTATGCGAATATCCATTTGGGGATTGTAGCATAAGTGTGTTGAGTGGAAAGGGTATCATAAAACCAGACATACATACCATAGATGAAAAAATGAAAATTAATATTTATATTGTTCATAGAATCACAAGCTTCTTTGATATTTTTGTTTACCATGTCCGCTCCCAAGGTGGAGCATATGGCCTCCTAATGGAGGTCTCTCAACATAAGTTTTCTATGATGCTACTCAGTTGCTCAACTTCTCTTTTTTCGAAGAGAATAGGAATAGAAGGATAGGGCTAGGACAGGACTAGTGATTAGCTAATCCCACCAACAGTCCTCCTTTGGAAAAGACAGACTTTTTCAGACATTTTATGCTGAGCCCTGCATTGATGTCAGAAAGGACACAAATTTTTCTTCTTTTGTACTATATCTTCCTCTTTCAGGCCTCTTTTTATATGCGTAAAGGAAGCAGGGCAAAGGACGGTGAGAAGTAGAACCGATACCATTCACCCCATCTGTCAGTCTAACACTCTTGCATGCATAAAATGTATAGCGTTGAACGGTGTAACACAGTTTATTGGCATTTGATTTTGTATAATTTATTTTGTTAATAACCGATTTCATTTCATTCCTGAGTTTTTTCTATAACCTGTACATGCAATTGGTATTTGTCAATTGCATGTACAGGTTATAGAAAGTTATTTTTAATTGAATATACCGTTCATGTAGACTAGTATACTAATAACTATTTCAGAGTACATTTCATTGCTTACATATTTTTTGAAAAGTAAGTTAAGCATGAATTTTAAACAAAGTATAAAATGCTTATAGCTTATATCATATAAAATTTACTTACAGGCAAATTAATACAGTCGGCAAAAGTATTGCAGTTATGAGTCCCTAGAAAGCACTCGTCATCATCAGTGCACTCCGGTCCTTCTTCAGGTTTGACGGAATATCCGTCTTCGCAGCGGCAAACAAAACTTCCTACGGTGTTTGAACAGTCGCCGTTGCCGCAGATGTCCGATTTAACAGCGCACTCGTCAACATCTGAAAAAGTATTTAAATTTAATCGATCCAGTTGTGGGATTGTCATCATTGTCAAATTAAACTTACTCTATTTAATAATAATGATAAATTACATGGAAAAAGATTCTAACACTTAAAGTAAATCTGTAAACATAGGATTTTAGTATGTGTATTTTGCAATCATAACCAAAGAGACAATATATTTCTAAAAATCACCAATTTTTACATAAAATAAAGGCATCTTTTACTCCCTTGAATCGAAACTTGCTTTAGAAATGACCATAAATTAGGCTTATTATCCATACCTAAGCATGCTGTTGAGTCAGCATTAGGTATTAGTCCTTCTCCACATTGGCAAGCATGTCCACCTTGTCTATTGATGCAACGTCCTCCACTGCAGATACGTGGATTGTCTGTACATTCATCAACATCCACGCACGTATGGCCATCCAGTTGCAAAGCAAAGCCGGGGCTACGACAAAAAGGAGGTTGTTTTATATTATGACAATTCTATTTTTTAGCACAAGTTAATATCTTTTTTTATTGTGTTAACTGTCAATTCTTGGTGGAAAGACTGATAATGCTCGTGATGAGCGAAACCGGTCCCGATCATTATAAACATTTGGAAGTAGTACAAATGAATTGTGTTTTGTTTTTTAAAATACAAGTTAATATAGCAATACATTTACACTACTTATTTATATTATAATGCCAAAAAAAAAACACTTTTGGAATATATAGTGCGAATTGTTTCGTTCAACTGAAGTTGGCACCATTTTCAGAACACCTAGTTTAACAATGCCATAAATCTAACGGGCAAAAGAAAAGCATTTTCGTTTTTAAATTCCATGCCCTAAATGCATATATCCTTTACTTTGTTATGTGGTAGATCTAAATAACATGCGAAATAATAATCTCAAAAACTTTATGCTTCCTTTTTTCCAAAGATAGATAAAATTATACCTACAGGCATGCACAAGAGTAGCTTCCAGGTGTGTTAATGCATTCACCATCACAATGGGCGCGGCTCTCCTCGCATTCGTCGATATCTGAAAAAGAACAAGCTTAATTAGAAATATCCAGTTTTGTAGTGGAGATTTTATGAGAGCATGCGCTGTATATACTCTGCTACATTTGTAGAGGTAATGTTTAACCTCTTATTAAATCAGACATCAAATGCTTTTTCGTCAAATAATATTGTAAATACATTTTCATTTTAGTTCACTTTCAATACTATATAGGAATATGTTATGGGGGATTAAATACGGATGTAAATATACAATAGTGCATTACTGTATACCTTCTACGAAATGAACGATTACAGCACTGGATATATCAGTCCTATAACTAACACTTTCATAATTATTAAATAATTGCAACAAATAGGTATAGAATACTAGTTATTTCAAATCACTTGTACCTTTACAATGTGATTTAAAATCGGTTTGTGTATAGCCATCATCACAAACACATTGATATGTCCCCATCATGTTTTCACAGACACCATTGGAGCAGATTCCGCTTGTCCTAGAGCACTCATCGATGTCTTTGCACGACTTCTTGTCGGGAGCTAGCTCGTGACCGGGAGGGCAGTCGCATTTGAAAGAACCTTGCGTATTGATACAGCGACCTCCTCGGCAGAGTCCAGGCGTATCGCATTCATTTATATCTGAAAATTATACACACTTTATCAAACATATATAATTATATATAGTTGGAATCTGTTACCGAGAGAAGAAATCTTTTATAATAGTCAAAAGCTATAATTCTTATCTGTAAAAAAATAAACATTTTACATACCCATGCAGACTTTCATCATGTTGTTGCTGGTGTAACCTTGGAAGCAATCACATTGGAAACTTCCTTCAGTGTTACGACAAGTACCATTCCCACAAACTTCATGTACAATCTCACACTCATTTACATCTGTGAATTAGAAGAAATGTGAAATTATTGACCTAAATTAACAAGTGGAAAAAGCCAACAAGTATAACAAGAAAACAAGAGGATTTTACGCACTATTCCGGAATCGGGTGTAAACTTTTTCACAATTGGCATGTCCACTGTGATAGGCAAACAAGATATGATACATACCGATGCATTTGAGCTTGTTTTCATCCAGTTCATATCCTTTGTTACATCGACAGCTATAGCTTCCGACGGTATTCTTGCATCGTCCGTTCTGGCAAATTCCAGGAAATTCAGTACATTCGTTGATATCTATTCTTTCAATGAAACCTTCACCCTTGGGGCACAGCTCAGCAAAAGATGTGGAGCCTGAGGGAATAAAATGTTATGATTATTTAGTGAAAGATATCATCTCTTATTTTAAATGACAGTGCCATAATGTGAGACTAGTCATTATGAGAAAATTTTGAAGTGTATTATTGTATGGTAAATAAATGAGCTTACCAGGTCTGGGGCACGTTTCACACTTATCACCACCCCAAGCTTTACCGACTGGGGAACAGCAGCACATGACTTTGCTGAAGACACCTTCTACAGAATGGGTGCATTGACCGTGCTTGTGGTCCGTGTAACAGGTCTCACGTCGCATATCTTGGCAGCGGGATCCTTTCAACAATTCAATTAAAATTTTATTGATGCTTTATAGAGTTATTGACAACACAGTAACATTTACATTAAGAGTTGAGATCTAAAAATTATCTGTATTAAAACATTACCTGTTGAATCCAAAGTCAATCCAGGAGGGCAAGTGCAGGTATAACTGCCTTCTGTGTTGATGCATGCACCGCCGCCACGGCAAATGTCAGGATTCAATGAACACTCATCAATATCTGAGCATGATTTTCCATCCAACTGCAAACAAAAATAGGAAAATATCAGTGAGCCACTGTAACACGTTTTTCATATAGAAACATTGGTTTCACAGTACATAGGAAGCAGAACAAAAACATTTTTTGTTTGGCAATCATTTCACATTCGAAACGAAATCGAAAAATCTTGAAAATTGACTAAAAGAAAAGAATTTGGACACACTGTTTAACTGTTATAGTTTGTATTTGGCAGTTCTTTGCAGTGTCCATATTTAGACACTTTCTGTTATATTTTATTGGTTATTTTAGCTTTCCTTCTCTTTTCTTCTATACTTATATACAAACAGGTCTGTCATTGTAGCAAAACTTGACATGCTTTATTCTTTCTTTTATTGGACTTGAGATACCTTATCAATCCATTGGTGCCATCTAAATTTTTTTGTGTTCTGGTCACAATTTCAATCCAAACATCATCAGTCAGTCCTGTAATATCTAGCCGTATTGGGTAATTCTTTGCCATGAGAGCTTTATTATGTCATTACTGTTTCAGCTTATATATATTATGTTGAATTAATCAGTGGATTTCCGAGATGTTGTTGTACATGTTTCTATTTTGAAATACACTTTCTGCAGGGACTCCATTTAGTGACATTTTGGGTTCCCCCCCTGAATTTGAAGGAACTTACATTATTTATCCCTTGCTGCGAATTTACAAACTGACAATTTCCCCCCAACCCCAGACAGAAGCTGAAATAACATCCCTCACTTTGTATATCACTTGTACAGGATCTTAAGAATGATCTGAATCTACATTAGGGCCTCATCTAGTCCTTACATCAAGAATATTTCTGGAGATATTATGTTATCAATGATCGTTACATGGTCAATTTCGTTGATTGTCATAAATATATATAACATAAATTATTTTTCATTCAAAATTTTACTAATCCAAAATTAAATTCTTACAAATCCATACATATTTTTTTTATTTGTGGCTTTCCTATGATTCACTGAGCCACATTGAAAATTTATGTTAAACTAAAGCCTTAGCAAATCAATAAGTGGTTTTTAAATACCTTTGCAAATCCTTTTGGACAGTCACAGATTGATAGGTCACAAGCCTTACAGGGGGAGCCCCACGCAAGACCAACTGTGCAGCAGCACTCCTGGCGAAGCACCAGTCTCGGGAGACTTGATTCACATTTCCCATGGATGAGACGTGTCCAGCACGAGCCTTTGCGGTTATCTAAAAAATGTTTGTAAAACAGCAATTCATTTAAGTGAGCATGTATTATTTTGGTGAAAATTGATAAATGTTGTATAAATCAATCAATATGTGTCATGGGTTTAATGTGTGTAACTGTCAATTCTTGGCGAAAAGAAATTATATGTTTAAAATAAAACACAATTTGCTTTGTACTACTTACATATTTTTTATAATGATATAAAACGGTTATGATCATTATAAAAATGTGGAAGTAAATAATACAAAACAAATTTATTGTGTTTTATTTTTTAAATAATATGAAATGTATTTTGGCTATACCATTTGTAGAAAAAAATTTGAATTCATAGCAGGTTATGAATAAATAATATGTAAAGCTATAATATTTTGAATTTATAACTCAAATCCTACAAATTATTTTTAAATACACCTATTTCAAAAAAAAAGGCAGATGTGTTACAATAATGCAATCTTGAAAATTAAAATTTCAATCATAAAATTCTTGATAGAATTAATCGTTTGACAATGTTATTTTCATATATTTGATCAATACACGGTATAATTATTGTTTGTGATTGAAGGAACAAATATTCAAGCTCGATTTCAAAGTGTGACGAAGAGTCTACGACCAATTTACAATGATGCTTACCCAAGCAGACCATCCCAGTATTATCGAGTACAAATCCAGGTTCGCAGTCGCATTCATACGATCCGTGAGTGTTAGCACACTGCCCATTGATACAGGCATCCTCCATGGCGCCTTCTTCACACTCGTCCACATCTTCGCAGTTCTGAAGCTCTGGATCATGCGTCGTTCCCGGAGGACAGATGCACTGGAAGCTACCAGGGTTGTTGCGGCACTGACCACCAGCACATAACTGAAAAATAAATTGCAAAACATTGTGTACTTTGAAAGATAAGAAAAGTATATTATGATATCGATGGTGTTTTGGCCAATTGATGTGACCCTCAAAATTGAAATTATTCAGGTGAGAGTAAAATTGTTTTTATTGAAAACATTATATGGTGAGTTGCATTATGAATCTTTGAAATGCACTCCTGTAAATTTTCATGTTTGCAGATACGGGATTATACTTTGGGAGTGTCGAATATAATAGTGGCTTACATCAAGTGTCAGAATTTTTAACCGTAAAACCAATGTAAAATGATATTTCCCTTCCAAAAGTAATCACTTTTAAGCTGTTAACTGTCAATTCTTGGTGGAAAGACATTATATTTTAAAAAATAAAACACAATTCATTTGTACTGCTTCCACATATTTATAATGATCAGGACCGGTTTCGCTCATTATAAAAAATATGTAACTTGTGCCTTCATTTTTACACTCAATTTTATGTAAATAAGCCTGTTATGTTTGTATTTTTATCAGTTGATAATGCTCGTGATGAGCGAAACCGGTCCTGATCATTAGAAATATGTGGAAGTAGTACAAATGAATTGTTTTATTTTTAAAAAAAAAATTCCAAAAGTAAGTCAATTTATTTTTCTAATTTACATCATTTGGCCGAGACCTGTTCCATCGTCTTTAAAATGAGATCCTATCATTAACTCATTTTCGTATTTATTGAGGGTTACATCAATTGGCCAACACACCATCAATATATCGTCATTTCCATTGCAAAATTGTGTATATGCATATGCGTTTTTCACCCTTTGTATTATAGATACTCACTTTTTTTTTACAAACATGTGGAAGTAGTACCAAAAAATCGTGTATTATTTTTAAAATATTATTAATACTGCAAAAATCATCCTTGAGTGCATACAAAATAATACAACTGACAAAAAGTAATAAGTTTATATATTTAATGTTAATTATGTGTTTTTTACTATTGTTTTAGTAAGTCATTTTTTTAACTTTTTTTATGCTCCCCTGAAAAATTGAGATTTTGCAGATATACAATTTTACGATGAAAACGACGATATGTTAAAAACGAATAGATTTTTCATTGATGGTTTATGGTTTGCAATGAAATAAATTTTAAGGTTTCATTATAATGTAACTTTTACTTTGAAATATTAAAATTAACACATTTTGAAAAATTTGGTACATAATTTCATAAATTTGTGACACAATTGGCAGATATTTTAGAATCATTGACAATAAATATACTGCTGAATGTAAAATGTGAAAAGCAAATCCAACTCACCGATTCTTCCATTTCACATTCATTAATATCAGTACAGATCTTGCCCGTAGCATCTACTTGGTATCCGGGATTGCATATACATCTATGTGACCCCATCAAGTTTTCACAGGCACCGTTCTTGCAGACGCCTGGATTCTGGGTACACTCGTTGATATCGTTCCCATTGAAGGTAATACCCGAGCCGTGGGGACAGAGAGTCAGAAATTCTTGAGTTCCTGGTATCGGACAGGCTTGGCATACGGTTCCCCAGCCCATCGGATGACCGGTTATAACTGTACAGCAGCAGCAACTTGATTTGGTTACGGCTGTCAATGTCGGGTTCAAGCATTGGCCATCTTTGTATTGCGAATAGCAAAGATCTCTTCTGTTATCTGGAATGTAAAAATTTGTATGTCACTATCTTAAAGTTGACAGGTGAAAGATATGTTATTATGAACAATCTACGGTTGGAATTGAAATTATAATGAAAACTAAAAAAATGTTAACATATTTTCAAGCCACGAAGTGAAAAGTTCTTGAAATTTCAAGATTTCAAAATGTTATTTCATTATAATGTCTAGACAAACATAGATTGATGGAACTTAAGCTTCATAACTATTTTATTCAAAATCTTTATAAACTTCCTGTAATGAGTTATTACATTATGAAGAGGATTAATCAAAAAAATAAGAAATTTAAAGATAGTGGACATGACTGTAACCTTTCTGGTTAGACATGCATTTTGGACAGTCACATGGACTAATAAATAAGATAACATCATCTCTGGGAAAATTATGTATTATAAATAAATTGAAGTGTTGTAAGTTGTAACCTAGTACGATAAGCTAGTATACTTTGTAAAACTTGATGGAGGAACTTACCTAGGCAAGATCTACCGTCAGGTCCGAGGTTGAATCCTTGTGAGCATTCACACTTGAAGCTTCCTTGCGAATTGATACACTTTCCACTTTGACAGGGACTGCTCAAACACTCGTCATTGTCAATGCAGTGTTTACGGTCAGGGCCGATTTTGTAGCCGGAATCGCATACACATTGGAAGGATCCTTCGATATTTACACATTTTCCATGGTCGCACATATCTGGTTTTAAAGGTTTTCAAGTTTATTAAGCAAATGCAGAATTGATTGTTTTAGAGACACTGTGTAGGTCCAAAAATAGGTAATTCAATGATACCCGAAAAGGATACAAATATGTTCACTTTGTAATCATACTAATAATTGCACACATATTACATAGAATGTTACATCTGCGTTAGTTATTTAATTCGGAAATATTGGTTTTCAGTAAATCAATGTTGAATATTAAACAATGTGTTGTTAAATACAGTAAATTGTATGTGAATCTATTTATAAGATTTCTATATGAAAAGCTATTATTTTTCCATTTCTTATGGTTTTATGGCACAGGTGCTTTTGAAGAGAACTTTTATTTCAATAAATATCTTGTGTTTTGCCGGTATGGTAGAGCCATAAATTTTAACAATATTTCTATTAGCCTGAAAAAGGCTCTTAATATAAGAGCCCACGGGTTCATAATAAATAAAATGCTTTATCTATGTAAGACATGTTGGTACTTAGTGCCTTGTTGAATTATGAAATGAAATATTATTAAATATTGTAATAATTATTGTCGTAATCACCATTGTTTGTAACATAGGTTATAAAAAATATATGGATTTAAAAAATATAAAGATTTTCAGAATTACATAATTTATATAACAACTTACTCAAATTTAAGCATTCATCAACATCAACACAGAAAGCTCCATCTTCTGACTCAATAAACCCGTTCATGCAGCGGCACTTGTAATTGCCGGGTGTGTTTTCGCAACCGCCATTAAGACAAATTCTTGGATTCTCATAACACTCATCGATATCGATGCAAGCTCGTCCGGTTGTGCTGAGTTTGAATCCATTTTTGCACTGACATTTGAAACTGCCGTTCATATTAATACATTTTCCGTTGGCGCACATTCCTGAGAGAGCGCATTCGTCTTTGTCTGTGCACCGTTTTCCATCGTTAGACGCGTCAAATCCTGGCGGACAGATACACTCAAAGCTGTCATTGAGATTTTTGCATTGGCCTCCATGGCAATATCCCTTAGCACATTCATCAATATCCAAACACACCGGCCGACCGTCAATGTCGTCCAATTCAGCCCCTTTAGAGCACTCGCAGTCATATCTGAAATAAAATATTCAACTTATATTATTTTACCAAAAATTTAAGCCTGAGTTTCATAATTCAAAATGTACGACTAAATTTCGAAGAGTTTTTAGTGTTAAAAGATTTAGATATATTTAACAAGGGGCTACAATATCGCCATGACCAAGTGGTAATGTTCCTTGACTTCACCGCTGCTTCATGCTAACATGCTCGAACCGTGAATGGACATTTTCATATGTTGATTTATAAATTTGTGTCAGGCCTGTAGCCAAGTGATCAATATCGTAGTCTTCGGCTGCCATGCCCACAGGTACAAATACCAGCACAGACTCTTTCATAAATTGTTTTTCCGATTTATGGATTTGTGTTCTAGGCATGGATGTTTGTAATGTCTAAATTCCCTCCCACCCTCTAATTCTAAAAACGCTAACACTTGTATGATTCATGCCCCATCATTCTACTCAAATCTTTTCGGAAAAATGAGGTTGAGCAACTGAGTAACAAGTAGTTCTCTTAGAACAATTTCTGTTAGCTCCATTAGGGATCCATATGTTCCACATTGAGAGCGGATATGATTTTTTTAAATCCAAATGCACAGATGTTTATGATTTTTAACCCCTTTGCCCTTCCCAATCCTAAAAACGTAGAGAAAGTGACAAACTAACAACTAGCCTTCTCCTAATCTCGTTGTCTATTGTATAACGTTTTAAGAAATGTTGCATTTCGAACAATCTGGATGGAAATAGCATAAATACATTGCTCGATAAGAATAATTCAAGGAATAGAGATACTAATTCAAGAATCACTGAATAATACATTTCTTTTCTAACTTTTCCTTTATTTGATTATTAGGTAAAAATACTGACCCATCTTCAGCATCAATTCTTCCTAATCCACAAATGGTTACGGATGTTTCGGGTTCATTCCCGGTGTAGGACGGTTTTCATAGATTGATCTTTCAATCGATTTATGGATTTCTGTTCGTCCATCTGCCATATCCTCCCTCCCACCAATCCCATCCTCACGGGGGCGTAACGAGAGCGATTAGCTAACCACTAGTCCTGTCATAGCCGTATCCTTCTATCCCTACTCTCTTCGAAAAAAGAAAAAGAGGTTGAGCAACTGAGTGACAAGCAGTTCTCGTAGAAAAAATTCTGTCAAGATACCTCCATTAGGAGACCATATGCTCCACATTGGGAGGCGGACATGGAAAAAAAAAAAAAAATGTATTTGAACTTATATGATATGATAAAATAAAAATACTGACCCATCTTCAGCATCAATACATCTTCCTAATCCACAAATGTCCTTTCTGAAGAGACATTCATTAACTTTGTAGGCTTCTATTGGGGGCTCTGTGGGGTTGAAAACATTCATATCTGTATCGAATCCATTGTGCCATATCCCTCCACCCCCTTCACTGCCACCGTGAAGATGGTCGCGTCCTCCCGGTCGGATGCCTTCTGGCCCGCTTTTGGTCCCCGTACCTCCCCACCACTTTCTTCCCACCTCCGATGCTTGTCCATATGCAGAGACTGTTGTAGTCCGCTGAAATCACAATTCGAATAATAAATATGTCGATTAACTTGATACATTTTGATAGTTACCATAAACTATCGGGTATATTCACAAAGGGGTGCGTAATATAAAATTGAATAAACTTATTGTGAGGCATTGTTACGAGGTGTGTTTTGAATTCTCAGATTGGTTTGCCAAACATGCCACATCTCAGTTCTACAAAAGGTTTGTCAGTGGCTTGTTAAAGAATAGATTACAAGGAAAATCTACAGTTTGACGTTTTTAAAATAATATTGTAGTATATTAAGAATTTTTGTGTTGATTAATGTGAATGTGTTTTGCAAAAATGACAAATAGCACTAACGCTCCTTTCACCAAGTTATTGTTTTAACGCTGCTAAATTTTTTTGAATCAACAAACAGTAATTTTTTTGTATAAAAATCTATGGAATGTAAAATATAATAGAAAGTATTACGTTCTCCAGGTAGTGGGCAAGGGTCGCAATAGTCTCCCCATCCTCTTCCCATATTCTTGCCGCAGCAACAATCTCTGTTGGATAGTCTCATTGGAAGACTGTCTGAACAATCGCCATCGTTGGATCGGTGAGTGAAACAGGTGCCCAATCTTCCATCTAAAATAAATCAAAATATTGAGCTTTGTAAATTATCAGTTAATGTAACAATAATAAGTTAAAATATTCCCAATATATCCTGAGACACTAGAACGACGCCAAGCAGAAACCAAAAAAAGATATCATCCCATGCAATGACAAAAAATATAAATTATTTATATACATCCCGTCTATACAGGTCTACAGGAAGAATGGGGACTTATTTTCAGGGCTGTGGAGTTGTTTAAAATCCTACCGAGTCCGAAAAATTAATACAATCATAATTTCACCATAATACATCCAACCTTGCAAAGGTGTTATTAACAAAGTTAGTATATTTATTCACAAACGTTAACTTCTAAAAGAAGTTGCTATCAGCCAGTTTCTAAGAACTCTTTAGAATACTACTAATCATGGCTCTAGCCCCAACTTTACAGCCTTGCCTTACTTATTTCCTATCACTTTCAGCCCCGACCCATATCAGGGAAAATTATCCCTCTATAACTATGAAAACACTTTGTTAATAAAATTAATCTTTTTATAATTGTTTAAAACATTAAATCCATTTTTGTATGATAAATATTGCCAGTATTCTCCTTTCATTTTGAAATTCATTTCATTTTAATTAGAAAATTAAAACATTATTTTAGTAATCATTGTAAGCTATACTCATCTAAAATTCACGAAATAAATAAAATAAACAGCAAAATACTTACCAATACAAAATTTCTTATCAGGACTTTGTATGAAGTGTGGGTTACACAGGCAGTAATATGATCCTTCAGTGTTCACGCATTTACCATTCTGTAAACAAAGAACATAATAATGTAAGTTATAAACTTCCTTGAAAGAAAATAAAAATTTTCAGTCTGACTAAATGCGATAAGAAAAATTGTGTTTAAAGGATCATATTCAATTTGCGGGCATTCCAATGAATAAGTCGCGTCATCTTTGAATACTCTAGCAGTAAAATTATGTACATAACATGCCATTATATAGCTGCATTTCAAAATTAAAAGAATACCAGTTTTTTTTAGTAAAAAAATTTGGCATTTCATCCTATAATTGCTAATGAGTCAGCTATGATATTTTGAAATCGCAATATACTGAGGTAAACCTGGTGCGATTTTTTTAAGTCACATGATATCAACTGGAGGAGGAGAGACATTACAAAAAAATCTAAATTTGTTATTGATCCATCAGACCTCATATTGGTAGAGTAATTTTTTTACCACTGCACCACCAAAGCCGACATTGCTATATAAATTCTAAGCTGTGGAACTAGAGTTAGATGTAGAGTTACGTAACAGTTGAATTGATTGTGTGAAATAAAACTATAGTAGGATGGGATGACGTGAAAAGTTGGACTCCTAATGGAGCAGCTCAACAAAAGTCATTCTAAGAGAATTGGTTGTTATTCAGTCTCTCAACCTTTTGATAGAGTAAGGATGACTCAAGGATAGTATGAGTAATTAGTTTATCGCCCTCGCTATGCCTCCCTTTTAGGATCAGGTGGGCGGGACAGAATGAAGACATCACAGGCATCCATGCATTTGAATGTAAAACCATGGATCAATTTATGGAAGGGATTTGAGCCCGAGAACACTGCAACCGAAGTGGACGATTATGACCACTCGGCTATAGGCTTACCATGGCGTACGACTTAAAAACTTATATTAACAGTTTCATGTAAGCAATTAAATTTTACCTTGCAAATATCTTCGTCTTCACATTCGTTTTTGTCCTCGCAGTTGTTGGTTTCCAAATTTCTGGTCTGACCGGCAGGACACTCGCAAGAAAATGATCCTATACTGTTAATGCATTTTCCTCCATAGCACAATCCAGGAATTGCAGCACATTCGTCAATATCTATTTGAATTAAGGATAATCAATTAATTGAATTAATACATTTTGTATAATTATGATAGAGCCTCCTAGTCGTAATACAGGGCTCATTAGCTATTTGTGTAAAGTTGAACTGATAAAACTTTTGTGTGTGGCAGCACATGTCTATGGTTTAAGAAGTATGTAGGAAGAATGGGAAGGTTCTCATTAAGCAATTGACTGTGGATGACTGGTGACAATTTTCATTGCCGGCAATAAGCGGCCGCCTGACGGTTTAATGTAAAGCAATTAATAATTACCAATAGAAATTCGTATCACACAAGCTGTCGTTACCGCCAAGTACAAACTCAGAAAAAACACACTAAAATTTCTCGCCATTTTACTGCAAACGAAACCAAGACATAGCACTAGTGTTCTTACAGAGAGTCAACAGCGCACTGATATTAAATGGGCAAAAATGCCACAGATTTTAGCCGTTGAGCTATATTTATCTGAACAATGCCTGTGAGTCATGTAAGATAAGAATTTTAACATACCCAGACATTCTCCAGAACTCAGATTTCGAAGGAATCCAATTTCACAGTCGAGCTGATCGGAGCATTGCTCACACGGATGTCCCCATGCTTTTCCCACGGTGGCGCAGCACAGGTTCTTTGTGCAGACTACTCCGTCCAGCTGATTCGTACACAAGCTGCCTCTGATATCAGTGTAGCAGGGGCCAGTGCGTCTGTCTAACGATCAAAATACAACTTATAAAAATGTTTTAATCTTCGTACATGCGGAATCTCCATGGAGTAATTCTAAAATGGATAATTCGTTTTATATACAGAGTAGTTTATATCTTTTATAGAGCAGGGGTTCACAATGTGTGTCCCGCAAGATTTATGTTAAATCTGTATTATTTTTTATTCTTCATATCGAATATTAAAAATTACATTTAGAATTAAATATTCTCTGGCAAGAATGAATGGTTAGATACTTTGATATTGATAAAAATGCTTTTTCCATAAAATTAAAAAAGTAGCAGAATTTATTTGTCAAAAGCACAATGATCTCTTTGAGTTATGCAATAATAATTTGTTATGTGATATGGCATTCTTGATTGATATTACTGGAATTCTCAATGAGTTGAATATAAAACTCTCTTTAATTATATGATGGCTTCAGAGCAAAAGATTCGACTTATTCAACACCAATTCGATGATGGAAAAGTCATTTTCAGCAGACCATTATAATAGTATATATAAATGAAATACTTGAATCAACTTAGACATTTCAAATATCCAAGTAACATGGATTTTATCAATTAAACTAAAATGTATATAACTTCAAGTTACTAATTTGTCTGATAAATAGTTGTTACTCCCAAGGAAACATTAGAGTTAGTCTTTCTCTTAATGGTTGAAGTCAGTACCTAATTACAGTAGTAATGATAAACAGTTGTAGTATGTCTGATATAGCATTAAACAAATGAAATATAAGTTCACCTATTTCACATCGCTTCCCGCTGAGACCAGTATAGCAAACACATCTGTCAGGCGCAATGCATCTACCTCCATGTAAACAAGGTTCTGTACAGATAGCTGAAATAAGAAAAAAATATTAATGTAATTTTACAAAATGATATCAAAATTTGTCGATGAAATGCCATGGAAGCTTATCTTATGGTGTTTATCTCAACAGAAGTTTTTTCTACGAGAACTACTTTTGTGCTCGAGGGCCTCCCTATCCGATCCTAAAAATGACGCATAGGGAGGCCCTCGAGCTAAAATTCAAAAATCGATTGAAATAACATTTTATGAAATTGTCCCTACTGGGATTCAAGCCCAAAGTCAACGCCGTTGACCACTCGGCTCGGCAACATTCCATAGTTTGATCAAATGCATTCGATGCTCTGTCATCAACAGAATGTAATTAGAAGAAACATCTGCATCGTGTCCCCAAACCGGGTCCTTTACTGTTTTATAATTATGGATGTTATTACAAACATAGTCATGTTTGATGGAAAGATATATCCGTGTATACTACAATATATGGTGTGAATATATCGAGAAATCGGCTTAATACTTACTTTTCCAGCATTTCATACGTGAATATATGAATAACTCATAAAATAAATTGAATAAACCAATGTATTTCGAATTATCAATATATTCACACCATGCACGGTTATAATATAAAGTCCATTATTGGTCAGTTTATGCTGAATGCATAAAAAAATTCTAAGTGCAGTGGGATAATCAGTGTAGCTAAATTTTAATTTTATTATTTTCATTTTGATATAAATCAAAAATAATATAAATTTGAAATATCTCTTACGATCGATGCAGAATTCTCCAGTCCATCCTGGAGCGCAGACACATGTTGCGTTGACGCAGGATCCACCGTTCATACATATTCTTTTGCAACCACCACGATTTCTGTCTGAAAAATATTTGAACATTAAATTTATTAGTTTTCTTTTTACAGGTTGCTTTTTTTTTCAATCTAAAACCACATCCATTTGTTAATAATAAAAATCATTTAATATTTTTTTCAATTGACTCAGTTGAAAGAGTTACTATCTTACTTAAATATGGCACTTGTTTTTTCGACTGTAACTTTCAGGGCTAACATTTTTGACTATGCAGCTCTTGTTCAGCATTTAATTTTCATTGTAAGCTCATACGCAACATACTATATATTTATGGAGCCATTTTAAATTCACAAAAATCAACATGACATTGATTGGCATTTAAATAGGGCTATAGAACAAGAGGGTAAATACCAGTGGGCGACATCTATGTCATGCATGCTACTAGGTGGCACTTGAAAGCTTTTTTGATGGCACATCAAAAAAATGTTTTTTTTAATAGTAATGAATAATTATAATTCCCAAGTCTAATGACTGCCAGCGATGTTTAGCCTAGTGTTATTATGTCAGACTATATCATCTATCCTTATCTACAAGTGTTTGCAACACTTAGGTGCGAAGAATAAGAAATAGTTTGATGTGTCGGCTTCCAAATTTGAACGACAAAGATTCATTAATGTTTATATTTTTATATAAATTCAGTATCTTTTTATTGGAGAGTTTATTATTGCAAATAAACTATGTGTAAATAAAATTGAGCACCATAAGCAAGCCAACGACGTTGAATATTCGACCACTAAGTAAAAGTACCACTTTTCTATTTGTGGAGTCAACCATATTTGCTTTGCGACAGCTCAATAATTGATTACATAAGCAAGCATTCGAATAATATTTGGAATACTGACTTTGCATATTGTTAATGCTGTGAGGATTACATGATGCTGCTTCGTATCCTCCTTCGCATCGACAAATATTTGGCTGGATACATTGACCAGGACCACCGCAAGTTCTCGGGCATAGAGCTGAAATAAATCATTACATAAAACATAGTAAATATTCACATCAGAACGAATTTATTTTAGCATAGAGGTAGACTCATAATATTGTGCACTTCAAGTAATGTTTTGGATTTTCATTTCTAACAATAATTGGTGATTGTTGACCATACATTGCTGCCCAATCACAAAATATAATTATGAATATAATGTGTGAAGAAGTGTGACATCTAGCAAAAAAGTATTCAACTACATATTTATGTTCCAAAACAGTTCACTGCAAAAACAGCGATGTTTCAAACCAATATTTAAATATCAATTTATCCCAAATAGTCTGTTTATGAAAAAAAAATTATATTAAGAAGTTTTATCTCTGATTAGACTACAAAGATGAAGCAAAGAAAAACGGAAGATGAAAACCGTGAATTTAAATTTGAAAGTACCGAGAATTTCGCGTTTATTCAAAACTTAAATGGCCTCCCCCGACCTGTCTTATTTGTCAGGAAATATTGGAACGTATCAAAAAGTCTAATTTGGAGACACGCTTTAGAACTAAACACGCGTCACTTACCACTAAATATCCTGTTGGTGATGCAAGGAAGAAAGCAGTTGAGGAACTTCAGAAGGGTTAAGAAAAATCAAGTTCTGTATTTAATTACTGGATGTAATCTTTCAACAATGTTAATATTGCAAGCTTTGTGGTTAGCCAAGAGCTTTTTTTTTTCATCTCCGCTCCCAATGTGGAGCATATGGTCTTCTAATGGAGGTATCTTAAATTTTTTTATGAGAACTGCATGTTACTCAGTTGCTCAACCTCTCTTTTTCGAAGAGAGTAGGGATAGAAGGAAAGGGCTAAGACAGGACTTGTGGTTAGCTAATCGCTCTTGCTACGCCCTGTAAAGATCGGATGGATGGGAGGGAGGACTACGAACGGAAATCCATAAATTGATTTAAAAATCAATTTACGAAAACCGTCCGCACCGTGAAAGATGAAAGAGTCAAAATGTCTTCGACTATAACCAAGCAGCAAGTCGAAGATCTTAAATTGGTTTCAGCTTTATCACCAGTAGTTGACGAGTCTTGCGACATAAATGATACAGAGCAAGTTTCACTTCTTGCAAGATTTATTTCATCTACAGGTCCTAAAGACGAACTTATAGAATTATCGCCACTCAAAGGTCAAACAGGTGGATAGGATATTGTAAAACTGTAATTGAGTGCGTGGAAAAACATCATATTCCACTCGATATAATTGTGTCGCTTTCAACAGACGGGGCGAAAAGTATGACCAGGGCCTAAGATAAAAGTTTCTAGGTATTTTGAAAGAAAAAATGAATCATGAGAGACTTGCTTACCATTGCATCATTCATCAAGAGGAACTTTGTGCGTAGACATTTCATGAAGAAATTTACAAAATTATGGTATTGGTGATTAAGATTATCAATTCTTTAAAGCTGAAGCTCTTAATCATCGCCGATTTAAAGATTTCATAATTGAAATGAAGAGTGAGTACGCAGATCTTCTGCTGCATAACAAGGTATGTTGGTTATGAAGAGAGAATGTTTTAAAAAGTTTCGCTTCCTTATTAACATAAATTAAAGCATTTTTCCTCGAGAAGGGTGTTCATTATCCAGAAGTAACGGACAATCAGTAGATCCAAAAAATTTTTGCTTGGGTCAGAATTTTATTTGAAAGATTTTTCTGCATTCTATAAGATGATAAAGCTTCACAAGCGATCATTTTTGTATAAAATAAGTCAAAAGATGCCTTTAGTGTCATAATGTTTAAGACCAGTATAGGAAAGATTCTGGCCAGGGATGTGACGTGGTCACAGCTGCTAAGCATTCAAATGAGGTAGAATGCAATATAGCATTTTTATAAAAAACATTTTTAGCGTGATATGGTTTCAATATAATCCACTTACGCACTACGCATAGTGTGGTGTGCGGCTTTGTCGTCCACCCTGGACAGCATTGCGTGCGATTAGTTCTCGATAAACAAACATTTGGTCTGAAACAAAGAAAAACAACTATTATAAACAACAATAATATAAAACACAAAGTACTATGTTGTTTCGTTATATTATTTCAATGTGATTCAAAAATCTCTTAAAATAAAAAAGATTTCAGGAACATATAAAAGGCTTATAATTGCTAAAAAATTTTATTACTTATGCATTATTTAATGGAATAGGAACACAGCTTTGTACAGAGTAACACAACTGATTTGTAGGTCGGCTCAGCAAGTCAGTAAATATTCTTGCTGATTAGTATCAGCATCATCAGCTTTGACTTGACTTAAAATAAAATAGATGCAGGCAGAGTAAGATCAACAAAAATGGTGGCAGATGGCAACTGTTGGTTAATTTCTGGTTGGTTTGCCAAAAGTACTGTTTCTCAGTTCTAGAAAAGGAAAATTTTGCTTTTATTAAAAAATCTTCCATAGGAGGGTTCTATAGTTTCATTTTTTTCTAATAGATAAATTATTTTGAAACTTGTTTGGGGGAAAATAAATTAATAAACTCCATCAAAATGACATTCAATATTACTAAGAATTATAGTTCTCTGTGTTACTAATACTGCAGTAAGTGCTGTTGTTTAAATTCACTTCACAAAACTAGAATGCAGTAGGTATGCAATTTTATCGTTTACATTCAATAGAAGACAGCATAAACAGAAGAATTTGCATAAAAACAGTACCATAGATAACCCGAAAATTGGAAAGATTATTGGTACAACAATACAAGAAATTGGTAACTATAGGAAATAATTTACAAAATAAATGAGCTAAAATCAGACTTAGTGTTCACATGACAAATTCACTTTTGACCTAGATATTTAAACTTTTTAAATTTTATTTATAAATTTCTTATCTACTTGTGTTTCGATGCTCTCTCATTTCTCTTATCTTTATTACAATAGATTTGTTTGCAGATTCTACAAAAAATATAAATATAATAACAGGTACTTATGAGTATAAGTTCTTCTTTACAGATTTGTTTGTTTTTTTATGTTAAACATGACAGACAAATAAATAAAAATGGCAGAATAACTATTTCGTGTTATTGGCTTACAAAAGCTTCTAATTCTTAGCTGTGAGAGATAAGTGGTCCAAATATACAGCAAACTGATTGATTCTTTTATTTATTATTGCTATTAGGTAGGTATCTAATTCAGTTCAGTGTATTTTTCTAACTGACAAAGAAACTGTAGCGCATATTCCGATTACTGCAACACATCACAATTGTTTGAGGAGGGCTGGCCAAAAATGTGAAATAGTTTTGACAGCAGGAAATTTTTGTGACGAAATGTGATGGTGGGGGAGAAGCGTCAAAAAATATTTAAAATTGTGTGGAGCCATTTCTAGATGAGCGACAACCCTCGTGTATTAAAATGCGAATAATTTCATTTTTTATAAGCCCATCTTTCTAGATTCTAGTTCAGATCACAACGCGTTCATCATAAATGCAATATATAGTTCCAAAACCACGGCTCCAGAAATTTCACAACTTGATATTTATATTTCTAATATACAGGGCTTTTTTTCCATTGAACGCGGTGGAACGGCGTTCCGGCACCTTTTTTCACAGTATTTTTTATTTTTTTTCAAAATTTCAAAATCAATTGGACGAAACAATGTTTGATACATGCTCTGAATTCTATTCCCATTTCTTCAAGTGAATGTGAACGCGGGTTTTCGCAAATGAATCTAATTATTACCCCAATAAGAGCTTCGTTGAACACCAAAACAGTTTCGGCACTCTTGTTCATCAAACTCGTAGGACCACCTTTGACACTTTTCGATCCTTCAAAATATGATCGGTGGTTACTCAAAGGAAGCCATTCGGCCATAGACACTAACACCAAGAAAAGAAATCGAGACGATTTGCCAGACGAGAATTGGACAAAACTTTGGAAATCACGATAAACTTTTATTCAAATACATACATTATGTATGTATTTACAATTTTATTTTAAATTTAGTTTTAGTTGCATATTTCAAATATAATGTTTGTATTTGATTGTTTCTTTAACTCTAGATATAACATGTCTAAAATAAAAACTAAATCTAAAAAAACGTCTTTTTTGTGCGCTTCGTGACACAGGAAAAGCTGCTTTGAATTTCATTTAAATGATATTTGAATACAGTTTTATTTAGTAAAAAAGCTTGAAATAAAGTGAGTTTTAAAAAAAAAGCCTTTCCAACATGTCATTTTAAAGGATTTAATTTTTCACGGAGATATTAAAATGACATTAATATGGTAGAAATAAAGTTCAACGAATTAATTTTCAATGTATTTTTGTTTTTAACCATGTCCGCTCCAAATGTAGTTAATGTGATTTACTTATGGAACGAGAACTGACTGTAATACAATTGCTCGACGTATATTTTCGGATAGGGTAAAGACAGAAAGATCGTGTTAAGGATTGATAGTTAATAATAGGGACCCATTATCACGTAAAGCAGTTGTTGCATAGTTGTTAGGAAATACATATTTTATATTAGTACGTATATTCATTTGGGTAGCGCTCAAGCCTCTTGAATTATCTTGACTTAATACTATGACACGGGTAGCCAATAATATACCATTTCCAATGGCCATAAAATAATCCGGGTCAATGGAAAATAGAGGAAAATTTGAAATCCATTTTATTCTCACAATCCTGAAAATAGAGGTAAATTCAGGAAAATTTAGAGTCATTTCATTAGGTACTTTGAATTAATTCAAATAAGAAACTTCTCGTAGAAGGTCAATAGACTCTTCCATAAAGCTCAGGGCCGTTTTAAGGCATTTTAAAACCATTGTCGTATACCAGACTAACTATTATAATAAACTATATTCCCTAAAGAAGAAATTATACGAAGCTCAGTTGTATTTTTATTTATCATGAAACAAAAAAACATATTTTTCCGAATATTCGTGCAAGGAAATCAGTAAGTAGGTAAAACATATTTTTTAATTGTCAGGGAAAGTCTAATATATTGAGTTTAAACCATAGATCCCACACACAGTCGGTTTTGACGAAAAAAAGAATAATGATTGTCGATGGAACTATTCAAATTGACGTAATGAATAATTATCCAGCTTACATAATTCAGACAGCAAGTGTGTAACGAGTTTTTTTCTTCACAAAATATAAACCGTTTTTAATTTTAATAAACCTGTGTTATAATTGAGTTTTCATTAAAACCCATAGACTAACGGAAACAGCCGTCTAATTTCGCCACACTACTGAACGAGTTTGACAACACCCATTCTTCATTACAAAATATTTTTTTTATATATACAATAGTTTGGCGGAGAGGATATTGACGAGGTGATAATGATCGTTTAAAATACTTAACCTTACCAAGTTTATTGTTTACAAGATTGTGAATAAATTGCACAAACCTCCTATTCATAAAAATTAAAAATATTTTGAGAAGATTACAATCAGATATCATTTCTCTATTCGTAATCCATTATTGAATTGAAAAAACCAATCACTACATTTAAAAGTTGCTAATTCCCTTAGATTGAATTAGGTATGAATGGATGTCTAATGAAAGCATATTTTTTAAAAAAGATGATGGCTTTAAGTTATTTCTTTTCTTAATTAGTTATCAAAATAAAATATGGCTTTAGTTGAGATGAACTTATTTATTAAAAACACCACTGGCGCTCTCTACAGTAGACGATTAGTTGAATAATATTAGGAGTTCAATCAACTGAGACAACTAGTTAAGTAAATTGCAAAACAACTTTGATCATTAATAAATCTCATTGAAAGTGTAGCTTTTCCGTCTTCTTCAAAAATATGTAAATTTAATCAATTGTAAATGTTCATAATTTGAAATTTTTCCGCTTCACATCGTAGAAAATTTGGCACACAAGGAATAGTGTCCGTTTTGCCCACATTGCTCCTCCTCTGGCGAGGTCTGTCTTAAGATTACGATATTCTTTTGTTGGGTCCAACGAAATTTCAGGAATTCAGTTTAAACATGGAATTGACCTCTTCGAACCTTTTTTGGAACTAACAAACGGTTTCATTGTAATATAATATTGGTTTCGATGACTGACATCCGATGAAGGTTCTAGAAATATTCATCGAACAGATATTGGATAACGATTCCAATATTGTATACCTTCGTGAATATCTACGTACTTTTTATATACATACATAATATACAAATTATTATTCGCTTTAACTTTACTGTCGCTTTACATTCGGTTGAATATACAGCCGCCATAAGTAAAAAGACAACCATCTGTAAAAGGGATATTTTGAGAACTAAAACTATGATTTCAAACCAGTAAGAAA
This sequence comes from Himalopsyche phryganea, assembly GCA_022494535.1. NCBI lineage: Eukaryota > Metazoa > Arthropoda > Insecta > Trichoptera > Rhyacophilidae > Himalopsyche > Himalopsyche phryganea. The sequence continues at coordinate 2,650,184 of JAGVSL010000044.1, read as the reverse complement.
CAAAAATAAATTATTTCTTTTTAAATAACCTTTTTATTGATTACTTAGAGTCATGGTGATAGATTGGACCCCTGTATAAGTCAATCAAATATTCTCTATGGATTCGGTGTTAACTTTGTGGAAGTTGATTTTTAATATAAAATTAAATTAAAAATTGATAACTAAACCAAGTGGAATAACTAAGTTTTCAATTCTTAATTTAGTTTTATATCAAATCAAATATTCATTTGTACAATTCATTATTCGAGATCTTTGGCACGAGAGTTTGTTATATATTTTTTGCTTCTGATAAATCTCGAGTGGAATTCTTCGATTCATGTATTTTTAATTTACTTGGTAGAACTCCATTATAATAATCTAAAACAATGTATTGTATAAATATGATAGCTGCTATTCATAATGCCGAAATACTTGACTTTACCATATTGTTAAAATTATTGCAATTAATATAATTTAAAATATCGACTGAGGGTGATCGTGGAATTTCAATATCAAATTTACATTGTCGTACACTCGAATGCCTGAATATACCGAAATGTGAAACCCGGTTCGTAAGTGACGAAATACACGGATATGTATGACGTTTGGAAAATTCTAATTTATTATGAGTTTATGGATTATTGAGATTTTGTACACTTCCATGTAGTTTGTCACTAACGACCCGGGTTTCGCCTTTCGGCATCTTCAGGCATTCGAGCACACGAATGGACTCGAACTGAGAGACAGTAAACAGTGTCTAACGTTTATATAGAAGATACAAATGCGACAAATATTATTTACGAGGTAAGATATTATACGTCTGAGAGCCACACTGATACCTGAGTTAAAATTTCGGGAATCGCCCTAATCCTTATTTTGTAAACACCATATTAACAGAGTGGCGAATTGCCACTTTTCAACTTCTTTTAGAAAAACCAGTGATTTTACAATTATAATAGTATTGTGGGTTTTGACGGGATGTAATTCGACGAATGGGTAAATATATACAATCATTCCACATTTAGTGACATCTGTTAGGTGTTTCAACGTATCGGATATAATAGCGGAGAATTAGGAAGGTTCAGCTGCTCATTCAAGATTGGCAAGGAATTTAATTGGGCTCTATTAATTTCCAAAATTTCTTGATAAAATAATTTATGATCCCCCATGTTTTTATGCAACAGTTTAACCCCATCATCCATTCGTGTGCTCGAATGCCTGAAGATGCCGAAAGGCGAAACCCGGGTCGTTAGTGACAAAATACATGGAAGTGTACAAAATCTCAATAATCCAAATTTGATATTGAAATTCCATCAAGCACCCTCAGTCGATGTCTTAAATTATTATGAGTTTATCTCAAATAATGAAAAATATGCTTACGGCTACTTGAGAATTAGCGTTAATGCAAAATATATTGTTTTATACCTCAACAGACATAATATCGTCGTTGTTCTGGAAGAAGACACTAACTGAAAAATACTAGTAATGAGTAATTGGACTTTGAAGTTTGTCAAATGTTTGAAATCCTATACCTTTTCCATTTTGTTAGTTTGTACAAAACTGTTTTTAAGTAAAACTAGAATTTATAAAAATATTTTTGTTCTTTCATTCGGTAGAGTTTGTGACATAAGAAACATTTTGATATAACTAACTCAATATGTCATTTTTTCGATTTAGTGTTTTCATCCAGAACAGCGACTTCATACATTATATATTGTCTATATGACAACTGGATGCTTCTGTACAATATGGTCATTAGAATGTGTATTAGCCATTCACAATATGTAGTAACTTTAATGTCATAATCAGATTCACTTGCATTCATTCTACAAAAGTTAATTACATAAAAATAAAAGTTAAACTCTATTGAAATATTTCCAACATAAGATTTTTACCAGAATGACGACAATATTACTTAGTGTGACTCGTTTGATTTTTTATTTTGACCTATACGTTTTATCGTGTTCAAAATTTAAAATACAAAATTCAACCGAAAGATGTACGTATGTGTGATACCTACTAGCGATTGTTTTAAGTGTAAGATTAGAATTATTGTGGAATTTGCTTAAACAAACAGAAATAGGCTTGAATGATTAAAATACTCATAAATATTATGCCATAATAATTATACTACATTATGCAGATGTGTTCTAAGCGAGTGCAGATAACAGATCGTTCACACTGTACTGGCAGAACCGTATCGGGTGACAGTATTTATAGTAGAATTATTTTATATGGCGAATAAAAAATAACCGCTGTTCAATTCTCTTGTGCTTTCGCGCTATTCGATTGTGTGGTCACAGGCTCGAATTCTCAACGAAAACATTCTTATATTGATTTTTGAATTCGTGTCCCAACATGATCGACATATTTACTCTCATTCTCCGTGTACTATTCTATAAAATATAGCATAGAGAGAATGATTACCTAACTATTTTTCCTTTCCCAGCTTCTCAATACTTACACAGTAAAGAGAGTAGAACGAACGATCTTTATTAATATCGTCTATATTCGTCTTCAAATGGTCACAGAATTTTGGGAGTTTTTGACCTCCCTACCTCCCCACATTGTAAAACCTCCCAAACTAATTGCGTGGGCCCTAGGCCTTAAAAAAGTCCGAAACCGTTGAGTCTTTGACAAGGTACACCTCTTAACAATTATTAAATTCATGCATTAATCTCATTAAATATCCAAAGGGTCCAAAACAGTAATCGCTGGAAAAATACGTTTTGATTGTATAGCTTTTCTATCATGAAACAATACATTTATCACTTGGGACAGGGCGAATTTGTTCAGTCACTTTTTTCATTGAGAATTTTTGGCTGCCCGAGGGTCGAAATTATCCTAGCCAGCGGCATACAGCAAAAACACCACGAAATTTTCCGGTTGCCAGACAGGGGCAGGGTTTAGGGTCAGGTGAATCCGCTATCTATGTGTTTCTATCCTGCCGAATTCCTAGAAATTCGCCCCAGTCAATTTCTGGTGTCATTCGATTTTTTCGTGAGGCTTCGGAAGGGTCGCATTTGCATTTTTAAAATACATATTTTTAGTCCGGTCAGTTCTGTCTAATCCGTGGAACGCTTCACAACTCGACCCTCTTAACGCTCTTGGCTGCTATTGTAAGAATTTGGTTCTCACTAGCCCAACAGAGAGTTGTCCTTGTCAAAAGCTAGGAAAAATCATCTGTAAACTGTATCAATTGTATGGATTGAAATCATCTGTGAACCTATATTATATGCCAAGAACTAAACCACAAAAAAGAAATATTTGCCAGCGAGACTGGGACTTTACTGTAGACCTGTCCGGAGAGTTTATAAGTTTTCAGCCTCTTCGGGAGTATTAATTTCATTATCATATTTCGTCATATTTTTTCAGCCACATGTCTTAATAAAGGTGATTAAAATCAAATTCTTGTTTCGTGGACAATTGTCGATGATACTGTTAATTAAAAAATAGTGGATATTGTTTAAATTTATTCAATTTAAAACCACGGAACAAACCAAACCACCACCAAACGGATTTCAGTGATAATAAAGACGAAGAGGCAGGGGGAGGGTCAAAGCAGACACACTTCACTTTCCTGTGCAACACACGGCTGAGATAAACTTTCCCGAGCTCCACGGATATGTTATATACTCTATTGCAGCTTAGTGCTTGAAAAAATGTTTACACAAGTTCGCAGACAAATGTTTTACACATACGATTGCAGATTATTACACTTAATACAGTCGATAGCTTCGCGATGACTCCCCCTTCCCCCCGGGTTTCTGACAAAATACTTCTTTCTGCGGTGATGGAGACAAACGGTCCTCCATAACGCTGCCAAAGCGATTTCTCTCGTTTCATACCCAACGATTGACTGATTCTAAATTATTCTGAGAAATTTGATTTCCAAGCCACCCCGGAATTTACCGATTTCTCGCGAACTAGACCGATCGCTAGTGCGGACACACTGGTCGCCTGAGACCGTGCGGCTAATACCATGGTGTAGTATTTCTTACATCATGGGCTAAGACAGATTCCAAGAACAGGGCGCACCCTTACTGGATGAATCGGCTCGGCAACTAACATTCGCAGAACGCTCGCCGTAGTCTGCGCTAGGACAATGTTGACCCAGGCGATTGAAAATATTAAGAAAAAATTTACAGGTATGGAAACTCTCATTTCTCAGCAAACTGACTAGGTTCCGAGCGATAAATTGATTCGTAAATATTATTGCTTCGTACAAAATAAATACGAGGCACAATTTGAAATTGACCTTTTCACATTTAAATTAAAAGGTTGATGGTGGCTTTGAAACTTTTGATACTGAATGAATTTAAGCAATGTTTTGTCAAAACATTAAATATTATGATTTTTGCACTGTTAAGGACGGTTATAGGTGGTTCTTGACTTTTTTGAAGGCCCAAGTCCTCCCAATAGGTTTGGAGTTGTATTAGCTAATATATTATTCGACTGAAATTGGGTTTTTTTTCAATATTAATTAAAAGCTTTTTTGACGGTGATGTTTTCAACACTACCATTTCCTAAAAGCGAACCGTAGTGAGAGAGCGATACTGTGATTGCAGGTCGTCTTCTAACGTATCAGATCGTTTGCTAGCTTTAAGAGTAAAGTGGAGTGACAAACTTACACTAGTTACAACTAATGAGAGTAGAAATAGCTAAATATAATTCCTAATTAGGCTCTGACTTACACCCAAGTTATAGCAATCTCACCTGTAGAGATAAGAACGAAATTATACTTTTTTTATTTACAAATTCGCCAAAATTAACCCGGCTGTTAATATTACCACCTAAATTAATTTAGTGTTAAATTTACCAACTGTATTATTAATATAAAATTAGTTATTCCCCTGGCTGTGTTACTAAATGTGGCATGTGTTTCGTTTCTTTAATAAGCATCCTAATATTGATTATTAAACTGCACGCAAGTATCGTAGTATTAAAATATGAATAATTGGGATTGAAAGTATATTTGACAAACATATTTGCAATTTTTTTTTATTTCTACGTGTTAACGAAAGATTCATTAGACAATATGAAAAATTACCTGCGGTGAATGACTTATGTAAAAGATATTAAAACGTCAACAGCTTACAATATAATACAATAAGTATTTTATTTATTTAACCCTGTCTTGGGCAGTATCTTTTATATAAAGCCGCGCTCGTTATTTTCAGTAAAAACTCGCCGCATGCGCCTTAAACTATGAAAATCTGTGGAATGTATAAAAAATATAAAACTATAATGAATTTTGTAAAGAAAAAAATTTCAGTTTTTCAAAATTGGGTGACTTATTAAAGCAAAACTTTAAAAACTTATTTTAAGTGCAATGGAAAAGTCGTTGGGAAAAATAATGAAGGTTTTAATTACTTTGACTGCCAATAAAACATTTTCAATTGTACATCTGAGTACAGTTAGAAAGCTTTCCGAATACAATGGACTGAAATTAAATCGCAATTTTCTCATTCTTCTAGTTAAAATAAAGCAAGGCGAAATATTTCTAAGTGCTTTGGTTAATATTGCTGGGTTAATATTGTAGAATAAATCTTTTTCGTAAAAGCTCGAAGCTTGGCGTTCTTAATTAATAAAATGTAACCTAATTTATGTAAGAAAGCAAATTTGAATTTATATTATTGGTTTTATAATATTTAAATATAATGCACTAAAATCAGTTGTGTAACTAATAGGTGCATACAACTGTTATTTGGCAGGCCTCCTACACAATGCAAACGTTTATTTATTTTTCTCTATACAAATCCTACAATTTAAAATTCTTATTCATCCCAACGACATTTTATAAACTAACACTATTTTGATTTTAACAATCTTTATCTATCTATATCCCATCTGTTGAAATAATAAAATGATCTGCATTTGGATGAATATGACATGTGTACACTTTTTTCTTTTTAAAAAATATGTATCGATTACAGGTGTAGGAAACCCTTTCAGGTGGAAAGGCCACATCAATTTATCTGTAATATAATATTGCCGTATTCAAGAAACTTTGATAAGAATCTTACTTACGTGGCCGAAACTATAACCATTTCACGTTTCTTTCTTAAACCTTGTTCTTCACGTTGATTATATGAGTCGCCAGTTGCATGGGCTGATCGGTTGATCAGTGCATTGCCTAGAGAAGTGGACATTTACAACAACGAGCTCAGTGTAATGTGCTTCTTAAATAAATTTCTATGTTGATAATATTTTTTATTCTGTATTCTATTCTCTCAATTCTAAAAAATGTTTTTATTATTTATTTATTTTTTTCTTATATTTAATGTCTTGATTATATTTGTCAAATTGTCATGTCATAAAAGGTAAATGTACCGGTAGTTGACCTTATGACAATAAAAAGGCCCAAAATAAGTAACGTAGACGCGAGATTGCTCTAAATTTTAACGTTTAGACAAGTGACACCATCTTTGGTCGGATTGAGGAACTAACACATCAACATATATGTCGTTGGGGTGTCATAGCGGCCATTTTAATGCAGTAAATATTTTATTTCGAATTTATTAATAGAATTGTTAAGGACATCAGTGAATGTAAGCATATGATACGAGTGGTCTTACAGAAAACTCTGAGGCAACTCTGATGAAAGGTTGTCATGAAACCCTCTGATTAGACATGGTCAACTATAAAAGTGGTCAAACTTCCAATTTTTTAGATGGTCAACTACTGACACATTGACATGGTTGTTGAAAATTAAGTAATTTTTTTTGTGATAGACCCTTTCCTAATTTCTGTCTTATCATATTAATTAAGACATTTGATCCATTATGAATTCACTAGTTTTGTCATCATTAGGTCCAATGTTAAACGTTAATCGTTATTTTTGTTGAATTTTTCTCTTAAGCGGTCAACTACTGATACGTTTACCTTATTGTCATTTTCATTTACAAAAAAATAAAAAATAAGTGGATTCATTTGAAAATGTATTGTTTTAAAAATATATGATAACAGTGAAATGATAGATTTGGATTTAGTCAATAGGTCGCACTTGAAAAACTAAAAGGCCGCAGGATGAAAATATCCCATAACTAATAGTCTATTATAAAATGTTGTACCTTTAAATAAACAAATATATTGCAAAATATATCTTATATTTAGTCAGTATGTTGTATAAATAAACAATTTATTATCATTTATATAATTTAAGACATCGACTGAGGGTGCTTGATGGAATTTCAATATCAAATTTGGATTAATGGAGAACCATACGTTTAATGCGGATGATGGGGTTAAGCTGTTGCATAAAAACATGGGGGATCATAAATTAATTTTTCAAGAAATTTTGGAAATCAATAGAGCCCAGTTAAATTCCTTGCCAATTCTGAATGAGCAGCTGAACCTTCCTAATTCTCCGCTATTATATCCTATACGTTGAAACAACTAACAGATGTCACTAAACGTGTAATGATTGTATATATTTACCCTTTCGTCGAATTGCATCCCGTCGAAACCCACAATGCTATTATAATTGTAAAATCACTGGTAATTCCAAAAGAAGTTGGAAAGCGGCAATTCGCTACTCTGTTAATGTGGTGTTTACAAAATAAGGATTAAGACGATTCTCGAAATTTTAACTCAGGTATCAGAGTGGCTCTCAGACGTATAATACCTTACCTCGTAAATAATATTTGTCGCATTTGTATCTTCTATATAAACGTTAGACACTGTTTACTGTCTGTCAGTTCGAGTCCATTCGTGTGCTCGAATGCCTGAAGATGCCGAAAGGCGAAACCCGGGTAGTGACAAAATACATGGAAGTGTACAAAATCCAAAGTAATCCAAAATTTATTATCATTTTTATTGTATTAAAAATTTGTTAGCTTCGGTCGTATTATTTTTATTTTTAAAAAATAAATAGAGTTTTACGTAATATTAGTCACGTCTACTTTTTTTAACCTTATGACCCGTGAAACAAAAATAAAACGGCTCAAAGGAAGTAGTTGGGAATATAATATTATTTCACCTTATTAAGTACATACATGTCTTCGTTTTATTGTGACACCGCTTACAATTTCGCAAAGGTGTTTTTTGATTACAGTTATTGATGTCTTTAATGGTTATTTATATGTGGATGTGCTGTAATTAACCACATAATGTCACTTTGCATAATACTAATAATAACATGTGCATTGCTTTTTCAATTGACGTCAAAATAAATGTGAAACCTTCGTATACGACCCACTCTTAAAAAGAATTACTAAGAATGATACTCATTTGATTGCTCAACTTAAAAAAAGGTTGTTATACAATGACTGTCTAACAATTGTATATGCTAGCTTTTTTTTTTTTCCATGTCCGCTCCCAATGTGGAGCATATGGTCTCCTAATGGAGGTATCTTGACAGAATTTGTTCTACAAGAACTGCTTGTCACTCAGTTTTGCTCAACCTCTCTTTTCTTTTTCGAAGAGAGTAGGGATAGAAGAATAGGGCTATGACAGAACTAGTGGTTAGCCAATCGCTATCGTTACGCCCCGTGAGGATGGGATTGGTGGGTGGGAGGACTCAGACTACGAACAGACATCCATAAATCGATTGAGAGATCAATCTATGAAAACCGTCCGCACCGGGAATTGAACCCGAGACATCCGTAGCCGTAGCCAGCGACGAAACCAACTGCGCCACGGACGCCGACATATGCTAGCTACCAAGAGACTATATCAAAACACTTAAATAAATAAATATAAAAACCAAACTTCATAGGGGATGCTTACCTTTTAAGTAAGAGAGAAATATAGATGAAACCATTTTTAATCCACCTGTGCGACAGCTATGTTTAATATTTATTTATTTAAAAATCAATTCTTTTAGTATCAATATTATTTACGTATAATCATATTTTTGTGTTTGCTTCATCGGAAACAATTTTCATGCACATGTACTACATACATATTATAAATATATTTATAGGTGCTTTTGTTCAGCTAAAAATTGGAGTCCAAATTCATTTTAATTTCAAAATACATGATTTATAATACGTTCACCTGTTTACGCTCGGTTTTAATAATAACAAATTAATTTGAACCATCCATATCCCATCAAATTTAAGAAAACATCGAGATCTCTTATTTAACTTACCAGTTAGCATGGTGTAAGAATGACCGTAATTTTATAACTCTAAATCCGAACGATGACTAAATAAAAAGTAGCAATTACTTTCCTTTAAATCAAAATAAAATGTTTAGTCAAAATGTATCAATTAGTTTGATATTTTTTCTTATAACAAAATAATTTACCCATTAGTTAAGTATCTCAAATTTCTATTAAATTATTATCGTTCTGACAAAAAAACTCGAATTGGAAACACTAGTTTTGCATTAAATCGATGTTCAATATTTGCTTGCTTCAATCACAAACATTTAAAATTTCAAAAATGTATTGCTCGTATCGTAAAAGTATCGTTTGATATGGCGCCATCTTACTTCATTTTAAAATCAATTGAATTAAATAAATATTACATTAAAATATGAATTGAAAGATGGGTATTACATTTGAAAGTAAAGCGTTGATAATTATTCTTCAAATCTGACATTTAAATCGTAGCGATAATTTTTTCGTGCGCTACATAAAAAAGAGACATTTGCTGAAAAGAGCAGACGGTTGATCTTTTCAATTTGGGACTATAAAGAAAACATGCAGACCGTTGCCAGACAATCATGCCACTTAAAAAAAATAAGGAAAATTATGTTATATTTATTATGGGATTGTAATAATAATAATTCGCAATATACAGGGTTACCACATTTATACATACGAAAGAATATAAATATAAAAAATAAAATACACCGAAGTTGAATAAAATAAATGTATACAGTGATGTATTTTATTCATAAATGTTTATGTAATTATTAAATGACTATTTTGACATCAGGCCTTACTCATTTCTTTGACGATAGCAAGATAGCTCAAATAGCAACAATATTAGATAATTTTATCAAATTTACCAAGTAAATTTCACTTTTATCAATAAAGCAATATGATATGAATATTTTTTTAAGATTTTGTAAGACGTTGCGAAGTAACATGTTTTTTTACCGTGTACTTTCTCATTGTGATGCATATACTACTCATGGAGTTTTTCAACAGAAAATACTGAATGACAATACCAGACGCACCCCTCTTTTTTGAGATGGTAATGATAGTAACGTGTGGTTAAAAAATAAAATATTAGTGAATGTGTAATAACTTTCTACACGCCATGTATTATAAGGGGTATGGGATATTTTTAATTGGAAGGGATGAAAACATCACGTACATCCATACTCCTGGACATAAATCCATAATTTTATTGAAAAATCTATTTATTATATCAAAAATATCTTATGTCAATAGGCATCCATAACAAGCACGTTTGTTTCACATTAAAAGTGAACAGTGTTTTAAAAAATCTTCAACAGAGTGACTGAGTATAATATATGTATGGAATATAATACTCATGTGCTCAGCTTCCTTTCTTATTATACTTTTACTCTCTGGCGATTTTGTCGATATCCATTGTGTAATCGGATAACTTATATACGAAGGAGTTTACTATCCGATTAGGAATAGTCGGAGCTGCACTTAACTCAATGCAGACTGTCTGGGACACGCAGCTGTACACGATCAAAACCAAATGCCATTTGTTCAACGCTTGAATTCTAACTGTGCTGCTTTACGGTAGCGAATCATGGCACCTGACGAAGTCTCAAAAAAACCGTATACTGAGCTTCGAGAATAGATACTTGCATCGGATATTGGGGATGAAGTGGTTTGACTTCGTGAGGAATTCGGAGATTAGGGAACGGACCGAGCAACGCTCTATCACATCAGTGGTTACGGAGAGACGTTAAAACTGACTGGATCACGTGCTGTGGATGCCTCCGGAAAGCCTCAATCCTGCTTGCCTCTTCTTCCGACCTGTGAGATTTCGGCGTCCTGGAAGACCATCGGATACTATCCATAGGATGTACTCGGCGGAGCTGAGGGACAAGGATGACAAGGATTCATGGAGACGCCGCGTGGTGCCCATATGGCCCACATAGGGAGCGAATATGGAAGAAGAAGAATATACATAGCATGACAGCCCTGCAGTGAAGACATTGTCAAATGAAATAAACGACGCTGGGATGTCGGCGGTTATATTGGGCGATGTTCATATGTCCGCTCTAATTTTTGGCTAAAATTGGTTTTGCTCGAAACAATTTTCCGGTTTAACAAGACACTCATTTCTAATTAGGTCAATTTGTCTACGGCGAGGTAGGTAGGTCTCAGATTAGGGTATTTTGTAATTTGAACCATTTTAAACTGTGTCAGATGAGTGCAAATTTAAAACGAAATGTTTATGGTATTTTAGGAAATTATATTCAATTAAAAAACAGTAAGATTTACTTTTATCCACATTATTCGTATGTCGCATAGAATCATACACACCTAATATATCATCATTTCAGTCGGTGCCGATCAAATATGGATAACATGTACGTAATATTATATACCAGATTGCAGTACCACCTGTCAACATGGTCTCAACACTAACGCAAACACACATAAGTTCTCTCTATATGTCTGCACATCTGCGTACTGTGCGTTACAGACATAAATAAAGCCATATATATTGTAATTCGTCAATCGCGCGAGTCCTGTAGAGAAGTGCTCTAATTTCTTTGTTAATTTATTGTCTTTATTTATCGTTTTATTAAAGATTCTGTCTGGTTAAGGCTTTGTATGAGGAAAAAAATTAGTAAGCCCCCTAACTTATACTGAATGTTATCGATCAATACGAAACTCATTTCTTATCAAGAATTGTTCGTAATTTAACTTTGAGTTCGAAAGGCATGCTTTTCCTATCTGACATTAAAGAGTGACTCGGAGATGAGTGCGTGCACCTTCATTCCAGAGATTTACGTGCACAATTATATTTATGTTATTTAAATTTTCGTCATATATTATCTAACAGCATTGATTTTTTGATTCTGTATTCGACCTTCTCCACTGCGGGAAAAATTCCTGGATTCAAAATGGAAAAAATGACGATTCCAATATTCACAAACGGCGTAAATATATACATAAAAATATTGAATTTTTCGTCTTTTATAACCGTGTAAATGAAAAAATCAGTGTAAAAAATTAATTAGTCCGTTTTCTTAGACCGTGCAAGAAGAGAATCGGGTTCAGTTGGAGAATATTCTAAAAATGAAGACGATGATACTTGAGCGCTTCATATAACTTAATAAACAGATACGCAATCAGTGTGAGGGTTATGGCTTATGACGATTGTCCACGGGTAGTTTACTTTAAGCGGCGGATAATTTTCTCGTTAAAGTCAACGGGCGCCACGTGGATTTAGGGAAACGGCAAAAAACAGCCCACTACTTGTAGAAAACAACAGTGTCGGATTCCACACAATCAAAAACATATTTCATAGGCCATGATTACAGATTGCAATACCAGGATCCCACTTCTATTTCTTGTCCCGAAATATGATTCAAAACGTAATGGAAAATCTTAAAATATACATATTTTTTATATCCACTACTGATAATCGTTCAGAAATGTATTTAACGAGCTCGGATTGAATTCGAGAAATCTCGAAATCCCATGGTCCAAAAACAAATCAGTGTTGCATAATAATTTTATTCTTAAGGCAGTTAAAATAAAATGTAAGATTTTAAAAATGGAATAAACGGTACTCACACATAGCATTGTTAATATTCTGCCAGATAACGGGTTTCATAGAGGGGCGGGAACTCTTGGTGGAAAGGCATTATATTTTAAAAATAAATCACAATCAATTTGTTTTGTACTACTTGCACATTTTTATAATGATAAGGAACGGGTTCGATCGAACCCGCAAAACCGATCCTGACCATTATAAAAATGTAGAAATATTACAAAACAAACTGTGTTTTATAATTTTAAGAATTTAAGACATCGACTGAGGGTGTTTGATGGAATTTCAATATCAAATTTGAATTGTTGAAATTTTGTACATTTCCATGCATTTCGTCACTAACGACCAGTTCGAATTAATTCGTGTGCATGAATACCTGAAGATGATGAAAGGTGAAACTCATGGACGAAATAGATGGAAATGTACAAAATTTCAACAATTCAATTTTTTTAAATAAAACTGTGTTTTATTTAACAAAAAAATATTTGCGTTGAAAAAGCTATATTTTTTTTAGCTTAACAAAATATTTTTTTTAATGACTCTTTCTATTCCCTGGCAAAGCATGCCAATTCCTAGAAATTAAAATTTTTTTCATAAACACCCATCAAAAATCATGAAAAATAGTACATTTTAAGTGAAAAATGACATAGAATATAGCTTGATCCACATGAAATCATTCTATAACGGATATAATTTTTACGAAATTTATATATGTATATATATATACATATATCTGTACCTCAGAGGCTAATAGTCATATGTCGAATATAGCGAAATCGAGTTATAAATGTCACATTATTTGGTATTTTAAGATTACAGATGGGTAAATAAAACTTTGGCGTATGTGGACTGGTTACCGAAAATCCATATCCAAAATTAGTCCTATGTCACAATTCATTTACGGGATAACCAATCGTATGTCCATTAAATCCTAAAAAAACTCATGATTTAATCTGTAAATGAAACTCTCCAATACTCTTATCTATCCAACTGCAAAAGAATGAAAACAATAAGAAAACAACTATGCTTATTGATATAAAATAAAAACCGTTTTAGAAACACGTTTTTGCTCCTCCAATTAAAGTTGATAAAATTGACGTAGGACTCTTCGCCTCTCAGGTACAGATATATACTTCGAATTTAATTTCTGTGCTAATTTAACACCGTTAGTAAGGCCCTGTGTACCGCCCGCGTCGCAAAGAATGCGGATTATGTAAATATAAATTACATCAGGAATGCCATTTTTTTATGTTTTATATTTCACGGTTACAGATTTGGCCGAAGGCCGTATTTGAATCAAGAGGTATAGGTCTAGGTATAAAAATGTTAAATAAATGGCGATGTAGAGCTCATAAAAATATTATTATAAATACAATTATATTTATATAAGTCAGTGAATATAAAAGTGGCTACTTGCCCCATTTGTACACTCGGAATCAATTGCGTCAATAGAAAATTTTCTCATGCTAAAGTTACCAAGGGCCCACTATTTTTTTTTACAAAAATTAAATTAATACATAATATAGATTTCAAATATCCTTAATCCTCGCCTTTAAGTTTGCAAACTCTGCAATCACATCTTTTAAAGGCATTTTCCAAGTTTCTCCATGTTTAATTTTCAGCCCATTGAATTTCTTCTGTAGCATTTTATTAATTTTAATTTTCTAAATGTACATTCTACTCTAGCAAAGTGAAAAGCGTCGTAAACGCTTCAAAGAATTCGCTTTCCATACAATTGTATTTTGAAATTAATAAGTCGGAAAAATGTTTTTATGTTATCGTTGCATTAAGATCGTTTTTTTAATAATGTTATTACTTGATTCATTTGAAAATCTGATTCGCTGTTAAACACTTCATAATATTTGTTTCTAAGTATTGAAGACTGATTTAAAACATGGAAATATTTTTTACTGTCTGCATTCAAATAATTCGCGATAAAATTTTATCAATAATGCTATAATATACTTATAATAATAATTTTTCTTCGTTTTAAATACGATAAACGAAGTACAGGTTTTGTTATACTCGTATAGGGCTTAAAAACCATGACAGTTTATGAGAATTTTTATCTTTGAATTTTACTAATTATATTTTCAGTTAGTGTAAATTGATTTTATTGACTTTATTTATCTCTTTATCCTTGTTTTTATTTAAAATATACGTTAATATTTGGATATCCTCCTGAGACCCCCCGACCCCAAGGATCCGTATACACCCCTTTTCCTCACTCCATAGTAGAAGCGATTAAAAATTCAACGGCAATATTATACTTGTAAGAAAAAGTCTAACGAAACAGTCTCGATGTGTAGCATTCGCACGCTCTTCATTTATATCAATGGATATGATCAATTTTGTTCAATAAAATGAAAAGATGGGCTTTGAAGAAGAGGATAAAGATAATGCAGACGTATCAATAAAGATTTTTTTTTTATTTTGGCCGTTTCATGAGTTATTTTTGGTGGTAATCAACCAATGTTTTCAAACAGCGTTCATTCTCAAGGCTTGAAATATAAGAATGATAAAATTAATAAATAACACGTTCTTAAAATGAATTTGTTACGTACAGTAAAAAAATTTACATACGCAATTCGTGAAAAACGAAAAAAAAATAATATTATTATATAATTAATACCTAAATGAAAACGCTATCGTATTTCATTCAGGCGAAAATCTATAAAACATACTTAACAATATATTTTAATGTAATCGTTTTGTTATTACGTGAGTCAGAACAATTAAAATGTTCAGCATATTCAGCTTTTATATTTTTTCAAATCTGAGACGCGGTACTTCTTAAGCGATTCTGGCTATTTCGTATCTTGTTGAAAGCCAGTGGCGTTTATAATATAAAACATGTATATTTTCTAAATATAAATTTTCAAACCAAATCTCTTCCCACACAGCGACAAGCCCTTTCAAGCGGTTGCAAAGAATGTATCACGAGAAATTACGCATTTTTTTTTCTTTTGATTGAAATGTGTTGAAATGACAGAGAATATGTAATAGGAAAACTTCAATGAGCTGAGATTTATGGATTTGTATTCTAAGGCATTAATGTATGTAATGTCTCAAACTGCCTCCCACCCACCCGATCTTAAAAACGTGGCGTAGTAAGTGCGATTAGCTAACCACTAGTCCTCTCCCTGCACCATACTTTTATGTTTTTTTTTTCATGTCCGCTCCCAATGTGGAGCATATGGTCTCCTAATGGAGGTATCTTAACAGAATTTTTCTGCGAGAACTGTTTGTTACTCAGTTGTTAAACTTGTCTTTTTTTTTCGAAGAGAGTAGGAATAGAAGGATAGGGCTATGACAGGACTAGTGGTTAGCTAATCACTCTCGCAACGCCCCGTGAGGATGGGATGGATGGGAGGGAGGACTCAGACTACGTGAAAACCGTCCGCACCGGAAATTGAACCCGAAACATCCGTAACTGCGCCACAGACGCCGACGCCTTTTATCTTTACTTTAAAAAAAGTCGAGTTACTGAGTAACAAACAGTTTCTCATAACGTCTGTTAAAATATGTTCCACATTTGGAGCGGACATTTAAAAAAATCTTATCCTATCGGAAAACGATACCAACAAATATTTTTATTCGAGGTTTTTCCTTTGCTTTGTACCAGGGACGGCTCTTGTAAAGGAGCAAAGCGTGCACTGCAATCCAATAAGTCCCATCAAAATATTCCATTAATAAACGATATTCAAATATAATAATTATACCAATTCACTAATTTTAAATTTTCCTCGTGTTTCCCATAGGAAAATATTGGAGGAAACGATGATAAATAAACACGACTAGCAAACGTATTCTGCGTCGATTCAGAATACGCATGAAAGTCGGTCGATGACGCGGTAGGAGCATAAATTCTTTTGCACTCCTTAGACGTCTGAAATGTTCTATGTATTTTGACATATTTGTGACGTTGCAACAGTATGAACTACGCGCCGGGTGCATTTTGTATGGACTGTTTTTGAGCATTGATCTCCCTGGCGGAAATTCCCGAACGTACCCGAAAGCGATTTGACGTTTGCGTTTACAAGCCTGTAACAGTCATTTGTAAGAATGAAAAAGGGGCAGTGGAACAAGCGTAGTAAGCTCATTTAATTTCAATATGATTCTTTAACTATACGCTCTTCAATAAGAATAATATTTACCTACCATTATAACTTTTGGAGTGATGAATACAATTTATAAAATTATAACTATGATCGTGTATAATACCGAGTAGATATTATTGAATATTTAAAATAGGATAGTTTCGAGTTTTCTACCTGGCTGGCCTTACCTATTCCATAATATTCAACTGTGTATCTGGTTCAGTTTCGTAATACACCTTCCTCTAATATTTTTTATATTCTTCAATATTGAATTCTACAAATTACTTTCCCCAAAAAATACTTATGCGAAAAATTTCCGGCTTAATACAGAATTATTCCAATCGCAGACATTACGGTAACCTTAACATACGATTTCATGGAGGAATTTAAACTTAAATTGAACTAACTGTCTTATACAGCAGAGAAGATTTTTACGATGTTGTTGGAGCCCTGTCTATACTTCAACTCTTCACGAATAAAAAATACATGTAGTATTTAGCTAAACCGTTAAGCCATTACAAATAATTTATACAATATCGATGACTTCCTTCGAAAGTGAGTGTTACTTCTAAAATTTAAAAAGGATCAATTCATTTTGAGAAATACCACGACTAAAGACAGACAAGGTTTCCCAAACTATCATCCGCGACAACCTGGAATGGTTGTATATGCTGCTAGGGCTGCAACAAATTTAGACGTACTCAAATTCATATTGATATTACCTACCCAAAAAAAAGAAAAAAGGTGGTCCGTCGAAATTAATCCGCAGGAAAGGTTTGGGAAACCCTGGTGAAGAGAAACAGTTGATATCGCCAATATAAGACTTATATTTTCGTATATGTCTGATAGTACTTTCAAAATCCAATATGTGGAAGATGGATTTCTTGCATAAATATGTGAATCTTTTTTTGCACTCCCTAATATTCCTGTCACCGGCCGCCACTGCTTTGTACCCATTTTTATGATTCCCCTATTTTTTCAATTAAGATAAAAACCTACGTTAAAAACTAGATATTCAGCCTGAGGATGCTCCTCAAATCACGCATAGTGAAACAAAAAGCACACAAACCCCATCGATGAAGGTATCCTGGTGGTAGAAAATAATTCCACGCTACTGCTGATAATCATCACGATTCCACAATTAGTAGGATTTATGTTTAATGCGATGTATGTTAACACGCTGTATGCACTTTCTAATGCCACTTTTTAACGAGGTTCCTTTCATCTACGGATAAAAAATAATGCATGGTAATTGATTTTTTATTATCAATCGGTAATGCAACGAGTACGGACCGGTGACTGCGTGCGTTCAATTAATATTTGATAACCTCTTTTTCCACCTTCGGTACTAACAATGTCAAATTCTTTTGAGTCAAATTTCTTTAAGGCGTCTTCTAACATTTATTACTAATCTATTCACACACATACTGATTTTATAACTTGTTAATTGCAATTCATTAGAGACTCTATTTACAGAATCTATTCTTATCAAGTTTAGCATTTTGATTTTTCATTTTATCGTTTTTATTTTAACCTTTAAAATGTATAATTTCAATGTCTATTTTTACCAGAAATAAATTTCAAAATAAAGATCAATTTCAACACATTTTTAACACAATTTATGCAATAAGCATGATTTCAAAGCTAACATTACAATTTAAAATAATAGAATTATGCCAATTATTGAAAAAACACTGATTTTAAGATATACACAAAAAAATAAGTATGCAACAATTTCCTCAAATGCTGTTTTAAGTTGGTACGACGAGCAGTTACGATTAAATTGTATTATTTTCAAAATAATATTTCAGCATCGACACTGTTCGCAGGACACCAAATGGATTATATTGCAGCACAACCAAACTCGTTAAGCCACTCTCTATAATTTAAGACATCGACTGAGGGTGCTTGATGGAATTTCAATATTAAATTTGGATTATTGAGATTTTGTACACTTCCATGTATTTTGTCACTAACGACCCGGGTTTCGCCTTTCGGCATCTTCAGCCCAGTAAACTCCCCCCCGCTAAACTCATTACCAATCTTGAATGAGCAGCTGAACCTTCCTAATTCTCCGCTATTATATCCGATACGTTGAAACACCTAACAGATGTCACTAAATGTGGAATGATTGTATATTGTATATATTTACCCATTCGTCGAATTACATCCCGTCAAAACCCACAATACTATTATAATTGTAAAATCACTGGTATTTCTAAAAGAAGTTGAAAAGCGGCAATTCGCCACTCTGTTAATATGGTGTTTACAAAATAAGGATTAGGGCGATTTCCGAAATTTTAACTCAGGTATCGGTGTGGCTCTCAGACGTATAATGTATTGCCTCGTAAATGATATTTGTCGCGTTTGTATCTTCTATATAAGCGTTAGACACTGTTTACTGTCTCTCAGTTCGAGTCCATTCGTGTGCTCGAATGCCTGAAGATGCCGAAAGGCGAAACCCGGGTCGTTAGTGACAAAATACATGGAAGTGTACACAATCTCAATAATCCAAATTCACTCTCTATAATTCATAGAAAAAAACAATATTTATAGTTATAGCTGTGTGATTTAGGTAAGTAATGATATGTATTTAGGAAAAAAATAACTAATATTATCTATTCACATTAATTAGTATCTATCGTTAAGTTTATTTCGCATTTATACCTTTAATGTTTTAAAATCAATGCAGTTTTAAATTTCAGGTAGATTACATACTTTAGTGTTTTGAGGCTTTGGGGGAAATAATTTTTGATATAAAATTCATATTCTCCCCCAAACAAAAGTGGTCATTAATTTTAGTGATATTTCTGGTAAAAATATCCCCCTCTTCTACTCTGTGCAAAATAATTAAGGAATCCAATCAATACTTCAGTTAAAAGTAAAAATCTTACGATACATTTGGTTTGATGATGTTTTAATTAGTAAATAATAACACAAGTTAAATAACATATAGTTATCAATTTCAATTTTATAATTAATGAAGTTTCATGTTGATAATTGGTTTGAGGCCGTATCATCCACCGTTATCCAAAATTTGTAGATAGGTGGGATTTCTTTCATTGCTGAAGAAGTCGCTTTAAAATGTTATTAAAAGTTAATAATTGAAAGAATATTTGTGAACCAAAATAAAAAACTGTATCGTTTGTGGAGACACACAAATAAATTTTTGTCGACTTCAATAAGGTACGCCTAAGCATAAAGCATCATTGATCAGCATATTTCACTGATGAAATATGCGACACAAATGTTATCTTTCAACATTATTTCTGTCAACAAATAAAGCCTGCTCTTATTCGTTGACTTCAAATATTGGATGGTAAAGAAAGTAAAAGACTTGACGATGTTATGCTAAATTTCATTGGAACAAATCAGCGTCATGAGAAATAAACTTGAATACGACGCAAGGATCTCATTGTTTTAGCCTTGCTCCAAATAAATTGAGTGTTTAATTTCACATACACGAAAGGCGTTGGCTTTGTGTTCATGGGATTAACATTGAGGATGCAATTATGTATTAGTTCTACAAGGAATGCAATGACAATTGTATTGTCTCGCGTGTTTGTAATCACATTGAGCCAAATGATAACATGTCAAAGTACCTCTGATTGAATAAGAGCTTTTTGGAATTTGAAATCTTTATGAGACATCTGTTGGCGGGCTAAAAATTATTACGTTTTTGTGTAATTCAAAAATGGAACGCGTAATACTTTCGAAAGAATTTCAATTTGTCTTTTGAGCGCGATATGAATTTAAGATAGCGGAATTTTGCAGCATATAGCATAAACCTTAAACTCGCAAGAATTATGTGCTGTATTTTTAAATTACACACAAATGCGATAATTTTTAACAAACCAAGAGATGACACATTCCAAAATTTTCCTTGAAATAAAAGGTAATTGAATAATAGGAAGATATTTAAGTGAACATTGACAAAATATAATTTTAAGATTTGCAGCTAATCTAAGAGAAAAGAACGAATTGATATTACTCGTTTTCTACAATACATAATTACATGTTAGGCATTGTAAGCGTGCATAGAAAAAGAAAACTATATATGCAACTGTTACTACAATTGAAAATAAAATACAATTCCTTACATACCTATCTCATTTTCAATATTTAAAATCGCATGAAAAATACATATTAAATTATTATACTGCACAAATGTTTGAAAATATTCCATTTATTCGCACGGTGAACCTAAGGTTTAATCAACGGTAATAAATATAATCATAATAAATTTAGACATTATTTGTGAGCAAGAGCTATGAAAATGCTATATAACCATATTGTATAATCGTTACATTTGTTTACATTGAGCATAGCTAATTTTATTGTCATCGAAACCACAACTTTAATTCAAAATATGTTAAATGCATGTTCCTTTGACATTTGATACTTTGCAGAGGTCGAAAACTGTTCAGTTAATTAAAGTGACATCGAAATAATGGAATAAACTTCATGATGCACACTGTTAGAAAAGTATATTGCCGTGATCATCGAAAGTGCGAATCTAGATTTTATCTTTGGAGCTTGTGTTGAAGATTAATTTTGTAAAATTTAATACATATATTATATCATATTATGATATGAGGCCGTTTTTAAAGATTCTAGAAGCAAAGACTAATAATATCTAATTGAAAATGCAACATAACCCCAGCATAGTGAAAACCACAATGTAACCCAATTAAGCTTTTAAACATTTCTGATGGTTATTTGATACAGAAATAAACCATTATGACCACACCCATATAGAGCAGATTGATGACGATATTAATATAAATATCGATTATCCAAGTATCAGATTAAAAAGTATATTTAAAAAATATGAAATCAAAAGTTTTCGAGTGTAAACCAAAAATATTTAAAAAGTGCATTATTATATTGTTGCCGTCGATTTAAATGCAATTTAATTGAATGTGTAGATTCAGTTAATTAATATATTACGTCCAGCATAAGCTTATTTTATGTTTGTAAATAAATCATTAAATTAAGATGTTAATTGGATTTTGAAAATGGTTTGTGAAATATTGTTAATAAAATATTATCCAAACATTAAAAACAAATATTATATTCGTCTCATTGGTTGTTCAAACGATTGTCTGTTTGATTACTTACAAAAATTAGCATGTAGAAAAATTCGTTGATATTTTTAATACTTCAAATTGGAGTCGATAGATTTCAAGCGACTACACGAACCTAAGACATAAGTAAAAAGAGATCTGGAAAAGGTATATTCTAAATTCTAAGCAACACAACTGCTGTAGTGTTACTTTTAAAAATTATACCGACTAATTCAATTCATGTTTCATGATAGCTAGCTCACCGAATCAATAAAATCATGTTTTACTGCTGAGAATACGCGATTTGCCGTTAGCTGTCTTTTTACTTATGAAAGCATTCTAGAATTAATTTAATTATATACAGTCCTGCCAATTGCATAATGTAATGTTCAATAATGAATTTAGACTTTTTATTTCATTGACAACATCCCACATTGTTGTAGGATGTATCGAATACAAACTCATTAGAAACTTCACATAAATTCCAATAGACACCGATTCTTTGATTGGAAGCACATTCTGGTGTCGCGTTTTGTGAAACTAATCCATCGTGTTTCGATCGCGGACGGATTAAATAAGTTCCAAGATTAAATAAAAATGTCGTTGATTGCTTTAGATGCCAGGATAACGTATTGCAATCACCGGATTTTGACCTATTACAATATTTTGAGACAAAAAGGTGGGATTTCAATCCCCATCTAGAATACATAATAATAAAAGTTCGTCTACGTTAAAGTAAAAAGTATAAATTAATATATGTTTGTATGTTCTTTGACACCACTTGCGAGCTATAAACTTACAGAATACTATTTGTACTTATTAATTATACTAATTCAAATTAGAATCTATACAAAAAGTTAGATTCGTACTAAATAATCTGGTATCTACAAAGTCTGGCAGCGTAGCTAGCGTAGAAGTTAATTAGAAACAGAACCAATGTCTAAGTTATTTAAATTATTTCATGATTTGAAACTGTCAAAATAAAAATACAGTCGTAAATCTTCGGCTATATTCGGCATCAATGTGCAGAGCGACCAAAAATGTGTACACGCCATTATATCTTCAAAATATATTTAAAAAAAAACATCTAAATATCATTAATTAAATTTAAAAAATAACTCACGTAAGTAAGGTAATAATCTAAAGTGCAGACGTAAAACTACGAATCTATAAAAAAATTCTATCTAAAATTAACTTGTGATATTAGTAGGCACGATAGATGCTATATGTAGAAATAGGTTAATGCGAAATTTCCAACTACTATTTCTAAAACATCTATTTTGTAAGTCATCATTGATCAGCTATAAATCATTAATTGAACTTAATCAATTTATGTGTACAATAAATAGTTGGATATTGAAACAAAATTGACGAAAATATTTAATTTTTACGATTTTGCATTTTAATTGGTTTTCTTTATCTATTTTAAAACTGTATTTTAAATTTTAAACTATCGACTCGTCAAAAACATCCGAAAGCGGCTCCAGGGGAAAAGATAATACAAAAAACAAATTTCATATTGAAACGCGTTCAACTCGAAACATGTGACAGCTATGCTAGAGAGTAGGGCATCCAAGCCCGCGACCCTTTTTACGATCCCGGGATTTCTGAATTCAGAATTTCTCAATCCCGAGATTAGTCATTAAGTGTAATTTCATATGTTGAATTGTACATTTAAAATTTAATTTGTGTCCATTATTGCTTCAGTTGGAATGTATATATATATGATTAATTATTTTTTTTGGGCATTAGAATGGTTTTTTTGTTTATTTTAAAATCATTTACAGTCATTTACAAAAAGAGAAAAATATTTAAAAAAACAATGTTCAAAATAATTTTATATTTCATTTTATTTATTACATTATTATGGCAGGCTATACCAAATGTTATCAAAAAAGATGACATGACCTTCAATTTGACTTAAAAATATTGTCCTCCATACATTTAAGAAGCGCGATCCTAATTTGTCCTCCATTTCTAAATGTTTAAAAACGGCTGTTAGAAAATACAAGAAGGAGGGAGAGTAAAATAAATTTACATTAATTTTATAGGTATTATAAAAAAACTATATACATGAACAAACCGAAGTACATGTTGTAGGTTTAATTTGATATATGAATATTTTTTAGCATTTACAGTTAATCCCGATATCCCGAGATTACTGGATTGAATAATTGACCAGGATCTTGGGATCGGAAGCCCTACTAGAGAACGCTGTGGCTTGACAATGTTTCGATACAGAGTGTTTCTGGTACTAGCTGTCAAAGAGAAGTATATATTGAAATTCAAATAAAAAATTTCGTTTTCATAACAATATTGAATTTAGAAACTTGCAATGAATTATGGCGTCATCCTTAACAGCTATTGGTCGCCCTATGCAAGTACAACAACATTAATTAATGACTAATTGACAATAACGTTAATGCACCCTTTTCTGTAAATGAATCATGCTTTTAAGTCAATTACTAAATTCTTCATTCCAAAATTAATTGAGACATCTATCAGTAGCTTGACGATGTCAAATTTGTCAAAATATATTCCTAATTTGCAATATTAAAATGGGAACGCAAAATTAACATTATCGATTATTCACTTGAATGGTGTTAGATGAAAACCATATTTATGTAGAAAAATACTATGTTGTTGTTGATGATGATAATTTTAAAATATCAATTTTTTTATCAAAAACTTTGTAGCTTTTGAAGCATTGCAAATTATTCTGAACTTTCAGTTGCGTGTACCAACTTTCCAATGCTAGAAACGAAATCGGTCAAATGCAGTAGTTAGGTATTCAATGTTAGTTATTACACTATTACTATATCTTTGTAACGAACAATCTATTTTATTCGTACCAAAGCTTTGCAGCTCCTTGTGATCAGTCAGAATTATAAACGCATAAAAATTTTATGATGAGCTTATGTGCACAACAGATTGTAACACTTTTAGTATTAACGATCTATAAATTTGGTATTGGCTTGCATTTAAGACAATCTCAAAGCAGTACTTAAATAAATGTATGGTATATATTATGTTTCAATCGCTACTCACAACAATTTACTAACTAGAACGAATTGAATGAAAATTGAATGGTAACGCATGAAAAACAAAGCTGGATCTGAATTACGATTGACCAGTCGATAACGAAATTAAATTCGGTTGATCTCAATATCGAGGATGAATTTTGACAATAATATGAATTTCTATATTTTAAATTTAAGAATTAGAAAATTTTCTAAAAAAAAATCAGCTTTCCCGAGATACAAAAAAGTTACAAAAATCAAAATGGTCAAGTCTTATAATATTTATTATGACAAATAAAGGCTACAAATAACGTATCAACACCAATGAGTTTACTCATCATATTTTTAATTGTAATTATTTAGAATTAACATTTATTATTTAGTATTGTAAAATCAACAATAAAAAAATGTTTCGCAAGTTCTTATGGTCGCTTGCGCTGTCTTTATGGAACATACTGCACAATCAAATGTTGTAAAAAGATTTATAGCTTGCGAAATTAGTAATGAATGAAGGTTTTAGTATCTATTGTTCCACTATACCTGAATTTAAAGGGGTCTGGGTTCCGAGGCAAGGTAAAATAATATATTTTAATATTTCACGTTTTGCAATCGATGTTTTTTTCCTTGGAAGCGAGATAACCGAACACTCAATAGGATATAAATCAACGCGAATGTCTTACGACAAGGGATATGTATATATATGTGATTGTTTGTATTTAAATGTCACAATAACTTCTAAATTTGTCATTGTTTAAATATGAAAGATGTATTAATACTAAAATGCATTGAGCATCAATAATTGTAATCTTTTATTTAACTATACTGCATTATGTCTTTTCTCACAATTTTTACATATTTGTGAAAGTTTTTTTAGACTTTCACGGTTTGTGTTAATAAAGAGATTTAAGGCGCGAATACGCTATTTTCTCGTTGGTTAATTACAATTCATTAGAATGGATCATGCGATGATTTCGAAAAGTCAGCTGACAACCACCAATCATGATTATTAGTAAAATAAATTGTATAGTAATATTTAAAATATTAGGTACAGCTGTATTCACTTCCCAGGCACAACAGAAAATCCCCCATAAACAATTACCATTTTGATTGAAGAAATAATGTCTACTGAGATACAAATCGATTTACATTAATGCGCTTTTATGAAATCAATTAGCCATGAATAATAACTTTAATTAAGTTCGTTACCAGGTGCTGATGATTTGACAACTTGACTAATAGTCATGAAAGGATACATTTCGTTTAACCGTCCAATATGATTTTTATTCGTGTGTACAGGCTGTACTGTAATAATTCACCGAAAATGCATTAAGAGAAACAAGTAATTAATTTTGTGTTAAGATTTTTATTTATATATGAGAAGTCGAAAATTTTCTCAGTGTACTCAACGTTTACACGCCACCACCTGCATTGTATTTACAGCCCTATGTACATATTTATGTTGTCAGTTAGTCAGTTTTATGTTACAGAATCTCTGTATACACATGGTACCGCGTTGTAACAGCTGCTTTAAACGTATTACATAAAGTAAAATAAAGTACATGATAATGATAACCTCCTATAGGATTTTATAAAACAATCAAATAATCTACAAGAAAATTGATTTTCAATATGAAGATTATAAATAATAAATAGTAAATACAATAAGTAAAATTGCTCTAACTTAAACATTTAATAGTTTATGAAATTATTATTAGGTGGTAATCATCCAAAGTTTTAAAACCGTTGCATGCTTCATTCTCAGTTGTTGGTTTTTAACGATGAGGAAATGAGAGCTTGGTGACGATCACCAACATAATAGACAATTAAAAATAATTTAAGACATCGACTGAGGGTGCTTGATGGAATTTCAATATCAAATTTGAATTGGTGAGATTTTGTACATTTCCATGTATTTTCTTACTAACGACACTGTTTTCGCCTTTCGGCATCTCCAGGCATTCGAGCACACGAATGACACAAACAAAATCTCAACAATTCAAAAAAAAAAATAAGACAATGTTTACTCAAAATATATTGTTATGCATAAAATTCGAATGGGTAATTTGTGAAGTAAGGAGTCATAATTAAGAATAAATTTTAGGCAAGAAATGAAAGTTTTTTACTAATTTTATCTATTAGTACTATTTTATAATTGCATATTACTTGATAATAATTATGTCATACAATTATTCCAATATAATGGACAATCTAAGGACATTCTATTGTGACAATATTACGTTCTCGATGGTACAAATTTTATGTTTTAGTTAAATTAAGTTAGTTTTTATCATATTGAGTTAATTTACATTCTACATGTAAACTGAATTAGATTCTTGTTATTTAGAGACATGTTTTCATTCCAAGCGTTTTCCTCTACTATTTAGTCACGTACAACATTGGGATCGGCGTCCGTGGCGCAGTTGGTAGCGTCGCTGGCTACGGTTACGGATGTCTCGGGTTCAATTCCCGGTGCGGACGGTTTTCATAGATTGATCTTTCAATCGATTTATGGATTTCTATTCGTAGTCTGAGTCCTCACTGCCACTCATCCCATCCTCACGGGGCGTAGCGAGAGCGATTAGGCCTGCCGCTAGTCCTGTCATAGCCCTGCCCTATCCTTATCTACTTTCATAATTACATAATATATCACTTAAAAATCTTAATATTTATTGATTTGAAATAAACTTGCTATAATAAGGTTAATTATAGCACAGTATTAAGTTCAACAAGCCACAATAATTATTTAATATAATGTGGTTTGATTTGTGATTTAAGATTAGTAGTTATAGATTTATAATAAGTAATTAACATTTTATTTGTAGACTATTTAATTTCGTTAATGTATAAATTGTATGGCTATCTGTAAATTGTTGTCATAGGTCTTTAATCAATTTTTCGATATACCTTGTAATTATAAACACTCAATTTCGTTTTAATAGCCTTATAAGTTGTTAATGTTCGCGATGGGAGAAACTGGTTCTGATCATAATAAAAATATGGAAGTAGTACAAAACGCATTGTTTATTTGTTTTTAAAATTATGTAATATAGTTGATAGCATCGTCAATACAGCTGGCGTGATAACGAATAGCCATTTTTATCTGACTGAAAATCTGTTTGCCAATAAAACCGACTACCCCATCTAAATGAAATTGCATCGATTTATATGTATTCAATCGGTGAATAAAAGCTTTCGAAAGCTTTCTTAAATAGTATAATACAGAGAAGAAAATTTATGCGTATAGTATTGAGATAGTCAAAAGCTCTTCAATATAACAAAAAAAAACTGTAATGTTAATGTTCGCTTTAAAAGTATTCAAACAATTTATTCATTCCCTGGTGTTCATTTTTCGCGTATATCTCGTCTCAAGCAAACAAATGATATTGCAAGTATGTTAAAAATTATCTTATGTTTTAAGCGCAAACATGCGCGTGTAAATATTTCGACTTCTCACCTTCTGATGTTTTCTGATGGGAAGGCTGTATTTCTCGAAGAATTTTCACTTGTTTATCAGAACTACAAATAAAAAGTAAAATGAAAGGTTTTTCGCAATGTACATAATAAATACTTGAATATATTCGGAAACATTTGCATTTTATGAAGGTTAAGGCTGAAAGATTTTATGATATTTAACACGAATTGTGTGCATATTATAAATAACACAAACTCTCTCAAAACATATCATGTCAAGTTTCTATTTGTTTATTCATATTTAAAAAAATATTATATATTGCCCATATGGATTTTACTTTAGTACCCACATCTTTCAGAGTGATTATTTTATAGGAATAGTTCTTTCTTTAGATCTGAAGGTATTTCTTATTGGTTAATCAAAAACAGATCATTTAAAACTGAAATAAAAGTAATTAACTATTTACTACAGGGTTGATAACCTAATAGTTAGTATGCTTATCGCTCTCCGTGTCCCGTTTTTAAGATCGCATGATCGCAAAAACGCATGACTTTGAATAATCAATCTTAAAGTTTAACGAAAGCTTCAAAATGTTACCTCTTGGTTACTAATATTAATTAAGACATGTGACTCTTAAAAATAGCTGTATATTTGTCGGTTCCGTGGCGCAGTTGACAACTTCGTTGGCTACGGTTACGGATGTCTCGGGTTCAAATCCTGTACGGACAGTTTCATAAAGTGATTGAACATTCAATCGCTTTACGGATTTCTATTCGTAGTCATGAATGTTTGTCATGTCTAAACACTCCCTCCCACCCATTCGATCCTCAAAAATGGGACATAGCGAGAGCTGTTAGTTAACTACTAGTCATGTCCTTACCTTATCCTTCTATCCCTTCTCTATTCGAAAAAAGAAGTTGAACAACTGAGTAACAAGCAGTTCTCATAGAAAACTTCTGTTGAGATACCTCCATTAGGAGGCCATATGCTCCACGTTGGTAGCGAACATGGTAAAAAATGTTGTAAAAAAAACGTAATTTTACTTGACGATTGATTTCATTTCTAATAAATAAAGTTACTATTAAAAATATATTACAGGCATTAAAAAATCAATTCATAATTTTGTTTACACTTCTTTTAGAAGTCGTATGTAACATAATCGAACACGTAAATGAGGTAACAGTAATAAATTAATTTTACGAGCATGTATACACTTTATAAATCATCTCAACTCGTGTTTCCCCAATAAACTTCCAGTGCGGTCACCAAGCTGGGTCTGGGATTGCAATACCAGACGAATATAATACTGGTGTTAAAAATTTTAAAACCCGTATTACAAAAGAAATAACGGATCGTAAAATCGGACGTATAAATTAATATTGTTATTTCAATATTTTATAGTAATACAGGTATTAAAATAATACCTAATGATAAGCATATAAAACTAATAATTATATATATATTAATTTTATTATTTCTTTGAATTACAGTATGATCATAAAAAGACTAGCTCATCAAGATGTTGGAGTCTGTGTATTTTAATCGGATATTCAAAGAAATAATTCCAACTTTATGAAAGAAATGTGTTATCAATGTTATCATTTAAATTTGTTTATATTAAAGTTTATTACAATTAAGAATTCGATAAAAATTGATCTTATGCATTCGATTTGGCAAAAAAGAAATTTTTTCCCACCCATGGATAAGGTTTATTGGCCATTACAGCAATTGCGAATATGCCAAATACTACTTGTGATCTAGTTGATAAAAATGGTATTGCAAACAGGACTCTTAGTCGAGAAGTGATATATGGTATTATTTTAGGCGGAGTCGTCACAACATTTCCATTCCATTCCGATTCCAACACTTTTTTTTGTGTAGTCATGTACTCCCTGGATTTATTTACGCCTATTAAAATATCAAGATCTATTATTATATATAGTGACTATTATATAATGACTGAAGTTGTTGGCGAGTCCAACATTTAGTACAATGGCAAGTTAAATTATTTTCTCATCTGTGATATACTATTTACATAATTTAAATTCGTAGATGATAAACGGTTTTACTTATCCCAACTATTATAATATTGATGTGTGTATGAATACTTGGCAGTGGTCTTTTTTGTCAGTAGTTTTGTCCCTTGAGTTTCTATTTTCATTAAAATTGTTGACAATTAAATTATATTATCTGTTGCCCCCCTCTTCTTATGTAGTTGAGTATGCCAATGATTTTTTTTACTCATGCACCGAAATGCGTGCAACGCAAGAAAAAGAATTAATACAACATAATAAATGCTATTAGATGCATCTCAATAGCATAACATACATGTGTGGTTCTTTCAAAAGATTTGTTTGACATCACGGAATTTAAGGATAATTAATTATAATTTTCATTTCGTTTTTGCAGGTGAGTTTGCTTGAAAATATTATATATTTATATACTACAGGTGTATGAATATAGTAATGTGAAATTGAAAAAATCTCGCTCCACTTAAATTTTAAATAGGTATATAAAACATTACATTAGCTCACTACCTTCACTTTTTAGGGTGTATGGATTGGGGCACTCAAAACTTATACAAATTTAATTAAAATTTTACCCAGCTGTGAATTTGTCACCCATAATTTTTAAACGAATAGAACATATTATTTGAAATAAATAATCTATTATTACTTGCTGTTAATATTTGACAGTTTTCTAATCACATATTATTTTATTTATTCACTTTTTTATGAGTTACTGTGCTGCATTCTTTCTGCTGAAACTGTATCGAATTCCTATAAGCCGAGGCTCAAAAACTACCGAATATAATTATTTAATATGATAAAGAATAAGATACACATCCTCACTGAGAAAAATAAAAAAAATGTTGTTATATATAATTCTTAAATATTCCTTCAGATTTTAAATTATAATAAATGACAAATGATACTTATTGTATGTGATAATTTGTGTATATTAATATGCTATCGTAAGACGATTAGACTCTAACAATGGAAGTCTTTTTTTTGGTATGATTATCTCTAATATTATAGGTACAATTGGTGCTGAAAGGTTAAGGCGATTAACTAGGTTTTTCTGTCATTTCATGGAAATCGTCAATCGTTTTCCGTCGCCTAAAAAATATGAAACGCTGATATATATATATGTGTTTTTAATAATTTTACTCTCAAAGTATTTGTTTACACTACTGCATTTTTATTTAAATGAAAATAGTAACGCTTTTAAGCCTATCTAGTAAAGAATTGACACCTCACTTTTAAGGTGTTAACTGTCATTTCTTGGTACTCATACTGATCAGTTGACAATGCTCGTGATGAGCGAAACCGGTCCTGATCATTATAAATATGTGGAAGTAGTACAAATGAATTGTGTTTTATTTTTTAAAATAGAATTGACACCTGTTTTTCAGAAATGATTTTATTTGCTTCACGCCGTGAGTAGATAAGGGTTTATTGTAGGTTATCGAGATTTGATGTCTGAGACAAAATCGTATAACAAAGTATTTTTAAGAAAGTGATGAGGGCGGAATTTGCAATTTATTGAATATAACGATTCTATAAAAATTTTTGAAATGTACTAACAAGTTCGTTTTCTCCCAATTTTCTGACTGATATTTAAAGTAGAATTATACCGAATATATATCTTTTTAAAAATAGGGGAACAAGAAATTCTATTATATATGTCATTTAATAAAAAAATTTCAAAAAAATTAATAAGAGTAATAAATAGTAATCATTTTTCGGGGATATGTTTTTTTTACCTTCCATTGTGATTATATCGGTGTCTGTCGACTGCCTCGAAACTACTCTCGATATTTATTTTAATCATATGTAAATAGTTAATAGGCCCTATTATAAATCGATAAATAATTTTTATAAAATATTATTTTTGACGTGTGAAATTTTTTATCACAGTAGAATCGTTATATTCAACAAATTGCAAATTCCGTCACAATCACTTTCTTAAAAATACTTTGTTTATACGATTTTGTGTCATACATCAAATCTCGATAACCTACAATAAACCCTAATCTAATCACGGCGTAAAGCAAATAAAAGAATTTCTGAAAAACAGATGTCAACGCTTTGCTAGACAGGCTTAAAAACTTTGAGCCTGCAATTATTAAAAGAAAAAAAATATTTCGACGTTTCATATTTTTTAGGCGACGGAAAACGATTAACGATTAACGATTTTCGCGAAATAACAAAAAATCTACTTAATCGCCTTAAGAAAAGCTAACATATTATTTTTCACTTATCTATTTAAGATTGAAACAATATTTATTAGAGCAATGATTTAGTCATCAATATAACAAGATTAAATAACTTTGTTTTTCAAATAAAGCGTATTCAAAATTATGTTGTTGTAATGCCATGTAAAACCATTTTCCCAACAAATCATATGAAAGGGCACTGTATGAGAATATATTGTACTAAATAATGGACCTAATACGCACTGTTTCTTTATTATTATAATCCGTACATAATTTCGGTCTAGTTTCGAATGCTTCTTGCACTTTTGTCATGCTCGATTACGCGACTTGGCGCCAATCCCCAAATTGGAAAATTCATACATTGCTGTATATAATTACCCACTATCGATAAAGCGGTTAGTTAACAACTCTTAATACTTTTCTAAGCATTTCCTTTTACCATTATGCTTGTCGAAAATAGAGATTGAACAACTTGATTAATGATTGGTTTCAATTAAATGCCTTCTGTTTAAATCCTTGTTATGCTTTCTCTACATTTATGACTGAAATGAGTATATATATAAATGTATCTTTTATATAACATTTTCATTTATACTAATAAAGAGTGTACTAAAACATTTTCAAGATAAAATTAGAAAAATAGCCGAGACTACACTTATTAATTTGAAGAGTTGCACGTAAGGCGGGAAAGTTACTATACGTTGGCATTTACACAGTGATAGTGATAAAGATGGTGTGTGTACACAACGATAAATAAAACTATTGTCACATATTTTTACTTTTTATGGCTACCTGATTTCAACATGCAAATGTCAACATAAACTCTTGATAGTGTTTCGCACGAGGAGGAAATATTACTATGTTTTGAGCCACAAATATATACGCAGACAAATTTCAACGAGGTCACTTTTCTCATACAAATGGCCCTACAGTTACCAACTGTACTGATAGACTAAAATAACTTACACTTTTACATTTATTATTCTAAGTACAGCGAAAATGGAAGATACACTTGAAAAATGTATAAAACAATAACAAACTCAATATCGTCCCTTTAAAGAACAAATTATTATCATCGATTTATGTTTACAAGTATCATATTGCTAAATTAAAGCCCAATCTAGTGTAAAAATAGTATTTTTTACTATATTTTTCACAAAATAAAAACACACGAACATTGATGAATCATCGAGTAGTGCGGTATTTTATTGGTTTCATATATTTTTTGAAGACCTTTTTTTACTTAAAAAAACTTGTTTGTGCTTATTAAAGGCAAAACAGTATTATTATAAGTTACTAAATATTTACAATGGTTATTGGTTAATATTTTGGGATCAAATATTCAGTAAACAAGGTAGCAACACCAAAGTTACACCTGAGTTTAAAAAAAAGCTTATAACTATTTAATTATAATTTTTACATTTTTTTCACTAAATACTTTGCTATTTTTAATTTTTTATATCAGAGTTCTACCACAATAAGATTATTTTACCTAATTGCGATAAAAATTAATCAATTTTAACATTAATTCTGAAAATGAAAAACCAGAGTTTTACTGGAGTTATACAGTTTTAGTTTCACATTATCTTACTATCACAATCGGCGATCAACTTAAAAAATGATTATTACGTGGAAATAACCTCAACTTCTACAGATTTAACAGAATTTTTGACATAGGTTACCAGTAATCTGCTATATATTAACCAATTATAAGGTTGTCTGATTACATTATACTTTATACCAATACTTTCGTACATAATAAATACAACAATATCCTTAGCAAACAACAACACATTTTGCCTAAACATAAAAGTCTAAATTTACACGGATTTGAATTGAATTGAGTTTTGACGAATCAATTTACCGCGTAAATTGAAGGATGGTTTATATTTACGATTGAAAAAATAGCACTACTTCAAATAGACTGTGAGAAAATAATTCAAAACTCTTAATATAATATAACGTAATGGAGAAAGTAGGTTTGTATAGTACTGCGAATTATCGTTATAATAATTACTAATGTCGTTTGAACCCTATTTTATTATCTTGATATTAAGAATATAGCTCTACTCTACTAATGGTTTTTATAGAATGTTAAAAAAGATTTTGAAATAGGAGAGGCTTCCTGCTAAATTCGTCAGGTTACAAGGAGCATGAAAACGTTCTTCGAAATTCCATTACAATAGTAAAGTACCTACGCTTGGTTAGCCAAGCAAACGTTTCTACTGAATCGTTTTCAGCATAAATACCAACTAGGAATTATTTTAGCAAGTCCTATTTGACAAAAACATATTTCGTGAATTATAATATATCTTGCATATTTTAATAAACATAAATATGCAATATTTTATTGCGACTTTCATCAATCGCCGTTCACAGTCACAGTTTCTTGATATAGACCCTTTGCGTGAATTTTGATCCAAATACAAGGATATTTGTTATGTTTCATTACTTTTCATCCACGTCTATTAAATTACCCCATTCTTCTTCTTGTTCCCTCTCCTGACACAAAATTTGTGAGGCTGATTTGCAACTAATTATCAATAAACAAACTCCACTTTGGGTATCACAATAAAGACTCTACAAACCACTTAGGTTTTCCAGGCTAATGATACGTGTACAATCAATCACCTTATTGAATATTTTATAGTATTTCAAGCCATAACGCTTTGAAGTTAGTGTCCTAATACGCCAACTGTACAGTCCGTCTCTGGCTTATTTTATTTTATATTATACAACATGGTTACATCATGTCTATAAATAATTATTGACCTAAATATTATCTAAAAAAGTTGTAATTAAAAATGCTTTCTTCTGTCCTGATTCTTTATTAATCGTCCCCTTTATTTTGGTAAGATATTCTTGAACGATAACTATCCATACCCCGTGGCGTAAATAATTATACGGAATTTATAAAATGTTAATTTAAACGAAAGCCAAAAATTAACACACCACGAAATAAAGATTTATCCGTGTGATTTATTGAAACGTTGCACGAAGTAGACACACGGTGGATACCCTTCTTACCCACTATATAGATACCTATTTTTAGTTTATTTTAATTTATCGTATTTCTTATCAAGGTGCGACTCCCTTCAAAAACCTTCGGAATAAAGTTGCAAAACTTATGCACATGCACGACGACATGTTTTTTTTTCTTCATTAGGTTGAAAAAATACACATTGTTAAAACGGTGGCATTTTATAGTCTACTGAGGGTTGTCATAACTGTTTTTCACTGTATAAATAATTAATTACCATTGCAGAGGTTATAATTAAACCATGCATACTTTGTATTTTCAGTTAATTCATCACAACAACCTAATATAAGCTGCCGTATTCATATATTATAAAACATGAGATATTATAAAATACAATGAAAAGTGGTTTTAAGGCACTGTTTAAAGATTAAAGTAACCGATTTTTTAATTCATTGAGCAAAAATTGAGTGCATTTTATATGTATTAGCTTTACCCTGAATCAAGACCCTGATTATATTTTACTCAACTCATAACTGAGGATGGAAAAGACATTGCGAACTGATAATAGCGACATTCACCCGGACATGACTAGCACAATAAACTGTGCAATCTTCATGCCGGCAGAGTATTTTCTGTTTTACGGTAAAGATTTAGACGCTCACATTTTCACCGCAAAAAGATTGAACACAACGTTTCATGATGGACTTCTATCGAGTAAGTAAGATAAGTTATTGAAAATGATAAAATTTCGATGAAAATCGGATATATATAAGTAAACGCAATTAAAATAAATCCCTGTCATGTTTATTTTCAAATCATCAACATCTTCTGGAAAAGAATACATATAATACGTGAATTTATAATATATATGTATCGTTTATATATTATAATGAATATTATATAAACGATACATACTTATTATATATTTGCAATCCCGTTCTACTGTTTTACAAAATAATGCATATTAGAGATGGCCACACATTTAGTCTTATTATTCTACTTGATCCTCAAACTAATGATGGTAGTTAACCATAAAATATAATAATTAATGTCATAAAAAGGTTTAGTATTACCAACATTACTTGGCCGCCGCCGAATTCAGATCTACAATTGTCAGTCTAGAATAAATTTCTCCAATTGCCATTTTATGCAAAATAAATATCTTGTCTACTTTTAATAACCGTCGCTAAAATATCACTTTTAGAATTTATTGCAATTATAGTTCTGGTTGAGTATAGCAACATTTTTAACGTCACAGTGGCACCCTCACTGGCGGCCAAGTTAAATTGGTACATCTATATTAGGGTATACTTTATTAACTTATCACCTCCTACATTTTTTTTACGATCTTAAGTAAAATATTTTTATTATTTACAACCATATTTAGTTTGACGATCAAGTCACATAAGATAAGTTAATAAAATATTATATATCGTATGCGTGTGATGAGGTTATAATACTTTGTGATGAAAAAAAAATGTTTTTACATTATTGGTACCTCGTTTAACTACATACCTAATGTGTATTTAATAAAATTGTCTATGTTCATTTTTTGCCAACCAATAAAATGCATTTTGAAATTAACGTATTTTTTTTAATTTTAAAATTATCTTTCTTATACTTCAGATCGCGATCGATCACAAATTGCTCTAAAACCACAGGTGAACCATCTTAACCCTATGTATATATAATAAAATAGAATCGAACGTTTTCTATTTTTATATATACATAGGGAGCTGACATGACAGACGTAGAGAAATGACACATATCTTAATAATTTCATTGTATTGTGACGTGACTTTTATCGAGTGACCAAATATCACATTTTAAAACACATCCAATAAAACAGAAATTATTAATAAAAGCCAACTTGTTCATATTAAACAAAACTTCTGTATATTAAAACAAGTTAAGCCCTGGCCCGAGTTTTACATGTTACGGGTTAACTACGTTAAGGCCCGATCACATGTTTCCATGTAACGTTCCAACCCTTCAAATATCGTCATATTAGCGGCATTTGGCTACACGTGTAAGACATATTTCATAATAGCAGATAATTATTCAAATCATTGAAAAACAGTCGTTGAATTATTTTAATTTCATTGAATTTTCGCCAAAAATGGTGAATTTTATCGGTGAAAAACTTAATTTTATCATAATACGTCTACTCATACATCTAACCATCTTAAGGTGCAGTCACCGACTCCACTCTGGTGTAGCAATTGACATAACCATCAAGCAGGTTGTCAGGGGTCACAACTAAAAAAAATATGCCCTGTATAACATAGAAGGAAGAAAGCATAAACAATGAGTGAGATACGTTACATGTGCAAACATTATCATATGACTCTTTCATAAAGGAGAATGTTGGCAACATTATAATCTAAAAATGATTTATTGGAGTGTTAGGAAACCATTAAGAAAAATGCTAATTATTTAAAAATGAGATGGACACAGGGATAGTTTCCCTTGATTTAGGCCGGGACTCAAAGTGTTTCAAGCGAGTAGGTGCGTATGTATACAAATATTGTTTAATGTGGACCGCACACAAGGTTCACAATATGTTCGAGGCCGTATCGGGTTATCTGCTAGTGTCAAAATTACTAAATGTGAATGGGAAGAAATCCTGCAATAATAAAATAAATTGAAATAAACGGCAGATAGACATATATATGTAAGTTCCACGGAAGTATCTCAGGCCTTGGGACGATAACGGGCTATCAAAACTGTGTCAAACATACTGAGAATTGGTGCCTGAATCATGGGTTGTATTGAATAGTTTGATACAATAATTATTGAGTGATTCTAAAATTACAACAATCACACGACGTCGAGCTAGAGCAGGGGCCGTGGAACTGGGTATTAATTCAAAATATATATACTTAAAATGATACAACCCCCTCTATCAGAAATGATATCACATGAACAATTAAAGAATTTCTATAAAATCACCCGTTATATATATCCAATTCAATTTATTTATATTTAATTAGCGTATTGCTTTTAAAATGTGGAAATGCATATACATATATTATAAACATAAAAGTAGCAAGGAATTTTATTTAAAAAATTACCTTCAAACTAAATGCAGCTGCTGATTTCACGTCCGCCTTCTAAATGTTAAAAATGAGCGAGAAAAGCAAAATATTCTCTCACCCCTATTCCGGTCTTGTCCTGATGCAAACTTGTGCGGGACGAACACTTAACGACGCTTGAAAAAAACATCAAGTAAGCAGACTATCAATTTGGAAAATGTCTTTAGAATTAGGCTGATCTCGATATCGAGAATAGAAAATGTTTGTTCGCGAAGATAGTCACCGGCTGTGGTATCAATACTGAAGAGATGCTAACGTTCTGAGTGGGAAGTCAGAATTCTGTCTCGATTTATTTATTATATTTATTGCCTTCCCAAATATAGTTCGTAGAACTTGTTTATTAAGCATTATTTTCAGTTTAAATTTGATTAATATATACAATACTCCATACCGAAATATTTAT
Source organism: Himalopsyche phryganea (assembly GCA_022494535.1). Taxonomy (NCBI): domain Eukaryota; kingdom Metazoa; phylum Arthropoda; class Insecta; order Trichoptera; family Rhyacophilidae; genus Himalopsyche; species Himalopsyche phryganea. The sequence goes on along the minus strand of JAGVSL010000044.1, from coordinate 2,611,245 downwards.
ATTTCATCCGGCAATTCACTCCTGATCATGAGGAACGATGAAGAACCTTTTTTCACAGGCTTTCAGTCCAAACTGTGCCGAATATTCACTATGTGAAGAAAAAATTACCTAATGTTTTTTACCGAAGAAGTTAATTTTCATTGCAACAAGACGAGTTTGTAACTCTACAAATACCTATCTAAAGTCTCACTATTTTTAATACAAAAATAAATATATATTCACTACATGGTAACTAATAACTTATTCAAAAGTTGTCAAGTTTTTATACCCTTCTGTAAATTATAGTTTATAACTTTATGAGATTTCCACTATACCTGAAGATATCTTAAGTAGTTTTTATGAAAGAAAACATGCTAATTATGATGATAATTATGTTAATAATTATTAACAATGCATTTAAGTGCCGCTTTTTATGATAAGCAAAGAACGAGTCAATATCTAACTTACAGCAGTATTTTAAATTTAGTTATCTTCTTTTTTTTCAACAAAAAGTTGGCGATAATACTTTCGATAAAATTTCCGATATAAATGCCGAGTGGGAAAATATTGTATTAGTAACAGTATTTAATGAATTATTGTGATAATGAATTTAAAGTCAAGGTCATGCAATTGCATCCAAATAAATAATGCTTACGTAAAACTAGTGAATAAAAAAACGTTAATTAATAAGCACAAAAATAAAATGACCTTAGAAAAATAATGTTATAAATTTCATAAGGGATAATAAAGGATTTTTTTATTAAGAGAATAAACATTATCATGGCAAAAACAAATTATTAAAATTCATATATTCACTTTTAAGGTGTTGACTGTCAATTCTTGGTGGAAAGGTATTATATCTTTAAAAAATAAAACACAATTTGTACGAGCGATGTGATGAACGAAACCTGTTCGTCATTATAAACGTGTGAAAGTAGTACAAACAAATTGTGTTTTATTGCTACACTAATTTAAATACTATAATTACAACCTCAACGATATATTATTTTTCACTATTAAATTACTAAATTGATAAATAAAATTATCACAAGAAGAAAAAAAGAGTTGGTGACATCTTTTATCCCCATCATCCATTGAGTGAGCGTTTAGATTGTAGAGCTAGTTTCAATCCATATATAGGATGTAGTACGTAATTATATTCGCAGATTTAATATTTTAAAAGTTACTCCTTTATCACACTATGCCCTATGTCGTAATCGATATATTAACGAATCCTGCCAAACGTCAAAGAGTCCTAACATACAAACATACAAATTTTCAATTTTTACTCTAATTGTTTTTAAATTTGAAATCTTAATACACAATTGAATAACTGTTTTTTCAATAAATCAGGCAGTGGGTTTCAGAACTGCATCAGTCTCATAGATCTTTTTGGAAGCATAATCCATAAAATAACTGTTTTAGAATTCTTAATAGTGAACATCTGCCAATTTTGGCAAGCCATTTTTAAATGTTGCTTTAAAAAAGTCGTATTGTAATCGTGTTGTGAAAATGGATTCTTTTAGATAGTGCAATAGTGCAAGATTGCATAAGTCAGATTTTCGAAAGTTAAAGTTTCTAAATGTTTCATATGAATTTGAAATAAAAACGTTTTTGAAAAAGTGGTTGGGATACATCAAATAAGTGCATATAACGGACTTTGGAACCGATGATAATAATGATAAATGCATCGATTTGTAATTATAATAAATAAATCATTAATAATAATTATCTAATGTCGTAGATTTTGGAACATCTCTTCACACTACATCCTGAATATAACTGTGTGCGAAAGGAAAACATTTCAGGAGAGCCAAAACAAGATTTGTATGAAATTTGATGAAAAATGTGATGTTTAAACATGAATTTTATCAATTCAGCAGTATTGATTCGACTCTTCCTTTTTATGTTATATGCATGTAAGTATTGTAGTTATTTTAGAATATTTAACTCGTTTTTCAATTCACTAGACTTAACTCCCTTTTACGTTTGCACACAGATAAAACAAGTAATAAAATAACTTTTATTACTTGTTTTTTATTATTATTTTCTAAAGAACACTGTACTGAAATATTATTTATTCAGCCGTAAGGCTTAATTTCAGCTGGGTGGTCTATTGCAAATTCCAATGTTTCTGTAGGTATGATATATTAATCATTTCATAAAATATTTAAATATTGATAAATTTTATTAAGTAATATTTAAAAATAGTATATTAATTTATAATTTAAGATACCGACTGAGGGTGCTTTATGGAATTTCAATATCAAATTTGAATTGTTGAGATTTTGTACATTTCCATGTGAACGTCAGTTTTGGTTCATTCGTGTGCTCTAATGTCTGAAGATGCCGAAAGGCGAAACCCCGGGTCGTTGGTGACGAAATATATGGAAATATACAAAATCTCACCATTTCAAATTAGTAAATTAATTGTCGGTCGCCATAGGCAAATTGATTTTTATTCTACTCGTATTCTCAAATGGTCACTTTCATACATTTTTTTTTATTTATTTAGGCAAAAAGAATATTGTCAAGTTAATATAGCACTGAAATATGCCAAACAGCAATTTTATAGTTTAAGAAGCTTTCGTTTACCAATAAATACATTTTAACATGAATAGGAAGATACTAAACGCTTATTGAATATACTAAATATAAATAGCACTATAAAGGACTGGAATCCTCTCCTTCATCCATTTGGATATATCTTTATAACATTACTTATCCTCTAGAATGGGTAACTTTAACGTGTTCTCTACTCAAGATCCTAGAGTAAAGAACACGTCAATGTTACCCGATCAAGCAAATATGTAAGTAAATATTTTTAATACAATTTTAGTTCTTGAGTGAAACATAAATTCAACATAGACGATGCAAGAACTTGTCAGATACCTGCTGACTTTAACGACTTCATTTATTATTTTGTATTGATAAATGTTTTATTGAATTGTAGTAGCTTAAATATCTTGTAATACATCTTGTGAACAAATTAAGCTGGTAAGTAAACGTCAAAATAACTTCATAATATGGGTGTTTTCAGGCCTGTACACACAACTCGAGAAAAGAACCGTTTTTTTAAATACAATATTTTGTCTTGTATGATTCCTTTTCTTGTAAGGATGGAAGAGAGAACCAGTGCTTCGATACTGTAGAAACTGGATATCGAGGCAATACTCTCCTCATTCGATACGTGACGTATCATAAAATAATGCAGGCACACTTCCTAGGAAACCATACAGCATAGGCCGATGGTCTTAGGCGCTGCACCTAGCAGAAGAGGGAGATGACGTGCGCCAATGCCGTGATCCGACGAAGAGAAGCAAACCACTGGAAAGCGGCTGGTATCCACTTCAGGGCTGACAAGGAATAGAAATAAATGGAAACACCTGATTCAGAATGTTCACTACCGTCAGCGATAAATAAATGTGGTGAAGAGGAAGAAGAACCAATATAATCGAAATTAACTATATAGAATTGAATTAATTAAAAATTCAATCGCAATATTTCCCCCGCCACCCATTGTGCAAAAGAAAAAAATAAATCCCCCATCATATTAGATTTTTCTGAATAGTATATTTTTAGATAAAAATGTTTGTTTAATGTGACGCAAATATTGCTAGTTCAAGTTTTAGGTCAAATTTATGACTTTGTCTATTTCAGAAAAAGATAATAGAACAATTATTAAAATGTTTTGCGGAGTTCAAATAAGAACACATTAGCTATATAATTGCGAATTATCATTTTTCAAGAATCACTAGACGATATGACAATAACATTTTTTTGATAAGATGGTAGATAGAGCAGGGCATGCAATCTCGGGACCCCGGGATTGGTCGTTAAGTGTAATTTCCTGTGGTAAATTGTACATTTAAAGTTTAATTTGTGTCCATTATTGCTTCAATTGGAATGTATGTATGATTAATTATTTTTTTGGGCATTGGAATGGTTTTTTTTGTTGAAAATATTAAAAAAAGCATAATATCACAATTATTTTATTTTATGTATTCCATATTTATGGTAGGTAAAAATGGTATCCAAAAATAGGACATGCCTTTCAATTTGAATTTAAAATATTGCCCTTCATTCATTTAAGAAGCGGTCATAATTTGTCCTCCATTTCAAATTGGCTAATAACGGCTGTTGAACGAAATGTGAGAAGAAGAGAGACTACAATAAATGTATATTAATTTTATAGGTATTTAAAAAAAACTATATACATGAAAAAACCGAGGTACACGTTGTAGTTAATCAGGTAGTTTTAATTTGATATGTGAACTATTTTTTAGCATTTACAGTGAATCCCGAAATCCCGGGATTTTCTGAATATCAATCGCGGGATTACAGGATTGAAAGCCATAATGGTAGATCTTAGCGATAAATTATACAGTTAGTTTCGGTTCGTGTTAGTTTTTTTAAGCAAACATATAAATTCATGCTGTGTTGCTAACGAAACAAGATTGATGTTCTAACTGTGGTATTTTTACATTGATTTAAATTAATTAATTAAAATAAATTAATGTTTCTAATTGTATCCAAGCGTATGAATTTTTGTATGACATTGTCATAGTGTCCTATATAAACTTTCAAATTGAAGACGAAACCTCGATGTAATGTTAAAAATACTGTGTTTCCATATCGGTGGAAGCATTGGACTCTTACTAAGCCTGACGAAAGTTGAAGTACACCAGTGAGCATAGATAACGCCCAACTTGAGAGACATCCTAGATGGCAGACCCAATAGTTGAAGATCAATTGGCACGCCCAAACTTCGACTGCTGGATTCTGTCAACAGGCAGATCCATGAAATCATTGACCAAAGGATGGAGAGTAATATATTCCTAGATGAAACTAAGACCCACCGAGGGTTGTCAAGACAGCAGTGTTGATGGTGCATTGCCAATACCTATGTACGATGTAAGTAGGGCATAAGATATATAAAAATAAAACCGTGAACATCTGTAGGAAACCTACTCAACAAACTCGTAACCATACCTTATTTGATCCATATATATACATTAGAATAGCGGTAATATTTCCTCTTCAATACCAATAAGGTTCCGGGACTTTTTCTAAATTGATTGTCACAAGAGTATTACTCGCCATATTGTGCTTTAAAATTAAAGAATAAATACCGGAAAAGACCGCAAATGTCAAACGTATCGTCCATTCTTTGTTTTGAGCTTAACGCACATATTGTGGGTTCATTGTATTGGTAGCCATTAAAGTTGTCCACATCTAATCATCTAATTAGCATATTGCAGGCAACAAAGGAATCAACAAGAAAACTAATATTACTATTAGTGGAAGCAATGACGTATATTAGTGATGTGGCGTAACTAAAACGAGGCAGTGACAATAGGCCCCATAACAAATTAAAGTTTTCTAAATTACATTTCTTTCAATATTATTTTTAATTATTGATTAAAATGGATATATCTGTAAAACATTAATCATCAAAGACATCCATGTTAATGGATTAAAGTGCATAAATAAATAGAAAACTATTTATGGAAATTATCATTGAAAATGGGCAGATATTTTCTTCGTTCCCTCCTTTACCACATCCTTCGAGCTTTGTTTATCAACACAAATTTATTTATGATTCTAAAATAGTCCACTTATAAAATCTTTAACTAGTCTTAACTTATCTGAAAAGGTGCTAACCATTATTTAGAATATTCATCACTTAAATATTGTTTCCCCATATGTTATAAATATCGTTGGTAATATGGAAACTGTAACATTTATTGTTTGAAAACTATAAATGAATTTCTGTATTGAAAAAAAATCGGGCTTTTTTCGGACCGAGGAAAATAAATCTGGTTTCGGGTTGGGTTCACATAACAAGTGAGGCTGTGCCTGAAGATGTCGGACTCGGACCGGGAAGTTTATAAAATTTCGGCCCGTGCAGACCTCTATCTCGTACAGAAGGACCAAAATTAAAAATAATTTTAGGTGTTTTCTCACTTTTGATCAATTCCATATAGTATTTAAATTCCAATGAAAAGGAACCTAAACTCATATTTGCAATAAGATATTTTATATATCATGGACTACCGATAAAGAATTTGTGCGTCAGCCTCTCAAGGATGGAGTTAAGAATGGACCGATCGTAAGCTTATCACATTCTCTATGACCCGTTTTCTACATCGGATGGAGTAGATTTTATGTGATGAATACATCGCAGAGAAAACGAAAAATAATAAAATTAATTCGGAACAAGGTAGTGAAGTCAATCAGAAGAGGCAGTTGTAGCGAAATCGTTAATACTTACTACGTTGGTGGAAGATTGATTCGTGGAGCTATATTATGTTGTACAGTGAGAATAATTATTGGAGCATGATAACTGTTTAATAATAGACTAGATTCCCTGTAGGATAGTATATGAAATACTATCAAAACAAATCGTTTGCATCTCTTAAATGTCATACTTGGTCTATAAGGTGAGTATAATAACTAACGCTGAATATTAAATGCAATATTAGAGTGTCCCTGAGAGAAAACCCTGCAAGATTTGGATCAACATTTGCTGTGGAGAATACTTACTTCTTGATTTTTTAAATTAACCGTTTTATGTTCATAACCACCTAATTTAGCATATCGACGAAAAGTGTTAAACAAGAGCTGAAGTCAGTCACTTGTTCAACCTTACTTTTCAGAAAAGTTAACACCCTCTCTGAAAGATCGGATTAGGGAAAGACTAGAAGTGTTTTTTACTGTTTTAGGATCGAATAATTTGGATATGAAGCAATAAAAATATTTAAAGTATTTGGATGCGAATCTTATTAATATTCACTACAAATCAATATACGAAGATGTCCACACCCTGCACATTTAAAAAATATTTTTATAAACGTGAACAAATTTAATAAAACGAGAAAAAGTCTTAGGAAAATCGAGGTTTGAAAATTATTTGAGGCCAAATGCCGAGAAAAATCGTTAATTTTCAGTATTATGAAATATATAAGTAAACAGACTGGTGTTTATCGGTAATTCTTGAAAAATCCGCACAGCAAAATGAATTTGATCAGCGTTTACGTTCTCTTCAATCGACTCTTTTGTAAATAATATCTTGTTTATTAATTTATTCAGAGAAAAATATACGATTTAATATTTTCTTTGCGCTAGTAGCAGTCATTACCATTTACATCCACTAGACTCTAGTCAAAATATTTGGCGCATTGGCTGTCAGCTGTAATGCCAGATATTTTTTTTTAATATAAAATGTAAAAAGTGTTCTGTTATAGCGGAAATAATTTCATTGGCAATTTTATTTTTTCCTACTATTCGACGCGAGGCAACACGTGCGATCGATTAGATAAAATCGAATCATTTCGAGAAGCATTTTTTCGGTTTTCAACATTTCGCAATTTTTTTAGTCTTTTATCATATTTCCGCGGTGCACTTGCAACATGCTCACGGTGCATCGGTAAAGAGCCACTGCACTAGAGTCACTGGACCAATGGGTTACGCCATTTTGATGACTAATAGGGCAAACTATCAGGCCTTGGTTTTGAAATGTGCAGCTTCGTACGGTGAGCGAATAGAACTCGACTCGTAAAACTTTGCGTTTAACTAAAGGACATGAATATCTATTAATTGTATGGCAGGCAAACAAGCCTTGGGCAGTTGCGCCTGATACCCTCCCGTTCAGAATGAAATTACTTTAGGTACCCTTAACGTTTGCTACATCAATGATCACCGCCTTTTTAAAATCAATGAATCAAGGGTAATGGAAGCATCTCCAATATCGGGTGTTAGCTGAATAGTTAAATCATCTGAAGTATTTCAAACGCATTATGAATATCTAATTCAAGCAAAATCAATATTTATGATTTATTTGACAATAATCAAAAGTCATGTTCCTTGAAAATAAAAACATTTTTAAGTACTTTATGCTTTAAAAACCTGACATAAATTTCTCATGAATCGATAACAATAATTCGTTCAAACCCGGCCACTCACATTTCGAAGAATTTAAAAACATAACTAAAAAAAAACTTAATCACTATATAATAATATTCAAGATCAGATAGTGTGGGAGAGAAGGAAAAAAATACACTACAAATTGCCATATGTTCGGAAACAACTAGATCAATCGTAAAATGCATGTATGACAGTGCCCATTCAGGACTTCGAACCCTTGACCACGCAACCGAGCAAGTAGGACGAAAGCGTTCACAACGTGTTATACTTTCTTCATTTTATTCCCGTACAATTGAGCTCAACTTTCGAATAGCACTTTTTTGAGCTGCATAAATAAAGCAACATTCTTGTTTTTGGATTATTTTTCTAGTGTGCTTCAATTTATTAACTACACATGGTGCTTGACCTTTAATAATAGAACTACATTATTTGATATTTATCTATTTTATATAGGTCACATATGTTTGTTATTTGTAAAAATGATTCTCAAAAATGCAATTATTTAGTCTAGACTCCATAACTAGTGGTTTTTCACCAGTGTTCCGCGACCTACAAATTCATTACACTTGAGAAAAAAACGTACTAAAAATCCTACCTTGGGTCCGTCTATGCAGGATATTACAGAATTAAACTGGAAAGTCGACAAACATACTTGAAGATGAGTGCCAGCCTCACCAGTACTGGCTTTAGACCAAAGGTAAATAAATACTGCAATAAGAAGGTAAAACTATATCGACTGTGGAAAGGAAAAAAGACGTAACACACATAAAAAAATAATGTGTATAACTCACACAAAACGTCGTTTTTCCTTTCTACAGTCAATATGTAGTACAACTGATAGTAGTTAAGAAATAAATAACATTTCGTCACAAACGCAGCGCTGCGGTGAAGAATATAAGAGGATATACACGGTATACCTTCTCCTATATCCATAGAAATAGCGTATACCATTCGGTTAAGTCAAAATGTTCTACCATTTTTTTCTACCAACAATTTTGCTTGTAGTTAATTTTCCTTTTACTAACCCACGGTACCGTAAAGTAAAGTATTGAAATAGGTTATAAATATAGGATATATGGTAACTCACTCTTTGTACGATATCCTTTTGCAAAGTTTATGGCTTCAGGACTTGTCAAAAGTTTAGTGTCCCGCCAAATAGGTCCTCAAAGTAGGAAAAACCAGCCACCCGATTTCATCAAGGTTTTGGAATATTATGAAAATATTTGAAATCTTTTATTCGATGCGTTAAAATGTTAATTGGTTTCGAAAAGGTCCAGAGCCACTGATCCAGAAGCATCTTGGTTTATATAACTCTCTATGACATCATATTCACTTGCAGTGTTATTATACGTATTAAAAACATTTATATACCGCAGTTTGAAAACAAATTGTATGGATTATGAGTTCTCGACTCTTCATTTCTACGTATTGTTATGGAAACTTTTGAATGCCATTCAATATGTCGTCAAATGCAGGACTCGGTGGTCTTGTGTTCGAGTTTTGGCAAGGTCAATAAATAGTTGGTTGATTTTTTTATTCAACATTAATTATCTTGGGCAAGTGTCCAGTTGTCGATCTCGCATGACTGTTAATATAAGTTAATTAATATTTTTTTAATCTGCTGCATTGTAAATTATCTCTATTGCCAAATATGTACTTTTATGTGTCACTTAGAATAGTAATGGTGTAACTCCAAAATTACAAAAAATTAGTTTATACCTCAAACACGTTCAAAAGATGTTATTCTATTAGTTTAATAATGGTGCACTTCCATAAATACTCCTAATTTATTTAAAAACTGTTTTTTGTTTGTTTATTCCCATATTTAACAAAATTTTTAGAATTGTCTGGACAGACTTCACTACTATACTAACGATTAAGTTCTTCAGTTGATTAATGGTTGTTATTTGATCCTAAGAACATTTTACAAAACCTTGATTTTCTCAAAACTTTAAAACTGGAGTTACACCATTACTATTCTAAGTGAAACGTATATATGTTAAAAAAAAAATACAATTTTAATAATTATTCACAGGTCCAGATTATCTTACATATTTTTCTTCTAACGTAGGTAATTGATGAGGGGTGATTGTAATTCATTCGGTCATCTTTCTCTTACATAAATAGTATGGATCTAATGATAAGGTTATGTGCAAGCTAATCTTCTGCGTAACCCCTTAGTAACACAATCAGTAGAATAACAAATTTATATTTTAATTTCTATTAGTCCCTTACGCTTTATTTTCAGCATTAAATATGTTGGGTGAAAATGGATAAAAAAAACATCATTGAAATTATGAATGATGTCTTTGGATATATCTTCATAATTTGACTGCAAGATCTATAATTAATTATTTATTAATCGATTTAGTTCCATCAACTATTGTCAGTGTGCAAGCAAAATTCAGCTTAATCTCATAATAATAATTTCTTCCATCCATAACACGATAAAAGCTTATCCACGACTCCAATTGTATACATCACGATCTATTACCACCAAATTTCACCAAACTTGATCAATTATTACTCTGAGTTTAATGGCTACCATCACTGGTATTTTTTAAATCTATTTAAATACGTCCAATTAGAAATTCAGTTTGCTATTCACGTTATGGTGTAACTACATATAACACATTTTACGAAAGCATCCTCTAGTACTAAATATAGGATTGCAATATTATCAAAAAAAATGTTATCAAAGAAAGAGCTCCTTTTATTCGCTGCTTAGTATGATTATATTATCATACAAATCTATATATATATATATATATAAATAAAGATCACATTCTGTATTCTAAAATAGAATTGTTGTAACTTCAACTTTTTATTAAAATTTTCTGCTACTCTCAACAAGATAACATTGTGCGTGCCTAGTTATTTCTAATGAGCATTGATTGACAAAGCTACACAAGTAATAACACGGCTTCGAAATTATTATCTACCATACCAGGATTAAGTGCAATCCTGATCTGTATAATATCGAATTTCTATTCAGTTGTCAATTATAATTAGGTATTACATTCCATCGCAATTATCTTAGGACACCTCTCCCGGCGGCCATTTGGAAAATCGTTCCACTTCCAGCACTGTAGTTATTGGCAAATTATACAGAAACAGTTCTACACAAGATTGATAACACATTATGTAAAATACAGTATAAGTTTACATTCTTCTTTTTAACCCATGCACACTGCAATGCTATATTTACATAAAGATTGAAATCCTTACATTTATATTTCGAATTATACTGATTTATAGAACGATGGATGAATTCCAATCCATTCCATTATATTATGTAATGCTTGGTTATAAAATGGAAACACCATTATCTTGAATGAAAAACAGCTGCCATACAACTAAGTCTCGTTAATATACCAAATTTTGGATTCCATAAGAAGTCTTCGCTTTTACGTTTTCATCAGGTGGGATAAACTATTTCTTATTTCATTTTCCAACAGAGATACAGCTTTGAAAAAAAAATATATGACTATACTGATGGGCGATGCAAAATTATCGTATCTACATTTTTTATGTCAAAATAAAATATGCTTGCTCGCGCTACACACCCCTCGTCTATTTCAAATTTAAAAGTCGATAATACTTCGAATATAAAGAAGATCTATGTTTTTCTACGATAACCAAATCTACTGAGTTTCACAAATGATCATAAAATTGTAACTATATTATCTGTAATTTTATTTACGTTACGATTTGTTTTACAAATCGCATAACACAAATATGAATGACGAAAAACTTACTTAAATTTGTCACATACCTTAAATGTCATAAAAACATATCCCCGAAAAATGATTACTATTTATTACTCTTATTAATTTTTGTTAAAAAATGTATATAATAGAATACCTTGTTGCCTTATTTTTTAAAAAAATATATATTCAGTATAATTCTACTTTAAATATCAGTCATAAAAAGTGCGAGAAAACGAACTCTTTGGTACATTTCAAAAATCTTTATATTCAAGAATTGCATATTCCTACCGCATACTTAACTTTCTTAAAAATACTTTGTTCTTCGATTTTGTCTTTATTTCCTTTTAAATAAAAGTGCAATAGTGAAAACGAATATTTTGAGAGTGTAATTATTAAAAAAATATATATATTGCGACGTTTCGTATTTTTTATGTGACGGAAAACGATTAACGATTTCATGAAATGATAGTAAACTCTACTAATTCCTCTTGAGTAATTATTTTACGCCATATTTTGTGGGTGAAACCTGAAATACATAACAAACTATACAAAATTATCAAAAGATGCAGGAATCGAAGTTCTTCGTAGGAGCACAAGCTCGAGACGTGTCTTGGTGCCGTTTGAAACAAAACGGTTGCATACGGGACGGCCATTTATTTCGGATTGTTACTATACTATATTTATTTCTCTATGGTAAAATTGACGAAGTTATCAAATTATGATTGATTATACAAAGAAGACGTAAACTATAATGTATTCTTAATTTTATGTACAACTATTTTATTTACAAATAGCATAATTTTCAATTTTTTGAATGACCCATTTCACAGATAATTTAAAGGTTTAATGACTGAAGTAGCTCATTGTTACACAATGAATACAGAAGGATTAAGAAAATACACTGCCGTCATAAGTAAAAAATCAACTAACGCTGAAAGGCATATTCTGAGAAATAAAAGAGAATTGAGATTGTTTCATACATTTTTTAATGTTACGATTTATCAAAAATATTATCTACATAAAAAACGGTTAGAAGCATAGTTTATGTTGCATTTTTCAGAAGTCGCCTTTTACCGTGAGCTGTATTTTTACTTATGACATAAATGTGCAACATTGTATAGATATATTAAGGTAGACATGGGTTTCATATGATCTTTATATAAACATGTTTAGTTTAACAACTTACTTTGCAAACAATAAGTCAAGAAGATTGAAATAAATGCACATTTTGTACGACATGAATGCTGGATTAAATCTTTGAATAATTCATTTAGATTTCACTATCGTCATTCTGCCCGAGGATGCAGTTACGCCGCCTCCTCTCAAATTATATAATTTAATAGCGCACGCATATGTTTCTACTTAAGAACTTCAATGTGGTTGGCACAAATTCTTCGCAGAATGTTTTCAAAATAACGTTTTATTAATATGGCAAATTTTCATTTCTGAAGTAGACCAAACAAATTTAAATCTTAACAATTTACTGTTACGAGGGAATAGGAACAATGTTAAATAGATATTCAGCAATATTTTTTCTTTAGTTTTATTGTTATATTTCTTAAGAACAGGGGTTGGCATTAAGCTGCTAGCGCTCTGGCGTGGCTCTTGAGAGAAATATTGAATGTAAAAAAGGCTTTGCCGGCCCACCAACCGAGTGGTCAAAGCCGTTGGCTTCAGTTCTTATGGTACTGACGGGTTCAAATACCAGTCCTGGAAGTATCATAAATTGATTTATGAATTTTTGATCGAAGCATGGATTTATGTGATTTATGTAATTTATTCTCACCCATCTAATCCAAAAACAGGAAGTAGCGGGAGCGATTAACTAACGACTAGTCCTGCCCTAGCTTACACTAATATAATTATTCGTGTAGAAAAAATGTAGAGGTGAGCAACTAAACAACCAGCAGTTTTCGTAGAAAATCTTCAGTTGAAATAAGCTATATTAAGAATCCATATGCTAATCATTGAGAGCGAACATGGATATTAAAAAAACTTCAATATGTTTAATCAGGTAGGACTTTTCTAATATAGTATCTTATATATTTATATATAAATAATAGTCCGGACCGCTCTGTAGACGTTTTATTATTATCACATGTAGGTATGAAATTTTCTCATGAAGTAAGCGTTCACGGTGATAAAATTTTTTTTAATCTAATGCACACACAGTTCCGACGTACTAGCTACTTAAGACATTCAGAATTTCAATTTCAATACCGTCATATATGACGGGTACGGTTATACTAGTGTTATTTTAGAAAGTAAAGAATATTTTGTGGAGGAGTCATATTTAGTTCATTCATATTTTTCAATAATAAATACATTTATAATTGAAATCACAAGTATACACTCGCCGGCATCTGATATGTTGCATCTTGCGTTCGCTTCCGAAGCCTGCGCATACGTCATCTCCCGCGTCACGTAGAAATGCCGCACTATGTTACGTGCGACTTTGTGGGACAGTGGGCAACGCTGCAGCGTCACGTAGACTCCAAGCTGCGGGTCGTGTTGCGGAACATTTTGTCCCTTAGTGAATACGGAGCTTTATATCTGCACGGATTCGAAATATTTCAACAGTGTTTTAAAATTGTGTTGTTTCATGAAACACTTACAAACAATAAGTATTCGAACAGGCTTTTTCTTGATCGTTTTTGCTATTCAACTAATATTTACTTATAATTTAAGACATCGACTGAGGGTGCTTGATGGAACTTCAATATCAAATTTGGATTATTGAGATTTTGTACACTTCCATGTATTTTGTCACTAACGACCGGGGTTTCGCCTTTCGGCATCTTCAGGCATTCGAGCACACGAATGGACTCGAACTAACAGACAGTAAACAGTGTCTAACGTTTATATAGAAGATACAAATACGACAAATATTATTTACGAGGTAAAATATTATACGTCTGGCAGCCACACTGATACCTGAGTTAACATTTCGAGAATCGCCTTAATCCTTATTTTGTAAACAACACATTAACAGAGTGGCGAATTGCCGCTTTCCAACTACTTTTAGAATTACCAGTGATTTTACAATTATAATAGTATTGTGGGTTTCGACGGTATGCAATTCGACGAAAGGGTAAATATATACAATCATTCCACATTTAGTGACATCTTTTAGGTGTTTCAACGCATAGGATACAATAACGGAGAATTAGGAAGTTCAGCTGCTCATTCAGAGTTGGCAAGGAATTTAACTGGGCTCTATTGATTTCCAAAATTTCTTGATAAAATAATTTATGATCCCCCATGTTTTGGCGAAAGGCGAAACCCGGGTCGTTAGTGACAAAATACATGGAAGTGTACAAAATCTCAATAATCCCAATTTTATATTTACTTAGTTGTACTTGGCTAGAATACATACGGGATTTTTTGCCAGGATACTGGGAGACCACTTTGCAGGCCCCACATAATTTCAGGAAAGAAAGATTGAATACAGTGAAAAATGTATTTAGTTCTGTACGAATTGTTAAAATTAGCTATTTTGGTTTCACACCGAAGTCAGAGCTATGTTTTACAGTTTTTTTTACGCTTATTAATAAGTAATGTAATAAATTACGATCACCTAAAAACTCATTTACTGTTGTAATTGTATTCGGCTTTTCAAATTTGTGTTTTCAATCGTTTTCAAGTAGAAATCTTATCAAGAATAAATCGAGAAGTCAAATAAACGGCGAGAGAATCGTGCTCCGTTTTAAAATCCAACACATCAACAGATACAAATATGAGGAACGTTTATTAATATGATATATAATTTAATTTAAGATATCGACTGAGGGTGCTTGATGGAATTTCAATATCAAATTTGGATTATTGAGATTTTGTACACTTCACTAACGCCATCTTCAGGCATTCGAGCCGAATGGACTCGAACTGAGAGACAGTAAACAGTGTCTAACGTTTATATAGAAGATACAAATGAGACAAATATTATTTACGAGGTAAGATATTATACGTCTGAGAGCCACACTGATACCTGAGTTAAAATTTCGGGAATCTCCCTAATCCTTATTTTGTAAACACCATATTAACAGAGTGGCGAATTGCCGCTTTTCAACTTCTTTTAGAAATACCAGTGAAGATACAAATGCGTAAATAATATTTGTCGCATTTGTATCTTCTATATAAACGTTAGACACTGTTTACTGTCTCTCAGTTTGAGTCCATTCGTGTGCTCGAATGCCTGAAGATGCCGAAAGGCGAAACCCGGGTCATTAGTGACAAAATACATGGAAGTGTACAAAATCTCAATAATCCAAATTTGAATATGATATATCATATTGAATTACATTTTATTTTCCTACAAAGTCATGTATATCCAGAAAGCATCCAAAAACACATTGCTTTGTAGATTTTTCTTTCAAAATATATATTACTATTGTGATTAAAGTAGTGATCTTTGTTATTGATTGACTTACTAGTGACAATGTTGATGTTTTGATAAGCAAAACGCCCCTTTGAATATTAAAATTATATTAAAATTTAAAACCGTATTTCATAATTAAATTTCGTTTCCATAGAATAATAAAAAATAAATTATATTTAATTACTACTTACAATTATTATGGTGAATTCATGGCTTGTGTTTAAATGATTCATTTTAGGTGGCAATTAATTAAAAATATCATTTTTAAATATACTTACTTGTCCAATTCTGTTTTGATTTGTAATAATTTATAATAGAACAGATGGCAAAATTAAATAGTAATTATAGGCTCGAGCTACAAATGCGAGTTTCAGCCTTCGAAATAAAAATAAATAGATTGATTTATCATCATCCAAAATGAAGGAATTCATTA
This sequence comes from Himalopsyche phryganea, assembly GCA_022494535.1. Lineage (NCBI taxonomy): Eukaryota > Metazoa > Arthropoda > Insecta > Trichoptera > Rhyacophilidae > Himalopsyche > Himalopsyche phryganea. The sequence goes on along the minus strand of JAGVSL010000044.1, from coordinate 2,594,819 downwards.
AATTTTAAATTACTTGTTTTAAAACAGTTCTATTAAGGTTCATATTATGTTATTTTAAAGATAACATCACCGTTTTCCTATAATTTATTCAATACTTTTGAACAAACCAACAGGTTTTTAAGCTATTATGTCCGGACTATATTTAAAATCCCACGTATATTATAAAATAGTAAATTACAACTCCCAAAAATGGATGTATGTCATTGACTCCGTGTTGCAGCGTTTCCCAAACTGAAGCGATATTAATTTGTAAATATTATGGACTTTACTATGATATATTTACCATACAATATCCAGTCGTCAGTTTTAAGGCACAGGTGATTTATATTTTGTAAGGTATAACTTTGCACTCCGGCTCTAAAGTCCGACTCTAGGATTCAGGATCACGGGATGCATACATACTAATACGCTGACACGTTCTGTGTATTATACACAAAGCGTATCATATAGTAAAAATTACAAAGTTTATGGCGTATACTCTACTCAACTTCGTACCCACTATCACCCGCACCTTCTTCACGCTCTTTTTACAGCGTGTATTCAGCAGCATAATAAGTTTATTCGAGTTTCATATTTAAAGGGTGATTAGATAAACAGCAGCATTCATTCAGCAATTATTACTTTCCATGAAAATGGTGAAATTACGGAACTGCATACACTATTGATGTAATCTGCCAATAATCAATACGCTCTACAAAAATCTTTTAGTTGTATTATTTTAATTATTAGTTAAAGTTTTACAGTGTTTATAAGTATAAGCTGAATTTATTTTTTTCATTTTGAATAATTTATATTATACATTTTGATTACACTGTAGTTCTGTCCCTATTGTCACAAAAATAGGGACAAAACGCAATGGCGTGATAAATATCAAATGACAATTCTTTTAGAAATTAACACATTACTGCTGTATGTCAAGTAAATGCCAGTTTAATCTATGGAACTGAATTTATTCAAAAGATGTGTAAGTCACTGGCGACCAACTTAAGAACAACTCACGATCTATCTTGTGAACCGATATACGCTATTAAATAAATATAAAGCATTTACAAATTAACACAATGTACTAAGTTCAATGATTCAAATTAGTGGTCTGCACGGGCCCGTGGGCTAGATTCGGGCGGGTAAAGACAATTCAAATTCGGGCTCGGGCCGGGCCCGGATAAGGCATTTCATTTTCAGAAAAATATTTCTGACCAGCAATAAGGCGGTACTATTCATAGCTTAAATATTTTTCTAGCATGTGTTATGAACATCGTTGAATATATGGAAACAATTAGATAGTGTATTGTTTGAAAAGTATAAATGAATTTCTATATTGCAAAAGTTGGGCTTTTTTCGGGCTGACAAAAATAAAACTGGGTTTCGAGTCAAGTTCGCGTATCAAGTGTGATGTTCAAACTGGGGCCTGGGCCGGGTCGGGCCTGAATACGTGAGGCTTGGACGGGGTAATTTTATAAAATTTCGGTCCGTGAAGACCTCTAATTCAAACATTGAAAACTTCACTTGAAATTCCAATGAACTCAAGCTAGAATTTAAATGTGGCATGGTGTTCTAAAATTAAGTTATGTTTCCGTTTGAAGTCTTTTTCAAATTTTGAAGGAAAGCTGAATTAAAACATAAAATTTAATTTAGTTCCAAATTTTAAAGTTTAAATACAACTTTATGTACAACTGTCTTTTTTGTAAACAGTTTGCTTTGGTGATCGTGTGCATTGCAAGGGATCGTTTTGAGTTAACATTGTTTTAATGCAGTCGTAATGCGGAAACTGGAATTGGCCCAGAATAATTATAATGTGTGACCACCGCGCGAGAGATGGCTGCCCACTCCTCCCCGAGTGTTCGGATGAACATTGGCGAGATGTGGATGGATGATGAGTACAATTATTATTGTTACATGCGATACACATAAGTGGAAACATTGCGAAAAGTGCGATACAAAATGACAATAATTACGGCTTTGCAATTGGGTCAACGGAATGCATGCATTATAAGGCAGGTTCAATTTAAAGCCATTCTGCGCAACATTTCTTCTCTGGAAATCAATCAAATGATTAATATAAACCAACATTTTCAAAGAGTTCGGCGACTACTTTTTGAAAATTCATTTTCGATATCAAATTAAAATGAATAACTATATTTATATATCACGTGTTCACCTTATTTGAGAAGCATCTTTTGACTAAATGAATCGTAAAAAATATCTATACAGTCGGTACTAATTCGATAAGAATGAACACTTTTGTTATATGTATATTTAAATATATGGGTAAAATGGCTTCGGTCACGGATTTGACGGATTCGAATCCCAGTACTGACAGTTTCGTAAATTGATTTTTCAATCAATTCATGGATTTCTTTTCGAAATCATGTTTGTTTGTGATGTCTGAAATTCGCCTCCACCCAACCAAAAATAGAAACGAGACGTAGCGAGAGCGACTAGATAACCACTAGTCCTGTTCAAGCCTTAACCTTCTAGCCCTAATAAAAAAAGAGGTTGAGCAACTGAATAACCAGCAACTCTCGTAGAACAACTTCTGTTAAGATACCTCTCTTAGTAGGCCATATGCTCCACATTAGGAAAGGAAATAAAAAACGTAAAATAACCAGGTCATTAACTTTAAAGTTGGTAATATAATATAATATTATATTATACAATTAGTTGTATAATATTATTTACCAACATTTGTACTTACTTGTCGTCATCTGAAATCATTTCTATTCTATGTCGCATTTTTTCAAAAACATTCAAATATCAGTCAGAAAAAGTGCGAGAAAACAAACTCTTTGGTAAATTTAAAAAATCTTTATAGAATCGTTATACTCAATGATTGCAAGTTCCGCCCCAATCACAATCTTAAAAATACTCTGTTCTACGGTTTTATCTTAGACATCGAATTTCAGTAACCTACAATAAACCTTAATCTAGTCACGGCGTAAAGCAAATAAAAGCGTTTCTGAAAAACAGGTGTCAACTCTTTGCTAGACAGGCTTGAAAACTTTACTATTTACATTTAAATAAAAGCGCAATAGTGTAAATAAATACTCTGAGCCTGCAATTATTAAAAGAAAAAAAATATTTCGACGTTTCATATTTTTTAGGCGACGGAAAACGATTGACGATTTTCGCGAAATGAAAATAAAACCTACTTATTCGCCTTAAGAAAAGCTAACATATTATTTCTCACTTATCTATTTAAGATTGAAACAATATTTATTAGAGCAATGATTTAAGTCATCAATATCACAAGATTAAATAACTTTTTTTCCAATATAGTGTATTCAAAATTATGTTATAATAGTACAATTGTTTGATACATGGTGCATCGGCGTCGGTTGTAATGCCATGTAAAGCCAGATTTCTCTAAAATTATAATTTCATTTTTTTAGCCTAATTAAATGTTTAGGATAATTGTGAAAAATTATGCTTCAAAGAAAATTCTCAAGAATATTTTCTGTTTAAGCCCTTTCTCAAAAAACATAGACCTTGTTTTTTCATCTTGAGCCCATGATGTGTTCAAACAATTTTTCATCAGCTCATATCTCGGCGGCTATTAGATTGGGTGTTTTTTTTTCTACCTAAAACTCTTTTTTTAATTTTCCATAACTTATATAATGACCAATTTTGAAGTGGTATAATGCGTGTTGTTTGTCCCTGACCATTCCAACTCATTATGCATATCTTTTCAATTTTCCTTTTTATGCAATAAATTCAATTAGGCTTGTACTAGCTACCAGTAGTTAGTATATTTTTTTAATTTTAAATGAAATGAACTCAGTCTAGAAGCTTCGGTGGATTTTACATACAGTAGCCAACAATCAGATAAATATTTTCGCATTATTAACACTTAATGATTAACATCACAAGATGCTAGAATTGTATTACATTAACTCGTCGTACATTATACCCATTTTATTCACTGTAATCATAAGCATATAATTAAATTTATTTCAACAAGTGAGTACAGAGTGGCTTATTAAGTGCAGTATTTTTATACGAACAAGATGAAAGGCGGACGATTCGAGGCGCCAGAGCGGTTCACTTTGAGTGATCGACAATGGACCCTTCTTTACAGAGTTGGATCTATGAAACTCAATATGCAACATACTTACAAGCAGAGCTCACGGCAGTCTATTCTCGTGTCACAAAAATCCATAGATTTTATATTTTAAATTACGCGATTTTCGATATTGAAGTTGATTGAAATGTATCATTTAAATTGATAGTGTTTTTACGTAATGTAGTAGGACACGCGTTTTAATTCTTTGAAAAGCAAAATACTTTTTTTTTTTAAGTTTCTTAATCGATATTATTGATTCTAATGCTTTAATTGTCGAAGTCTGCAGGGTTTACTTTCGTTCGTTAGGCGTGGAGAAGAAAGGGATTCATAAATCACGTTAATATAATTATTAGTTCCATAATAAAATATTTCCAATTTACTATTAACTGCAAAGTTTGCAGTCGGAGACCTTTATTGCGAAATCACTCTTAGCAACATAATTAAATTATTGATCATCGCTTTAAAACGCAGATCCACTGTACGAATCCCTTCTTGATGTATGAATAAAATCTTTAAAATAAACTTCACATGAATGGTAAACAATATTGAACTAATTTCAAAACAAACGGTTTATATCATCTTTAATTTATTATTCAAATTCTATTTTCATAACACGTGAATTCGTGAAAGATCCGAATAAATACTGGAAATTTCGTAGCCGTGATACATATAAATAAAAACATTACAGAGAAGTGAAAAAATACAGTGTCGAAGAAATTTATAGTGTTTGGCTATTAAATCAATCCACTAGTTTATTTATTTATATAATATCTAGTATGCAGTATGCAGATTTTTTATTTGGTCATACCGGAACCACGATGCATTTCATTCACATTGAGATCTGCAACCATTGGTGCATTTTTATAAAAGATCAACATAAAATAAGCCCAATGTCTGAGCAATACAATTGAAGAGTTACATTACAGACGGAACTAGCTGATACATTACTTGGTCAAATTTGTGTAGTGCATAAATTTGACGAAGTCAGATGTAATGGGGCAACTGCGACATTACCTTTGTCACAGTTGACAGATAGCTTTTGGCCAAGATGGTAGAAAACTGTTTCTATTCGGTGACTATCGAATAATGAAGTAAGCAAAATGATGTATTATTTCAAGCAAAAAGATAATTACATTTCATTATGAAGCTAGGATATTTATATGTGTTTCGAAATTATGTAGTTGATAAATTTGTTCTACTTTTATTTGTCTCATCATTGAAAAGTATATCATGACTTAAGTTATCATTTCTTGTGTTGTTTCATCTTTAACGATTGTTAACAATTAGGTACTATTAGTGAAATTATATACAATAGATTTGAAACTTTTGACGTAATGTAATATTTTGCTTTGGGATTTTTTTAAAATAAATTTGATCAAAACTTTTACCTTAACTGTGTGACATACAGCTCAATCATGTAATACATCCCAGTCAAAATGTGATTTGAAACTATATTTGAATGCTGTGTTTTTTCTCGAATTCTCAGGCCATTATTTTGTTACATTTTATTTTCATAATATTAAGCTAACTCACTGCAAGTGATTGTTTTTTAAACCGAGCCAAGTCGTCATCAGATTCAATTACAAAACAAACCGTCCTAAAGCACTGCGCTTATGCAGACTTAAAGCGTTTTGAATAAACAGCACACGCATTTATTCAATGCATGTAACGTAATATTCTACATTATTAATTTGACGACTTTTTCTTCGTCAAATTGTATGTGACTGGCTATACCGAAAGTTGCCAACTATGGATATTGTGTATGTTCAAGAAATTTGAAAATATACTTTAAATCCCAGCTATTTTTTGACTTAAATCAGATTGAAAGGGATGGTTGGACACTCTGACTGGGTTAGATGGCGGGAAAGAAATCCCGTTTAATCTCAACAAAGAAAAAAAGAGTACCACTAATATCAAATCGATCGGAAATAATAAAATAAACGTTATTATTTTCACTACATACTTTTTAAATAATCTTGCTATTAATAAAACAATAAATCTAGGAAAGAATATTTCAATTTATTCAGAATATGCAAGATGTTTAAAAGGAGACGAGTTAGTTTACTTTACAAATTTAGACTTTTAAGTGATATTTGTATACAAATCGATTGAAACATCGACGAACGTTTCCATTCGCGGATTCAATTCCTTGACCGCTCAACAGAGTAGGACGAAAGTCCAAAAGCTTTAACCACCTGGCTACAGAGCTGCTCCTAATAATCATATGGCGAGCGTAAAAGTCATTATAGTCGCTTTCCAGAATTAAAGTTATTTTTGAATTGTATCAAATCAAATTAAACATGTTTTAAATGGTTGCGGACGAATATAACAGATATTGAGATGGTGTGATAATCCATTCCTCTCACAAACGGGAAGCAAGGTAATGAATACATTGATAGCACAAGTGTTGAAATAAATATACACAACAAGAAATTTGTATGTATGTACTATTTTACGTTTTACCCTGTTCTTCTCCAAGTTACGGCTTCTCAACAACTGAACACATATGTACTATCTATCAAGTATTTCTAACATATTGTTTTTATTGAAGTCAAGGTTAATTTCCATAATTATAATATATCACATCTTTAGGGATTGTGTAGAAATGAATACTGAATGGGGGAAAATATTACAGTCGCGGTTCCGCCGACTGGCTAGCAGCAAGCGTGACTTATATTTCCTTTTATAACGTCAATCGGATAGTGGTAAGAGCTGTCCCATCGCAAAATGTTTTCCCTTTCAGCACACTTAAGTGCATAGCAAACGAATCTTAGGTAAGTGTCCCTGAGACATTACTTAAATCCATTTGAAAGAACTTGACACTGCTGCGAAATGTAATGGATGGATGGATTAGAACAACGTAGTAACCTTGGGATGATATAGATTCGATTTGAATTCAATGATATAATATATAAGTAACAGCTTATTGCATTTTAGAATAGTCAACTCTTAATAATGCCCACATGCTTAAGTTGGATAACGGAAATGGTAAAAAAAATGAAGACTCAATTGTGGTTTTACTGTCGCTTACTTAAAAAAGACATTGTGCTGATTACTCCTTAAAATGAATAATTTGGCGAGCCATAAAAGCATTAAGCTATGAAAAACTTAATGTATTATGTAAGGGAAAATAAGCGAAGTGTTGCCGGTAGGCATATAATTATACTAAAATAACCGGGCGATTCGCAACCGCACGTTGATATTAATCTGCAAGTGAAATTGATAAAATTAAAATGCTCTTTTTCTTTACTCCATCAAATTTATTTGTATTTCTAGATTTACTTTAGATCTACAATTTACCCAACATATGAAGAAATGTTTAAAATGGCATGTCATTTATTTATTTTTTAACCATAAAAATAATAAACAAATGCAAATTAAGAGAATGGTAACAGATAAATAAAACTGTATAAAAATGAGAACATTGAATTTTCATTTAATCCATGACGTATTTATTGTGGTATATGTATGATTATAAAATTTTATAATTAAGGTTTATGTATGAAAAAAATTACATATTTATATAATATAGTTTTGGAATATAAAATACGTCGCCTTATAAAATAAAGAAGAAAAGCTGCCTAGTACTTTCTCAATAACGATTTTGCATGTTGGACATTTTAGGTTAAGAATAGTTCCGAATACAACAACGATCGACTCTAATACACATGATTTATGATGAAGATAAAAATAACATACATGGCATTACAGCTGACGTCAATGCATTTGACAAATACATAGAATTTGAAAATGGTTTTGGACACGCAGATAAAAATCGGGAGTCCGTAAGTTTATAGTATTAAGCTTTCCAGGATTGTATACACGGCCCCGTAAAAAAAAAGAAAAATTTGAAATCGTACATAATCTTCGAGCTTCGAAGGATTGAAATGATAGATAGCGAAGAAAAAATACTGCCGCTATAGAGACATGAAACGAAAAATAATGTATGTCATAATAATACAGATTTATGGTACAGAAATTTTAGAACGAAATCTTCAATTAAAGAAAAAATCACTTTTATAATAATTTATTTCTGAAAAGATTCAATGTAATAAATTGGAAGTACCTTAAAAAATAAATAAATGCATTTAATTTGATTGTTAACCTACTGTTTTGGAAGCGCTGACTATTTATTTGACTGCTGCATGTGCTGGCAGCGGCGGTCAATTTTGTATCGAAAGTTGCGCAACCTTAACTGACTGATTAATTTACTATCTTGGTAAAAAGTGAGCACTTAACTTTATATTGAATAAAACTGTTACACGTTCCACGCCAACAGCCGTGAGAACAAAATATTTTGTGTGTTTTACACAGAAAAATTTGAGCATTTTATAAAACATACTATTATGTAGGTACTGCTCAGTTAAGCTTAGTTATTATACCGAAAAAATTTTAGATATTTCAATTTCCTGATGAACTTAAGTTGTATATATTTTTATCAAACGATTGATTAAAAGCTTCACCTGTTATATTTCGTTGTAAAATGTAGCTTCAATCAGTGGAAGAATAGAAGCATTCGAGAAGTTATAATTAATTACACCGACATCAAAATTATTATAACTATATGTAAATTATCTCCAATTATTAATGTATTTGATAATAATTAAGTCGGCATAGCAGATAAATATAAAAAGTATATATTGTTGTTAATATAAATAGATAGGGGTCTCTGTGATGGAAAAATGGTTCTCCTAAAAAAACTTTGTTGGCATAAGCTATTAGGAGCGGTCATTATTGAAAAAAAATATAATAGAAAATTAGCGATTTTTTGATTTATACTAGACATGGCAACGCTATCACTAAAGTCGATTGAGTGTAAATTTCTTGTAAATCTTTTTTTGACGATTTACGCTCGTGTAATATATTTTATGTTTTGGTATAACAACAAATTTTGTCGGCGTCCGTGGCGCAGTTGGTAGCGTCGTTGGATACGGTTTTAATAAATTGTATTTCAATCGATTTCTGTTCGTAGTCTGAGTGTTTGTGATGTCTAAAACTCCCTCCCACCCATCTTATTCTCAAGGGGCGTAGCGAGAGCGATTAGCTAACCACTAGTGCTGTCCTAGCCCTATCCTTCTATTCCTACTCTCTTCGAAAAAAGAGAGGTTGAGCAACTGAGTAACAAGCAGTTCTTATGGAAAAATTCTGTTAAGCTACCTTCATTAGGAGACAATATGATACACATTGGGCGCGGACATGGAAAAAAAAACAAATTTAGTGCTTATCACCTCGTATTAGTCTTTTGTTTTCAAGGTGGATAAGGTATGAATGAGCGTTAAAGTTTGGAAAATTTGATTACATGATTTATAATATTCTCTGGGACACAAACATATTTTTTTCCCAGAAATTAAAAAAATAAAACAATAACTAGTTAATATTTATATACAATTATTGTTCAATGGTTATCATAAAGTCATTAAGTTTATACGATCTCGTTTAATGTTTTAGTTTGTGGTGGAGTTAGAAGCTTTGCATTCTAGGCTGGCGGTATTAATGACTGCGCTATTATGTTTTCACAATTTGAAAAAAACAGCAAACTAAAAAAACATTCTGAGAAAGGACTGTGACGTAAATTATGCCTAATGTTATTTAAGAAAATTATAGATCGATTAAATAAGGTATCGAAATAATGTTGAAGCAAAAAAGTTATCAATTACTACTAATTGAATACGGTCCGGTCCTGTTCATAACGGGATTGCTAGACTTCGTACTACAGCTGTTCATATGTTATGTTATTTTTTATCATAGTCAAACAAGGAACCGCTGACTTTGGAAATGAACTTGGATATCACTGTCGGATGGCTGTTGGCTGATTCATATAATGAAAACCACGATGGGACATCAGTTGTATCACCTGTATCAATATTCCAATGCGAATCCCCAAAATTTACTTAGTGTCATACCACTGATACTCGTGCGAACAGTGTCGTTGGCATAGCAACTGAATGTAATTATTACAAATAATATATTAAAAAAACTACACTTAAAGACAAATTTAGTACGCATTTTTGCGGTCATAATTGCATCAAATCACTGTGTTCCCAAATAACCGATCATTTAAAAATAAAAACAAAGAAAATATGAAAAAACATGCATGACGTTACATATACCAAGAAATACTCTATTCGATTTTAATTTAAAGTGATTTTTCAGAGTCAATAAGATTGCACAGCTTACGTACAATTGCTCGGAATTTAAGTTGTCGTTTTTTTCATTATCTATGACGGCACTATTGTGGAATGCAGCAATTTTTTTGTTAATAAATATAATGATTTTTATAATCTATCAATGTAAAAAGGCGTGACATTCACGATCGTAAAGGTAAAGTCTTAATATTTGATACCGAGTTTACAATACCGGAAAAATAAATTATCTTCTGCCCACATACTTTGCAAATTCGTATATCTATCGTTTCATATTTTCTAGTACAGCGCATTCAACTATGTATAGGCTTGTAAACTGAAATACATTTTGATTTTATAATCTGCATATTTAGGAAGCCGATCACAGTGTCAGTGATTCATGTTGAATGGAAAAAAATATTGGTAGGTGTTAGTTGCCCATACAAAACAAACTAGTTTTGAATTATCAAGTACCACGTAAATACCACTTATAAATTAGTACTATTATGCAGTTTGTCGATTGTGTATGTGCGCCAATGGATTCATTATTGGAGGAACAATTAATGAGAAGTGATCGGCGACTATATTTCAAACACTTTAAGAGGACTTTTACGTTTTAAATACATATGCTTAGTTCCAACGTGGAATAAAATACACTCCGCTCACTCGTTTTCTCTGCTAATTACAGATAAGTGATATATTATATGAAGTTACAAATTCTTTTCGTTCAATAATAGTACTGCACTCAGCCTCTAGGTGACGTCTCATTTTGAATCATTACTCGTATATGGAAATGGGTGTAAGAATTTCGATTGTTTGTGTCGATTACCACGCACCATTGACGTGCAATAAAGTTTATAATTAATTACCTATTGGGCAAACAGATAATTTGATTGTATACCAACTGCAAAGGAATAGTCAATTTAAAATGGAGAATTATTTTCTTATTATCATTGCTTTCAAATAAATATTCGATTAGTGCATGGACCGTCTAACTCGTTGTCTAAAAGAGTCAAATATACAAATAATTTTATTATTTTTTTTAAATCATAATTTTTTAAAAAAGTTTGTGGATACGTTAATTGATGACACATTGTAATGTAGAAAAGATTTCCTGAATAAAATTTAAGTAAACAAAACTTTCCATTTCTTTCCAAAAAATAAATCTTGTATTTCTTTGGAATGTTTCGCTATGCTTGGTATGTAATTTGACTTAAATTTAAGGCTCGACTCGTTCTCGTCAGTTATTTGACTTCTCAATATTTTCTAACTTACATTCTTGTGTATGCGTATGATAAAGCAAATACGAAAATTTTATTTTCAAATTTAATAATATTAAAAACGCTGCAAGCAGCTTGTGATTTGAACCGACTCTTTAATTAAAAATATATTATAGAATTCGTACCATTCAAATAAACATAGATTGCAATGCGCTTTACATTATAAATTTAGAGCATATCAACCTGAGAGTATAAATTATTCAATAACAATATTTTTAGCCTCGCGCAACACTCATTTTCGTTGTGCGTCTACTCTTAAAGATCAGGATCCGTTTCATTTTCTAAAATTCTTAATCAAATTCGTAATACGCCAACAAACTTTAGAAGTTCATCGTGTTGACCATAATGGACAAATTGTTTTTAACAAAGAGTAAAACTGAATCTGCTGTTCATATATTAAAACAGTAAGTAATAAATGCTTTTTTTTAATGATGTTCATTTTATGAACAGTTTTTCTTGCAGCTCTCTTCAGCTGATATAGTAAAAAAGGAATATAATGTATGGTAAGTGTGTGCATATAAAGATGATAAATAATGAACAATAATTAAATAAAGGACTAGTAATTACTTTATCGCTCTATCTACTTTCCGTTTTTACGATCGGGTAAGAGGTGGATGGGAAGGAATATAAAAATCAGATAAAATTGATTTAAAAACCAAAACCTTTAGCCAAATAGAACGAACGAATAAAACCGTTGATCGCTCGGCTATATGACCCCAATAGGTAAAAACTGTATTCTAAAATCATAATAAAATTATAACAAAACAGGAAAATATTTTATAATATAGCCTTTCTCAAATTTGTTTCTAAATAAGTATTTCTCTGTTTGTAAGAACAGTATACTATCTTATTCACACTGCGGTTTATAAAGTTTAAATTTATTTGGATCGAGCTTTGTTTGAAACACGAGAACGTTATCATTTGAGAGCTACCGGGTCGTTAGTGACAAAATACATGGAAGTGTACAAAATCTCAATAATCCAAATTTGATATTGAAATTCCATCAAGCACCCTCAGTCGATGTCTTAAATTATCTTAAATTATAGCTACCGGTGTTATTTTAACTTCAATAATAAAACGAAATTTTTGGTAAAGTAAAAATCTACGATTTTTATAACACTATTTCCAAATCTAACAAAGTTTCCAGCAATTTAGATACATTCATAACATCGAACATTAGTTTAGTAAAGAGACTGAAGAGGATGTTCCATAAACGTGCGAGTATTTATGGGCTGCCAAGACAGTCATGAATCATTTTTGGCTTTGGCTTTGAATCTAAGCAATCAGAAATCCTTTCTTTTGCATACTTGAAAATTGATAACGTTGCTATTCCATTTGTTGTTTTACTATAAGTAAGTAACACATGATCAAAAAATTTATTACGTAAAAAATGAAAGCATTAAGACCCCCTCCTGGGCAGGGTTTCCCACTAGTGGGAAATTCCCTTTTCTCCGTACTAAATACATTGCAATGGTTGGTATAATGAAAAAAATATTACAACAGTTAAAAAATCACATTTTCCAAACGATCTATCATAAATAATATCCCTAATATAATTTTTCAATGCTATATGCACAATTTGGCAGACAACTAAATAAATTTAAGCCAAAATATAAATAGTGAGTAGCTTTTTACTACGAAAGTTTTTGATACACTGGACAAGTAGATCTAGTAAGTATCAACGTAACATGACAATAAGTTAAATCTTGGCCGTGATCAGATCACTATCCGGAATGAATAATTATCATTGTTGGTGTACCGAAAAGAGTCACAAATTGATGACATGTCACAAGTGTCTCCGCAACAGACGGCCCTGTCAGTTTTAATTTTGACACTACTATGACGTATGTAGGTACGATGACCATACACCAAGCAGCTTACCGCTTAAAGACGCAACAGTCAGCCTAGAGTGCAAAGATTGTAACAGTTTTATGGTAGACTGTAAACACGTAATTATTTCATTATGACGCATCTTTGTAAAAATGCAAGTATTTGTGTGTAGTATTCCAGTCCTATAGCCAAGTGAATATTTTCGAACGATCACAGAATTAAGGGAAAAAATACGTAATATCTAATTTTTTCTTGCGGTTGCTTAAAATGGGAAGTTTAACGTCTTGATTTTATAAAATACTATACCTAAAATAGTTACATAATTATATAACGAACTTCTTTTCTTATTTGAATTTGTATTTAAGCAATATTTTTTTTATCTACTCTGTTTTCTCAATTCTAAATAGAAATATATCTTATACATTACATTTGTCAAGTGCAGGGGACACTTTCGTTAGTTTCAACTTTACAATAAACGTAGAGATACAAATAATGAAACGGAATATTTTCTTGTTTTTCGCATTGTTTGACGCCATGAAAATTCGCTGGAGCTTATAGTTGGATACTCAGAAAGCTCCGTTCGTAGAACGTGGACAAACAACCATCTTCAACCTTACTAGATTAACGTCATCGTCATATAATAATAATACCCCGCTGTAAGCGGCTGCAGTGTCATCCTTTGTAAAGTACTCTTATTACATGACGTATTCATCCTACCGATATATTGTATTCAATGTTCCCGGATTCAAGTCAAGTCACATGTCACATCTTAATTATTACATACCAGTGGCACAGACTTACATAATATGCTATGAAAGAATTTATTCCACTGTATAACTAGGTATACCACATGTTTAGTCTATCCAAAAAACATCATCAGACCACATGTATCGTAAAACATGATTGATCGCGATGAGCAAAACTGGTGGTGATCATCATAAAAAATTTGGAAATAATACAAATCAAGTTGTGTTTTATTTTTTGAAAACGGTAACTGAGGTATTGATTTTAATCCTTAAGTTACTGAATATACTATACATTCATTACGAAGGGATTTTACCGTTGAAAGGGTGTGTATAGAACAGTGATTCTCATGTGCGGCAATCAAAGGATTTTTTTACGGCCACCAACGGCTCTATAGTAATAAATATTTATATTAAAAAATTAGTAATATAAAATAAATACGACGTTTGTTTATTCGTATTTCGTACGTATGCGGCCCGAAAACGTATCTGTAATGAATGAATATTTTTAATAAAATAGGGATCCTTTTTTTAGACAAAAAATAATCGGGATCAGTAAGGTAACCCCATCGGGTTAATTTGTGTGCAGTGCATTAAGTAATTCCATCTGTTGTAAGATTAGAAAAAATCATTTTACAATTGTGTAATTATCATTTACGAGAGATTTTCCAAACATATAAAGTTTAAGAGTGATTATTGTTTTTATAAATATGGAAGCATCTGTACATTATTTTATTTTTCTAATTTTGAAGGGAATTTGATACAGTCCTCGAGATAAAATGGGAATTAGAAGTGATCTATAAACAATCATTCGGAAGGATGAGAGTGTAAAAATCTAATGACTAATAGATTTTTAGACATATTTGAAAAACAAACCTGAAGGACTCTATAATATAAATATATGAAATACAACAAATATAACAATATAGTACGTATTTTTAAAATGAATTATAATAATACATAAAAATTTTCTGCCTGCGGGGCAAACTTATGCATCGCAACGTTTATGGTTTAAAAAAATCAAGTAGGTAGTGAGTCCGTTTTTTTAGTAAATGCATAGGCCTAATATTTTAAATCACAATTTCCAAAAGACCACTGATGTTCATTGTGCGGCCACTGAGAAATTTTCCGTGAGAACCACTGGTATAGAGAGAGGACACATTGCTTACATTATTTTTCTGTTGTGTGTATGATGGGGTGTCCGTTAGATACATTTAACCCTTAAATGCATTTTGTTGTAGAACTGCAACAATCAGTTTAGCTTATAACTCACTTTACTGGATAGTGATGTACAACAAATAGTTTTTCAATAAAATGAAATAAACGTATGTATTTTTGTTTTCTCGTTATTTTTATCTCGTGTTTTAGACATGAAATAACAATGATATCAGTTTTAATTTTATATTGATATATTTTAATTAGAGATCAAGTGCTTAAAATAAGCCAAAACATGCTTGAACACGTCCTTTCGACTATAGAGTGTTTGTATAATTA
The DNA here is from genome assembly GCA_022494535.1 of Himalopsyche phryganea. Taxonomy (NCBI): domain Eukaryota; kingdom Metazoa; phylum Arthropoda; class Insecta; order Trichoptera; family Rhyacophilidae; genus Himalopsyche; species Himalopsyche phryganea. The sequence goes on along the minus strand of JAGVSL010000044.1, from coordinate 2,579,290 downwards.
TTTGGTAATTAAATAATAGTAGCCAAGACGAAAATCTTAAATCACATGAGGTAAACTCTATGAGAAAAGATAGACACTCATGCCCAAGATCTCAATTCTTAAATTTAAAAAAATCTAACATTGATATTGAACTTGCCGGGACTTCAACTCATATCCATCTGATTGTTAGGGTAAAGCTATAACCACTACACCAAAGAGATCACAGTGTCAGCCACATTTTTTGGATTAATATTACTTGTTTACGACTGCGTAACTACGTCACTGTAATACGCTTCATCTTAATTAAGAATTTCATTTTTTCCATAATTACTACTTCAGATGGCACTTATAAACTCTTGTATACCATGTACAAGTGCCACCAGTAAATATTCAATTAACACTCACGCTCTCATATACTATGCATCGTGCATACATCTGAAAGCATAGTGTTCTACTTCGCGATATTATAATAGGATAAAATAACAAAGTATTTAGTTTTACAATATTTTTATCAGGTAGTTGATAGCTATTTCGGCTTTACGTCATCGTCAGAACTATAATAAAACTTATTTTTGTTTAGCTATATATTACTGTTTAGAAGAGATAGAAAATATCATGTCATTTCACGTATTCAAACGTCATAATGTTTATTTTAAAATTAAATCATTCAAGGTACTAATTATATTTTTAGAAAAGGAGCTTACGTGGTGTTATTAATTAGTCGTTAAAATAAGTGTATTGAAATTTTACTGATCATGCGTAATTACATAGGCTTCTTGTAATGGTTTCAGTAAGGGTGATGGGTTAGTATTTGTTTGGTCATTAAGGAGATTATTGTCATGATTGTTAATTTCGAGTTGTTCCAAAAGATTAAGTCTAAGGCTTTTTTCACACAAATGTAAGCATATCGGAGCTGATTTAGCGGTTATGTTGTGGGCTTCTTCCAAGAGGTGGTTAGAAAATTGAGAATCTGTTTTATTATTTTTAAATTTTACGAATATTATATTTTATTGTGTAATAATTTCAAATTAAATGGAAAATAATAAATATGAAATAGTGCAAACATAGTTGAAGGCTGGGAATCATGGGATTTAGCACAATAGCGCATGGTTAAAATATCAGTCTCATGCAGATCAGCATCGGGCAAGTAGCGAGCTGGGTAAATTTATTTGTTTTTATTGATCACCATTGAATTATAGAAGGATGCCGTGGAATCAGCAGTCACATCCTCATAACGGGTGGTGATGGGGTAACCAACATGTAATATGGGACTATTTATTAATGCGTTTAGTCAGTTTGGTGGCTTAACTTAATGACAAGGGTATATTATGAAGTATATTATTAGGTATATTTATTTACTCATCATCAGAAAATTCCTCCGAAATGTGTCCCCAATAGCGGAATAAGCGGCCGCTTATAATGACGTCACGTATTATGGAGGTTGGGGTTATAAAATATGTGACATAGTTCAAAAAATTAGTGCTTATAGGCTCCTCACAATATTTGAATCGTGAAAAAATAAGTGCGATTCAAGAAAGAGGAGAATTCAATAATATTACGGATTCATCTGACGAAATGTGATAATGAGGGAGGGGGCGGGGTCAAAAATACGCAAAACCAATTCACTTATCGGTGACGTCTAATAATTATCTTAATAAATTACCACTAATGTCAAATGCTTTACAATTAAGCACTGTTTATAAATAACATTGACAATTAAATGCTTTTTTAAATGAATCTATAGCGTAGCCAAATCAAATAAAATATAACTCGCTCTTAAACAAGTAATAAATTATTTTAAAAATAAAACACTGTTTATACATTTCGATCAATTATCAACTGATCAGTTAATAATGCTCGTGATGAGCGAAACCGGTCCTGATCATTATAAATATGTGGAAGTAGTACAAATGAATTGCGTTTAATTTTTTAAAATATAATGTCTTTCCACCAAGAATTGACAGTTAACACCTTAAAAGTGATAAGTAATATAGTCGTGTCATTTCTAGAATGTGGCTATGTCTACCTTTCGTGTAAATTTATTATTTTTATCAAAAATAACAAAAAAAAAACAAAAGGTGTCTGGCGGCAAGTAAATTGAAACCGTCTGATTTTTAGTGTCTCCTGAACATTTTAACCCTAGCTTAGCAATTTGATATCTCACAAAAGGTGGCAAACGATCACGTCTTATGACACTCAGTCTAAATTATATTATACTCTTAAATAAAAACTCATTTCTTAATAATTCTGGTAGAGCCAAACTAACGAAAATTTTTCAATAGAATCAAATCAGTTTTTAAAACCAAACTGGATTTATTATGACATTGCTTCATTTCACTTACTCATTAATTAGTTTATTATTATGACAATTATTTTTGTAACCATGTTCGCTCCTGATTTGAAACATATGTGGAGCTTATTTCAACAGAAGTTGGCTGAGCCGAATGGTAAACTTCGTTGATTTCGGTTGCGGTGTTCACATGTTGGAATACCAATACGGACAGTTGATTTACATAAATTGATTTTAGCATAAAACATGGATGTCGGTGATGTTTTAATGCCCCTCCAACCACCTGATCTTAAAAAGGAGCATAGCGGAGAGCGACTGGCTAACTACTAATCATATCTTAACCTTGTCCTTCTATCCTTACTCTTTCCAAAAAAAAGAGGTTGACTCACTGATGATAACTATAAAAACAATCAAAATACGTACGATGCATAGTGACGATATGTGAATGAAAGAAAACTTAAAAGATTTTAAAATTCATTAAATTACAAAATTCAGGTTAAACTTATAAGGATTCTACATTCCTCCACAGCCAGAACTTTTGGTGGCCCTTCTATATAAGTACCCCTAAGATTAAGGGTCTCGTCCTCTTTTTCTGCTACGATTTCATTGCAACATTGCATATATGATATAGGCACATATCACGCTATTATAATATTATTGCAAATAGGAGGCGTCGACACATCCTTGGTGGTGAGCTAATATATTTCAAATTTGTAAATCACTGAATTATGGGCATTTGAAAATTTGAAGTCTTACTTTAAACATGAGTTGGAAAAACCCCCTATCAACCACCATTGATGAGGCATGCATGTTGTATTAAAATGTGCCAAGAATGGCATCATTCACTAAGGCCCAGGCATACAATTGATATCAAGTTTTCACCGCGTCAGCTTCGTGGAGAGAAGCAGGGGCTTCACCTCGCATGAACTCTCCGAGCTGCGAAAATCAATAAATTCAATTTGCAATTCAAGGTCTCCAAGAATCTCGTCAAGATGATGCCACAATGCTTATGCTCCTTCTTCTCCCTTTTCTTACATGAAATTCTTCTATAGCAGAGACAGACGAGGAAGAGGCCAACAGCCATACTGGCCTTCATTTAATCGTCCTAAGAGATAGTTCTTAAAGATTGCCTGAGTGCTTTAGCCCTTGGAAAGGAGCACGCGCGCTTGGCAACTTTATCTTATATAAGAATAGTAAACTGTTCAACATTTCACATTGAACATTTGTTGTCGATTCAATGGCAATCATTTTTTAAGGGGTTTTTCTTAAGTGTTTTCCCCACAAAAAGCCTTCAGCTGACAGAATCTTTTAAAAAGTCATTACTCAGCTAGCTTATGCAGAATATAAAGACTTGGTCTGTAGCCACCCTAGCAAGAACTTTAGGCAGGAAACTAGAAGCACGCTTCATGGACTCCACATATAGTTTCAGCAGAAAAGTAGAGGTAGGAAAAAGGGGTTCCATGACAAGATAAAACAGAAAAATTTGAAAATAATGTTTTTTTGGTATCTATTATTTATTGAACATATAAGAAATAAATAATGTATTTATTAATTAATATAATATTTAGTAATTTATAAAAACAAAAAAGTATAATAAACTCTGATATGCAATAAGAAAGTGTTTATTGTAGATATCAAACACAAATATTTGCAAATGATCATACTGTTTATTTTATATAATATATTACAAGGCAATTTTTTTTAAATAATTTAAAATTTGTTTGGAAAAAAATATCTGAAAAATTTGAAAATCGGAAAATCGTACTAGATAAACTCGATGAGAAGTCACTCATGTCTATAATAATATATGTTCAATAGTTAATAGATACTACAAAAACATTACCTTCAAATTGTTTCGTTTTTTCATGTTCTGTTTAGTCCGGTTACCGGAAAAAGAACATCATTCAAGGTGTGGGAAAGGACAAAATTTCATTTATTTTTTTACTTTGTCAACTTCTCAACTTAAAACTGTAAAACAGTATTAATCTAAATTCACTCACATCCATGGTAAAAATTACGTTAAAATCTACAGGAATATAGATTACTAAGGTTATAGCTCTTTCTTGTGGTGTCAATGTTTGCTGGCCAGCTCTACGCTTTTACTTGTTTTTTTTAAGATACGGTTCACTTACCTTATCATTGAAAAATAAATGAATACCTACAATATATTTACATTCGAATAATCATCGTCTTTATAGACCAGGAAACAATTGAAAACGCAGTGTCATTGGACAGTAGAATATTGGAATATTGGATATAAAAATTAGAATAGTTAAAATAGTCAATAAAAATATTTTTAAAGTTTTAATTTGCTTACCCTCGGCGATGTTTATTGATGATGTCGTTGTCTACGTCTTGCATGTTGGACCTCTTAGGCAACGGAGGAGGAGCTGGGTCTGCTATGACAAGACACACAAGTCCCGCGTACAGCAGACCACACCATAACCACTGCGCCATGGCGCTAACGTGCTTACCGTTCTGCTACAATCTGCGAATATTCAAAAACCTAGAAAACAGAAACAACAAATTACTTCAAAATATATATTTGGAACATTAACGTATTCCGACAAAAATATTATTAGTATTTACGATTTATTGCTATTGTATTCGTATTTAATGCATCATTTTGACGGCGGCGAATCACGACAACTGACGAATCTTAAAGAGAACCCTTCATGTTCGATGTTGCGAAAACTACATTCCGGTTTACGTTTGAGAGTCATGGCACCAGAATAAATTTCAAGATAAACTAAGTTTGGAAAACACGAAGAAAATATATATCTGCATTGAATACTAGGGTAACGGTGGTTAGCTCTGTCATGAATTTGAAGCCAAGGAAGAGACCTAGCTTGGTCACGTGCTCCTAATGACTAAAGGAGTCAGGATTGCACCTGTCTCTTCTTCAATCCAAATGTCTCAATACGATATACTTCTTGGAGCTAAGAGATGCCAGCATATCATGGGGAAAGCAAAGAAATTGGCGTGTGACAGATAATTATAATAGAGAACGGTTATGACCAAAGAAGAAACATAATACCAGTCTACTCACAATGTGTGGAGCATATGGACTCCTAATCGAGCATACCTGAACAGAGGTTTTGCTCAACCTCTTTTTTTCCGAAAAGAGTAAGGATAGAGCTAACGCAGGACTGGCCAATTGATGTCTTGTTTTTAGAACCGGATGGGTACGAGGGAATTAAGACATCTGTGCCTTCGAACACAAATCCATAAATCGACTGACTATTGATACTGGGTTTCGAACCCGCGATCACAGTAACCGAAGCCATCGACTCGGATAAGGGTCCGGTAAAAATGTGGAAGATGAAATTTAGTTAGATAGATTTTGAAAAAATTGATGTCTTACTGGGAAAGTCGCCTGAAAAAGTACGGCCATACTCAACATTTGGATTTGACAGATTGTGAACATAATCGCATGGCCAGATCGGGATCTATTCCAGGCCTAAAATGACGACGATGTTTTATCTAGTTTAGACAATAATAATTGGAATGTTTTAGTCACAATAGTTTAGTGTATCACTGTTGAGAATAAAAATGGCGATCAAATCAGGAAATCCGGTCAAATGTCAACACACCCCCGCGAAATGGCGATAAAAGCAAAACGATGAGATTGTAACTTTATTTTTTTTACTCAATATGCATAGCGACTGGTAAGTGACAAATAGGCACATATTATTGATGATACATATATTTTTTACACCGGCTGTTAACTTAGCCACCGTATTTATGTCTGGACGTTCTATACTATGGTTACTTAGCGTTTTTTTCCTATGAACGAGTACAAAAATTTATAAATTAATAAAAGAAATAAATACCATTGAATTTAAATCCTGGACCAATAAAATCTTTTTTAAAAAGGCTGGTTTTAGAACAACATGACCGTCTTATAGGATTAATACTTTTAATATCCGTTTTGACGAAAATGGTGTTTTAATGCAGTTAATTATATTTTCCAATTCGCATTAAGCTAAATAAATTAAAATAATGTTTTAAAAATAATTTCTATCATAATACTGAAATGCCACAAAACTGGAGCTTTCGACACTGAAACTGGCTTAAGAAAATAACATGTATACTCGGATTGATCTAATTGCAACTAGTCCATCAATAAATACAGTTTAAATTTAAGAAAATATATTAATTATATCTAGTTTATATATATATATATATATATATATATATATATATATATATATTATAAGTATTTTATAAATATCTACGTTTGGGGGTACACTGTACTTGACAACAAAATATTTGAGGTTGGAACAATCACTTTGTTGTTGTTTTGCTATCGGGATTCCTTTGGAGGGTGTCCCTAGCCAGTGTTTCTCAAAGCTTTGTCCTGGTAACAATACTGATAATTCAGAACCATTCATTCAAAAATTGTGAGAAAACTTCAAACAAAATCAATTCATTATATTTAACAGCCAAATGCATAATTAATACATTTTAAAAATGAAGCCCCTGCATTAAGTTACCATTATCAAAAGTCATTATCCATAATATAAACATCATCAATAATACAAACCACTCTCTTAAATATTTACCCTTTTTTTATAATAAAACCTTTTTTGTACTTATTCCAAAATTGTATGAAATGATCAGGACCGGTTTCGCCTTATGGTAATGAGTGAAAGTGGCCCTGTTCATTTAAAATACTGTAATGAATACACAATATGTATATAATGCCTTTGCACCAATGATTGACAATTAACACTTTAAAATATTCAATATTAATATACATGATTCGTGTAATCCGTGGCCGATTCTCAAAATGGCCATGTTGTGTTTTGAACTAGTATGAAGTCAATAAATATCTCCGGTGATAGATAGCAGCATCATCTGCATAGGCTTGGGGCCAAAATAAATTATATTGACTGGGCTCAAGGCTATATAAATGCATCCAACAAACGTAATTGATTCAAAGATTATGCAATTGTTGCAGACAGTAAGCAACGGAAAACCATTAACATCCCTTTGTAAACAAGCTTAAAAGCTTTAGCTTGTATAAAACACAATCGGGATAATTACGGCACAAAGATAAACAAAATAAAAAATAATATTTATTTAAATCTAAAAAATATGAAGCAGACCATACCTTACAAATAGTAAAAAATATATATGACCACTCATATAAATTTTATATCCTTTTAAATTTGAGTAAATGTTCAATTAATTTGAATCGATCGGCATAAATGCGGTGATAACAATATATCGTACAAATTGCGTTCAAAAATAATTTGTTATTAATATATGTTTATTTTTTATACATCAAACTCGTAATTTTATACAGCAGATGATAGTGCCAACTATCAACATTCACGCGCTCACTGTCTTTCTATAACACATACATACTTTTAGCATGCGCAGACAGAAAGATACGTTGACAAAGACAAACAAATAAATCAATTAATTATTTTTAAAAAATCATATATGAAAGACTGCGCGATCACAAACTCGCTTTGAATAGTTTTAGAAACTGTGAGTAAGATCCATTGACTCAAGGCACGTGACTTTTGACCTCCGGTGGACCGAATCGATTCATTCACTCTTTTTTGTTGTTGTTTTCAATGTGCATATGATAAAGATATGCAGCATCCAAATCGAATTCGTGACACCTTTGAGTAGCCAACCTATGGTACTCAATGTTATAATTTTAAGATTATATTGATACATATAGCATGTACCTAACAGAATAAAAATGTACTTCTAGACATAGATAATTAAATAACTTTGTTGATTTTGAAACAGTGCGAATAAAGATATTGTATTTCATGTCAACAGTATTATTAGGTGTATTATGGTGTACTGCAATGCGGGTGGTATTGTTTGGAGAAACCAGAATTTTTTGAGACTAATTTTAGGCATTCGTAAAAGGGTTCGCATCCCAGAATGGAAACATTACTTTTTTGAATTGTATTCAAAATCAATTAATATTCTTTGAAGTGTTCATTCCTCTCCACCCACCTACATACACAATACTAAAAATATATATAAATAGAGTTTTATTCACCCCATCCTAATAGTCTTACATTCTGTATCCTCTCCGAAGACAGATATTGAGTTTTATTTATAGATTTTTTTATTTGCACCATATTGGGAGTCGTAGTAAAGATTTATGTATTATAATTTGACAGTAAGAAATATGGCAGTAAGATCAGTAAGAAATAATAAATGGTCAGTAAATAATCGAAATAGTCAGTATATAGTTAATAAAATGAACGGTAAATAATTTATATTAAATGGTCAGTTATTAAATTAAAATGTCAGTTTCTTTAATTAAACCTAACCTAACCTTTATTTTAATAAAATAAACGGTAAGTAATTTAGATAATTTCAATATAGCTCTCTGGATTAGGTATAATCAGGAAAGGCATCTCCGAGGGGAATTAATTGTGTAATGTATTTTATGTTCAGGATTTTTTCTATTACTGAGTCATCCATACTTCAACTGAATTACAACATTCTTCGCTTTTGCTTCTGAGTGAATTTAAAAAATCCGTTACAGTTTCACATTACAATTGTTTTAATAAACTTATTTCTCAGTAAGAAATAAGAGGCATGGGAATGGTAATTAATATGTTTTGTAAAAGCTTAATACTTTTTAAACGCATAGCAACAACTATTACACAGAGGGCACGGTGAAATAACACAGTTGAGCACTAATATATTGGGTACAATTTCACACTATCAAGCTATTATAATATACAATATAAACATTACAGAATTTTAAAATTTTTTAAAAAAGTCCTTGCATAGTTAGTTGTCACTCTGGAAAATGTTTTAATGCGGAATAAAAATATTGGTTTAAATTTTCGTGTAAAAATTGTCCAGCCGAATACACAGGCCAAACAGATAGTACGTACAGTAATATTAGAATTAGTGAGAATAAGAAGCTGTCTTCAAAATAGATTATTTTTAATTTGTCAGTTTTAACAGAAAATTTAATTTTAGCAAAAATAATAATATAAATAGTGCTTTAATCCACAAATTAATAATCTGAGAAAATCCCACCTCAATCTTCATTTACCGGTACGTTCAATTTATCAATGGATTACAATCATTAAATATTTTTAATGATAAAGTTAGTTTGGAAAATCTTCTCAAAAAGCGAAACACGTGTTCTACTTAAATAAACAACAGTTTGAATAACAAATTTTAATGTTTAAATACATTATTTTTTTAAATTTATTTGAAGTTGTTTGTAAGAGTGTGATAGCTCGGAATATTTGAAATCTATTTTATTCCTCCACAGAATAGATTATGTTTTTGTAATATAGCCCCGTAAATAAATGAACAATAGTATCAACCGAGTAAAAAGGTCGTTCACCGAACGAATCAAATTTCACATGCTGAATTTTCCAGCTTAATATGTATTTACAGCATAAATTTCAGACCCAGATCGTTTTTACCGAATCTTTGTCAAGCTTTTACGACTTTTTCGACTAGTCCTCGAATTTGCCTCTTGAAGTTTTCAAATATTTGGCGAACTATACATCTTTATAGTGTTTTTTTGAACGTATTTAAAACACAGATAAATGTATTTCGTGTCAATTAAAATAATAATTGTTAATTTGATTTAATTAACAGTCCGCAGGGCAGTGGCCAACGACATTCGGTAACGGATATCACAGGATCAAACTCCAGTAAGGATAGTTTCATAAATTGATTTTCAGTCAAATTGATGACAGTGAAGGCCTAGTTGTCTATGAAATTCTCTCCCACCCATCCGATCCTAAAACAGAGCGTAGGTAACGTGATTGGCTAACTACTAGTCCTGTCCTAGCCCTATCCTTCTTTCCCTACTCTCTTCGAAAAAGTGAGGTCCAGCAACTGAGTAACAATCAGTCTTGTTGTTGGAATACTTCCATAAAGAGCCCATGTGCTCCACATTGGGAGCGAACATTGGGTTTAAAAAATTAGATGAATATCAACAGATAAGGAATACGGACAGGCAAAAGTTTTTTCAATAACAAATAGTCAAATCATAACTAAATACTGTGGCTTCACTGCCATTATTTTACAATTTTTTTCAACCGTTATTTTTACACGATTCGGCCACTAAGTGATCGCTTTTTATTTATTTATTTATTTTGTCGCGCAAGCCTATAACTGATCCACTAGGCTGCAGACGCCGTCATATGAATAAATATTAGGTATGGAAGTACTCTCAAAGTCTTAATATATCAGTCAAATTACTTATTTATGATAAATTAGACTAAATGCCCCATTATTTTGTTTTATGAAATATTATTCAGTGTTGTACTTATATTGTAATAACTAAGTATTAGGTTCTGCCATCATACTTAAGTACCGACATGAGTTATCTCGCCAATTATTTAAAATTGGTCGACTAAATTCAAAACTGGCTTACTGAGCGCAACAAGAAAATATCTCTGTTTGAAATCTCATCTTTTGTATATGCCATATTCCGAAAATTTGTCAATTAACTAATTCAAGCCATGTCATGGCTATTTTTATAATTTTATTATTCAGTTGAAAATGTTTGCTCCGCTGAAAAACCGCTCCTGATCATTATATAAAATTGTGGAACTATCCATCTCCTAACGGTATCCTCCTATGCCAGGAGTGACGAACCTGCGGCCTTAAGGTCACTTGCGGCCTAATTGGGTCTCAAGTACATGCTTTTGGCTGAAATAAGTAAATACATAAATAAATAAATTTCATTGTTTTTATACATTTACAAAATAATGTACATACATTTGTATGTATGTTTCTTAAATGCGGCCTTATTTTATTTTAAGACAACTGAATGCGGCCTTCCGACAGGAACAAGTTTATCGCCTCTGTCCTATACTTTCAGCAAGCCTTCTCTATAGATGTATTGTCTGCCTATGACGCCCGGTGGTATAAGTTCTGCTTAGTAATGAAATGGGTTTCGTTCAATTCCTCATTAGGTCAAACATTAAATCTTATCAATTTACCTTTTGGTTTTAGATCTATGCGCTTAAGTGATGGTGGTTTTAGTTAATGATCCTATAGAGCAGGGGGTCTCCAAACTACAGCCCGAGAGAACTACCAATTCGGTCCGCGGTAGTTCACCCCCACACCCTGCGTCATAAATATCTCACTCACCGGCATACATGAATGAAAGAGACAACCACTTTATAGACTGTGATTTCCTTCACACGGTATTTCTAATTATGTATGCAGATGGAACCTTGATGCACTGTAAAATTTGTATGTTTTTCAGATATAACATTTTTCTAATTTGAATTTTGATGGATTAACGGACAATTGTAGGGTTTTTTAAATGCAGATAGAACCGTATTTTGAATGCGAATAAAACTGCATCAAAAAATGATTTTGTGAAAAACCAGCAGATGGAACTATGTTTACCCAAGGCGACGATGTGTTGACACTGTCAATTTCTGCTGGAAAGGCATTATATCTATAACAAAAAATATAATGGCTTTCCAATGATACGATGATTGAAACCGATTCTGATCATTTGATAAAATTTTGTACAATTTTATAAATACTATGAATGTAGAGTAAACGTTATGATGATGATGAAGTATAAAAAAGGACAAGAAAGAGCAGCATTTGAACTTGCTTGAATGAATATGGAACAAACGATTCAATGATTTCATTTACAAAATGAGGACTCAAGTGCTTAACAGTTCTCCTCTAATTAAAGAGTATCATTAATTTGTTTAGACACATACTTTTAATCAAGTTTTCTGGACCATGCGAAACCATATATAGACAGGGAGCGCAAAACTATGATCCCGATGGGCTTCTTCCCGGACTAATAATTATATCGCCGGCTCAGACCAGCAAAAGCGAATCAATGACACACGTGAAAGTATCAATGTGCTCACATGATTTTTTAAAAGTACAAAAGAAAATGAATTATAATTAATTGCAATAATAAAAGATATCAAATTGAACTTTTCTGATTACACTTCCAATACGTGGTGCGGATTAATATATTTAAAAACATTGTCAACGCTGATGTCTTTTAGCCAGCCATGCTGATAAAAATATAGGACAAATTTTGTTTCACTTATTTTGAAACATTAATATTGAAATTAATTGACATCGTGACATCGTAAGAAGCGCAATGTACACGTTGTTACTATGAACAGACCAACGCAGCAATTATGCACGGAGTGATTAAAAAATTTATTTCATTTTTGTAGATGTCTAAATAATTTTCGAAAATGTGTAGGATATTAAAAATTTTATAGAATATTTTTAAAGATTCACAATTTAACAATTTCAAATATTTACAAATCAATAATATTAAATTTAAGTAAAATATTTCTCCCAGTTAAAAATACGAATTTATTAATTTTTAAAAGGTCCATAACATTTTATTTGTAGACTCTTTTATTTGATTTATGTATAATTTGTTTGCTAATCAGTATTTTTTTTTTGTCTTAGTTCATGAACCATCTGTTTTATATACCTTCATTTTTACACTCAATTTTATATAAATAAGCTTGTTATGTTTGTATTTTTATCAGTTGATAATGCTCGTGATGAGCGAAACCGGTCCTGATTATTATAAATATGTGGAAGTAGTACAAATGAATTGTGTTCTATTTAAAAAAAAAAATCGAATTAAATTTCAATTCAACATTAAAAACGATTTGCCTTTGCTGGGGTAACGTTTGTATATTCAAAGTACTACAATTTCACATTAGAGAGTTAAAACTTTATCGTTTTTTAGTTATTTTTTATATATTAAACTTATTGACTCAAATTCTCACACTGTACACGGGGGGAACAAACGTTCATTCATCAGTTTTTTTCATGTTCATTATTGAATTTCTTAGTCCCCAACTCAAGCAGGTTGACAAATTATAACAAAACGTGGCCCAATTAGCCTAATGACTCACACAACACAAGTTATTTAAATTAAAATTATAACACTATTGACAAGCATTCATAGCGATGGTGCGGTGATGCATTTCTTGCAGCGTTCCTCTAAATCATTCATCAATGCTTTCTGTTGCTGTAAATAATTATCTACAAATATAGTACATATATATATTCATTGTCTAAAATCGTAATAAATATACTATTATTTATGTCTAATTAAAAATATTTTAAATAATAGTAATAACTCAATCAATACCTATATCAGGATTTTCGAATTGATAGCGACTGCTGAATCACGTTATCGTCAAAACTATAGTTTAACGAATCTTTCTTAACTCAAATAATGTTATCGGCGTCCGTGGCGCAGTTGGTAGCGTCGTTGGCTACGGCTACGGATGTCTCGGCTTCAAATCCCGGTGCGGACAGTTTTCATAAATTGATCTTTCAATCGATTTATGGATTTCTGTTCGTAGTCTGAGTGTTTGTGATATCTAAAAAAATTCCCTCCCACCCATTCGATCGTCACGGTGCGTAGCGAGAGCGATTTTCTGTCCTAGCGCTATCCTTCTATCCCTACTTTCTTAAAAAAAGATAGGCTGAGCAACTGAGTAACAAGCAGTTCTCATAGAAAAATTCTGTTGAGATACCTCCATTAGAAGAGTATAGAGCGGACATGGATTAAAAAAAAAAGAGATTTGAAAACATTCAATATTGTTTGCTTCTTATTTTGGTGGAAAAACATGCAATGAAACAAAAATCTTGATTTGAATTATTGAGATTTTGTACATTTCCATGTATTTTGTCACTGACGACCGGGGTTTCGCCTTTCGGCATCTTCAGGTATTCGAGTACATGAGTGAACTCAAACTAACTCAAACAGACAGTTTATAACGATTATATACAAAATAAAATGGTACAAATCTTATCGGGTCGTTATTGACAAAGCACCCTCAGTCGATGTCTTAAATTATAAAAAAAATGTAGATATTACATTTCTTTACTTACATCACATATCTTTAGTTTCATTTATCAAATATAATATATGTTTAATCTAGCTGTTCTAGAAAATTAATGAATAAATAAAAGACACATGCTTAACATCTAATAATTAGGTGTAATTGATAAGACTTCCATTGTAACTCAAGGTGATCCAGTTAGGTTTTAAATTCAAGTAGAGTCAAACTCCATGAAAAAGTCACATGATGTCAAATCGATAAAAATGACATTCTACTAACATTCATGAGACAAACACTAACATATAGAAAATGTTAAATTAAAAAAAAGTTTCTTATATATCACTACAAATACACATAACTTAATTCTTTTGATCGATAAGCGAAAACTTTGCAGTTCGGAAACAGAAACATACTTATAATAATTCTTAAAAACATGATACTCTTTCTTCAAATCCCAATTCGAGTTATTAAGTAGAATATACCACCTACAGTATAAAAACATTCATATAAATTGTGATGTGCTAACATCGTGCTATTATGCAACGCATGTTTGTAATATTGTTTCCTTCAAATAAAGGCCTTAGCAACAAATGAAAAACTATTTCCACAAAGAGATAAGGAAAAACACTCATAAAAATGTCTTCAAAATAACGAAAATTCTTTAAATTCTTTGCGATGAAACCTAAATTAGAATTACGGTCACATGATGAGCGCGATTAAATTGTGTATCTTTTTATCTTTTAAAACAGTAGCAATGTTACAATCTCTAAGAAAAGATCCACCCATTCCTTATCTATACATATTTAATTAAATCTATCTGGTATGCAACCGATTCGTTATTATCCTTATTGCAGTTTAAAATGAATCTACTCTAAGTTCATTCATGGTGGAAATAGAGAACTATACAAAGATGATTTAAGACATCGACTGAGGGTGCTTGATGGAATTTCAATATTAAATTTGGATTATTGAGATTTTGTACACTTCCATGTATTTTAAGTACATGGAAGTGTGCAAAATACATGGAAGTGTACAAAATCTCAATAATTCAAATTTAAATTTTATACAAAGATGAGCTGAAAAACAATTGACAATCGTCATTTTTTTTAAAGACGTCATAACGGGCGCATATTTAAACGTCAAAAGTACTTTTTTACTGTGTTTAAAAGTAACACTGTTTTGAAGAGGTAATAAATATTTGATTCAGGTTTTAAAGTGAAACATATTTAATAAATAGTGTGATAGAATTTAAAATAAAACATTTAAACATTCTTCTGTAAACAAAACTATTATTTGGAAGATTTCAAAGATAAAAAATTAAAAACAATGCCGAGCTGTGCAGTGAAAACTTGTGAGATCCAGAACAAGAAAAAAGATTTCAACAAAAATGTGAAGTTTTTTACTTTTCCTAATGATCTGGAAATATGCGATTTATGGATGAGGGCCTGCGGAAAAGGAAAATTTAATACAAATATGCAAGAATATGTTTCTTGCATTTTACTTATGACGACTGGCATCTCAAGGACAAATTATTAAATACACCTATAAAAAAGATGTTCTTAAATCCAATTCCAATTCACTACCTGCAAATAATACGAATAAACCGAATAGCAGGCAAAAAGAGCAGATTTAAAAGATTATCCAAAAAAATATCTGAACAGGCCATCAAAGAATATAATGAAATAATATTTGTTTCTTATTTTTGGTTGACTTATAATGATATTACATATCATTATTATGTTGTGGCACTCAATAAATCACTTTTCGTTTTTAGTGTGCAACATGAATTAGTTAAAGATGATTCTCTCCGTCCTACAGACAAATGTTTACAATACAGAACTGTCGAAGTTCAAACCGAGTGAGCTGATTATATTTTATCAGGCACAAATTGTGTTACAAAAAACCCGGGAATTTTTAAATGGCGGGGAAAAAACCGGAAAATTGGGAATAAACTGTTACATATGATTTTCTTCGTTTGTTTTCAATATAATGAGTCCAAGTGTACATATCATCGTATATTAACATCGAGATTACCTTCATACATATAAACAGGAACGTTTCCGTAAATATTTTGTGTTGGCTTCAAGTATACATAGATGTCGTACGTGATCCAATATTGAATAAAGTTCCTTACTTTCAACCATAGAGAACTATACTTTTACTTCCAACTATATCATCGAACTCACCGTAACCTCAAATTTGGGGATTTTTTCGCAATTTTCCCAAGAAAGTTTATTCCCTGGTAAAAATCCAGTTTTTTCACGGCCTCGAATCACTAGGCACAATAAACAATTGTTTTATAACAAGTAAAATTTTATGAAATTTGTATTTTAGAGGGGATTTAAATTGTATGAGAGAATTGAAAATAATAGAATTGGAAAAAGTTTTTTCAAAATTAATGGTTGTAAAATTTTCACTTAAAATCAGTTTTTAAAATATCACTTAAACGAAAGTACTAATATCTTCTGAAAATGTAAAACTATTATTTTTTAGATCTAGGATGTATTTTAGAATTAAAGATTTAACTAAGGGATTGAAACCAGAAAAATGTATGCAAAAAAAAACGGTTACATAAACTATAATCTTAATATATATTTTTCAGTAGATTCCAAAAATATTTCAATTTTGGTCACTAAGCAAATCATGTCTTTCGATAAATTTCCAAACAACTCAAAATTACGATGCGCCCGTCGTGATGTCACATATTTTCCATAGAAACGATGCAGCTCACCTATAGTTCTCTTCTTTCACCATGCTCTATGTTATCATTCAGTATTATTGCTCATTCATGTTCTAAATTCAAATTAGATTTTCAATGACGGATAACACGCTTCGTTTGTTTTAAGAAACAAAAAAAGTGACAGTTTGCAAGAGTGTACAGTAAGAAACTCGGACTACGGAGATGGGCAGAAAATATTGAAGAAAAAAACTTTCGAATCCCATAATATGACTGATCAATTAGAGGCCCTGCCATTCCAGGAATAGGAAATAAGTGTAAACCACATCGACATCATCCATACTGAACGCTACGGTGCCATGATGGATATTAATTTATAAACCGGTATAATATAAAAAAAATGTATTAAAGATGTCTTTATACATCATATTAACGTTTGATTCGTATATTATATTATAATTTAACCTATCATCACATATACAATATGTATAAAGTACATTATATTTACAAGTATATGATTTGGATGAAACAATATTTGCAGCGACAAAAAGAAAATCTTAATCATAATTATTCCACTGAAAGATTTTAACAATATTATCTATTTTTAATCATGTTCGCTCCTAGTGTAGTATGTCAACAGATGGATGTTTACACCTCGTGTTTAGGATTGGAGAGGGCGAGTGAATTGTTGAAAACATTCACAGCACCCGTGGCTTTGGAAAAAAAATGTTAACTGACCAAAAAAATTGTGTATGAAAATGGCCACTTTAGGAGTCGAGCCTGTGAACATATTACGCGGTCACGACCCTCGGCAAGTATTGCATTATAAAAACAGAGTTTGAATTTAAGCTTGAAAATCAGAATTTATTATTGATTCAATTACTCGAGTTTCAATAAACAGACGAAATCAAAAATAAGACAATGCCAATCCTGTCAATGTCATATAAATTTAAATAAAATTATGGAGCCTTTTGCGTTACATGTTTATATGTAACATTTATTTTGTTCAGTTTTCTCAGTAAAGTTGAGCTTCTAATTTTAAACAACAATCGTAGTTCGTTAATTCAAAAAAGTTAAAAAGAAGATTGAGTAATTCATATTCAGTTTATATCTTAAAGACTGTTTTCTTGAACTTTTTTTAGTGTGGACACGGTTTCAATACGGTCTCACTCTCTCAATAATCGCTTTGTCCCCCATCAGTATTGATGGACAACATTCACTAATAGAAATATTTTGTATGCTTCCATTTTTATAAAAATAGAACCTAAAAGTTGGGACATTGAATACAGCTTGATTTAATCAACTTACAGAACAGAAAATCACGGGAAAATAATTTCACCACACCTACCAACAGAAGATAAATCAAAATATTTGACACTCTCTGTTTATTATGGTAGCAGAAGATTGTTGAACTATGAGACTGCGTGGTATAAACCACATGATTTATAATTGAGAACCATTGGTATGTAACACATTTATAATGCGGTTTCTAGTAACAACAAAAAATCAAAATCAGACACTTAATTGCATGTAATATCATTATTTACTTGTATTAGACATAGTACGCCGGCCTTCTAGAAGACTCGTCAACATTTTCGGGCATTCTTTCTATTCACTCGCGATGTCAACCAGCTCAAATCTCCAAACAGACATTTTTGTAAATCTATTAACGAATTTGTGTTCGGGCATTGATTTCTATGATCTATAGATTCTCTCTGACACATTATATCAGCCAACAACTAGTTCTTTCCTAGTACTATACATCCGTTTTTACCCTCTACGAAAAAGAAAAGTAAATTGACTAAATACCAACCTGTTCTTGCAAAAACAACTTCCCAGAATCTCCGAATGGAAACGTTTTTTCATTGATCTATTGACGAGTAGATAGATTTTTATGCGAGACATTAAATGTATATTTGTAATGATTTTCTCATTACCCTATCCAATCCTTACACAGGTTGTAGAGTGCAGAAGAAACAATTAAAGTCAAATTTGATTTTTCGTAGAACCAATCAAGGGGCTATTTGAAAATATGAAAATGGAATAAATAAATATACAGTATTTCCTTATTTATGGAAGTCATTCGTAAATATTAAAACAACGTGATAGTCTCAAAAGTTTTACTTCCTGGAATTATTAAGGCACTTTTAAATCTACGCTAAAATAATCAATAAAAAGCAAACAAACAAAAGCTATGCCAGCTCTCGAAATTTCCCGAACCGGAATTCTCGATAATTCAAGTGAAACTATCAATGCAAAATAAAATATAAAATGGCGACGAAAACTGACCCAATACAAATCATCAGCCTGCAAAGATATGCGTGGTCTTCAAATAATAATAAATAAATAGTGAGACTAAGCTTACAATATTTCATAAGTTTTATTTACAATACAAACCATTTTCTATTACTTTATTTTTAAGAACCGTAGAGCGCCGGTCCGCTTCAGTCCTATTCAAAACCTCCCCGATTACATCAACGAAACTGATAAATGTGTGCGAGACGGCGAAGCTGTGTAAATACAAAATATCTGGTCCGCTCCTTATGTAATTTACATTATTATCAATGACAAGAAATGCATATTAAGATGTTTAATCATGAAATTATTATTAATTTCAAAAATGAGCACAAATCTTACCAATACGATCCGGTCCAATAACAGCAATAACACTGATAAGTCTGCGCTAAAAACTATCATGAATTATTTACAAAATATTTAATAATCACCCGAATACTAAGTCAAATGACATTGGCATGAGATACGGGCATCATATATCGATAATACTCATTTGACGCTGCAGATTTGAATTACAATTAAATGGAAATAAGCCACAAATTAACTTTTCATACTATTAAATAAGTTTAGTGTCCAAATGTTCTTATCTATCTAATATGCAGAATATTTGATTGGGAAACTATTAAATGACAATAAAAATATTATACACCAAAAGCATATATATATATATATATAATTTAAGACATCGACTGAGGGTGCTTGATGGAATTTCAATATCAAATTTGGATTAAATACATGGAAGTGTACAAAATCTCAATAATCCAAATTTGATATATATATATACTTTTGGTTACTTTACGAGTAATATAAATGCCGTTTATATAGCTGAGTGGCAGTGTTATGTGAAGATTTTGGCAAAAACTGACATTTTATCACATATCAAGAACAATGATATCGGTTGTTGAGCTATTTTTATTAAATCTCGTAACAAAATAAGTTGTCTAGCCCTGCTAAGAGTTTTAAAGGTTTGAGATCACCTGGGCTGATTTCAATAATTGTTTTTTCTCGATTCACATATATTTGCATCAAAAATAATCAAAAAATATATTTGTCCAATCCTGTCTGCATACTATGTGGAGCATATGGGCCCTTAATGAAGGTAACTCAACGGAAGTTTTTTTCCTACGAGAACTTTTACTCATTTGCTCAATTATTATATCGTGCTAGAGCAGCGATTCCCAACCTGAGGTACGCACTTGGTGGCTAGGGGTACGCGGAAGATAAATTAGCCTCTGTGGTCTAGTGGTAAGTGTTTGCCCATGCGATCAGATGGGTTTTGATTCAATTCCAAGCAAGGTCAATATCAAATTTAAATTTTTTCAATTTAAATTTGTGATTTTGGACGTGAGTGACTTCTAAAAATTCCCATCGGGCTTATCTCGTATGATTTGCTAATTTTCAAAATATTTTGCGCATTGGCTGTCAGCTGTAATGCCAGATATTAAAAAAAACAATAATGGCGGACTCAACAAAACAAGTCTAAAGATATGATGAAAAGTAATGAAAGGGCACAGTCCATTGTTTTTCAGACAGGTACTACTACCTGGTCATAAAATATGGATTTTTGTAAACCGATGAAGACATTCCTAAGCTCAAGTGTGCAGTATGTAGGAAAATGCTGTCAAATGGCAGTATGAAACCTGCCCTACTTTTACGGCATCTTCAAACAAAATATAAAAATTACGAAAACATGGAAAGTGACTTTTTAAACGTTTCGCAGCACAAAATAAAAATATGCCGATTTTGACTTCGTACTCCTGCCAGCTAATAAAGACTATGAAAATACGGTTGAAGCTAGTAACTTTATTAGTATTACTAAATGTATTAAAAAGCATAACATAGCTGAAAATTTAATTTATCCTTGCATATATATATATATCAACTTTTTATTAAAAATCTTCAAGAATCGGAACTTATTACGCCTGTCCTGCTCGAACGCTCCTTGCCACACCAATGCTATTTATTCACTGTAACTACACATTTTAAATAACAACATGTACATAAAATACAACCATTTTTGGGCTACCAAGGGTACGCAAGTCAAATAAGGTTGGGAGCCGCTGGACTGGAGCATTAAAATCGTATGTCCCTTCAACGATTTTCAATACTCTTTATCCCATAAATCTAATGAAAATCATTCATATCCAAATGATATAAGTTTATTACAATTTAAAACAATATTCTCTAATAATTCTTTCTTTGAAAGAAATACAAGATGACATAAAAAGACAGTTGTATTTTTAGGTTTTACTATGTAAGCGTAGTTGTGGATTTACGAGATTCACTTTACAGGTTGACTATATCGATAGTGTTTTGGCCAATTAATGTAACGCTCAAAATTGAAATTGTTCATAAGAGAGTAAAAACTGTTTTTATCGAAAATATTATATGGTGAGTTGCGTTATGAATCTTTGGAATGCCCTCGTGTAAATTCTCATGTTTGCAGATACGGGATTATACGTAGAGAGTGTCGATATAATAGTGGCTTACATCAAGTGACTGGGTCAGAATTTTTTAACCTAAAACCAACGTAAACTGATGTTTCCCGTCCAAAAAGTGGTTTCTAATTTACATCACTGGGCCGAGACCAGCTCTGTCGTCTTTAATATGAGATACAATCATTTACTCATTTACTTATTTTTTGAAAGTTACATCAATTGGCCAAAACACAGTCGATATGTAATATTATATCATCAGGAAAATTGTCAACATGAAATATGTGGCAAGATATTTTAGAAAAAAATCGAAACTTATGGAAGAAAACACAAATCCTTGATGTAATATTTAGCCACGAAACAAATATAAATTATTCCATCACCACTCATAAATTATAAGAACCACTAACTTAAGGCTTTTTTCAATAAATCATTACTTTTCAGCAGGGGCGCACACAGGATTTTTTAGAAGCGGTCCGTCCAGCTGATATGAGATTTTTTTAAGTTCAGTAACCAAAGTAGCCTACACTTAAATGAGAAAAACCGTCATATATGAGCAATAAGTATGCGTGATAAGCTGAAATTTTTAATAATGTTTTTCGAATTATAATTTATGGGAAAACAAAAATAAATTGAGCAGCAGGAAAAAATTTTTCAGTGTTCTTAACGAATTGAACAAATCGTGACGACTATCATATTATCTCACATCTATCTACATTAAAGCTTCTTTTATATTTTCTAACATAAGTTCCACCCCTGATTAAGATACCGATTATAAGTTAGACTATAGTAAAAAAAAATCAAGTTTACTCTACACATAAAACCCTTCGCTGTTCACAGAAAGGTTTGGGGTCGCCACCCATGGTTTGAAAACATTGTCAAATAAACAGTATTCGCGGAAACGAGTCCCCTACGATTTCAGCACCAAAAATCAATAAAAACTTAACAAAATCAGAATATGTTGACCGTGTTTGGGACAGCTTAAACAATATAACAGAGACCGCTTCATTTCAATAAGTCATGAAACATGTAGATATACAAAGCCTTTCTATATTACGTTTGATGACGGGAAGTAATGGAAAAAAAATAAAAATATTTTCAAATCCTAGGGGCGGTCCGCACCTACTGTACCGCCCCCCTGTTTGCGCTTACGCTTTTCAGTTTCCTGTTTCATTACTACGCTCTCTATAAAAGCATTCTAATTAATATAGTCATTAATTTTATATAAAACAATGCTAAATATCGATAAAATGATTAATGATTTTTTAATCTTAAATGACACGTATTATTAAAATGTTTATGCTTATATATAAATAATAAGCAGTAACATAAGGAATCAATAATTCATCAATGGAAATATACGTTGGCGTATAAATTGAAGAAAAAATAAAATTTAAAAATGTTGCACTATATTAAACGTATAACGCAATAATTTTTAATGTTGTAGGATTAAAATGAAATACATCACATATTCGATTAAGGTAATTCTGACGAGTCAATTTGCGATGTAGTTATTACGTAAATGTCAATAAAATCTTAAGGGGAATACTGAAAATACAGAAATGCACTTACAATTTTCGCCAAAACTTTTCCGGGGGCGCTGTCTGCCGTTGAAAACCGCGCTAAACCGAATTGTGCTAAAAACTAAAGTTTATATCACTCAAAAAAACAACAGCTATATGAAATGGTTCTTCGCATTAAAAACGACAATCATTAAACGGATGCCTTCTGGATTGATGCATGATTGAAAGAAGTGATATCTCTATCGCCAGAGCTGAAAATGCGGAACGATGTAACAACTGAACCGAGTAAGTTATCTCGAAGCGATATGCAGATAATGAACCCGGGGCTTCGGAAGACGGTCCGCACTGAGTGGTGTCCGCCGCTCGACTGGCGCGGGAGGGCGATCGGAGCTAGCACTCCACTGGAACCAGAGAGTATTAAAAGTTGGAAGGCGCATACAATAAAGTTTAGATCGGCGCTTCGGAACGTCCCGAAAGACGGCACAGCTTCCGTCGTACGCTATGGCTCTGTTCAGAGAAGCTACCTAAGCGTCTGAAACTGTGGTGCGTGGAAATTCAACGATTTTGCGAGTGAATTAATTAAAATGTGACATTAAATTTAGAAGACACTTATTCTTATTTTATATTCAATGTTATCTGTACTCACTTTTGTAAATCGATTACGTTTGTGTATACTAATCGCTGTGCGGTATTGCAATATGACCTCCGTCTCCAATCCAACTGGCATTCACATAAGATGGCAATTTTATGGTGATTTTTTAAACATAATTATGATATTTTATCTAAATTTATGTATTGTTTTCTTCCTTCCAGTGCATAAGGAGAACGATAAGCTACAACAATCAGCCCTATTCCAGTCTCAATAGTGATGACTTATTTTAAAACTAGATACAATCATACAAAATTAATCATCTGCGAAAGTTTACTAACAATCTAAAGCTCATTACAAGAAACGTAAATAATGAATAGATAAATAACGCTGATAGAATTCCAGTTTTGAAAAAACGTCTGGCAACCTCAATATGATATGTTGTTCAATTTAATATTCAAGATATTGGTCATGGTTGTTTGTGATGTTTCTGTGAATTGATTTCAAAGGTTTTGATATCGAATGACTGGTCAGCTTAAAACCTTCTTGATACGTAAACCCAGTCCGGATCCTTTAATAAAATTAAGGAATTAGTAAAAAAAGTTGTTTTATGCTTTCAACCAACTTACATAGTGATCGAATGCTAATAAAAATTTATTTACAATGGTTTTGAAATGTTACGTACATTGGCACTTAGCTATGATGCACAAATAATATCTCTTCAATCAATTTAAAACGGTAATTTTTATAGTAATACAAGGAAAAGTTTTCAATACTTTCAAGAGTTTCCAAATTATATTTATTTTTATTTGTCTTATTTTTTTGATTTATGGCTTTTAAAAATAAATGTAGCATGATTCTGTCAATCTGAATTTGACAATAACCCTGTTTCCTAAAATGTTGATTATTTACGGTTTTGAAATCAGGTACTAACCTACTGAACTGCTTATTTTTTAAAAAAAAATAAAGTCAACACTATTGAGTCGACATGAATATAGTGAAGTTTTGTAAGCAAAATCTTAAATAGTTCTTAAAACTCGTGACTTTTTCAAGCAGAATGGTCAGCATTTTCAGTTCTTGATATTTAATTCATTGCATCTGTTCATTGGAGATGACTTTATTCTAATTGAATTTTTGCTGGACATGCTTAAATATCTTGAACTCCATAAAAGCGTGGTTTTAGCTACGAAAATGAAATGAAAAGCCAAATGTAAGGGGGTCTTCATGAGACATCCATCCGCATGACCAGTGGCGGCCGGTGACAAGAATATTAGGGAGTGCAAAAAAGACTCACCTATTTATACAAGAAATCCATCCTCCGATTCTTGGATTTTGAAAACACTTCAATAACACGAACATTAAAATCCGATATTGACGATAACAATTGTTTCTCTACACTTAACATCGCAAGAGCATTTAGTCTGTCTTGAGTCATGGTATTTCTCAAAAATGACTTGATCCTTTTTAATGTTGAGAAACAACGCTCACTTTCCACTGAAGTCATCGGTATTGTACAAATAATCTGTAATAACTTAACACTTTCACTAAATACTTCGATTAAATTATTGTTTGTAAAAAGTTGAAGTATGGACAATGCTCCATCGGTGACGTAAAAATCTTCCCTACTGTATATGACAGTTAATTCATTTTTTAAGCTTTAATTTGTCAATGAAATCGTAAGTTGATGTTGCAATATTAAAGTCCGCTAAAGGAAAACTTTTGTGATAATCCGAAAATTTTTCGCTAAAAAACAATTTAGCTGCTACTAAATGATCATGGTATGCGAAACGATCTTTCGTTTGATTCACTAAAGTATCGCATACTTCATTACAAATGACATAATGGGGTAAGTCATTTGGTCTACGTCTTTTGTAGGTTGGACTAGTGACATTTGGGTATTTTCTCGGATATTCTGAATAGAACGCGTAAAACTTTCGATATTCTTATTTATCTCCAAAACATCTTTCGACCTAGATTGAAGTTGCGTAAAAAGTATATCACAGTGTGGCATAACTTTTGCAAAGAAATCTAGCCAGTAATTGAAATGATCTTCGTTTAAATATCGAAACAGCATTCCAGCTTGATTGATGGTATCAGCGTCTAAATTTACGGTTTCTAAGATGTGCTCCATACACTCTTTCAACTGCTCGCGATAAGTGTGCACGACAGTCACTGTTCTTATATTAAAATTCCACATAGTTATTGGTGCTGAAGGTATTCTTCTATGAACTATTTCTTTTAAAATGTCAGCTCTCTTCGCAGATCTCGAAAAAAATGATGGAAAAGATCGTAAATTTGCAAAAAAGTTCCGAATCATAGTGTTGGCTGAAGCACTTCTCTCCATTATCAAATTCAATTGATGTGCATAACAATGTATGAAATGTGCGTATGGATACGAAGCTTTTATCAAAGCCTGCACACCACCTAATCGCCCACTCATCACTGCTGCACCATCATAACTCTGCCCGATTAATTGTGCTGGTTTAATGTCGAGAAATTCCAGTTCCTTCAAAATCTTTTGGGATAATAAATTTCCAAAACGTTCATGTATCTTCCCGCGCAATTCGTACCGTATTACCAAAACGAGTTGTTGCGTAGTGGCTATGTCAGTTGTTTCGTCCGCCTGGATAGCGATATATTTGCTCTGCGATATTTCATTTTTAATTTCGTTGCGACACACCTCCAAAATTGAATCTAAAATGTCATTTTGAATTGTTTTTGAAGTTCCCTTGAAAACACTGCTGCTCTCTAAGTGCTGTTTCATTGCGATGTCAATCTCTGAGACGAAATCAATAAGCCCTCGATAGACACCTGGATTATGGGAATCTGCAGTTTCATCGTGTCCCCTTAAAGCTAATTCAAATGCACCACAGAACTTCACACAGTCAATTAACCTTGATAAAATATATCGATTTTTATCTACACGCTCATTAATTTGTTTCACTGACGCACGATACCCAGCATCCAATTGGGAACGAATATCTAACGATCCCAATACCGCAAGTTGCATTTCATTTAAAATGTGATTTTGAGAGCTACCGTGTTTCTTTATTTTGAATGATAGGTGAACCAGGTCCTTAATTCCACTCTCAGTCCAGTTAGATTCACCTCACAAACAACAGACACGGAAAACAGAATACTGTATTAAAACTAGTACAGCCACATAGCCATGGTGTTTTTTTATACGTTTCTACATTAAATTTCCGAGTAAACACTTTATTATTAAGCGTACACTTCTGAAATAAATTTAAGCTTGGCATAGGACGACCTGCTGCTTTAATTTCCAGCCTTTTCGAAAAATCCCGACGATTTTCTTTAATGTATGAGACAGAATATGCACTATTCATTATTGAAGCACGTAAATATTAGACGTATGTTAAAGAAAGTAAATAAATTTGATGGTATGCGTTTCTTTGTGGCAGGCTCAATACACTAGAGGTCCTTTCGACGCACGAACTAAACATATGCGACAGGTCTCTGCGAGTTTGAATACTTTCGGGAACGGTCGTCATAATTCGGCAACTGGTGCAATGATCCTGAATAACTAAAAACTTCGTATGAAAGTCGAATGTGTGACACAGATGACGTCACAAAAAACCAAAGTTTCCTACGAAATCCCTTCCACTTAGGGAGCGCTGAACCAAAATTGCACTGCCTCGACGTATTATTATTAATATTTTCTCTGGCGCGGAATACGAGGTAGCATTGTGTGAATCATCGCTTGATGCAATATTTTTTTTACGGGGAACACGCGGGAAATTTTAAAATGAGTGAATTGCTATGTTTGTATAATATCGCTTATTACTTGAATGAATAATAATAACTTGAATATGGGAGTACATTGCACCATTTGCTCCTTTGCAAGAGCCGTCCCTGCGCATGACATCACGACCGTAACAGGTAGGTGATGTCGCATAGTGTGATCATGTATAAGGTATGGGATAGCGAAGTTATTTAAAAAATGACGTCTTAAAACTTTTCATGAGAACATTGTTAAATAAGTAGTTTTTTTAAAATAGAGTTGGCTTTAAATATAAGCCTTATCAATTAAAATAGGGTGGAGAACCTGCGATCTAGTATTGTTTCAAGTATTTCCTTTCACTGTTTTCAATCGCTTACAAAATAATTATGTTTATACATTTTATAAAATTTCTTGAAAGCGGCTGTTTTTGATTAGGGATAAATGAATACGCCTTTTCAACATGAATAGATTACCCACCTCTGAGTTTGACCACGAAGATATCATAAACACAATCAATTATTTTAGTTTGAATTTATTCGCTAAATAATTAATTAATATAATTATGATATTTGATAAACTTTGAGGAGACCCGCGTCATTTAAATGGCCGCACGTTTCGGACAGCGATACACGATCTCTAAATAATCTAAATACCGAGCGATTTACGTGATTGTTTACTTGCTGCTTACTTCTCAATCATCATGATGAGGATTCCCGCGAACGTGGCTTCATATTTACATCCTCAATTACAATATAAGAGATTTCGCTTAGATTCGAGACCTAGCTGCCATATAAACTAATGTTGATATCCGCATATTTCAGGATCTACAGCAAGATCATCCGCAAGCTGTGCAACTGTGATTATCCTATAATGAGCATTCATTTTATTCGACCTTGTAACGGATAAAATGTATGTAGAATTCTGTGATAAATGCAAATTCTAACGTTTATTGAAGCTATAAATAATATATTATCATTTTTTCAGTAATGTGGGCTTTGACGAATATAGTGGAACTAAATTATTATTGTGAACGATTTTTAACTGGTTTACCATCGATAAAACGTTTACGTTCTAGGTTAGGAACGACTTAAAAGTCGAGTCAGTCGTTTATACCAAAATGAAAAATACATAAATTTATTCAAAAAAAAACATTTTAAATTCGAATTTCACAAATGGATTCTTTGATTGATCGGTATTAGAACAGTGCATTATTTTAATTAGGTAAAAATATTAAAGTATTTCGTTCTGAAAGAATTGTAAGTTTTAGTAAATAACATTTAAAATAGGACAGGTGGTTCAACACTGTTCAATTAATTTCCATTGAGATTTTCACCTCCAAACACTAGTAATTAATATTGTAATTAGTGCTATCATCGTTTGTGTCTTACCCCTTCCCGTCCTCTGATAGAAGGAAAAAATCCCATCACACCCTTCATTTGTACGTTGTGAATTAAAATAATTGTTTACTTAAGAAAGAAATAGCTTTGCAATATAGTTAGTCTGAAGAAGCTTCTTAAAGAAGCAAAATAGGTGACACATTCAGTAACAGCCGGTGGAATAACCAAGTTGTTAATTTTAATTTTATATTAAAAATGATTTTCCACAAAGTTACTTCCGAATCTATAGAAAATAGTTAATAGCTATTTTGTCAACTTTATCAACTATATATTTTAATTCTTGTAAAACTAAATACTTTGCTATTTGTACCAAATTATAATGGAGTTCTACCGAGGAAATACCAATTTAATGTGTTATTCAATAAAAAATGAATTTATTGTGTAATTATAAATTCATCGAATTACTATATGCCGTTATCCAAAATATGATTAGTTTCTATACTAAAATTTTTAAAACATGGATAAATAGCCCTGTCTCATTGAGAAAACTTTAAAAAAAGATGTTTCATAAAATGTTACATGACATAACTCAAAATAACCTTATGAGTTTAATAAATTTAATACGATACACTGGATTCTCTTTTTGCAAGATGGATACATTCCAGGGACCACCGTGCTTAAAAACAACTTAAAAAAGATAATGTTTAGTGTACATAGAAAAAGGAGAGATAGTTTCCATTACATGAAACAACATATTTAAAAGTATTTTTTCAATATTTCTGCTTACCAATGTTTTCATACTGGTATAATATTAGTAGTATAATACATTGACATAGTTCTTTTTTAATTCCAATTAAATGAATTACAAAAAGATTTAGATTTATAATATTCTCATTATTCTGATATCATTTTCAAAAAAATTATTGCAATTTTATTGCAAAAAAAAAACGTTTTAAAGAAATAATCATAGAGACTTGGATAAAGTGTAAAAAATCGGTGCAAAAACAGAATCAGGTGTACGTACATAAATATATATATGATTGTTTTTGGTCATCCGTGCCCTTATTATTAGGTGATCAGCCTACTGTGTATGTTCCTCAAGCTAGTCGTATCTCTGTAATATATTACACACTAACTTTAGTCTTACGAATGAGACAAATCTAAGATAATCACGATTGTTCTCTGGAAACAACTTACTTCGGGCCATGATTGCGCACATTTTTGTGACACAATTTCCATGGCGTAAGACTTTCTTTTTGAAACACAAAGTTTTAACCGAGTACCTACGTGAGCATTATAAATTTGTTACCAATGACAATGAACATATTTCTGAAGATGATCTAATGGTTGGTACCTTGTATCGTCGTTGCAACTAGAATCACCAGAAAAAAGCCCAACCTTAAATTTTTTATTCCTATTATCAATACGATCGCCAAGTACATGTTTGCAAATTGAGAAAAACGGGTGATACACTTTGCCATGAAAATCGACTACTTTTATTTTAGATATTTTCATGTCAAAAATTCCCTACCATCCGATCCTAAAAACGAGGAGTAGCGAGAGCAATTAGGTACCCAATAACCCTTTCCAAGCCCCATCCTCTTATCTCTACTCTCTTAGTAAATGTAGTACTAACTAATTCTGTTAAAATGCTCCATTAAGATGCTATTATATTTTCCACATTGATTATGTTTTTTAATAACGCATTTAATAATCAACACGCCATAATCAAATATCCAAATATCATTATGTGTTACAACTATCAACCTCCTCTCCTACCATGTAATGTGTTGTTTTTTTTTACTATTGTAATGCGATAATAAATATAATAATAAATAAATAATACCTTGAAACTTGCTGTAAATTTTAACCTTGGACATGTTGATATGTATACCACACACTGTGGACGAATGCTCTGGTTACGATACTTCTTCCACAATAACAGGTCAACACATGGTAATGAAATAATAGGTGAGAGATTTCAAATACAATCCGTTAAAAAATGGTTCAAAACACGTTACTAAATAAGTTTTTTAGAAACGACTTACATATGATTTTATACAAGTGTTGTAGACAAGAATGCAAATCTCTTAAATGTAAAATACTAAAAATGTTTACTTGTTCCATTACGTATCAAAAAAACTCCAATTACAGTGACTATCTCACATATACAAAAAAATTACCCATTTTCTTGTGGGTGTTTTAAAATACTTTTTAAATAAATATTTGACCAATAACAGCGAATTGCCGATGCGCCAAATATTTTAGGATGCTAAATCACGAAAATTTAACAAAGACACACGAGATTAACTCGATTAGACAATACATCAATAATAGTCATGCGTTAGATCTGCAATCAAATTTTAAATATCGAAAATCAACCTATATTTTCTTTGTTACAAAACTGTGTGGCTCGATGTGCAAGGCGATTCTCATCAAATACGACTGGTCCAGGCTAGAGACGTACCGGTTATTGAGTAGGCAAGAAAAGAGAGCCCAACTCAAGGGATCGAATTTGGAGCCTGCTAATTAAATCTCATAAACAATTTTTCTTCCTCCTGTGAGAAGTAGGTAGGTTATGGATTAATGAGCTTCCCACTCCAACCAGACCATATGCATATTATAATACGCTAAATTATAGCGTCGTACTCCAAGCCTAAGCTTAGTATGGATATTACAAAAACCCATGATGTGTGTATGTTGAAACCTGATAATGAGTTCCTGCATGATTTTTGTATAGATGTATGGAAATGGAAACGATAATATAAATAAATGTTTTAAATGATTCAATGTACATAAAAGCTGCACTATGAAGCTATCATCGGAATAATATTATCTAAATCGTAATCCGAATTGCTGACACATTTAAATTTAATGGCTCATTGTGTAATGTTTGCTCATATTTAAAATATATGCCATAAACGGGTGCAACATCTTTTTTGTGCAGGGTTACCAAAAAGATTTTGTATTTTATTTAATAACCATAACTGTTCGCAATGTGGAGCATACTTCCAATGCAGTATCTCAAAAAAATATTTTAATATTAACGAAACTGGTTGTTATTCTAAAGGATATGGAAAGCAGTATGGGGCGAGGAAATGACTAATATTTAGCCAATTGTTCTCGCTGCCCCCCATTTATAGGATCGGATAGGTGGGAGGAAATTCAACCATAAAAAGAAATGCATAATCTATGCATTTGAACACAAATCCATAAATCGATTAAAAATCAATTTATGTATTCGGGTATTCGGGCCCATCTACACCGCAATGGAATAAAGCGGACGCCCAAGAGCGATGAATACTCGGCTACCGAGTTGGCGTTTCTGTTTTAATCAATACTCATTAGCGGATTGTCAGAATTATCATTCGGAGTTAAATTACACTTTTATTAACAGTCAGAATTGAGTCTGTCACTGCGTCTTTATTATTACAAAAAGCAAAAATGATATGTTATTCTGATTTTGCATAAATTGAATATTTTGACACCTCAAAGAAGAAAAAAGTACAAAACTCACGTTTGGTAATTTTTCAGGAAAGGGAAAAAATTGTAATCACAAATAATTTTTATTGATTCCTAGTAATTTTACGCTATTAATTTTCAATCGGTGATTTTTCAAACTTGCAACTCTCCTGCTTAAAGTGTGTTACTGCCTTGTTTGTTCGGACTGTCGATTTGTGTGTCAATCACAATCATTTCAATTCCATGTTTTTTTTAATATCGCCAAAATACTAATTGTTGAGCTTTCTCTTTTCGTCGTTTTCCCCACTAGTAAGGAGAGGCGCGTGGTGCTCTTCATCTGGTCACTCCAGTGAGTTGGCACCCTTCCGCGTCCCCTCCTGCCTTTGACCTTTTCTCTGGCGACGAGCCTCTCGAGATCGTCGGTAGGCTTGCGGGTGATGTGACCCAAAAAGCCGAGTAGGCGTTTTGTACATACAGCTGAGAGTCTATTCTGGATGTGTACCTAGTTCAGGATAGATGAGTTTGTGCGTTTGGCTGTCCATGGTATTCATAGCATCCTTGTACAGCACCACATTTCAAATGCGTCTGGCCGTTTTTTTCTTCCACTTTTAGAGTCCATGTCTCCATGGCGTAAAGGCATATGAAATAGACTAACGAGGTTAACAAAAATCTCTGGGACTCGGCAGCAGCCATCACCAATAATACTCGTACGCGCAGAGGAGGACTTCGTACACGGCTATGATATGGAAAGTACTGGGCGAGGCGAAGACAGATTCTACGTTAATCTCTCAAGAAAACCTCCAATATGATAACACAACAACGAATTGTTGAGCAGTTAATGTATGATGTATTTTGTTATATGATTCGAATATTAAAAAATTATCGTATTTCAGATATAAATAATTCATAGTACGACTTTTTGACATCATTTTAATATATTTTCAGTATCTTGCCATTTTAAATGCCCGTCCAGCAAAATGGTTGCCGACCTATGATGTATTCAGTAAAATTCTTACGTTTTTACGTACATAGATATTTTAACTGTATTAATGCATTTTAATATCTGATCGGGGCCAACCCTAATTAACTAGTTTGCCTATCAATAGACACTCCTCTAGAATAGTTTAAATTTTGTCACGCGTGACCAATCTGAACCTCTTCACTCTTTTTTGCGGAAGTGTCATTCCTGATATCCGATTCTATCGAAATACTCTCACTATTTCACAGTTACGGTTACGTTACAATAAAACTCCTACTTAATTTAAATTAACCTTTTTTGAAACACGTGTATCTCATACTCAACAACACAGGCGGGCACAGCATTTAAAAAATATTGTTTACCTCTTTTCCTAAGTGGGAATTTGGATTCCCTTAACGTAAACTGGATCGGTTCCCCGGTACTCGGTATGGAGCACATTCAGAGTCGTAATTATATATAAAGCTTAAAATATATTACATATTATAGTCAATGCTTCCATTCAAAATTAAAATTTCAAACTATTTCTTAAAACTATATATTGTTGATTGATTGAAAGTTATCTATCGACTAAAAGAAATACATAAGCTTCAAAACAAATCAGCGCGAATAAAGTCATCGGAATTTAGACAAGGGGTTGGTTAATTTATTGTATTTTCACTATTGGCAAAAAATCCGATTTAATATTGTGTCACGTTTTTATAAATCGAATGATTATGTAATTAAAATTATTTTTTGTTAAACTTGAATTAAAATGTTTAAAAACAAATCATATTATGAAAAAACACATTGAGTCATGCTAGTAAATTACGACAAAAATCTACTGACATTAATTTCGTATATTATTATAAAAGACATTAAAACAAATCTTTTTGTGTCAGTCCAACCTTATACGAATATATTACGATGTATTTAAAATAAAAAAGGTTTGTATGATATCATACATTTGTGATTATTATGTATATATTTTTATTTAATGAACTTTAAGACATTATTTATTTTATATATCCCTCTTCCGCCTTTTTTGCTACATTTAAAAATGTCAACAATCTGACATATTATGCATAATAAAACAAACTAAAATACGTGTATCGCTCAGAATATTTCATAACGTTCAACTTTAGAAGGTCAGTACTATGATGAGTAATAATCAAATAAATATAATATATATGAATATAATAACTCATGTTATAATATCTATTTTTGATCAGGGCTGTGGAATCGTTAAAAAATCTACAAATCTAAAAATGCAAGTTTTTATGCGCGTGTGTAACTTGTGTAGCTACCACTAGCGAATCAACGGAATGAACATTCAACCTGTCAAACTGACAAGAGATGCAAACGCGTGTGTATACAAAACATGCTTATGTTTAATATTTTCCGTCAAGTGTATGCTTTTTAAAATACATTATCGATTCATTTAAGCAGAAAATTATGAAAAAAGAAGTCGAAATCCGACCAAAATACACAAGTCTGATTACTCAGCTTTGCTTTTTTTGCATTGTAACTTACAATGTTATAATTATGTTGGGGCGTTGCAAGTGGCGGCGCACGCCTGCAATACTGGTAAGCTCAATTGCATGAATTACCACCAAATATAATGTCTGAACATTCGTTTACTTTTCGTTGTTAATTTATACAAGGTTAAATTGTTTTTATTTTTCTAAAGTTTATAATTTCATTTCTCTATATTGAATAATGAATAAACTGTCCACCTTAAACTATTATATAAAAATGACTACACATAACACATACTATTGATGTAAACTGCCCCTATAAAGTGTAAGCATCGCTTGAAACAAAAGTTTTCCGAGTGGGAAATAGTCCATGAGACCAGTTGTCTACTTAATAAATTGTCAGCATGCAATTTTATATACACTATGGCAACCAATCCGTCCCTAATTGCTGGCTTGAATCATTGAAATGTGATCAATATAAAATCCATGTACCTACACTGCTTAAAATACTAGTATAAAATTAATATACGATATCCTGACCCACATTAAAATTTAATATTATTAATTTAGTGATAGTTGAATGGGTGACAATAATCTAATCAGTGGTACACTGAATGTGAAAAATCGATTTATTCCAAATAACGCGTTCATAAATAATCAGGTTTTTCGGTCACATGCTCGCG
This sequence comes from Himalopsyche phryganea, assembly GCA_022494535.1. Lineage (NCBI taxonomy): Eukaryota > Metazoa > Arthropoda > Insecta > Trichoptera > Rhyacophilidae > Himalopsyche > Himalopsyche phryganea. The sequence goes on along the minus strand of JAGVSL010000044.1, from coordinate 2,544,020 downwards.
TATATTATACCCTATTGTGAAAGATGATCTCAAAGATGTAGCTATGTGAGACACCGAAGACGTTCCACGAAATCCACCTATTTACGTCGTATACATTTTAGATTTTATTTAAAGTAAAACATTTTTTTAATTAAAGTAAATTGAAATAGAGAAAACAAAATTTATCCGAATGAATAAAATGATACTGATTCAGACTTTACTTTTACAGTTTATTATATACATTACGAGAGTTGCAATTTAGGGATGTTTACTTTTATACTAAATCACAAAAAAGATTATCTCAGAATGCGTATGGTTTTTAATAATGTCCAGTAAGAGTAAGTTTTATGAATTTAAAAAAATTGTGTGAGTGTTTTTCAGTGAGTCTTGACTTGCATTTTCAGAGATCAATTACTTTTAACTCGGGGTTAGGGGTTGAACGAGATTGTTTTGACACAAAACCTACCCAAATTTATGCTACCATTATAGCTGACAATGAAAGGTAAATCCCTGCTAAGGTTGAAAGCTTTTTACCAACCAACTTGTAAAGTGAAACTGTCATGTGCACTACTTATAACGGCTTTCAATCTGAAGCTTTGGAGTATTTAGCCGTATGCAATTAAAAGTAAGCTATCAGTTTCAGAGGGCAAGATAATTGGAGTAGTAAGTAGTTCTTAGCCGATTGGTGAGTGAGTATCATTCTTATATGCTCATAATCGCTTTCATTTGAAGTATGCACGGTGCCTCCAATATTATCGATATCACGCCATTCTTCTCGCTTCCACCAAAGTCATGACAACATGCCTTAGTGTATCGTGTAAATAATATGGATGGTCATCAGCGCCTGTCTACGACAACGAAATCATTGTAAACGTTTTACTTCGTAGGTCTTCATAGTAGAATTGAGAGGAATTGGATGGGTTAAATAAAACACGGATATAAAATAATCTATTATATTATCCAATAATCAGTGGCTGCCGTGAGGTATATCGCGAGATTTAATATTAGTTTTTCACGATTTTTGACGGTAAAATAAAGTTGTAAAAATTACTTGTTTTTTAATACAAAAGAATAAATTTAAAGATACTGTATATGACAATAATTTATTATATACGACACAGGTAACTACGGAAAGTAAAAATCCAAAAAAGCTAATTATAGACATTTCAGGTTAGCGACCCAGTTATTGAAATCGGCCATTGTCGCATGCGTAAATTTTTCTATTTCCACTGAATATGACTACACTTATTCACTAACTGATATTGTTTCATATTTATTGAATTTAAAACGTATAATACATTTCGTTCATGGATTAGGTTGTGTAGTACGTTAGGACGCCCTCGGATCAATTATGTTTGTTGGAAGTTAACACAAAACAACATTTTTTTTACTTGTATTCCTAAAAAGATAACAAACAATAATATTAACTTTTAGGAAATGAATTTTACACCTAAAAATATTTTAGCATCATTTTATCTTACACCAGCTATATTTTTTATTCAGGTAGCTGAGATGACTTTTTACAATGCAACAATATTGCAACGGTGTAAATTTAACGCTCATTAAACATTTAAAAAAAAATGTCGTAAATGTAAAAGTTACGCTCATAGACAATAAAAAAGTGTCCGTACATAATTAGGCATGACACCACTAAGAGTAATTTGTTAAAAAATAGATTACGGTAACCATATAAATCCCGTAAAAAGATTCTCACTTTAAAATTGATAACGTTGTCATTCCACTGGTTGTGTTACTAATTGCGACAAGCGTTTCGCCTCTTTGAGAAGTATCTTCAGACTAACTCTTAACTTATGAATTACAAAAATGAAGAGTAATTTACACTATTTTAAAATGCTACAAGAATCCACAATATTGTGGAATGTTGCTCAACCGCACACCACAATTTTAAAACTAATTTGATGCAGCAGTAGCAGCATATAACACCATTCCAGGTTTTCGCGAAAAAATGAAGGCATATATATGGTTTTTGTAAATTCAATAAATTTTGTTTAAATTGTGGCAGCTGATAATTCAGTAACTTACTTTGATTAATTACTCACGGTCAGTTCTAGTATAATACATCCGTGTTTTTGGGTCAATAGTGAACCAGACCCTTGCCTGCATCTTGAATGGAATTGCCCGAACGTCCATGCGTGGAGACGAGGTAAATATGGCCACTGTGTAGCCACCTTGGATTACCTCCTGGCATAAAAATTAGTTATCTCTAATAATACCTTCAATTTTTTTACAAATTATCTGCGATTTGTATGCTTGCAGTTATAAATAAATCGCCATCATTCACCGGGTTGACACCATTGTCCTCACTTGAGTTGTATATTAACCCTCTTGTTACGTCATTTCACGATTGATAAATAATTTTGGAATATCTTTTTCAACGGTAGGTATAATAGTTAAAGACAAATCGAAAATATCCTTTTCAGTTGCATCCTATTCTATCCTACTAAAAACTATAGAATTTTCTAAGTAAGCTACCAACAATCACCTGATTATAAACATTATTCATTGGCACTAATTTAAATAAATTCATTATACTCCTCTCCAGAATAAAAGCTATTTATGCTAAAATTAAGAGAGCCCATTCAAGGCTATAATGAGTTAACATATAGGTACATATTTAACACTTTACTGGGGTACTACATACCAATATCTAAAATATGTGCTCCCATAGTCACCCTACTCCAGTGTTCTTTTTATAACGAGTACCTACTTTATTAATAAAGATCAGTCAATTGTACACAATTTTCAAATACCACAGTAATGTTAGCATCTGCCCACTTTTTAAATGCAAGGCCAAATATTTGCCATTTCGTGGTCATCAAAAAAACAGATTACTTACGGAATACGCTATAATTTTATAATAGTGCATTTCTGTAAGAATTATCTTAATCCTCGGCTTCCGCGATGATTCAAGTTCACACAAATAAGAATGTAATGTTGGTAGGTAATAACAATGATGCCATCTCAATAAATGACATGGAAAAAAGCAGACACAGAGTAGAAAAAGTTTCACATTTAAAATATTTCTTATCGTTTCACGAGTTTTTCAGCTTGAAAAAATGTTAAAATCAGATTTTTAATTTTAAATAATAAACAATGTCAAATAATAATTTTCAGAAACTCCCGACGTCCGACTAAGAAAGATTCATTTGTTGCCTTCTATCTTTGTTTGAAAGTGTTGAGTTGTTGATAAATTGTATCGAGACATTTATATAGGTTATTAGTATTTGGTAAGAAAGACATGACTGTGTCATGAAGTGGTAGGATAGGAAAGAGGTATGTTTGTTATCAACAATCGATAATTGGGGATTATAAAATATTTATTCAATTGTTAGATCGGGCTACCTGGAATGCATTTATTCTATATTCAATATCCGGAGAGAAATTCGATTTTTTTATTACAACCTCCATGGTTTTACAATTATAGGCATATGATTTATTGTTAAAAATTGAAAAAAAAACACTTGGGTACATATATTTTACGTAATATAGGTGTATTAAGTAAGCACGTTTGACATATTTACGAGCTCTCAAGCCATAACTATTCTGACAACAAAAAAAACTTTTTACATCATGTTTCTAAGAAATTGAGTGGCAGTGAACACGCAGAAGTGGGGGAATGGTCGTTAGAGGTTGGCGTAAATTTCCGCACTAGTGCGGAATTGGTCGTTAACGTGTTAATAGTGAAAGCGATATGCAATAAATATAAGTATAATGTAAATTTAGTGATCATTTCTACTTCTTCCTTCTGGATAATGCCCTGTTTTTACTGTGGTTTACCCAATCATAAAAAATAAATAAAAACATCTTGTTTATTTTAATACAATTTTATATTTTGATGACACATATATAGATTGAAAATAATTAACCCTTTTAATATATTTATACTATTACACAAAAAATAAAGAAACTTTTTTTGTTATTGGTCAATCTAGGAAGAATAATACTTATTACTTCGAGTAGTTTTTAAATCCTTAAAATCGAAATTCGATTAATTTAAAGGAAGACAATCAATCCAGTTTTATTCTCAATATTATGTCTACAGAGTTCTTCCAAATATTTACTTTTTATCCAAAATGTTTACAATGTTTTTGTGCATTAAATTATTAACATTGTTATTCTACCGGTTATGGTCAACCACTGAAATAACAAAATTATCAATTTTATGTAAAAAACGAATTTTCACAAAGTTCCATCGAACACTGGGTTATGCAAAAAAAAAAATCAAAATTAGGATTAAATTTTCTTTCTCTATGTTCACACCTATTCCCTATTTGTAGCAGAAACTCATCACACAGTGCCTCCAAGATTCCTTGTCCCCAGTCAATTCCACATGATGCCGCTTTCCCTTCATCCTAAGAATTGTCATGAGCGATCCTCCAAGATGGCATAACTCATTCAGTTGCAAGAAGACAAAGGCAGGATGCAGACTGTCTGGGGTATCCGCAATACATGGCCAAATCAGAGAAGCCCAGATTTAAATTTTGGACATTTTAGGGGACTCTCTTCCCGCTCTTTTATCTCCGAATTCTTCACAAAATCACTGAGCTACGGTGCCCTAGTATTTGCCACAAGCGCCTGTTTTCAGAGCTGTTTACCTGAAGTTTCATGAGGTGCAGGACACGAAGCAACGTGATCTGACTACGCGCATTGAATAAGTATTCCAGATTTTCCCGGCTGCTTTGAATGTGGCTCCAGGTAATCAGATACAAGTTCTTTACGTGGATTGCCATCCCTCTGTAAACCTGCTTGACAAATGGACCTTTAAGGGTGATGGTTCATCCCATGTTTTCATAGTAGGCAATGAAATAGTTTAAATTAAAACAATATCAACCCAACTCTGGACAACGGCTCCTGCACTCTCTTAATTCCATGGATATCCAGCGCCAATGCTAGACTCTTCCGCGCAACTTTTGTAGAGAAGAGCGAATGGAATTTTTGTCTATAAAGTATCTGCAGATATTCTATCTTCAATTAAAAGCCGTGATAAAAACATACAATTTCATATGATTTAGTGAAAATTATACCGCATTCATTCTATCATAATATGGGTAGGCCTCAAATTCTCCTACTTTCTTACCATTGATATAATTGTAAGAACGAAAACAAATATCACAAAAGAATCCAGGGTCAAACGGAATTCTATTGCTTTTTTTTACGAGCCATTTTGCAATGTACTTCCCACAGATCATACAATGGCGGGCTCTCTTCTGTGCTATTGATCTATACAGTGGATAGCGCGATGTGTAGCAACAATCCGAAGGCTGGAGGATTTCAATATCGGAAAACACAATCAAATGTTCGCAATTTCCTTGGTGTTGGTATACCTAGAAGCAATCGTAAAAATCAGTTATAATCATATTTCGATATGAAACATCAACAGAGGTAATATATTTTAAGAGTTAACTGTCAATTCTTGGTGAAAGGGCATTATATTACACTAACACAAAAATAAAGCACAATTTGTTTTGTACTACTTCCACATTTTTATAATGATTAGGACCGGTTTCAGCATTATCAACTGATAATAATACTCGCGATTTATTTAAAAAAAATAGGGATTGTTGTGTTTTTCTATATTATAATTAAAGGGCACTTGAAGTTGTATGGAATAAACTATGGTCACTTGCTGGAAAAAGGAAGCATATGTTTTAAAACAGAAAAATTTGTTTGACGTGCACGTCATGTCATCTGGGCTGAAAAGAGTTTAACCCAAATAGCAGTTTTATTAATACAGAAACTAAGGTTGAAGTGAGCTCATATCAGCTTACACATGTGCCTTTTCAACATAGACGATTGTACGATTCAATATATTGCAATAAAATTTAGACTACAATGCTATACATGCAAAGCATTAAAAAGCACAAAATTAAAATGAGATTACATGTGGATATCCTAGACGAACTTTTAGTTGATCGAACCGGGTATTCTCCATAACGGCAGTCTTGAAAGGACCTACGCCGACTCTGGTACTCGCCCATTGCGTTATAGTTTCACTATAGTCTATATTGTTTGGATCTCTTAAGTCGTTGTAGAATGTGTCTTCAATGTAAAAAAATCCTGATTTGAAAATGTCCTGCAATAAGATAAGAAATAAACGTATGGGAAGCTATTAATCAAAACCGTAAAACATTTTACATAATATAATACTGCTATAATTCGATGCAGGCAATTTTCTTTTTATGATCTTTGGATAACACTGATCCCAATAAAACAAATGAATATTTAGTCTAGCAAATTTTTCTTGACATCTCTTCAAGCTGAGAACTAAAGTCATTATCAATTAACCATATGATATTGCGTTTTGAAATGTCAAATCTCTATCCTGCTTGAAAGATGGATCATCTTTTTAAATGTTGTAACGTATCGAGAGAATAGAATTCGGTGAGAAAAGATCTTATTTAATTTCATGAAGAGATAATAACATAAATACATTGCAGCTCATATCGCAGCCACTGCTTGCAGGGGTTATTTTAGTGTCTCTAGTCTTCCCTTGACTTGAATGCTTAACATTCGATATGCGAGATGTCAGGCAGAGAACTTTATCAAGATATGAATCACATCATTATAACATACCTTACAAAAAATATTGATGTCAACATCAGGATTTTTACTCATGTCATATCGGACACCGAGATCGTTCGGGCAAATGATTTTATCCCTGAAAATGTCGAGTGTTTGGGAACCTATAACAATGAAGTCCTGGTGAAATGCTGGATTTCTACCAGGTTTTACGCCACTCTGTAAAAAAATACATAAACAAATTAAAATTTTCAGTTCTTCAATTTGTAAATTTTTTTCCAATTTAACACTGCTATATAGGTGCATTCGAGGGTGCCACTTCTTAATTCTTCAGCTATTATTGACATGAGACCATACTGGTGTGTTCATGTGGCGTTGTGGAGTGAAAAGGCTTAAAATTGCCTTTTATTTAATCGAAAACTGTTATCACACAATTTACTGTTTCAAGAAAAATAGCTATAACATTTATTGAGTATTAGAATCCTCACCAAGATCGGCTATGTTTAATATGCTGGTAAAGATTGCAGAATGAAAATAACATATTAAACCTTTCCCTTACTATGTAAAATAAATCCGTACGCTTCGGTGGAGTGTATTCATTACACATCATGCATTTATGGCTGATTATAAGTGATCGATAGCCGGAAAAATAAGAATATTCACCGACATCACTTAAATTTATTAATGTTGGAGACGACATAGTCGACATGAAGTAATAATTAAAATTTTATCCCTGAAAACATGAAAAAACATCAGCCGACGACAAACGGCTTAATAGACTACCTCAAACGGAGGCTCGAAAGCTACTGGCTTGCGTTCGACACTCTTCATCGAGCGCAATCTTGAAAGAAACGACGCGACTAGGCCTCTCTGTCTCGCGCATTGACATTCATATGTGAGCTAATGTGATAAATGTGCGGTGTTCCCCGCTGGCAGTTGTATCCACTTGCACAACTCAAAATATGTACATAACACACTCGCACACATATGATTGTATTGGTAAATTTATCCCGGATTTTCGACAAAATATCCCCGCTGCGCCCAATGGCATGTTATTCTTATTACTATTTTAATGTTATTGAATGCGTAAATGTACAACGGATGAATACCTAAAATCTAAACGCAGTATTTATTATATGTATAGAGATATTATAATTATTAGAAGCTAAATACACATCACAGAAAAGGAAAAGTTGAAGGATTTTCTTGAAACATCAAAACAAAAATGACCATATTATCTCGTTGCATATCAAGTCGCTGAAATTCGTAGAAAGAATCTAAGTCTGCATCAAAATCATATTTCGCCAAAAGTGACTTCAGTCAAACTATTTATAGGATGATTGATGCCATTGTTAAGAATTAGTCAAAAAATCAACAATTAAACCAATGAAATATCACTTTTTATTATCCAGTCAATAAATTTATATACATACAAGTAGCATCAAAAATAGAAGACGCTTATATTAGGTTATTTAGACGTTGGTTTTGTAAAGGACGATCCACTGATTATCAACACCGATATTATAAGATTTCATTTTTACGGTTGCCGTTTGTCCACCATCTGGCTTCCTTCATCGGTACAATGGATAGCCATCTGTTGCAAATTGCATTTTATTAACGAGTTGACGTGGGGTATAATTTGCTGCATGTTCCATTTTACATGCAAGGTGACAACCTATTGAAAGCGCAGAACAAGCCATGCACCATATTTTTAATGACAATGTCAAAAAGTTTCTTATCTGCACAAGGATTGTGAATTTCTGTAATATTATATTATCAATTTGGTTCGGTTTTCATGCGTTTGTTAGCCAAATCAAAATGTGTGAGTGCGGGAGTCCGCGTTTTTGCCATTTCATGGAGAATAACTAATACTTAACATCATCAAAATTTGATAAGTTTTTGGAGAAAGATCCTTGCTACCGAATCGGTTTTTGATTGGCTATTGGTCAAATTTTACTCCATCTCTTTGCAATTTGAATTGAAGGTTGTATGGCTTGCCTCCATGACAAATGTAGGTGATAGCATCTAGAGCAGTGGTTCCTACGGACCACCAGGAGTCCGTGTGACCACTGAGGGGGTCTGTGGCACATTAAAAATAATTTGGGGGTGCGTGGACAATGTTAGGAGGGTCCGCGAGAGGTTTAATATAAAAAATATCTGTGACACATTTTCACTATAATGAAAGTTGAAATAAATAGCAATCAATTAATTGGTAGCGATTTTTTGGATGTTTTTTTTGCAAGTATACCCACAGACTTATGTAGACAGATGTATCCATACTAATGCGGGACCAATTTGTTGAATAATCCACAAACGATGAGCGAAAACCAATATCTGAACAAGATACCACAAATTTTGCTTACAAAAACAGATACCAATTTTATATTCCGCATTATGGGTCACTGTGCAGAGGTTGTTGTTGCTTTCCCGTCTTCCTATTTAGTAGAATGTGGATTTAGTGCAATGATGAACCTCATCATACTTTAAATATCAAAATGTTTTATTTGTATTTCATTTTTACATCACTATTTACCATTCGAGACATCAAATTTTAATTTATGTTTTATTACTTAGGGGGTTCATGGTCAGGTATTTTCTTTAAGAAGGGGTCCATGGACAAAATAAGTTTGGAAACCACTGATCTAGAGTATATTCATGCATGTTTCGTGGACATTCAGTAGTTGTGGGTAAAATTACTAATTTTTTAACGTGTGCTTTATCGGTATAATTTACAATCGCATCTTTCAAATGAATATATTCATTGACACGCAGCTCCATCGATTCGGTTTGATAAATAATAATCACTCCGTCTCGATTTTGGTATACATGTCCACCAAATATTGATGCAAAAGTTGCCTATGGTTCAGCGAACTGTTCTCTTTCGATCACACCATCAAATGATAGGCGTAGAATGACATTGCAGATATCTTCTTTTTAATTTTATTTTGAAGTTCCTGGCTGGTTGATTGATATTAGTTGCATATCTACCCTTGCCACGTTGAAGCATGAGTGGATATTGTAAGGCGTCATACGAAACGTTACTGTTAATTCTCAAGACAATATCACATTTCTCAAATTCATTTCCAGCAATGTTGATGGCAATTTCATTTACCAACGATGCGTTGAAGACACGAAACAGAGATTTCACTGTTTTAAGTTTTGTAATTTTGAATGATGGAGAATTTTTACAAATTTTACAATTTGCATGAAAAGTTATTATTTGTGACATTTACATTATAACATATTTATAGACCCTAATAAAATTCAACAAAGATTAAGTTGATATGGCGACATGACCAATTATTTTAGTATGGAGCGGTTTGCTAAACAGCTCTTTATTTATTATTTTATCTGTTGATTTTCATTGAGACGTCAAAAATATAGCGTTTTCAGTTTAAGTTGATAGTTGAAAATAGTACGGTAGTTGACCTAGAAGTGGCAGCTAGAATGACATGTGCAAATTTCATGTCACTATTGTACACTGTTTGGGAGGAGTTATTGTGACCGACAGACATACAGAAGGACGGATTTCTACATTTATTTTCTTTAAATTATATCGTTTGCTTTAAATGTTTGACATTATAGTAAATTCTCAATGGCAATTAAAATGGTCTGTGCTCATTTTGAGATCTTGGACATGGGAGTTTGTAAGTCATTTCTCCTTGAGTATATCTTGAGTGGCTTAAAAAATCTTGTGTAATTGTAATCAAATTAGCAATTATTAGCTGCAATAAATACCGAATATTTTTTATTTAATTTCAAATATTCAAATTTTTTTAAATAAACTCAATCGTGTTAATGTATTTAGGGGTTTAGGGTCATAAGTGCAAAACTACAAAAAATGCTGTTTCGAGATATATTATATGTACCATTCTCATCAAAAACTCTATTAGTGCTTATGAGTGGGATAAATAAAATTGTGACGAGACAGCGATAGCAGTTGAATGGAGTCAGTAAGACCGATCAATCGGGGAAATACTCGTAACGGGACCATAATATTTAACCGATAAATCAAGGGAAATGATGAATACAGGATTATTTAACATTGTTCCTATGCCAGAACTATAAAAAAAGGGCGAAAACGATGAATGCTATAACGTTGGATTGGGGTTCCACTGTATTAGTATTTTTCCAAACTAATTGAAAACTAATAATACAATTAAATTACTCTAAATACTCTCAATAATATATTACTTCAACATTAACAAACACATTTTTATTTTTACAATTTATGAAATAAACCTTTCGTAACAATAAAAGCTATTTTAACATTTTTCTCAGATTGATGTTTTTGTAGTTTCACACTTATGACCCTAAGCCCCTGAACAGTAAGATGACAATTGGGAGGCTCTACACTTACTTGGATAATTTAAATAGAGGTTGCGAGAAATAAAGGTTGCAACTCACTCTTTTTAAACAAGAGTTTTGAACAATTGCCCAAACGTATATTTATGTAGGTTTATGTTTATGTATGTTCAACATCAAATCAAGTCAAATGTTGATTTTTAAATTTCACATTAAGTTGAAAATTAGCCATGGAATCTTCTCTACCAGAGTGATTTGACATTTACAATATATGGCTTATTAGTGTTATATTGCAAAAATTAGAATACTAACTGCTGGTAAACTATTTTGTGGATGTTGATTAAAAAAAAAATAGCTAAAAGGAGTCGCCGAGTCGCTAAACACACTCAGGAAAGTTATGGGCAGTACGATAGTTTTAAGTATAATTTAAGTTATTTTGTGTCTTTTGGTGTATAAGAAAAAGCAAAATATTTTTTTACACTGTCGTTATTTCGGAGCACGTCAAACGTGTAAAACGGGAATCGAGATTGTGTAAAATAAACGACATTTGTAAATTTGGAAAAATTTTGATTTTCGAACAGGGGATGAAATATGAAGTAATTGCAACTTGCAACTGGAAAAATTGATACATCACGTACATACATTGGAAACATATTAGGATGAAAAATCGCCAGGAGCGTGTTTAGCAAATCAGCGACTCAAATATTAGTATATTATAAATATTAAGTATGTAAAAACTTTACTGTGTATTTGAAGGGATGGTAGATTCTTATTCTGTAAAGTATTTCATGTCCTGGTATCAAATCTGGTGGAGAGTCCGGAATATCAAACTAGAAATAATAAAATATAATTATGTATATTGAATATTAGATGGGTGCTTTAGTGAGTGTAGCGGTTCAGAGTGACATCTATAGATGAAAAAAAATGTTTAATATTTCTTTTACAAACATTCATGTAATTCATAAAATCTAGATATATGATTAAAGCATTCCTTGATATACTATTCCACTCAATTTTTACTGTATAGGGCGGATAGACCGCCAGTGGCGTGCTTAAACCGAGACTTACTATTTTTTTTCAAATAAATTCATTCATTTAATACAGAATGCCTTATTTTTTTATAAATATACTAAAATCAGCAAATAGAAAAGGATTTTTACTACCACATCTTTTTTTATTTGGTAAAGGTTCGTTTTCGTGGACATTGTCTATAAATGATTTTTTTTCACCAAACACTGCGCGAAATGATGATAATTAGGTTAGAATAGTCTTTTATTAATCTAAATATGCCCAATAACGACGAAAGGAAGCATTATAAGACTGGTTTATCGCGTAATAGTTGCATATGACAAACTTTATTTTCCCAGCCATGTCGGTTATAAAATCAGAATTGCCAACCTAAAAACCAAACATATTCATGTGTAAATGAAACCAATAAGATACTAAATTAATATTCCTACATATTCAACTATCTTTATTTTTTTACGTATCTGGTTTTAGGCTGCCGGCGATATTCAACGTAAAATTCGATGCTTACGATTAAATTATGTATTTAAATGTGTTAGAATATATAATTGTTATTAACTTTTATACTCTCAAACATTAATTTGGCGGATTCTCACGGCGCGCGCGCATCGAATTTTACGTTGAATATCGCCGGCAGACTAAAACCAGATACGTAAAATAAAGATAGTTGAATATTAATTTAGTCTCTTATTGGTTTCATGTACACATGCATATGTTTGGTTTTTAGGTTGGCAATTCTGATTTTTTTCCAACATGGCTGAAAAAATAAAGTTTGACATATGCAACTATTACGCGATGAACCAGTCATATAATGCTTCCTTTCGTCGTTATTGGGCATATTTAGATTAATAAAAGAATATTCTAACCTAATTATCATCATTTCGCGCAGTGTTGGGTGAAAAAAAAGCATTTTTAGACAATGTCCACAAAAACGAACCTTTACCTTTTATTTTATTCAATCTTTCTTAGACATTAATAGCTAAATAAGTTTTGAAATATTAACTGTTAATTGAACTACTACACTTACCATTAAGCATCTAATCTCTACTATATAGCAGAAAATGCATGTATAAATCTGTCTGTTAGTTATAAAAAATACTATAACTTAGATACTCACACAATCTCCAGGGCAGAGGTCACTTTTGTATTTCAAAGTCACACTATATTGTTGATTGGTAAGGATTTTCAATCGCCTTGTCAAACTGGCAACAGTTTTTAATTTAAGAGCATCTGGTGTAATATCTAAAGCTTTATAAGCTATCCTTGTAGGGTTACTCATAGAAAGATTTCTTGAATCGATATTTGTGTTACTAGTTTTCATGAGATTTTTTACACTGAAAATATTATGAAACAGTTTTATAAAGAGTGTTACAACAGCTTTGATCCTTTTGTCTTCGGAAAAATCTTACAACTCACACTGGAATTTAAGAAATCAATTATTGCAGGTGCTCGACAATTCTTTGTTTCAAACATAGTACACAACAATATAGTCAGTGTGAACTAGCTAAATATTCGTTTTTTTATAGGCTACCTGCATTCTGCGACGATTTTTTCAAACTCACTGTCATCAAGTGTGCAATCCATTAAATTTCTTATTTCCATTTCACGGGATTTATCATCCAATATGTCATTTCCATACGGCTCTTCTGGTAAGAGAGACCATGTTAAGTATTCCTTCATAAACTTAAATGCATCTAATAGATCTGAAGATATAAATTTTGCGGGAGAATAGACTTGAAACATGTTTCATGGAATAATAAACTATTTACTTATCCTGATAAAACTCGTTTATAACACAAATATTTATATTTGAATACAAATGTATACATATTTCTTTGATCACTTAAGTAGCACTTTTGACATGCTACTTTGTTATTCGTTACATCCATAAACTAATAACAAGTAACTTGTTCATAGACCATAGACTATACACTAATAAATAAAACTTAAAAGATATTATTAGGTAGGTAGTAGTTAGGTTTGTTCGGCTGCGACAAACTAACGTCAAAAGCAGTTTGCAAACTGTTTTCAACCAAAAAGTGGTCCAAACCAGTTGGAAAATTACACACTGGAACACTCAAATTTGTGCAGTGAATATTTGTATATTGGTTTTTTGTAGCAGCAACCTCTATTCATTTCTGTCACTTCAAATTTCCGAACGGTGCCTTCATAACAATTAACATTTTATTTGATTCTATTATTCCCTCCACACTAGATAATGAAAGAATGTTATGGTTCATTTGATGTAAGGGTAGGTAGAGTCGTTTCGCCAGTGCTCAGCTCAGGTGTACTTTCAAGAGGGATTTTGAGTCGATGAATGATAAATACATATTTTTTTCGCTGTTATTCCATTAAACAGGGATTAAGCAATGTAACCAACTTAAAATAAAATAGTTAATATTGCACCAAACCTAAAATAATAGAAGTTTACAAAAAAATGTCATTTCTCCCAGTCCTCGGCCCCCTAAGTCTAGTTTACCCCGTTCATCGCCAGTGTTCGGCCATCACCAGGAATATCGCGGTAACGGATATCATGAATTTTTCTCTTTCTATCTCGTTCTGCTTTGATGTGGGCAAAAAAGAAAAAAAATAAGAAGTTATCGGTTCTCCTCTATACGTTTGTGTCACTTCGCATGATTTGAAACAGGGCTGAATCAAAAACCAATTTATCTACATATTTTTAAATGACAAATTTTCGTAATATCGGTACAATGTGCAAACACTTTATTAAGACTTATTTATTTATCAGTCATCATTATTTAATATTTATATTTATTTAAAACCATGATTACCAACGGAAATAAACGAACATTTACAAGGAAAGTAATTTCCTTAGAGAAACGTCAAAAATTCTGGATCGATTTGAACTCAGCGAGAAAGTCTTAGGAATTACAAAGTAATGTTATTTAAATGAAGCTACCAATTGAACTATTAAAAATGAAAAATCAACAAGGGACCGAGTATCCATTGGGTCGTTTGAATCTATAACTCGAGTTCCTCGTCTAAAAAACAAAAATCGTTTAAAAATAGAAAATTGCCTTATAAAATGGATTGAAGATTGTAGTGGGAAGCATTCGCCGTTGAATTTCCAACTAGTAAAAGAAAAGGCTTTAAAAATTGTTTAGAGGTAAAATCGATTAAAAAAAAATTTTCGTCAGCAGAATTAGGTTAACTGAGTTTATTCGTAAATTATGCCGGAGGGCTATTTCAAGACTTAACTTTTCTATATTTCTCTATCAGAAATACTTCGTTTCAATAGTGAAATCAATCAAAACATTAAAATTATAATGAAATGCTTTTGACACGTTATAAATTATCACATAACTTAAAAATAGGCCAAAAAAACCATTTTTCGAAAAAAAGCTAGCTAACATAGTTCTGCATCCAACTGACGATTTATCCCTGCTTATTTGAAAATAAAAATGATCTAATACCTTTCTATTTCTTGCAAACGATATAACGAAAATATATCAGTTAAAAATAATCTGTTAGAGATACGTAAATAAAAGATTGACGAATTCGGTTCTGGTAGAACGCATGCCAAGAGCGAACATATATATACTTTGCGGGGCTGGATACAGGACGCTTAGTGGATTTCATTACGCCAGTGGTCGGCCGTCTAATATCTAATTAAATATTCAGGATATTCCATATTTTTATCTCACTACCTCTGAAAAATACTATATTATGTATAACAAAGCACTTAACATGCAGAATTCAAGAAATAGTAGATCAAACATGCCTTTTCAAATTGACCACAGCGGCTATTTTTATGTTAGCAATCTCCATGCAACATGAATTTGTCGAAACTTGCGAAGTAAAAATGTGCTTTTTTTTTAATTGCGTACTGCATTATACAGGTCAGTATAGTGCAGATATATATTAGCAAGTAGCAAGACTACCAAAACGAATTGAAAAAAATCTGTTTTTTTTAAATATATCCGCTATTATTTAAGTTTTAAGCTCAAAAGGCCGACTACTGGCGACAGCTGACTTTAGGAGCAAGCACCCAAGGTATATGATTTTTATTGTAATAGGATAAAATATCAAAGTATTTAGTTCTACAAAATTTTATTAGTTATTTAATAGCTATTTCTGCGTAACGCCATCGTCAGAACTATGTTTGAACTTATTTTAGTTTAGCTATATATTATACTGTAGAGGAGATAGACACTACTCATTGTATGTTTTGAACACAATGCATGTTGAATTAAATATTTTTTAAATAAAAAACGATAATCTTTAAACTATTGTTATTTATTGATATTTCTTATTTTGATTGTTCTGATCTAATGAACTTTCGCCTACATGCACATTCCCTTGGTGTAATTGAATTATGCCAGCTGAACATCAATTAGCGATACTTTTGAATTGTATGCAGAACATAATCACAACAATCACTACATAAGTATAGCAAAGGGCTTTGACATAACACAACATTGACAGTATTTTTCGAGCTCTGCAAAAATGATAGCTTTGCAAATACATTATTATACCACTTTTAACTGGCAATTTTTGGTGGAGAGAATTATTTTTTACTACTTCTTCATGTTTATAATGATCAAGACCGGTGTCATTCATCGTGAGCATTATTAATTGATAGTGCTCAGTTAATAATGCTATTAATTAACATTATATTGCGAAGTTTCAAAATTTGTTGAATGGGACAGTCGGCGCAGGGAAGGTGCAATTCAGGAGCATGGTGGCAGAACCATTTAACCATTGAAATCGTATTTTGAGATATTCAGTGTTAAACATTTCAAGACATTTTCTTACTACTGTAGGATATGTTATATCGTATTAGTGTTTTTGATATATTATTTGTCCACTATTCAACTACTAAAATACTGAAAAAATATGGTTTTTATATCTAAGCTAGTAAAAAAATTACAGCCTTGAAAATAACCCCATGTCTTAAGTTGTTATTCCAACCAGAAAAATAAAAATAATGCGTTTTTTTTAAAGTAAGAAGGAATGGAAGGTGTTCCTGGCACTGTTAATACTGGAGAATGACAAACAATCGAACGAAACAATAATGGAAAGTGCACATTTGGATTCACCATCGAAAATTCAGACACTGCAGTAATCCTCTCATTTTGTGAACCTTCCAACCAAAAACAATAAGGATCGCGCTTGGGAGAACAATAAGGACTGCGTGTCTGAAGATATATTATTTTGAACGAAAAAAGGTTTTTGGGTAAAAGATACTAGTTATATAAAATAAATTATGATTTTTTACAACATTCAATAATAATTTATACAAACTAGTTATAGGTCTATTTACAAACATACTTAAAAATTATTAATGCAACATTGACATTGTAGATTATTAGCTAATTAATCATCTTAGTCATGCAGATAATCTGAATTTCCTGTGGTATAAATGTTAATCAGTTGGTGATCGAAATTTAGATTAATAAATGTTTCATATTTGAAAAATGATTTCTGTAATTTTACAAAAAGTAAATTATTTTTTCCCAATATTATTTGAAGATTAAAAATATATCTCCGCGCCTTGTTCATCTATTTAATGGTAGAATTTCGATGAATTCTTCCTATGTGAATTTGTTTTCGAAAACTTTGATCTTCAGAATCATATGCAACTGGACAGTGTTCAATATAGTGGTGGGCGGTCACCCTTAATGTTACACTATGCCCAATCTCCGAGTTTCTCATGAAATTAAACTACCTCAACCCCAATATTCGATGCAAGCATCTATTCTCAATGCCCAGTATACAGTTTTTCCGAGTCTTTCAGGTGTCATCATTTGCTACCGTAAAACACCGTAAAACAGCACTAAAAGAATGCAAGCGATGTAGAAATGGCATTTGGTTTTAACAGTGTACAGTCGCGTGTCCCTCTATATAAAATCGGTTGGTTAAATAAAACAATTGCTTTCAACTGATTGTATTTATTTAACATTTGGTAAAATCATAAAGGTTAGTAAGAGACTGCAATAGTTACATACTGATGACTTACATAGTAATTAAGTAGATTACAATAATTATTCTTAATGTACACATATTTTACATCATTCAAATGCTCCTATAAGGATCATATTATCTTGACCGACTGAGAATCGAGCCTGTTATCTAAAAAAATAATTCTCTCAAAAAATTATAGGCGTTATAGATAATAATATATTGTTATGGAAAAATATTGTCGGAACAATATAACCGTTCGTAATAGATAAACATTAAAAAAATTATCTTTGAAATGGCAGACATATCAAACAAGCGTAATATTATAATTCAGAAACAAGAACGTTTACATTTAGTCAGTCACTATACAAAAATTAACACCAAATATAAATCTCAAGGTAAAACTCTTTAGGGAGTATACTATACAACATCACAATTCATTTTTTTTCCAGTAACAATGCGTCGAAATGACGAAATTACAGAAATGTGCCATAATTCAAAATTTACCCTGAAAATACAAAATGAGCATACTCAAAAATGCTGAAATTATTTGGATCACAAAGTACTAAACGCTCTAATATCATGCGCATATAAAGTGGGGGGGGAGGAGTTTACAAAAATTATGAAATAAATGCAATCTATATAAATTTAAAATGAAATGGTGAAATATTCTCTAAAATAATAATTACATGCCGTAGTAAATATTAGTGGCATATTGAAGCATTATTAATTATATACGCGGTACCGCATTCATAATGCTGACAATGTACTACATGTTTCGACATCGGTGTCTGGTAAATATTCTAATATATATAATAATAATTATAGAAAGCAACTTATATTTTTTTTTATCATATAAGGTTAAATAATTTTATTTATAAAAATAAAAGGAAAAAGAGGTGATGTCGCCCCGAATGAAAAACTTGGCAATGATGCAAGTTTATTATGTTTTCATAAAAAAATGGAATGTACAGATTTGCTAGATGACAAAAAAACATTTTAATAATAAATTATATCTGTATTATTTGAAACGAACGACACGAGGAATTCGGCGTCTTCAGAACTTTAATAATGGTATAATATATAATATGGTTACTCTAAAACTGTACAATCATTAACTATTCTTTTATAAGCTTAGCCTAATCGATATCTTCATTACATATTATAGTTTAAAAAAATGCACAAGTTTGGCTATAATCAAAAACATTAACTCAAATGAAAATGCAAGTCAATTAAGATATGATTAAAAATTATTTGAAATGTATTTCTATCCTGGACATCAAAACAGGTAAAATGAATCAAGTATTTATGTACATAATAGAATTTAAAAAAAATATTGTGAAAAGGAAATAGAAAAATATCATTTTGCTATATTTACATTAGTATTAGTCTAGACTTAAATTATATTAGTAAAATGGTTATACTGATTGCACAATCTTCGTTAAGTAAAATAATTGTAGCCTGCACTTAACACAAATGGACAGCTCTTATTGCGAACAAGCTCATTTGGAATGATGCTTTTAAACTTTTCATACTCATTACAAAATAAAAACATATCAACTATAATGATGCCGAATCACTTTATTCCTTCCCTGAACAGCGGTAGAGGTAATATTAACGTACTGTTTTTATAATGATCGCTAAAAGCAGCGGCGTCTAAATATTTAAGTGCCGTCGGCACAGGGCCCAGATCCTCGAGACGTGTATTAAAAATTCAACAGAAGAACTAAAAATTAGTACATTATTTCAACAATGGAAAACAAGTCTGACTTCATCCATCATTTGATTTTTTAAAGCAGTTGAACTCCAAGAATGGGTCAGAATGAAATAAAATCATAAATTTACTTAATAAGGGCCCTTTGCCAGCACTCGTTAAAATCGTCTCAATCATAACTATGAATACCAATTTTTAATAAAGGGACTAATTTGAAATGGAAAATTATATTTATTATTGCATCCACATTGATTAAATATACCATCAAAAAGCTTAAAAAAATACGTCGAAACAGTTATAGATTATCCAACATTCCAATGATTATATTCTACTGAGAACAAATCTATTCTGGTCACTATAATAATTCAATATTCAATTTAAAACAGTAGAATGATCAAGATCAATTATTGACTTGAATATAAAAATTATTAATTCATTTATTATAATAATTGCTTACGATTGACTTTATATAAGGAATATTATTACACAGGTGGAGTTTAAGTTCTGTACTCAGTAAAACAGGGCATCGGTTGAAAGGTTATAGACAACATTGCGATGGATTATTACATATGTTTAGATTTTTTAAATTACAATTTGGCTATTTTGTTATATTTATACTATAGTAATAAATGTACCTATAACAGCACTGAGTATAAGGGCTGGGGATGCCAACTCCTTCTTAAAATTACACTCAAACATCTGTCTATATATTAAGAAAGCTCCTTCAATCGAAAATTTTTTTTTAATATACAATATAAAAACAAGACTATTTTATATAATCACGTAAAAATGGAAGTATACTCACAGATCTGCTATACGAAAATAATTTTATAAGCTAACGAGTTCTAACACTTCCATCGTAAAGTTAGACAGTAGTTACGAAAATATTTTAGTTTTCGATGCAAGAAATAAGGATATCAACATTGTTAAAACTGTAGAAGTAGAAACAAATATCCTCAAGGTAATAAATTCCGTAAAACAAATGGAATATATGCTCCGTTTTAAATGCAATATTTCAACAGTACTGATAGATTTAACATTTAATCGTAACCTTAAAATAAATTGAAAGAAAACTTAATATCTCCCTTAAGTTTGAAGGCAAGACGACTAAAGTTATCTTAACACTTACATTATGTAACAGAGTAATGAGTTCGGGCAATGAAATAATTTGACTTAGCACTTATGCATTATCATAACACAGGCTGAGATAACGGTTGCCGTACTGCAAAAATTCAACAAAAGTTGTCAACTTATTCATTTTATTGCAAATGACAATGAAAAACAGCTGTCAATGCAAAGAAATTAAATGTTTTTCTTCAGTTAATAGCTTTTCGCAGATAGTCAATGTTTGCGGTGCGGCGACAATTAGTGATGCTTATAAAGATAGTCATAAGAAACTTACAATTAAGATTAACAGGTCTGCACATCAAAATAAATATTCACTTATCTTTCAGTATTTTGTAAATATTGGTCGTTGACAATGTTGGCATCGAAGTACAAAAAAATAAGAGTATTTCAAAACGTCACTATGATAGATAGTGAGTTTCACCTCAAAAATAAATCCTCAACATTCACAAATGCATCCGTACTTCTAATCAACCTATATTTATGAAAATATTTAATAGTGTCTAAATCAATCGACTTCATCAATTACTACCGGACTCCTATGTCCTCTATTGAAAAGCGGTTGACTTAATTGAAAATATTTATGTTTGAGAGCTTTATTTTAAAGAAGGCAACCTGCATTTGTACACATTTGAATATAATATAATTAACAAGAGTAGAGGCATTTGAGCAACTCAAAAATTAATAATACCGCTTCTAGGTAAACATTACCAAACGGCCCCTGAAAATTATTAGAGTTATTTGTATTGACGAAATAATAAGCAATCGGTGTTATATGATACTAAAACTTAAGTAATAGAACAGCGTTCTCAACCTCCCAATAACCATGATATTTTAAACATCAACATTGTCTACTGTAGTTGTGCTGTTCGTATTGTAGTCCTAGGACTAGACAAAGACAATTTCGGAATAATTAGACCTCGAAGATTTCAGTTCAACTGAACTAAAACAATTCAAGTATTAATAATTGTCATGTGATTTTTGAATTGTATATTAGTATAAGTCAGTCCCGAGAATTGTATCTATAATGTGTGATATGTCAATATATGATGAATATGTTATCAAACTAACATTTCAGATCGTGGGCATCGTTTGTGATGTTGTTTCTCGTCGAGTGACATAGTTAATTTCTTGATTTGCTGCAATGCCAAACATTTCTTATAAGGTCTTAAAAATGGATCCAGGACAACGATATGAAAAATATCTTAACTTTTAGAAATTTTAAATTCTTAGTATTGGCACACTTTTCAGAATAAACAAAAAGTGTGATGATGACAAAGGTTGAGAAACGCTCTTCCAAATGGCTTTATTATCTTTACTTAAGATTTTCTTATTCAATTTTCATTCAAAATACTTATTAAAAACGACGTCCTCAGTAACTGCTATATAATTTAAACAACCTTAGAAACGTAGCACAAGTAAAAACAAGTCCCTAAAACTTCGAATCGCATGTCCGGGTTCAAAAATTGAAAACAACAAAACTACACGCTCTCTTTGAACTATTTCAGATATCAGACAAATACGTTCGTTGGATAATTTTTTTTGGGAACCTCTGTTCGAAATAATATTTGCAGTCTTGCAACACCAATTACATATTAATAAAGTACGGTTGTGGGATGGAAACGCAAGCATACAATAAAATCATTTTTATTTGAAAAATTAACAAACTGTTAAAATTAAATTTTCACCGCTGTATTTTTATAAACACCCAATTTGTAGTATTTATCAAGGATGACCAGAATGTCAACTGCGGTCTATTGGTCAGCATGTATTCATTTAAGGTTGATTGCGACCTGCTGTTTTATCAACAAACCAATTAGTATATTCCAGGCTCCAAATCAAAAATTGCGAGAAAGCTACTGATAAGTTCAATAAATTCAATGTAACTTAACGGAATATGACAATACTTTTCAAACTTGGATTTGGAATTAAACGAGCATTTCTTATTGGCTGATTAGATTTTTTTTCAGAAATAATGTAGTTAAAAACACATTCAAGTATGAGAACGTATCGCACAATGAAATAATAAAAAAAATTCTAACGGACTACCGATTAGCAGCGCTGGTTTAAAGCACAGATGTGTTAAATTTGTTTTGGTAAAGATTGTAATGTGTTTTTTTTACTTTAGTTTATATCTTTGCTGTGGAAAGATACTTTATTGAAAAACCAATTAATAAAATAAGCAAATTGACTTTAAAAGTTCATTGGATGTATTTTGTCACTCATGTAAGTAAATTTTTAATATTTGCAGTTTTAAAAGAACTCATTTTTGGAAATATCACATCTATGCTTTGTACCATCTATATTTAAGACCTCAAGACGCACAAATATATATTTAAAAAAATATATATTTTAATTCATATAACTTGTCTCCTTTTCTTGACCTATATTACCTTTTATAGTAGACAATGATAATTAGTTTCAGCAACAAGTCACCTCGTTAACTTAGAAAGGTGGCCATCACGGCTATATACCGTGACCGTTTAATTAATAATATTGATATTTTGATTTAATTTACCAATTTTTGTAAATCCTGCATCATTTCAACATACAATTTTCAAACCATCGAAAAGTAGTCAACAATAAAGCGTCTATGAAAAAAAACAATTATTGTCTCGCGAAGGATTTAATAGACGGCAAGTACCCGTTGATGATATTGTCATATAGGATTCAATAGTATAACTAACCTACAGCCGACAAACAGAATTCACAAATAGAAACGGTTTATGACCATGATTAACAATTAAAAATGTTGGCATATTCAGAAGCCACAAAGGTGATTACCGAATTTGATTACTATTATCCGACGGCGTGCTTAGTTCGGTACAATTTTTTGTCGACAATGAATTATCTCTAGGATTCCATAATTTTTTTTAAAATACATCCGCCATTTGACACCTTATCTGCTAGGTTTTCAGATTAAATCAGATGTAATTATTTTAGTTTGTATTATATAAAAAAGTTTACAAACAACTTATACAAGCCTTTCCTCACCTCCGACAAAACAGTTTAATTAATGCAAAATATTACTTGACAAAAATTTTAACTACATCATATCAGCAGCTAGTTATAATGGAGAAGTACCATTCAAATATGAGTGCAATCAATATGAAGTACATTAGCTCCAGATTAAAATTCATTTAATCGGGGAGAGGAAAGGGTTCACAAATATAAACGATAAAATATTGTTTTCAACAATCGAAAAACAAGATTTATGGAAACTGCATATTTGTCTTTTTAGTGTAACATTATTGTAATATGCCGTGGTAAAATTTAATTGAAATAGGTACACAAACAGAAAATGTCGTGCACGCTTGGTAACAAACATGCATTATTCATTAAATATGATTGATTGTTAGTCCCACGTATTTATAATTTTGCCTTGACGTACCTCATGCATGTCAGTGTATACCCTACAATCCAGCCTTGGAATCAATTCAGAAAAAAAAATTAAAAAGAACTGATATGGTTTCCCAATTTCATAAAAATACTGCACATATTCGTTAGTCATCAGATAAGCCGATGTAGGGAACGGTTTATCGATAAATGGGATAGGGGTTAAACCATGATCGGGTCGTCGGAGGACATCTGGCGTTGCAGGGTGGGGCGTTGGGGTCTACCCTGCGAGGGCACCTTTCCAGGAGTCTGGGTGAGATCGTCCAGACTGCCCGATTCCCCGTCCAGGTCGGTGGAGAGCAGGTCATCGTCGGAGGTGGCCCGGGTGAGCGAGGGCAGCGCACTGGTGAGGATGGCTTTTTCCTTTTGTATTTCCTGGATGTGACCCACCAAAAGCGCTTCCTCTTCGTTGTCAGGGGGTGAAGGGGTATCGGAGGAGGCGGCCGCAGCGCAGTTTTGCTGCACGGCCAGCTCTTCCGGAGTGAAGACTTTGGAACAGCGGAGGGAAGAGAGTCGGTGACTGGCCGTATGGGCAGCAGTGTCCAACGTTGCTATGTCGGCTAATGTTGCTTTTACCTATTCAATGTAAATAGAATTAAATAACATGCTCTGTTTTAAATGCAACACAACATTGCTCTAAATACATTTCAATACATAATACAAGGGGTGGCCAACAAGATATGTGTTGCAATTGACTTATATATCGTCGACCTAATTAGCAAACGCGTATCTAAATTACAGCAAAATGTTCAAGAGAGTTTTGAAACTCAATAAATTAAGTTTTAGCCAATGTTATTTTTGAATTTGACATTACGTTATAATATGAATGATGATTTAACACTATTCATAAAACATATGTAAAATTCGTAAAAAAATTATATTATCGCGATTTTTATTTTCAGTTTTCACACGTCGCATCTTATTTTAGAGTACAATTTTAATCAAAAACTATTGTGTTTGTACTTATTGTGGAAAACTGTATCTAACCATAATAATTATATAAGTTGTGTTGATGGCTCTTATTAATTACAGCTACATTTTTGTTTTCTTGAATCTAATCTAAAAGTAAAATTGTGTGTGAGCTTGAGCTTTTGTGTGTAATGAGTGTGTTTGGACTTTTGGAAATTTTTTGATACAATAAAATACCATTATTTCACTCGTTTGTTATTTAAAAATATTTGTCATAATGGTGGAAGAGAATGTGGATATCGGGGAAATAGTGAATGAGGAATTAGATTCCGATTGAGATGTCAGAAGATGAATTGGAGAAACAGGATTGTGATCATGGCGTAAATGATACAGACTCTGAAGAGTGTGCTGCTTTTTTACGATAATGGAGAACTGGGCCCTACATTCTTATAATTCATGATTTCGATGATTTTCAATCTGACTGATCGTTGTAACGTTAATCGACTTTTTTATTTTATATCGTAAAATTTAAAAGATTTAAAAAAAAATCTGGCATTACAGCTGACAACCAATGCGCCAAATATTTTTGAAAATTAAAAATCATATGAGATTTATGTCCAAGATCACAAATTTAAACTGAAAAATCTTAATTTGATATTGACCTTGCTGAGATTTGAACCAGGACCCACCTGATCACTAGGACAAAGCTCTTACCACTAGACCACAGTGGCCGATGAAACCCCTCCCAAATGACTATTTTTTTAAACAATTAATGTCAAAGATAGCACACAAAACTCTTTTTTTAATAATACTTACTATGTGTCTGACCTTAGATTATAATCGCGTTCCCACAATTGGACGAACACCAGTACCGGAATTATATGCATTCTTTGCTGTGTCTATGCCAATAACCAGAAATAAGCATACTGAAATAGAGAAGTTTTGGAGTACTGGTCCGTATCTTCAGGCTGAAATTTTTGGCAAGATAATGCCTAGAGATCGGTACCGGCTTATTTTACAGATAGTGCATTTTTCCAGCTCTAAAGTAACTTCCACAGATAGACTATATAAAATAAGAACGCCTTACTCCGTGCATATAGTATTTTCAGAGATATACTGTCCTATATATCTAATAAATAAAAAAATGAATGAAAAGAATACCATTTTCAGGCGCTCGCTAAGTATGGCTTCAACGCAGGTCGTTTGATTGGCTATGTGATGCAAACTGACTTGGGCAGGGAGGGATTTGTTGGTTCTCAAAATGCAGGGGGCGAAGACGATTGCCAATGCTCCTGTACTCATTCTGTTGGATTGCTCTTGTTGCGCAACTCGGGCCAAATGGAATGTAAGCCTTTCCATCAAGTCGAAATTGGGCTTAGGTAGTTTCTTTAAAATGGCAAATAATGTTGCCACTCGGTCCTAAAAATTCATAAAAAAATGTTTAAATGGATACAATAAAGAGGTAATTTATGTATTGAAATGTACATTACGATTCATATAGCAATGTGTATCTTATTTTTTAAAATTCTTTAAACAAAATTATAACATCTCTTTTTAGCTCATATTTCACCCAAGATTCATGTGAAAACTTGTTTCGATGGATAGCAAACATCTCAGAACCAAACTGACACATATGCCATTAATATTCAATGATAAATAAAACAACAATTACTAGAGGATCTGTTAAACTGGCAGCCATTATGAAGTCATCATAAAAGTCGAATGTCAAGAGAGGTTCAGGCATTTCACGAAAAAATCCTTTCAGTACGGAAGCTAACACGTGCACCGGATATGTCTCCAATAAGTTGACGGTGTCGTCTGGTGCCTCATCTAGCAGAGCTTTCAATTCTTTCATCTGAAAGTGATTCGGTTCCATTAAAATAATTTAAAAAAAGACAGCTGACTAATGTGTGTGACAAAAATATAAAAAAAGTTTTATCTGGGAAAAAATAATTTATTATTTCAAGAAGTGAATATAATAATTGAAAAAAAATGCAAATAAATAATTCATGATTACTTTTAAATAATTATCTAGAAGCTTTTACTTCCAATTTAGGCCTAGATCTTTATTGCACCTGTGGGCACGTGGTTCTACATTGACATCGATTCCAGGGAAGGAGTCCAACCAAAATAGATTTTTACGTTAATGATTGGTAAGGCAAAACGGAAAACTTACCCTAGAGCTGACACCGCTCTTCCGGTAGATACCTTCAGTATAAAGGCCATACAGCTCTATAGTGGTTACAAGTCTGTCAACCACGACAGGAACCTTTCCGTCTCCCATAGCTAATTTGTAAAGCGGCACTCCGAACACCCTGCCTGCTCCACCTCCCACTACAAGGGTTGAATTGTCTTTACGGCACTGCGTAGTCACCTATATTTAGAAAAAATCCATTACTGTCTTGTTTGCTACATGGGCATGTTGGTAAAGTCAAATCAGTCTTAATAAACAGTTATTTTTACCTTCATATGACACTTCTTGTGAGATGCCAGCTTGCATGTTTGGCAAATAAGTGATCTCTCGATTGGCCACATGAAGAATGTTTTGCAGATTTCACACTCAGTTGGGATGTTGATCATCGACAGCACAAAATTATGTCCGGCAAACACAATTGTGTCATCCAGCTGACAAAAGAACATATATGTTTAATAAAGATATCTCTTCTCACCGTGTGCGCTCCTGATAGTTTCAGTTGAGCAAGAACTGCTCATTACTCAGTCACTCAACCTCCTTTTTTGGAGAGTAAAGATAGAAGAATATGGCTAGGACATTATTAGTGGTTAGCTAATTGCTTTCGCCATGCCCCGTTTTTAGGATCGGGAGGAAGGAAATTTTAACGACACTCTATCTTCGAACAGAAATCAATAAATCTAGTCTAAAATTAGATTCCACCCACTAGATAATAAAAACAGGATGTAGCGAGAGCGATTATGTAACCACAAGTCTTGTCCAAGCTCTATCCTTTTATCCCTACTCTCTTCAAAAAAAGGGAGGTGAGTAACAAGTAGGTCTCGTAGAAAAACATTTGTTGAGTACCTCCATTAGTAGGCTATATGTTCCACATTGGGAGCAAACATGGTTTTAGGCAAAAAAAAAAAGCATGAATAAATTGTTTTCTGATCTAAATCGTTGTGAGCGAATTACTTGACAATTAGATTAAATTAGACATGTTTTTATTAGAAGTATATTCTCCAGAGGATAATCATCTCCAAAGTATTCTTAATATCCTTCTGAAATTCACAAACCTTCCGTTTCTTTTCCTTTTTCCTTTTTGTCTTACTGGTTTTGTCTACTTCCTGTCTGGAGTTCATGAACTCATCCATGAAGCCACGGAAGGCATTGACACCCATGGTGACGGGAAACGCTTCCGCTTGACCGCCCTCCTTCTGACACACGTCTTCCATGACGTGAAGGAAGTTTGCTATGAGATCTTTATACTTGAGAGCGGAGCCTTGTTTATTTACAACACTGTATGTTGCGACTAGATTGTCTTTGAATTCTCCCAAGGCGTGCTTGAACAATCTGTCCACCTGCAAAAAATTCATTATTCACTTCATCAATTATTCAATTCACTCAATACGAAAGAATTCTCAAAATATAAGCCAATAAAAACAAATACAGTTATCCATCCCTGATTTTACAAAGTTTCAAATATACTCAAAATCTGAAAAATACATTCAACATTTATCCCAGTAATGATATTTTTGTGCATCAAATTGATCATCTAGGATTTAAAAAGTACAATGAAAAAAAATGTTCCGAATTGAATGTGAGTTCAGCTTTGTCAGATGATATTTATTAGCACAAATATCATACTTCTTTAACAAGTTGGATGCTGTTTATGCGCACAGTCTATGATCTGAGTTTGTATGGCAAAAATATAAGTCGGGATCATCCCAAATGATCGAATACACATGTAGCACATCGCGTTCGGTCAGTTGGATCATGTTTGCCGACAAGGTAAGCCGTGTCGTGCGGTTTCATAAATTATGAAGATAAAGGTGCGTTCACACCGTTCGAAAAATTTATAATTCATGTTTTGTTTCTGTATTCAGAGTTCATTTTACATAAACATAAAACGATTGAGAAAAAAAAATATGTGTATCAAATAAAACTTGTAAATGATATATATATATAAGGAATGCGCCTTTATCCGGCATTGAGATGCGATCACTGCCAGCATAGAGCCAAAGAAGGTAAGATAATGATTTTATTCAAATAATAAAACGTAAGATATGCGTCACTTGTGAACGTAAGCTGAAGTTTTCAATTCAATGCTTCCAAATATTTCATATTTTTGATATGGTTTTAGGGTTTTGAAAATTGGGAATTTGAGAGCAGCGTCTCCGTAATGTTAACTGCTTTTAGAATGTAGATATGATAGAATACTGATTACTCACCTCCGATTGCTTTCTGTCTTCGGACTGCATTTTATAAATCTTTCTGGTGATGAAATCTTGCATGGCTTGCAATTCTTTAGCGTCAGATATGATCTTGTCTGTTCTATCGGTGAATTCGGATGTGCCCGTGAGACTGAATTTGGATTGAACAGAATTCTTGCCGGAGAGATGATCGGGAGCGACTCCCCTCTGGGTCTTTCGATGTTTGCCCCTTCCGCCGGCGTTACCTCCGGTCGTAGCTTCCGTGCACGGCATAGTGCAAACTCCTTTGTTCTGAATGCACTTTGTGTGATACAACTGTTTGCAGTTTACGCATTTTTGACATTGGGTAACAAATGCATCCATAGCGTCGTGACAATACACACACTTATCATCTTTGCTTAGACGGGTCCATTTCCTGAACCTGTCAATAAAATGCAAAAGGTGAGATATGCATTTTTTTGAAATGACATGTGCTATATAATAAAAATTGATGAATTTGTAATATCCCGTATCACATCTATTGTATATATAATAATTTCATAGACATTGCTTATATTGCTGGGAAATAAGACAATTAAACCAACTTGTGAAAATTTGGCGAGAGCCGAATGTGAGTAGTCATAGGGTCATGTGAATCACAGGAAGAAGGATGAAAGATTTATTTAAATGTATAATATTACAACCAATCGGGGTTTATAGTCGTGTGAATCGAGTATGTTTTTTGAAATTTTTTATTTTGAAAGCAATACGAAAGTGCTGTTAAATAATGTATCAACAAATCAATTGTATTAAAAAATGGCTTAACCCTTTTACTCGTGGCTCATTTTGTCTAGCATATGTGAAGACTGCCAATCATTTTTTGGCAAAAATTCATCGATTTAGTTTTTTTTTAAATTTCTGTACATATTTGAAACTTTTTTGTATGCCGAATGAGAGTTTTCGCATGTAGGGTGGACTGATATATTGGTTCAGTGCGAGTAAAAGGGTTAGTCACTTATAACTCATGATTTAAAAGTTTTTTAATTTTTTTATTGTCTTTGTTGTTCACAAATTGTTCACGAAACATGCTTAATGATATACTTATATCTTTATGGGTTGCAATGTCGGCAATTATGAAATAAAGCCATTTAACGAATGTGATATTTTATGACTTGAAAATAATGATGGCATGTTGTAATCGAAAACAGAGCAGTCAAATTTAATTTCATTAAAACACATCTACGAAGGTTCAAAACTAATAATAGTATTGAAAGAAGTCCATCAGTTTAATACCAAACACCTTAAAGTGGTTTCCAACTGGGGATGCGCGGACCATCGCCAGGGGAGGTGCCAAAATTTTGTAATTAAAAAATAATTTCCATACCACAATATCTACAAATAAGTAAAACTTAATATCGCAACATAACAGTAAAAATTCAGTGAATGAATATTTATTTTACCCACTGACAAAATATACATTTGAAAATGAGAAATTGTAAAAATATAGCAAATATTTTTCAAGAAATTATATTTATACATCAAAATTTGTGCAATATTCTGTGCCGTGATGACTTTAAAGATACTCTTAATCCTACACAATTGTAAATATTAAATCATTTTTGGAGGAAAAATGGTGAGGGGATGGCAAAACCCCTAGCTATGCCACAAAATCTTATTAACCTATTTATCAGATTTTTTTAATAAAGTTTTTATTATTTTAAACGTATCTTATATCATATTATCGATCAAAAAAATAAATTTGGATTATTGAGATTTTGTACACCTCCATGTATTTTGTCACTAACGACCCGGGTTTCGCCTTTCGGCATCTTCAGGCATTCGAGCGCACGAATGGACTCGAGCTGACAGACAGTAAACAGTGTCTAACGTTTATATAGAAGATACAAATACGACAAATATTATTTACGAGATGAAATATTATACGTCTAGGATCCACACTGATACCTGAGTTAAAATTTCGAGAATCGCCTTAATCCTTATTTTGTAAACAACGCATTAACAGAGCGGCGAATTGCCGCTTTCCAACTACTATTAGAATTACCAGTGATTTTACAATTATAATAGCATTGTGGGTTTCGACAGGATGCAATTCGACGAATATATATATTTATTATTCCGCCACTGATAATAATACTGAGTTTCGTTTTTCGTGACTTGAGACAAATACTTGAATAATGTTTTGGAAAAACTACATCCTTTTCTAAACTAACTTTTCTAACTGCCAAACGATATTACTCGGTGAGTTATTTAACTTATTTTCATTAAAAAAAATTAGAGCCACTGATTTTGCAATGAAGACATAATAAATCGCAAAAAATCCATTAGCTCACAAGTTTAACCCTTTGGCTCCTGGCCTAATTAAAATTGTATCAAATGGGGTCGATAGATCAGCCCCGTAGGAGACAAAGGGTTAAACAATTGATGCATAGAAACGGTTGTTTCAGCGACTTCTTTGTTATCGTTTAAAATTTATTTAGAATGGCTATATTTATAACCTTATTCACAATATTGTTTGATTAGATAGAGAATTTGATGATCTGAGCCAATTTACTACAAATATTTCCTGCTAAAATAAAAGTTATGATTTTAATAAGCCCATGTACTCTTAACAATTTCATGCGAATCATCCCCGCCGCTGCGCGTATTTTGGTCATATTTACCCCAATGTGAATGTGTTAATATCAAATCCGTATTAAAATTAATTATCATCAATACAATTCCTCTATTTAGTGATAATAATTTTTCTTCATTCTTCTTATATTATATACACTATTTCCTAACTCTCAGTTCAAGCTCATCTGTTCACTTGAATGTCTGAAGATACCGTAAGGCGAAACCTGTGACTAAACTTATGAAAGTTTACAATGTGCGAACGATTCAAATTTGATCATTGTCATATTTAATATAACGAACGTGACAATGTACCATGTAGGACTTATTATTGCGTAATTTTGTATCGAAATTATGCACAAGAAATAAATAAGTACATATTCAATTTGACCATAATTTTGTGTTTGTTCATTATTTTTAAATGAGTCATATTCTTAAATGTGAAGAAAAAATTTACACATTTATAGCTCATTTTCGTCAAAAACCTCTTGAGAAATAAAATTTAAAAAATAGTTCAAGCTTTTAGGTAGAGAAATTAGGCAACAGATCATGAAAATGTGAAGTAAGAAATATATTTTTGAAAAAAGCTCTCAATATTCAGCTTTGAACTGCCGATATGTAGCATTAATCGTCAGTCCTATGTATTACACATACTTATGCGAAGACGTAAATATATATATTTTTCAGCTTCTTCATTTTCTTCAATTTATTTTAGCAAGAATGCGACGACTTTAGTTTACTTCTTGATGTATTTGGGATAACTAACATACATTTCATATAATTCTCCATTCTTTACTGTTGAAATTGATCTATTTTTAGCCATATTGAGTTTTTTAACCGTTTAAGTCCTACGGTGCCGATCTGTCAGCTCCATTTCATACGATTTTAACTAGACCAGAACCCAAAAGGTCAACAGATCAATTGTCTCAAAATAAATTCGTGTGAAAACGGCTCGCGCTGTAAGGGTTAAAGAGTGACACAAACACCTGTAAATATTTGTCTTGATAGCCGGGAAAAAGTTAATGTGCTTTAAGTTCTTTTGTTGATTCAGATACTTCAAAGAAAAATTAACATACGTGTGTCCAGCAATCTTGAAAAGGGGTCCATCGGGACCAATAAAATTATCAACGTTTGCAGGAACGAGAGGTCGAGGAGAAGGCGATACGGTCGGCGGTAGTGCAGCGGCAGGGTCGGAGTTTCTTCTTCTCAAATCTGGCTGCGTGTTTGTTGAACCTGTCACAGCTCGGCTTCTCTTTAAGCCAGACACCTGTTCTGACGCAGCTCTGAAATAGCATAGACATAGATGAAATTTTTTATCACATATCGAAAAATAATATTTTATAAAATTATTTACCGATTATAATATGATTATGATATTTAAATATGATCTAAAGAAATAATGCGTGTCGAGGGAGGTAGACGACGGACTCCTACTTAATCACAAAGGAAGATAATAAAAACATATCCCCGAAAAATGATTACTATTTATTATATAATTTAAGACATCGACTGAGGGTGCTTGATGGAATTTCAATATTAAATTTGGATTATTGAGATTTTGTACACTTCCATGTATTTTGTCACTAACGACCCGGGTTTCGCCTTTCGGCATCTTCAGGCATTCGAGCACACGAATGGACTCGAACTGAGAGACAGTAAACAGTGTCTAACGCTTATATAGAAGATAAAAATGCGACAAATATCATTTATGAGGCAATACATTATACGTCTGAGAGCCACACCGATACCTGAGTTAAAAATTTCGGAAATCGCCCTAATCCTTATTTTGTAAACACCATATTAACAGAGTGACGAATTGCCGAAGGCGAATTACCGCTTTTCAACTTCTTTTAGAAATACCAGTGATTTTACAATTATAATAGTATTGTGGGTTTTGACGGGATGTAATTCGACGAATGGGTAAATATATACAATCATTCCACATTTGGTGACATCTGTTAGGTGTTTCAACGTATCGGATATAATAGCGGAGAATTAGGAAGGTTCAGCTGTTCATTCAAGATTGGTAATGAGTTTAACTGGGCTCTATTAATTTCTAAAATTTATCTTCTATATAAGCGTTAGACACTGTTTACTGTCTCTCAGTTCGAGTCCATTCGTGTGCTCGAATGCCTGAAGATGCCGAAAGGCGAAACCCGGGTCGTTAGTGACAAAATACATGGAAGTGTACAAAATCTCAATAATCCAAATTTACTATTTATTACTTTTATTATTTTTTTGGGATTTTTTTGTTAAAAGACGTATATAATAGAAATCCTTGTTGCTTTATTTTTTTTGAAATGATACATTTAGTTTTTTTCTATGTCCGCTCCCAATCTTTCCGCTTCAAAATCGAGAAAATAGTGACAGAAAGTTTTTTTAACGACTTTTTACAAATTACACAATAAGATTCCGCTAAATATATCCAACATTTTTTTTTTTAATTTCTAATTTCTTTTTTTAAATTTATAAAAAGAAACTAGAAATTAAAAAAATAATCCAATAGTTATCTCCAAGTAAGAATTTTAGATGTTATTTAATAATTAATTCTTCTTCTCCTACATGCCATTTTAGAGACATTCTAATCTTTATACAATATTTAATATACACAAAATGCCCAAGTGAATTTCTGCAAATTCAATTTTAGTTTAGTGAATTTATTATAAAGTTTTTGTTTGTCACAATGACTCAGTATAACTGGTTTTCACTGTAACATATCACAGATTAAAGACACGCCTAATGACAGGCTAATTATGTAGAGAAGAATGGTTGGGCACAATTTTAATTTTATAGTTTTTCTGCCTGAAAATAGCAGCAAAATGTTTATATAAAGCAAGACTGCAAGATTGCCCCACCTGGTGGTCTTTTCTCCTCTCCGGATATTGGAATCGGTCTCTTCAGCCCCTTCCCTCCGAAGTCTCCTGACAGTCCTGGCAGGCGGTTCTGGTACGGCATTCGATCTCACTTGAACCGTGCCTCGAGGATAACTCAAATCGACAGGTGTCACATCCATTGGGGATAATTGTTTGGCATCTATTCCAGATCCTTCAATGTACAAAAGATATGAATTGAGCACCAATTAAAATATTGTACAAGCTTTTGGATTCAGTAATTTATCAACATTGATAGAGTGCTGTGTGATGGCTACATGCTACACATAGGCAGTGAATATGGTCCAAGAAGAAAACTATTAATTTACGCGTAAAATAAAAAATCGTCGCTTACGATTCATGTTGCAACCTGGACATATCTGTTTTTGCATTTAGACCCCTCATGTCATGGTTCACTAAATAAATTATTATTATGTTTATAAAGAGCACTGCTGTTGAAAAACGACAGATCGCTACAAAAAATTTCCTGAAGTTATGCATTTAAGCAAATACTGTAATAATTAAATATAATAATTGAAAAACGCACTGGGGCAACCTAACATTATAAAAAATTTGATATGTTACCTTGGCTATTATTGTATTTCATATCCCTCCGGAGTGGCAGTTGCTCTTGAGTCCTAGGATCTCTCCTAACAGGCGGCAGACTGACGAGACATCTATTACCCATCGGCTCCAGCACGGTCGTAGACAGACTTCTGTGATACAATTGCGGAGAGGTTTTTCTCGCTGACGGTGAAACGTCTCCCTTTTTACAGGTGGCCACATCGCTCGCCATGATATTGAGGAAGTCTTCTTTTATCTGCTCCTTATCTTTTCTTTTAGATTGATCTAAAACTCTTTTAGTCGGTAAGCAATCTGCGAGAATCTTGTTGGAATTGTCTCCCGAGTTGCGTGAATTCTCATTGTCCCTTCTTTTAGACGGGAGGGCAGCACTTTGGTTGAAGGCATTGGTTTGGGCTGTCTTATTCCTATACTGCTCCACAGTTGTAAAAGGATGAGTATAAAGAGATTTTTGAGAATCCTTGAAAGTCATCTAAAAAATTAAAAAACAATGCACAAGTTTCCTGATTTCATGGTGTTTTTTACATACCATTCATTTTTTCATGAGTGAGGATTTGCAATGATAAAATAGCTAGAACAGTGTTGCTTAACCTTATTGAAACAATCGCCACCTTTATACCACAGTAAGACTAATCAATGCCCATCGAATAATAATGAATCTTGATGGCTCCATTGTCACGTAACAGAAAGTTTTTAGAGAAGACAAATCAGCAATTCTTGAATTATTGTCGACACGTCTTCTTTTACAGACATTCACCAATTGCAGATGGATTCGGATTCACTGACTCAATGAAATAAACATAACCATTTCACGATAATTTACAAAGTTGACCGGTTTTGCATGCATCATCACAATATGCAAACACCCAATCGGATGTCGGAAGCACCTCTTAGATGCGAAAATAAATAAATGCCTACACTGCTTAACAGACAGCATGTCAAATTAGTATTACTTTCCAATGCAAACTTATTTGCCAAGTGTCAGGAAGTGATAATATAACATTTCAATGATGCTAGGAAAAATCTGAGTTACTTCCTTTACTCAATCGTAATTGATTCACAAAATACAACAAATTCGAAATAATTACGGATGAGGGAGCAGGCAGCATGTTGTCGTTGATAAGGGACAAATTGGATTGGTCGATATGAAGCCAGATAAGTTCGTTGGCCAGGTCTTCGGGAGTGATTTCATTTGTGGCTACAGTGAAACGTGCCGTCAGATCGTGCTCTCGCCGTGGCGGGGGACACTTCATGAAGTTAACGGGCACGTTTGCAACATTCCATTCTGTTATATCGTCCATGGGCTTTTTCGAGAGACCGGATGACATCAGATGTGGACTGAAATGGATATTACATAACAAATGTTAAATATTTCTGGTGTGTAATAAATACAAACACATTGACCTTAATGCAGTGGTTTCCAACCAGGGAGGCGCCAAATTTTTTTATTAAAAAATAATTTTCATACCACAACATATCTACAAATAAATGTAAAATAAATGTATTCCTATCTAACAGTAAAAATTCAGTAAATGAATGTTTTTTTTCTCATTGTACATAATATACTCTTGGAGGCAGCATTTTTGAACGTGAACAGAAAATTCCATAGGTAATAAACAAATAAAAATATTATAATTGTATTTTTATTGACTAATAAAAGATTCTATATATTATAAAAAAAAAAAAATAATCTAAGAATAATCATAAAGCCTAAATATCGAGGCAGAAAGAAGAAATTGTTGTGAACAGTCACAAGATGCTGAATTATCATTTCATGGTTGAAATTAATAAAAAAAAATTTAACATCCACAATGAGCAATTCGCGATTAAAAAATCTTCCAATACTTTCAATAGAACATCAATTGGCAGATAAAAATCTAACGAATATCTTGTCCTAAATTAATTTACAATTTTAATGTACAATATATTAATGAATTGTACATCAATAATTTTAGATTTTTTGTGCAAATAATAAATATAGAAATTATTTTAAAGACTAGATTTGTCTAGCTAGAAACAAGCCTGCGGAACTCTACAGTGTTAATATTAAATATAACATTTGTAAATGACAAATTGTAAAAATATATTACATATTTTTCAGGAAATTATACTTATATATAAAAATTTTGCACCTCTACCGTGGCGCAATTTTCAGTACCGTGATGGTTCATGATTTAAAATAAATAGTAAGAAATTTCAAAGATACCCTTAATCCAACACTATTGTAAATAATGAATCATTTTTGGAGGAAAAATGGAGGGCGGCAAAACCCCTGACTAATCTGCTGCATATACGTAACAGCAAAATCTTGTTATTATTCTGTTAAGGCATCGTAGCATTAAGGTTGGAAACCGCTGCCTTAATGCGAAGTCAAATAATCATGTTGTCACCATTTTTTTTTTTTCCCCATGTCCGCTCCCAATGTGGAGCATATGGTCTCCTAATGGAGTTATCTTGACAGAATTTTTTCTACGAGAACTGCTTGTCACTCAGTTGCTCAACCTCTCTTTTTCTTTTTCGAAGAGAGTAGGGATAGAAGGATAGGGCTATGACAGGACTAGTGGTTAGCTAATCACTCTCGTTACGCCCCGTGAGGATGGGATTGGTGGGAGGGAGGACTCAGACTACGAACAGAAATCCATAAATCGATTGAAAGATCAATCTATGAAAACCGTCCGCACCGGGAATTGAACCCGAGACATCCGTAACCGTAACCAGCGACGAAACCAACTGCGCCACGGACGCCGACAAAGTCACCATAAGCTTCAATAATGGATGAATGTGCCAAAATATCAAGCATGTTTTCTTTGTAGTAAGAAGTGTTATATATGCCAGGATGCATCAAGAGGTAAATACTGTAGTGAGAAAAAGTATTTTAGTTTATATAAAGCTAGTACAGTATCACAAAAATGTGCCTAGTTGTAGCTAGTTAAGCTCTTTTGGCACTTCAAGCTTTTCCAATGTGGGTCCTCAAGTTACGAAGAAAATTAAAAAAATATGGAAAAATTAAAATAGTACAACTTCATACCTAAGATCTGACTGTCGAGCAGCTAATTCAGCAGTGTTTTGAGTTTTGGTTACTTTTCTCTTACAGTATGTCTGCGCTGCAAAATTATCTAAGACGGTTCCTTCTCTAGGGTCTTCAACACGGGCACTAGAATACAAAATCATTTAATCGGAGCGATGTCTGAATAAATTCTCCAGTAATAAGCTAATAGAACCTCATCATTTTTAAGGTGTTAGCTGTCTTGTTTATAACAGAACCACGTTGAAATTATCAATCGATGATTAATAAAAAAATATACGAGCTTCGTAATAAGGCAGAAGGCTGGGGAGACCCAACACAGGGTAACCAATTTTAATAGTGACTGAGATATGAGCTTTGAAAGATTGTAAAAAAGTGACATTGCGAGACTGCATGGTGTTACATGCATTTTATCTCAATAGCAGTTGAGATGTGAACTTTTGAACATAAAATAGTTTGGGCTGGCAGACGGAATGATTAATTGTAATTTCCAATTTAATTAAAATAGGTACAACTGATATATTGTTTCAAATACATTTACCAGTTGTATGACTAGTGGTGGTCAATATCAAGACAGGTTTTATGCGTAGAAAATTTGAGCAGGTCAAGCCAACAAATGCGCGGCATAATTATAACCTTTCTGCAAATATCAAATATGTTATACGAGTTGCTGAGTCGCTAAACACGCTCCTGGCGATTTTTCAATAAAATAAGTTTTTAATGTATGTGATCTATCGATAGATCTATCAATCATTCTAGTCCCGAGTCTATAATTTCTTCCCATTTCGTTCCCCGTTCGAAACTCAAAAGTCCAAACTTAAAAATGTCATTTTTTGTCACTATCTCGATCATTGTTTTACAAGGTCAACGCGTTCCGAAAGAACGACAGTGTAAAAGAATATTTTATTTTTTCTTATACACCTGAAGACACAAAATAATTTAAATTATACTTAAAACTATCATACTGCCCATAACAGTTATTCGTGATTTACTCAAAACTCTAAAAACCCTCAGGAGCATGTATAACGACTAAACGACTCATATATTAAGTTTTTTTTTTATAAAAAATGGTTATTTATCATTGTTCAAGTATTTAGAATCACAAAAAATTAATGTTTAAGTAAGCGTAGAGAGAATTATGTATCCGAATAGCAACTTTTCTAATTTTTAAATGATTATTTAATTATTTATTGAAACTGCATTAATTTCGAATATGTATATGTGTATACAAAATCGAAATTATATATAATATGTGTGAACAAAGGAAAGGTATATTTTGGGGTGCTGGCGTGTAGCGGCGAAACAAAAGCAGTTGATATTGTATATGCTTATGTACACATCTGCTGTCCGACTCTGATTTTTTATGCAAAGAATCGTTGAATGTACTATTTGTGACTAATAACACTGATAAGTGATTGAATAAGTGAAGTGATTGAATTTTGTTTTTCTAAATTGATTGTAACACTTCGTGGGTGGGTGTGATAAGCGAGGATAATTTGTCTAAATATTGATTTCACAACTGGCGATAAGGTATCGGAACCCCAAATTCCAGCATCTTGCACAAATTCTTGAAAAAAATTGTTATATATATATAAAAAAAATTAAATAGCTGCACAATTTTAAACTGATAAATTGGGTGGAGAAAAACAAAAACATATGGAGTGTAAAGGGTTAAAATCAGTTTTACTGTATTGAAGTAAGGGATTTTATAATGTATATTACCTGTGTCTAGGGCTAGGAAGTGACTGTGTAGCTCGTAGAGATCTGCTCAATTCTGTTTCACTTCTTGGTTCATCTTTCAAAAGAATGTTTCTAAAAAGGGGGGAAAGTGGAATTCAAAGCTTGGCATATTATTACAGGAATATATTTTAGTCAAAAAATAATAAATAGATATTTTTTAAGCATCTCATTAATCTCTCATGAGATTATTTTTGAAAAAGCGGTTTTTAGGATTACTTGTTTTCACAATTTTATAAGTGGCGGCAGAAAAAATATCCTTTTTATTTCAGTATTTCTTGGGGTGATTTGATGTTTTTCAGGCTTATTTTCATCATGGATTAGCAGGGATTTATCGTGTTTAAGCCATACTAGTAAACATATTTACTATAATATAAAATTTATATATTTTGCCGGTTAGAAAATGGAATATAAGATTTAGAAAATATACATATATTCAATTAGTGATTCATAGAATATCAAAGATGAACAGCAGATGAGGTAACTTACAGTTGCTTTTTACTGCCAAAGACCTCATCTTCAATACTAGAAACTGATTGCTTGTCGGGAATCTGAAATAAGGAATAGAATAGCATTTTTTATTTAAGAAACCCTTTGGACAAGAGATAATTGTAAAAACTAGACAGACTCTTCCCATTGAGTTTGCTTAAAATCAATAACAAAGCTTTGCGAGTGTAGGTAATTAAAATGAAATTGAATCATATTTAAGCAGAAGTATGGCAATGTCACTGCTAATTAAGAATGCATGCTATTTATTCTCACCCTGACATTGGTATGATTATGGATGGTCCTCTTGAGGCTTTTGATCTTATTTCTGAGCAATCGGCCTCTGGCGAGGGATTGAATTACAACTACTCCTGCTTTCAGCTTCAGGAACCATCTTCTAACACGATTTCCTTTCCAGTAGGCTTGAACTTTCAGAGCAGCAATCTGCCGTATCGCTAGCCATTCTCTGTTTTCCAGAACAAATAAAGAACATTTTTAGCAACAATAAAGTTGCCATTGAAAAATGAATAACGAAGAATTCTGCACAGTCCATCTTTTCCATGATTTTAAGGGTCACAAATAAAAATTAAAGGCTCGATTCGAAAATATCTATTTTTTTCTTCATAGCTCAACACTTTTTCATAGGATCACATGACCAATCTTGGAGTTGTTATTCATCGCCGGCATACAGGCACACTAGCTATTTAGAATGGCTAGCGTGGTTCTTCTGTATTAAAAACATTGTCATTTTCTAAGCATTTTGGATTAAATTTGTTGGCGACAGAAGTGTTAATTTTAATGATTTTTAATAAGAGCATCTTCGACAAATTCAATGGTTTTTTTTTAAATAAAACACAATTCGTTTGTATTACTTCGACACGTTTATATTGATCAGGACCGGTTTCGCTCATAGCGAGCATTATCTCTACTATATAGCACAAAATACATGTAGGAATATGTATGTTTGTATGTCTGTTGGTCACAATAACTCCTCCTAAACGGCGCACATTAGCGATGTGGAATTTTCACACGTCATTTTGGCTGCAATTGTTAGTTCAACTGCGCTATTTTCAACTCTCAACTCTCAACATTTAACTTTTAACCTAAAACTGAAAACGTGATATTTTTGACATTTACGATACGGAATAAAAAATCAACAAACGCTGATCGCCTAGCGACCGCTTCATACCAAATATTCCATCATTGTCATAACTTCGTGTTGCTTAGTAACTATAAATAATTGCACAAACGTCACTAATCATTATTGGTTATGCTTGAATCGTAAAATTTGTATAAAATCAAAAGGTTGAGCGGAAATTTATTCATCATTTAAAATTATAAAACTTGAATCAGTGTCATCCTCATTTCGCGTTTTTAATGCTCCGATAGTAAATGAAGTTGTCATCATCATTACTGGAAATGAAATTAAGATATAATAGGATAAAATAACAAAGTATTTAGTTCTACAAATTTTTTATCAGGTAGTTGAGAGCTATTTAGGCTTTACGCCATTGTCAGAACTATACTTAAACTTATTTTTGCTTAGATATGTATATTGTTTAGAAGAGATAGACAATATCATGTCATGTCACATATTCAAACATCTTAATGTTTATTTTAAAATTAAATCATTCCAGGTAATAATTGTGTGTTTAGAAAAGGAGCTTAGGTGGTGTCATTAATTAGTCGTTAAAATAAGTGAAATTTTACTGATTATGCGTAATTAAATAGGCTTCATGTAATGGTTTCAGTAAGGGTGATGGGTTAATATTTGTTTGGTCATTAAGGAGATTATTGTCATGATCGTATCTATTAATTTCCAGTTGTTCCAAAAGATTAAGTCCAAGGCTTTTTTCACACAAATGTAAGCATATCGGAGCTGATTTAGCGGTTATGTTGTGGGTTGAGTATCTGTAATATTATTTTTAAATGATCTTACACGTTCCTTAAATCTGGTTGTAATGCACCTTCCTGTCTGTCCGATATAGATCGATTCACACAGGCCACAGATAAGTTTTTAAATTCCGCTTCTGTCTAGTTTATTAATTTTATCTTTGCTATATTTAAGTTGTGTACCAAGATTATTACTTACTTTTTATGCCACATTAACAGTTTTTAATTTCAGAGTAGATTCTATCACTAATTCTCCCTAGGTTATTAATCGATTTATAGAAGCGGTTTTCTACGAGTATGCTAGGGTAAATAACCTGTCTAGAGAGTTTCAATCGTTTTTTATAAAGTAATTTTTGTATCCATGGGTACACTGACTAATCTGTGTACCATAGAATTATATGCTGGAAGTTTATGATACCACGAGTGAAGAGATTATAGTTCTGACGATGGCGTAAAGCCGAAATAGCTATCAACTACCTGATAAAAAATTTTTTGAACAAAATACTTTGTTATTTTATCCTATTATAATGGAGTTCTACCAAGTAAATGTCAATTCAATCAAGAAATTAAGAAACGTTATATTGTATTGACAAT
The DNA here is from genome assembly GCA_022494535.1 of Himalopsyche phryganea. NCBI lineage: Eukaryota > Metazoa > Arthropoda > Insecta > Trichoptera > Rhyacophilidae > Himalopsyche > Himalopsyche phryganea. The sequence continues at coordinate 2,500,924 of JAGVSL010000044.1, read as the reverse complement.
GGGTAGATCTGAAGAAAACCTACTAATTTGGTTTTGCATCAATATTTGATGGACATGTATGTCAAAATTGAGATGGAGCGATTATTATTTACCAAAACAGAATCAAAAGAACTCGCGTGTTGATGAATGTATTCATTTGAGAGATGCGATTATTAATGATACCGATAGAGCTTATCATGGAAAATTGGTAATTTTACCTTCAACTGGTGAATCAACTGTGAAAATTAAATCCGATAATGTCGGTATTGATTATCGGTGGATGGTCCCTTGCAATCCCTTTCTTTTGAAGATGTCTGACGCCAATATCGACGTGGAGTGCTGTGTCTACACTTACTATACTGTGTATTTCAGAAGCTTTAATTTGTATTACCTACGACTGTTGCAGAACGTCAAAGGTTCAACAAGTTTCAAAGATCTCCGATCCGTCGACGGAATTGAATGTGACATGTATCGTGAAGTGTGCCTGGCATTGGGACTACTCAACGATGACAATCAATGGAAGGAAGCTTCAATTTAGGATTTACCAACGAGAAATTTTACACTCTTTGCAGTAATCTTCTCATTTTATGAAAGTTACAACCCGTTTGGGACAGAGCTTTGGGAGAACAATTACGACTGTATGTCTGAAAATATATTATTTTGAATATCTTCCGTCCAGAAAATTCTGACGGTACCTTGAACTATACCGATGTCATCTACATCGAGGCAGTGGAAGTCATCAGTTATGAAGGTGGGGTAATTTTATTTTGCATTTACTATTTTCAACTTTTACCATTATTATATATTGATGGACTATATTTCGTGGGTGTTCCAAGAGGTATAGTCCACTGTGATATTTTCAACTATCAACAAAATTTCAATATTAGTTAGAAAATGTCTAAATGACCTTATGTAAGCGCCTCTATCTTGGGCGAAGCCGGGTAAACAATACTAGGCAACTGATAAAAATACAATCATAACAGGATTATTTATATAAAATTGAATGTCAATAACTAAAAGATGTATAAAACAGTTAGATCATTTACCTTGTAACTGTTCATTCAATTTTATAAATAGCCCTGTTATGATTGTATTTTTATCAGTTGATAATGCTCATAATGACCGAAACCGGTCCTGATCATTATAAACACGTAGAAGTAGTACAAACAAATTGTATTTTATTTTAAAAATATAATGCCTTTCCACCAAGAATTGACAGTAAACACATTAAATGTGAAAATATTCAATAACTGGGATCAAAATGAAATATAAATGATAATTAAAACATTGTGGATACAGAGATTTTCATTATCAAAGGTTTCATTATTTCAATAAGCATATTAGCATTTAGATTTTTTTTTATAATGGTGTACTTTACCTGCAACACTGCTGTAAAAGTAATGTAGCCTTTCGGAGGGTAAGAAATCTTCTTCTTTCTAGGACAGCTCGGCACCACCTTTGTATTGTAATAATCGATGCCATAATTTGTTGATGCAGCCGGTAATCCAGCTTTGTCTGCTCAGATTCCCGCATAAATATCTTCGTGCAACCTTTTGAAATAATAAATGAAACAAAAAATATACCAGGAACATTAACCCCTTAACCCTAGCCTTATTGCAACTAATTTGTGTCCAAAGCCTTGATTGTTTTCAGTCAGTTATGAATTGGTAAATATCATGTTTATATTTGAAGTATTTGTATCCAAGTGACTTTAAGCTAAAATAAGAAAATATGACCAGCTTGAAGGGGAAGAGAGGGATGCAGTATTTGGCGACCCCCTCAATTTGAGTCTGTTAGTACACAATGCGTTAATGTATGTGAGATTGATTTTTATGCCAAAACAAAAATGTTGTAGTGACAAAACCTTATGCGGCTTGTAAATGAGCACCTTTTTACGGTGATTTGCTGAAAAACAAGATACTATTGCACATACTTGACGGCAACATGATTGGATGATATTTTGAATCTCGAACGCAATTGACATTACGGCAATATTGTTAGGGTAAATCTATTCCCTTCCTCGCTCTGCTCGATATGTGCGTCTCTGTTCGAGATCTGTCAAATTGTGCAGGTTTGTCGACAGATGTCACGTTTTGTTATTATTATAATTGATTACTTTTTCAATTCCTTTACGATGAATGTATGTCATATGAACATAACACTTCTGTGTGTATAGTTTATTGTAGTTAGCGAAAAATGTTCCGTTATATTGTAAAACTAATAAAAACTGTATAAAAAAACATTTTATATAACATAAAACATAAGTTTGGCTCTTAGCAGTTTTATAATGTCAATCTTACTTCATTTCATTATAATTGTAACCTCATAAAAATAGCATGTAAGTATCATAATTCATCTTTAAATTTATATAATTTTAAGTGAATTTTGAATGTTTTAGACGTGAATTTCGAGAAATAAAAGCGTAAGTGCCGGTATTAAAAGTAATCTAAATTCCACTCAAATAGCGGGAATATGTGAATTCTGTGCACCTTCAATCAAAGTTTCATACACTGCGGAAAAAGTTGCAGCTGTCAAATATCCGATGAATGTTGGCCATTATTGTTTCAACTCACTTCGCGTTAATGCACAAAATCAATTGCCACGACATTATTGCAACAATATTGTCGGATCATAGATCCTGAAATCTTGCCGGTCATGTGCAATTTTTGATGCCCGTTTACAGGTAGCTTTAGAATGTATATTATTGTAAGTCAATGGCACTCACCTAATTGATAATTATCCCTATTGAGATTCAGCGTCGCCAAGAAGTGCCTGACATCATTTTGAGAGCTGAGGAGTCCCTTTGGCAAGAGGATTCTGTACAGCTGAATGAACTCTTCATAGGTCAATCTAACATTATATCCGGCCTGTCTTATCCTGACAGTTTCCAGCATGCCGGTATAGCGGAGTTGTCTTTGAACGGTTTCATCATCAAACTCGTTGGGATTTTTGTCTTTATTAGATTTGATACATCTGTATATACGAAAACATTATTTAAGACTTAAAGATATTTGGCATTACAGTTTAACTGCGCCGGATATTTTTTGATTACTTGAGATAAACTCTAGGAGAATTTTAACAGTCCCTCAGTTCACATCAACCATAGAAAAGATAAGGCAAACACTCATGCCCAAGAACTCAAATTTGAATTGTTGACATTGCGATGACCTGAATACAGTACCTTGATTGTTAGGGTACAGAGGCTGACTAATTATTTACTCTGAGGCAAGTGGTTTAATATATAGGGAAAATGTTGCAACATGAAAACATGGCAGCAAATTTTTTTTTTCTTTTATATAAAACTATATTATTGGAACAGAATTGTAGTATAAAATAAATGCCAATTCAATGGAATGAAAATTCTCAAACATTATGATATTACACAATTATTAAATTACGAATGTTTATATCTTTTTCCTGTTTTGATAATTGGAATACAAACCTGATGAAAAATGGATTGGCCTGATTGAGGGTATCCATAAGTGAATGCAGGGAATGTTGGAACTGAGCGGCGACAGTCATAGGTTGTTTACGAGCTTTCCCACCCGAGCCGGGCGCTCCACTTGTGCTTCCGCCCGAAGATGTTCCACTCCCAGTGCCGGTTCTGCCCGCTAAAGTTTTCACACTCTGCAGATTCTTCAATCCCTTCTTGCCCCGTTCGCGTGGACGGAATGATTTGTTCTTCCTGTGATATTATTTTAAATTAGTACCACAGCACAAAAAATTAGAGACCGACGGTTTCTCTTTGTAAATGGTAGATAGACAATATATCAACTTACTTAATAACATATCCAAGTATAAAGAAGCAAACAAAAATTGTTGAAAAGTTCTGATGGTGGTGTAGTGATGAAATAGCCATTAACAACTTTTGACAATCCTTGTAGAATTGTGTTATTTATTACCGTATTATAGTAGAGATACTACCGTAGAGATGTAGGGAATGAGATAAAACTGACAATAATCTTTGAAGCATGTAATATAAAAAATTACATGATTACTTTGTTAAAATTTATTTTAATTATTGAGAACTGTCAGTCTCAGTGATTTTGTAATACAAAAAGATAACATAGAAGCAGTTTTAGTTCTGGAAGTATGGACAGTGAGATATAGCACATAATTGTGCTGAAAAAATGTATTAAAAAAACAGGCAAGAATAAGCAAATAAATCAATCAACACTACAACAGTTCAATAAACTAAGGTTGTGAAACTTAGTAGCGATAAATGGAAAGCGTGCTTATTTTTTTGCACACACCCTTACCTTTATACTATAAAAACAAAAGGTGAAATGGTAGTAAAATTCTTAAGACAGCTGTAGCAAATATTGAGAAGAAAGCTAAGGAAACCCACCAACACAATCCACTTGGGGCATGTCTGATTTTGAAACAATAAACTGATAAAATTTATAACCACTACTTACTAATAATATTACTATCACTTGTAATGAGTCAAATTATTACAAAAGATAGCCACTGTGTAATGTCACTAGTGGTAGCAGGTTGGTATGAAGCATAAAACATGTTAATATAATTATTATTACGTTTGGCATTGTCAGTATATCTTTGATAATAATTTGGCTTTACAGAACAGTTTGGCAGTAACAGTAAACAATACAGTAGATATGTAAATATAGAAGAAAAAAAGATTGGGCTACTAATACTCATTTACAGAGGATTCCAGCTTAACCGAGTGCACTCGACAGAGGTATGTAGGATGAAAGAAATGTTTTTTTTAATTTGACATTCATAGACTCTTATAAGATTATTAAAATTTTTTCAAATTCTTTAAAAAATAACTTAAAGAAAAAATGTACATATTTTTTAGTCCTTTTTAAGCATTTGAATCAACAAGTATTTTGTTACATCCTGGTTAAGCGGGAGAGTACTGCAAGTGTAACATTATAATATAAACAATGAACACAGCGCCACCACCCGGTTGTCTCACCGACACCACTCAAAGTAAATTGCATCATAGACATACATAACGATTTGATTGGCCCGTTGCATAACGTCCTGCTCATTGGCAAAGAGAGCACCGCGGTTCATTCGATCTTCCTGAACCCCCGGCTTACTCTGCGGGGATCTTTGAGTCTTGGCACCCGCGGACCACGCCTTGCGATTCTGGGCATTGTCTACGGATGTGGATTTGATTTCCTTAACGGGTGTAGCCGATTGTCTGTACGGTGAATATTGGTGGTCCGGCTTTGGTGGCTGTTTACGCATGCTGGCGACGTTCAAATGGTAAGATGTAAATAAACAATAGGTAAATGTCAAAAGCTATTAATAATAGAAATAATAAACACCTACTATGAAGTTTCTAACAAATAACTCACATCACATCTTCTCGGGGCCGAAACAGTAAAACCTCGGTTTAGAAATAGCACAAAGTTTTCTTTTCATAATATAATATCCAATTGCGTTAATAAATTGAAATTGACCATGATTTATAAATTAAGTTGAATTAATTTATAGATTATTGAGAGCTCTTTCAAGACGATGTGAAACAGTTGTAAACTAAGTTTTTACTGTAAAGGATAAAATAAATGCACTAACTATATTCTTAAATTAAGCATTGTTTGATGTTTTGAAGAATATTAGCTGACTGTTACCAAATGTAAACGAGCATGTGGTGTTATAGAGAAGTATTTTTGTGCAAACATCGTAATGGTGTTACAATAAAAATCAACTTCCACTCGCTTGTCAAAACTGTTATTTAGAGTTCGGTTGGTATTCTTTAACGTTTGAACAATGCTTTGCTAGGACAACAGCGTGATCAGGAGTTAGACTTACGCAATGCGATTGATCGCGAGGTTGATCGCAGATACAGTGACCAGGTGACTACAGGAATGCCATTTGAGGAAATAAGCAGATAAATGTCAAATACAGTTGTTAAATCACATACTATTTGATTCAAAGTGTCTTGTGTATCAGTCTTTTGGGTTCACCTGAATCGAAAGAATGTGTTGAATTCGCAAACATTGCCTGATTAAATATGTATAAATATAATATCAAAAGCTAAATAAATAAATCTGGACACAATTGAAAAAAAACAATAAATCTTAATTATAAATGAATATGACAATCACTTTTAAGGTGTTTGTTTGAACTGTCAATTCTTGATGGAAAGGCATTTTATGACAATGCCGAACATTAAAATCGACGTGGTGAATCAAATGTGTACATACACTTTTTCAGACAATTCAAGGTAAACACAAAACTAATATCACACTGACAACAAAAATTAAAAATTGGGTTTATCAGCTGACAATTCAAAAATGTAGAGAAAATATCTGTCAACTGAATACCATTCTTGTCTATATGAATTTGTGTGACTAGAAAATAATCATTATTATAAAACAATTGTGGATTTTTTTAAAATACAACTCGATAAATAATTATAAACTAATTGGCTGTGCCTTAGATGTGATTGGTTTGAAGCTAAAATAAAAAGTTTTAAAAGTAATTGAACGATTACTATAAGATGTTATATGAATTATTGAAATTCGACGTGCAGTTTTGTGAAAGAATCGAATGACTCAGGATTCAACAAAATTACTGTTCACAAGTGCATTTCAAAGCCGACTGGTAAATAAATACAATCTAGAATACATGTATTTTCAATTCCAATTCTTTTATTGCTGCAGTATTTCCAAGCTTCTGTGGAATTATTTCAAGGTTTTATATCATATTAACTACAAACATGATAGGGACTGTTTCCGAAGGGTCAAATTGTACTCGCTTCCAATGGAGAAGGAATGGGCACATGTCAATTGATCGACTTCTCTTTATCATAAAGTACCGTGAGGCTTGCTATTGATCGATCCTTCTATGCCAATAAATATTATGTAAAGGACTACAGTGGAATCCCGATCTATCATTCTCGCATTCATCATTTTTCTGCGTGTATTGATCATTTCCCCCCATTAGTCCTGGCTAACCATCCAGAATTACTAAATAATCCTGCATTCATCATTTCCCGCTCTATTGTTATTATGGTTCCGTGAGAAATATTACCCCGATTGATCGTTTTTGCTCAGTACGACTCCATTTAGTCGCTTATTTTGTCTAGTCACAAATTTTATACAGAATATTTGTCATCCTGATTATAAGCATGTGCGACCAAATTTACTAATATCGTAAAAAAGACCGAAACAGCAAGTCTAGGTGTTATGATACCAGCTCATAATATTTCTGCTGATGACACACCCACTGAGCATCTCGCGGGGTCAATCAGTGTTCATTTTTGGCTAGTATTTCGCATCTTGAATTATTCTAACTTGCAACTAACATGTGCCCAATGAGGAAGAATAGAACTGTGACTGAGACTGAAAATAATTATTCAAGACTTTCCCGCATTTGTCTTTTTTTTCAGGGGGGTCGGTCTCTTGAAAAAGGAAGAATCGGGGTTCCACTGTATTTGTTAATATGAATATATCTATGCTGTTGAGCAATAAAACGTGGACCGTAGAAGTTTAACAATTGTATGAATTTGTAATGAATTTTATCCTTCCCTGTAAGTGCCCTTGATAAGTGTTATAATACTGTTTTTCTTTTTTTACTAAAATTGAAATCAAATTTGCATATTGGTTGCATGAACAACTGACATTTAAAGATTATGTGAAATAGGAGGTTTACCTGATAAGAATATCATTTGGAGTATGAAGAGACGTCCGCGACACTCGATTAGTTCCGTCAGCTCTATTCAGACGGTGTTTCCTTCCAGCCTCGTGGAAAGCAAAATAGCCCCTGAAATAAAATGACAATAATGTAAAACGCATTAAACTATTTCGAGGTATAATATGGATATCGGTGGTACTTTTTTTTGTCTGTAATACCTGAAGAAAGCTCTGACAATTGCCCATCGGAAAACAGCTACTGGATCAGCTCCGACTAGTTCTCTGACGAAAGCGAGCGAAGAGTTTTTCAGAACTCCGACTATATCTTGTCTCATAAGGTCTAAATTTTTTTCACGCATGTCTGTTACCTGAAATTAAAAATATCATGACATGTTTTTAGTCACACTATCTCAATGTTAGGTCTGGAGCTGTATGTTTCTTAATATATATTATAAATTTACGTAAATTCCTTCAATAAGGGTATTTATTAACGAACATAAACCTCTATAGTAAGTTCATGTCGATAGTTTACGAGTGAAAAAAAACAATACAATTATGAAATATATTTTATAAAAGGTGGATATTGGGAATTGATTTGCTGGTTTATTTTTTGATCTTAGAGGAAAATTCATCAAATTCCACGATCCTAGCATTTTAAAATATCATGATTTTATTTATAGAATAGCAAAAAAAATACAAATAATATAATGTTGAACCTCAATTGTAATAATTTAAAAGCTATTTTAATATCAAAATATTGATATTTCTCATTAAATACAACCATTTTCCTGACAATATTAACCCTTTAAGCAGTATGTATGTATTGTACAGTGGCAACGCATTGTCATCTAAATTATTTTTTTCAAATAAACAAATGAATTTTGTAAGGGTTAATATTTGGAAACAAATCTGTAGTCATATAATATTGAGTGTAAAAATTTAGTTTGGCTTGAGTGCTTTCCTGGAATTGATGTTAATAGAGAATCACATGTCCAGAGATGAACTCAATAAAGATCTAGAGCTGAATTGAAAGTAAAGCCTTCTAGATAATTAGTTGAAAGTAATAATGAATTTTTTCATTTACATTTTTGAATGTGTTTTAATATTCATAGAAATTATTCACTACTTGAAATGATAAGTAATACCTTTTCAGGATTGACCGATGTTTTTATATTTTGTGTGAAGTAATAGTAAAAATGGTCAGAATTTACAAAAAAAAATCCTAATTAAAAAAAAAATAGTTCACTAATCGAAGGATTAAAGGAAATGTACATTTAATAAATGAGATATTGCAAGTTTGGTTTATTAGTCCTGATATTTCAGATATTTCTTTTTATTTCATGTGTCCATGCATTATTTTAAGCAGTATATTTGTGACTACTTGATTACACAAAAATTTACAACAAATATTTTTCATAATTTAAGATAATATCGACTGAGGGTGCTTGATGGAATTTCAATAACAAATTTGAATTGTTAAAATTTTGTAGATTTCCATGTATTTCGTCACTAACGACCCAGGATTCGCCTTTCGGCATCTTCAGGCATTCGAGCATACGAATGAACTCAAACTGAAATACATGGAAATGTACAAAATTTCAACAATTCAAATTAAATATTTTTCAACTGTAATAATTTATATGATGTATAATTTTGAATTCTGAAAGTGTTTTGACTGTTATAAATAACAGGTGGCATCCTCAGATTCGAAATAGCTATTTCTGTACATATTACAGAAAGTTATAGAGATGTTTTTATTAAATGGTTTTTGCATACCTGATATTTGACACGCCCCGCATAATGTTTCACAATGAAAGCTGGCTCTCTTCTCTGTGGTTTCTCATAGAAAATATTTTCTTTATGTACAGTATTAAATTTTTGTAGAAGTGTCTCGTTCGTCGCCCCTGGAAAACTAAAATAAAAAAATAATTAGGCTGTTATCTTATTTATGAATTGCCTCGAAAATGACAACACTTCAAAATAATTAAATCCACACAGAAGCGCTTAAAGTCACCTATTGTTACTTCTTTTCTGTGTGCTGTATTGTATTGTATTGGAGGTTGGCGAGCAAATTGCAATGTCTTCCAATTTTGAGCGAGTCGTATTAATTGCATCAATTCATAAATGTACTGCTTCAACAAACGGATATGTTTTCTGATATGAATTATTGTTTTCGTAGCATAGGGACAGCCGCCATGGCCATTGTATGAGTAGAATTGCATTGCTGGGTTGTATATTGACTTTCTAAATTAATATTTAATGTGTTTTTAATTCATCCATCTCATAAAGCTCTCGAAGCTGTGGCAGTAGATCAGATAGTAAGCCACTTACATTCGTAAAAATACTACATACATATATATTTATTTTGTATTTATAAAATAGATGGTTCTCTGAAATATTGCAATAACGTAAGAATTGTTCCTTTTATTTTATTTTCTTATAAAAAAATCATTTATCAAGAACCAGAACATACATATTAAAAATATCTATAGTTCTTGATTTTAAAAATAATATGTACGCAGCATGAGATCTTTTCTCAAAATTGATTCATGCTTCAATGGGTTTACGCATTGACATCATATTAACATGTTCACTGCCATGGTGTTCACCAGTGCCTGGCACTCAACTATGCCAGTCCGCCATGGTGTGCATCGGTGCCCGGCAAAACCTGCATACAAAAAAAATCCGTATGTGCCATCGGCCACTTCCGCGGTGGAATTTATCCCCAAATATTGAATTTCATTTTTCTTTATTGCTCCAAATAGTGTTTTGATAGTATGCAAACCTCAAATTTTATCCTACTTGAGCAAATAATAAAATTATTAAAAAAAATACTGATATTTTATGATATATTTGATTCATGAAAATATTTTTTTTTTAACAATATGTTTAAAATTCAGGGCAATATGTTATTATCAAAATATATCAAATTTCACACATATTTTTGTGTTTACATAGAGTTTTAGTTTCGAGCCTAGTCGAGCTCAAAAAATGTAAAAACACCACTGTGTAGGACAAACTATTGAGATTATAATTTATATCTTATATATTTTTCGGAATCATTTGGATTTTATATCAGTTTACGTTTTTCTCCATAACTCTGAGATAAAACTATCGAGATTACAACTGTAAAATATTTATTACAAATTCCATGGATTTTTATACTATTTGGCGTTTTTATTGGATACGTTAGTTCAATAGTCTATAAGTATTGTTTTCAAGCCTCGAAAAATATTTTATTTATACCTCGTTAAAACGGAAACAGCTATTAAACGTAAATGTTATTGGAATCCATTTAACATTGTTTTACTTTATTACCATAAAAAACAACGGTGTAAATGAATTTTGACCACAACTGAATGATAAAACATTAGTGTGCGGTGTTCACCGGTTCATCCTACATTCAGATTTTTATGCTATAAACAAATTATATATGTAGTCTACGATCAGCCTAATAGTATACAACTAAATTATTTTAATGGCTTTGGCAGTCAACGTGTTAACATACAAAATGATTCTATCAGTAGCCGTTGCTTTAAACATAACCATTTTTACACGCTGTTTTGTTATTATGTAATATGAAAAATGAATGTAATTTTATTCTTTCTGAAAATGGATCAAATCATCGTTCATGTAACAATAATAGCTGGTGAGTAAATTCATCAGAAATCTAGACGTTGATATACAAACTTCTTGGTGTTTAAACGATAAAATCATGTAGTACTCACTTGCACTGATCATCCAAAACGCACAATAGACCTCCAGGTTTACCTTCGATGAGCTGAAGACATCCTGTGTTATCAAGAAAACCAATATCAGTCCATCGAATACCTTCTCTTCTGTATTCCTCTTGTTCATATTTGAATACGTGCTGATTGAAATAGTATTGAAGATGTTCATTAGCGTAGTTGATACATAACTGCTCGAAACTGTTGAATGGACCAAAATCTTCAAAGCCAAATATGTCCAGAACGCCTGCAGAAAGAAAAAAAAATTTTAGTCACCTTTTAGCTGCCCGTGCCGAAATGTATACAAATAATCACATGCTGGTGTGTAATGATTTATGCCTGCTCTATTTTCCAGCGTATTAATTTATCAAATAGTAGAGTTTCAATTTAAATATTAGTTGTGACATCCGTAGACAAGATTATACGGAAGAAAACATTGAAATGTGAAATATATTGCGGGAATATGTTTTTTAAATTCCACCCCTTTCATTTATTTATTTTGTAAATTAAAAATTACAATACATGGCATTACAGCTGACGCCAATGTGTCACGCATTTATACAGTACATGTAACAAAAATAAAAATAATAAAAATTTTGAAAAAATATTATAATATAAATTCAAACAAGACATAAATATCTGAAAAAAAATACTCAAGAGTTCGTTGCTGAAAATATCCACCACTCTTAGCAATGCATTGATCAGTCAAATGGCCCTTGCAACTGGTGACTCAAATGACTAACGCGAAGAACAAGTTTTACTAACAAATAGTGTTTGGTTATGGCTTCAGCCACTAGATAAAAATTGGGAGCATGTAAGAATAGTCTTGAGAATTTCAGTATAATAAACTCGTACTTGAGTGTATTAGTTAATATATTTAAACTTTTATTTTATTAAATTCTTGGGGTCTGTGAGCAATATGCCTTGTACAGGCTGGACTGTTGAATCCTGGTTAGTTCAAGGGGTCAATGATAACGACGTGTAAATAGCATTAACCTAGATAAATACTCACATATTATATTGCAATGATTAGAAGCCTTTGTAAGAATTATTTTAATACATATTTACTATACAGAAAAAGTAATAATGACAACAAGTAAAAAAGGTTTAGCATATCGACTGAAGGTGCTTAATGGAATTCCAATATTAAATTTGAATCATTAAAATCCAATAAAAAATTCACTGCTGATCTATATAATGAACATTGCTGAGATACCACAAAAATCCGCAATTTTCAAATCCTGAAAACTTTTCAAAACTATATATATTAAATATTCAGAGGTGTTGAAATGAAAATGTCAGTTTACTGTTCGATTCGAAAGATAACAGCAACTTACACCGCATATAATGGATATGTGACTGACAACACATGTTCAAAGAAGTGATGTCAAGACACAGCTTAACTGATGGACAAACGAGATTCATCCGACCAAATGCGATGTGCTACATGTGTATTCGATCATTTGGAATCCCGCTGGTTTTATTTTTACCATACAAACTCAGAAATAGCGTCAGACGCAACGTATTGAATGTTTTAAAAGAAGATTTTTAACCATGGTATATGAAATCTTAATGAAGCATCTCTATAGAAGTAGTTTAACAAGAACTGGTTGTAAGTCAACTGCACAAACTCTCTCGAGAGGGTAGTGAAGAAGGATGGGTTAAGGAAAGAACTAGTGGTTAGCTAATCTCTCTCTCTATGTCCCGTTTTCAGGATAGGATAAATTGGTGAAAACACCGGCATTCATGTCTATGCATAAAAATACATAAATCGATTAAAGATATAACCCTTGACCATGCAACTAAATGGAATAAAAGCATTTTAAATTTTTTAAGTGATTTTTTGCTTTTGATGTGGCTAAAACATAATTATAATAATATATCTTATTATTCAGAAAGTTGAAGCCTGAATGCATTGTATTTTTTGTTATCAATTTAATTTAGTTTTAAATATTTAAAGTATTTAAAAATGCTAACTTATTTTCATCTATTTGCCACTTAAGGTGTTAACTGTCACTTCTTGGTGGAAAGGCATTATATTTAAAAAACTAAAACTTTATTTTGTTTAATTTTTTTATATATCGTTTATTTAATTTGCTACTTATGAAAATATTAAAATGCATAGCAATGGATATGATCCATATAATGCATTAGAAACAAAAATATGTGAATTCTTCTGAATTGCAATCAAATTGTTTAAATTAATAGAACCTGTTTGTCATTTATATGTTTACTAAATCTTTTTTTACTGTGATCCCTGGAACATGCCCCCACGCAAAAAGAAAATCAGGTGTATGCAATTAAATAACCTTATAAGGTAAATAAAAATCTATTAATTTCACAGTAGTAATTTATGAATACATATTTTAGTCAACCTCTCAGTAGATGTTACTCTACAAAAAAAAAAAAAAATGTTACCAATACTGTGGCCTTGATGTTCTCGCAAAGTGTCTTTTTTGGAAAGCAATGCATGGTTCACTTGCATCACAATCCAGTCAAATAAAGCACCATATAAACACTTAGCCATCGCATCCCGGGCAGCTATTGCCTCTGGTAACCTGCAAGAGTTAGATTGTTTATGATTAATATAGTTTATATATTAACTGGTAATATAATAACCAGGTGGCGGTGCCACCTGACAGCATTCACTACGCTCACTCTCTGCCTGCGAGAAGTGTGTTAATTTTTTTAAATGAACATTAGTCGTATTTACCTATAGTTGATGACTAGAGTCTCTCCAGAAGCCCTGGCTCTCTTGGCAGTGAGAGCGGCCATCAAGGTTTCTTGCTTAACCCTCAGGAGTTCGGATATTAAGCCGACCACCTCAGGATTCCTGACACCGACCGCTTCATCGTGATGGTAAGATTTTCTCGGTTGAAAATCTACGTTACCTGTAAATTATTGTGAATTTTGTGTTTGATATATGGGGTGCAATTACATATTAAACAAAAACAAATTCTTTCATAAAATATATTGTAGCATTTTAAATAAATGCACCGTTAAGGACCATAATCTATATATTTTAAACTTGATTTATAATAGTAAGAATATTGAAACAATATAAGCTCACATGGGTGTATAACTAAAGTTTTAAAACTGTAATTGAAATCTGATGTGGAAAAAATATGATAATCTAAGCATAAAACATTCTGAACCAACAACTGAACAGTCAAATAGTTAAATGGTGCCTATCAGGCGTTTGCTATGAATTTTTAATTTTCTCACTCAATCTCAAAAGCCAAGTGAAGGACGTGAGCGAGATACAAAAGCATGCTGACGTTTGCTGTTTTATCCTTTTTGGTCATATGCAATTGTGGCTGTGATTGAGATAGAGAAACATCCACCAAACACATATGGTGTCTGCACCTTTTTACTCTGCTGTAATTATCAGGATTTTTAATATTATAAATGGTATTGTCAAGTGTGCTTTTTATTATATCAAGTTTATATATATTGATTAGATCCTTTTTTCTGACATTCTCATTACGAACATTAAGTTATGGCTGACATGCAGAAGAATAATTTATAAAATATTAATGTTGCTTAACAATTTTACAACATACCAAGGAGCAAAACAGCTGACAGAACCCCAAACAGCCTCCTTTGCTTGTCAGGCATGAATCCAACCATTTCCATTGACTGCTTCAGTCTTGAGAACTCATATTTTTCATCTACACTAGGTAAAGCGCAGCAACCGCTTTTCGATAAGTAATTATATCGCTCGGGGCTCAAGAGATGGAGTTGTTCTTTTTCCAGGTCTGACGCCCCAGCCAAGAGGTAATAGAATACATGATAATTTCTTTCGTTCCAGCCCTGGCTGCATATTCGTGATTTTTCTAGCAAATATTTTTGGACGACGGCTCCGTGTACCATTCCATTTTCTTTGTAGTTCACCTAAGTCATAATAAATTCTAAATAAGTTTTACGGTTTTAAGTTTTGAAATATTATTTCATAATCAGTGAATAAGTGAGTAAAGCATATAAACCAAATACTTGAGGCATGTGCGAGAAAAAAACTCCCCTTAACTGTTTTGTATTTTAATGGTCCATATTACTTGTCGACTACATTATTTTTATTTACAATTAAAGTGATTTTTACAATTTTTCTATTCGTCATAACTACCTCAATTTTAACTGTAACACAACTGTGCTTAATGAGGCAGTATTGCTTTTCATATATAAGTGCAAGTATATTTATAAACGACTTCAGACATTTTCTTTATTATCGTTTAAAATATTCATTTGGTTATTATTGACATCATTACATTGCATAGTTTATTTTCATAAACAACCTGAGTATGTAAAGTAATCAATAATAGACAGAAAAAGTAAACGAGTACCTGAATAAATTTTCCAAAGCGACTGGAATTATTATTGTGAGCGGTCTTGGCATTCCCGAAGGCCTCCAGCACAGGTCCCGCACTCAGTATAGTTTGCTCCACTCCACTACCGTGGGATCCTTTCTGACTGAGAGCGGTCAAATGATGAAGGAGGAAATTTGTACTTTCAGTCTTCCCCGAGCCGCTCTCACCGCTTATCACGATGCACTGGTTCGTCTTCTCCTTCAGCATGCAATGGTAGGCCGTATCGGCTACGGCGAATATGTGAGGAGGCAGGCTTGAGCCTATCCTCTTGTTTTGATACAGTTTTACATATTTAGGGTTATAGATGGGATGAAATTTGAAAGGGTTGACGGCGATCAGTATGGAGCCGACGTATGTGTAAATATAGCCAGCGGAGAACCTGGCCCTCAGGTTGTCCAGAAGTGTCTGTTCGTTGAGATCGGGCAGCTGACAGAGATCAGGGTATTCCCGGTCTTTGGGCTGGTACAGAAATCTCTGAAAGTAATCTTTGATCAGTTGCGGGTCCATCGAGAAGTTTTTCATCCACAGCACGTCCATTGTCATTTTTTCTCGAAGGTAGAATCTGAAATAGATTTATGTTAATATCCATTATATTTATTTATGAACCAACATTAAAGCAGTGATAGCTAATTGGTGTTTTGAATGTTGTATGAGCTCTCCGATTAATAATGAACTTGATAAACATTGATTTGAACGGTTACGTGGAGAATGCGGCATATGAAAAAACATTATATAAATTTTAAATTTTTATAAATAAACGTTAAATTTTATAAATATGAAGGAATTTATTTGCAACATAGTTAAGTATCACTCTTTTCATTTTTGAAATAGCCAGGACAAAGCTGCACTGACTAAATTTTGCACATATTGTTTTCAATGACTGATAAAGGTTTCGAGTCAGATGTCGAAAGAGACAATCATTATGAATATGTCGCGAGTAATATTATAATAACCTGTAGTACTGCCCGGACGTGGAATGAGGCCATAGAAGCATCACGGCAACTGGAGATTCTCCAGCACCGAGCCTTCTCTCTTTACATTCGCCGCCGACCACGTCTCCCACCACCTGCAAAAAGAGATGTACGTGTAATTCCAACAGAACATGATTAGGAACCGAACATGACTAAACAGAACAGGAAAAAAACAGAACAGAATAAACAGAACAATTTGAAAATATTTTTTTTTTTGTATCTGTTTATTAAAATTGTTGCTAAAAGGAATTTTGTTCACAGATTAAAAAATGATTTTGTATTTATCTCTGATTTTATTTAGCAATAGCTACCGATCCTAATACGTCAATATATAATAAATAGATACTGGTCAGCCACTACCTGGATGGAGGCAGCAAATTAACACCTATCAGAGAATCGATTGACAGCTACTCCTTATATCCTTCTACCACCTGCGGCTATGGCAATGGATAAATTGTGTTTTTTACGCCAAATGGCCAACATGTAGTGAAAACATATATTATTTATTTTATGTTTAATTAATAAATAAATAGATATAAGGAATGAAGCTTTGCTAAATGATAATATTCATTTGAGGGGTTGCGTAGAACATCACACTAATTTATGTAGCCGGAAGTAGCCGGGTTAAAAACTGGACTGAAAGAAAAATGTCATATTTTTTCCACATTGATCATATCTGCATTATATTTGATAATAAAGATTGTTTCTCTGTCTAACGTCAGTCTCTTGGTATTCTCCTCAAGTTATGTTAGAGTACATCTTATTCATAATCTCCAAAGAGAGTTTGAGCGACTGAACAACCAGCTCTTGTAGAACTACTGTTCAGGTGCTCCAGTAGGAACCCATATGCGGCACACTGGGAGCGGACACAGATTAAAAAAAATATAATAAACCAACAGATTAGTCAAAACATGGAAAGCAATGAAACAGTGACGAAAGACATTCATCAATTTTTAGTGTAAATGCTGATTAATTAAATCAGTAATTATATTAAACGGTCAGTCGACAGTTAAATTTAAGTGAGTGTGGAATTTCTTCACTCAGTGTGCCCTCAACAAACGCATCAAAATTATTCTCATTCATTAACCGACCAATTAAAAGATACTGTTAATTAGCGTTGAATAGAAAGGAGTCACAGCTATTGAATAAAAGAACAATCCAAAAAATAGTCCAGATATGTATTTATAATGTACAAAAATTGTTTTTTTTTGCGCTATATACGAGTGGTATTTTTTAAAACACAACATTACTTAATAACGATTTCAAAAATTTGTCTCCAAACTAAATATCCTTGTTTATTTACAGTTGTTGCAGATGGTAGCGAAATTATAAAATAATAAAACTCAAACATTCGGTGGCGGAGCAGCATCTGAATATTTTTGTGACCAAGTTTAGCATTTCGTCGTGACTGGAATATTTATTTACTTTATTGACATACTGTGTTCCATTAGTGTCTGTAAGTTGAAAGTGGATCACTGATTATCGTACTATGGAACATTGCCTGATTTAAGATACAGAGTACTAGGGCTTCCAACCCGGTTTAAATTCAAAACGGGTTTACACTGTGTTTTGCAAAAATCCGAAACTCCGTTTATTTCATGCGGTTAACCGTGTTTTTTAAAAATACTCTAGGTACTTTATTTCTATTTAGCTTGTGATTTGATATTCTCGTGCATTTCATTTCATTTAATTTTCTATGTGTGCTTCGTATGGATAGCTACATTTTTATAGTTTGTATAAGTTACTATTTTTGTATTACATGTTGCTTTTATCTAAATTTATCTTTTTTTCCAGTTTATGTGCTAATATATTCACTATCTCGGTATGGAACAGTTTGATAAATTGATTTTTCAAACGATTTGTGGATATCTGTTCGTAAGCATGAACGTTTGCGATGTCTAAAATTCCCTCCCACCCATTCGATCCTAAAAATGGGGTATAGCGAGAGCGATTAGCTAACTACTAGTCCTGTCCTAGTCTTTGAAAAAGAGGAGTTGAGCGACCGAGTAACAAGCAGTTCTCGTAGAAGAACATCTGTTGAGATATCTCCATTAGGAATCCATATGCTCCACATTGGAAGCAGACATGGTAATAATAAAAAACAATTGCTCTTGAGTTTTATTAACCCCTTCTATATTTATTTTGTGTATAGTTTCCTGTAAGTGTAACAATTGTTTTTTTTTGTAAATAATGAAATGAAGTATTTTGGTTTAAACCGGTTAGTCATTTTTTTTTTGTCAAAAAAGCACCAAAAACCGGTTAATTGACTGCCCTACAGAGTACCGTCTAACAGGCCAAGTCGAAGGACCTTTGCAGCAGCCACCATGCCATGCTCAGTGAATGTGAAAATTTGAAATCAGAAATTTGGATCTCTATTTACAACAGCCACCTGAGGAACCGGAAATATGTGGAAAAACATTAAGATTGACAATCAAGTAATCAGGATAAGTCAATTGTATGGAAGGATTTTTAGAACAAAAGAATTATTTTAAATTAGTAATATGACGCAATGAGCCTGAATTGTACCTAAACACATGAAACTATTTATAAATTATAGTGAGTAGAATTACTCTGAGAAGTCTATAAAATGAGTCACTGGCGAGATTAAATGGCATTATGCAGTAGAATTTATAAATCATTAATATTACATATTTATACTAATGAATTAAACATGAATCAAGCAAAACAATTGAATAAAATTGAGATAATATGAACAGAAACAGTACATAATGAATTCTAGATATTTATGTGAATAATTAAAGTATAAGCAGATAAAATTAGACTGACTGGTAAAGAGATAGATCAATAATTATGACTACAAAAAATATATTTCTACACAATGATTATTTTATCAGAGTGACAGGACACAATCGAAATGCACATAATTAAAAATAGTCAATTTAATATAATATTGTAATTTGTGTAAATGAAGATTTTTTTTCTATTTTGCACAGATTTTCTCCCTCATTAAAAGCAAAAATACATATTGTTTTTTTTTAATGTCTTGATCGAAACCAAAAATTTATTTTTTACCACTTTTAAATTCAATGATTCAAAAAATAGAATCATTTATAATCTTTATTCTAACATACGGAGGTGAATAGCAATAAATATTTTTTGTTTACTTTCCTTCCAGACCTGTAGCCAAAAGGTCAACGTTGTTGTCTTCGGTTACAGTGTTCACGGGTTTGAATCACATGTGGACAATCTCATAAATTGAGTTTTCAATCAATTAATGCATTTGTGTTCCAAGGCATGGCTGTCGGTGATGTCTAAATTACCTCTAACACATCCGATCTTAAAAATAGGGTGTAACGAGAGCCTGGAGAAAGACTTGCTTATAGAGTCGCTTATTAGTCCCTCGCGGGGACAATGTGTAGTGGCCAAATGCTCTGAATAGGGAGCGGTCATGGCCACAGAAGAAGAAACGAGGTATTTTTTCTGACGTTTGTAATAAAAATTGTAGGACATGTAAAAATGATTTTATCAATTGATATGCAAATTAATTTGATGGTGTTAGAGCACAATAAGGTCAGGTTGGGTACACGGTCGCACTCGACGCACTGTTAACGTTATTGACTTCGGTCACGGTACTCACAGGTTCAAATCCCAGTACACAGTTTCATAAATTGATTTTTCAATCGATTTATGGATTTCTGTTTGAAGACATAGATGTATGTGATGTCTAAAATTCTCTCCCACCCATCTGATCCTTAAAACGGGGTGTAGCAAGAGCGATTAGCTTACCACTAGACTTGTCCTAGCCCTTACTCTCTTTGAAAAAGAGAGGTTGAGTAATTGAGTGCAGTTCTCGTAGAAAACTTCTGTTGAGATACCTCCATTAGGAAGCCATATTATGCTCAACATTGCGAGCGGACACGGTAAAAAAAAATTTAAAAAATGAGCACAACGAGAAACAGAATAATTTTGACAAAATTATATGGAAACATCGAACGAGTAAAGAGAACCTATATTCTACAATATGTTTAAAATCAATTGATTAATATATAGTTGTTACTGAAATATTTTTACAATAGTTCGAAAGGTTACAGTGCATAAAGGTTACTGTAGCATACAGTGATATTGGGCTCATGAAATAGGAATGGAGAAAAGCATATTACCTCGGCCAGTTCATAAGTTCCGCCTGTTGCATCTGTGATGTTGAGTTTGTCCGCGATGCAAGAGACAATCTCCTCGGAGCTCGTCTGCTTCGAAGCCTCCACAGACAGAGCTTCATATTGCTCAGACAACGCCCCGACGAATACCTGAAAAACATAAACACACATCATTAATATAATGTAATTGTAAAGGGATGCATTGTTTTGAAATCGAAAATAATGCGGGTCCTGCATAGCTTTGGTGGATGGGAAACCTGAAATGCTGGTTTATGAATTTCCCAGTAACTTCAAAGATATTAGTCAACCATTTGCACTTGAATGCCACCTCTATAGTGACAAGTCAATACAATTTATAATGTATTTTTTTATGACGTTGCATATACTATTTGGCCCTTTGCGTTCGAGGGTATCATTTCTTAACTATTCAGTCATTAACAGAGTGACTCCGTTGATTGTGTGCTAATGTGGTGTTGTCGAGTGCGAAGGGTTAAAAGTCCTATAATTAACAAAACAATGAAAGAAATTTTAAGTTGTTTCGCTTTTTGTAGAACTGTTGTAAATATTCCCTACTGCCATTTCTTTAGAGGTAGTGACACTGTGGACACCAGAGCGGCTACACCCAAGCTCTATCGCAATTTACACATTCTATAAAGTACATTGACAAGTAAATAATTAGAAGCATTGAAAATAATTTTTATGTGATTGGTAAAATTTACAATCATACCAAAAAAATGCAAATGGGTCAATAGAGTCTACTGTAGTGTCAAACTATTATACTATTTAAGACATCGACTGAGGGTGCTTGATGGAATTTCAATATTAAATTTGGATTATTGAGATTTTGTACACTTCCATTTATTTTGTCACTAACGACCCGGGTTTCGCAGTTCGAGTCCATTCGTGTGCTCGAATGCCTGAAGATGCCGAAAGGCGAAACCCGGGTCGTTAGTGACAAAATAAATGGAAGTGTACAAAATCTCAATAATCCAAATTTATTATACTATTCCCTGATTGCATTAGAATTTTTATATTCACACTTTATTAATTCGTGTCTTTTTTTATTATACAGGGAAAATAAAATCAATATATTATCTATTCTTGGATTATTTATAAATGTACGACTGAATAAAGTTTACCAGAAATGAGTTATGAAAGTCCGTCGTCCACCCACAGGAAATCATTGAAAATAAAGCGATGAGCATTTTTCACTGTAACCGCCGAGGTTTGGCTTTCATCTATACGTCAATTTGTTTACATGGTATTCTAATTTGGAGATAGTCTCAATAAATATTTGAAAAATTTAAAAACAAATCAGGAATGAAGCAAAATTTTATTGAATTACTTCGCCAAGATATATCTACACCTGAATTGAATGTATTTAATGTAAAGAAATTTATCTAGCAGATTCCATTTCAAACGGTTGAACGACTATTTATGGAGAAGCTAACTGTTGATTCATATATAAATATTGACAGCAAAATTTTCGAGAATTCCTGATTTTGCAATGGATTTGTAGATAAACATGATTCGAAACTTATCTGTTATACCCCATATATGCGGACGCAACCCAGCTCACATTTTTGGGGACATGGCAGCTGCAGCTGACAAAATATAATTACTGCTATGGTAAAATGACAGTCACAGTTTTTATTAAAACCAACAGTTCAAATTAAAAGATTAATACTGCTGTTATAAAATCAATTTAACCGAATAGTATATAGTTCCAATCGCCACTGTCATGCGTGAAGCCAAAATAGCTATCAACTATATTAAATAATTCTCGTGAAATTAAACACCTGGCTGTTTTCATCTTATGATAGTGGGCATTGGTTTAAAATCACTATTATCTCAAATATTTTCAGTGACCATAAATGTCATCATTGTCATGTACAACTGCTAAGGATCGACTCTATCTCCTGATCTTGCAGTGTGGTGATGCATTGTTATCATCACAATGAAGGTAACCATAAACAATCAACAGATGTCAATGAGGTAGAGATACCGTTGGACAACTCTCTTTCTCCAGTTTCTTCAGACTACTTTTCTTATTACAGGCATCATGCTAGTTGCAAACATGCATATTACTCGACACAATATATTCTCTGGTCAGTGACAACGGAAGGGATAGTTCAGAGCGTAATATCAAGGTCATTATCCCTGTAAATTACTCTATGTTGGACTCATTGTGGTTGAATTTGACGCTCAAATAAGTGATTTATTATATTTAGATACATCACTGGATTTTTTGAGCAGTTGAGACCTGTATGAAATCAAACCATGACTTGCGAGCATAATTATGAATGCAATACGATAGATTTTAGGAAGGTCAATCGCCTACAAAACAAGCTCAGCCATATTCCATGTATTTTTCAATCAATATGAATTAAGTCAGTTTCATTAAGATATTATTGTAAATATCCCCCTCCCCCATCATTCTGAGTAGATAGCTAATTGCTCTCACTACATGTTTTTTAGAATGAAATGGGCCCCGAGGGAATTTAAGATATCACAGAATACATGCCTTCATGCACAAATTTATAAATGAATTGAAAAATCAATTTATGGGTGTCTATACCGAGATTCAAACCTGTGGACACAGAAAACGGAGAGCACAACATTGACTGCTACAGTCCCAGCAAAAAGTATAAATTGGAGGTAATGAATATTGCTTCTGAAGGTTTGTGCTTTGAAATAAAACAATTTTTCATTTTACAATATGATAAAGTGTGGTTTAATAGAATAAATGGTCAAAATAAGAAGCAGGATATCCACATTGTCATTATAAACAATTAGGTCAGCAAAAGCTACATTTAGGTTTCGTATTATGTAGGTTGTGATGATATTATGCAGATACATTTATTGGTGTTTGTAGACAGCTTAATGGTTATCAAATATCTCAATGTTTACACTAAGTAATTCTTAAGCAAACAATTGTTCCTCGCTCACTCATTCAGTTTAGTTTTTCAGGCTAACTTATTTCATCAGTGCATCCCTCTAATGTTTATCTCATTCTTCAATTTGATTCTAAGCAATGTATATAATTCATTTTTGATGGCTGTCATCCAATAGTCGGCCTCTGTGGTCTACAAGTAAGAGTTTTGCTCTAGCGCTCAGGCGAGTCCCAGTTCTAGTTCCGGCAAGGTCAATATCAAATTTAGATTTTTTCGATTTAAATTACGATCTAGGACATGAATAACTTATAAAAATTCCCACTGAGTTCATCTCGTATGATTTTTCAATTTTCAAAATTTTAAGCTGTACTTAAAGCCAGATATTAAAAAGAACTATACATCTGATAATATATTCTAGTGACTTAACCAGTCAACTACCTTGTTGTTTGAAACGTGTTTCTATGGTCCTACTACACATTCATGACAATATTTTTCAAATATTTATCACCCTTATTAAGACACTGTCAATTTTGTTCCATGTCTCTATTCAACTTGTATTGAGGTGAAAAGAGACGAGAGGGGAGTGATTAGAGACTTGAAAGGTGTATAGAGACAAAACAACAGTTTGCAATCTATGGATTTTATTAAATCAAATTAACAGCGCAGTATGTATAATAAAAATGTATCAATTATAAAAATATATTGGTACAGGTACATAATATTTCACAAAAAAACGTTTAAGGTTAGCATTATATAAATAAATGCTCAAAAATTCAATTGTCTAATTATATACTCTTCGATTTCCTTCGAGAAAACCGTTTGACCTCCTTGGATTTTCATACATTGTGACGTGTGTCTACGGAGAACGGAACGATGTATTCCATATTTCTCCCGAGCTGCTCTATAACTGAGATTGTTCTCCATAATATCCCGCACTGCAACCTGCAGTCTCGGGTTTGTGTTTTGCATACACTTGGTGCTTCGAGGATCATATTTATAGACTCGCGGCATGTTTTTATTGTGTACGAAGCTTTTAAGAAACAGAAAAAAAAAATGTTACACCGAACATGACAAACTTCTGTTAAATTTAAATTTTTCAATCACTCGTCGTTGCTGTCTCTATTCACTCAATAGGAGTCTCTATTCACCTCGTATGACGTCTCTATTCATCCCAAAATATTGGTGAATTTCACGTTTTCCAAAAAGTAGCTAATAATGATGAAACTGTATAAAATATCCAACTAAAACAAGTGTTATTAACTAAAAAAACATAGTTTCACTTACCTTTTGTGAAATAAAAGAGAAGTTTATGAGTAGTCAAAAAGTAAGGATGCACATGTATCAAACTCTAACACGTTTTTATCAATTTTGAAAAATCATTGATCTCATTTGGTGTCTCCATTCGAGAAATGGTATTGACGTCTTTGAAAAAAAACTCCCTTAACTGTAATGATTACGTTGGACACTTAGTAAAGTTGCGTTGAAACTCAAACCTTGTTTTTGTCTCTTTTCATCCTATTTTACAGTAGATTGATTTTTTATGAACTTGAAAACTGTATCAGTTTAAAAATTATATATTTACATATCTAAATGACATTTCATAGGTGGTTTTTCTACTGGAATAAAGATGAGTTTTAATGTAAAACGTATCATTTAACAACCCTGTTAATTTGACGCTGTTAGGGCTCAATTGGGTTATGCAGCAATGTTCCGCAAGGTCTTAATGACCAAGGCCTTATAAAAGCAAATTTATGAAACAGATGTATAAAAATATTTGACTTATCATGACTTTTAGCAAAAAATTTAGAAAAGGCCAACTCAGAATTGTTTTTTGCAATGTTATTATCCTTACTTGCTGTGTAATAGGGTAAAACTATACATGTAATATGCTAGCAGATAAGTTGATTATTACATTTTGATAATTCTTGTGTAGGTTAAAAATCTACATGGCAAGGGAGCAGACTGAGCGTCACCGCAATGTGTGGAACTGATAAGAAAACCGTGCAATCATCAGCCGAACAAAGCACAAACTTAACTACAATAAATACCGACATTGATTCAATAAATAATTAAACTTACAACATTTTTCGAACAAATTAATTCAATGGGCAAAACAGTCAGTTGAATTTTTTTTATAGATTTCTTTTGAAGACATTACTTCATCGGTTATTTGGCAATGTAACTTCAACAGCAGCGGTCTAGTGGAAAAAGTTTTAGAATCTCAAGCAAGGTATTATTATATTGTATTTATTTATCAATTTTATTCTTCAGCGCGCATTTTTAGAGGAAAACTGCCATTTGTAGCTAAATGCATCTGACACTAACAAATTATTAAACCAGTTCTCCACATTCATAGCGGACGCCATTGCATTGTCAGAATCATTCAGAAAACTCTCAAAGGCAAATTGAAATATACTTCAAGACTAGTCAAAATATATTTTTCTTGTTTTTTGCATTTGGTTATGCCTATTTAATTACTAGTGAGTTGCGGGTAACTAATGGCGCACTATTTGCAAGGAATCATTGTAGACAATTCTTCCACACGACTTTGTCAGAGGAAAATGAGCACTCATTATACAGGATGAAGTGGTAAAGAGATCTGTAGAATTTAGTTGTCCAGCAAAAAAAAAAATGTAGCCCGTGCAACGTTATATGGTCAAAAGTATGAGTGAATTATTGTGCTTGTTTTAACATAATATAGACAATGAATCCCGAGTTAGTCAAAACAACCTCACGTCTTTCTACCAATAATAAACGTGAGAAAATGAGATAAACTGTATCAAGTATGTGTATCAACAAAAAAAGATCTGTCAACATACAAACATTAAGCTTAGTATGCTCTCGATGATTCATGATCATTATCAGTGATAATGTTATAATTAAAAGCAATTTAATGGATTTAATTGAAATATTGGTGATATCACTTTGAATTCTCAAATCAAGATACAGGTGTTTGAATCATACTGGTGTGTAAGTTACCGTTTATCTGTTTTCCGTGTATTATTTTGTTTCCTTTAACTGTTGAAAATAAGTTAATTCATAAAAAAAGCTCATTGAGCTATAAATACAGTATGGATATAGACAGCTATATGAACCTACTCCGTACTTGTTGAATCAAATAATTCTCTTAACGAACCAAATTTCGCAGGAATCTGATCTTGGCTAAGTTAATTAAGATATTTCATTAAGTAGTGATTATAATCACTAATTTATTTAATGTACTATAAAAATTAAGGGTGGGTGAGGAATTTGTTGGACTTACTTCAGCAATTAGGTGTAACTATTAAAAGTAAAGAGCATTAAACATTAGAATATGTAATGCATAAAAAGCTATTGTGTAGGTCAACAAATCCACCTATTCTATTTTGACTAAATCGCAGGATGTGATCGACTGAGATTGAAAAATATCGCTTTGATCTTGAAATGATGTGTTGTCTTGTTTTTATAGGATTTCGCAAATATTTCTTTCATACAAAATTTTGTCAAATGTACAACTGTCAATACATCTATCATTAAAGGAGAGAACATTATTTTTTTAAGATAATATCTAATTCAACATTTAGGTAAACTGGCTAAACTTTGGTAGTCTGTATTGAATAAATCCAAGTAGTTTGAAGGAATAAACAACTAGTGGTAATGAAATAAACAGTATACTAAAAT
Organism: Himalopsyche phryganea; assembly: GCA_022494535.1. Classification (NCBI taxonomy): domain Eukaryota; kingdom Metazoa; phylum Arthropoda; class Insecta; order Trichoptera; family Rhyacophilidae; genus Himalopsyche; species Himalopsyche phryganea. The sequence continues at coordinate 2,473,600 of JAGVSL010000044.1, read as the reverse complement.
GCATAGTCAGATTCTCATAATTGCTTCATAAACTTTCAGTCAACACCTTCAAAGAATGCATTATGTGATGAAATTGACAAAGGAAAATCATTGGTAGTTTTTTTCTTAATGCAATACTCCTCCCAAGGAGAGAGTATAAGAGTCAAATGAGATATTTTATATGTGCTTATTTATGAATTGTTTGTAAATCAACAAATCAATGTAGGTATTTTATCCAAATTCAAAACAAATAAATTTACAAAATGGTTTGTAAATCTAGATTAGTGGTCGGCAACCTACTACCCGTGGGTTATTTAATAACCCACTACAACATTTTGAGTTATCCGCCAAGAGAATATTATATTTTTTTATAAAATAATTTATTTATTGAAAATACCAATATTTAAAAGAAGTTTGTATGAATAAACAATAATGTTTTTTATCAATTAAATGAATTACATATATATGTATATATACATGTCACTTATTTTATAAAAATCAAACTGTTTTTTAAAAAATAGTAAAGATTTGTTTTAAACTTTTACGCACTAACCAAATAAATTTTTCAAAATTGAAATACTTTTATAATTTAAAATAATTTTTACCCAGTCTCTCAAAAGGTTGTCGACCATTGATCTAGAGCAGTGTTAGGCAAACTTTTTTACCTCACGTCACACTGAGGAAGGAGGATTGGTTACGCAGAACACCAAAAAAAATCCCTTTATATGAATAAAAAAAATATTAAGTGTGCGCAACAATAAACAATATTTTTTTATGAACACATACAATGTAGGTATACAAAAGTGGTAAACATTTTATTAGTGAGAATGATGCAATTGTTTTTTAGAAAGAATTATATCAAAATGACTCTAAATTTGATAAAATAAACACCTCATCTACCATCTACAGTCACTCTCGTTGTTTTGATTTCATTTCTATGCGCGCCTAAAAACAAAATTTGCAAATAAGACGATTCAAACGGCAACAGAGACGTAATATCTGTAGTAGCCAATCGAGGATATTGACTCCAAAGTGAATTCCAAAATGATTTTCAATGCGAAATTTCTATTTTGTCTTGCTTTGAAAGCAACTCAGCCGTGAGTTTATAACTTGTCTGGTTTACAGTTCTGATTTGACTTCATTTTGCCGCAGCACACAGTTCGGCGGACACTGATCTAGATGAACAAGCAGTTGACTGATGGATCTGAGACATATTTCATAGTCTATATGAATTACTATAATACTAAATTGTGGGTTATTATATAGATATAATTCTGCAAGGTGAGACATTACTATCAAATCACCCTCAATTGATAAGGAAGTAAAAATGTGCACCGGGGAATCATGTCACTGCTGACAACCAAAACTGAGATGGACATACAAACTCTGAATAAATGGAAAGTCAAGATGTTAAGGTATTATTCCCTGAGTTGGAAAAATGAAAACAATGTTTACAAAATAAATATTGTCATTTCCATAGCAAAATTGTACATCTGCAAAATGTAAATTTTTCAGGGGAGCATAAGTAATTAATATTAACTACTTAACTATAATTAATCATAACTTTTGTCAGTTTTATTATTTTGAATCCACTGAAGGGGGATTTTCGCAGCATTAATAATACAAAAGATCAAAAATGACTTATGCAGATCTTTTGCCTGACTATATAAATGCAAGATATAATTGGCAGAATATCTAAGATATCAGACAGATTCTGAATCATATTTAGAAGAGTCGCAGACCTGTTTTATGAGTACAATTTTGAGACTCGCATAGTTAATTATCTCGAAACTCACTCTCGGTCATCAGATTCACTTGACAAATTTTTTACACATGTTTCAAAAGAATATAAGTCTTATTTTGTGGTATTTGACAGTCTTCATTTCAAATGAAAAATATTTGTTACATTTTGTGATGACTTGTGTATTGTATTAGTTAATATTTCATTACTCAGAATATTTCTCTTTATGTTCGTTATTTGTATGATTTTGACGACATCAAAGAATGTTTGTCATGTTGCATCATTTACGTTTATTTTATGTATATTATATTCAGAGTTGCTAACTCACTCACATGGTTATTTGCTTGTCACTTCCACATTTCCAATATCTGCCCCATCGGCAGAGATTTTTCATTACATCCATTTGAAGGCATAAAAAATCCCAATTCCAAGACAAAAATTGCATTCAATGAAAAGATGAAACAACTGTAAAACCCATAGAAATCTAATGTTAAATTATGTGTTTTTGTTAGGTTATGCTATGTCACAACCATTGGATGTTAGCTTCATACTGTCCAACCAATGTCAATTGTCAAATACTAGGGGAGGTTAATAATTGTCTTACCTACTAGCCTCCTGCGAACCCAGCTGAATACAGAGGGATAGAAAAACCATGCTACTGTATATGATAGACGGCATTGTTGCTTTGCTTCACAAAAGTTATATACAAAGCATTGTGTAGATTGCAAGCACCATGCAACAAAATCTTGTCATATTTAAACAAGCCTTTAAAAAAGTGTACTATTTGAGTGTTCTATTTTTCAAAATGTTTCAATATATATTACACTAAAACAATAATTGACTTGAATAATTGAATAGAAAATACAGTATTGGTTTTATGGCATTTTCTTACCTGCACAATATATCTGTTGTTTTCCACGAGTGCCATTCTCCGGCATACTCCTTCACTATTTTATTGAATTTCTAGAGAATTTGATATTTTTGACACATTTCATGAAATGCATCATGTTTGACACTTGATGTTTGGAACATTCCTGGCATGCACAACTATATCACATATTTTTAAAACTATCACTTAATTATACTATTATTTAGACACAGTAACATACATATTATTAGCAACTCCACAACAAAACTATTATTAAGAAAAACTAAGGGTTATAATGTTTTTTGTAGCTATCGGATGCACATTCCTGAAAACAATTTTTTGGTTAAAATGTTTTTGATAGGGTACCGTAAAAATATAGGAAACGTTGGCCTCTTACTTCCCATATAATTTATGTTTATCATGCATAATGATTGCATATAACAATGTTGGATTAAATGCAATATGAAATGCTTACAGAGAAATCGACTCTCGTTTAAATAGAAAACTATGCTTAGCTTTCATAAGCCGAGGTGTTGAATGTTTAGAACAGATGTACACATACGAATATCCACATACTCGAAACCAAGTAACAGGTAGACGGGCTAATGGCAGGTGGACCGAATGAGAGAAAACACGCTCGTGAAAATGTAAGTGCGGGCCAAATTATCACAGGGAAATGGCTAGAAAAGGGATTTCGGGGTAAAAAATGCAGAACAAAACGTCAGATTGGGGTCACATGTTGATTTGGCTAAATGACCTCTCGCTTAAATAGCGACGGTATTTGTTAATGAGCCCCGCCGACGATTTCCTCACTCCCGATTAATTCCAAGCGTCGAATCGTACTTCCTCGGTCGCTTCGAAATAAATGATTTCACTGGCGACATGACAATCATTCCGACATTCAGTGATAGCGAAAATGAAACACCCACCGATATCCTGTCGCCGACACAACACTGATCTCGTATTATGATTCAAACGACACTATTTGACTTCGTACACTTATACTAAATAATTTTCACTATAGGGTATAGTTAAATTGTACAAATATCTGGCGGTGTGCGGATGCGGAGATATTTATTTACATGTTGTAATTGAAAATATTGAGAGAAATCTTTTCGACGTCCACCATCTTTAATTGTGCGCTAACCACAATTTCTGAATGCACTGCAAATATCAGGGTCATGTGGGTAAAGCGGCAAATTTAAATCGGTATAAAAATTAAAAAGTGAATTTATCTGTTATATTTGTAATATTTATGGTAAATTTATAACTACACTATTTTAAACACAATATTATTGAATGGGATGAATATGTTTTGTAGAAGTTTTTTACTATGTACTATGTATAATCACTGGATTAAAAAATAATTTGATTTCTTTCTATTTTGAGGCTCGACCACGAAACATTGAGCTTTTTTTATGAAAGATGAATTCAATTTTCTATCGATTTCATTTCAATAAGATGATGAAAAACTTGAAAATAATTAAAAAAAAAAACTGTATAATTGTTTCTTTCAGACAGGCATTTACAAAGGTAATCATAATTCGCTGCGGTAACGGAATGAATTTTCGTGGTTTTATTTCCGGAAACGCTATTCGACGTTTCATGTATAAATAACTAGGTATATTCAAAAATTGATTAGTAATAACATAATGAAACAACATCTGACAATCATAATCAAAACATTCAAATCATTTAAGAAAAATTTTACAATTGACTCTTATTCTAATAAAAGTTCAGAGATGCAAAAAAATCTGCAATAGTTTGTGCTGGAAATTATGAAATTGCACTTTTATTTCGAGCAGTTTTATTAAAAATAATATCGGAGCAAACTACCAATTAGTGTTGGTAGCAGCATCTTCATTTATATATAGATTTCACAGGTATGTCAACTCATACCTCTTGTAAAATTACAGCAAGCTGTTGTGCAGTAAAGTTTTCCTTTCGATATCAAATTTAAAAAGTTACATCATATTAACACTAGATGTCATTAATAATACAAAAAGGCCCCCTTTTTGATGAATGACTGCAATTATTTAATTACCTGAGACGTGTTTTGAGCATTTATTTAGTGATAGATGCTAAAAAAATATATAACTTCAGAGCACATAATTATAATCCACGTTGAAAAGAGAAATTTGTATTTTAAGTGAACTATTCAATCCATCAGTAGCGGGTTTAAAATGTTACATTAATAAAAGAAATTGTTTTTTATTGAAGAGTATACCATTAAATACTCCATTAACAGAGTCTTAATGCATACGAATGCATAACCATTTTTTTAAACTAATAAACAATCTTTAACTAATGTATATATTAAAACCGGAAACATTGCAATTATCAATGGCCTCGATGATTAAATATGAAGGGTTTGCTTGTGCTGCAATCAAATTAATTTGGTATCCGTTATCGAAAGATTTTTTGGTAAATACATATAATTTACTTGTAACCGATCGTCGAACTAATCTAAAAGAATCATCAAAACAAAAAAAAAAGTTTATTGTGTTTAATTTAAATAAATCATGTTTTAGTATTTTTGCATAGTGCCATATTAAAATTGTCATAATCTAGTATTATTTTGTATTATATCCGGGCGCGGCTCGTCCATACGAACTGTGGAACTGCAGCACCCCCAAAAGCACGTTGAGAAAAACGTAATATTATTATATACATAAATTTATGTATATTATATGAAAATATCACTATTATTTAAGCGTGTATGTTTGCTCGCGAATATCAGAAAGTGAGGCATCTTCATGATTTTGTGCAGTACGGTTTTTGATGGAATATGCTCGAGTGGCGAAGGGACTCGTAGCTAGAAGCTTGATCTGAACTGTGAATTTGACAGTATTTCGTGTTCTGCGTGCGAGTGCGTGTGCAGCTGTCTGACCCCGCGCGCGACATCTTTCTAAATAAAAGCGATATTTTTCAAGGAAAAAATACAGAAGAATGAATTTTATAATGAAATAAAAATACACGTTATGCTTAATTTTAATAATTTAATGTAGTAAAATATAATCCAAATAACCATTCCTTTATTTTTAATCAACGGCAGCACCCCAGATATCTTACCCACAAGCCGCCACTGATTATATCTTTAAATTGCATGCACTACCGACGTGCTGTAAATGTATCTATGTCTCTATCACACTACATCACTTGTGTATGAGCAAGTAGGATAAAAGAGCCCTTTACTTTACATATTGTGATTGAACGAGAAAGAGAAAATAATACTGCACACTGGTATCTACCAACATATTTATGTATATAATAAAGTTGTCAAAATGTATTAAAATTGACAAATATTTTAATTTTACGTCTATTAAAAATAAATGCTAAATTTCTATTTACCCTTACAGCGTGGGCCGTTTTCGCACGAATTTATTTTCAGTTAATTCATTTCTCTGAACGCTCACCATGGCTAAAAATAGATAAATTTCAACAGTAAAAAATGGAGAATTATGTGAAATATATATTTGTTATCCAAAATACATCAAGAAGTAAACTAAGCTCACCATATTCTCGCTACAATAAATCGAAGAAAATGAACAAGCTAAAAAATATTTAATCTGCGACTTTGCAAGCAAAATGCTGTGACCTGTCTTCATATATACCGGCCAACACACATATAAGCAAGCGCGTAGCCGCATAAGTATATGTAATACATAGAGTTGACGATTAATGCTGCGCATCGATAGTTCAAAGCAGAAATTCTAAAGACTGAATATCCATAGCTCTTTTCAAAAATATGTTTCCTTGTGTTCTACGTGACATTTTCATGATCTGTCGCCTAATTTCTCTACCTACTTGCTTGAACTATTTTTTAAAGCATATATACACAAGTGTTTCCTTCTTGTTTGGCCGTAAATACGAGATAAAGTCTTGGACATGTAAACATATCGAGCGCGTTCATCGGGTTAAACATTTAAAAAGCTAAAATTGAGAATCAAAATACTAAAATTGATAAAAATATTTTTTTATAGTGATCAATTTGAAAAAGCTAGTGAGTGATTTTGGATTTACGCAATAGACAATTGACAATTAATGAAATAAAGTTACAGTAAAATATAAATATGAAAACATAACTATCTATCAATATGACAGTGAACAAAAAACAACTAATGTATGCGTATTATGCAGTCTCTGGTTACACTACTGCAGAGTACTCGAAGTAGTGCTGATCAATTCGGCGTCTTATTATAGGTTCATCGTATGGTTATTCATAACAAATACCTTTTTATATGCCGAAATAGAGAGAATGAAATAATAATCATTAGTCAAAATGTATGTAATCGATTATTAACGCTTCGCAAAGAAAAGAAATGTGTGTCACAATTAGTAACACAACCAGTGAAATAACAGAATAATCAATCCTAATATTATATTAAAATTGAATTTATCCACCAAATTCGTCGAAAATATTTTTTTTATTCATTTGTAAATTAAAAAAAATAAAATAGATAGCATTACAGCTGACACCAATGCGCCATGCATTTACACAATAATTACAACAGTACAATAATAAAAACAGTAATAATAATGAAAACAATAACGAAAATGAAAACATTTTTAAAATTATAAAATACAAAGAAGACAAGACATTATTAATTTATAAGTAAAAAAAAATTGGCTAACAATACCCAGAGCTTAGTGCTGAAAATATCCAACTCTCTAGGTAATGCATTGAACAGCCGAACGGCTCTTGCCACTGGTGACTCAAATGACCGACGAGAAGAACAAGTTTTAAGAATAAAAATTGGCAGCATGTAAGTCAATAGTCATGAGAATTTCAGGATTATAAATTCGCGCCAGAAGAAGAAGAAAGAAATGCTTTAAAATCGAAAACGTTCTTCGTGCTCCAAGGAGTGAAAAGATAGCATTCTTAAAAGAAATTTGGTTGGGTAGTACTCTTTTAGGGAATTATTATGTGTCACGAGATGTCTAGGAAAGCAGTAAATCAAACATGTATCCGCGAAACAGATGTGAAGATGCACATCTTCAGCAATCTGCTGGTTATTACATGTCAAAAAATTGGGCGTTTGAAACAATGACGATATCCTTTGTTTTAGCAAAACGTTTTGTTACAATAAGTATGTTTGCTACTTATAATTTGTATTCATTTTTATTCAGTGACAACATGTACAGACCTCATACAATTGGTTTGCATATTTAGACAAAATAAAAATAAACCAACCTTCTGTCAAATTTTAACTTCCCTTACCCCCGAAAAAAAACTAAAATGATGCACTCTTGGGGTTGAGGAACTGAAGAGGAAAGACGGTGTTGGAAGCGCAACCGGAATTGTTTTAAATAATACACTGAACACGTAATTTGACAAATCGTTTATGATTCTCACGATCGTAGCGAATTCGTTCCAGGTGTTCCAGGTTCCAGGCATCAATTGATAAAACTAGGATCGTATTTAGTGTAACTTTGAGAGTCATGGATAGCAAGTGAAAAAAATAAAAAAATCACAGAACCGTGAAAGCATATCGATATATATATCTATAGATACTATGCCATTGTATTATAGAATTTAACATTTTATTCAGAATATAGATAAAAATAGTCCATCTGTGATTTACAAGAAATACTTAAAGCTTTTTGCTTGAGAGATTTTATATATTTATAGATGCAAGAAAAAACAACAAAAAAGATTGTCTGATTTGTTGAATGAGATCGACTTTCGCTGTGTATATTTTTTTATAAACTATTTTATACATACTAGGAGCTAAAATTTTTTATCCTTTGACCAAAATATATCTTGATATGCTACTAAATTACATGGTTAATCTATCAGATATGATTTCAAACTACCGTTGCTTTGTATTTAGGCAGTAGCGCAGCCACGTAGATATCACGGAAAGAATAAACTTACATAATACCTCAACTTATTTTTAATTATCTAGGTATGCCAATATTATTTGACTATCTGAGATCAATCGAACTCAGAAAAAACTAATAGTTACTTAATCGCTTTATCTAAACTACGGTTGAGCTACGGATTAGATAGAGGATGGATGGGGATCGATGAAAACATGAGAACAAGCATGCATTTTGGATATTCAAGATTCCTTTCGGGGATTTCCAAGACTTGGTCCAACCGATTGAATGAAAACCTTAGCAACAGTATGGCAACCAGTATGGTATTTCTTACTACGTAATTAGTTCAGTAGTGAACGAGTTGGTGAAAAGGGCACAACATTTGAAAGTCCAATTAAACGAAACTAGTACTTTTTAGTTAGTGTCTTCTTCCAGAATAACAACGATATTTCTGTGTGCGAAGGTAAAGGGGCGTCTATAATTGATACTTTTTAGGAGAGCCAAAACAAGATTTGCATTTAAATGAAGTTTAGTGAAAAATGTGATGTTTAAACGTGAATTTTACTAATTCTTAGGATAGAAACTAATGTATTTTTAATAATCACTCGTTGATGGATTTAAGGATTTGTTTTATTTGAAAAAGCTGGCGAAACATATTCCATTCCCTGTTCCTATCTCTATGTCGATTTCTTCATAAAGTGAATGTGACGGAAATCTAAGGAACTATCCTCTCTCTGGGGCGGCCACTGCGCTTTTACGTCGCGTTATTTTGTTTTCCCGCAGAGAAGAACGCTTTATAGGGGTTCCCCTTACAAACGTACAGTCGCAGACGTCTCGTGATCGTTTCCATACGATTTGTCCTACAACAAAAGAAAAAAGAGCGATATTTCATTTGGGGAAAATGTGTATTGCCCAGTCATGCATTACAAAAAATAAAAAATACAAATATCGTATGGTATTATAAGTCTAAAATAAGATTGAAGGTAGGTTTACAAATGTTGAGAATCAGTTGCGTATCTAGGGTGCATATATGCTTGCGATGATAACACAGATATAACGCAACAAATGAATCTCTGAAAATTATTATTTTGAATGAGCTTCTGAAAACTATTATTTGATGTTATTTAAAATAAAAAATCTGATTTTAACATTTGTTCAAGCTGAAAAACTGGGTTTTTCTGTGTGTGGCTTTTTCCATGTGCGGTTTTTTTTTGTTCGCTTTTTTCTGTCCGCTTTTTTTCTGTACGGTTTTTTTCCTAGAACTCAAACAAATAATTGAAGCTTTTCAAAATTTGTCGTAGTTGGTATATATTATTAAACGACTCTACAGTTCTGAAAAAAACAACGCGCTGGCTAAGCCGACGCAAGTTTTAATTCCTAATTTTTGTACATTTTTATGGGCATATTGTAGGTCAAAGAAATGATTATTAAGTTTCATATTACATATTATTATAGTCATAAAAAAATGTTGTATTTCCGAATGGGCTTACTAGTAATGAAATATTGATCCTTCTGATGTCTAATAAAACAAAGCAGATTATAAGGTAAAATATCAAAGTATTTAGTTCTACAAACTTTTTTTCTTCAAAACAAAGATCTTTTAAATTACAAGAACTTTATAGAACTAAATACTTTGATATTTTACCCTATTATAATAGAGTTCTACCAAGCAAATGCCAATTCAATCAATAAAATAAAGCAGGTTTCGTAGAATTTATAAAATATAACAAATAAGCATTTTTTCGTGGATACAACAATTTTCATTGATTCTAAATCCTTTAAAGGTCACATTCAAAAGACTTTTCTATGTAAAGAATCTCTCTTGTGATTTTTTTCAAAGTAAATACAAAATCTTCGTAGGTACTTAAATAATTGTAAACAAAAAAAAATAACTGGTTTCGCTGTTACGACTAAGAATGAGAGACCGTCCGAATATTTCAATACCCAGATTCTCGATAAACTAGTGACAATATCACACATGACTCCGTGGTGCAGTTGGTAGTGTCGTTGGCTACGGTTACGGATGTCTCGGGTTCAATACCCGGTGTAGACGGTTTTCATAAATTGATCTTTCAATCTATTTATGGATTTCTGTTCGTAGTCTGAGTGTACAAACACAATACATTACAAGATGTATAAATCTCCCTCCCACCCATCCGATTCTCACGGGGCCTAGCGAGAGCGATTAGCTAACCTAGCCCTATCGTTCTATCCCTACTCTCTTCGAAAAAAGAGAGGTTGAGCAACTGAGTAACTAGCAGTTCTCATAGAAAAATAAACAATGCTGTTATGGATAAGTCTAGAGAAAGTGATTTGCATTTACTAAATCAAATAACTTGTTGAAATAAAATTAGTGTGGGAAATTTATACAGAAAAATAAAAGCAAACCGAGGACAACTCAGGTAGCATAAAGTAACTCAAATGTATCGAACTCGGGTACTACTCATAACATCTATAGTTACGACTGCCGTACCATTCAATTTTATTTTCAGTGACAATGTAAAGAAATTTCTCAAGAAGTAAAGAAATTTTACTTTCCGATAGCGATTTGTCGCTGGCTACTTTTTTAGCTGGTACGCCATAAAACGTAGCAAATAGCAGTTTTGCCTTCTTTTGTTAAAACAAGTTAGTTTTTACGGGGTATTAAAGTTTGTTTTGCTTCATTGTGCCGGTGATTTTAAATATTACCCTGTTACATAATTTTGATGATCTCAAGTGCCAGTTATTTTTGGACGGTTGAACAAAAGTAGACAACTTGTATCAATTAAGCATTTTATGACATGCGGACCAAACTTTGATAACAAAAATGAATAGTCCAAAGCTGCGAATAAAATTTAACAAAATGATGTTTATGAAACAATGTTGGTACAGTAAGGCTATATTTGCTGAGACGCAAGCGACCCAGATTTTGTATTGCATGCAAAAGTACAAACCTGCGCATGACCTGCGTATGTGCGTCGCAGTCATGTGTCTGGCCTATGCTGCGCTTCGTTGTAGTGCCGGCACAGTTCTGCGTCACGCGAGCAGGTTCGGATGTGTTCGTTTTAATTTCACCGCGAAAATGAAAATGATAAATTGTAAAGCAACACCAAATTGGTATCTGAACTCATTTTGAATATTAATCCACAGCAATCCGTGCAGGACTGGCGACTGTCTTTATATTATATGTCATTCGGCTGTCACTTACGCTATTCAGTATACGCTCGTCCCACATGTCTGCTTCGCCTACCCAGCTCTAACAATTCTGTGCTGTGCTGTTCTTCGTCGTTTGCGCTCCAGCATATGCAGCGAAGATTTTATTCTCCAAACAGACCGCAGGATATTCATTTAGCGTATGGCATTCCCGAGCAAAAATTGGATTTGTCAAGAGGACCTTACTGAGTGGACAACGCGTTGCACTGATTTCACTCACTAAGGCCTACAGGACGACTTCAAACGATGCTCTACCAGCTCTGATTGGCGTGGTACCGTTGGACCTGCATATACAAGCACGTGGATTCTCAGTATACGGATACACAGGATACTTAATATCACACCAAACTTAGTGGCTCAGCAAGTCACATTTTCTTTTTTTTTCTTTCTATCTTTTCTTTTCTTAAGCACAAAAGTGCGTGTTTAAATGATCGGTTCCGTGCAGTTCTGCATCGGGCCAAGAATATGAGGAGTAAATTCGTTTCTTTTCTTGATTGCGTTATGGAAGGCGGCCGCGACACAACCGCTGCATACACAAAACGGGTGGAGGTGGGGCAACCAAATTGTATCCACTTTTGATTTTTGTCTATTCAATGGAGGGTGATTAAGTTATGTCAATTCAAAATGCTACATAAATGAAATTATTTATTTTTATTGATATATTACAATTATAATAAAACTTTATTTACTTTATATAAGGAATTTCGAAAGAAAAAACAGTATATATGAGATACGGCCTCTTCCCAATTTCTTTTTTTGTGACCAAATATATTGAAATAATGTTAAAATATTGAATATGCCAACTGATAAATATAACAAAGTTGAAGTCTTCTTAAACTCTCTACGTCTGTCTACTATATCAATTTTTATGATATGAAATAATAATTAGTGATGCGTATTGTTTTGTTAACTTCACACGAAAAAATATTTATATTCCCATGGTTTCACGTTAAGCGTTTTCATTGAATTAAAATATATATTTACTTCGATATTCAAAGTACCTACACCAGTGGCGGCCGGTGACAGGAATATTAGGGAGTGCAAAAAAAGATTCACATATTTATGCAAGAAATCCATCCTCCACATATTGGATTTTGAAAGTACTATCAGACATATACGAAAATATAAGTCTGATATTGGCGATATCAACTGTTTCTCTTCACCAGGGTTTCCCAAACCTTTCCTGCGGATTAATTTCGACGGACCACCTTTTTTCTTTTTTTTGGGTAGGTAATATCAATATGAATTTGAGTACGTCTAAATTTGTTGCAGCCCTAGCAGCATATACAACCATTCCAGGTTGTCGCGGATGATAGTTTGGGAAACCTTGTCTGTCTTTAGTCGTGGTATTTCTCAAAATGAATTGATCCTTTTAAATTTTAGAAGTAACACTCACTTTCGACGGAAGTCATCGATATTGTATAAATTATTTGTAATGGCTTAACGGTTTAGCTAAATACTACATGTATTTTTTATTCGTGAAGAGTTGAAGTATAGACAGGGCTCCAACAACATCGTAAAAATCTTCTCTGCTGTATAAGACAGTTAGTTCAATTTAAGTTTAAATTCCTCCATGAAATCGTATGTTAAGGTTACCGTATTAATGTCTGCAATTGGAATAATTCTGTATTAAACCGGAAATTTTTCGCTTAAGTATTTTTTGGGGAAAGTAATTTGTAGAATTCAATATTGAAAAATTTAAAAATATTAGAGGAAGGTGTATTACGAAACTGAACCAAATACACAGTTGAATATTATGGAATAGGTAAGGCCAGCCAGGTAAAAACTTGAAACTATCCTATTTTAAATATTCAATTATATCCACTCGGTATTATACACGATCATAGTTATAATTTTATAAATTGTATTCATCACTCCAAAAGTTATAATGGTAGGTAAATATTATTCTTATTGAAGAGCGTATAGTTAAAGAATCATATTGAAATTAAATGAGCTTACTACGCTTGTTCCACTGCTCTTTTTCATTCTTACAAATGACTGTTACAGGCTTGTAAACGCAAACGTCAAGTCGCTTTCGGTTACGTTCGGGAATTTCCGCCAGGGAGATCAATGCTCAAAAACAGTCCATACAAAATCCCCCTTCGCGTAGTTCATACTGTTGCAACGTCACAAATATGTCAAAATACATGGAACATTTCAGACGTCTAAGGAGTGCAAAAGAATTTATGCTCCTACGCGTCATCGACCGACTTACCGCGTCATCGACCGACTTTCATGCGTATTCTGAATCGACGCAGAATACGTTTGCTGGTCGTGTTTATTGATCATCGTTTCCTGCAATATTTTCCTATGGGAAACACGAGGAAATTTTAAAATTAGTGAATTGGTATAATTATTATATTTGAATATCGTTTATTAATGGAATATTTTGATGGAACTTATTGGAGTGCATTGCACCCTTTGCTCCTTTACAAGAGCCGTCCCTGACCTACACTATAACGTATCAATAAAATCGTATATGATTCACTCACTAACAAGACATTGGTAACGATTGTTAAATAAGTAAAATGTGAAAAGACGTGTTCAACAAAGGGTCATGAAAGCAAAAAACAGGTCCTTGGTTCCGCAGAGATGTATTATTGCTGTTACGTACTCATGCTTAGTGCGGGCATATTGTTTGACTTATAATATGTTTATTTTATTGCCCAACCATGTTAATAAGGGGAGCACAATAATTATTTTAAGAAGCCGAAACCATAACTATTTTTTTCTTAAAACTTGTCCTTCGTGTCGTTCACATGAGACGCCAGTTGCAAGAGCTGTTCGGCTGGTGAATACATGTTGTCTCTCCGGTGACCTGTGGAGGGATACGGATAAATAAATAAATGTATGCAAGTTTCAATTCGTCAATTACAACCCTTGACCTCGCGACCGAGTGAGACGAGAGCTTATTCCTTACTTGTCGTAGAAATAAAATTTCAATTCAAACATAATATTCATAACATTAATTGTATTGTCAATATTTAAAATGAGCTTTATGGCAGGTTTTCAGTTAAGGGATATACCAGAAAGATTTAGCGAGTTCAACTGAGGCAAGGCGAATAGGAAGGGGCTTCCAACGGTCAAAACTAATATGTGAAAACGGCCTGTCGTATTTAAAAAAATAAATATCCCATCCACAGTAATTTAAACAAATTCCTTATAATAAGATGTAATATCTTACTTGAACTACTAATTTTTATAGTTTTATCATTGCTTATTATAGCTGTCTTAAAAACTTGAAAAAAAAGCATAAATTATTATTTTATATTATTGAGTAATTTTTCAAATGATTACGAATTTGAATTCGTTAATCACGTCTTAGGATGTAAACATTTATATTTTTATCAATTTGCTTGAAACTTCACTCAATTGATTCGTTTCCACAGTGGGACATAAACAAGCATAGTAATATACTTTGACATGAATGACAAAGGCCGCGAGCCGTGCGTTTCTATCCCCTATTATTGCAGCGCGATGTGCCAGGGGTCGTAAATAAGAATTGCGGCCGTAATAGTTCCGGTCTAGTGGCTTGTTAATATTATTTTATTGCTCCATGGACTATGTAATCTACTCTCTGCAAAGGATAAAGTAGTATATTTACAATTCACGATCTTTAAAAGTAACAATACATTTAAATTCTTGAGCTGTTAGAGGTATCGTGATCTGATCTCAATTAAAGAGAAGAGCAATGCTGAGACTTCTATGACAGTGGAAGTAAGAAAAATGTATTTTTTCGAATTGGATTTCCTAAATGTTTTGGGTAATTGATAAAATGTAGTTCACTAGAACGTTGAAAACATTTCAGATACGGCTGTCACCATTGTTTTAATTATCTGACAATTTAAAAACATTGGAGTCATTATTTGTATATTCTAAAAGATTCGTTTCAAAATATCTGTAACGAACGATATGGTTAAATTGGTTCTAGGAAAGTTCACCGACTGCAATTCACCTACCGAAAGTTGACCGACAACAATTCTCCGACTAGAAAGTTCACCACCCCGCAATTCGTCTAAAAGATGATTCACCGATTCTACAATTGCCTATGATTGAATTATTAATGACCAATTAAGTAATATTAACTTTGTTAATATCATTAATTTATTTTATATCATACAATATAGGTACGTAATTCAGGCACGTGCCGTTGTTATCTCTCTCTGTACCACATGTAAAGTAAAGGGTGCTAGCGAAATACAAGGACATACGGGCGTATGCTTTTGTATCCTCATACCCAAAAAAAATATTCAATATCAACAGTGAGCATTTTGCGGTTAAAACAATTTGCGATACTTTCTCAATAGAACACCAACAACTGGCGAATATAATATATTTTGGTAATGTTGCTGACGATTTTGAGGAAAAAGCTTATTATCAGTATGCAATATAAACTGTATTTTTACTTAAGTAAAATATGAATACATATAAGAAATTTGAGTCGTTCGATTCAACGAAGATTGGATCACAATTATTTTTTTCTTGTAATATGCCGCTTGCCTGCAGTATTTTTATGTATTGTAGCGGTATTGTAATGGTGGGTATTGTGAATTGCGCATTGAAATGTTTATATATAATAGTTTCTCGCAATATGATATCTTAAAGTAATTACCATAAATGTAAACAATATGGTTTGATTTATTTTGCAGTCTAAACACAGCCGGCAAAAAAGCGAACAAGAAAATATTCGCGCTAACGCTATAAAATTATTGTTTTTAACGCCAAGCTTCGTAGATATTTATCGCATTATCTTTCAATGATTGATCATGCAAAGAGTGATGTTATACGAAACGCTTAAAAACGTCACTCATTCAGCACCAAATCGTAAATAAAGTTATTGGGAGTGGCGCGAAGTAAATCATTCGCAAGTGTGTTTAAAGTCATAAATACAGTAGCGAAATAATGCATTATTCATTTGGGCTTTCCCTTATGCTGGTACTGCAGGTCGTAATAGTTACGTAGCGAAAAAGGAACGACGTCATTTAAATTTCAAAAAAATGGCGCATTGGCAATTATTAGATATAATGTCAAATATTTTTATTATTGATAAATAATATTATTAATAAAAATAATCACAGAACTTATTCGGACGCGACGAACGTGCACAAGACGAATGCACACGTGAAAATTACCCAAAAACCAGATACCCAAAGTGACAAGCGTGAAAAACTCATGAACCCGTAGAAAACCGGGCTTAAAATAATATAAATATATTTATAGCAAACTAAACAAAATGAAACATATGAGAAGACCCGAATCGAAGAGAGGCGAATGGTCGGTTATCGACGTCCTGGAAGGACTCAAACAAACACCATTTCAAATCCAACTCTTATTTATTTTAATCGAAAATGCAGTGGTTTACAATACACAAGTATAATTCTAACACATACAATTGAGTCTACATTTACATTTACTAAACACATGAATTTACTTTTAAGTTATAATGCAAGTGACACAAACACTTTTAAATTAAGTTAAAAAACAAAAACAAACAATCCACAACGTCAACGGTGCCGGCCACGGCGGCCGGCGAAACTCCCGGCTCGAAGGCTGGCAGACGACTCCTACCACATAAAATCAAAAAGACTCCTGCACCGTCGGAGCCACCCCTTTCCGTCAAAAATGGGCTAGTCCAGTGAACGTATCCGCCGGCGATTGGCCGAGCCCCTCACAAAAAGAGTTGGGTCGATTTCCACGAATCGTTGTCATTAACGCTGTGCGTTCTTAGTTCCGGGCCCTAATAAAACTTACACTTAACAAAAAAAACCAGGGCGTGTCATATAATTGTAGTCTTTCGTTGTATATTTATCAAAAGTTTTTGTGAGTTGCGGAATGGACATGCATATTCTTAATGTCCATATTATTACAGCATATGTAAGAAAAGTTGTGGTTCAAAATGGCAATCATTATATGTATTTCGAGCTTTGTAGGCCATGTCAACATTGTATTCACATATGATAGACGGCAGTGTCAGCTAAACGTTTTTACCTCACGGCACACCGAGGAAGGGGGACTTGTTCCGCGGCACACAAAAAAAAACAATAATGCCGTTTATCAATACATATAAATAAAGAAAACCTTCGTGTAGGCAGCCATACACAGTATTTTTAAATAAACATATACAATGAAGGTATACAGAAATGTTAAACTTTTTATTCGTGAGAATGATGCAATTGATTTTTAGAAAGAACCATGTGAAAACGTCTGTCTAAATTTGCACGTTATAAACAAACACGTTACTCTTCATTTACCATCTGTAACCGCTCTCGTTTTTTGATTTCATTTAAATGAGAGCTGAAAAAAAACTTAATTCGCAAAGATGTGACGATCCAAACGACAACGAAGATTTAATATCTGTAGTAGCCAATCGAGGATATTGATACCAAAGTGAAATCCAAAATGCTGATAACTCAAGAAATGAGGATTCCGCATAGGTCGTTTTTAATGCATTGTCTAATTAAAATTGCTTCCTCCGCTAACATCAGGTGTTTATCGCCGAATCTTTATAAAGGATTGATGGTCTACTGGTACATCTGGTGATCAAGAGATGAAAAATATTTACAACACGATGCAGAAAAGATTTATAATGTCCTCTGCATTTCTGGCAAAACTTAAATTTGTCTACGCCTGGAAAACAACTAAGCTGTGAGTGATTAACTTTTATATTCGACAGTTTTAATTTGTCGTCATTTGTTACAGCACTCCTGAGACTTCTTGTGCGGCACACAATTTGGCAGACACTGGTATATGATAAAGATATTTTGATTCAATTGAGAATGAGAGGTTCCTCTGACTAGGACATATAATAGTGATTTCCATTTTCCAGTAATCCAAAACGACGTAGAAGAAGAGGCAGATCGAAAATCTGATGACTCAACAGAGCTGCGATTAACTGTCATTTTGATGTCTATGAGCTGTTGAAGGCAGCCATGACCGACCCCGGGTTGTCGCTCTCTCTCGATGATGATGATGATTATGTATCCGATGTAACGTATACATCAGAAAGCTGTTGACAAATTGGAAGATTTTTCTACATACAATATTTTTATATTGACAACTGCTCAAAATTATTGTAGAATACAAATTTCACTGTACATAGTTGAACTATGATTTGAGTTTCTGTATTTTATGGAAAAAATGTATATGTCATGAAATAAAAATATTTTTACGTTGATGTGACATTCGACTACACAAATTTTTCCACTGTCAATGCCATCAAATTTACGATAAATATTATCCACAAACACACGGCTAAGACAAGAAGTGCTTCATAAAATTTTATTGGGAAATTCTCTGGTAAAATATTTTGCAAATAAAGTTCATGAACTCATGCTGCCCATTTCAAAAACACCAAAAGCTAATGTTATAAAGCGAGTCATCACATAGCAGAGAATGGTGTGGATTGATATGAATGTAATAAAAATCCATGTTTTAATTTCATTCAATGAATAATATTAAATGGTATACATTTATTTTAAAAATAAAACACAATTTGTTTTGTACTACTTCCACATGTTTATAATGATCAGGACCGGTTTTGCTCATCGTGAGCATTATCAATTGATAAAATATAAATCATAAAAAGGATATTTACATAAAAATGAATGTTGATAATTACAAGGGACAACAGACAATTAGTTAAAGAACTATGACAAGAATAATTTACAGGAAATCGAACAAATTACATTTAAACGAAATTAAATAGTCTACAATTAAAATGTTAAGGACGTCTTACAAAAGCTACTAACCTGAAATCAAAAATCAAACCACATTCAAAGTCAATTATGTGAGAAAAATATAATGAATTTAAAAAAAATCATGAACAGAAACAGCAAAAGGGAAATTGAAAAACTTATGTTGTGAACCACTTCAAGTGTTTTATTTTTAAAATATAATGCCTTTCCACCAAGAATTGACAGTTAACACCATAAAAGTGGTTATAAATATAACTACGTTGGCAAACTTTTCTTTTATATAAGCTACATTCAACTTTTCCGTTGATAAATTTATTTTAACTACCTATTAGTAACTAAACTCTTTTAACTAATTTCCTCCAAGATGATGAAAATTAGTTTTTCAATATGATCGAATTGGACTGTACCATTATTCTAGGGCTGCTGGGCTATTGATGATTGATTAATACTTACTAAATCGACATAAGACATAAGGAATAAGACTAAGAAATCTTATCAAGCGCTGTATCAATATTATTTATGGATCTATTAGATGTAATAAATTATGCAAAGCCAAATCATGACAGGCCGTCCCATCCATCATGCGCGTTAATTATTCATGCATTTTATCGATAAAGCAAAATTGAAAATTAGTCAAGCATAGGGAGTGATTTCACATTCAAAACTAACACCCATTGACTTTAAATTATAAATCTCAGATTATTTATTGCTTTAATTATCCATCAGTTTTAACAGACTTATCTGAGCCTGGTATCTATTAAGAAAATAATCATCTTTAATATTTATATTACAACACTATAGTGAAACTTTCATTATATTGAAGCTACAATACGAATAAATACATTAATTTGAATGCTTTTTCAGTATAAAAATATACGAGTGAGGGTCGATTCGAAGTCACATTTTGTACCTATAAGAGAATTCTCAAATCGCAAAAAAAACATTGAAAGTTATTGTAAAAAATCACATGATATTTTCAAAATAAAATGAAACCACGACACAAAATAAACTCCCACATTTTGAGGACATAAAAAGATAAGTTTAGGAAGGCAGAACGTTAATCGATATATTATATAGTTTGCCAATATCCAATTTTTTTTCCATGTCCACTCTCAATATGGAGCATATGGTCTCCTAATGGAGGTATCTTAACAGAACTTTTCTGCGAGAACTGCTTGTTACTCAGTTGCTCAACCTCTCTTTTTTCGAAGAGAGTAGGGATTGAAGGATAGGGCAATGACACGACTAGTGGTTAGTTAATCGCTCTCGCTACGCCCCTTGAGGATGGGATCGGTGGGAGGGAGGACTCAGACTACGAACAGAAATCCATAAATCGATTGAAAGATCAATCTATGAAAACCGTCCGCACCGGGAGTTGAACCCGAGACATCCGTAACCGTAGCCAGCGATGCTACCAACTGCGCCACGAAATATAATACACATTTTTTTACTAATTCCATATGTTTATACATTGATCATGGACCGTTTCACTTGCCTAGAGCTTATTTTATTCTACATACAACTATTTCAAATTTATATTCAATTAAAATTATTAAAATTCTCCATATTCAATGCTATCGTCTGTAATGTATTGAACCAGATTGTCTTTCCGTATCAATACTCCAGTCTCAACAGATTTAACACGATGGTTCTTTTTTTTACAAAGGACGTAATGATATAAAAAAGTAATTATTATATAATAATATTGCAACACTTAAGTGGAATGAAAATATAACATTCTTCAATTCTCAACGTTGGCGCCAATCGACGGATTCTATAAAACTATTGAACAGGTACTAATGCACTTGCTATAATATTTCCTTAGATTAATATTAAACTAATGCAATACAGAGAGATAAAGGCACAAAGCGCTGTAAGCGAAAAGCAAGTCAGGTGTTTTAATATATATTACATTGTATTTATTGAGGTCTAGGAATTATCTACTTACTAGCACATTTTGGTCAGAAAGGGTTAACTGTGGATCGCGGGGTGTTTGGTCAAGATTTTTAAAAAATCTTAAAGTCCCGACACTAAAGGTGCCCGGTCAGTAAGACTTACGACACCTTTACGCCTAACGTATCGATGTTAGTTTTGGTCGACTTATTTTAAGTGTGTAAAATAAATTGTAGCACTTATATCTATATTTATATTATAATATGTATAGTTCGCGAAAAAGATGTTGTTACGATATTAGCTATCTTTAGTACCAACCTAATAAACATGTTTAAAGAAAATACAAAAATCATTACGTTCGACGTAAAGGTGTTGAGCCTTATTGATCGGGCACTGTTAACGTCCGAACAATAATAAATCTGAGAATAGGACCGTACCATCGGCGTGCGGTGGACTTATCACTATCTCTATCGCACAACCTAATTTGGGTATGAGCAAGAAGGATACAAGAGCATGCGCCGCATGCCCTTGCATCTCGCTTGCACCTTCATTTTCCATGTGATTGAGCGAGAAAGAGATAAAGCCACCGCACGCGCCTGGACCGTACGTATTCTCCCTGAACCCTTGGCACAAAGATTCTGGTTGTTTATTTTTAGTATCGAATCCACAATTGGAACATTATCTATAGGATAATTTTTGTAAGCGCTTGATGATTTTTTCTAAGGCATGGATATCTTCAATGTTTTTATTACTTCATATCGAACTAGCATACGATCCTGAAAACGAAACGAAAAACTAAGTCCATCATTCGCTCTTTAACTTCATCGAAGAGAAAAGTTGAGGGACTGACTTTAAACCAGTTTTAGTTAAACAACTTAAGTTAATATGATCTAATCACTTTTAAGGTGTTAACTGTCAATTCTTGGTGGAAAGACATTATATTTTAAAAAATAAAACCCAATTCATTTGTACTACTTCCACATGTTTGTAATGATCAGGACCGGTTTCGCTCATCAAGAGCATTATCAGTTGATAATGCTCGTGCTGAGCGAAACCGGTCCTGATCATTATAAATATGTGGACGTGGTACAAATGAATTGTGTTTTATTTAAAAAAAAAAAATTAATATGATCTGTTAGGAGTCAATATTTTCCCCATTAAAAGCGGACATAGTTTTATAAAAAGTTATTCTAAAACTGTCAAATAGATATCAACAATACCACAACTCAATATATAATTAATTAAATTACTATTTTAACCCTATTATTATGTTGGTATATAGAGCAAATGTCAAATCAATCAAATTGAGATTTATCAAAATATTTTTTTTTCCGTTTTGCCTAATGTTTTTTAATCCCTTGAACAGGCTTAACTTCGAAATATATTATATTTATACAAAGAAATACATTTTATTGCACTTATCTTTCAATAAAATATTATTATTATTATGAAAGAGAATTTTCAGCATGAAAAAGAAAAAATAATATTTGCTTTTTCTAAAAATCAGAGAATAAAAATCTAATCAATAATTCCATTATGCCAAAGATATACATTTAAAGTTTTGTATTGTATTGATGTATACCTATAATATATCATTCAGTCAAATTACCCTCATAACACCTACACAAGAGAGATATAAATATTTTGTAGAACACAACAGATTTATGAAATTATTGATATGATCGTAATATCAAGTTACTTAGTTTGGCTATAGGATGAAAGTTTTCTCATCTACTTAGAAGGTTCTCGTGAGAAGGCTTTCACGTTATGATAACCGAGGGAAATTTCGTTATGATATAATAACAAACATACTTCTTCCATTTAGTAAGCAGATTGTCGCGATATTGCACGGCTAGGGACTGCAATAGCAGTTTTGACTATGTTTTATACCGGTATTATTTTAATATTACAGTTTTGATTACTTTAGAATTTTCGGGTATAAACAAAATATTATAGATTGTATTTATCATAGTGTGGCGTGTTGTTTGTAACTAAATACATATTTGTTTTTTCTGAAAACGTCTCCCAAATAATAACCTTCTGTTCATTGGGATTTTAAGTTTTGCAATACATTTTAGAAACGTTATGTCGTATAATATTCGAGTCATTAGAATTAATATTGTGATACAATTTTGCAAATTTACGTGTCTGTCAGAAATTTGATGTGTATTTAACGGAATGATAAATTAGTTTTGTTGGAATTATTGTGGTAAAAATAGACAGATATATGCCAGCCATTTTATATATGCAATGTTTTCAAAAATATGGACGGGATTTAATACAAGGCAACCAACTTGACCAAATCATTCTAATATGATATATTATAAGAATGATTTAATATTTTTAAAATCCAATACCACATACGTTTGATCACAGCCTTAAGACCATACAATGAGATTCACTTTATAAAGATGCATTTTTTTTTTATAAATATTATTCCTTATTCGATAATGTCGGATATTCAAAACATATTATACCTCGTTATTTAAAACCTATTTTGTCAATTTTAAATTATGTCCTTACATTAACCGGTACCGGGTTTTTAGCATTCAATACATGAATTAGTACGAGAATTATTTTGTCGTTACTTTACTTTCTATTACCTTACGAAAAGACCGGTGAAGTTATGATGCAGTCGCGATGTCGAAAGAGTTACCTTTTATTGTGGAACTAAAATCAAACTAATGACAAAAATATAATTTATTGTGTTACCATTTATACGAAATAAAAAAAATGATGATCTCGGTCCGATCCGGTACGACACAATCCTTAAAAATATGACATAACGTGTTTAACAAGAATATTGATATTGCCCGCGGTCCAAATTAATTGACATTGTCTGTTTTACACGACATAACGTTTCATATAATGCAGTATCACCATGTAACCAGTATGTTCTAACTGCAGTGCCTAACTTGTTTATGTGGGTAGGTACACATAATATGAATCGAATTTTTGATGCTGTCATAGATACAAAATCAAAACGTATTACAGTATGCATGCGTCTCGTTAGACTGCACGACAGCTGCAATTTTGTATTATTTCTCAACTGAAATAACAGGACAATAAGAAACTGCATAAAATCAAAGTCAACATTGATTAAGAGTACGATTCGGTTACCATCAGTTATATTCTAAGATACTCGCTAAGTTTGTATTACATAGAGCACTTTCAATAGAAAAAACTACATCCGTTCCAGTTAGTTCCAGGAAAACACAACGTAAATTGAACAAGAGTAAATAATTTGAAGACATCGACTGAGGGTGCTAGGTGGAATTTCAATATCAAATTTGGATTATTGAGATTTTGTACACTTCCATGTATTATGTCACTAACGACCCGGGTTTCGCCTTTCGGCATCTTCAGGCATTCGAGCGCACTAATGGACTCGAACTGACAGATAATAAACAGTGTATAACGTTTACATAGAAGATACAAATACGACAAATATTATTTACGAGATAAAATATTATACGTCTAGGATCCACACTGATACCTGAGTTAACATTTCGAGAATCGCCTTAATCCTTATTTTGTAAACAACACATTAACAGAGTAGCGAATTGCCGCTAAGTGATAAGATTTGTTTTTCATTATAAATGTATTTTTCTTAATGTTCGATTTTTTTTTATTTTTATTGCGTATTATCTTTAGCTGTAATGCAATGTATTATGTTGGTGCAAAAAACATAGTACATAAACTAAAAAAAAAAGAAGGTTGTTTTGCAAAACAACCGTTTATTTTTTAATAGTCTTATTTTTTAATAGTTTAATAACAATGTAGTCTATAAATTGGAAAACATTTCATTACAAAAATATTTGTATTTCGAATTGTTAATAAATACAAAATATGGGAGAGCGAATTTGTTGGATACTAACGGATTGATTAAAAAATGATCAAGGATCCATGCAACATATTATATTATATAACATTTTAACTGACAAATATAGTCTTCGTTTCTTTTATATTGAAAATAGATGATAATTTAATTTTCCAATTAAGTCGTGTTTTTCAATTTTTTTCATTTTGAAATGTGAATTGGGAATACAACATAAAATAATTATTGCGTGATTTATTAATTCAATAATAGTCCAATTATTTTCGCATTTGATTAGTAATCTAGATGTGTTTATTATTGTGAGACTATGTTGTTAACAAAGGTTTTATGGATTTACGAAATCAATAACAGCGCAAAACGCAAGACCGAGTCATTGACGGCAGCTTATGATGATATCCACAATTGGAAAGTGATTGGTTAAAAAAAAATTATTTAGCAAGATGCCTATTCATCAATTACGGTTAACGTTTGTGAGTGAATTTTTGCCGCACAAATATGTAACCGCGAATAAACTGCATCTTTCGCATATTCAATTTTATTAAGATTGAAAATGCGATACTGTCTTCGGTGTCGGTAAGACATAAGGGGAATTTTGTTTCATGCGTCACGTGTTTTGAATGATTTAAGTGTTTGCAATTATCTGATGTTCAACATGGTCGTGACTCTATGCCTTCATATCCGAATTCGAGATATTGACTTACTACTTTTACAAAAAACACTTACACTCTTAAGGTGTTAACTGTCAATTCTGGATGGAAAGGCTTTATATTTTAAAAATTAAACACAATTCGTTTATACTACTTCCACATGTTTACAATGGTCAGGAAAGGTTTCGCTCATCCCAAGCATTATCTAACACTATTTAATTTATTATAACAATATTAACCTTGTATTCCTGGTGAGAAAATAAAAATAAAACAGAAATAAAGAATGGAATACGCTCGGCTGGTTTATTGTAAAGCCTAGTACCTAGGTATCAGCTTTTTTAAAGAAATTCCGTTTCTTCGTTATTATGTTGTTAAAAGGTTCATACATCCTACATTGCGGCTGAAATTATGTTTGAAATCAGTGCACATTTAAGTGAACTCATCATTGCACACTGTCAAATTAGTGTTACTGGAACATAAGACATACATGAACATGCTTTTTAATCGCTATGAAGATTTTTTGTACACTTGAACACTTGGACAGAGAAAATTGGACAGCTGTCCTAGCCGAAACACTAAGTGCTCGGCCAGAGTCAACGCACGATGGCGCTCGCTTAAAACTGAAATGCATAGCATGCTTTTGCAATGTCCGTAGTTAATGCGCAGAGACTGAAAGTTCTCGCGTCTTGTCTTGAGCGGTTATGGATTTCAGTTTCAAACGCCGCGCCCGCCCCGTCGTCGCGTGTCGACTCTGGCCGATCACATAATGTAGCCATAGACATATTGATAATAGAAGACGTAAATGTATTTCCTAGAGAGGTAGAACTAAGTAGAGAGGTAGAACTTGAGATACGTACGTATGATTGTCATTGACAAATGATCACAATGGTCGGTTGTCATCAGATTATTACAATCAACCATAATACGATGTATTTTTTTAACCATGTCCGCTCTCAATGTGGAGCATATATCATCCTAATGGAGGTATCTCTACAGACGTTTTTCGTGTAACTCATGTGCTCAACCTTTTTTCCGAAGAGAGTAAGGACAGAAGGATAAGGCTAAAACAGGATTAGTGGTTAACCAATCACTGTCGCTACACCCCACTTATAGAATCGGATGGTTGGGAGAGATTTTTTAGGCATCGCGGATGTCCATGCCTTCGAGCAGAAATCCATATATCGATTGAAAAATAAATTTATGAAATTGGGACTCGTGTCTGTGAGATCCGTAGCCGAAGCTAACGACGTTGACCGCTGCACCAAGGATCCTCACACGTGTCTTCCCATGTTAATATTTATAAAGATAACATAAAATAAAGCTTTGCATACTTCTGGACATACAGTATCTAGAGCAGTGCGTTGACTTTATAGAGAACAGATTCTGAGTAGATTTTGGAAAATGAAAATGCTTTTTCTATTTTTTAGAAGAGAAAAATGAACATAATGAAAGAACCCTATTATTTGACAAAAACTGGCTATTCAATTTGGCACTTTTAGTTGATGTTAATAGCCATCCCAATGATCTAAACTTTGTAACATGAATAAATTATTTCATAGCTTAGAAAATAACATCATTTCATTTAAAATGAAATTCAAACTGTTCATGTCTCAGTTAGACAATGGGGATTTGAGTCAATTTCCACACTTAAAAGAAGGGAGTGAATGTGCTGGGGATAATAGCAATTTGACTAAATATATTGAAAAATTCGAGATATTTCAAAAGTGATCTGAAAGCAGTTTTCATGATTTTGCTAAAGAAGAAAATTGCATGCTCGCATTTATAAACCAATTTTCACTTAGTGCAAAACAAAACGCAATGCAAATAGATACTTTTTTTTTTTTATGTATAATTTGTTTGTTAATCAATATTTTCTTGTCTCAGTTCATGAACCATCAGTTTTATATACCTTCATTTTTTCCACTCAATTTTATATAAATACGCCTGTTATGTTTGTATTGTTATCAGTTGATAATGCTCGTGATGAGCGAAACCGGTCCTGATCATTATAAATATGTGGAAGTAGTACAAACAAATTAGTTTTATTTTTTAAAATATAATGTCTTTCCACCAAGAATTGACAGTGAACACCTTAAAAGTAAGCAAATAGATACCTATTAACATGCAAATGAAACTGATTGATTTAAAAACAAACAAACTATTAAAAAAGAAATTTGATGAGCGTTTTCCAGATCAAAATGCTTCTGACATAATTGATTTCTGGCGTTCATTATCTTGTGAACATTTTCCAGAGCTAAGAAAATTTGCAAAATGTTATATAGGTATATCGTTTTGGAATGACGTACACATGTGAACAAGCATTTTCATCCATGGAATTAATTAAAAGCAGAACATGGTCGCGAATAACTCGTTCAAGAGTTCTTTGCGACCTTCGACTAACTTCTGACTATTATTGGTAGATTGGTGCTCCATAAACGTGTGTCTTTTGAAATGATGTAAATTAATTGCGTGATTGAGTTATTCCTTTTCCTCCCCGAAGCGAAGCAGATCCTACCATTATCACTATTTTCCAACCCCAACCGTGAAGTAAGTAAGTAAAAAAAGTGCTTGAGTTGTATGGCGCATCTGAAGTCGTTTGTGAAAAAAATGGTGCACGGTATGAAAGAGGTAGGCCTCC
The DNA here is from genome assembly GCA_022494535.1 of Himalopsyche phryganea. NCBI lineage: Eukaryota > Metazoa > Arthropoda > Insecta > Trichoptera > Rhyacophilidae > Himalopsyche > Himalopsyche phryganea. Next base: position 2,445,287 of record JAGVSL010000044.1, on the reverse strand, counting down.
CTGCTTTAGAACATAGTTTTATAAATATTTTTTCTTATTTGAATCTCTGTTGATGTAAATCTAATAATATTTCCTCATTATTTTTTGTCTATTATTTTTGATTAATATAATAATACATTTTTATTGTTGACGCCATTCATTCATTCAAATGTTTTTTTTTCATGGAGAATTAAACTAAAATCTAATTTTTGTATATGAAATATAATTTACTATCTTAAATAAAATAGAAAAACGTAGTTTAAATGATAGATGAATTTTAACGGATCACTCCTTCTTAAACTATCATTGAAGCTCACATACTTGTATCTGATTATTGAAGTTTTCAACATTTATGTATATTTATTGTTAAAAAAGTGAATAGACGTTATCGTGTTACATAGATTTTATTTTAATAAAACCGTATACGATACAATAATTATGTCTGTGTCATTGTCATAAAAACAGGTCGAAAAAGAGTGTATAATTTGGATGTGTATTGTACCGTTGAAAAATCATGTCACAGTTAGTTTAACCTAAATAAAATATATCATAATTACCCAAAGTTACATAAACGGCGTTTTAGAAAAGAATGCAAGTATTTTAAGAAACATTTTGCAACATTATTCTGTGTAGCGTAAAGCTCTGCCAAATAACTTACTAAACGTTAAAATACAATGTAGACTTTTGCTGACGATGATTTATGTGAGTGAATATTAATAAAAACACTGTATGCGATATCAAATCTAGAGACTCTGAAATAGTTCAAATAACTACCCGTTAAGTATAAATAATTTAGTCTGTTAGTTTGTTTGCTCGAATATCTGTTCGGAAAAAAAAATATTAATTTAAAACCCCTCTCAATGTGGATTAACTAAACTTCCAAATTAGAGTTATGCACGAGATAAGGAGAATGGTTATAATTCAGTTACCGGTTTTACTCGACTAGTAAATGGCTTCCTATCCGAACTAAACCTGTCCGGTTAATTTCTTTAATGTTTTTTTTCAACCGTATCCACTCCTAATGTGGAGCATATGGAGTTCTAATGTAGCATCTCAAAAGAAATTGTTTTAAAAGAACTGGTTTTTATTCAGTCGCTCAACCTCTCTCTTATGCTATACTACGGTGCATATTAAACATATATATGCTTCATTATATCTTTAATTACATATTTAAAATAAGATCCCAACATTAGTTACCCCGTTTCGCCTCGAGGACCCCTAGATATACTTCCATTATTAAACCTGCATTAATTTGCTAACGATGAATATTAATGACTTCCTACAGCCATTAAATGAATTTATTACTTGCTAGTTCTACGTTCTCAGTATCAATCAATCGAATTGATATGTGATGAAATTATGCAATATACTTTACCAATTATCAGCATTCTTAAGTATATGTTTAGTTTTGATGTAAATATGTGTCGAAAGTATGAAGACACTCTTCAGTCACTCACCGTTGCCTCAAACATCTCGTCATCCGGTGGGTTAATAATAAACATTAATCTACCAGATTAAAAATCACCCGACAGATGTGTTAATCAATTGGAAATGGTTTAGCGTGCTTATGTAAATAAACAGATATCTAATAATTTTATTGATTGGTAAATTGGTATTACAATAGATTAAATTAAATTTGATGCTGCTATATATTAATCGAAGACTGATATGCTGAGACTGTATGGTTTTTCCATGACCTAATTTAATGATAATTCAATAATGTGAAAATGTTAATCTTATTGTAACTATGAATTTCCTCCTATAAACCTATACGCATCTCTTAACTTTTTTCAATCAGTTTAAGCTAAAAATGCTGAGGAATATGGTTGTTTTTCAAAATAATGTGGACTAATTTAAGATATCGACCGAGAGAGAGCTATTTAGATGGAACTTCTATATTAAATCTTATTCACTTCCATAACGACTCGGGTTTCGTCTTTCCGCATCTTCATGTTTTCAAGTGCATGGGTGAACTGACAGTAAATAGTTTAAGTTAAAAATAATTAAGAAGCTTAGGTAATATTATTATTTGCACTAAGTCTAGGAACTATATTTATTCATCAGTTAGTGACAAAACGTATGGAAGTGTAAACAATTTGAATGATTCAAAAAAATGTGAAATACGTTAAACAATAATATATTACTTTTATGGTGTTAACTGTCAATTCTTGGTGGAAAGACATTAAATTAAAAAAAATGAAACACAATTCATTTGTACTACTTTCACATGTTTATAATGATCAGGGCCCGTTTCGTTCATCACGAGCATTATCAACTGATAAAAATAAAACGTAACAGGCCTATTTATGTAAAATTGATTGTAAAAATGAAGGTATATAAAACTGATGGTTCATGAACTAAGACAAGAAATTACTGATTAGCAAACAAATTATACATAAATCAAATAAAATAGTCTACAACTAAAATGATATGGATTTCTTACAAATCAATAAATGCTAATCTGAAATTACAAATAAAGCTACATTAAAAGTCCATTAACTGAGCAAAATTTTTTAATGACATTACTGATGCATTAAGCAAATAGTGGATTGGGAAAATTATAAAAAAAAATTAGTGAACCATTTAAAAACAATAAGCATTTGAAAAAAAAATATTAAGTTTCATATTTTTTTTATTTCTGAAGTAAAGAAAAAAAAACTGCGTTGCTGATGACGCCAATGCGCCATGCATATATACCAGCGGTTTCCAACCTTAATGCTACAACTTCTCTCCTAAAAACAATTTTTTTACCGGGCCTCGATACCTTTTATTTTTTGATCAATATAATTAATTGACACGTTTTAAATGATAAAAACTTTATTAAAAACAAAAAAACTGCTAATAAACACTATAATTAACAGAATAATAACAAGATTTTGCTATTACGTACATGCAGTGGATTAGCTAGGGGTTTTTCCGTATCCTCACCATTTTTCTTCGAAAAATGATTTAATATTTAGTTACTATTTATATTAAATCATAAATCAAATTGCGCAGCAGGCGCAAATTTTTTATAAATAAATATAATTTATTGAAAATATGTACTATATTTTTACAATTGGTCATTTACAAATGTTGTATTTAGTATTAATATTGTAGTCCCGTATGCTTGTTCTTAAAATATGTCAAGAAGTCTAGTCTTTAAAATAATTTTCATATTTAATATTTATATAAAAATACAAAATTATTGATGTACCTACAGTCCTCTAATATATTGTACATTAAAATTGTAAATTAATTTAGTATGAGATATTCAGTAGATTATTCTAACACAACATTAGCTATTCGTAAAAACAAACAAAAAACTTATTTCAAAATTATTTCTCTTTGCTTTCCTCTTCGCAATTTTATCAAAATCTATAGTATCCGTTAGATGTTGTTCTATTGAAAGTATTGCAAGATTTTTTAATCGCAAATTGCTCATTATCGATATTAAAAAATAATTCTGTTCAATTTTGTCTTTCTGCCTTGACATTTAGGCTTCATGGTTATCCTTAGATTATGTTCATTTTCTGTTCATTTTCAAAAATGCATATTTTGTCAATGAGTAAAATAAAGATTCATTCACTGAATTTTTACTGTTATGTTACGGTTTGAATATTTATTAAATTGTAGATATTATAGTACCAAAACTATTTTTTAATTACAAACTTTTGACACCTCCCCGGTTGGAAACCACTGATTTATACAGCACATATAACAAAAATAGTGATAACAATAAAAACATTTTTAAAAATTTAGAAAAAAGAACAAGAAATATTATTTACATACAAATACATGGTGCAAGGGCTGCAAGAGCGCCTCCAGGCCGTGCTTGAGAAACTCTGGGTGTATACCGTCCACTGGGTGTGGGAGCAGGAGCTCTGTCCGAGGGACTGGGTCAACGACCATGGGACTGGACTATCCATCGGATGTATTCGGCGGAGCTACAGGACGCTGGTATGACCTGTGAGGAAGCGAGGAGACTGTCGGGGGATAAAGAAGCTTGAAGGAACCGCGTGATGACCATATGCTCTGAATAGGGAGCGGATATGGTTTAAAAAAATACATACAAAAAAAAATCTTAGAAGACCCAGGGTTCGTTGCTGAAAATGTCCACTTCTCTAGGCAATGCATTAATCAGCCGAACGGCCCTTGCAATTGGTGACTCATGAACGATGCGACGAACACGTGTTAAGATTAAAAATGGTTAAGTTATGGTTTCGGCCACGAAGATAAAAATTGGGAGCATATAAGCTAATAAATAGTCTTGAGAATTATAGGATTATAAACTCGTCCCTGATGGAGAATAAAATCTATATAAAACGATCTTCGAGCTTCCCGAGAGTAAAGCGATATCGTCCCTAAAAGAAATTTGTTTGGCTAGTACTCTTTTGAGGAATTATTAAAGGGAAAATATGTATTTTTTTTTGAAACAAGCATGTCGAATAAACAACGATATAATATTTTTAAGTCAGTTTGGGAACTAAATTAATTTATTCCCAATCATGACGGGTAAATAAATCCTTATTTGAAATGTTAAAAATTTTTCCTTCATCTTTAACTACCGTTCTATTATAAGAAGAATTAAACGTAACTTAATACGCTTAAATATTTATAATTAATTGATCACTGGTGATGGCATGCTCCCGAAATTGCTGTTGACAGTATTATATCTGTATAGCTAAACACATTTTTTTAAACGTAGTTCAACCAAATGAATTTTAATGCAATTAAAATATTTTAGTACTGTACCTTTCAATTTAAATCTTTACGCACTATATGCGTCCAAACTGGCTATCGATATAAAAGATGGACTCGAAAGTGAATATTTATTACTCTCAAAATACTCTTTGACTTTATGGAAAGATATATATATTGTAGGTAGTTATATAGTATACATTTAATGGCAATAATCGCTCACCTTGATCGTAGTTAGGGCTGAGACACTCGGTTATTTTTCAGTATCAATCGGTTTTATAAGGACAAAGTAAATATTTTTTTTTTTTTCCATTTCCATGTCCAAAAAAAAAAAAAAAATATTTATTACGAGTAAATTTATAAATTGTGCGTTTAGTCAATAAAAATATTGTTCGAATTAATATTAGGCATCACAAGGAAATTCATATATCTTGACTGATATATTATATATAGTATGTAATTCATTTTATGTACTTGTCAATTCTCAACCGATGGTACGCGGAACAGTGTCAGTTCACCATAATTTTCTGCCGGTATAGTCAGACTGTCATATTTTTTAGCGGTCTTAAAAATACTTGCATATAGCATATGCATAGAATTATATCAGATCTATACTTACGGACTTGCATTAAATTGTCTTGACTGATTGAATTGGCGTTAGGTTATTGGCTCAAGAATTTTATACAAGTAAGTTTGAATTAAATCTATAAGGTTGTTTTCATTTCATATTTTTTTTCATACAGGAAAATAGTGTATAAACAAAGAAAATGCATCACAATTGATTCACCAACTCGCTTTCGTCACATATTCGTGGCCGTAGGTAAACAAGGTTTCATCTGTCATTTTTTGAATTACATTAAAAATTCTATTCGAATTAAAAATACGGTTCTATCTGCATTTAAAAAACCTTAAAAACAATTGTCCGTCAATCACATACAAATGTTACAGTGCATCAAGGTTCAATCTGAATATATAATTAGAAATAAGGGAAATAGCGTGTAGGAAATCACAGTCTCAAAAGTGGTCGTCTCTTTCATTCACGTATGTAAAAGCATAAGTATATTTCATTTTCTGATATCTAAAATTGCTTCTCCTGAACTTTTTTAGTTTTTGCAGATATAACCTTGTTTACTAAAGGCGAAGAATATGTCTGTATTATTCTTTTTAGCTGTGATGCTTAAAATTTGAACCACGATACATCATTGGAAACATAGTTACTATTACAATAAAGGTATTGGATTATTTAAAATACTTACTCACACTCAACACTGACTTTTAATAAAAGTCCAATTATAATTATTAAATTATTAAATAATTTAAAAACCGTTTGACTGAATTATTTTATCCTATGTTTTCCAAAATAGCATTGTCACCATTGTACTCATATTCGTCATTTCAGCATGTTCTGCGAAGAATAGATTAATTTATGAATTTTGTTATTCTTTTTAATCTAAAAGATCAGCGTATCTTAGCATCTTTTGTTCGTGGCCCAAATTAGGGTGATAGTTTTAGTTTCGCGAATCAAGATAGTATGAATAAAAGAGTAAGAGTACATAACACTTTTTGCTTGTTGAATAAAATATGCATAGTGTGTTATAATCTCAACAATACTGTTTTGTTACGAATATTTTGCGATCCACTAAATTTGTATGCCAATCGACCCAATTTCGGGTTGCGACCTATATGTTTATGGTAAGTACAATATTACACAGCCGCCTATTAATTACATCATTTATGGAAAAAAAAAAGTTATCAGCTTTCAGCTCACCTTGTACTTCTTACACCATGGGCTGAATCCCTGGTTAAAATATTCGTTATTATTAGGGAGCGTGCAATATAAAAAATACTGACTATAAATCATTAAGTTTTGTTGTTGTTTATACAATTTTTTAAAGATTTTACTAAGAGTGAAGAATTGGTGTACAAATTAATATTGTTGTAACAGTTGAAATTCTTCAGAAACGGTACTTTAGTTAAATAAAGAATCCAAAAAAGATTTTTGTATTCAAATAACCGTTATCAGGCTTATCGGCACAGGTTTCGAAAGCCCTGTCTGCAGTCGTTTGAATATTCCGTATTTCAAGTAAAAGAAATTTTGCTCCCAAAACGCGGCATATTGAGGCAAAAAGCAAATGCCGCGTAAATTGACGTTAAAGTGACGTGTAAATATGGGGTCGGCCCGCCCTCGGCAATTGCCCTCAGCGCCGAATCGGGGGCTTCAAACACCTCATTGCTAATTAGTTACCAACCAGTAAAATCTCACTATTTATTATACGTAGAAAGTTCGTAAGAACTGCATTATTATATTTGAAGCTATCAGCTTCCATGATTTATATATTTGTATAACTTATTAAATTAAGGGAATGTGATGTTTTTTAGTTTTAGGCCTTCGAATAATTCAATACATAGATTATTTAGATAACTTTATGTTTTATTACATTTTAAAAATAAAATACCTTTTTGGACACATTAAAATGATCTTTTGGAGATTATCAAGAACAATCTAATCGAATAATGGAATGTCGTTCATTACACATGATTATTTTTGGATAGACAAAACATAATCATATATTTAATTGTTTTCTATTTTTTGTATTGTATTTCTGTATTGTACGCTAACTTGTGTTTTTCAAAAAGATAACAACTATTACAATTAATAATTTCAGATGTTTTTAATTTAGTGATTATTCACATCTAGCATGTCACGTAATCGAATTTGCAATATTCTCAGGAAGGACTAATGAGACAATTATCTATTTTATTGTATTGAAATACAATATTATCGTATAAATAATGTAAAAATGTATTTTTAATGTTATGTATTCTTACAATATTATGTCATTTTGGTCATGGTCCAACCTGTTCAACCTATAACGTGGTCTCCGTAACGCATGCATATGACCCGTTGAACCTTTTTTCCATGTCCGCTCCTAATGTGGAGGATATAGACTCCTAATAGAGGTATCTCTACATAAGTTTTCTGAGAGAACTGCTTGTTACTCAGCTGCTTAACATCACTTTTTCGAAGACAGTAGGGATAGAAAAATAGAGACAGGACTAGTGGTTAACTAATCGTTCTCCCTACGCCTCATTTTTTTAATCAAATTATGAAACTTGCCGTACCGGAATTTGAGCCCGAGACATCCGTAAAAGGGATTATAACTATTCGTCATTATCAACTATGAGGATATCAAATAGTAAAACTGAAACAATTCGAATATATTCGAATATTTTTTGAAGTATGAAAATAATACTAAAAATTCGATTTGAATAATTAATAACGTAAAGTTATATACTAATACTAAAATAATAATTTAATGAAACATTCAAATATGTAAGAAAACGAGCACATTTATGGTAAAAATCACATTTATTCAAATTTTAAATCACTGATATATTTGAATTGTTGAGATTTTGTACATTTCCGTGTATTTTATCACTAACGACCCGGGTTACGCCTTTCGACATCTTCAGGCGTTCGAGCACATGAATGATCTTAGTTTGAGTCCATTCGTATGCTCGAATGCCTGAAGATGCCGAAAGACGAAACCTGGGTCGTTAGTGACAAAATACATAGAAATGTGCAAAATCTCAACAATTCAAATTTGATATTGAAATCCCATCACTGTAATTACTATAAATTCAGTGATTTTAAAGTCTTGGCAACGTTTATTTATGCTTTCATATATTCTGTATATAATTGAGATGGGAAAAAATATACACCATTTGGTTTACATTTTAGTAATACAAATTGAAAAGATGGCTAATCCAATTCCAAGAAAAGTTTTTAAATTGTGTTTTATCATTCCAAGCCGACAGCTTATAAATTCAACAATAAAAAAAATTAGGTTGAACATTAATTCTTCCTTTACCACCAGGGACTACTCAATACCTTTACTTAGCTAAAAAATATTCATATGGCATTAGTATTATCATGGTATTATAACAGCACCTTTTTCCATATAGTGGGCCAATCTTAGAACGATGGGCAAACTTACGCAAATTGATGGTATTCGAATAGTTGCCCAAACCTAAGTCAACGACGTTGACCACTGCACCATGGACCCGTTGGACCTTTTATAAAACACTAAATAGAGATTGGAAATAAAAAAGTTCGTGATTATCATGTTGTGAGAGTTACTTGCTTACTTTCCCAACGTTCGTAAATCTGGGGAGTCATTAAAGCTCATTTTTTAGGCCAATATTTTAATTTTACTCAAAAATATCAAAATAAAAATCGTTGAAAATAGTTGAGATTTTGACTATTTCACCAGTGAAATAAATATTTCATAATGATCTTCGGTAAAGTTTCAAATGTTATCTTATTAACTTTCCTCTCTGGATAGTGATTGCTGTGTTTTGTACCTTATGCCCTAGTTTTTGATGATGCTATACATATTGACTATCAAAATTTCTTCAGTCAGCTATTGACTGAAGACTTGTCTATAATCCCTTCAAAAAGATTAAAATCATTATCTTACACATACCTAATGCTTTGATTTTCCGAAGCTTTAATTTGATTAAAAGTGCTGCAATTACAAAATAACCCATTGGACCCTGAACTATTTTTAAAATAATGTTTTCTTTCTGAATTATCCAGTAAACCCCTGTTAAATAAAAAACATCTGTTATAAATAAAGTAAAAGAAATAAGCAACTTTTAAAATATATTTGCACATAATACAGTTCAGTAAAGTTGACGCTGTTAGGACTCAGTGGGTTGATCATATTTTTTTAAAATAATAATACATGAAAAAATGTGCCGAAACGTTGCTAACCGGTTTTCTTTGTTTATCCGCGAAATTTTCTCAAAAATCTTTAAGTAGCGTGCAGGAATATAATAACATTCACTCATTTCGAAGGGATAAAGTCAAAACGTCTCAATTTTAATTATTTTTGAGTTGAAGTTGATTTCGGATCTGGTCAGTCACAATCATGGGCACGACTCGGGAGTTTGGCCGCCCGCTTAAGCCCCGGCCGCGTCTGACGTTTTGCATAAGAAGGAATGCTTTCGCTCCATATTGCGGTCTGTCATTATACACCTAGCCTAACGCGAATCGTTTATCACCGAAATACTTATTATTAATTCTTATATTTATTTAACATTTAAGGTCTACAAATTGGAGAATTTGCAATTAACGAAAAGGAACCGATCGTAATATTTAATTGTAAATGGAATGTGCATTGTTGGGCCCTGTACAATAAACAAGTTTGTAAAATACATTTTTTTTTATTTTGTATAGGTTAATATTACATAAATTAATTCAGACGACTTGTAGTGCACTCTTCTCTAAAATCAAAATAATATTTTTAAAACAAATAAGGCAGCAGCTATGTGATCACCATCATCATCAGGAAGAGCATCCCGTTTTTTGGCATTCTATATCACATGAGGATTCCATAGAGTTTCTGTGATAATAAAATTACACAACGAACGGCCCTTTTCTGTGGAAAGAGGATAATTTCACGAATATGACGAAGAATAGCAGAGTGTTACCAACTGAAAAATATGGAATTAATGTGGTTGAATAAATATTGGTAAATAAAGTAAACTTTTTTGATATTAAATTAAATATTGTAGTAAAATCTATTTTCGAGGTTCGATTAGGAATCAAAAATGATCATGTCTACTGCAAAAAATCAGAAACCACACGCAGCATGCAAGAACACTGTCATAATTTCGTTAAAAATAGCCATGATCGTACAGATGTTACTGTTTATTCAGATTTATTTAGAATTTACATTTTACGGATGTGACTCTGTCTGAACTGCATCTACAAATAAATGTTAAGTTTTTATTTTATTTTTTATAAATGAGCATTTAACTGAAGAATTTAAAATCAATCTAATACTGTGTGTTATTATTTTACTACGCAGTCACTCTAGTTTACTTCGTCCCACGTTGGTGAAATTCACAACAAGTAATAACGTACTTAGCACAACGTGCAAAATGAACATTATAATTTCATTTATAGCACATATGAACATGTCATATCTTTGTTAAATTTTAATCAAGAATTGAAATTTAATACCGCTCACTATATGCAATGACTTGGATATATGCATTGACTCAAATAAATAATTTTAAGATTTATTTAATGTTTATGCAGTCGTCAGAGTTCACTTTGACCTAGGGTACAAAAATGATGATCGCACGTAGGTGTTAAGATGATTTTCTTTAAAGTATAATTTAGACCGGTAGATGAATTGAGGCGAATAGTAGATAAATAAAATGTGTAAAACAACTCTTTTATGAGGTCGGATCCCTTGGAGTGTAAGTTCAATGGTAAACCTATTGCCGGTAAGTAGCACCTCACATAGTGAGAAATATCCGTATGGGAACCTTTTTATTTATCTGAAGATTTCGATTTTCTTCATTTTTGTTTGTGTTAGAAATACTATTCAAGAGTTGTTTGTTGGGATTAGAAACAATATTTGAACAAAATGACCGTAACGTAATGGTAGGAAAAAATCTAAAATTATCTTGTATTCGATTCAACGCTCATTAAATTTGTTTTATATATTACACACAACATAAAATTTTTTAACGTAAAAATTGATAAAGTATTTATTTCAGAAGAATTACATATATATATAATGTACAATTGATAACTAATTCGGTATCACACCATCGTCAGAACAATAATTACCAACTAAAATATTATATAATTTTTCTGAAACTAAATAATTTTCCATTTTTAATCATGTTTTAATCGAGTTCTACCAATTCTTCTATAAATTCAGATTTTAATCTTTTTAATAACTTATTCTCCTTTACTAATCGTTAAATACTTGAAATGCTTTATATGGAGTCTTCATATTCTGTAAATTGTGAGTAGCAAAGAAAACTCTTCAAAATAATGCTTCGTAGACCGGTTTTTACCGAAAAAGAGCATTCTTTAATCAATGAATACATATAAATAAATAAAATAAGAATAAAAATTAATGCACGAACTTCTCTTTTGCGGATTTAAGCTCTTGACCGTTAACCGATTAGGACTAACGCCCAAGAGCATTGACTACTCGACTGGTAGACCGACAGAAGCTATGGAAAAGAAAGAGAGACCACAAGTTTCAGAAATTGGACAACATATGCTATTTTTTTTTGTTTCGTAAACAGTATAATTTGAAAGTTTATAGCGATTCTCAAACTGAAGAAACAAAGGCTCCTGATAAATATGATGATATTTTTATTTTAAGATGAAGTCGAGACGTATGTTTAAAAATGCATTATAAGAACTGAAGCCGTGTAGAGAATTTGATAAATATGAGTTTGAAGACGTTGCATTGAAATATTCTAAGGTGATTTTCTCTTAGGAACTGAAATAAAATTATTTGAAAATAATATAGTTACACACGTGGGCGATAAGTTGACTGTCTAGCCATATTATAATTTCAACGGCCGTGTCCATTGCCACCGCTTCAATTGCAAGGGCTTCTAACCGGTTTTTTTTATATTCCCGACAGAAAGTACAAAAGATATATGGTCGTTCCCATTGCAAAATATGCGTTTTCGACTTTTTGTATTATTTATATTGCAAAAATCGCCGTACATGAAAACAACATAACTGATAAAAATTATTTTATATTTAATTTTGATTAGGTTTTTTATGTACTTATTTAAGTCGATAAAGTTATTTTTAAAACTGTTTTTATGCTCCCCTGGAAAATTTAAATTATGCAGATATACAACTTTACAATGGAAATTACGATATTTAACTTACTCAAAAAATAGTCGAACGATTTGATTTTATAAGAACACTTATTTAGATACTTGCACCCATAAGAATAAAATACCTACTTATTATTTGTATAGCTTTAACATGCATAGTAAAAATGATTGATGCGTCAACCTTTTACTTGGTTATGGGCCTTCTATTGTAAAATATCTTATTTGGTTATGTGTCTTTTATAATACTAAAAAAATTAAATAATTTTATTCCAAAATGCAAATCATAAATCAAAGAACTGTTCTATCATAGTAAGTAAAACACAGTAATTACATGTTCAACGATTCGTCAGAATCAGATCTCCTATTTCAATTTACCTTTTAGTATAGTAATATTTATATCTGGATAGCGATTTTTCGGGATAATTTACAAAGGTGTTGTGTTTATAATTATTGTAAATATAAATATAATAAATTGTGTTTTAACAAAAAGAACTGTGCTTTTACTTGCAAAAATAATGAATCTGTGTTTTTACTTACAAAGTCAAGTTAGTTTTCAATAATTACCAAAACATTTTGACCTTTTTTTAGTACAAAATATAAATTTTAGAGTGGTTTTTCTTGAATAAAATATTTCAAATTCTCCACAGTATCATACTCCCCATACTTACTTTAATTTCAGCATTTTCTGTAATTACTGTGTTTTTACTTAGCAGGGTAGTATTTTGATAATTAATTAGTCTTATTAAACTTACTTATTATTAGAGTTAAAAAAACGATATTACAGGATACAAGAACAAACAAAACAGTTCATCTTGAACCGTTTTTGCTAATATATTACAATACGTGTTGTAGAGCAGGAGCCGGTTTTTAATACTCGTATTTCAAGGCCTTCAAATACACGAATGCTGAGAAATTTATCCATATCGTAATATAAAGTTGTGATAGTACTAATAACGTTAAATAATTACTAACTATTACAACGAACTAGTTTAGTGTAATTATTTCAAGATTTTGTTGCCCTTGGCAATGTATTACAGATCGCAGCACGATTGCCTCTGTTGTGATATTTGCAATCCAAATAAAAAAAATTGTCGCACTTTCGACGTGCACCCGCACCTACCGCAACCGTAATACGCCGGAAGGTGCCGTAACGTTTACCTCAACAGCTACATAGGAAACATTATATATTTATAACGTCAAGACCTGAAGATGAGACGTCTAATCTGATATAATATGATGATTTGTGAAGATGGTTTGGGGTTTTAAAAATATCCAAAATCGTGCTTTTTCATTTTTGAATGATCCGATGTCTTAGGATTATTTACCCATTAGCACACTACATTTTTTGGAGATTTCATAATTGATTTTTTTTGTTATTAGTTTTTGGTGTACACGTTTAACTGAGATATTTTTTTACCGTTGGTCCTTGGTGGAATAAAATAATAAGATACATATAATAAAATAAATTATAAATTACATATTTTACTTAGGTGAACATCAGCGCAGATATGTTTAATGCCGATTTCACTTTGTATATAATATTTATCAAAAATGTATTTTTAACCAAACTAAATTAATACAATTTTTAACGAAGCAAACATATTTATCGTTGAAGTTGAAAATGCTCACTCATTGACCAGTTAAAACAATGTTGAATGAATACATAAATTGTGTTGAATTTTTAAAATAATAAAATGCATATACCGGTACAATATCAACGTTTGGCAACCCTAATCTTACCACGTCGCTGTGGGAAAATTATGACGCAAAGCAAACCGAAACGATGAGACGCGGAGCAGTGTCGCTAGTAGTTGTACTTTTAAAACCTACCGGTGAGCGGGGAGCTTTTAAGATAGCTTCCAACAGTCCCAGCTAGCAAGTGAACAATAAATTAACCAGACACGCGAGACTAAATCGCCACATACAAATTCTATCATTCTCACTGAAATATAAATGATCCCTTTTACCGCGCACAATATCACGACGCCTGATTTTTTAAACTACAAGGTAAAGGAGACGTGTGACTGACATTCTTTATTGAAATGATACTTTATGTAAAAAGGAGGGTTGCAGATTACGAGTTGATATCGACTCCTTTCTAAAAGCATTTCTTCAGGTTTTAATTCTTGAGAGTATAAGAGTTTATATGAAATGTTACAGTTTTAACGGGATAGGATGTTTTTATAGTTTCATACATTATAAGTAAGAGGTGTCTATTGGCTGAACTTTTATAATAAATATTTTCAGCATACTAATCGTTGGTATAATATTAAGGATGGTAACATAGACGTCAACCAAAGGTTGGGATAATACGGGACGATCGGAAATCCCTATCAAATTTGAATAAATTATGGATGGAATATCCTCAGGTATAATTCTTTATGATGATGTATCGTTTTATGACTCGGAAAAAACATTAATATTTATCGTTTGTGCATCACTGCCATAAACCAAATTTAGATTATCCGTACTATAAAGCACGCGCAGTGTGAAAAGTGAAATATTTCAACACCAATATTGTTTTGTACGAGAATAATACAATAGTAAATTATGGGTGCTATTTTTTTATTCTCAAATGTTTTGATGGAGATATCCATGTTTGATCCGCACCTTGCATTGTAAGCATGTGAAAAATCAACAAAAACTTTGAAACACATAAAAGACGGATAAACAGTATAAACTTTTGGTGTTTGAAAGTTTCATAAAAATATGGTGATTTTTATGTTGATGGTGGGATAGTAAAAAACTTTCCTAATAGAAACATATAAAGAACTGTAAAAGAAAGTGTGTAATATGTATATATTTTAATGCTTTTAGAAATGTATTTACGGAAATTTATTTTCAATAAAAATATTTAGCCATTTTTAGTGCTTAGAATATAGAATAGCCAACTGGAATAAAAAATATCTTTTCTTTTGCATTGAAAATAAGGCCGCGATTAAGCGCAAATGGTTCCGGAATCGACCTGTTGGCCGTCACTTCTATAATATTTAAATAATTCAGTAGATTTATTTTGCTACACTTATGAACAGGTGTGTGGTAAATATTTCGCCGTTTCTTTGTTGTGCGAATATTTAATATTATATTATTAGATTAGTTTCATCTCCAAGTGATGATGATAACGACTATAATAAGGAGTAAGTCATTTTTATAGCTTTTTAACATTTTTTTTTAAATGCTGTTTTTAATGAATATCATAAATACTATTTTTAAGTATAAATAATAATGACATAAACATTCAAATTCTGTCTCGCATGAATTTATGTAAAATGCAATCAATAAGTAAAGAAAACGTAATATAAATAAATTTGTCATTAGCTACGATTGTAACCGGTTTTAAATGGCTTCCCGTACATTAGTAATCAAGATTCTTTATTTTTTCAATTTCATTAAAAAGGAAACGAATGAAGATTATGTATGAATGAACAAATTGTGTCTACGTAATGAAAGTATTTTTACAAAGCCAAACAGGTAGTTATTTAAAGTTTAAGCATAAATTCCATAGTATTATTCTCAGATATATTATTATAATGGACTATTACATTCTTGTCAAGAAACTGTCAAAAATGTCAAAAATGAGTAGCATAACAATTAAGATTTTATTTTATTTATATCTTAACATTAGAAAGATTGATTTGAGTGAAAAGAAACTATGCTTTTTTTAAATAATACACAATTTGTTTGTACTACTTCCTGTCCGGTCGTGATCTTTATAAACATGTGGAAATAGTACAAACAAATTGTGTTTTATTTTTAAAATAAAACAATGATTTTCCATCAAGAATTGTACAGTAAACACCTTAAAAGAGATACAATGCTCTAACTTATTTATCAATTGAAGAAGGTTTCTTGAATTAAAATAAAAGAAATCCCTACAAAAACAAGTAAGTATTTTAATAGTACTGATATTGATTATGATTAAGCAAAAAAGAATAATGTTTTACGTAATAAATAAAACATTTACGATAGAGATAGTCTCAACATACTTATCAAAGAAACAAAATAAGTATGTACCACATATAGTAATACAGCTAGTGAAATAACAATGCTGGCAATTTAAATTTCATATTGAAATATTTATTTGCCATTGTTGATTTTCTAACTAGGCATTCAGTAAAATTTCATGTATTAAAATTATTCATTTAAAATAATTCATATTAGCACACGCAATTTTCCGAACGAAATCTTACTCTCAAAGTTATAATCGGCGTTTTGGCTTCTCAATAAACTCTTTATGATCGAAAATGATTTTTCCCTAAATACGTTAATATTATTCAGATGGTAATGCTCATTTTCATATCAATCTATATGGTACATACCAGCCAGGATAAATATTTGTACACATCACGTGGTATT
This sequence comes from Himalopsyche phryganea, assembly GCA_022494535.1. NCBI lineage: Eukaryota > Metazoa > Arthropoda > Insecta > Trichoptera > Rhyacophilidae > Himalopsyche > Himalopsyche phryganea. The sequence continues at coordinate 2,428,601 of JAGVSL010000044.1, read as the reverse complement.
ATTATTATTTAAATATAATACTACAACCTCTATGCTTGCCCTTTTAGTGACAATATAAGGACACTGGTTTTTGAATACTCCAAACATCACAAATGATTTTAATTAGCATATATTATTATCATATGAAATTCGTTTGTGGTTTTTGAGAGTGTAAGAATCAGAATAACAACAAAAAAACTTTTAAAAAATGTAAAGGAAGCTTTCAGTATTCACGCTAAGCTATAATTTATTCATTATAAGGGATTGCGGCTTTTTTGAGATTCAACAAAAAAACACACTATTTATAAATATATTTTTTCCACCAAGAATTGACAGATAACACCATTCAAGTGAAAATATTTTTATCAAATTTGACTATTCATGGTTGTTTTATTAATTCAAGTTAATATTCAGCACTCGAAAATATTAACACATCACTCCGGTTCATGATACGAAAAATAAAAAAGGCTTTCGGAAATATTTTCTCTGGGCGCATTGAGCACATAATATTTAAGATAAATTTTGTATTAAATGTACCAATTTACTTTGCCTTGTGAACACTTTGGCTTATCTGAATAAATAGAGCTCGTAAAATGTATGGAAAAATATTATCCGTCTGGATTGATAAAATTCCAGCAAGCTACATGTTTGCAACTCGTGGTAAGGGTATTTCTATAAGAAAATTGAATACTCACAAAAGACTGACTATTTTTATCGATTTTCCTTGCAAATTAAATTTCACCTAGTCAGCAGAATAGGGTCATTTTTGCTTAAATTTATGTTATTGCTTATCACGTTTGTGTAAAAATCACAGCATTCTTTTGGTATGTCACGTATATTTTCAAAATATAAAGCGAAAATCGATAGCTATTTCACGTTTAGTATCAAAGATATTTGACGTTTATGTCAATTGATTTTTGTCCAGACACACTTTCGTAGAAAAGGTTTTTGTTTGAAAACTTTGTATTGATATGTGATAATTTCGTGTTTACATCTGACGAAGCGAATGTCAGTGGCGAGGAGTGCTTATAGGAGAGAATAATAGAAAATAGTATTGACAGGCATGAACAGGACTTGAAATTAAAATTTGAACAACTGGGCGTAAGTCAAAAGAGTTAGATTGAATTGAATTTATTTTTCGACAAAACTCTCAATATTTAAATAGTAAGTACTGGTTGCAAGTTACTCGCTCAAGAAGGGTAAGGCTATTATTATAACCGTTTAAACTAGTTACGAGTGCTACGATGATGGCCAGATGCGGAAATAGCCATCAACTATCTATATATATAAAAATGAATGTCTGTTTGTTGGTTTGTCCGGATCTTATAGGTTCTTAAACTACTCAACCGATCGCGACGAAACTTTCAGGAATGACTTATTGTGATCATGCCGGGAAATATTATATAAAATAAATGTTTGTTTGTCCTTTACGCGCTCCTTTACCATTCATACGATTTTGATGAAACTTCGGTGAGTTGTTGTGCACACCAGCCGTGAAGGGTTCTGAAGAAAAAAAATTGAAAATCTAAAATTGAAAAAAATAATCAAATACGTACATACAGCGAAATCTAGAAAAAACCTTCTGATTTATTCGTGTACGCACCAGACGAAAAACAAAAATATTGTGTTATAACAAGTGTGATATTGAAACTCGGGTTCGGGTCAGGCCAGACCTGAAGATGATGGGCTCGAACCGGGTAAGTCTATGAAATTTCGGCCTGTGCAGACCTCTAATCCAAAAGCAGTTCAATAAACACAATTAAAAGACAAACTCTTTCTTTCTTTGAGTGGCATTGCAACGCATTCCGGGTACTCACTAGTATCTTATAATTATTATGGAATTAATTTACTTGTATATTTTACCTCCCTTAATTGGCAGGGCGTTAAATAAACACAATCTTTGTTCTTAGACACTTTTCAGAAAGTTTTGTACAGGAGCTTATTTTTGTTTAAAAACTATGTGAATCCGTTTTGTATTTTTGGATTTTGCCTCAAAATTTTCAAGATGTACCCAGATGAAATACGCTAATGTATTATTTTCCCCTTTGATAAATATTTTTGATACAAAAACACTGCTTTTTTTATGTTCTCAGATTATATTTTATTAGCAATAATATTATATATTTTTTAAAATCTCCAGACAGATTCTTTGCCAATTTTTTGACATTTATTGGCTTACTTACAAGTTCAATTGTAGACAAGAATTCATGAATATTTACTTGAGGAACACTGCTTCTGACTGTGACTCATAGAGCCAACAAAAAATAGGAAACGATTTTTGTTTTTACTTATGAAATCCTTTTGCCTATAGATATAATACAATCAATTTTGTCTAAAAATAGTTTTGGTTTGTTTTTTCCGTATATCTATATGAAACGCGAATATACTCATATAATTTATCATTGGATTTATTTGTTCACTTTCAGTATGACGAAAATAGTATGGAGGATAATTTTTTTACAACTTACTCGGGTTGAACTAATGAAAATGTTTTCTCACTTATTAACGCTATTTCTACATTTTGACCGTTTACTTTAGAGAACTGCGAGGTAGGTACATATTTCAAATAAATATGGACATTTTTTAGCTTCAGTATTGATTTGAGTAATGAGTCGAAGGTTTCAGGTACTTGGGGGTACACATCACTGAAGATGGCAATCCGTGTAAAGAGGTAACGATCCGATGAGAGATAGCTGGCGCGAACTTCAGCTCAATGCAGAAGTCTGGGACTCACGGTTGTACTTGGTCAGAACTAAGTGTCAACGCATGTATTCTGAAGGTGCTGCTTTACGGTTACGAGTCATGGGACCTCACTAAAGCACAGAGTAACCGTATATTGTGCTTCGAAAACAGATGCTTGTGGCGAATACTAGGAGTACAGTGGTTTGACTTTGTCAGGAACCCGGTGGTAATAGAGTAGACGGACCAGCCCTTATTACGTCCAAAATGATGGACCTGCCTTAACATGTGCTGTGGATGCATCAGGGAAGCCTGAATCCTGCGTGTGTCTTCTACCAACCGGATGGATTCCATCACCACTCTAAACCGCAGATGACCATCCATAGGATGTACGCGGCGGAGCTACGGAGCGCTGGGATGACCTGGGAGGAAGCAAGAAGACTGGCGGAAGATAGAGAATCTTGGAGGAACAATGGGATGGCTATACGAGCAATATGAGTAAGTAGCGGATATGGTTTTAATAAAATACCAGATGGCTGTGCCACCTGTCAACATTCACGCCAAGTCCACATAATATTCGTTTCGGGCTGATATAATATTTGTATTAAAAAATAATTATCACACGTCACACGTTGTAAATAATATTATTGTAAATGTAAGCACTGAAAACACCATTACTAAAAGTTATAGTATGGTAAATAAAACCAAAATATAATCAATCCAGTGCCAAATAAAAAAACTGACACAAATGTAAATACTGAGAAATATAATAAAATGTAGATGAGCTTGATAATCTGTTAATTATTTCGATAGTAATACACAATTGTTTTTACATGTCATTAGTCGTACATAATAACTATTATATTAATAACTATTCACTTTTAAGGTGTTAACTGTCAATTGTTGGTGGAGAGACATTATATTTTAAAAAATAAAACACAATTCATTTGTACTACTTCCACATATTTATAATGATCAGGACCGGTTTCGCTCATCACTAGCATATATAAATATGTGGAAGTATTACAAATGAATTGTGTTTTATTCTAAAAAAAAATAATAATAACTATGTTAACGATCATTACAAGAATTTGTTTTATTTTTGAAAAAATAACGCCTTCCTACCAAGAACAGTTGCAGTTAATACCGTAAATTATTCATTTAATATTTCTTGTAATATTTTTTCTACCATTGCACGTTTCTGTGGTGTCCATTATTTTATTTGCATTCGGACACTGGCCAAATTACCCAGGGACGCAATTTTCTGTCGACGCTTGCACTGACATATATATGACACATCTAGTGACAATTGTTTTATGGCACCGTCACCGACCTTGCAGTGATCTCTGCCGTATGATTTCGGATAATTTCTCTTAAATATAATATATAGAAGCAATTGCATCCGAAATGAATGTGCATGTATTCGAGATTAAAAAAACAATATAATAATTATATTAAAGACATGCTTTAATTTCCATGGATCCAATAATGGATTGGTGCAATGAGAGCGGACAGGTTAATCTAGAAAAAGCCAATTCCTCTTAAATTTTATTTTTCTGTTGCTATTTGTGAGAATCAAAATTATATCGAATATTGAGTACCTTGGGGAAGGTTGGCAAACGTCCACTTTTCGATACACATTCAACAATTCTCGACATGCAGGTAAAAGTTAAAATTGAACGTATTAATGACATATATATATATATATATATATATAATGATGCAGTTTTTGAATTTAGCAGTCTTGAAAGAAGTTTCGCAGCGATTCTGCGGTGATAATTCGTCTGCATTAAATGCCCCTTTAAATATTGAATAACCTATGAAAATTTTGTTGTGTTAGTTGCCTAGTTATCTTGTTCAACTTATTCTTGTCGTCGAGTAGTACTACATACACTTATTGCGAGAGCTTTGCTACTTTACAATTCCCAATATATATGGACATTTTTAGTAAACCTTAATACCATTTCTCATAAATATGTATATTTTGTATCGAAAATCTTATAATTCTCTAACATCGCTATATTTCATATTGCATTACAATAGCTTTGGACTATTCTGTTTACAGAGCATTTTCATCGTTTTTTTGATGTTGTAATATTAGATGCACAATTAAATCAATCTAGGTATATTTAATTAACTTGTGATAGCTCTATTAGAATTAGGCAAAAAACAGCAAAATATTAGGTTACATAAAAACAATTTTATGTATTTGATAACTATTTTAGTATTTCGAAATCGTCAGAACTATACTAAATTTCGACACAGAAAAATGACTTGATGCTATAATTGATTTGTTTGTGTTGTTTCAAAAAAGTAACAAACTATATGAGTCAAAATCTTTTATAACAATTGACATTGATCCAATATTTAATATTCATACCAATAAAATGAAACTATAGTTCCGTAAATATAAAGAGTAATATACAATGGTACTTTTATGTGTATGTATGTAGATTTATTGTGGAAGATTTACTTCGAAACGTGTTTCGTTGATGAATACAGTTAGATTGTCAACGCTTTGTTAATTGATATAGCGTCTAAACAAATTATTCCCAGAAATACTTTGCCGATGGCATTATAATCAATTTATGAACGCACTTATTTTACAAATTAATTGAAAAATATTTCTTCAAAAGCCCCATACACCTGTCATCGCGTAGTTTATACAGAATAATCACGGTCGGGATTGATTTTAAAATAAGTTTTTCCGAGAATTTTTTTGTACATAAAATAAAATCTTTTATTTTGTAGTATAAATAGTTTTTTTGTCATTGAACTCTTTCATGTTGGAAATTTATTGTTTTAACGTAGATACAATATAATTTAAGATCGACTGAGGATGCTTGATAGAATTTCAATATAAAATTTGAATTGTTGAGATGTTACATTTTCTTGCATTTCGTCGTAGATACAATAAAGTATTGTATATTTGAATCAATAAACTTTTTTCATAAATGGCTTGAACTTTCAAAATGATATGATGGTTTTTAATGGCTTCAACTCCTGATTAACGCAATCATTCGCTTAGTTAATTTTGTAGGATTTTACTGAAATACTTACTATCTCAATTACTTAATATTATATCAATATTTATTTTGACTTTATATCACCCTACTAATTTCACTGCGTTTTACTTTATCTATTCTATCGGTCCTGTAGTCTTGTAGTCAAACTTGTCTCTCCAACGTTGCCTCTTGTTAACTCTGATGCGGGGTCATAGGTTCGAAATCAGTAATGGATGTTTTCAGACATTGATTTTTAAATCAATTTTATATAATGCTTATTAACTAAATTTTATTGTCTCGTTATAATTTCAACCAACTTAATATAAAGTGTGTCAATAGATCATTACAACTTTATATGAAACACCATTGTTTTCTAACTGTTGTGTAAGTTGAAAATTTCGAATGGCTACGAAAAACAACTACTTACCATTAAACATATTGCAGAAAGTGGTTTTCATTATATTACTATTCTTTATAATCATAGCAATATGTTGGTTCTTCTGTAATAAATCGGCAGCCAAAAAGTACCTATAATAAATGTTATTTTCCTACCTATGTTAACCTGCTGAAACTATGTGAAACCTTTGGCTTCGGCTATTTTCATTTTAAGTGTGGGACTTTTTATCCGTTTCCTTTGACGGGAGAGAATATTTTTGAACAAAACCATTACAATTACTGCCCATAGATTATCACTGGTAAATTCTTACCAGCAATTCATCATAAAATGATTTGAAGCTTGAAGAGTTTACTTTAACTTACCCAGTCCTTAATGACTCTGGAGAATGAAACGATGGCGAAGAATAACCTCTTGTCAAAAGGTTGCGTGCACCATTTCTTTTGTGTATTTAATCTTCATGCGTTAAATTACGTTGGTTTATTGAAATAATTTATGAGGATTCATTACTTCGAGGCTGCACCTCCATGAGGGATCTGCTTCCTTCCATGACTGGTCTTCGTTGATTTTTATTCCTAGAAGCCACCTACAAGATTCTAGTACTTTCAAGACTAGCACGGTGTCAATTCACTTCTTTCCTGTTCTACGGATAATTGGCTTTCACTGCCGTAATTTTCTACTAGGGACTCCAACTATTCGTCATTACCTATCAACTATTCGGATATTGGATATTAAAACTGAAACTATTCGATCATATTCGACCTTATCAAAATTAACCATATACATTTAGGCCAGTCACTGACCGCTATTTACTCAAAATGACTAGCAGTCGATTGCGAACTTTCAATGGAGCTCGAGAATACGCGTCTTCTTTAACGATTTTTAATAAGTAAACTGAAAATTACAAATGGATAGTATATCGAAAGTCACCCCCAACAAGGTGAGAAAGTGTGTGATTCCAGCATCATCAGCAAAACGCGCCAATACCAAGGAAAATTGTATTCACTTAAATCATAACTTCAAAAGCGTTGGTTACACACAAGGTCAAATTCATTTTTTCAACGTAAAAGTACAAATTAGAAGAATAATATAAATTTGGTTAGGACAATTCAAATTATTGAAGAAAAGACATATTTATTTATAACTTAAAAGGTTCCGGTACCTAATGTAATGTTGCTATATTACGTATTACTAATGCAATTTTTATATTTATGTTATGATATTATTGCGATATTTTATATATCATAAGAGAAATATAAATAACATCATATAAAAATATAATATGACATATATACATAAATATATTACATTATATTCTTATATGATGATATTAATGTTTTACTATTTATTTTCCTAGTATGTACTATCTATGTTATGATTTTACTTAACTTTTTTTTATTTCATTAATTTTTTAAAAGCCAAGTAATTTACTAAATTTTTTGCTTATTTATTTTTTTATAAAACTTCTTTTGTACTACTTCCACATCTCTATAGTGATCAGTTCCGGTTTCGCTCATCTCGATCATTTTCAACTAGTCAATTGATAATACTCGATTTTTTCTCATTTTACGTCGCACACACCTCGAATGGTCTCGCGGCGCACTGGTGTGCCGCGGCAACTGGTTGCGGAGCACTGGTGTACACGAGGAAACAAAAAACTGGATTTTAAACACATTTATTCAAATTTTAAATCACTGATAATTATTTAATATTTTAGCATGAGATACCTACATCTTAAAATAATGTACGACTAAATCTTTTCCAAATTTTGTTAACTCTCAGATAGGGACAATATAAATACACATTCAAACACCGTTTCATTGTAATACAATATTTAAAATTTGCATCTGCGTCGGATTAATCCAGCGGTATTTCTTCAATTACTCAAATTACGGAATGTTTAAAGGGCTTGTTTTAGCCCCGATTCATTCGTAAAATTCTATGTATATGATTTCTTATAAGATACTGAAAGCGCCCGAGTTGGTAGAAGACAGAAAACCAATATTTATTGTTGTTCTTGAAATCTGTAGATATTGTGATATGATCATTCATCGATTTTGTAAAATAGTTCATTAAAAATTATTGCGAATATTATTCGAATAGTTGCCCAAATATCCGTATATCGAATAGTTAAAAAAGAGGATATTGGGAACAAAATATTAGGATATTGAATATTCAAATATTCGAGTTGGAATTCCAATTGTCTATCCATTACACAATGAATCGTTATTGCCATGGCATTTGGCTACTTATATGGAGACTGTTTTAACCAATTTACTCCTTTTTAAAAGTTTTTTACATTGAAAAAGTCATTATCTTATAATTTGTAATTTTTGTATGAAATAAATAAATTAAAACTAAAATGTTTGAGGTAAGCCTCACAGAATAATTTATACTTGTTGAGTAAGAAAGTGATATTCAAGTTTAGTGGTTATAATAAAGAAAATATAGGTGCGACAAGAATTGCAAAGGTAAACATATGAAATGTTTCAGTTTACTCGCCGCAGATGGTTATTATTAGATATTATTTACGTAAGTTGCCTTGCGTTTTATTATACTGTAATAAAAATAAACACTTATTACTGTTTCCGAGTGTCGGTATGGAATCGGTTGACTCAAGCTTCAGAACACAGAAAGCTTCCGAAGGAAGGCTGTCAAAATGTTTTTGGCGCGAAGGAAAAATACTCGGCTGCGCAAGGCGGTTGCGCGCCGGCCGTAATATCACCTTGCGCGCGCGCATATTGCCAGTCTGCCCCTGCGCGCCACGTAGTGCGCACGCACAACGGGGGCGAATAACGACCCTCTTATTTTTTTTTGCAAAGAATTCCAATATTTTATTATACGGTTCGGTGAAAATTCGAAATAATCGCTAAGAAAATTGAAATGTTTTGCATTTAAAAAATCGATTTTGTTTTCAATCGCTTAGAAAATCGAATGCTCGCTAAATATTCCGCGATTAAAAAATAACCCCGTGAAATTTCAAAGTGTTTGTTAAAGTAAAAACTGCAAAATATTTTATGTTATTGGCAATAAATAACATTGTGTTTAAAAAGAAAACTCAGCGACCGTTTCAGTTATTTGAAAACTTATTTACTTCCATAATCCAAGTCAAATAATGTTGTTAAGTGAGACTTTTCGTTTATAAAAAAACTTTCTGTTACTATAATATTGGTACGTATCATTTAATAGCGTGTAACCGTTTTCTAAAACATGTTCTTAATTTATCTACCTCATTAAAAAGTAAGTCTTCACTGCAACCAGATTTTTAACGCATATTCTACGGTATTTCTGATTTTTCACAATCTTCAGACAAAGTAAGTTTCAACACATCATTCAAGTTAGGTATATTTAACCTGTTATCAATAGACGGTTTTTCGTAATAAGTAATCTTATCTGAACATTTTTAGTAATAAGTAATTGAATCAAGCGAAATTAATTAATCGAAAATCTATAAACCACCAAAGCTTCTTTGCCATAGTTAGTTACATTATTAATAATCGAAGACACGAAAGGCAGAAGGTGTTATACATATTACATTTTATTAAAAAGTCTGTTTTTTGCGTGAACGAAGGTGTCATGTATCTTCCATAATATGGACGTACCTTTCAGAAATCTAAAAAATTCAATGGTCTATTGTTGGCTGTTCATTTATAGTAATGATCGCTCTGGTATTTTTTTTTACATAATAAATGATATTACAAGTTTTTAGCAAACTAGTTCTTAATTTTTTTTGAATTGTTGAAATTTTGTACATTTTCATGTATTTCTTCAACGACCGGAGATTCATCTTTCGACATCTTCAGGCATTCGAGCACACGAATGAACTTGAACTGACGATGTACAAAATTTCAACAATTCAAATTTGATATTGAAATTCTATCAAACAACCTCAGTCGATATCTTAAATTAGTTATTAGTTTGTAAATTTGTATGATCCTTAGTTACTACTGACACACGAGTTAAATTGTCTTCAGCTGAAAAAATATACTCTAAAAAAAAATTGATTTTGTAACATAACTCTACTGTTTCATCATACTTCGTCATGCCTTTGCATTCATATATTGTATAATTTTGGATAAGAACTAAACTCAATCGATTCAAGACGCTTGTTGGTGGATTATTAATTAACAAAGGGTTACGATAACAGAATATAATGGTCAAGTGTAATAACAATACTGCATTCAATAATAATTATAATAAACATTTTTTTAAACAAGAATATTTTAATTTTTAATTATGTTGGAAATTCATTTAATTTTAATTTAAAATACGAGAGGTAAATGCAATTCCAGTTATTGGTGTTAAAGGTGTTGACTGTGAATTATTTTTTGAAAATTAAACAATGTTTATAAATCTGTCTTCATTTTTTTGAAATATAATCATGACCGGTTTCAGTCATCTAATCGAGATTTTAAGCTAAGGAAAATTGTGCGAAATTTTTATAGTTAAAATTATAGTCGGAACTCTAATCACGCGAATACAGTTACCTTATAAGTAACTTATAATGTATAATAAGCTATACTTTTACCATCTTGGTTAATCTTTTGAATTTATTTAAATGAATATGATTATTCTAGTTATAAGAACTAGAGTAATCATATCAATAATCTAGTGAGTCTGTATTAAATGTCAATAGCGTTTCAAAATAAGCTTATCAACTTAATCAGATCGCAGTCGGGATACATAGTTTCGTGTTCTGTTGCATTTACCTGTTCTACGATGAACATTATCGGATTTATTTAGCTTAGAAAACAAATAAATTGATCCTCGTGCGTTGGAAATGTCAACAGCTCTAACCTAACTATTGATAGCGTGGCGATAACGATTTCCAGTTAGTAAAAAAACGATTGCATCGCTTGAATTAAGACTCGATGTTCTCGAGTGCATGGTTCCGGAAAATAATCGGTCGGCAAAATAATGCTAATAGGTATTTTTGAATTAAAAATTTCCAAAACTATTACGTTAATAATTTATGTAGTGTTTGTTGATTCCTTTTTGTTGTTGATTTGGTAGTTTAAAAATCACCTACAACACTAAATAAACACGAACACTATTTTTGTGCTAAAAAAATAAATGTATTTAATAAGCATGTCTTACTCATCTTTTATACGAAATTGACGATTTAAGGATACGCCAAAGAATAATAAATAGCATTTGATGGGCTCAGAGAAATTAAAATACACATATGTACTGACGTTTGGGTCTAATTGATTACAATTATATATTTCGTTTTCACTGTTAGTTATTGATATATTATTTATTTTATTTCAATGGATAATTACGCCACTGTTCATAAAGTTTCGTTAAAATGACATTCACTGTTATAGTGTTAAATGTCAATTCTTGATGAAAAGGTATTATATTTATAAAAAATCACATGTTTTTGATAAAATTGTGGAACCAGTAAAAAACTGTAGTAAAAGGTAGTAGGTATTGTTTATGTATATTTGCAGGATTTTTCGTGTGTTGTTTCGTGACATTTGTTCGTTGGACTTATTGATTTAATTATAACGATGTTAAGTTTACTAATCAAGGGCATGAATGTTTGATTATTCATTATTGCATTATCCTATTGTTTTAATAACTCTTGGCATAGAATAGTGCAAGTAAATTTTACTATTACTATTGTAAGCGGTGTACCTTATGTTATTTATTATTTTCTTAAAAAAAATCATAAATATTACCAGTATTGTAAACATTCAGTCTCGGGGACTGGGCTGTTCAACCTTGTGGACCATGAAGATTTGGGAATTTAAGTTTGAAAATATATTTTGAGCACAAGATGTTTGTTATTGCTAAAGAAAAATCAGCATCAGAAATTTGAATGGCGGTTTTATGATTTCAATCATAAACTTGAAATTTGCATTTAGATACGATTAATCATACACCTATTTGATATTAGAAATGTCCATCGATTCTTTCTGCTTTTTTATATTGATTCGGATATTTTCAACAAGAATTTCTACAATATTTTGTCTGAAAAGATAGAATTTTCGATATCTTATATAACTGTTTACCTATGTTCAGTGACGTAGCTAAGGTTTGTGCCGCCCGGGGCGGTCCTTGAATTTGCCTCCCCCACTACATTTTCTCCAAAAATTTTTGTAACCATCACGACGGGAAACATTGCGCCGCAAGTAGAAAATTTTATGAAGAATAAATATTATTTCTTGAAAAACATATTATATTTTTACAATCCTGACAAATATTATGTTTGATATTAATAATTGTTCCCCAAAAATGTTGATTTCATATTCACAATTACCTAATCTTTTTTTTATTAACAAGAGGATGCAGAAGATTGCGCCGCAGGCAGAATTTTTTTTATGCAAAAATAAAATTTCTTGAAAAATATGTACTATATTTTTACAATCCTGTCATTTAAAAATGTTGCATTTAATATTAATTTTGTAGAAAATCATTTTAATATTTGCGACATTAAGCCTTCATTATTATTCTTAGATCTTTCAGAAAATAAATATATTTTGTCAGCGAATCACAAGGCATAACAATTTTTATTTGTTTATTACCTACATAATTTTCTATTCATTTTCAAAAATGCCGCCAAACATATTTTCAAAAAACATATTTTGTCAGCGAGTCACAAATTAGACAGAGGAAAACATGATGAATGGAATATAACTTGCATTGATTAAGTAAATATAAAAAAATATTTATATTTTACCGTCGAAATTTTCTATTCATCTTCGAAAATGCCTCCCCCCCTTGCTACCCCAGTGCCTATGTCATTATTTTGCAATTTAAGTTGTTCATTTAGTTTTTTCTTTCCATGTCCGCTCCCAATTTGGAGCATATGGTCTCCTAATGGAGGTATCTTGACAGAATTTTTCTACGAGAACTGCTTGTCACTCAGTTGCTCAACCTCTCTTTTCTTTTTCAAAGAGAGTAGGGATAGAAGGATAGGGCTAGGACAGGACTAGTGGTTAGCTAATCGCTCTCGTTACGCCCCGTGAGGATGGGATTGGTGGGAGGGAGGACTCAGACTACGAACAGAAATCCATAAATCGATTGAAAGATCAATCTATGAAAGCCGTCCGCACCGGGAATTGAACCCGAGACATCCGTAACCGTAGCCAGCGACGAAACCAACTGCGCCACGGACGCCGACAATTTAGTTTTATTCATTTAGTTTAGTCGCTGAATATTTCTGTAGCTTGTAAATAAAAAACGACAGTCGAATTTCCCATTTTTTTTTTCAGATTTAAATAATTTTTATACATTTAAGTCTAAACCATTGTTGACTGAGTCGTTAAACTAATTCTAAATGTGTGTGCTGTTTTCAACGTTTGATTAAGCTATCTTATTTTAATTTTTCTAACCAAATGTGGAGATTTTAGTCTACGAGTGGTCATGTTCTCGTCAGTCACGTATTCAGAAAGCGACTGAGTACTCTATGCAATGATACTATAGGATTTGCAGGTAAATTTCGAAGCACCTTTGTCAGTTGTTTTCTTAAAAAATCGTTTGTCAAATGGTTCATAAAACTCAAATTACCACAAAATCTTGCATATTTTAAATGCTGTGCCATTATCTTTAATTTAAATATTAGTACTTAAACAGCACCAAAACCGAGTGATAAAGAGCATGTCTACTTTCATTCATTCATTTTTCACTTGATTTATGGATTTGCATTCAAATGTATGGAGTATGGAGGTTTATGACGTTTTCATCCTTTCCTACGCTCTCCATACGATTCTTAAAACGGGGCATAGAAACAGCGATAAGTCGACTACTAGTGTACGTCATACTACTATTTGATGTCGATATGTTCCACGATCACGTTGAACATATTTTTAGATCGAGTAAATGTTCGGGAGCTTTCGTAAATTCTTATTGTTAACTACCTTGATCGTTTTTCTATCTATATTATAATTCTGTTTGATTTGCGAATAATCACAAAAGCCAATATGGTTCAACTATAGGTAGGTTATACGTTATTTGCTGTGAATGAATTATTTAATTATATTTCGATTAAAGCCAGACATTTTTTTAAATATTCTTAACATTTCCCTCGCGGTAAACTTTGATTTGTATAGATTTTTGGCATGTTAGCATGCAGAGCAGCAGCGAAAAGATTAGAAAATACAAAAATATCATTTAAATATATTTTTTAGAAGTAAACAATAGCTAAGCAAGTGTAAACAAACTGTATTTAATACAAATAAATTATGAATATCGTAAACAGGAAATATTATAATTATGAATTTAGTTCTACGTTGATATACAGTTTGGCTTTATGCCATCGTCCGAACCGCTGAATTATATTATATTTTATGATCATTAAATGAATTATATTTTTTAAATAAAACACAATTTGTTTGTACTACTTCCACTTGTTTATAATGATCAGGATCGGTTTCGCTCATCACGAGCGTTATCGACTGTTCAGTTGATAATGCTCCAGATGAGCGAAACCGGTCCTGATCGTTATAGACATTTGGCAGTAATATAAACAGATTGGGTTTTATTTAAAAAAAATAATGACTTTCCACCAAGAATTGACAGTTAACACTAACTTTTTTTCAGCTCAATTAAGATTGTACAAAATATGTGTAATTTTTTGATGTAAAATGGTTTTGTTCAATAATTCTGTTCTCATAGAAATAGTAGCTGTATTTTTTGTTTATTTTAAACCTGTTTAACGGTTGAATCTCTCCGAAAAGAGAGCATAGCGCATTGGTAGCGGATTAGCGTAAAAATATGTTCAAAGACGAAATCCATTGAACAAAAGATTGCTGACAAACTATAAATAAACTCAACAGCTATATCGAATTCTTTTACAAGACTTCGTTTAGTTAGTTTTATGGATAGACCAAATATGGAATTATTCAAAATGTCATTTGATATTTTAAACGTTCAATAAATATGAACATATATTATGTAAATTTTATGTTCTCACAAATTTATCGTTCCATTAGAATTTAGATTATTCCAGAGTACCTACATCATTTACCTACCTGGATGCAGCCTAAGTTGACTTCCTACTTTTTGAGATTTCTATCTTGGAATAAATACAAAAAAGTCTCACCGATCTGTATGACTTCGATCCCTGAATGACTTCGAAACAGTTTTGTAAATATTTTACTTTCAGAGAAGTGTGAATAAAAATAAACTGTTCAGGCAGGATACCGAGGTGTGAAGATGGATATTGCTTTTGGGGCATTGTCAATAATGAAATTGGGGCGCATTTCAAATCTGGCTATAAAAGTCTATTTTTAGTATCCAACAGTTTTATAAATTTTTTTATTATAATTTATTTTAAAGCTATATACTTCTTTAACGCCTCTCTTTGCTCCTTCTTCTTATTCGTCTATGTCTAAGAAATTCAAGTATATGTCCACCACGAGATGCCTTTAACTTGTTAGATTTCGTACCAATTGCATGCTGCGTAGTTACGCCATATATATTATATTTATTGCTGTTATTTAGCGGTCTTCCAGGACTCTGGGATCCTTTTTCTTAATGAAGAAGCAGGACATGTTCAAACTGTACTTAAGCAGCCGCAGGGCCGTTTCGTTTAATTTTTGCTGAAAAAGTTACAAATTTACATAAAGAACACTTTAAAAGAGTCATTTATGATTTTTAAACTACATACCTCATTTAACAAAAGAGTTGTACTAAAAAATTGCATTATTCTATTGATTTAAAAACTTTCTTCATATCGTTATAGAATCAATCATGATAAATTAAAAATATATATGGACAAGAAAAACCCACTTTATATCGTATATTATCAATATTGGATAAGGAAAATTTCTCAAACTTTCACTGAGCTTAACACATTTATGAATTGATCTTTAATAAATCAAAATCATTCTTGGATACTTGAGTGTTGTTATAATTTTTCTTAACTAGCACTGGCTTGTGACATTTGTCCAAATTTATTTTGAAATAGATTTGGGCAAATGCAGTAATTAAAAAAATAAATAATTTCCTTTTTACAATATGTCATAATTCGGTGAATAATCTGGGTCCTTAAGGTAATATATGGCATAATTTTTATGGTATATGTCAAACTCAATCTTCTTTGAAACATTTGTCGAATTAGATGATTTATAAAATTTGGGGATATATGTTTATCTATATATATATAAAAATGAAGATTTCTTTGTTTGTTTGTTTGTCCTATATGCATTCCTTTACCATTAAACCAATTTTGAGTTGTTGTGCGCACACCCGTGAAGGATTCTGAAGAAAAAAAAAATCTAAAAAAAGAAAAATCTAAAAACAAAATCAAATACGTACAACTAGGGACATCTCTGAACCATACAGTAAAACAAAAAGACCAGGCTTGGGTGGGTAAAGACAATTCAGATTCAGGCTAGGGCCGGGCCCGGGTAAGAAACAATAAGATAATATATTATTTGAAAAGTATAAACGAATTACTATATTAAAAAATAAATCGGGCTTTTTTCGGGCTGAGACAAATAAATCTACGTTTCGGGTCGGGTTCGGGTAGCAAGTGTGATATTGAGACTCAGGCTCGGACCGGGCCAGGCCGGGCCTGAAGATGGCGGGCTCGGACCGGGTAATTTTATGAAATTTTGGCCCATGCAGACCTCTAATCCAAAAGCACTTCAATAAACAGAATTAAAACACAAACGCTTTCTTTCTTTGAGTGGCATTGCAACGCATGCCGGGTACTCACTAGTATATTATAAATAAAGATATCATTTTAGACATTTATTTTATTCTTTTTACTCGTTGGCACATTATTGTAGAATAGGCACTAAGAGAAGATTGAACTAGTCATTGGACGATAAAAAAGCTATTTGAAAAAATTACATGGAAATACGTATACAAAATAATAATTCATATTTTCCGGAGAGCTTAAGAGTGGTGTAAGAAAAATGATGATTTATATTTGACTATGAAATAAAAACATTTTTGATTTGTTTAAAGTATATATCACACCCTCTGAAAAGTCATAAATAATTTGTATAAATACCCTTGATAGACTGTATTTTTTCAATTGTTAAAATTTCTCTTTTTTTCAAGGGAACCGGCTCTGTACATATTGTAAAATTGAAGAATAAACAATACAAATTGTATTGATTTGTTTATGTTTAAACTAATCATCCTTTGTAACGGATTGTTGCTGTAAAAAATTTCACCGTTTACTTCTAGTAATTTGGTGATTACAACCTAACCAATGAAGAATTATTAATTTAAACTTGACATTATTTAAATTTGGATTATTGAGATTTTGTACACTTCCATGTATATAATTTATTTGATTTCCAGCAGGTGAAATGAGGTTATATATAATTATCACTAGATATTATTAACATCTGTATTCTTTATCAAAAATGCGTTACAAACACTGGTATGTTACTAAAAACCTTAATTGCTCTGGCGATTGAAAGAGACACACCTGTTAGGTGAAAGATTTAGAATTTGATGCTTTTGAAACGTTCTTTACAGATGATTAGCATCAAAAACCTTAGGACATGTAAATTTTTCTGTCATTGATTACATATACAGACGGCTTCAATAAAACTGGATAAATGTACATTAAAAAGCATTATCCAGAAATAAACCAATGAGAGGCTTTGAAGTTAATGCGAATTATATTGATTCCGTGTTTGATTTTTGAATGGTTCAACAAAATGGTAGAAGACAAAATGTTAAATTTGAGATAAATTAAATGAATTTGCAATTAATTTTTTCGTTACTATTTTTTATTTGTAAATTAAAAATTACAATACATGGCATGACAGCTGACGGCCATGCGCCATGCATGTATAGTACATATTATAACAAACACAATAATAATAAAAACATTAAATAAAAATGAAAATAGAAAAGAGAACAAGAAATATTATTAGCATTCAAACTAATGCAAGAAAAAAATATCTAGAAAACAATCCCCATAATTCGTTGCTGAAAATGTCCACTTCTCTAGGCAATGCATTGTCAGAACCATTTTGTTTTTGTGATTTGTGAGTTTTAATTTGGGTAACTTTCACACCCCATCACATGAATAAAGATGGTTTTAATGTTAAAGCTCCTGAAAGCGATCACAAAACAAAAAGATGTATTCCCTACTACTATCAATTTTATAAAATGGTCAGGAACGGTTCCGGTCGTTTCGTTCGTTAATGATCTTAATCACATCATAAAATCGTTTGATTTTATTATAAAAATAATGCCTTTCCACCAGGGACTTACAGTTAACAGTGTAAACATATAAAATTACTGCAATTATTACATTGAAATTAGTCATAGAGAATATATATCTAAAACCATGAGCCATAAGAAAAGACCAAGATAAAATAGTCCAAATAGAAACTACTTACATAGAAACCTCATTCAAAAATCTTCGATAAAATAACCTCACATCACGATAAAAAGAATAAAACGGTATTAGAGACTTGCAACGTTTTCCATATGCAGGCTTCTTTATTTTGCCGGAGCTTTCATTCTTGGACTGTAAAGATAGTGCTCACTTATTAAACATAGATGTTCTAATCTAATCTATTTAAAATCTGGACTAAGATGTGACTCATGATAAGATGTTACTCCACGAATAAAAAAATATACGATAATATTAAGCTTAAACATTGAAATTCGAAAGCCTCTGATAGGTTTTCCCACTTGATTTAAAAAAAATGGTTGCACTCATAATTTGTCCAAACAGTCAAACTGTGAACATGGTCATAAATTATTTAAAGGTTTCTTTTTATCATTGTCCAAACATCCAGGTATTTAATTCATGAGGTTAAGTCGTATACAAAGTTATCTTAGAAGAGTTTCTCAAATTCATGTTAATGTTGTGTTTTACGTTTAGATCAGCTGCGCACAACCTTTTTGAATTAACATTTGGAATTACATGCAAAATCGTATTTTTTTTCGATATTTTCTTACTATAGTAATTCTCTTGAAAATTATTTGAATCGTAGCATTCAATAATAGTACGCAATATATACAACCTTATGATGACTTAAGTAGAATTTTATGTTGAAAATAAATTTCATATTAATAGATCATTAAATTAACTGATTTCATATTATAATAAGGATTTCTCTACACAATGGAACGGACAGCATATGTAGAAAATCAATGTCAACCATTTTTATTAAACTGTTAAGCCGTCATTATAAAAATGTGCTACATAGACCTCGTGTATGAATCATTATAAATTAATTGCAAAAGTTTAGTTATAAACTTGGATGCTTTAATTTTTACATAATATAAAATAAATATATAAAGATAGGTTAAGAATAGTGCAACAACAGCGAAACATGTGTTATCAAACCGAATCTCCTTTCTAAACTTGGTATGAAATTGAAACGATTCCGTTACAATCATTGAATAATATAATGTTTAAGTATACATAGGGTAAATTTATAAATTTCGCCGTCGTATTAAAAATATGCATAACTTGTTCATGAAATAAT
Organism: Himalopsyche phryganea; assembly: GCA_022494535.1. Classification (NCBI taxonomy): domain Eukaryota; kingdom Metazoa; phylum Arthropoda; class Insecta; order Trichoptera; family Rhyacophilidae; genus Himalopsyche; species Himalopsyche phryganea. The sequence continues at coordinate 2,409,123 of JAGVSL010000044.1, read as the reverse complement.
CCAATATATTGTTGCTTCGAAAAAATGTGGACCTTTCAGAGACAAGTGACACACTCTCGCTTTTCACTGTTATCTTTTTAACTATTTAGTTACTTGAAAAACAAACTGTTATATAACAATAAATCATTTGATTTTACAATATTTAGTGACAATTGACAACGAATAGTCATACTGAGTTATGTTTAAAATATTGAAGAATTGTAACTGGAATTTATAGGCGTTCAACAAAAAATCCAAAAATAAATGGTTTAAGAAGAGCCAAATCTCCCTATAGTTATATAGCCCCCTTAAGGTTGCTTTGGCAGAGCTCATATTGTCGACCGCTGATTTGGTACATTATCATGTGTTTACCTATATTGGTTTCATTCTAGTATTGTAATAAATGTTTTTTTTTATCATATTTTCTTTGTTTTTACGAAACAAGGGTAGGAGTTTGTTTAATAATGCTGAAATTTAATTTAATTCTGATTTAGGTATAGAATATACTTCAAAAGCTAGCAATATAAAATCAGTGTTTGTTCATTAGTCGGTTGTAAAGAAAAATATAAGCTTGAAACTATGTCTGGTTTCAACATCGAAGATTTTAACTTATGATAGATATATTATATTAACTTACGAAAAAAAAACAATTAATCTTGTACTTCACCATTGCTTCATATTTTAAAGTAGCAGCTTCACAGTAGCAATCATTATCTATCATTTTAAATGTGTATTTGTTTAGTTTATCAATTTACAACTCGTTTATCAAGAAAATTCAAAATGCACCGTTTTTGTATCGTCATGTCAATCGGAAAGTAAATAAATACATAAGATGTCGCAAATAGTCCCCGATCATTCATAATTCTTTTTCATATTACTTATATGTAATGAGTAGAATGATCAATCAAAGCTGTGACAATGATAATAAAAAGCTAGCCTTCACGGTGGCGATTGTTTTTTATTATGCTTTAAAAGCCTCGATGAGAGGTAAATATAATATCAGGGTATTGGACGATTACACGCCCATGATGTAGGGACCCACGCCGCGTTTTCATCGAGACCATTCAATGAACCATTTTTTTTTAATCCTCTTTGATAAAAATAAAACAAAATTTCGAATATGTCATTACGTACTGCGAGACTATACCGCACTTTCGTGGTTTGTGCGTAAGCCCAATACTGGTGCACGATACGTACACTTTAAAGTGGCAACGACCTTTTTGCTCCGTTTAGGGAGTGGATATAAACAAATAGACATGTTATTATTGAAATTAATTTACATTTAATATCGACACTCCCTACGTATAATCCTGTATCTGTACACATGATATTTTACAGTTGATCATTTCAAAGATTCATAACGCTATTAATGCAAAGTAATGACTTCTATTTCAAAATTGGGACAGTGCTACTATTTTTAATTGAATTTTCCCTGTATTTTGATGCTTAATCATAGAACTTGGTGCGTAGACAACAAAAATGAAAAATACATAGAATTAAATATTTTGCCCCTACGGGATTATACCTAGGGAGTGTCAATATCACTTTTAAGGTGTTAACTGTCAATTCTTGGTGGAAAGACATTATATTTTAAAAAATAAAACACAATTCATTGGTACTACTTCCACATATTTACTTCCTCACCTTACCTGCGTGTGAGGAAACGAGATTAAAACATAACAAGCTTATTTGTATTTTTATCAGTTGATAATGCTCGTGATGAGCGAAACCGGTCCTGATCATTATAAATAAGTGGAAGTAGTACAAATGAATTGTGTTTTATTTTATAAAATAGACCGTCAATATATTGATATTGGTTGCGTTACCAAATTGTGAGTAATTCTTGTTATAAATATTTGTGTACGTCATTTATAAGCGTAAATACTATTTTACGTTTCTGCTGTTCTTAAGCCAGGGAAATCAATAAAAACCTCTGCTTGGTTAAGTTAATAGTAAATTAGTAAGGAAGTTTACCAAGCAAGTTCCGAAGAAAACTCAGCAGTTTTAGTATGAACTCACTCACGTCCTCGCGGACTATTTCGAATTTCAACGCTATAACGTTGAAAAATATTTAAAAAATCAATAGTTGTGTGAAATATATCTTAATATTTAATTCATCTTTTGATAGGGATTTGAATAAGAGATCTATGATGTTGCTGTGAATATGATTGAATGTCAGTGCCACAAAGAAAATGTATGTGATTAATTTACGAAACATATCACAAAAAGCAAATTAAAACAATGTGTAGAAGTGACAACATAATTTATGTAATAGTGCAGCTATGAATGTCAAAACAAAAGTGCTTTTCATGACAAAATAATGGAGAAGTATTTTACTGTCGCTCAGAAACATTTATTCCTCTCGCGGTTATTCATAGTGGGAAATGACCCGCGTGTGAGGAAACGAGATTAAAACGTTTATGTGGCGTATTGGTGTCCGCAAAGAACAACACTAAACGTTTGAATGGCTTATCGATACCCATAAAGTACGATCGATTTGTAGTTGTTTGGCCGGAGTCAAATAATCTGTTTGAGAAACTCGATTTGGTGTTATTTCCGCACACGCTCTTTGATCCACCGACAAGATCCATAGACATCAGGCGGGATCGCCGGCCACGCTGAGACTGGATAATTAATCGGTGAGTTACTATTCAAATTATTGTCTCTGGGTCGGCAGTCGTGGGTTATAGCCAGGTTTCCATTTGCCGCGATGCTTTGTTTATGGGCTGAATTTATGATAACGATTGAATTCAAATAAGGGTATTAAGCTAGTCAGCATGACTTCTAGAAATAAAGTCAAACACACAAATATAATTTTTGTAAATTAACATAAAAAAATTTGGAATGTTTCACTAGTATAGGTATTAAAAATAGATTTTTTTTACCAAAGATTGAGATGGTAAATTAACGAAGCTAAAATTTAAGGTCAGTGGAAAAACAAAGTTGATAATTTTTTACTAAAAAATATATTTTGAAGGTGTTAACTGTCAAGATGTCGAAATGTCGAAAGGTGAAACCCGTGTCGTTAGTGACAAAATATATGGAAGTGTACAAAATCTCAATAACTCAAATTTGATATTGAAATTTCATCAAGCAACCTCAGTAATAATTACAAGGTGTACGTATTGTATTTGGTTAATGAACTAAGACAATAATTTACAAATCATCAAACAAATTATATATAAACGAAATTAAATAGTCTACCATTAAAATGTTAAGAACCTCTTACAAATCAAAAATAAAGATACATTAACAGTCCATTAGCTGAGCAAAAATTTTAACGACTAACTATTACTCAAATATTCATTAAGCATAATAAGCACTTTTAAGGTATTTAAGATATTAACGGTCAGTTCTTTGTGGAAAGACATTATTTTTAAAAAAATGAAACAATTCATTTGTACTACTTCCGCATATTTACAATGATCAGGACCGGTTACATTCATCACGAGCATTATCAACTGAATGAAACCGGTTCTGATCATTATGAATACGTTAAAGTAGTACAAATGCATTTGGTCTTATTTAAAAAAAAAATGCATAATAAGATTGATTGTGATTAGCGAAACCGGTACTGATTATTATAAAAATTTGAAGGTAGTACGAAAAATTGTGTTTTCTTTAAAAACAACTAAAAATTAAATATTAGCATAAAAAATCACACATCATATTTTATTTCTACGACTGATTTTGAGAGGAAAATAATAAAGGTGATATTATTTACACATAGGAAAAGTGCAGAACTACACAATTATAAATAAATTTCAATAAATACACTATTAAAAACAAAATTGTAAGTTATGACAGAATAGAGGTGAAAAGACACATTTTTTCATTTGTTCTAATTTGTATTTTAAAATAGGAAACATAAAATGAAAAACTGTTTGTAAGTTTTCAAAATTAAAACAGAATACTAGATTTTTTTTTTAAATTCAGATTTTCAAAATTATCCATAGAAATTCGGGAAAAAATGAAAACTGTGAATAAAAATAAAGTAAAATAATTCTACTAATGCTGCTAGTGGTATTAATTAATTAATAAGTGCTTAGATGTTTTAAATTTTTCACGGAAATACATGCATTTGCAGTAGGCGAAAGCTTTATTACTCCTAAGGTACTCTATGTTGTAGCCACGACCACCACACGCTAAAGCTTAACATTCGTCTTACAGAGCGTAATTCAAAATGCATGCTGGAATGTATTAGGCGTGTGTAGTAACAAAAAGCTTTTCTCTTAGTTGCTATGCACTTGAATGTCCTGAAGGAATGAAAATATGTAATGTTAATAACTGAACTTTCGTCGTCCTTTTGCCATCGTTAATAAAATAATCAATAATCATTTTTATGTTTTCTGTAGAGTACAATTCATTCGTATTATTTATTACGCAATTTGCATGGTATAGGTACATATTCTTTATTTAATGTACTAAAGGTATAATTTGATTTACGTCAATGACTAAACACATTATTTATGTAATTTAAGTATAATTTAATTTAATTTAATCGAACTAAACATTATTAAACAAATTGCCATTAATAATGGCTATGAGGCGTCTCTTATAGATAGTCTTGTATCAAAAAAACAACGTAAATTAGCAGAAAAGATGCTATATTTCGGGAACTTGTCTAAAGACATAGACCGCCCTAGAATCTGGCATAGAATAAGTTATTTAGGTTGCACAAGCTTTAAAATTAAAAAACAACTCGCTGATAGTGTTAGACCGGCGTTCTATTGCAAAAACTCTCTAGGCAAATTACTTATTAACAATAAAGATAGAGTAAACTTTAAGAACAAATCTGGTATTTATAAATTACAATGCAATGATTGCCAACATTTCTATGTGGGTAAAACCACACGTACATTAGATATAAGGGTATCAGAACATTTAGCTGCCTTTAGATTAAAAAAAGAAACTTCGACATTCGCAAATCACTTGCTAATGGAGAACCATACGTTTAATGCGGATGATGGGGTTAAACTGTTGCATAAAAACATGGGGGATCATAAATTATTTTATCAGGAAATTTTAGAAATTAATAGAGGCCAGTTATACTCCTTACCAATCTTGAATGAGCAGCTGAACCTTCCTAATTCTCCGCTATTATATCCGATACGTTGAAACACCTAACAGATTTCACTAAATGTGGAATGATTGGATATAATTTACCCATTCGTCGAATTGCATCCCGTCAAAACCCACAATACTGTTGTAATTGTGAAATCACTGGTATTTCTAAGGGAAGTTGAAAGGCGGCAATTCGCCACTTTGGTAATATGGTGTTTACAAAATAAGGATTAGGACGATTTCCGAAATTTTAACTCAGGTATCGGTGTGGCTCTCAGACGTATAATGTATTGCCTCGTAAATGATATTTGTCGCATTTGTATCTTCTATATAAGCGTTAGACACTGTTTACTGTCTCTCAGTTCGAGTCCATTCGTGTGCTCGAATGCCTGAAGATGCCGAAAGGCGAAACCCGGGTCGTTAGTGACAAAATACATGGAAGTGTACAAAATCTCAATAATCCAAATTTAACATTATTTATGGCTTAAAATTAAAATTGAAAACTTTTTATTCCTCCGCTTGTGTTACTAATTGTGACACGTGTTTCGCCTCTTTGAGAAGCATCTTCAGACTAACGGTATCGTAAGATTATTTATTAATAAATTTGTTTCAAATTCTTAAGAGGAAATAGTAGATTTTTCCCCATTTAAAGAAAATCGTTGTATCGTTAATCGTTGACCAATTTTTCATTTATTTTTTAAACTGCTATAGGCCATGACTTCTGTAGAGTTTATTGTAACTTATAAAGATTTGATGACTAAGAAAAAATCACAAAAAATAGAAATATACTAAATATACCTCTAAAAAAAAATTAGAACAACAAACAATTCTGTTATATACGTCTTTTAGGAAAAAATACTACTAGAGTCCGTCATCTGCCCCGACAGCAACTTGATTGGTCCTTTACATCAAATTTAAGGATTAATAATGCGTTAGTATACTCGGTAAATGATTCATTGAAATATTGTTTTTTAACGAATTTTTATCGGGCTCATATAGGATCTTATAGGGTTTTATATAGGGAGATAACTTTTTTTAACCATGTTCTTTCCCAATGTAGAGTATATAGACTCCTAATGGAGTTTATCTCAATTTTTTTAAGTGAACTCCTTGTTACTCAGTTGCTCAACCTCTCTTTTTCGAAAAGAATTGGGATAAAAGGATAGAGTGGGACCGGAGTAGTGGCTAGCTAATCACTTTTAATACACTTTTTTAATGATTGGATGGGTGAGTGGAAGTTTAGACATACATGTCTTCGAACAGAAATCCATTAATATATTGAAAAACCAATTTATTTTAAAAAATAAAACACAATTCATTTGTACTACTTCCACATATTTATGATGATCAGGACCGGTTTCGCTCATCACGAGCATTATCAACTGATAGATATACAAACATAACAGGCTTATTTATATAAAATTGAGTGCAAAAATGAAGGTATATAAAACTAATGGTTCATGAACTGAGACAAGAAAATACTGATTAGCAAACAAATTATACATAAATCAAATAAAAGAGTCTACAATTAAAATGTTATGGACCTCTTGCAAATCATTAAATACTAATCTGAAATGACAAATATAGCTACATTAAAAGTCCATTTAGCTGAACAAAATCTTTAATGACGTTACTAATATAATATACAATAATGAAAACCAATTTATGGATCGGGCCGTATTTGGATTTGAACGAGTTTGCACCGCAACCGAAGCTAACGACGTTGACCACTCGACTACATATCTAAATTTACTATAAAAGAAAATTACTTGTATCCATCTGTCATACAAAAACTTCATTAAAAAGGACTAATGTTGTGGTGAAATTTATAAAGGTCTTTGCTCTCTACTTACGGGTAATATTATATAATTACACAAAAATGCAAAACATGATATTTAGAATTTCTCATTGAAGACTCATCAAATAAATACAATTTATAATTTTAGCTTTTTAGCTCTCACTCTTTCAGCGTCACGAGCTTTAAACTTTTGTTCGACGATATTCAAACTAGTGAAAGAATTTATTACAGTTGTGTAAGTTATATATTAAAAATTCTTTTGTAAACATCCAATCAATTGCAAAATTTCAATGACGTTCCGATATAATTTTCTATTTATAATAGGTAATATTTCTGTAGCCATGTCAGAACTTACAAACTCATAGCACATACAATTGTGCATTATAATATATAATAAAATATAGCAAATTTATTATAAGCAATCTGGACCGCTTTTATTTCAAGCTGGAGCTTCTTATATTCTTACTTGTAAAATATAAGATATAATTCAATATTGCACATTTATTGTAAGTTGAGCATTTTATATTTTTACTACCGGAGTCATAGAATTTAAAAGTATAAATGGACATGGTTATCATGTTAATACATCTCCATTGAAAACATCATCGATTTAGTATTTATTATACAACTCTGTCACACGCAGTAAATACGAAGTGCGAATTTATTTCCAATAGTGTATGGCCTCCAGTACTCAGATTAGATTTGTTTGAGCCACTTGTGGTCGATTGCGATATTTTTACCACTTTATAATACTGTATGTATAAATTTAAAAAAAAATCACATATGCACATGATTCTCGTTTCCAGGGACCACTGTGAAAAATGATTATAGACAAAAGAGATATATTCCATTTTATTGATCAGCGTGCAATAATTATATTTTCAATGGATTTGGCGCTATCTTTGAGGTTATTTATTTTAAATTCAAAATGATAATTGAAAACTTTGTTTTTCCACTGATTGTGGCACTTTTTACTTATAATTGAGACGCTTTTTAAATATGCGAATAACGGATAAATGCAATACTTATCTTGCGTGATATCCAATATCAATAGCTAAAATACTATGTAAAAACCTGTTTAATCAATGTCACTGATTGGCAATAAATAGATTTGCAAATTACATATTTTTATAATGTTGTAAAATCAAAACAATTATTTTAATACAATATTCCATTCGTTTTCTTAGATACCATGTTATTTATATAGGTGTAAAATAAAGTAGTGTGCAAAAAGTGAATCATAGTTACTTTATTTGATCCTCAGATATAGAATAGAGTGTTCTCAACCCAAGCATTATAGAACATAGTAAAATTTTGATGTAGGATAGATAAAAAAACATTTGCTAACGCGGCACATATCTTTAATTTCAGGAAGACATACAAAGTCACACGAAATTAACTCAATAAGTAAAGAAGTCATAAACACACTTAATCTCAAATCGAATGTTAAATTGAAAACAAGGATTGTAGAGATTTATACCTATAAATTAATCTGCTAAACAAACATCCAATACTGCCGCAAAATATGTTTACTCTGCATAGTCTTAATTGGGTGAAATATTATTTAAAACTTAATGTCATTTCAAATAAATTAGATGTTGATTGCTGAGCTAGACCCGTTTAGTTTTGATAGTAAGTTATTTCAATAAAGCCATATTAACATAATCATGTAAATAAAATTAACGCCAATATCTCTGTGAGACAAATCTTTAGTTTATTGCAAGTACTGCATACGTCACTGCAGGTTTTCCAAAAACATGTAAATGTAGTGTACACCTGTATCTGAATCTGAAAAAAATGTATATTAATTTAACCTATTTTCTTACCTCCATAAGTAATAAAATTTAATTATTATGGTTAATTTATAATGTTTTTCCAATTATTACTAGCTCATAGATAATTTGAAGTACATAGGTTGAATACTCAACATTTACTCATATTTAATTACATGAATTCAGGTTTATTATTATTTCCATATCATAAAACAGTGATGTCGAACTATGTTAGTTTTGTCTAAACAAAAAGTACTAAATCGCGATCAAAATATTTTGCAAAATTTTACTTCACGTATTAAATCAATACTATTGTATTATTAGACACCTTCTTACTTTTAAATATAGACACTTAATGAAAAAAACGATGGTCGTCGATTTGCCATCGTTTGCTTAAAGAAGGGGTCAGTACATTTTTAGTTTTGAAAATCAAATTGAGTAGTGGAACGATTTAGATTTTTTCTATAACCATAAATATGTTTATAAATTTATGACTATTTGGTAGAATTA